>CM036755.1:69938048-71213048 GCA_020796225.1 Arion vulgaris | reverse complement strand
ACACATCTACTCACAATTATATCACGTCCACACATCTACTCACACATTATATCACGTCCCACAATCTATTCACATTACATCACGACCCACACATCTACTCACACATTACATCACGTCCCACACATCTACTTACACATTTTCTAACACGTTCTACAGAATTCATTTTCTTTTCTACAAATCACTTCACAAATTACTTAACAAATCACTTCACAAATTACTTAACAAATCACTTCACAAATTACTTAACAAATCACTTCACAAATTACTTAACAAATCACTTCACAAATTACTTCACAAATTACTTACAAATTACTTCACATTACTACCTCCCTCATATATTTCTCACGTGATCAATCAGTACCGTAAATATATTGTCATTTATTCAACACACATTTACTCCCACATTTCATTTCATCAGTTTGTCCCACACCACACCCACACATTTATAAACTTACTTTTTGGATTTACGTGGGAGGATCTTCCTTACACATTGCTCGCACACACAATTTCTCACACAATAGCTCAAATATAGTCTCGTACACTTCAGAGAGGGATATGTGGGCCACTGAGAGATTGGCCGAGGAGATATACAGGGGGTACGGGACCGAGGGTGATATGGGCCACTGAGAGCGACGTATGGGACAGGAGGGCGACATGTGGGCCCGAGGGTGAGGACACTGAGAGTACTGGACATGTGAGACCTGAGAGAGCGACATGTGGGACCTGAAGTAGTGACGAGGATGTGGGACCTGATAGGCACATGTGGAGCCTGATAGTGACATGTGGGACCTAATAGTGATATTTGGGACAGTAGAGTGACATGCCGTCTCCTGTGACATGTCGTCTCCTGTGACATGCAGTCTCCTGAGAGTACTTTGCAAATTCTGTTTAGAAATGAATGAAACATGAAACAAGAAAGTTGCTATTGGAACAAGAGAACTAACTCTGAAAATAGTTAACAATTTCTAGTCGAGTTCTGGTTGTCTTTCTTTGTTATATCTTAATGAACTGTAGGGGAGATAAAACAGGTTGATTATGTCTGGCCAGGTTTCAATGACTACAACCTGTCACTCTAAGACTGATGTTCGACATGGGTCTGACAACCCCAGTCCGTGTTAACGTTGAAAGTGTAAGGGAGAACTGATATTAACTTATCCATAACCAGATTTATGTGTATAATGTCTGAGTAATTAGTTGCTTAATATATATGTTAGCGACAGGTGGGAGACTGCACACATCGAGTAGCTTACTTTCTCTAAATGTTAGCGACAGGTGGGAGACTGCACACATTGATACATCGGAGCAGGTAAGAAGACGGTAAGTGCCGACACCCTCTCGCAGTGTTTTGGCCACCCTTGTGATGGCAGGTCTGACACTCCCACTGCGGATCTAAATCTCAGAGGCAAACTTGCGACAGTAGAATCCGCCACCCCATTCCTCATTGTGAGGGTCGTTGCACCATGTTATGCGCCTTACGGCCTGGTGCATCCGTTTTCTGCAAGCATTTGTTTCGAGTTAGCATTCCCTACCGGACACATGCATCCGATTTCAGCCAAACCTCCTTAGCCGCCTCTTACGACTTACGTGACAGGTAACAGTGGTTCTATTATTTACACCCAAAATTTGGTCTCCAGTAACCACTCGGGCGCTTCTGTATCTTATATACAAAATAAAATATTGCTTCTCCCCACAACTCTCTGTGCTTGATGGACTTTTATTCCAAATGTCTGTGTTCTAGACTGTAATATCATTGTATTTAGTTTTACTATTTTCAAACATGTCCTTGTTCATGGAGGAGGGGGGGGGGGGGGTGGGGGTGGGAGTATACTTGAAGGTCTTCTCCAGCCCTTCACATGTCTTCTTATATGTCCAAGATATCTGAATTTTCTCTTTCTTATTTGTAGCATGTACGTCAAATTAATCGCTTTAATAATAATAATTGCAACATGAATTTAGTTTTCTTGTCAGTCATTCTTTCCACATTTCCCTCATTCTTCTCCTCTCACACACATACATGCACACACACACACACAATCTTACGCTCTCCTACACACTTTTTCACACACACTCACTCTGTCTTTACAAACAAACATGCATACACCCACTCCTTTCTCTGCTCTAAAAATACACACACACACACGCCCACGCACACACCCACGTGTACATACACACACACACACACACACACAGTCGATATCAGCTTCTATGTCTCCCACAAACATACACACACACACTTCCCCTTTCTCTCACATATCATGTCTTCGGAAATTATATATACACACACACACGCCCAGCCTGTAGCTCCCACATACATATATATATACACACACACACTCCCACACACACACACGCACCCAGCCTATCTCTCCCACATAGATACACACACACACACCCACCCAGCTTATTTCTCATACAAATACACACACACACTTTCTCTCTCTATCATTCCTACTCTTACAGTTTTGTCCCACATAATCTCGCATTTCTTGGCGTGAAAAAGAACTCCATTAGCCGTGCCATTCTTACAATGTTTTGGTTTCCCCTGGGAGTCAATCTGAAATTGGGAGAGTAACTGTGGCGGGAGTTGACATTTGTTGACATTTGTAGAAATTGTGTGACACATCTGTCAACAGATATCAATCTGGCAACCATGGCATAAAAATCTGGCAATCATGGAGCATATAATTAGAGATACAACTGGGACGTCTGGTGCTCAAGGTCAGATCGCAGTCAACTGTCCCGGTTTCAAGCCTGTTCTAATGTTCATACAGTCCCAAGTCTAATGTACATACAGTCCCAAGTCTAATATTCATACAGTCCCAAGTCTAATGTTCATACAGTCCCAAGTCTAGTGTTCACACAGTCCCAAGTCTAGTGTTCACACAGTCCCAAGTCTAATGTTCACACAGTCCCAAGTCTAATGTTCATACAGTCCCAAGTCTAGTGTTCATACAGTCCCAAGTCTAATGTTCATACAGTCCCATGTCTAGTGTTCACACAGTCCCAAGTCTAGTGTTCATACAGTCCCAAGTCTAGTGTTCACACAGTCCCAAGTCTAATGTTCATACAGTCCCAAGTCTAATGTTCATACAGTCCCAAGTCTAATGGTCATACAGTCCCATGTCTAGTGTTCACACAGTCCCAAGTCTAGTGTTCATACAGTCCCAAGTCTAGTGTTCACACAGTCCCAAGTCTAGTATTCATACAGTCCCAAGTCTAATGTTCATACAGTCCCAAGTCTAGTGTTCACACAGTCCCAAGTCTAATGTTCATACAGTCCCATGTCTAGTGTTCACACAGTCCCAAGTCTAGTGTTCATACAGTCCCAAGTCTAGTGTTCACACAGTCCCAAGTCTAATGTTCATACAGTCTAAAGTCTAATGTTCATACAGTCCCAAGTCTAACGGTCATACAGTCCCATGTCTAGCGTTCACACAGTCCCAAGTCTAGTGTTCATACAGTCCCAAGTCTAGTGTTCACACAGTCCCAAGTCTAGTGTTCATACAGTCCCAAGTCTAGTGTTCATACAGTCCCAAGTCTAGTGTTCATACAGTCCCAAGTCTAGTGTTCACACAGTCCCAAGTCTAGTATTCATAAAATCCCAAGTCTAATGTTCATACAGTCCCAAGTCTAGTGTTCATACAGTCCCAAGTCTAATGTTCATACAGTCCCATGTCTAGTGTTCACACAGTCCCAAGTCTAATGTTCATACAGTCCCAAGTCTAATGTTCATACAGTCCCAAGTCTAGTATTCATACAGTCCCATGTCTAGTGTTCATACAGTCCATAGTCTAGTATTCATACAGTCCCAAGTCTAGTATTCATACAGTCCATAGTCTAGTATTCATACAGTCCATAGTCTAGTATTCATACAGTCCCAAGTCTAGTGTTCATACAGTCCCAAGTCTAGTGTTCACACAGTCCCAAGTCTAATGTTCATACAGTCCCAAGTCTAATGTTCACACAGTCCCAAGTCTAATGTTCACACAATCCCAAGTATAGTGTTCATACAGTCCCAAGTCTAATGTTCACACAGTCCCAAGTCTAATGTTCACACAGTCCCAAGTCTAGTGTTCATACAGTCCCAAGTCTAGTGTTCACACAGTCCCAAGTCTAATGTTCATACAGTCCCAAGTCTAGTGTTCACACAATCCCAAGTCTAATGTTCACACAGTCCCAAGTCTAGTATTCATACAGTCCCATGTCTAGTGTTCACACAGTCCCAAGTCTAGTATTCATACAGTCCCAAGTCTAGTATTCATACAGTCCCAAGTCTAGTGTTCACACAGTCCCATGTCTAGTATTCATACAGTCCCATGTCTAGTGTTCATACAGTCCCAAGTCTAGTATTCTACATTCCATGTCTAGTGTTCACACAGTCCCAAGTCTAGTATTCACACAGTCCCATGTCTAATGTTCACACAGTCCCAAGTCTAGTATTCATACAGTCCCAAGTCTAGTATTCATACAGTCCCAAGTCTAGTATTCACACAGTCCCAAGTCTAGTGTTCACACAGTCCCAAGTATAGTGTTCACACAGTCCCAAGTCTAGTATTCATACAGTCCCAAGTCTAATGTTCATACAGTCCCAAGTCTAGTGTTCACACAGTCCCAAGTCTAATGTTCACACAGTCCCAAGTCTAATGTTCATACAGTCCCATGTCTAGTGTTCACACAGTTCCAAGTCTAATGTTCACACAGTCCCAAGTCTAGTATTCATACAGTCCCATGTCTAGTGTTCATACAGTCCCAAGTCTAATGTTCACACAGTCCCAAGTCTAGTATTCATACAGTCCCATGTCTAGTGTTCATACAGTCCCAAGTCTAGTATTCATACAGTCCCAAGTCTAGTATTCATACAGTCCCAAGTCTAGTATTCATACAGTCCCATGTCTAGTGTTCATACAGTCCCAAGTCTAGTATTCATACAGTCCCATGTCTAATGTTCACACAGTCCCAAGTCTAGTATTCATAAAGTCCCAAGTCTAATATTCATACAGTCCCATGTCTAGTGTTCACACAGTCCCAAGTCTAGTATTCATACAGTCCCAAGTCTAGTATTCACACAGTCCCAAGTCTAGTGTTCACACAGTCCCAAGTATAGTGTTCACACAGTCCCAAGTCTAGTATTCATACAGTCCATAGTCTAATGTTCATACAGTCCCATGTCTAATGGTGGACAACAGCCTCTCCCATCACCATCTTCTCACCCTAAACCAACAACATTTGATGCAATAAAGACCACAACACATATACCACATTAACAACATTTGATGCAATAAAGACACATATACCACATTAACAACATTTGATGCAATAAAGACACATATACCACATTAACAACATTTGATGCAATAAAGACACATATACCACATTAACAACATTTGATGCAATAAAGACACATATACCACATTAACAACATTTGATGCAATAAAGATCACAACACATATACCACATTAACAACATTTGATGCAATAAAGACCACAACACATATACCACATTAACAACATTTCCTACCACATCATCATCTTCATCATCATCATCATCATCATCATCATCATCATCACCACATACTACACCAACAACGTGTACATCTAACTATATCCATGATATCCCAGAGACGTTCGTCTGCCCAGTGACTCACTTCAAGTGCAGCAACCACAAATGTATACCACGTGATCTACTTTGTGACTTTGAGAATAATTGTGGGGACCATTCAGATGAAGTTACCTGCGGTAAGTGACCATTCAGATGAAGTTACCTGCGGTAAGTGACCATTCATACGATGTTACGTGCGGTAAGTGACCACTCATACGAGGTTACGTGCGGTAAGTGACCATTCATACGATGTTACGTGCGGTAAGTGACCACTCATACGAGGTTACGTGCGGTAAGTGACCACTCATACGAGGTTACGTGTGGTAAGTGACCATTCATACGAGGTTATCTACCGTAAGTGACCACCGTTCTTTACAATACTCATCACCTGACTTATGTACAATATGTTACTTATGTGCAATATGTTACTTATGTGCAATATGTTACTTATGTGCAATATGTTACTTATGTGCAATATGTTACTTATGTACAATATGTTACTCCTCCCATATCCAGATAATGTTTAGACACTGTCTAGCAGTGTCCAGACATTATCCAGATAATGTACAGGCAAACATTCAGACAATGTCCAGATAATTCCTAGACAATGTCCAGGCAATATCCAGGCAATGTCCAGACTATGTCTACACAATGTCCAGACACTGTCCACACGATATCGAGACAATGTCCAGGCAATGTCCAGACAATGTTCACACGATGACCAGACAATGTTCACATGATGTCCAGACAATTCCGGACAATTGCCAGACTAATTTATCTATTTATATTAACTGCTTTATCTATTGCAGCTCGTCGTCAATGTCCGTTTGGAGAGTTCACGTGCGACAATGGAGAATGTACCGCCATTAACCGGATGTGCGATGGATTTCTCAATTGTAAAGATGGCAGCGATGAAAACCCTGAACACTGCAGTAAGTATTTCTTGGTGTTTGTTCTTCACTGCAGTAAGTATTTCTTGGTGTTTGTTCTTCACTGCAGTAAGTATTTCTTGGTGTTTGTTCTTATCCATCAAGTTATCCACAAATTTATCCACCAACTTATCCACCAGCGTATCCACCAAGTTATCCACCAACTTATCCACCAACGTATCCACCAAATTATCCACCAACTCATCCACCAACTTATCCACCAAGTTATCCATATACACCAAATTATCCACCAGTTATCCCCCAACTTATCCACCAAGTTATCACCAACTTATCTGCAAGTTATCCACCAAGTTATCCACTCTTTGTGATCTATGTGGTTTGCATAGCGAACGTGAGTACGCTGTTATTTTGGCGTAACATTTTTCCATCAAACCATTTTTCTTTGGGGTGCGATTACCGAAACTATTATCTCGGGCACTTGCATAGCTTCTGTTCCGTCTATCGATATGTGGACGTCGGGCACTTGCATAGCTTCTGTTCCGTCTATCGATATGTGGACGTCGGGCACTTTCATGGCTTCTGTTCCGTCTATCGATATGTGGACGTCGGGCACTTGCATAGCTTCTGTTCCGTCTATCGATATGTGAACGTCGGGCACTTGCATAGCTTCTGTTCCGTCTATCGATATGTGGACGTCGGGCACTTGCATAGCTTCTGTTCCGTCTATCGATATGTGGACGTCGGGCACTTGCATAGCTTCTGTTCCGTCTATCGATATGTGGACGTCGGGCACTTGCATAGCTTCTGTTCCGTCTATCGATATGTGGACGTCGGGCACCTTCATGGCTTCTGTTCCGTCTATCGATATGTGGACGTCGGCTAAGAGAATCGTGCAGACGAAGCCAATATTAGATGTAACACGCCTGCTGTGTGACCCAAACTCTTATTATTGGTGACATTACACTATCACCTAATCGAATCAGGTGACAAAATACCTGGAGTGGCTACAGACGCATACATTCACTCACGTATGCATGCTCAGCGACTCTATGAGCATGATACAGCGGCAGTCTAAAGTGCAGAGATCTACCTGAATGGCCATCACATGAAGGTCGAGTAGGATGTTGGTCAGCTTCAGTTCACTAACCCTACCCCTGTGTTACGTTCCGTCTATGGTCCCATTGCACTCAGTGATATATAGTCCTGACTCAAGTCCTGACTCAAGTCCTGACTCAAGTCCTGACTCAAGTCCTGACTCAAGTCCTGACTCAAGTCCTGACTCAAGTCCAGACTCAAGTTACACAATGTTTATTATTAATAAGTTATGTCATTATTATTAGTTTACAACTCACTCACGTAGGAACACATTCAGTCAAATGCTTCAAAACTCAATCACACATATGCAATCACTTACCTACACACTCACTCAGTCAGAAAATTATACATTCACGCATTCATCTATTCATGCACTAGCTCACTCATAAGCTCATCCACTAACACATGCAACTATTGATGCACCCACTCACTCAGAAGCTCCTTCGCTCACTCATTCATCTATTATTGCATTCACTCACGCAGAAGCTCATTCACTCACTCAAAAGCTCCACACATTCATACAATCATCTAGTAATGTACTCGCTCACTCATGCACTCATGCATTCATCTATTGATGCACTCACTCACTCATGCATTCATCTATTGATGCACTCACTCACTCATGCATTCATCTGTTGATGCACTCACTCAGAAGCTCATTCAATGATTTACTCACCCATTGCTAAACTAATATAATATTTATGAATATGCTAATATCTTTGTTGCAGGTGAGCAGTTGCTGTGTCCTTCTGGTGTGTATGTGAGCAACATGACTAGATGTGACGGCTGGACTGACTGTCTTCTCACCCATTTTGATGAACTGCATTGTAGGTCAAGTCCGCCATCTTGATTTCTTTAATTCTAGATCATTGTCAAATCTAACTATTACCTGGTACCTTGCAGGTTGACTGGGGACAGTCAAAGGTTGACGGAGAGCGAACCAGTAAACGCTAGCTGAAACCGGACACATCGTCGAAGGATAAGCACCATAGCTCCAAATGGCGCTGAAGGTGTAATGAAACCCACTCATGTTAAGGCTGCATGAATCAGATTTCCACATGAATGAGATTTATGGGGAAATCTGGCACATCAGTCTAAGGGTAATCGCGAGAGAGAGAGAGAGAGAGAGAGAAAGAGAGAGAAACCTAACTATGAAAATAACAACACATATAGTCACATAGTAATAAAGCGAAAAGGCGATCTGACATTGCTGTCCCACAATCACGCACAGATTAATGATAAAATAAACATTCTAAATAACACGTCTCAGCAACCAGGTTTGAAAATACACAGGGCAAAGACTAAGGTCATGAGAATAAATGCAGTAAATGTAAACCAGATTCTGCTGGAGGAAACAGCTCTACGGGATGTAGAATCATACAAATACCTTGGTAGCACGATAGACACAGAAGGAGGAACAAACAAAGATGTCAAGATAAGAATACAAAAAGCAAGGGAAACTTGATTGCATTGAGTAATATAGGGAAAGTCAAAGGAGATTAAAACAAACACGAAGCTGAGAATCTTTCAATTAAATGTGAAGTCAGTGCTGTTCTATGGCTCGGAAACATGGAGAACAACAAAAGAAACTACCAGAAAACTACAGACCTTCATAAATGGATGTTTACGTAGAATAGAGGGACTGAGATGGTATGATAAGATTACAAACGAGGAACCCACGAGAAAGAACTAAGCAGATACCCGTGGGAAAAGAGCTAAGGAAGAGACGCTGGCGATGGATAGGACACAGATTGAGAAGACCGACTGGAAGTTTTGCAAGACAGGCAATGTTTTGGAACCCGCAGGGAAAGAGGCGTAGTGTAATGCCTAGACATACCTGGAGAGGAGAGCTGGAGACTGATAAGAAAAGGATAGGTGAAACATGTATCTTTCTCCTTTCTTTATCACCATATCTTGAAGTCGTCTTACTTAGCAATGCGATGTAACATCTCTCTCTCTCTCTCTCTCACTATGTCTCTGTCTGTACATTCCCAGGCGAAGCATGCCAGAAACCAAATCTTCTGTGTGGTAACGGTCAGTGTGTCACCGAGGTGGCAGTCTGTGACCAGTTCTGTGACTGTGTACATTGTGAAGATGAAATGGATTGTGGTAGGTGCTACTTCAACATCTACTTCCTCATCATCATTATCATCACCATTATCATAACATCCTCATCGTCATCATCCTTATCACTATCACCATCATCATCACTATCATCATCACCATCATCATCATCACCATCATGACCATCACCATCATCACCATCACCATCATCAACATCATCATCACCATCATGACCATCATCATCATCACCATCACCATCATCAACATCATCATCACCACCATCATCCCAACATCATCATTATCATGATTATTCTCATTATCAACATTTAGATCTAACGACTGGAATAGCTGCATCATCAACATGTGCTTGATTTTCAGATGAAGTTTAAGTTTGTTTGATGATAGTAATTGGTTGTGAGATGATGGTGGTAATTGTGTGGTGATGGTGGTAATTGTGTGGTGATGGTGGTAGTTGTGTGGTGATGGTGGTAATTGTGTGGTGATGGTGGTAATTGTGTGGTGATGGTGGCAATTGTGTGGTAATGGTGGTAGCTGTGTGGTGATAGTGGTAATTGTATGGTGATGGTGGTAATTACGTGTTGATGGTAATTGTGTGGTGGTAACTGTGTGGTGATGGTGGTAATTGTTGTGTGTTGATGGTAATTGTGTGGTCGTGGTTGTGTGGTGATGGTGGTAATTGTGTGGTGATGGTGGTAATTGTGTGGTGATGGTGGTAATTGAGTGGTTATGGTGGTGGTTGTTGTGTGGTGATAGTGGTGGTGGAAGTGTTTGTGATATTTGTCCAATAAATCTAGTGTCCGTCGATACATAGCTTAAACGTCCCCTCACTTCCCCTCCTCCCACTCTAACACATTTTCTGGTACACGTAGAATACATCTCTCTCCACCCTCCATCCTCTCTCCCTCCTTCCCTTCCTCTTTCTCCCTCTCTATCCCCGCATCTCTCTCGTGTTCGCTGTTGCATTATCCTTGTGTATTCATGTTCATATATTTGATTGAAACAGTTTGTGACAATGCTGTCAACATCACCACTATCAGCAACAACAACAACAACAACAACTCGTTGGAATATTTATCTTTTATTGTAACTTGTACAACAACAATCTAGAATGTGCCATCATACTACATCTGCAGAGTAACATACACACTGTCAAACATACACACGATGACATTTACATCTACTTTCTGGTCAACGTATAAAATAACATATAAACACAACTACAACGTATAAAACAACATATAAACACATCTAGAGAAGTTAATTGCATATCATTTACAGGACTTTGCGAATCAACCCCAGCTTTTTAACGCTGTTTGTGATTTTCTAGGCATTATTACGTTCAGTAGTTTCCCATTGCTTTCTGAACGGGTGGTGCCATCGTACTTTTGTAAAAATCTACACGGAACAATTTGCAACCAAACTGTCCGCATCGCGATTCGAACTTAGAACGTCGGGGTTAATAGACCGAGTCACTATCCCCTAGGCCACTTAACACATCTACAACATATAAATCAACAACATATAAATCAACAACATATAAACACAACTACAACATATAAATCAACGTATAAACACAACTACAACTTATAAATCAACGTATAAACACAACTACAACTTATAAATCAACGTATAAACACAACTACAACATATAAATCAACGTATAAACACAACTACAACTTATAAATCAACAACATATAAAACAACAACATATAACACAACAACAAATAAATCAACAACATATAAAACAACAACATATAAATCAACAACATATAAATCAACAACATATAAATCAACAACATATAAATCAACAACATATAAATCAACAACATATAAACACAACAACAACATATGAATCAACAACATATAAATCAACAACATATGAACACAACAACAACATATAAATCAACAACATATAAATCAACAACATATAAATCAACAACATATAAATCAACAACATATAAAACAACAACATATAAATCAACAACATATAAATCAACAACATATAAATCAACAACATATAAAACAACAACATATAAATCAACAACATATAAATCAACAACATATAAATCAACAACATATAAATCAACAACATATAAAACAACAACATATAAAACAACAACATATAAAACAACAACATATAAATCAACAACATATAAATCAACAACATATAAATCAACAACATATAAACACAACAACAACATATAAATCAACAACATATAAATCAACAACATATGAACACAACAACAACATATAAATCAACAACATATAAAACAACAACATATAAAACAACAACATATAAAACAACAACATATAAAACAACAACATATAAAACAACAACATACAAATCAACAACATATAAAACAACAACATATAAAACAACAACATATAAAACAACAACATATAAAACAACAACATACAAATCAACAACATATAAAACAACAACATATGAATCAACACCATATAAACACAACTACAACATATAAATCAACAACATATAAAACAACAACATATAAATCAACAACATATGAACACAACTACAACATATAAATCAACAACATATAAACACAACAACATATAAACACAACTACAACATATAATTCAACAACATATAAATCAACAACATATAAATCAACAACATATGAACACAACTACACCATATAAATCAACAACATATAAACACAACAACATATAAACACAACTACAACATATAAATCAACAACATATAAACACAACACCATATAAATCAACAACATATAAAACAACAACATATAAATCAACAACATATAAAATAACAACATATAAACACAACTACAACATATAAACACAACTACAACTTATAAATAGCAAAAGTCAGATTCTGTGTTAGAAAAATGATCAGGGCAATAATGTTTGCAGACAACATCTACTGTGAGGAGACGACGCACTATATGTGTCGAGGGACAGAGCAGAGATGTATATCACGTGATCGACTGTGTGACGGCAACAATGACTGCAGGAACACTGCTGTTGGCATTGATGAATTCTTATGTGGTAAGTGACTATTTTTGCGTGAAAGCTTTCTTTCCTTATTACCAGTGTCCCTTGCCATTAAGGCGTACCGTACTCCGATTTCAGAAGTACTTGTAAGTTAGATCCCCAAATAAATGATCAGGGTCTCCTGTAGTCCAACCAGTCTGTGTGGTGCCTGGGGCTCACAAGGGAAGCAAGGAATTCTAAAGGTAGGTCGTTAGAGGCGCTAAGGTAGAGGCCTAGGGAAGCTACCCTAGTAAATAAAAAGCGTTGCAGAGATCTGATATACTGATCTACTTGTAGGCGCATAACTGGCACAACATACAATCGCTCTTAGATTCAGATCACATATAGATCACACAGATTGGTTAACAAGTGGTTCGATATGGAGTGTTTGAAGAAGAAGAAGAAATACTTTTGTTTAGAAAATAGAAAAATATATGTAAAATACTATTATAGATATTATAGATGACTAGACAGTTAGAAAATAGAAAAATATATGTAAAATACTATTATAGATATTATAGATGGCTAGACAGTTAGAAAATAGAAAAATATATGTAAAATACAATTATAGATATTATAGATGGCTAGACAGTTAGAAAATAGAAAAATATATGTCAAATACTATTATAGATGTAGAGATGGATAGACAGTTAGAAAATAGAAAAATATATGTAAAATACTATTATAGATATAGAGATGGCTAGAGAGTTACAAAATAGAAACATATATGTAAAATACTATTATAGATATAGAGATGGCTAGACAGTTAGAAAATAGAAAAATATATGTCAAATACTATTATAGATATAGAGATGGCTAGAGAGTTAGAAAGTAGAAAAATATATGTAAAATACTATTATAGATATAGAGATGGCTAGATAGTTAGAAAATAGAAAAATATATATAAAATACTATTATAGATATTATAGATGGCTAGACAGTTAGAAAATAGAAAAATATATGTAAAATACTATTATAGATATTATAGATGGCTAGACAGTTAGAAAATAGAAAAATATATGTAAAATACAATTATAGATATTATAGATGGTTAGACAGTTAGAAAATAGAAAAATATATGTAAAATACTATTATAGATATAGAGATGGCTAGACAGTTAGAAAATAGAAACATATATGTAAAATACTATTATAGATATAGAGATGGCTAGATAGTTAGAAAATAGAAAAATATATATAAAATACTATTATAGATATTATAGATGGCTAGACAGTTAGAAAATAGAAAAATATATGTAAAATACTATTATAGATATTATAGATGGCTAGACAGTTAGAAAATAGAAAAATATATGTAAAATACTATTATAGATATTATAGATGGCTAGACAGTTAGAAAGTAGAAAAATATATGTCAAATACTATTATAGATATTATAGATGGCTAGACAGTTAGAAAGTAGAAAAATATATGTCAAATACTATTATAGATATAGAGATGGCTAGACAGTTAGAAAATAGAAAAATATATGTAAAATACTATTATAGATATTATAGATGGCTAGACAGTTAGAAAGTAGAAAAATATATGTAAAATACTATTATAGATATTATAGATGGCTAGACAGTTAGAAAATACAAAATAGAAAAAGTCGACAACTTTGAGTACCTTGGGGCATTGCTGACAAGTGACAGGAATGCTATAAAAGAAATTAAAAGAAAGCTGAGCATTGCTTTGCAAAAACGAAAAGAACTAACCTTTGAAAGGGAATCGACATGAGAACACAAATCAAGTGTTTAAGAGCCTGCGTTTTTTTACGAATTGCCAACATATAGTTATGGAACATTAACAAAGCGGAGGAGAAGATCATTAATGCCTTTGAATACAAATGCTACAGAAGAGTATTTAGAATATCCTGGATAGAGAAAAGAACTAATGCTTCTGTTCTGCAACAGTTTGATATTAAAGACAGTTGGCTATTAAAGAGCATAAAATCAAGGAAAATTAAATATTTCGGACACATCAAACGATATGAGTGAATGAAGAAGATAATGTTGGAGGGAATGGGGTCTGGAATAAGAATGAGGGGTAACGTAGAAAATTAAATATTTCGGACACATCAAACGATATGAGTGCATGAAGAAGATAATGTTGGAGGGAATGGGGTCTGGAATAAGAATGAGGGGTAACGTAGAAAAATAAATATTTCGGACACATCAAACGATATGAGTGCATGAAGAAGATAATGTTGGAGGGAATGGGGTCTGGAATAAGAATGAGGGGTAACGTAGAAAATTAAATATTTCGGACACATCAAACGATATGAGTGCATGAAGAAGATAATGTTGGAGGGAATGGGGTCTGGAATAAGAATGAGGGGTAACGTAGAAAATTAAATATTTCGGACACATCAAACGATATGAGTGCATGAAGAAGATAATGTTGGAGGGAATGGGGTCTGGAATAAGAATGAGGGGTAACGTAGAAAAATAAATATTTCGGACACATCAAACGATATGAGTGCATGAAGAAGATAATGTTGGAGGGAATGGGGTCTGGAATAAGAATGAGGGGTAACGTAGAAAATTAAATATTTCGGACACATCAAACGATATGAGTGCATGAAGAAGATAATGTTGGAGGGAATGGGGTCTGGAATAAGAATGAGGGGTGACGTAGAAGACAATGGCCGCAAGATGTCATTGACGATCTGAGAATGACTGCTGCCTACGCCGGTCAACTTGCACAGACCATAGAGTCTTTCAGGACTGCTGTCATGTGAGCCAAGTTCCGGAAGGGACAAGCTACTTGATGATGATGGTGAGACAATTAGATAGATCACCTACTCAGTGGAGAGGTTGGAAGTTTGTATGACAGATTATATAGACATAGACATACTTCTGTATGGTAGCAAATCATGGACAATGAATAAAGAATCAATACGATCATTGGAAGCCACAGAGATGGGGTTTTACAGAAGAATGTTGAAAATTCCATGGACAGCGAAGAAAACAAATGAGGAGTTTTTTAATCAGGTCTGCACACAAAGAAACATTATCAAAAGAATAAGAATCCGACAATCAAGGTTCTTCGGGCATATAATGCGAAGAGAAGGTTTAGAACATTTGGTAACAGCAGGTAAAATTCAAGGAAGGAAAGATCGCGGAAGACAGAGGGAGAAGATGTTGGATGGTCTGACATCATAGTTCGACACAAGATCGGTGTCAGAACTGATTTCATGCACCAAGCAGAGAGAGTTGTTGAGAGACATGATCGCCTACACCGGCAGGCATGGCATTTGATTGATTGATAGACTTACACGCAGACATACTAACACACAGTTAAATAGACTAGAATAACAGCTGATAGATATTCTCTTCTTGAATCATGTACGTATCATGTCAGATCAAGTTCAGGCCAAGGTCATGTATATATATCATCATCAGGTGCCGTGCCGGCTGGCGTATGCGATCATGGATCTCCACAAATCTCTGTCGTTGGTGTTTGTTATCAACTCAGATGTTGACGCTCTAACGTGCCATGAAGTCAGGCTATCCCAAATTTTCTCTCTCTGTCTTCCTCTGTCTCGTCTACCCTCGATTTTACCGATTGTCACAATGTGTTCTAAACCTCCTCTCCTCATCACATGCCCGAAAAATGATGACTGCCTCTTTCTTATATTGATGATAAGCTTTCTCTGTGTCTTGATCTCATTCAGCACCTCAACATTAGTCATTTTAGCAGTCCATGGGACTCTCATGATTCTTCTGTAAAACCACATTTGTGTGGCCCTCAGAGATTTTTCGATCTGTGTGTTAATTGTCCATGACTCGCATCCGTATGTCAGTATTGGTTCTATGTAGCACTGAATAACTCGCATTCTGATCTGGATTGACAAGGACTTGTTGCAGGTGATGCTTCTCATTTGCAGGAATGCTGTTTTCGCTTGTCCTATTCTGCTCGTTATTTCTGATCGGCATCTGACATCTGATGTTACCAGGACTCCGAGGTATTTAAATTGCTGCACTTGTCTTAGATCAGTCCCATTTACTGTGATGGTGCATTTTGGCAAAATATATATATATAATTTTGCAGGTAATTCCACCGAGTGTGCTGGCTTTCATGATAGCAACTACTTCCGATGTCAAGATGGTCGGTGCCTGCCAGCTCGCACACGTTGTGACCACTACAAGGACTGCTTGGGAGGGGAGGATGAGGACAAATGTGGTCAGTTTCTACTGTCTCTCAGATCTGAACATTTCAACTTTACTTTCATCTCTCATTCTTTCTTCATATCCTGCACATCTGTGTATTATGTCTGAATATGTTAACGATGTCTTTGTTTGTCGTTTATTGCAAGGATACATGGACGCTGACAACAAATGATAGAAGAAAACTAGTCATGACAGAGATGAAGTGTCTACACAGAATGATGGGTGTAACAAGAAGAGACCGGTTGAGAAATGAAGACATCAGGAAAAAGTGGGTACAACATCAATACTAAACTTCATAAAGAAACAACAAATTAAATGGTTCGGCCACGTAAGCAGATTATCAACAGACAGTGCACCTCAAAGAGCAATGCTGCTCCGATACAATGGGTACAAAGCAAAAGGTCGGCCACGCAAAAGATGGACATCAGAGATAACAGAGGCGACGAAAGAGACTATCTACGAAGCGCATACAAGGGCCCGTTTTAGAAATCTCTTCTCGACCTGACGCTGTGAGGCAAACATGATTCGAGAAAGGAAGAAAGTCAAAGAAATCATAATGAGATTATACACACTTGAACCAAATATTAGCATTACTATTCATCTGTTATGTTTATTTGTTATGTTTATGTGTTATGTTAAGGGCATATACGGTTAATGTCCAGCTGTTACATGCTACACGGTGTGCGATATGTACATTATATGTTGTGTGCTGTATTGTGGAATGAACTGAAGTTGTTATCTAAGGAAGGGAACATCGATTAATAAAACAATAAATTTGTGCACAGGGGTTGCAAACTCGCAGTCATAGTTGGATAAAGTAAAAAAAAAAATTTTTTAGTGAAATACACAATTGTAAGAAACGGTTAATATTATATTTATCTAGGATTAATATTTTTGACTAAGCGCTAGCGGCCATGTTAACTGATTTTTGTGCAATCGTTCTATCATGATGTTTTTTTAATCATTACTGACAGGATTGTCACCCAATATCTATATCAATCTTCACATCTGTATATATAATCCTTCAAATATTTGTGTGTGTCCGTCCTCTTATACACGGTCTCAATTACATTCAAAATTCATCAAACGTGGTAGAAATAATTCTGACAAATTAGATCAACAGAAGAAATTTTCGAACTCGATCAATATTCGTTTAAAAATAAATCAAATCAAATTTGTGATGTCTTATCACGTTTTTGTTTACATTCCATAGGGTTTTGTTTACATTCCATAGGGAACACGTGTTAAAGATTACCACAGTCAAAGGGATATGTTCATTAAATTGCCTGGTGGCCTCTACAACATAAGCATGGATTACGTGTATTAATCAAAATACGTTATTAGCTATTCAACGTATGCTACATACTTGCAATAGCAATGTCAGAAGTTTTAATACGGTATTAGATCAGTTGCCCACGGGCGACATGAAAACTGCAATCCTTGCCGACATATGTCCGGTCGGTCAACACGAGCGGACTTATAACGTACCTGTAGTAAACGAAGTTGTCATTATCATAGCAGGAAATGATTATGGAAAGTGGGATGTAATCTTGCAAAACGAGACAAGCCGCAAATTATATCCCGAGCGAAGCCGGGTTAATTAGCTAGTAATCTATAACCCTAACATAACCTATCTATGTCCATATGTCTCTCAATGGCATCAAATCTTGAAAACTCAGTTATAATATTTTCACTATTTCATGTCAAGATTAGTTCAGGTATGTAAGAATGATTACATAAAAATGTAGGCATTAATACTTCACCCATGTAAGCATGTTTACCTCACACATGTGTAAACAAGCATACATCTCAAATAAAACCTATTTTTCTACATCAACAACAGATTTCCCATCGTGCCTCACTGGTCACTTTCGGTGTGACAATGAGAAATGTATTAGTGCTGCCCAACGTTGTGATTCCTTCAATGACTGTCTGGACTGGTCAGACGAGATAAATTGTGGTAATCTTTGCTCCCACAAACCAAATCAACAATATTACACACAAGACCCACAGCATCACACACCAAGAACACAAACATCCCAAAACAACGACATCATACACACAAATAAAAATACACACCAAAACCAACACCATACACACTAAGACCATCATACATCGATAGCTCTAAGTACTAACAACATTACACACATGTCCTTTATCAAACCAATATCATCATATACCATGTTCATATATAACACCCCACTTCACATTGTCACACACCATGACCACATACCACAACACTATCATCACACACCGTGTCAACAGCATCGCCACATACCTCAACATCATCATACAGCATGTCAACATCATCATCACATGCTACAACATCATCCCATACCACAACATCATCATACGTCATGTCAATATCATCACCACTTACCACAACATCATCACATACCACAACATCATCACATACCACAACATCATCATACGTCATGTCAATATCATCACTATATACCAAACATCATCATCACACACTAAGCCAACATCCTCGCCACATACCCCTTGAGCATCATCACACACTAAGCCAACATCCTCGGCACATACCCCTTCAGTATCATCACACACTAAGCCAACATCCTCGCCACATACCCCTTCAGCATCATCACACACTAAGCCAACATCCTCGCCACATACCCTTCAGCAATCACACACTAAGCCAACATCCTCGCCACATACCCCTTCAGTATCATCATACACTAAACCAACATTCTCGCCACATACCCCTTCAGCATCATCATACACTAAGCCAACATCCTCGCCACATACCCTTCAGTATCATCACACATAGCCAACATCCTCGCCACATACCCCTTCAGTATCATCACACACTAAGCCAACATCCTCGCCACATACCCCTTCAGTATCATCACACACTAAGCCAACATCCTCGCCACATACCCCTTCAGTATCATCATACACTAAACCAACATCCTCGCCACATACCCCTTCAGTATCATCATACACTAAGCCAACGTCCTCGCCACATACCCCTTCAGTATCATCACACACTAAGCCAACATCCTCGCCACATACCCCTTCAGCATCATCATACACTAAGCCAACATCCTCGCCACATACCCCTTCAGGATCATCACACACTAAGCCAACATCCATTCATTGTCTTAAGTCACATCATCCAAGCATGCACCATCTTCAGATTATACAAGGAGACCATGTATCTATGTTCCAGACAAACATGTGTGCCCTGATGGACAAGTCAGATGCAACAGTGGCCAGTGCATCCCCACATGGCATTGGTGTAATCACTGGCCTAACTGTCCAGACAAATCAGATGAAAGAGATTGTGGTAAGTGTGTGGGGAGATATAGTTTGTGTGGGGCAATAGAGCATGATATGTGTGGGGAGATGTACAAGACAAATGATGAATATGAACTGTTTGATGTACAAGTCTAGAGATGGATGCACACAAGTCTAGTGATGGATGCGCACAAGTCTAGTTTTGGATACACACAAGTCTAGTAATGGCTGCACACACAAGTCTAGTGATGGCTGCACACAAGTCTAGTTATGGCTGCACACAAGTCTAGTGATGGCTGCACACAAGTCTAGTAATGGCTGCATACAGGTCTAGTAATGGCTGCAAACAAGTCTAGTGATGGCTGCACACAAGTCTAGTAATGGCTGCATACATGTCTAGTGATGGATGCGCACAAGTCTAGTTTTGGCTACACACACAAGTCTAGTAATGGCTGCAC
Source organism: Arion vulgaris (assembly GCA_020796225.1). Lineage (NCBI taxonomy): Eukaryota > Metazoa > Mollusca > Gastropoda > Stylommatophora > Arionidae > Arion > Arion vulgaris. The sequence goes on along the minus strand of CM036755.1, from coordinate 71,192,472 downwards.
ACAAGTCTAGAGATGGCTGCACACAAGTCTAGTAATGGCTGCACACAAGTCTAGTGATGACTGCACACAAGTCTAGTGATGGCTGCACACAAGTCTAGTTTTGGCTGCACACACAAGTCTAGTAATGGCTGCATACAAGTCTAGTGATGGATGCGCACAAGTCTAGTTTTGGCTGCACAGAAGTCTAGTAATGGCTGCACACACAAGTCTAGTAATGGCTGCACACAAGTCTAGTAATGGCTGCATACAAATCTAGTGATGGCTGTGCACAAGTCTAGTTTTAGCTGCACACACAAGTCTAGTAATGGCTGCATACAAGTCTAGTGATGGCTGCACACAAGTCTAGTAATGGCTGCACACAAGTCTAGTGATGGCTGCACACAAGTCTAGTAACAGCTACATACAAGTCTAGTGATGGCTGCACACACGTCTAGTAATGGCTGCATACAAGTCTAGTGATGGCTGCACACAAGTCTAGTAATGGCTGCATACAAGTCTAGTGATGGCTGCATACAAGTCTAGTGATGGCTGCACACAAGTCTAGTGATGGCTGCACACAAGTCTAGTTTTGGCTGCACACACAAGTCTAGTGATGGCTGCACACAAGTCTAGTAATGGCTGCATACAAGTCTAGTGATGGATGCGCACAAGTCTAGTTTTGGCTGCACACAAGTCTAGTTTTGGCTGCACACACAAGTCTAGTAATGGCTGCACACAAGTCTAATGATGACTGCACACAAGTCTAGTAATGGCTGCACACAAGTCTAGTGATGACTGCACACAAGTCTAGTGATGGCTGCACACAAGTCTAGTAATGGCTGTATACAAGTCTAGTGATGGCTGCACACACAAGTCTAGTGATGGCTGCACATAAGTCTAGTGATGGCTGCACACAAGTCTAGTGATGGCTGCACACATGTCTAGTAATGGCTGCATACAAGTCTAGTGATGGCTGCACACAAGTCTAGTAATGGCTGCATACAAGTCTAGTGATGGATGCGCACAAGTCTAGTTTTGGCTGCACACAAGTCTAGTTTTGGCTGCACACACAAGTCTAGTAATGGCTGCACACAAGTCTAGTAATGGCTGCATACAAATCTAGTGATGGCTGCGCACAAGTCTAGTTTTAGCTGCACACACAAGTCTAGTAATGGCTGCATACAAGTCTAGTGATGGCTGCACACAAGTCTAGTAATGGCTGCATACAAGTCTAGTGATGGCTGCACACAAGTCTAGTAATGGCTGCACACAAGTCTAGTGATGGCTGCACACAAGTCTAGTAACGGCTACATACAAGTCTAGTGATGGATGCGCACAAGTCTAGTGATGGATGCGCACAAGTCTAGTTTTGGCTGCACACAAGTCTAGTTTTGGCTGCACACACAAGTCTAGTAATGGCTGCACACAAGTCTAGTAATGGCTGCATACAAATCTAGTGATGGCTGCGCACAAGTCTAGTTTTAGCTGCACACACAAGTCTAGTAATGGCTGCATACAAGTCTAGTGATGGCTGCACACAAGTCTAGTAATGGCTGCATACAAGTCTAGTGATGGCTGCACACAAGTCTAGTAATGGCTGCACACAAGTCTAGTGATGGCTGCACACAAGTCTAGTAACGGCTACATACAAGTCTAGTGATGGCTGCACACAAGTCTAGTAATGGCTGCATACAAGTCTAGTGATGGCTGCATACAAGTCTAGTAATGGCTGCACACAAGTCTAGTGATGCCTGCACACAAGTCTAGTAATAGCTGCATACAAGTCTAGTGATGGCTGCATACAAGTCTAGTAATGGCTGCATACAAGTCTAGTAATGGCTGCACACAAGTCTAGTGATGGCTGCACACAAGTCTAGTAACGGCTGCACAGAAGTCTAGTAATGGCTGCACACAAGTCTAGTGATGACTGCACGCAAGTCTAGTGATGGCTGCACACAAGTCTAGTTTTGGCTGCACACACAAGTCTAGTGATGGCTGCACACAAGTCTAGTAATGGCTGCATACAAGTCTAGTGATGGCTGCACACAAGTCTAGTGATGGCTGCACACAAGTCTAGTGATGGCTGCATACAAGTCTAGTGATGGATGCGCACAAGTCTAGTTTTGGCTGCACACAAGTCTAGTTTTGGCTGCACACACAAGTCTAGTAATGGCTGCACACAAGTCTAGTGATGACTGCACACAATTCTAGTAATGGCTGCATACAAATCTAGTGATGGCTGCACACAAGTCTAGTAATGGCTGCATACAAGTCTAGTGATGACTGCACACAAGTCTAGTAATGGCTGCACACAAGTCTAGTGATGGCTGCACACAAGTCTAGTAGCGGCTACATACAAGTCTAGTGATGGATGCGCACAAGTCTAGTTTTGGCTGCACACAAGTCTAGTTTTGGCTGCACACACAAGTCTAGTAATGGCTGCACACAAGTCTAGTAATGGCTGCATACAAATCTAGTGATGGCTGCCACAAGTCTAGTTTAGTTGCACACACAAGTCTAGTAATGACTGCATACAAGTCTAGTGATGGCTGCACACAAGTCTAGTAATGGCTGCATACAAGTCTAGTGATGGCTGCATACAAGTCTAGTGATGGCTGCACACAAGTCTAGTAACGGCTACATACAAGTCTAGTGATGGCTGCATACAAGTCTAGTGATGGCTGCACACAAGTCTAGTAATGGCTGCATACAAGTCTAGTGATGGCTGCATACAAGTCTAGTAATGGCTGCACACAAGTCTAGTGATGCCTGCACACAAGTCTAGTAATAGCTGCATACAAGTCTAGTGATGGCTGCATACAAGTCTAGTAATGGCTGCACACAAGTCTAGTGATGCCTGCACACAAGTCTAGTAACGGCTGCACAGAAGTCTAGTAATGGCTGCACACAAGTCTAGTGATGACTGCACGCAAGTCTAGTGATGGCTGCACACAAGTCTAGTTTTGGCTGCACACACAAGTCTAGTGATGGCTGCACACAAGTCTAGTAATGGCTGCATACAAGTCTAGTGATGGATGCGCACAAGTCTAGTTTTGGCTGCACACAAGTCTAGTTTTGGCTTCACACACAAGTCTAGTAATGGCTGCACACAAATCTAGTGATGACTGCACACAAGTCTAGTAATGGCTGCACACAAGTCTAGTGATGACTGCACACAAGTCTAGTGATGGCTGCACACAAGTCTAGTGATGGCTGCACACAAGTCTAGTGATGGCTGCACACAAGTCTAGTGATGGCTGCACACAAGTCTAGTGATGGCTGCACACAAGTCTAGTAATGGCTGCATACAAGTCTAGTGAAGGCTGCACACAAGTCTAGTGATGGCTGCACACAAGTCTAGTGATGGCTGCACACAAGTCTAGTAATGGCTGCATACAAATCTAGTGATGGCTGCGCACAAGTCTAGTTTTAGCTGCACACACAAGTCTAGTAATGGCTGCACACAAGTCTAGAGATGGCTACACACAAGTCTAGTAATGGCTGCACACAAGTCTAGTGATGACTGCACACAAGTCTAGTGATGGCTGCACACAAGTCTAGTAATGGCTGCATACAAGTCTAGTGATGGCTGCACACAAGTCTAGTAATGGCTGCATACAAGTCTAGTGATGGCTGCACACAAGTCTAGTGATGGCTGCACACAAGTCTAGTAATGGCTGCATACAAGTCTAGTGATGGCTGCACACAAGTCTAGTGATGGCTGCACACAAGTCTAGTAACGGCTACATACAAGTCTAGTGATGGCTGCACACAAGTCTAGTAATGGCTGCATACACAAGTCTAGTATGTTGATAAGTCTGGTAACATTACCTAGATGTTGTCAGATAGTCTACCTTGTTACAGTTCTTCTATCGATATCATATTTATAAATTGATGTGTCCTCTCATTAGATTACCATGACTGTGCCGAGGATGAGCTAACCTGTTCTAACGGAGAATGTGTTCCGCTGTCCATGCTCTGTTATAATGGTCACAGGAACAAGTCAAGAGGATGTCAGGACAAATCACATCTTATACATTGTGGTCAGTGTTAGGAAATTATTTGTCTCTATCTTTCATTCTCTCTCTCTATATCACGGTATCAACTTATATATATATATATTATATATTATAAGGAACCCTTTTTCATACCTCGTGGTATATTGGGGATTAGGGTTAGGTACATAGTTTTTGTTCATCGCTGGCATACGATCGATTAGGGATGTTGTCGCTGGTCAACCTTTACTTCCCAGTACTTTTACTTGTATCTTCTTCTTCTTCTTCGAGCGCTACATATCGACCACTTGTTAACCATCTTTGTGATTTTCATGTGATATGAGCCTAAGAGCGATTGTACGTTGTGCCAACAATGCGGCTACAAGTAGGTCAGCACATCCGATTTCTGTGACACTATTTATTTCCTGGGTAGCTTCCCTAGGAAACATTTATTGGCACATCTGTTGTTTATTGGCACATGTGTTGTTTATTGACACATGTGTTGTTTACATCTTGCTGTTTACATGTTGTTTACATGTTGGTAAATCTTGTTTTTTGTACTTGTTTAAAACTATATTTCTTTGTTTTTTAATGTGTTACACCTTTGTTACAAAGTTTTACTGTAACATTCCCTTGATACTGAATATTGATCAGAATTGTTTGGGTCTCTGTGGTGGTTAAGCCCTTGCCTTGCGATCTGAAGGTCGAGAGTTCGAATCTGTACATCACCGATCTGTTCACAAGTGCAGCTGTCCAGAACCCTCTAGGATTGTTGCCAGAACTATGGAGCTCATCGTTCTTGCAATAATCTCGGTAGGTGACAGGCCATTTCTGCAGAGAAGGACTGAGTCATATGGAGTAAAACCCGGTGCAATGAAATCAATCCTTCGGCTTGAAACCCTTGATATTGATCAGAGATAGAAATGATGAGGTGTCCACCCAGGTAATGATGCTAATGTCTCCTCTCCCAAGGTTTTCTAGTTTAGTCGTGGGATCATCATCACTGCACGTCCAACCAATTAGTGATCGGAGTCATAAGTGCTCCGATCTCCTTCTCAGTATGTCTCTCAGCGTGTGGCGACTAACAGCCCCCGGTTCTTTGTTGGTTTACTATTCTTCTTTCTCTACCACCATAGTGTTCTTGTCTAGCTACACCACACTTGACTTGGAATTCCTGCAGTCTGGTTAGTGTTGTAGATTCACCCCTATTACTTCAATTATGTACGCGTCTTCTCTTCCTTACGGAATGTATATCAGCCTGGTCCATTGCTCGTCCGCTTTATACAGCAGCCATATCTCCAAGCCTATCCGCGCGTTCATTCCTCCTTACACCAGCATGTCCTGGCACAAAAATAAAACTGATATTTGTCTCATCTCCCTAGAGAATCACCAATGCCAGCCTGGAGAATTCAAATGTGGTAAAGCTTTCTGTATAGACATGGAACAAGTGTGTGATGACAACATCGACTGCACCACCACCTTCATGGATGAGATTCTGTGTAGTAGGTTTACTGTTGTTATGATATTTGTGTGGGTAGAGTTGTGATATCTGTGTGGGTAGTGTTATGATATCTGTGTGGGTAGTGTTGTGATATCTGTGTGGGTAGTGTTGCGATAGTTGTAGGGGTAGTATTGTGATATATGTGTGGCTAGTGTTGTGTTAAAGCAAAAGGCTCACCTAACATCCAAATAAACAATGAAGAACTCCAATGTGTAGAGAGCTATGAATACCTGGGTTCAATAATTAACAACAACGGTGACTGCACCAAAGAGATCTCAAGAAGATTGGCAATAGCAATCAAGCAGTTAAAACACAATGAAGAACATGTGGCAAAGCACCAGTAAAATATTAAAATTAAAAATATTGAGAGCATGCATTTTCCCAGTGGCTACTTTTGGTTGTGAATCATGGACCATTACACAAAAACAAGAACGAAAATCCAGTCCTTCGAAACTAAATGCTACAGAAAGATCCTACGAATACCATAGACAGAAAAAGAAAGAACACTGATTCATGAAAGAACTAAATGTTAAAGAGAATTGGCTGATAAACAACATACTATACAGAAAATTACATACTTTGGTCATATCAAGCGTCACGATGGCCTGGAAAGAACAATACTAGAGGGCAGGGTCCCAGGACGCAGAGGCAGACCAAGAAGAAGATGGCTACAAGATATTAAAGAAACCATGAACATGACCATCGACGAAGTGGGGAACTGGCTAGAGACAGAGTGAATTTCAGATGTGCTGCAAAGAGAGCAACGTCCTATAAAGGATACGCACCTTGATGAGTGTTGTATTATCTGTGTGGGTAGAGTTGTGATATCTGTGTGGGTAGTGTTGGGATAACTGTGGGGGTAGTATTGTGGTATCTGTGTGGGTAGTGTTGTGGTATCTGTGTGGTAGTGCTGTTATAAAAATGGAACTGTAGGATTGTAGTAGATGTAAAGATAGGATTGTAATAGATGTAAAGATAGGATTGTAGTAGATGTAAAGATAGGATTGTAGTAGATGTAAAGATAGGATTGTAGTAGATGTTTGAGTAACAGTCTGGATGATAATTAAGTAGAACGTTCCTAATGTATTGTGTTTACGCAGACAGACAGACAGAGATAAAAATGATGTGTTGTGTACATGTTGACAGACAGACAGAGAGACAGACATACAGACAGACATGCAGACAGCCAGACAGACAGACAGACAGATGACTAAATATGTATATAATCGAACAATCACACCAACACAAATAAGTATACATCAAATTATCTTAGAGAAGGTAAGCCCATATCTCTCATGTATGGTCGTATTGCAGACTACAAATGTCCTTATGGTGTTGACGTGTGCCAGTGTTATGACCGGGAAATGAATTGTGAGGACAAAGGTCTCGAGACGTTACCCTTACCTGGAGCTGACGAACATATAACTAAAATGTAGGTCACTTGTTGCAGTTTCATTGATTCTGTTTGTTTGTATACACAATTTAAATATGTACCTCATCATCATCATTTGTTGAACATTTTACATATTTGGGTAGTAAAGTGTCAAACAACGGAGACACGATGAACATTTTACATATTTGGGTAGTAAAGTGTCAAACAACGGAGACACGATGAACATTTTACATATTTGGGTAGTAAAGTGTCAAACAACGGAGACACGATGAAAGAAATAAACTCTCGTATTGCTATAGCAGCTAGTGCCTTCACTAAATTAACGAATATCTGGCAATCTCAAGACCTTAGTATATGCACAAAAGTTAAATTATTTAGGTCATGTGTGATTCCTGTACTGACCTACGGTTGTGAAAGTTGGAAATCAACAAAGAAAATTGATAAGAAACTGGACAGCTTTGAGAATAAATGTCTACGAAAATTATTAAAAGTAAAATGGAGTGATTTCGTTTCTAACAACACAGTGAGAGATAGAACACACCAACAACCCATATCAAATATTATAAGGAAACGAAGGTGGAAATATTTAGGTCATGTTCTTAGATCAGACGAAAAGAGACTAAATCGACAAGTCCTTATGTGGTCACCAGTTGGGAAAAGAAAACGTGGAAGACCAAAGACCACTCTTCGAAGAACCATCCAACAAGAAAGTAAACTATTGGGATGTAAAACTATACAAGATCTCCAACTGTTAGCAAAGAACCGTATCACATGGAGATCTAAAACCTCTGCCCTATGTGCCGCCTTTGGCTCGAAAGGAATAAACTAACTAACTCATCATCATCATTATGTGCCGTGTTGGCTGGCTTAGACGATCATAGATCTCCACAAATCTCTGTCGTTGGTGTTTGCTATCAACTCAGATGTTGACGCTCTACCGTGCCATGAAGCCAGGCTATCCAACATTTTCTCCCTCTGTCTTTCTCTGTCTCGTCTACCCTCGAGTTTACCGGTTCTTACAATGTGCTCTAAACCTCCCCTTCTCATCACATGACCGAACAACGATGACCGCCTCTTTGTACATATGTACATATTTACCAGTTATTATGTACAAGTGATAAATATGTAAGTATGTACACGATAATATGTACGAGTGATAAATCAAGCTATCTAACTTAATATCTTTCAAAAAGAGATACCGCTAAAAACTAAAATAAATCTCATAAGAACGATTTTCTGGCCAACACTACGTTACCAGTGTTAAACATGGCCAATAACAGCAGCTAATGAGCGGAAAATCATAACGACAGAGATGAGGCGTCTCAGAAGAGCTGCAGGTGTGACAATAAGAGACAAAATTAGAAATGAAGAAATCAGAAACGAGACTGGATGTGAAACCAGTCATGCAATTCATAAAAGAACAACAGATTAAATGGTTTGGACACCTGACAAGAATGTCCTGGTATCGCCTACCACAGAGAGCCACACAGAAAAAGTATAATGAGTACAAAGCAAGAGGAAGACCACGCAAAGATGGAGCGATGGCATCACGAACAGCCTTACAAAAATGAATATCAGCTTACAAAAGTGCCTTAAAAAAGCACACACAAGATCACTACGCCCCCTCCCCGCTCATCATTTCTATAAAGAAATAAATGGTGGAAGAGAAGAAGAAGAAGAACCTTCGATGTTCAGAAAGATTATGAACATCAGGTGGTACAATAAGATAATCAATTCTGAAGCCTTCCATCATGCGCATGCTCGGAAGTAGAAGACTAAAATGGCTAGGACATGTGAGAAGAATGAATAATAATCACATACCACGACAAGGTTTGTTCTGTGAACTCTCAGAAAGGAGGAGACACAAAGGCAGACTACTGCTCAGATATAAAGATGTCTGCAAGGCCTCAATGAATAACTTTTCTATCGATCGGAGCAAATGGAAAAAAACTAGATGATGACCGAGTTATGTGGAAAACAACATTACGCAACAGTGACAAATCTTTTGAAGAAAAACTTAGAGATGAGCTGAAAGGCAAGAGAGACAAACGCAAACTCAGAAGTTGTCACCGTGACACACGTGTCAAATTACCGTCTCTACCATAGATTCACAAACTTTTTCGGCCCACCGCCCACTTTGCAGGATATAAACTTTGTAACGCCCCACCTACCCATTATAACAGTTTGCCAATTTACCCCCCTTCCATCCCACATATATATATAGATGCTCTATTTTCACTTTGACATCATCATCAGGTGCCGTCTCCACATCGAAGGTTAGCTGCAATGAATCTCCAGCATCCTCTGTCTTTCGCCTTGGTGTTGCACACTGCCAGACTGTAACCTGTCCATTTCTTAAAGTTTCCTCCCCCTTATCTCTTGGTCTTTCTTTTGCTCTACCCCCTCAACTTTCCCCTCTAGTAAATGTTTTATCATGGTGTCATGCCTTTTATGTGCCCAAAATACTTTACTTGTCTGAATTTTATTTCTCTTAATAATTGTTTCTTCATGTCTAGTTTTCCTAAAACTTGTTTATTTGTCTGTTTTTCTGTCCATTAAACATAGAAAATTGATATATTTCTGTAATACATGGTCAATTTTCAAATGATTATATACATGAAATAGAAAATTGATGAAAAAATGAATCTTGTAAGATGGGCATATTATGAATTAAAATGCAGAATTCAAATTTTTAATGATTATTCAATCGCAAAGTCCCGAAAAACTCCCCCATATGCTTCTGAACCAACCATCGCCCCCTAGAAGGCTTCATCGCCCACTGGGGGGTACATACGCCCACTTTGGGAACCCATGGTCTGTACAGACAAAAAGGCTATATGTTAATCTAACTTCATACAAATTATCTTCTTCTTCTTCTCTTCCTCCATTTACTTCTTTATAGAAGTTTTCCCTGTGGGGTTGTGATCTTGTTGGTGCTTATTCTATTGCACTTTGTAAGCTGTTACTCATTTTCTTAAAGCTGTTCTTGATTTCGTCTCTCCATCTTTTAAATAGTCTTTCTCTTGCTCACAACACATCATGAGTTTACACCTTCCTCCACCTTCCTCCACTACCTTCACTCCGACATAAATTAACATTGTTCTCCTCCCTCCTCCACTTTGACATGAATCAACACCTTTCTCCACTTTCCTCCACTTACCCCTTAGAAACTCTTTAAACTCCACTATTTCTATTGTTGAAGTCAATTTATTGCTGTGAATAGTGTTTGAACATAATTTACTCTTGCAAGTACATCTCCCATGCTCCATCTTCTAATATTTAATATACTGACAATCTGCAGTCGTCTGAAAGGAAACTTCTTGAATGTTACTCTCAACTCAACCACCTTCAGTGGGGCTGGACTTCATATGGACAAAATTACCTACCTGTAAGTAGACATTACCTACCTGTAAGTAGACATTACCTACCTGTAAGTAGACATTACCTACCTGTAAGTAGACATTACCTACCTGTAAGTAGACATTACCTACCTGTAAGTATACATTACCTACCTGTAAGTAGACATTATCTACCTGTAAGTAGACATTACCTACCTGTAAGTAGACATTACCTACCTGTAAGTAGACATTACGTACCTGTAAGTAGACATTACGTACCTGTAAGTAGACATTACCTACCTGTAATGTTGTATCATCTGTTGGTTGCTAGTAATGTTGTATCATCTGTTGGTACCTAGTAATATTGTACGTTGTGTTAGTTGCTAGTGATGTTGTATCATCTGTTAGTTGCTAGTGATGTTGTATCATCTGTTAGTTGCTATTGATGTTGTATCATCTGTTAGTTGCTAGTGATGTTGTATCATCTGTTAGTTGCTAGTGATGTTGTATCATCTGTTGGTACCTAGTAATATTGTACGTTATGTTAGTTGCTAGTGATGATGTATCATCTGTTGGTTGCTAGTAATGCTGTATCATCTGTTGGTACCTAGTAATATTATACGTTATGTTAGTTGTTAGTGATGTTGTATCATCTGTTAGTTGCTAGTAATGTTGTATCATCTGTTAGTTGCTAGTGATGTTGTATCATCTGTTAGTTGCTAGTGATGTTGTATCATCTGTTGGTAGCTAGTAATGTTTTACGATATGTTAGTTGCTAGTAATGTTGTGTAATTTGTTAGTTGCTATTGATGTTGTATCCTTTGCTGGCTGCTAGTTATAGTTTCCTCTCATACAAAGAAATCTAACTATCATCATGCGATAACCTTAAGTGTAACAATATATTCTTGTTGTATCCCCCAACAGTGACCTCAGCAACAACTACCTGACCAGAGTGCCAGACAAGATTTTCTTCTTCATGAGGAGGCTGAAATATCTGTTAGTGAAATCTTTCCATTCACTTCTTTATCTTCATCCTCTCCCTTGACGACATTTACATCTTCAACATCTTCATTGATGATATCTTCATCTTCATCATCTTCATTGATGATATCTACATCTTCATCATCTTCATTGATGATATCTTCATCTTCATCATCTTCATTGATGATATCTACATCTTCATCATCTTCATTGATGATATCTACATCTTCATCATCTTCATTGATGATATCTACATCTTCATCATCTTCATTGATGATATTTACATCTTCATCATCTTCATTGATGATATCTACATCTTCATCATCTTCATTGATGATATCTACATCTTCATCATGTCCCAAGATTAACTTTATTATCTCCATATTATCCTCTCTATCACTTTCTAAATTTCTGTCAGATATAATAATCTTTCTTATCTTCAACTCTCTTGACATAATTATTCTATCCACTATCATTGATCTCATCATCTTGTCTCTGAACATCATTACTGGTTGGTTGATGTCATCATCTTGTCTCTGAACATCATTAATAGTTATGATGTCATCATCTTGTCTCTGAACATCATTATTGGTTGGTTTATTGTTCTCCATGTTTGTTGACAGAAATCTGGCCAATAACTCTCTGAGAGAAATCAACAACCAATCTCTGGCCGGTCTCAGCAACTTAACACAGTTGTAAGTCAGCGCTCATGTTTGGTCTGTTAGTCTGTCAGTCATGTCTGGCTGTCTGTCTGTCTTGTCTTGGCTTTCTATCATTGTCATGTCTGTCTGTCATGTCTGTCTATCTGTCATGTCTGTCTATCTGTCATGTCTGTCTATCTGTCATGTCTGTCTATCTGTCATGTCTGCCTGTCATGTCTGGCTGTCTGTCTGTCTTGTCTGGCCTTCTATCATGTATATCTCTCTGTCTGTCATGTCTATCTGTCATGTCTGGCTGTCTGTCTGTCTGTCTTGTCTGTCTGTATGTCATGTCTGTCTGTTGTATCTAGCAGTGATTCATCATCATCATCATCATCATGTAGCATATCCATGACAGAATGCAGTTCTCATAGCAGAGTCTGGTTGAAGAAGCTCTTGAACTCTAGCAAGTTCTCCCACCACCTCCTTCATTGTCTAGCTTAATGATTCTTTAATGTTCAATTGCCCCCATCATCTTAATCATTTCCGCATTGCTGTTCAGGAACAATGGCCTCCATTATTGCTCTCTCTCTCTCTATGTCTCTCTCTGCCTCTCTCTCTCTCTCGGTCTCTCTCTCTGTAAACTATATGATATTTAATGTAATTAAATAATTGCCTTGTCTCACCTGTGACAGTTACCTGATACTAATGATTTTGTCTCACCTGTGACAGGTACCTAATAACAATGATTTTGTTTCACCTGTGACAGGTACCTAATAACAATGATTTTGTTTCACCTGTGACAGGTACCTAATACTAATTATTTTGTTCCACCTGTGACAGGTACCTGATAATAATGTTTTTGTCTCACCTGTGACAGGTACCTGGGAGGAAACATCATCAGTCATATCGAGCCTGACTCGTTCTTGGACTTGAATCTGCTGACAACTCTGTAAGATCTTTTATGTGTAGGTCTGAATGTATGTGTAGGTCTGTATGTGTAGGGCTGTATGTGTAGGTCTGTATGTATGTAGGTCTGTATGTGTTTATCTGTATATCTGCGAAAGTGTAGGCACACATTTTGGTTGATGTGTGAGGGTGTATGTAAGATAATGTGGGGTGGCGGGGAGGTCTATGTGTGGTTGTGTTTATGTGGTGTTATGTGTGGGAGTCTGTGTTGGTTGATCTGTTAGTATGTGTGTATGTTGACACTTATATGTGTGTACAATTATCTCAATGTAAACTCAGCTGTGTAAGGTAAAGCATATGGGAATGTGGAGTCATACACTTGGTGAAATATGGGAATGTGGAGTCATACACTTGGTGAAATATGGGAATGTGGAGTCATACACTTGGTGAAATATGGGAATGTGGAGTCATACACTTGGTGAAATAGGGGGATGTGGAGTCATACACTTGGGGAAATAGGGGAATGTGGAGTCATACACTTGGTTTTGATATATGTTGCAGAAGGCCCAAGTAAGATGGACCGGTCACGTTGCTTGGATGCCTGATAAACGCATCCCAAAACAGTTGATGTATGACGTGCTTGAAGAGGGCAGACGTTCTGCTGGTGGTCAGAAAAACGCTGTTTGTTGTTTTTTCTCGATCCAGAAGCACTTTGTAGCAGTTCCTGGTACAAGGTCCCAGTGTAAAGAAAACAATAAGACAAAGAGAAAAGAAATAGAATAGAAAAATACAGCCCGTGAAATGGCTACAGAAAGGTCACCCGAACCACAGACACTCTCTTTACACAAAACATAAATGGCTATAGAAAATAACACTAACTAGATAACAACAGTTTCTGCTTATGGCAATGTATTGTCACCCTCAGGAGTCCTCAGGGACTCGCATTATAACAAGACAATTTATCGTCATAATACAATATATATACCTGGTACCTCTGCCGAAGCCTGGCAAAGACCACACAAAAATTCAGGGCTATCGGGTAATCACCATGCAGAATACAATAGGCAAGTTGCTGGAGAAAATAATTGCCAGGAAAATATCCTGCCAACTAGAGACGTCTCCTTCCACCCACCCTTGGGAGGTACCGTCCATATAGAGAGACATGGCGTAACGCAGCGGTGTTCGCCTACGATGTCTATGAGGGTTTTCACTCGGGCGTTGAGACATGTGCTGCAATTGACCTTGAAGATGCCTATAATAGAGTGCCGTTGCATTTTTAATGGTGCAGCTGACTGAACTCAATATCAGCCCATTCCTCCTCAATTTGATCTTTGCGGCCCTCTTCCAGCGAAAGATAGTGTTTAAATGTGGCAGTTTGGCGTCATCACCAACAACAATCCACCCTGGCTTACCACAGGGGTCACCATTATCTCTGGTGTTGTTCAATGCCTATACTGTGAGCATCACAAAAGAGCAGATCACGGGTAGAGGAAGGACAATGTCATATGCAGATGATGTGTTGGTGTATCGTCAGGGCAAGGATAGAGAACAGCTTGTGGAGGAACTTCAGTCAGAACTCGACCGCATAGGTAGATGGTGCGTTGAAGCAGGAGCATTGGTCAACCCCACAAAAGCAGCGGTGACATGGTTCTCTTTAAACAACCACATCGTCAACACTCCAACACCATCTGTGGTTTTGTGTTCAGAGGTGGTGGAGCGATCTCAGTCTATGAAATACCTGGGGTTGCGTTTTGATCGTAGTCTAGCTTTTACGGAACACATAGCTCATGTGATAATGAAGGCGAGGAAAGGTTTGCTGGCGATGAGGGTAATGGCTGCGGCGGATTGTGAACAGCGCCATCTTTGTCTTTTATACCAGGGTCTGGTCCTTTCTGTGCTTGAGTATGCGCTGGCGATCCTGACTCTCAGTCATAGTCAGATAGAACGACTGGAAAGAATACAGAACGAGGCGATGCGCATTATACTTGGTTGCACTAAAGACACGTCGTGCAGGGCGATGCGCTATCTCCTGACTATCCTACTATGGAGTATAGAATACTGATGAGCCGTGCACGAGCATACCTTCGAGTCAATGATGACACACAACATCCTCTGCACTTGGAAATAAAGAGACAAAAAGGAAATAGGTTAAAAAGAGGAAAATCTCAGATGGGTCAGGCCGAGGACTGTATTGAACAGGTGTGTACACTTGAAGACGTTGATCCCGGTGAAGAATGGATACCAGTGCCAAGAGCAATCGCTACATCCTTTCTGTATGCATCGAACTTGATAAAGAATGCAGGCAACACAACCCACTTGTTGTGGAGGCAGAGGTTCAGGCATTAATCTCTGAGAACGCATCTGAGCATGATGTAATCATTTATACGGATGGTTCGGTGATTCGACATGTGCGGAGCTCGTGGGCTTTCACTGCTCAGGTCGGAGGTGATGTTGTGAAGAAAGACAGTGGTGGTTTTGCCGTGACTACAAGCAGTCTCACTATGGAAATCATGGCGGTTACCAAAGCGATGATTTGGCTAGAATCACAGACTTTTATCCATGCATGTTTTCTCAGTGACTCAATGAGTATGCTCAGGAAGATTGAAGAAACAGGATGGGCTAGGAGACATTGGATAGAATCGCTGGGGAGGTCTAAGCTGACAAAGATCAGTTTTATTTTTGTGCCAGGGCATGCAGGTGTAAGGAGGAATGAACGTGCGGATAGGCTTGCAGGTATGGCTGCTGTCCAAAGCGGACGAGCAATGGACCAGGCTGATATTATAAATTCCTTAAGGGAGAGAGGGCGTGTACATGATTCACGTAATAGCGGTGAATCCACAACACTAACCAGACTGCAAGAACTCAAAGTTAAGTGTGGTGTAGCTCGACAAGAACGCTATGTTGGCAGACAAAGAAGAATTGTAAACCAACAAAGAACCGGTGTCGTTAGTCGCCACACGCTGATGGACATACTGAGGGAGAGATCGGAGCACTTATGGACTAATTTGTTCGACGTGCAGTGATGGTGATCCGACGACTAAACTAAACTAAACTAAATACAATATATGCACGACTGGTAAATTATTGCACCTAAATATACACAAGAAACGTTTTAATTACACATTAACACGCTACCTTAACACAATTTACCTAATTTAACACTCTAGTTCATTAATCCGTAATATTAAGCTTGTCCTAAAATTTGTCTTCATGCTGGCTCGATTCTTCCACGGTAATTTGGAAAGTTACTGGCTGGCAATTTCTATAAAAGTTCTAAATATAGGAAAATGTTCCTCTCGATCACTCTAAATATAGGAAAAATGTTCCTCTCGATCACTCTAAAATATAGAAAAAATGTTCCTCTCGATCACTCTAAAATATAGTGAAAATGTTCCTCTCGATCACTCTAAATATAGTGAAAATGTTCCTCTCGATCACTCTAAATATAGTGAAAATGTTCCTCTCGATCACTCTAAATATAGTGAAAATGTTCCTCTCGATCACTCTAAATATAGTCAAAATATTCCTATCGATCACTCTAAATATAGGGAAAATGTTCCTCTCGATCACTCTGGAATATAGTGAAAATGTTCCTCTCGATCCCTCTAAATATAGGAAAAATGTTCCTCTCGATCACTCTAAAATATAGAAAAATGTTCCTCTCGATCACTCTGGAATATAGTGAAAATGTTCCTCTCGATCACTCTAAATATAGGGAAAATGTTCCACTCGATCACTCTGGAATATAGTGAAAATGTTCCTCTCGATCACTCTAAATATAGTGAAAATGTTCCTCTCGATCACTCTAAATATAGTGAAAATGTTCCTCTCGAATCACTCTAAAATATAGGAAAAATGTTCCTCTCGATTCATATCGGAGAACAATATATAAAATTTATTTATACAATTTCCTTCCTGTCTTCTCAGGACACATCCTGACCTCGCTCGTCAGTCACTGGTGATCTCTTTCACTTCAAATCCTTGGTCAGTCATTTAAAAATGCGATCACTGCCACTTCTCTTTTCTATCTGTGTTTATCTCTACTGTTGCGTTCTGGCTTCTGCTCTCTTCAGTGGTTTATGTCCTAACTACTTCTACAGTGGTGTTCTGGCTTCTTGCCTCTCCAGTGGTTTCTGGCTTACTACTCAGTGGTTTCTGGCTTACTCTCCTCAGTGGTTTCTGGCTTAACTACTCCTAATATCTATGTCTCAACTGATATATCTCCAACCAAAACCCCAGCTGCCCCTACCTGGGTCTCGAGATTTCCGAGTTTTATGGAGTCCCCGAATACCATGGGATAAACCAATTCCGTTGTGATTTTGTAAACTACTGATCAGCAACTAAGTATTAGTAAACAAGGTGTTTACATACAGACTCAAGGACACCCAGTGCAATAAGGGGGGGTGGTTTGGGTTGACCCGACTATACCCCTAATTAGGATAACAGTGAAACTGTTACAACTTGAGCTGAAAGCTCTTCGGCTCGGTGTCATGGACATCGTAACCCTTCGGCTCGGTGCCACGAACAACGTAAATCTGGGGAACCTGTAGCTTTTCTGCAAGTCCGCGAAGTTGAACCAGCACTTACAGAGAACTTGTCACCCGTAGTCCAACGCGCTACGAACACGCTGGACACGCGGGCAAGAAAACGCTTTAAAGATACTCTTAAAGTATCTCTGAAATGCTTCGATATAGACACCACGTGTTGGGAATCCCTGGCGCAAGATCGCCAAATATGACGCTGTAACAACACTAGAGGAACCCGCAGAGATGAGAACCATCGTGCCGTTGAGGCCCAAAGAAAACGAGTTGGGCGAAAAGACAGAACACACAACCCCCACATGTATAACTTTGATCATGTATGCCCCACTAGGGGATTGTGTTCTAGGATTGGACTCTACAGTCACTTCCCTACACACCAAAGAGGTGCAGCATCACACGTCTGAGACTGTTGTCATCATCTCTTGCGATTGACGGCTATTTATTGTTTATGTGATATATATTTAATATAATAAATATGTCTGTGTTAAGTATGTGATATGTTAATGTTGCAGTGATCTAAGCTACCAGAATCTACAACAACTAAATGCCAACACCTTCCTTGGTCTACACAAGCTTCATCTTCTGTAAGTGTTTGAGGAGAAAGTTGCAGTCAATACTTTCCCAACTGTTTGTTTCATCAACATTCTCAGTGTTTGCTGTTTCATCAACATTCTCATTGTCTAATGTTTTATTAATGCTCTCATCGTCTGGGAGGAGAGGAAAGGAAGAGGGAAGAAAAAAGAAAAGAGAGGAGGAGGGAAGAGAGAAGAGAGAGAAAAAAGAGAGAGGAAGAAAGAGAAGGGAGAAAGAGGAGGAAGAGAAAGAGGTAAGAGAAAGAGAGGAGGGAGAAAGAGAGGGAAGAAAGAGAGGAAGAAAGAGAGAGAAAGAAAGAGAGAGAGAGAGAGAAAGAAAGAGGAGAAAGAGAGAAGGAGAAAGAAAGAGAAGAGAAAGAGAGGAGAAGAGAAGGAAAGAGAAGAAAATGTCTCACAGAATATTAAATGTTATTGAACAAGAACCTGTCCAGTAACAGAATAGAAGAGCAGAGTTACATTAGAGGTCTGGACAAGCTCTCACACTGTAAGTCTGTGTATATTTCTCTGTAAGAGACACGATAGAAAGCATAGATGAACATCTGAACATTATCGTCTGCTGTCTGGTATATTACAATCTGTCATTAATTGTCTCTTCGGATTACTGTCCAATATACAGAAAAAAGCTTTCAATGATTATATTTAAGATGTCTGGACACTTCCACATGTATCTGTGTATATATCTCTGTATTATGTCCCTGTCATAGATGATAGATAACATCTAAATTACAAGTCTGTGTCTGTTATATATCTGTCTAATTTCTGTTTGACATATAAAGCTCATTATAAATCTACTTTTGTTATAAAAGTCATTACCTTCTAGCAACTATAAATCGTCTTATGTGTCTGTGTTAGAATCAACATGTCAACTTGTTATACTTTTAACTTCTAACTGGCACATAGTTATACATCTAGCAACTACATAAATCTCTAGCTTAGACATACATTGTTTTATAGCATAATTCTATCTTAACTCTAGCTTAGACATACATTGCAACTATTAACTCTAGCTTAGACATACATTGCAACTATTAACTCTAGCTTAGACATACATTGCAACTATTAACTCTAGCTTAGACATACATTGCAACTATTAACTCTAGCTTAGACATACATTGCAACTATTAACTCTAGCTTAGACATACATTGCAACTATTAACTCTAGCTTAGACATACATTGCAACTATTAACTCTAGCTTAGACATACATTGCAATTTAAATCTAGCTTAACAGAATTGCAACTATAACTCTAGCTTAGACAGACATTGCAACTATTAACTCTAGCTTAGACAGACATTGCAACTATTAACTTAGACAGACATTGCAACTATTAACTATAGCTTAGACAGACATTGCAACTGTTATAATTCTAGCTTAAACAGACACATTAGATTGCAATAGCAAGAAAAGTAGTGGATACACAAATGCTGTCCTTGAAATAACAAATTGATTTGTCTCATCTCTTTCAAGTGACCTGTCCAACAATCGTATCGACCATGTTGGAAAACGTGTCTTCTACAGTTTGCCATCCCTGTCTCACCTGTAAGTGATTGTCTTAATGTTATCTCATATTTAATCATTTGTCTACAGGTAAATAACTTATCAATATTAATTCGTATGTCCTAGTCCTTCATCACAAAAATCCTGACATATCCCTTATAGGACATTGCCATCAATCACAGTAAACGAGTCGTCGATTTTCTAGGCACTACTTATACATTCAGTAGTTTGCCATTGCTTTCTGAACGGCGTGGTCTATTTTAATCGATCGTAAAAATCAACGGGTGAACAAATTTGCTTTCAGAATTGCCTGCCATGGAGTTTGAACCATGTACTCTAAGGTTGTGATTGAGCTCACTACAGCTTAAGTTACAGACGCCCACTGTTTTACATGTCATGTCTGTATTATATTTGTACTGCAAACAAACATCATTTACTTTTTCCTTTTTTCAGAATTGATTGTTTTACATTGAACTTTTGTACTTCATGTCCAGACATTTCGCTGCTATCACTACCCTTGTTAGCACTAGTGTTACTATTTTACCAATAGAATCATCCTTGTCAGCACTAGTGTTACTATTTTACCAATAGAATCATCCTTGTCAGCACTAGCGTCACTATTTTACCAATAGAATCATCCTTGTCAGCACTAGTGTTACTATTTTACCAATAGAATCATCCTTGTCAGCACTAGTGTTACTATTTTACCAATAGAATCATCCTTGTCAGCACTAGCGTCACTATTTTACCAATAGAATCATCCTTGTCAGCACTAGTGTTACTATTTTACCAATAGAATCATCCTTGTCAACACTAGTGTTACTATTTTACCAATAGAATCATCCTTGTCAGCACTAGCGTCACTATTTTACCAATAGAATCATCCTTGTCAGCACTAGTGTTACTATTTTACCAATAGAATCACCCTGTTCAGCACTAGCTGCAGTATTTCACTACTAGAATCACCCTTCTCAGCACTAATTTCACCACTAAAATCACCCTTTCAACACTAGCGGCACTATTTCACTACTAGAATCATTATTGAACAGCCATCATTACAAATTTCACCCATAACATCACAATTTGTTGTTCCTAGTTCTTCAATTTTTACCGATAACATCATAATTGTCCCCACTTTATCATTTACTGAATTTTATTATTCAAATTAATCAATTCTAGGATCAAATTGAAAAGTAATTTGACAAGTTGACCATTTGTATAACCAAAATGATCACTTATGTAAACAATGACCACATGTGTGAACAAAATGACCACTTGGGTAACTCAAATTGACCACATCCGTAATAAAATGATCACTTGTATGAACAAAATGACCACTTGTATCAACAAACTGACCACTTGTATCAACAAATTGACCACTTGTATGAGCAAACTGAACACTTGCATGAGCAAACTGAACACTTGTATGAGCAAACCGACCACTTGTATGAACAAACTGACCACTTGTATGAACAAACTGACCACTTGTATGAACAAACTGACCACTTACATGAACACACTGACCACTTAATAGACAAACTGAACACTTAATGAACAAACTGACCACTTGTATCAACAAATTGACCACTTGTATGAGCAAACTGAACACTTGCATGAGCAAACTGAACACTTGTATGAGCAAACCGACCACTTGTATGAACAAACTGACCACTTTTATGAACAAACTGACCATTTGTATGAACAAACTAACCACTTACATGAATAAACTGACCACTTGTATGAACACACTGACCACTTAATAGACACACTGACCACTTAATAGACAAACTGACCACTTGTATGAACAAACTGACCACTTGTATGAACAAACTGACCAGTTATATGAATAAACTGAACACTTGTATGAGCAAACTGACCAGTTGTAGGAATAACGTGACCACTTGTATGAACAAATTGACCAGTTGTAGGAATAACGTGACCACTTGTATGAACAAACTGACCAGTTGTATGAATAAACTGACCACTTGTATGAACAAATTGACCACTGTGTACCCAGGATAACAGATGAGTATAGATTCTGTTGTGTGGCTCAGTTTGTGCAACGTTGCCTGCCTGCAGCCGATGAGTTCTCTTCCTGTGAGGATCTCATGTCAAATCACGTGCTCAGAGTGTTTATTTGGATCCTGGGTCTGGTGGCTTGTTTTGGCAACATAGTCGTCGTGGCCTGGCGGGTGCGAGATGTTAGAGGCAGAAAGGTAAGACCAAGCTGAAGCTATGTAATTTCTGTCTGTATAAATTACACGATTTTATATCAACTAGCAGTGGCTAGCACGTTGGTATATTTTATTACATCAGCTAAAACTCGTCCGAGTGGTTACCGGGGCCCAAATTTGGGGTGTAAAGAATAGAACTACTGTTACTTGCCACGCATATCGTAAGAGGCGACTAAGGAGATTGGCTGAGATCGGATGCACGTGTCCTAAACGTGTAGAATTCTATGCGTTTAGGGGCTTACCAAACCAATGTGCAACGAATACACGTTCTTGGCAAAGATCAAACATATCACAAAGAGTGATAAAAACTGGTCGTAAAGAACGAACGCAAAGAAGAAGGAGAAAATAAACTTTGTTACACCAGCTTGAACTTTGGTAAACTTTATTACATCAACTAGCACTTTGGTAAAATGTATTACATCTGATAATACTTTGGTAAACTTTAATGCATCAGCTAGCAGTGGCTAGCACATTGGTAAACTATATTCTTTCTTTCTTTCTTTCTTTCTTTCTTTCTCGAATCCTGTATGCCTCACAGCGTCAGGTCAGGAAGAGATTTCTAAAACGGGCCCTAGTATGCGCTTCGTAGATAGTCTCTTTCGTCGCCTCTGTTATCTCTGAGGTCCATCTTTTGGGTGCCGGCCTTTTGCTTTGTACCCATTGTATCGGAGCAGCATTGCTCTTTAGGGTGCACTGTCTGTTGGTAATCTGCTTACGTGACCGAACCATTTAATTTGTTGTTTCTTGATGAAGTCTAGTACTGATGTTGTACCAACTTTTTCCTGATGTCTTCATTTCTCAACCGGTCTCTTCTTGTTACACCCAGCATTCTGCGTAGACACTTCATCTCTGTTGTGACTAGTTTTCTTCTATCGTTTGTTGTCAGCGTCCAGGTTTGGCACTGGTAACATAATGTGGGAGAAAGATTGTGTTGAACATTGCTCTTTTTGTGTTCATGGTGACGTGTTTGCATCTTAAAATTGGCGCCATTTGCCCTATCATTTGATTTGCTTTGTTGCATCTGTGTTGAATTTCATTAGTTATTCTTCCATTTGCTGAAAAAATGCTCCCAGGTATGTGAAATCTTTTGCTTGATTTAGTAGATGATTATCGATGGAGATGTTGGTAGTGTTTTCCTCTCTGGCGAATGTCATTACTTCTGTTTTGTCGATGTTAATTCTCATGTTGTATTCGTTACATGCTAACTGGAGTCTGTTGATGTGTTGTTGTAGCTGTTCTTCTGTTGTTGATATGATTGCCTGATCGTCTGCAAAAGAAATTCATTTAAGAGTTCTCCGAGGTTGTTTCCTTCGCTGGTGTTAGCTATTTTACAAATGTGGTCAATGTACGTGATGAATAGCAGCGGGGATAGTACGCAACCTTGTCTTACTCCTGACCCTACGTGAAACTTTTCTGATAATCCTGTATTTGTTCTAATCGTACATTGGCTGTCAGTATAAATGTTCTTGCAAAGGTTGATTAGGTGTTCATTAACCCCATATGTTGTTAGTATTTTCCACAACTTGTGCCTATCTACGCGGTCGAACGCTTTTCCTGATCTACAAATGCAACGTGTAAATGTTTGTCGGTAAACTATATTACATCAGCGATATCCATCCTAAATTGTATATGATATGATGTTTCTGTCTCTCTTTCTCTGTTTCTCTCTCTCTCTGTCTCTCTTTATTTCTCTCTCTATCTCTCTCTGTCTTAATCTCTTTCTCTCTCTATCTGTCTGTCTGTCTCTTTCTCTGTCTCTCTATCATAAATATTATATGATATAATGTCTCTGTCTCTCCCTTTCTCTGTTTCTCTCTCTATCTCTCTCTTTATTTATCTCTCTCTCTTTCTATGTCTCTCTCTTTCTATGTCTCTCTCTCTATCTCCTTATATATCTCTCTGTCTCTATCTGTCTGCCCGTCTCTCTATCTGTCTGTCTGCCTGTCTCTCTGTCTCTCTGTCTGTCTCTCTCTCTCTCTACCTCTCTCTATGCGTGTCTCTGTTTACCTCTCTCTCCCTCTGTCTCCCTCTACATATATATATATATATACATATAAATGTGTCTGTGTCTCATAGGTGCATTCATTTCTGATAACAAACTTGGCTGTTGGGGACTTTCTCATGGGCGTCTACCTGATGGTCATTGCCATCGTTGACTGGTACTACAGGGGCGTGTACATGTTACATGACAAGACCTGGAGACTCAGTCACTTGTGTCAGTTTGCTGGCTTCATATCCACGTTCTCTTCAGGTATGCTGTCAGCATCGACATGTCACCTGTGTTTCTGTCTGTGTGTGTCTGTCTGCGTTTCTGTCTGTGTGTGTCTGTTTGTGTCTGTCTGCGTGTGTCTGTCTGTGTGCTTCTGTCTGTGTATGTGTGTGTGTCTGTTTGCCGGCTTCATATCAACTTTCACTTCAGGTTTACTGTCAGTTTCCATAAGTCACTTTTATGTATATCCATCTGTGCGTGCGTATGTGCGCTTCTGGCCTGACAGACACATCATTTACCTCTGCGAGTGAACTTTTGCACTTTATTCTCTACTTCTCTTTATTCTTATCTACTTCTCTTATTCTCTACTTCTCTTATTCTCTACTTCTCTTATTTCTCTACTTCTTTATTCTCTACTTCTCTTTATTCTCTACTTCTCTTATTCTCTACTTCTATTTATTCTCTACTTCTATTTATTCTCTACTTCTCTTTATTCTCTACTTCTCTTATTCTCTACTTCTATTTATTCTCTACTTCTATTTATTCTCTTATTTTCTTTATTCTCACTTCTCTTATTCTCTACTTTATTCTCTATTCTTATTCTCTATTCTCTTATTCTCTCTTATTCTCTACTTCTATTCTCTACTTTTTTCTCTTTATTCTCTACTTCTTTATTCTCTACTCTTTATCTCTTCTTATTCTCTACTTCTCTTTATTCTCTACTTCTCTTATTCTCTACTTCTACTTTATTCTCTACTTCTATATTCTCTATTCTCTTATTCTCTTATTCTCTACTTCTCTTATTCTCTACTTCTCTTATTCTCTACTTCTCTTATTCTCTACTTCTCTTATTCTCTACTTCTCTTTATTCTCTACTTCTCTACTTCTCTTTATTCTCTACTTCTCTTTATTCTCTACTTCTCTTTATTCTCTACTTCTCTTATTCTCTACTTCTATTTATTCTCTACTTCTATTTATTCTCTTATTCTCTTATTCTCTACTTCTCTTATTCTCTACTTCTCTTATTCTCTACTTCTCTTATTCTCTACTTCTCTTATTCTCTACTTCTCTTTATTCTCTACTTCTCTACTTCTCTTTATTCTCTACTTCTCTTTATTCTCTACTTCTCTTAATGCTCTTTATTCTCTACTTCTCTTTATTCTCTTTATTCTCTACTTCTCTTTATTATCTACTTCTCTTTATTCTCTACTTCTCTTTATTCTCTTTATTCTCTTTATTCTCTACTTCTCTTAATGCTCTGATATTGAAATATGACGCCATGAATGAGGATGGCTGTACGGTTTCCTAACCTGAATACTAAAGATATTTAAGGGCAGAAGAAACAACAGTTACAACTCTACAAGAAGGGGACGATTGGGGCCTGTTAGATGGTATCATGACCAGCTATCACAACGTTATCATTACTCTTGGAAGAGAATGTAGAGATTGAGGAAACATGAAAGCTGCACTCACAATTAAACAGCTGATAGAAGAGAATGTAGAGATTGAAGAAACATGAAAGCTGCACTCACAATTAAGCAGCTGATAGAAGAGAATGTAGAGATTGAAGAAACATGAAAGCTGCACTCACAATTAAGCAGCTGATAGAAGAGAATGTAGAGATTGAAGAAACATGAAAGCTGCACTCACAATTAAGCAGCTGATAGAAGATAATGTAGAGATTGAAGAAACATGAAAGCTGCACTCACAATTAAGCAGCTGATAGAAGAGAATGTAGAGATTGAAGAAACATGAAAGCTGCACTCACAATTAAGCAGCTGATAGAAGAGAATGTAGAGATTGAAGAAACATGAAAGCTGCACTCACAATTAAGCAGCTGATAGAAGAGAATGTAGAGATTGAAGAAACATGAAAGCTGCACTCACAATTAAGCAGCTGATAGAAGAGAATGTAGAGATTGAAGAAACATGAAAGCTGCACTCACAATTAAACAGCTGATAGAAGAGAATGTAGAGATTGAAGAAACATGAAAGCTGCACTCACAATTAAACAGCTGATAGAAGAGAATGTAGAGATTGAAGAAACATGAAAGCTGCACTCACAATTAAACAGCTGATAGAAGAAAATGTAGAGATTGAGGAAACATGAAAGCTGCACTCACAATTAAGCAGCTGATAGAAGATAATGTAGAGATTGAAGAAACATGAAAGCTGCACTCACAATTAAGCAGCTGATAGAAGAGAATGTAGAGATTGAAGAAACATGAAAGCTGCACTCACAATTAAGCAGCTGATAGAAGAGAATGTAGAGATTGAAGAAACATGAAAGCTGCACTCACAATTAAGCAGCTGATAGAAGAGAATGTAGAGATTGAAGAAACATGAAAGCTGCACTCACAATTAAGCAGCTGATAGAAGAGAATGTAGAGATTGAAGAAACATGAAAGCTGCACTCACAATTAAACAGCTGATAGAAGAGAATGTAGAGATTGAGGAAACATGAAAGCTGCACTCACAATTAAACAGCTGATAGAAGAGAATGTAGAGATTGAAGAAACATGAAAGCTGCACTCACAATTAAACAGCTGATAGAAGAGAATGTAGAGATTGAAGAAACATGAAAGCTGCACTCACAATTAAGCAGCTGATAGAAGATAATGCAAGGGATGATGATGATATTGTTTATACCGAGGGCTCTGTGCTTCGTGGTGAAAAGTCAGGCTGGGGTTTATTGGCTAGCGTGCATGGTAGGGTTGTTGTAGAGCGATGTGAAGCATACAAGACAATTACTTCCAGGTAGGGTTGTTGTAGAGCGATGTGAAGCATACAAGACAATTACTTCCATGTAGGGTTGTTGTAGAGCGATGTGAAGCATACAAGACGACTACTTCCATGTAGGGTTGTTGTAGAGCGATGTGAAGCATACAAGACGACTACTTCCATGTAGGGTTGTTGTAGAGCGATGTGAAGCATACAAGACAATTACTTCCAGGTAGGGTTGTTGTAGAGCGATGTGAAGCATACAAGACAATTACTTCCATGTAGGGTTGTTGTAGAGCGATGTGAAGCATACAAGACAATTACTTCCATGTAGGGTTGTTGTAGAGCGATGTGAAGCATACAAGACGACTACTTCCAGGTAGGGTTGTTGCAGAGCGATGTGAAGCATACAAGACAATTACTTCCATGTAGGGTTGTTGTAGAGCGATGTGAAGCATACAAGACAATTACTTCCATGTAGGGTTGTTGTAGAGCGATGTGAAGCATACAAGACGACTACTTCCAGGTAGGGTTGTTGCAGAGCGATGTGAAGCATACAAGACAATTACTTCCATGTAGGGTTGTTGTAGAGCAATGTGAAGCATACAAGACAATTACTTCCATGTAGGGTTGTTGTAGAGCGATGTGAAGCATACAAGACAATTACTTCCATGTAGGGTTGTTGTAGAGCGATGTGAAGCATACAAGACGACTACTTCCATGTAGGGTTGTTGTAGAGCGATGTGAAGCATATAGGATAACTACATCAAGTATGAGTATGGAGGTTCAGATTGTTTATGCTGCATAAATCTGAATACATTATTTATAAATAAAACAACAAGATAGACAGGACATACTACAATCCTTCAGCAATTATATTTATATAATAACTAAGCCGTTCATAAAGACTGTTATTAAGAAATTTCTGCAAATTGTAATCACACTTCATGATCAACGAGGATCAGAATCACTACAATCCTTCATGCGAGAATATATATAGAATCACACTTCATGCTTCATGAGATCATTATGGAAATCACACTTCATGCAGTAGAATCACACTTCATGAGTAGAATCACACTTCATGCAGTAGAATCACACTTCATGAGTAGAATCACATTCATGAGTAGAATCACACTTCATGCGAGTAGAATCACACTTCATGCGAGTAGAATCACACTTCATGCGAGTAGAATCCCCTTCATGCGAGTAGAATCACACTTCATGCGAGTAGAATCACACTTCATGCGAGTAGAATCACACTTCATGCGAGTAGAATCACACTTCATGCGAGTAGAATCACACTTCATGCGAGTAGAATCACACTTCATGCAGTAAGAATCACACTTCATGCGAGTAGAATCACACTTCATGCGAGTAGATCACTCATGGATCACTTCATGCAGTAGAATCACACTTCATGCGAGTAGAATCACACTTCATGCGAGTAGAATCACACTTCATGCGGTAGAATCACTTCAGATGAATCCTTCATAGCAGACGAGATGACAGATGAAAAGTATAACTAGTGAGGTACAGGAACTCTCAGCATGTGTACTGTTTGCCCCCCTATTCAAAGCGAGGGAGCGCATACAATGACAACGGACACATGACTTTAACCATGACCGCCAGCCCATAGCGCGTTGAACGACGCGGACAAGCCCTTGTGAGTGCGGTTCAATTCTGTGGGCTGGCATAAAAGCCACAGATTCTCCAGATTTACGGTGTCCGTGGGACCGAACCAAAGGGTTACGATGTCCTTGGCACCGACCCGAAGAGATGAAAGCTCAAGTGCTTCTGGATATAAAAAATCCACAAAAACCTTAATCTCGTCAGCATTAGAGACTTGACTTTAACTCTAATCTCGTCAGCATTAGAGACATGACTTTAACTCTAATCTCGTCAGCATTAGATACATTACTGTAACTCTAATCTCGTCAGCATTAGAGACTTGACTTTAACTCTAACTCGTCGTTGGACGCATTAGAGACATGAACTCTTAATCTCTAATCTCGTCAGCATTAGATACATGACTTTAACTCTAATCTCGTCAGCATTAGAGACATGACTTTAACTCTAATCTCGTCAGCATTAGATACATGACTTTAACTCTAATCTCGTCAGCATTAGATACATTACTAACTCTAATCTCGTTGTTAGTCATACTATAATCAATCTTGTCAGCATTAGAGATCAAAAGACGGCTATATGTTTTGTCATACTTCAGAGTTGTCAGTTGACATGAACTATCATCACTAGACTGGTTTGGGATCTCATCTTGTTTCTCTGTTCATTGTTAATACGTCTGAGTGTCGAGATCAACAGTGGCTATGTTCAAGTCGGATTGGTCTCATTATTCAGTTGTTCATTGTTAGATATCTT
This sequence comes from Arion vulgaris, assembly GCA_020796225.1. Taxonomy (NCBI): domain Eukaryota; kingdom Metazoa; phylum Mollusca; class Gastropoda; order Stylommatophora; family Arionidae; genus Arion; species Arion vulgaris. The sequence continues at coordinate 71,163,562 of CM036755.1, read as the reverse complement.
TACTTTGCAGCGGTCAGTGTGGTAGTTGTTGCAGTCAGTGTGGTGTGTAGTGGCATATTATGTGGTAGTTGTAGCAGTGGGGCATATTTATGGTAGTTGTAGCAGTGGGGCATATCTATGTGGTAGTTGTAACAGTGGGGCATATCTATGTGGTAGTTGTAGCAGTGGGGCATATCTATGTGGTAGTTGTAGCAGTGGGGCATATCTATGTGGTAGTTGTAACAGTGGGGCATATCTATGTGTAGTTGTAACAGTGGGGCATATCTGTGTGTTGAACAGTGGCATATCGTGTTTGTGGTAGTTGTAACAAGTTGTGTGGTGATTATGTAGTAATTGTAGATATAGCAAGTTTTAACAGCGTCTATGTGTGTTGGTATGACATATTTGTAAATATTAACTGTGGGGAGTTGGCGCCCGTATTATTTCAGCCCTTGTGGTGCCGGTGCCCGCAAGGAAAGCAAAGAATAGTACCACTGCGACCTACAAGGCATGTCATAAGAGGCGACTGATGTAGGACCGAGGAAAAAAGTAAAAGTAAAAGTAAAGGAACCCTTTCATACCTCGTGGTATATAGGGCAATAAAGTGTTAGGCCTGTATTTGTCATTGACAGTCGACACACGATGGGTGATGTGGTCAGCATCACGCCGGCCGCATTTTACTTTCTCAGAGCACGTCTGATGCCCAATTGAGGCTGGGTCGACTTGAGAGCCGTCGCGGTCGGGAGAAATTTCACGTGCATTGCGGGAGTTGAACCCAGACCACCAGCATTGAGAAGCGAGTTCACTAACAACTATGCTACCGCGGCTCTCAGGACCTAGGAAAGCTACCCTAGTAAATAAATTGCATAGAAGAAATCGGATGTGCTGGCCTACTTATAGGCGTATAACTGGCATAACGTAGAAGTGCTCTTAGGCTCAGATCACATACAAATCACAAATAGTGGTTAACAAGTGGTTGATATGGAGCGTTCGAAGAAGAAGAAGAAGAAGAAGAATTATACTTTTTAAAAATGTTTCAAATGTCTCTTTGTTAGTTGGATATACAAAATGAAATGTCAGATTTACAAATGGAGGAACTCTAGAACACAGGTAAATGGAGGAACTCTAGAACACAGGTAAATGGAGGAACTCTAGAACACAGGTAAATGGAGGAACTCTAGGACACAGGTAAATGGAGGAACTCTAGAACACAGGTAAATGAAAGAACTCTAGGATACAGGTAAATGGAGGAACTCTAAGACACATGTAAATGTTATCAGATGTTGATGAGTGTCAATATTTTTTGTCTGAGAATATCAACTATGACTTCTGACATCATTTGTTATCTGTGCAGAATTTCTACGGAAGATCTGGAGTCTGTCTTGCCTTACATGTAACACCAGAGCGACCCTCAGGCTGGGAGTATTCTGTTGCTGTTTTCCTTGTGTTTAACTTTCTCTCCATTCTCATCATCGCAGCATCCTATATCTGGATGTTTGTGGTTGCTAAGGAAACCAGATCAGCAGGTAAGAAAATGAGTGTTTACCTAAGTAAGTGTAACGTGTTTACTGAAGTTATAGTCATCTGTTTACTGAAGTAATTGTAATATGTTTACTGAAGTAATTGTAATATGTTTACTGAAGTAATTGTAATATGTTTACTGAAGTAATTGCAATATGTTTACCGAAGTAATTGTAATATGGTTACTGAAGTAATTGTCATCTGTTTATTTAAGAATGTAATATGTTTACGGAAAATTGTAATCAGTTTATTGAAGTAATTGTAACGTTTTACTGAGTAATTGTCATCGTTTATTGAAGTAATTGTCATCTGTTTACTAAATTGTCATTGTTTATTGAGTAATTGTCTATGTTTATTGAAGTAATTGTCATCTGTTAATTGAAGTAATTGTACTCTGTTTACTGAAGTAAATATAATATGTTTACTGAAGTAATTGTCATCTGTTTATTGAAGTAATTATAATCTGTTAACAATTGGTTGTTGACAGTTCGAGGTCATGAAAACAAGAATGACCTTGCCATGGCCCGAAGAATGACCTTGATAGTTATGACAGACTTTGTGTGTTGGATACCAATCATATTTCTGGGATTTGCTTCTCTGGGTGGGGCCAACGCCTCCAACTCGGTATGTAGTGTTGTCGTTCATAAGCAGAGACAGGTAAACTACATACAAGGCATATATATATATATCACCTGACAGGTAAACTACATAAAGGTATATATATATATCACCTAGCTAGACAGGTAAACACATACACGCATATATATATATCACACTAGCTAGACAGGTAAACTACATACAGTACATATATATATATACCACACCAGACATAAATACAAATAGAAATTGACACATACATCACAGAGAGACAGGTAAACAACATACAAGGCATATATATATATCACACCTAGCTAGACAGGTAAACAACAAATAAGGTACACATATATCACAGAGAGACAGGTAAACAACATACAAGGTACACATACATCACAGAGAGACAGGTAAACAACATACAAGGTACATATACATCACAGAGAGACAGGTAAACAAGGTACACATACATCACAGAGAGACAGGTAAACAAGGTACACATACATCACAGAGAGACAGGTAAACAACAAACAAGGTACACATACATCACAGAGAGACAGGTAAACAACAAATAAGGTACACATACATCACAGAGAGACAGGTAAACAACATACAAGGTACACATACATCACAGAGAGACAGGTAAACAACAAACAAGGTACGCATACATCACAGAGAGACAGGTAAACAACAAACAAGGTACACATACATCACAGAGAGACAGGTAAACAAGGTACACATACATCACAGAGAGACAGAATCATTGAGTTCAATCCAGAAACTTGACAAACAAGTAGTTAGGTCAGCAGTGTCATATATAAACTTTTAGGCCTCCACAGAGTTCATGGGTTTTCCTGCTCAAGTCAGAGGGATGTTGTGAGGAAAGTCAGTTAGGTGATGTTGTAGATGGAGTCAGAGGGGATGTTGATGTGAAAGCTAGAGGGAAATGTTGTGAGGAAATCAGAGGGGATGTTGATGTGAAAGCTAGAGGGATGTTGTGATGGAGTTAGAGGGGGATGTTGTGAGGAAATCAGAGGGATGTTGTGGGGAAGCAGAGGGAATGTTGTGAAGGAAGACAGTGGTTGATTTGCCGTGACTACGAAGCAGTCTTACAATGGCAATCATGACAGTAACGAAAGCGATGGTCTGTCTGCCTGAAGTCACAGACTTTTATGATTGCATGTTTTCTCAGTGACTCATGGTATGCTCAGGAAGATCGAAACAGGCTCGGCTAGGAGATAATGGTTGGAGACGCTGAGAAGGTCTAGGCTAACAAAATCCAGTGTTATTTTTGTTATGAAGTGTTATATACAATGTCTACCTGTCCACAGGTGTAGTCATATATTGATGTTGTCATATAATGTGTACCTGTAGTCAGGTGTGTGCATAGGTTGATGTGATCATACAATGTTTACCTGTAGTCAGGTGTAGGCATAGATTGATGTGGTCATATAATGTGTACCTGTAGTCAGGTGTAGGCATATATTGATGTGGTCATACAATGTGTACCTGTAGGCAGGTGTAGGCATAGATTGATGTGGTCATACAATGTGTACCTGTAGGCAGGTGTAGGCATATATTGATGTGGTCATACATGTGACCTGTAGGCAGGTGTAGGCATAGATTGATGTGGTCATACAATGTGTACCTGTAGGCAGGTGTAGGCATAGATTGATGTGGTCATATAATGTGTACCTGTAGGCAGGTGTGTGCATATATTGATGTGGTCATATAATGTGTACCTGTAGGCAGGTGTAGGCATAGATTGATGTGGTCATATAATGTGTACCTGTAGGCAGGTGTGTGCATAGATTGATGTGGTCATACAATGTGTACCTGTAGGCAGGTGTAGGCATAGATTGATGTGGTCATATAATGTGTACCTGTAGGCAGGTGTAGGCATATATTGATGTGGTCATACAATGTGTACCTGTAGGCAGGTGTAAGCATATATTGATGTGTTCATACAATGTGTACCTGTCTTCAGGTGTGCTACAATGTCACCAATGTTTTAAAGGTTGTGCAAGGATTGATTTCATTGCACCGGGTTTTACCCCATATGGCTCGGTCCTCTCCGCAGAAATGGCACGCCACCTGCCGAGAGTATTGCACAAATCACGAACTCCGTAGCTCCGGCAACAATCCTAGGGATTTCTGGAAAAATACTGCACTCTTGAACAGAAGGCCGGGGTCAGGTTTCGAACCCACGACCTTTGACTCGCAAGGCAAAGGGCTTAACCACTCAGTCACAGAGATCCCCTAAACAATGTCACCAATGTATACCTGTCCTCAGGTGTGTACATGTCACCAATGTATACCTGTCTTCAGGTATGCGCATAGATTGTTGTGTTCATATAATGTATACCTGTCTTCAGGTGTGTACATGTCACCACTGTATACCTGTCCTCAGGTGTGTGCATATATTGCTGTGTTCATATAATGTATACCTGTCTTCAGGTGTGTACATGTCACCAATGTATACCTGTCCTCAGGTGTGTGCATATATTGCTGTGTTCATATAATGTATACCTGTCTTCTGGTGTGTACATGTCACCAATGTATACCTGTCCTCAGGTGTATGCATGGATTGCTGTGTTCATACAATGTATACCTGTCTTCTGGTGTGTACATGTCACCAATGTATACCTGTCCTCAGGTGTATGCATGGATTGCTGTGTTCATACAATGTATACCTGTCTTCAGGTGTGTATATGTCACCAATGTATACCTGTCCACAGGTGTATGCATGGATTGCTGTGTTCATGCAATGTATACCTGTCCTCAGGTGTGTATATGTCACCAATGTATACCTGTCCACAGGTGTATGCATGGATTGCTGTGTTTATACTTCCCCTCAACTCTGCCATCAATCCTATCCTCTACACGCTGTCTACAGCACCATTTATGATGAACATTCGCAAGAGAGTCTACAGGCTTAGGAAGTCGCTCATGACCTCCACTACTCAGGAAACTAAACACAGCTTTGTAGGTGAGTTAATGTCATGTCAGCACTACTCATCTCAATACAATCTGTCATCTCATTCCATGTAAGGTCATGGCCTAATTTACCTACTGTCCAGTCAAGGTCACCTCTAAAATCGTCTACAAGGGTTAACATCCAAGGTCATCTCTAACATCAATCTACAAGAGTGTGACATCAACGGTCATCTTTAACATTATCTACAAGAGTGTGACATCAACTGTCATCTTTAACATTATCTACAAGAGTATGACATCAACGGTCATCTTTAACATTATCTACAAGAGTGTGACATCAACGGTCATCTTTAACATTATCTACAAGATGTAGACATCACAGGTCATCTTACATATCTACAAAGAGTATGACATCAAGGTCATCTTTACTATCTACAAGTAGAATAACGGTCATCTTTAACATTATCTACAAGTATGACATCAACGGTCATCTTTAATTATCTACAAGAGTACTGACACAACGGTCATCTTTAACATTATCTACAAAAGTATGACATCAACGGTCATCTTTAACATTATCTACAAGAGTATGACATCAACGAGTCATCTTTAACATTATCTACAAGAGTATACATCAACGGTCATCTTTAAGTATCTCACAAGATATGACATCAACGGTCATCTTTAACTATCTACAAGAGTCATGACTGAACGTCATCTTTAACATTATCTACAAGAGTCATCACATCAACGGTCATCTTCAACATATCTACAAGGTATACATCAACGGTCATCTTTAACATTATCTACAAGAGTGTGACATCAACGGTCATCTTTAACATTATCTACAAAAGTATGACATCAACGGTCATCTTTAACATTATCTACAAGAGTGTGACATCAACGGTCATCTTTAACATTATCTACAAGTGTGACATCAACGGTCATCTTTAACATTATCTACAAGTGTGACATCAACGGTCATCTTTAACATTATCTACAAGAGTGTGACATCAACGGTCATCTTTAACATTATCTACAAGTATGACATCAACGGTCATCTTTAACTATCTACAAGGTGTGACATCAACGGTCATCTTTAACATTATCTACAAGAGTATGACATCAACGGTCAACTTTAACATTATCTACAAGAGTGTGACATCAACGGTCAACTTTAACATTATCTACAAGAGTGTGACATCACTAAGGTGATCTACTATAACTCCAACAAAATTTTGATGTGTGGTTATGCCCTGCCAGGACACATTTCTAGTCAAAAATAATTTCCTCGATTCCTTCATGGATATAACCTCTGCCCCCTCATTAACAAATATATCATATAAGGTCGACCCCTGTACAAGTATAAAACCTCAAGTCATCTTCTACAAGGGCCCAATCCCTGAAGGGCATCTCCTACAAAGGCACAATGTCTGAAGGTGACCTCCTACAAGTCCAATCTTGAAAGTCATCTCCCACAAGAGCCCAATCCTTGAAAGCCATCTCCTAGAAGAGTCCAATCCTTGAAAGTCATCTCCCACAAGAGCCCAATCCTTGAAAGTCATCTCCTAGAAGAGTCCAATCCTTGAAAGTCATCTCCCACAAGAGCCCAATCCTTGAAAGTCATCTCCCACAAGAGCCCAATCCTTGAAAGTCATCTCCCACAAGAACCCAATCCTTGAAAGTCATCTCCCACAAGAGCCCAATCCTTGAAGGTCCTCTCCTAGAAGAGCCCAATACTTGAAAGTCATCTCCAACAGGAGCCCAATCCCGAAAGATCATCTTCTACAATGGCCCAATCCTTGGTCATCTTCAAGGGTCCAATCCCTGAAGGTCATCTCATACAATGGTCCAATCCCGGAAGGTCATCTCCTACAAGAGCCCAATCACTGAAGGTCATCTCTCTTCTTTTATAATATTTAATGTACTTTGACATATCACTTTCTCTATAACTTTCATAACTCTGTGTGTGACATATCACTTCCTCTATAACTTTCATAATTGTGTGTGACATATCACTTCCTCTAACTCATAATTGTGTGTGACATATCACTTCCTCTATAACATCCATAACTCTGTGTGTGACATATCACTTCCTCTATAACTTTCATAACTCTGTGTGTGACATATCAAATTTCTCTCTACATAACTTTCAAACTTCTACTTTTGTGTACATATCACTTTCTCTATAACTTTCATAACTCTGTGTTTCCCATTATCTCCTCTAATGTCTTTACTGCCATAGTGTCACTACTCTTGCAAATTTGTCTTCCATCCCCAGATGACAGGACAGTCAACTCTTACACCGAGAGGAGGCCAATCAACATACATGGACAGACAACAATGAAGATGAAGACTTTGAGAAGCTCAGTCAACGGTCAATCTAGTCAAGGTTCCAGTGAGCTATGAGCTGTAGCAGACACAAACTGGACAATCAAAACCGGACACATGCGTAACATACAAAACCGAACACATGTGTAACATACAAAACTGGGCATATACGTAACATACAAAACTGGACACATGTGTAATATACAAATCTGGACACATGTGTAACATACAAAGCTGGACACATGTGTAACATACAAAACTGGACACGTGTAACATACAAAACTGGACACGTGTGTAACATACAAAACTGGATACATATGTGTAACATACAAAACTGGACACATGTGAGTAACAAACAAAACTGGATACATGTGTGTAACATACAAAACTGAACACATGTGTAACATACAAAACTGGATACATGTGTAACATAAAAAACTGGATACATGTATAACATACAAAACTGGATACATGTGTGTAAGAAACTAAAATTGGACACATGTGTGTAACATACAAAACAGGTCACATGTGTGACCTACAAAACTGGACACATGTGTAACATACAAAACTGGACACATGTGTAACACAAAACTGGACACATGTGTGTAACATACAAAACTGAACACATGTGTGTCACATACAAAACTGGACACATGTGTAACTTACAAAACTGGATACATGTGTGTAACATACAAAACTGGATACATGTGTGTAACATACAAAACTGAACACACGTGTAACATACAAAACTGAACACATGTGTAACATACAAAACTGAACACATGTGTAACATACAAAACTGAACACATGTGTAACATACAAAACTGGACACATGTGTAACACACAGCATATACATGAACACACGAATATGTTGTACAAACATATGGACATACAATCTGTACATCCATGTTTCTGACGGATGCTGTTTTAAGTGCATATATATGTGTGTATATGCGTGTGTATATGTGTGTGTGTTTATCTGTCTGTGTGTGTATGTGTATGTGTGTGCATATGTCTTTTCTTTCCTCTAATCCTGTTTTGCCTCACAGTGTCAGGATAAAAAGATATTTCTAGAAAGGGCTTTTGTGTGCTCTTCATAAACATTGCTTTGCGTCGCCTCTGTTATCTCTGAGGGAGGTCCACCTTTTGTGTGTCCGGCCTTTTGCTTTGTATCCACTGTATCGGAGTAAAATTGCTCTCTTTGAGGCACACTGTCTGTTGGTAATCTGCTTATGTGGTCAAATCATTTAATTTGTTGTTTCTTGATAAAGTCTAGTACTGATATTGTACCCACTTTTGTTCCTGATGTCTTCATTTCTAAACCAGTCTCTTCTTGTTACTCCCAGCATTCTGTGTAGACATTTCATCTCTGTCATGACTAGTTTTCTTCTATCGTTTGTTGTCAGCGTCCAGGTTTGTCACTGGTAACATAATGTTGGGAGAAAGATTGTGTTCAATAATGCTCTTTTTGTGTTCATGCTATAACATTTTTGCATTTCAAAATTGATGCAATTTGTTCTATGACTTGATTTGCGTTCTTGCACCTATGCTTGAATTCGTTAGTTATACTTTGCTGATACAATTCTCCCCTAAGTATATAAAGTACTTGACTTGTTTTAATGGGTGTGTCTCGATGGAGATATTGATAGTGTTTTCTTCTCTAGCGAATGTCATTACTTCGGTTTTGTCAATGTTCATTCTCATACTGTATTCATTACTTGTTAACTAGAGTATGTTAATATGTTGGGGTAGCTGTTTTACTGTTGTTGATATGATTGCCTAATCGTCGGCAAAAAGAAATTTTTTTAAGAGTTCCCCAAGACTGTTCCCTTGACGGGTGTTATTTATTTTACAGATTTGATCGGAGGGCCGTGCATATATTTTCTCAGTATGATGCAAGTCTTCTAACTGCCGCCATTTAAATGTTTTTTTCCTTAAAATAATATTTCGATTGTGATTTTTAAAAACCTGCACAAAATGTACGAATACTATTTTTATTTTGAAAATATAAACTTATTAAAACTAGTTATCGTATTGTCTCAACTTCAACATATATTGAAAATATAAACTTATTAAAACTAGTTATCGTATTGTCTCAACTTCAACATATATTGAAAATATAAACTTATTAAAACTAGTTATCGTATTGTCTCAACTTCAACATATATGAATTTGGTAAAAATACAGCAATAAATAACGAACGCAATAGTAGGCAAATGTAAATATTTCTTAAGCAACTCTATTTTTTATCACACACATAACACAAATGTAGCCCAATATTACCTAAATAACTCCTGTCTATTACACATAGACACCCGAGTGGTTACGGGCCCAAATTTGGGTGTAAAGAATAGAACCACTGTTACCTGCCACGAATGTCGTAAGAGGCGTCTAAGGAGGTTTGGCTGAAATCGGATGCATGTGTTCTAAATGTGTACAAGTCTATGCGTTTAGGGCCTACCAAACCAATGTGCAACGTATACACGTTCTTGGCAAAGATCAAACATATCACAAAGAGTGATTAAAATTGGTCGTAAAGAACGAACGCAAAGAAGAAGGAGAAGAAGACACACAGGCAAACTTTCCGCACCTGAGGTATACCCAGTTCATACAAATTCTACTTTAAAAAAATTCGAGTCCATATTGTCAAAACATAATCAATTTCAATGATAATAAGTAACAACAATTGCTGTAAAAAACAATAACTCTCTTATCTGATCTACTTTGTAAACAACAAAATCTTAATTGGTATAAATGCAAAAATATTATACTGATACATGATATATGATTTACTGATTAAACACAGCATAGCCACTTGTAACTTCTGGAGTCAAACTAACATTAAAATCAAATATTGTCAATAATTGAAAGCTCAAAGCAGGACTATCAAAACGTAACACATGCAATTGTCGTTTGTGATAATTGACACCTTAGCTTTTCGGAGCAACCAAGTTATATTACAAACAAAATTAATAGCTTTACGCTGTCAGACAAAGTCTTACGACGAGCGCTAGCCAACGATGCACCTACGCCAGAAATCAAAGGGTACCGAAAGTGCTAGGGCAGAGGCGTGTGATAAATCATAAATCGCATACACCAATATCGGAATAACATAGACCACTATTCGCTCGTAGAAATGCGATGCGTAAAGATTTTTAATTATTGAATGGTTCTAATTATATTTTGATTTCGCTGATCATGTCGCTCCTTACAGTGTCGCCTGATGCGGTCGCCTCTCTGTATTATAGAACGGAACGGCGCTGTTTGGTCGATTTATGTGATAAACAGCAGCGGTGATAGTACGCATCTTTGTCTTACGCCCGATCCTACGTGGACTTTTTCTGACAGTCCAGTGTCTGTTCGAATCGTACACTGGCTGTTTATATAGATACCCTTGCAAAGATTGATTAGGTGGTCATTAACCCATGGACTGACAATGCTTTCCGATAACTTGTGTCTGTCTACACGATCGGTGGACCACTTTTTCCTGGCCTACAAACGCAACGTACAGTGCGTGTTTATGTATGTGTATGTGAAGAACAAGCAGGGTTTAGACCAAAACGAGTATGCATAGATCACATCTTCACACTAAGAGTAATCATTGAAGAGTTCGTGGAATTTCAATCGAATTTAATCATCAACTTTGTTGATTTTCAGAAAGCGTTTGACAGTATTCACCGTCCTACGCTTTGGAAACTACTCAAAAACTATGGTTTTCCTGCTAAATTCATCAACATCATAAAATCCTTCTACAGTTAATCGCGCTGCAGTGTAAGAACAGATTTCGGTAACTCTGACTGGTTCCCAGTGGAAACAGCAGTGAAACAAGGCTGCGTCTTATCGCCAATGCTCTTTGGAATAGCAATTGACTGGGGCATGCGAAAATGCACCAATAACGCAAATATGGGCATCAAGTGGGTGGATAAAATTTTAGAAGACCTTGATTTTGCCGACGATATAGCCCTTTGAGTTCATCACATCAAGATATTCAAATGAAAACAAACCTTCTCCAAATATCTCAGGACAAATTGGTCTCCAAATAACACCACAAAAACAAAAATTGTTGACCTTACCAGCAGTCCAGAAAATATTCAACTAAAAAACTACACTCTTAAAAAAGTCAAAAGTTTTACATACCTAGGGAGTATGATGACATCTACGGGGATACAGCGCCAGAAATTCCACACAGAATCGCATTGGCATCAAGTGCTTTAACAAATTGTCAAATATATGGAAGTCCAATTCACTCAGCAAGCACTTAAAATTAAAGATCTTTAACTCTTGTGTGATTCCAGTATTAACTTATGGATGCGAGAGTTGGAAAGCAACAAAAGCTCTAGAAAGAAAATTAGATAACTTTGAGAATAAATGTCTTAGAAGAATCTTGAACCTCAAATGGTCAGATTTCAGACCCAATACACAAATAAGACAAGAGACCAAGCAAGAAAATGTATCAAATTTTATAAGAAAGCGCCGCTGGAACTACATCGGCCACACACTTAGAATGGATGAGAGAAGACTCCCTTACCAATCCCTCATATGGACACCAGAGGGAAAAAGAAAACGAGGAAGACCAAGAGAGAATCTGCGTAGAACCATCACCAGAGAAGGCTCAACGATGGGCCTAGTAAACATTAAAGACCTAAAACAGATAGCAACGAACCGCGAGACATGGAGAACTATGACCTCTGCCCTATGCGCCGCCCACAGGCCCAAGAGGAAAATAACTAACTATGTATACATGTGTGTCTATATGTGTATGTATGTATGTGTGTGCAAATGGTCTTTTCCGTCTTTTTTTTCCGATCCAGAAGCACTTGAGCTTTCTGCTCTTCGACTCGGTGCCATGGACATCGTAAGCCTTCGGTTCGGTGCCACAAACACCGTGGATCTGAGGAACCTATGGCTTTTCTGCCAGCCCGCGGAATTGATCCCGCACTCACAGAGGACTAGTCACCCGCAGTCCAACGCTCTACGAACACGCTCGGCAGGCGGGCGTTTTCTGTCTTTACAGACGATCAATTGGCAAGTGTTTCACTGTGACAGCTTCTGAGTTTTCGCTTATCTCTCTTGTCTCTCAGCTCATCCCTAAGTCTCTCTTCAAAAGATTCTGCCCCTTTGTGTAATGTTGTTTTTCCTTATTTATCGATCATGATGAGCTAGTTTTTCCTTATTTATCGATCATGAGGAGCTAGTTTTTCCTTATTTATCGATCATGAGGAGCTAGTTTTTCCTTATTTATCGATCATGAGGAGCTAGTTTTTCCTTATTTATCGATCATGAGGAGCTAGTTTTTCCTTATTTATCGATCTCTGAGAGCTAGTTTTTCCTTATTTATCGATCATGAGGAGCTAGTTTTTCCTTATTTATCGATCATGAGGAGCTAGTTTTTCCTTATTTATCGATCATGAGGAGCTAGTTTTTCCTTATTTATCGATCATGATGAGCTAGTTTTTCCCTATTTATCGATCATGAGGAGCTAGTTTTTCCCTATTTATCGATCATGAGGAGCTAGTTTTTCCCTATTTATCGATCATGAGGAGCTAGTTTTTCCTTATTTATCGATCATGAGGAGCTAGTTTTTCCTTATTTATCGATCATGAGGAGCTAGTTTTTCCTTATTTATCGATCATGAGGAGCTAGTTTTTCCCTATTTATCGATCATGAGGAGCTAGTTTTTCTCATTTGTTGGGGCCGATAGAAAAGTTTTTCATTGAGGCCTTGCAGACATCTTTATATCTAAGCAATGACCTGTATATATACCTGTATGTATGTGTGTATATACTCTATATATATGTGTGTGTATATACCTTTTTATGTGTGTATATGCGTATGTGTATGTACGCACATCTTGATATGTTTTATTTATAACTCTGCTTTATATCCCTGCTTTATATTTGTGACTATTTATAGCTAGTGTCTAGACATACACAGATAAATCATTTTATGTCAATCGTACAAACGACAGACATGCCATCTTCTCAAACATCCCATAATTTGTTCTACATGTCATGTGACTGTCATTTCTCTCCCTTCATATGTCATATGTCACTAAATGTATGCCACATGTCGTCGGTTATCTCCTTTCCTACATCATCTATATTTATATCTTTTTTTCTTCTTCTAACACTCCATATCAACCACCTGTTAATCACTCTGTGTGATTTGTATGTGATCTGAGCCTAAGAGCAATTCTACTTTGTGCCAGTTATGCGCCTACAAGTAGGCCAACACATCCGATTTATGCGATGCTTTTTATTTACTAGGGTAACATCCCTACGGTCCACATCAGTCGCCTCTTACGACATGCATTGTAGGTTGCAGTGGTACTATTTTTTTCTTACCTTGCAGGCTCCGTCATCACACGGGCGATATATTTATATGAAAGTTATTTTATTGCTTCATATCAAGATAGCCAGTACATCAGGTGTCAGACACGGTTGTGTTCTCTCAGAGTACATCAGGTGTCAGACACGGTTGTGTTCTCTCAGAGTACATCAGGTGTCAGACACGGTTGTGTTCTCTCAGAGTACATCAGGTGTCAGACAAGGTTGTGTTCTCTCAGAGTACATCAGGTGTCAGACACGGTTGTGTTCTCTCAGAGTACATCAGGTGTCAGACATGGTTGTGTCCTCTCAGAGTACATCAGGTGTCAGAGAAGGTTGTGTTCTCTCAGAGTACATCAGGTGTCAGACATGGTTGTGTTCTCTCAGAGTACATCAGGTGTCAGACACGGTTGTGTCTCTCAGAGTACATCAGGTGTCAGACACGTTTTGTTCTCTCAGAGTACATCAGGTGTCAGACAAGGTTGTGTTCTCTCAGAGTACATCAGGTGTCAGAGAAGGTTGTGTTCTTCAATACATCAGGTGTCAGAGAAGGTTGTGTCCTCTCAGAGTACATCAGGTGTCAGAGAAGGTTGTGTTTCAGATCATCAGGTGTCAGAAGGTTGTGTTCTCTCAGAGTACATCAGGTGTCAGACAAGGTTGTGTTCTCTCAGAGACATCAGGTGTCAGACAAGGTTGTGTTCTTCAGAGTACATCAGGTGCAGACATTGTGTTCTCTCAGACATCAGTGTCAACATGGTGTGTCCCCTCAAGACATCAGGTGTCAGAGAAGGTTGTGTCTTCAGAGTACATCAGGTGACAGACATGGTTGGTCCTTCAGAGTACATCAGGTGTCAGAGAAGGTTGTGTTCTCAGAGACATCAGGTGTCAGACATAGTTGTGTCCTCTCAGAGTACATCAGGTGTCAGACAAGGTTGTGTCCACTCAGAGTACATCAGGTGTCAGACATGGTTGTGTTCTCTCAGAGTACATCAGGTGTCAGACATGGTTGAGTCCACTCAGAGTACATCCGGTGTCAGACAAGGTTGTGTTCTCTCAGAGTACATCAGGTGTCAGACAATGTTGTGTCCACTCAGAGAACATCAGGTGTCAGACAAGGTTGTGTCCACTCAGAGTACATCAGGTGTCAGACAAGGTTGTGTCCACTCAGTGTACAGTAAGAACAACATCAGGTGTCAGACAAGGTTGTGTTCTCTCAGAGTACATCAGATGTCAGACAAGGTTATGTCCACTCAGAGTACAGTAAGAACAACAGAAGGAATGACCGACTGGTTCTCCATTACATCAGGTGTTAGACTAGGATGTGTCCTCTCAGAGTACAGTAAGAACAACAGAAGGAATGACCGACTGGTTCTCCATTACATCAGGTGTTAGACTAGGATGTGTCCTCTCAGAGTACAGTAAGAACAACAGAAGGAATGACCGACTGGTTCTCCATTATATCAGGTGTTAGACAAGGTTGTGTCCTCTCAGAGTAC
Organism: Arion vulgaris; assembly: GCA_020796225.1. NCBI lineage: Eukaryota > Metazoa > Mollusca > Gastropoda > Stylommatophora > Arionidae > Arion > Arion vulgaris. The sequence continues at coordinate 71,148,381 of CM036755.1, read as the reverse complement.
ATCAGGTGTTAGACAAGGTTGTGTCCTCTCACCACTACTCTTTATCACATATATGGATAAAATAACTCAAGAGTCAAATTTAGATAATGAGAAAATAAATGAACTGCTGTTTGCAGATGATCAGTGCCTGATACATCAAAATGAACAAGATCTACAACATCATATTGACACCTTGAACAAAAATTGTATAAATCATGACATGAAAATCAACAACACTAAAACAGAAATAATGAATATGGGAAGAAAACATAATAAACTAGACATCCATGTCAATGTCACTAAAATAAACCAAGTGAAAGAATTCAAATACTTAGGAAGCATATTCACAGAAGATGGAAGACTAGACAGAGAGATAGAAGCTAGAGTGAATAAAACAAATGCTGTACCTACCAGCTAGCCCCATTGTTAAGGCCCCCCAACAATGTCACTGACAGCTAAACAACAGATAATCAACAGCATTTTCATACCTACTTTGTGTTACCAGAGCCAAACATGGACAATGAGTAAAGCATAGAAGTAAAATATAACTACATGTGAAATGCGCTGTCTGCGAAAAGTTATCAACAACACCAGAAAAGACAGAGTCACCAACATCAGCATGAGAAAGAAAGTTGGCACAGAACCTTGCTTGAATTTGAATTACATTGAGAAACAAAGAATGAAGTGGTTTGACCACTTAATAAGAATGCATCCAAACTCCACAGTATACAAAGTCTTCTACAACAGAACATCAGGAAAGAAGGTAAGATGTAGACTACAGAAATGATGGAAAGATGGCATAGCAACTATCACCCAAGTCACTAGAACAATGCAAGACAAAACAGAAAACCACGACACTGGGCAACAACCCGGTAACAGTGTGACGACACCTGGCAACAATCCGGTAACATTGTGACGACACTGGGCAACAATCCGGTAACAGTGTGACGACACTGGGTAACAATCCGGTAACAGTGTGACGACACTGGGCAACAATCCGGTAACAGTGTGACGACACTGGGCAACAATCCGGTAACAGTGTGACAACTGGAAACATCTGTTCACATATTTTCTCACCTGGCAGTCCCGCCATCTTTATGCATATCAAATATTCTCTCACCTGCAGACCTAGCCATCTTTATGCATATCAAATATTCTCTCACCTGCAGACCTAGCCATCTTTATGCATATCAAATATTCTCTCACCTGCAGACCTAGCCATATTTATGCATATCAAATAATCTCTCACCTGCTTTCCACACAATCTATGAAAATGAAAATCGTGGCATATCCTTTACAGGACGTAGCCATCAACCACAGTAAACGAGTCGTTGATTTTCTAGGCACCACTTATACGCTCAGTAGTTTGCCATTGCTTTCTGAACGGTGAGGTCATTTTTACCTTTTGTACCAGAATTTGTTTCCACAACTTTGCTTCCAAACAAATTTGCTTCCAAACTTGCCCACCGTGTGGTTTGTACCAGGCACGCTTGGGTTTGTGATCGAGCTCACTACTGCTTGAGCTACCAATCTTTATGCATATCAAATATTCTCTCACGTTCTGTTATCTCCATTTATATGTATATCAAATATTACCTGTTCTTTCACCTGGCTGTCATCACACATATCGTGCGAGTGGTTACCGGGACCCAAAATTGGGGTGTAAAAAATACAACCACTGTTGCCTGCCATGCATGTCGTAAGAGGCGACTAAGGAGGTTTGGATGAAATCGGATGCATGTGTCCTAAACGTGTAGAAGTCTATGCGTTTAGGGGCTTACCAAACCAATGTGCAACTTATACATGTTCTTGTCAAAGATCAAACATATCACAAAGAGTGATTAAAATTGGTCGTAAAGAACGAACGCGAAGAAGAAGAAGATCTCACATATTCTCCACCTCTGATCTGCCCCTATCTCACATCACCTCCCTCACCTATCGTCTTCTCTCACCTGTTTTAATCTCATAATCTAGTCGCCCCAACCTCCAGGTAATTATAGAACTGTTGTTGTTGATGTTATTCCACCTGTGGCTCAATGACCGGATATCAGAAAATATATTGAGAAAATTATCATTAGGTTTTTTGTTTTTATTTTTTATTTTTAGAGAGAAACAGAGAGGGAGAGAGAAGAGGGAGTGAGAAGAGGGAGGGAGACGGAAAGAGAGAGGGAGACCGAGAGAGAAGAGGGTTGGGAAAGAATAGGGAGGAAGAAAGATGGAGGGAGAGAGAGAACTTGTGACGGAGGGAGAGATAGAGAGAGAACGTTTGACGGAGGGAGAGAGAGAGAACGTGTGACGGAGGGAGAGAGAACGTGTGACGGAGAGAGAGATAGAGAGAGAACGTGTGACGGAGGGAGAGCGAGAGAACGTGTGACGGAGGAGGGATAGAGAGAAGTGGAGGGAGAGAGAGACTGTGACGGAGAGAGAGAGAACGTGTGACGGAGAGAGAGAGAACGTGTGACGGAGAGAGAGAACGTGTGACGGAGAGAGAGAACGTGTGACGGAGGAGAGAGAGAACTGTGACGGAGGAGAGAGAGAGAGAGAACGTGTGACGGGAGAGAGAACGTGTGACGGAGAGAGAACGTGTGACGAGAGAGAGAACGTGTGACGGAGAGAGAAGAACGTTTTGACGGAGAGAGAGAGAGAGAACGTTTGACGGAGAGAGAGAAGAGAGAGAGAGAAGAAAAGATTCTCAGTGGATTGGTTTTTATGTATCTTTATTATTTAGAGAGAAGAGAAAGAGAGGGAGAATCATACATTCTCCGTCTCTGGTTTATGTATCACTGTCTCCCATGTCTCTCTCTCTCAAAGTATCTCTCATTGTCTAAAGCAGCGTTTCCTAAAGTGGGCGGTACCACCTCCCCAAGGGCGCTGAAGCGTTCTAGGGGGCGATGGTGGTTTCAGAGGAATTTGGGGGGTGTTCAGGCGATTATGGGTCGGTGGTTCATTAAAGAAGAAACTAATAATAAATATTTTAAAATAAATTATTTTTGTGATTTTACCTTAAAATAATCATTAAAAATTCGAATTATGCACTTAAATTTACCTTATGCCTGTCTTCTTACACAATACATTTTTTCATCAATTTACTATTTCATATATATAATCATTTGAAAATTGATCACATATGACAGAAATATATATCAATTTTATGTTATAATGGGAGGGCGTTGCAAAGTTTTTTGGTGTCAGTGGGTGGTGGGCCGAAAAAAATTTGGGAATCTATGGTCTAAAGCATAGATTCCCAAACTGTTTTTGCACATGCCCCTCACCCCGTTTGCGCCCCTTTGCACACAACAACCCCCAACTTTGTAACGCCCACCGCTCACTTTGCACAAATAACTTAACGCCCACCGCTCACTTTGCACAACATAAACTTTGTAACGCCCACGCTCACTTGCACAACATAAACTTTGTAAGCCCACCGCCCACTTTGCACAACATAAACTTTGTAACGCCCCTTCACATTATAACAGTTGCGAACGCGCCCCCGCATGCTCTATTTTCTCTTTGAGATAGAAAATTGATATATATTTCTGTGATACATGGTCAATTTTCAAATGATTATATACATGAAATAGAAAATAGATGAAAGAACTGTCGAGGGAATAGTGTCCATGTTTTGATACTGTCAATGTCTTGTTCAACTGACATGGACACAAGTCCTATGGAAATGTCATGTTCAACTGTTCTAAGCTGTCAAAGTATGTGTCTATGTCGCTAGCGTCCATGAACACTCCCAAAGGCTTTACATCTCAAACTGACAAGCTACAAGACTAGAAAGTTGATATGCCCTGTTCAGGACCAATCGCTGACCACCAAGAAGGAAAAACTACAAGTTTTCCAGCTAGCCTAGTCAGTCTGTGGTGTCTGCTTTTGTGAAGATGCTTGTGTTCTCTATGGTTTCATGGACAGCTATGGATAACATTAATAAACCGACACGTTTGTTGACCAATATTCTCGGTTCAGACTGATATGTTGCCTGCGTGTTACTGATGTGTTGTGTGCGTGTTACTTATTTGTTGTGTGCGTGTTACTGATGTGTTGTGTTACTGATGTGTTGCGTTACTGATGTGTTATGTTACTGATGTGTTGTTTCGTTACTGATGTGTTGTGTTACTGATGTGTTTGTTACTGATGTTTGCGTGTGTTACTAATGGTTGTGTTACTGATGTGTTGTGTTACTGATGTGTTGTGTTACTGATATGTATGATTGTTGTTACTGATATGTTGTTACTGATGTGTTGTTACAGGTGCGTTGTGTTACTGATGCGCTGTGCTCGTCTTTCTAATGTGTTGTGTTACTGATGTGTTGTGTTACTGATGTGCCGTGTTACTGATGTGTTGTGCTCGTGTTACTGATGTGTCATGTTACTGATGTGTCGTGTTACAGATGTGTTGTGTTACTGATGTACTCATGTTACTGATGTGTTGTGCTCGTGTTACTGATGTGTCGTGTTACTGATGTGTCGTGCCACAGATGTGTTGTGTTACTGATGTACTCATGTTACTGATGTGTTGTGTTCGTGTTACTGATGTGTCGTGTTACTGATGTGTCGTGTTACTGATGTGCTCATGTAACTGATGTGTTGTGCTCGTGTTACTGATGTGCCGTGTTACTGATGTGTCGTGTTACTGATGTGCTCATGTTACTGGTGTGTTGTGTTACTGATGTTCTGTGTTACTGATGTTCTGTGTTATTGATGTTCTGTGTTACTAATGTGTTGTGTTACTGATGTGTTGTGTTACTGATGTGTTGTGTTACTGATGTGTTGTGTTACTGATTTGTTGTGTTACTGATTTGTTGTGTTACTAATGTGTTGTGTTACTGATGTGTTTGTTGTTACTGATGTGTTGTGTTACTGATTTGTATGTTACTGATGTGTTGTGTTACTGATGTGCTGATGTTACTGATGTGTTGTGTTGTTTGATTTTTATCATGGCGCAATTTATAAGATGAACACATGATAAAATGCTAGGATTTTAAAAAAGAACCAACAAACCGAGATACATAAGTTACTGTTGCTGTTGCTGCTGCTGTTGCTGCTGCTGGTGTGTTCTAGAAATGGACAGGTTCAAGGCTTCTATAAATTTCTTTTTTACTAAACATTGTTGATGTCCAAGCATTCAGTGTGACATTCATGAGAAAATGTTGGATATGAAACCAAACAGAATTGATGTAAGCAGAATGATGAACGTATATCACTACATCATACTAAATGTTGCCATCTTCTATCTGATGTCTGTCTACACAACAACGCGAACATTAGCTTCACCCTGGAACTTAAGACATCATGAACACAAGGAACATGTCGGTCGGTTGGTCTGTTTGTGTAATAGCCAATGTGTTGTATTCAATTTACTGTAGTTTTACAAATGGCAAAAACAATGACAAAATACAGCAGCGTTTCGACCAACAAGGCCTTTATCAAGCAAACGAACAACGTGTGTTGTTCGTTTGTGATAAAGGCCTTGTTGGTCGAAACGTTGCTGTATTTTGTCATTGTTTTGTCATTTAAAACTACATACTGTGATTACGTGTTTTGCCAATCAAATAGTTTTACTGCAGTCTCATCTATTTTGTGAATGTATTCAATTTACATGTTATGTTATGTTATGCGATCGACGTCATGGCACATTGGGCATACCCATTCATTCTCTGTCCTCCGCTGAAGCAGCCATCCTAACGTCCATTTGTTTACAGTGCCCATGAGAAATTCATTAGTATACCTTTGTTCTCTGCCCAGAATCACCAATAATTAGACCTCTTATGTTTCTTGGTAACAAAGGATATTACTTCTTTCTGCATCAAGTTTTCATTCAGGTCAAAGATTCTGTCTCCAGTTCCTTGGTAACAAAGGATCATTATTTCTTTCTGTCAAGTTTTCATTCCGTCAAGATCTCCCAGTTCCCTTTAATAACAAGGATCATTATTTCTTTCTGTCAAGTTTTCATTCACGTCAAGATCTTCCAGTTCCCTTGGTAACAAAGGATCATTACTTCTTTCTGTCAAGTTTTCATTCACGTCAAGATCTTCCAGTTCACTTTCCATTTTGAAAGGTTTAAAGCCGAAGGATTGACTTCATTGCACCAGGTTACCCCATATGGCTCGGTTCCTCTCCGCAGAAATGGCACGCCACCTGCAGAGAGTATTGCACAAAGCACGAACTCCGTAGCTCCGGCAACAATCCTAGGGGTCTCTGGAAAAACTGCACTCGTGAACAGAAGGCCGCGGTCCGGATTCGAACCCACGACCTTCGACTCGCAAGGCAAAGGGCTTAACCACTCAGCCACAGAGACCCCCAAATTTTGAAAGGAAAAAATGTTAACACAAAAAGCATAACAACCAGTTAACATTACAAAACTAGCGCTACTTAAAGATCGCTACCTAGATACACATAGCAACCGGTAAACAAATCAAGAAAAGTCATTTCCAATCACGTTCTTTTAAAGGATTTAGTTCAAATACATTCTCAACAAGTAGACAACCTGGAGGAGAACGATAGAGTCAGAACTTCAAGAAATGATTCATAGCTGGAACACAATATAGAGGAAGGACATCAACAGAGAAGAATGGTGTACATTTGTTGCCTCCCTAAACGCCAAGGGCGTAACATTTTGAAGAGAGCTTTCTCGATAGCCGGATTAATTGTTATAGCTTCTAGTACAGTTAAAAAAATAAATTTAAAAAAAATATATATATTTAGAATTTAGAATTTAAAATTTTTTAAATGTTAATATATATATTTATTTCTTATTTTAAATAAAATAGTGAGATGCCAGAGGAAATATTTTTTTTATTTCAAACGAGATTATTTTTATATTTAAAAAAATTTGAAAATGCTAAGAATTATAACATTGATGTGATGTCGTTGGTGTTGTGATATCGTTGGTGTATGATATCGTTGGTGGTGTTGTGATATCGTTGGTGTTGTGATATCGATGTTGTTATGATATCGTTGGTGTTGTGATATCGTTGGTGTTGTGATATCGTTGGTGGTGTTGTGATATCGTTGGTGTTGTGATATCGATGTTGTTATGATATCGTTGGTGTTGTGATATCGATGTTGTTATGATATCGTTGGTGTTGTGATATCGTTGGTGTTGTGATATCGTTGGTGTTGTGATATCGTTGGTGTTGTGATATCGTTGTTGTTATGATATCGTTGGTGGTGTGATGTCGTTGGTGTTGTGATATCGTTGTTGTGATGCGATGGTGTTGTGATATCGATGGTGGTGTTATGATATCGTTGTGGATGATATCGTTGTGGTGTGATATCGTCGGGTTGTGATATCGATGTTGTTGTATAGCGATGGTGTTGTGATATCGATGGTGGTGTTTGATATCGTTGTTGTTGTGATATCGTTGGTGTTGTTGTGATATCGTTGGTGTTGTGATATCGTTGGTGTTGTGATATCGTTGGTGTTGTGATATCGTTGGTGTTGTGATATCGTTGGTGTTGTGATATCGATGGTGTTGTTATGATATCGTTGGTGTTGTGATATCGTCGGAGTTGTGATATCGTCGGAGTTGTGATATCGTCGGTGTTGGGATGTCGCAGGTGTGTTGTTGGTATGTCGTCATCTGCGTGATGTTGCTGTTATGTTGTTGCTGTTGTTATGTTGCTGTTATGTTGTTAATGTTGCTATGTTCATTATGTTGTCGCTTGCTAGGTTACGGATGATATAAAAATGTTGTGATGGTTAAAAGTCAGCAACCCCACACCACCCCTTTTCCTTCAACTGAAACAGCTGACGTAACCGTAACCTTGTCCACAAGCATGTCGCTGAAAGACAGGAGACGTCGGACTGCAAGTGTCTCCCCTGCAGATCTTCCATCAACACTGACCTTCACATTTACTGTTGGTATTGAGGTTATTCAGTTGAACTTGGAGAAGAATATGTTGATCGACATGAGACCACCAGTGTTTGTCATACGTCATGGCAAGATCGTGTCCGACAGAAAGACTCTCCAACATCAGCAGCAGGTTTGTTTATCTTACTCACATTGTGTCACATTCTTCAGTGATTTATTCTCTAGTTTTTTTGTGTATGTGTTCTTCACTGTTCTATGGTTTCTTTATTTGTTTTCTTACTTCCTCACCTTTTTGTTTCTTCTGTATCATTACTTTCGTTTCTCCTCCTCGCCTTCGTCTCCACGCCTTCGTCTCCTCGCCTTCGTCCCTCGTCTTCGTCTCCACGCCTTCGTCTCCACGCCTTCGTCTCATCGCCTTCGACTCCTCGCCTTCGTCTCCTCGCCTTCGTCTCTCGCCTTCGTCCCAGCCTTCGTCTCCACGCCTTCGTCTCGCTTCGTCTCCCTTCGTCTCCTCGCTTCGTCTTCCTCGCCTTCGTCTCCTCGCCTTCGTCTCTCGCTTCGTCTCTCGCCTTCGTCTCCTCGCTTCTCCGTCTCCTCGCCTTCGTCTCCTCGCCTCGTCTCCTCGTCTTTGTCTCCTCGCCTTCGTCCTGTGTCCTCGCTTCGTCTCCTCGCTTTCGTCTCCTCGCTTTCGTCTCTCGCCTTCGTCTCCTCGCTTCATCCGTCTCTCTCGCCTTCGTCTCCTCGCCTTCGTCTCATCGCTTTCGTCTCCTCGCTCTTCGTCTCCTCGCCTTCGTCTCTCGCTCTTCGTCTCCTCGCTTCGTCTCTCGCTTCTTCTGCTCTTCTTCTCGCTTCGTCTCCTTCGTCTCTCGCTTCTCTCATCGCCTTCGTCTCCTCGCCTTCGTCTCCTCGCTTCTCATCCTGTCTCCATCGCTTCGCTCTCTCGTCCTTCGTCTCTCGCCTCGTCTCATCGCCTTCGTCTCCTCGCCTTCGTCTCCTCGCCTTCGTCTCATCGCCTTCGTCTCCTCGCTTCGTCTCCTCCTTCGTCTCTCGCCTTCGTCTCCGCCTTCGTCTCCTCGTCTTCGTCTCCTCGCCTTCGTCTCCTCGCCTTCGTCTCCACGATTCGTCTCCTCCTTCTCTCCGCCGTTCGTCTTCCCCCACCGCCTTCGTCTCCACGCCTTCGTCTCCACGTCGTCTTTCGTCTTCCCCCCCCTCACCTTCGTCTTCACCGCCTTCGTCTTCTCCTGCTTCTTCTCCACGCTTTCGTCTCTTTGCCATCGTCTCCTCTTCTCCGTCTCCTGGCCTTTATTATAATTTAAATATTAATCTATCGAGCAATTTGAGAATAAACAATATACACTGTACTTGAGTGTAGCCAGACATGTGGACTACATCAATATGGGATGAGAAACAGTGTAATAAGATTTAGGTCAAGGTGACTGGACATAAGACGGACACACCTAAAGTAGACATCCAGGTGTGTACCTGTACGCAGTGTCGAAGTTTTCATCATCATTTATTCACGAACATTATCATCATCATAACCGTCATATGACAATTTCTCATCCTCCTCATCTGTAGTATGATGTTACCTTTCATTTCTCTCTTTCATCTGTAGTATGATGTTCCTTCATTTCTCTCTTCTCACGAGTATGATGTTACCGTTTTTTCTCTTCTCATCTGTGTATGATGTTACCTTCTATTCCTCTTCTCATCTGTAATATGATGTTACCTTCTATTTCTCTCTTCTCATCTGTAGCATGATGTTGCCTTCTATCTCTCTCTCTTCTCATCTGTAGCATGATGTTGCCTTCTATCTCTCTCTCTTCTCATCTGTAGCATGATGTTGCCTTCTATCTCTCTCTTCTCATCTGTAGCATGATGTTACCTTCTATCTCTCTCTCTTCTCATCTGTAGTATGATGTTACCTTCCATCGCTCTCTTCTCATCTGTAGCATGATGTTACCTTCTATCTCTCTCTCTTCTCATCTGTAGCATGATGTTGCCTGCTATCTCTCTCTCTTCTCATCTGTAGCATGATGTTACCTTCCATCTCTCTCTTCTCATCTGTAGCATGATGTTGCCTTCTATTTCTCTCTCTTCTCATCTGTAGCATGATGTTGCCTTCCATCTCTCTCTCTTCTCATCTGTAGCATGATGTTACCTTCCATCTCTCTCTTCTCATCTGTAGCATGATGTTGCCTTCCATCTCTCTCTTCTCATCTGTAGCATGATGTTGCCTTCTATTTCTCTCTCTTCTCATCTGTAGCATGATGTTGCCTTCTATCTCTCTCTCTCTCTTCTCATCTGTAGGATGATGTTGCCTTCTACCAAGACAAGAAGATGGAGGCTGCACTCATGGTTAGACGGACTTCTCACGGACAGAGATATCAATTGGTAATTTTATCAATCGGATATTTCTGATATTTTCTCTCACTCTGTCTAGATTTATTGGCTGGATAAATAGACAGACAGACGGACATACAGACGGACAGACAGACGGACAGTTGTGTTAAATAATAATTACTCTCGTACCGTTATACGTTACATAGGGCTGCAAGCAATTTCTCCACGTCATCTATTCTGGGCAACTCGCTCGATCTCCATATAACTGAGACTGGTATTTCTTGCCTCTCTCAGCAACGTTCGTGTCAGGGTCTCCTTAGGTCGACCTCTCTTTCTTGTACCCTTTGCATCCCACTTCAATGCCTGCTTTATATTCTTTCATCCTTTCTTGTTAAAGTATGCCCAACATATCTCTATCTTCTCCTACTTATAACATATGTTACTAGTGGTTGACCAGACATCTCTCTGACTCATGAGAACCCAAATATCCACACTCATGAGAGCCCAAGTAGCTACACTCACGAGAGCCCATCAGTCAGATCCACGCAGTTGCAGAAGACACATGTGAGATCCATTTGCGTGAATGATTGCTAAACGTATCCTAAACTCTCTGATGTAGGGCAAGCTAGACGGAGGAGGGGGCAATGGGTTTGGTGAACAGAAGCATCGTCCCACGATTGGACTCTACAGTCAATTCCGCACTCATGAGAAAAGTGCAACAACACACGACTGAGGCTATTGTCTTCATCATTCATGATGGACGATTGTAATTCTACTGTAATTATGTTACAAATGATCTAGTACAACCTCGTAGAATATTATCTATACTCTGACCTGTGTGACATCAGCAGATGTCAGTCTTATCTTATCTTATCTTAACCACATTTGCCGTGAGGCGTTGTGGGGAGAGTTAGTTTTCTATCTGGTGCCAGGCGTGTTGCGCTTGACGTTGTCAGTCCATGCTTTCGCAGGGACTCTGAGATGTTACCTATCCATCGTATTCTTGGCCTGCCTCGTGCTCTGCGACCTGAGTGTCGATTATTATAGGCACGTGATGGTAGTAAATGTGGTTCCATTCTCATTAGATGGCCGAACCACTTGGCAGATGTCAGTAAACTTATCAAATTGTATTTTTGTCTATTAGTAACGTGTAACTTGTTTACAGTAGCAAGTAATTGCTACTGAGTAACTGGTTTACTAAGTAACTGATCCACTAAGTAACTGGTCTACTAAGTAACTGGTCTACTAAGTAACTTGTCTACTAAGTAACTGGTTTACTAAGTAACTGGTCTACTAAGTAACTGATCTACTAAGTAACTGGTCTATTAAGTAACTGGTCTAATAAGTAACTGGTCTACTAAGTAACTGGTCTAATAAGTAACTGATCTACTAAGTAACTGGTCTACTAAGTAACTGATCTACTAAATAGCTAGCTGGTCTACTAAGTAACTGGCTTACTAAGACTGGTCCAATTACTGGTCTATTAGATGCTAGTCCTAGAAACTGATCACTAAGTATGATCTACTAAAGCTGGTCAAATGTACTGGTTTTGTGCATTAGGTCAACGTAAGTAACTGGTCTTACTAAGTAACTGGTCTATAAGTAACTGTCTACTATAACTGTTAGTAACTGGTCTACTAAGTAACTGGTCTACTAAGTAACTGGTCTACTAAGTAACTGGTCTACTAAGTAACTGGTCAATAAGTAACTGGTCTACTAAGTAGCTGGTCTATAAGTAACTGTCTACTAAGTAATGTCTACTAAGAGCTGGTCTATAAGTAACTTCCAATAAGACTGGTCTAATAAGTAACTGTCTACTAATAATTGATCTACTAAGCAGCTGGTCTAATAAGTAACTGCTCTACTAAGTAACTGATCTACTAAGCAACTGATCTACTAAGTAGTGAATAATGAATGCTAAAGTAACAGATTGGATGACATTACTAAAACATATACAATATAAAAACAAATACTTAAGTAAGACGCAATGCCAAATAAACAACCATAACTTTTTTCTCAGACCGGAAGCTACTTCCAAGGCGGGCAGGAATTTTCCATTCAACCAACCAGAGAAAGCGACACAGGGGATGTGGACCATGTGATCTTCAGAGTTATTGCCCAGAACAATCTACAGAATGACGTCATTACATTTGAGACAATCAATGAAAATAGTACGTGTCTTGTAAACTTGCTTACGTCATTATGTATTGTCTTGTAGTCTTGTTTATGTATATTGTTGACTTGCTTACGTCATACTTGCCGTCTTGCGACGTCATCATCCCCTGTCTTTAGTCTTGCTGACGTCTAAGTAACTACATTCAAGTTAGCCCTCAAGTAACTCTGTTCGAGTAAGCCCTCAAGTAACTACGTTCAAGTAAGCCCTCAAGTAACTACGTTCAAGTAAGCCCTCAATTAACTACGTTCGAGTAAGCCCTCAAGTAACTACGTTCGAGTAAGCCCTCAAGAAGTCGAAACGACAAGGTCATTAAGTCTGGAGAACCACCCAGAACAAAGTTTTTTTTAAAATAATTAACATAATGTTGCCTTCATATACAATTGTCAAACATATTGTCATAGAATGTGGCCAAATGTTGCAAAAGATATTGTTTTTGATGATAAACAAAATTTGATGTATGCATTGTAATTATTTATTAAAAAATAATTAATTTTCTTTAAAATATATTGTAAACCCCCCATCCCATGCTGAACGGGCTTGACGGCCAAGCTGTATTCCATTCTCGAAGAGGCTTTTCTGAACAGCTTCCAGAATGTCGGAACTACTAAGAGTAATGTAGGTAGTATGGGTAGTGCGGGTAGTGCGGGTAGTGTAGGTAGTCTCAAGACGAATACTTTAAAGTGTATTAGAATTTCATAACTTCAGATGAGTAATTGTATGCTTCCAAAGGTCAAAGGTCGGATATTTTTGTACAGATCTCACATTTAAAAAAATTTGGTAACTTTTGTTTCATTTTGTACCACATATTGTAGAGTACAGCTAATGTATGTGTATATGTACCACATATTATAGAGTACAGCTCATTTACGTACACATATTATGTAAGTACAGCTATATGTATATGTATCACATATTGTAGAGTACATCTCATATACGTACCTCATATTGTAGAGTACATTCTATATACGTACCCCATATTGTAGAGAACATCTCATATACGTACCTCATATTGTAGAGTACATCTCATATATACCATATGTAGACACTCATATTGTATTGTAATCTCATATACGTACCTCATATTGTAGAGTACATCTCATATACGTACCCCATATTGTAGAGTACATCTCATATACGTACCCCATATTGTATAGTACATCTCATATACGTACCTCATATTGTAGAGTACATCTCATATACGTACCTCATATTGTAGAGTACATCTCATATACGTACCACATATTGTAGAGTACAGCTCATATACGTACTCCATATTGTAGAGTACATCTCATATACATACCTCATATTGTAGAGTACATCTCATATACGTACCTCATATTGTAGAGTACATCTCATATACGTACCACATATTGTAGAGTACATCTCATATACGTACCTCATATTGTAGAGTACATCTCATATACGTACCTCATATTGTAGAGTACATCTCATATACGTACCTCATATTGTAGAGTACATCTCATATACGTACCTCATATTGTAGAGTACATCTCATATACGTACTCCATATTGTAAGTACATCTCATATACGTACTCCATATTGTAGTAGTACTCATATACATACTCATATTATAGTACACCATTACGTACTCATATTGTAAGTACAGCTCATATACGTACCTCATATTGTATAGTACACTCATATACGTACTCCATATTGTATAGTAACTATATACGTCTCATATTGTATGTACCATCATATTGTATAGTACAGCTCATATACGTACTCCATATTGTATAGTACAACTCATATATGTGAATATTTTATGATATAGATCAATGAATGCATAGATTCATAGAATTATGAATAATGATTTCACAGATATATCTGCTGCTATCGACGACAGCACGGACAGTCTCTGGACAGCTTATTCATTCAATCATGAATATGATAGTAACAACGATAGAGACGACAAGTTTGATGTTAATTTGACCGATAGAGACAAGTTTGATGTTAATTTGACCGATAGAGACAAGTTTGATGTTAACTTTACCGATAGAGACAAGTTTGATGTTAACTTGACCGATAGAGACAAGTTTGATGTTAACTTGACCGATAGAGACAAGTTTGATGTTAACTTTACCAATAGAGACAAGAATACTACTGACTGTAGCAATGATACTATGAGTTGTCGTAAAAGAACCACCACTGAGGGAATATACAGACACCATATAGGCACGGACAGTCTCAGTCTAAGCCACAACACTAGCATACTAGTAAGTGACCTAACATTGAGACAAGGTCCAGAGATCACTGTCTCCCCTGCAGACGGCGGTCAGGATACACAACACTATCAAACAACTAGAGGAGTTCGGAAAACAGGAAGAAAACGTCGACAAACTCGCCACTACGTTCTTGAACTTGCTATGGTCATCGACTACGGCGTCTATCAGGTGTAAGTTTACCTGTGTCATTGTATGTGCAAGTTTACCTGTGTGATTGTATGTGTAAGTTTACCTGTGTGAATGTAAGTTTACCTGTGTGATTGTATGTGTAAGTTTACCTGTGTGAATGTAAGTTTACCTGTGTGATTGTATGTAAGTTTACCTGTGTATTGTATGTAAGTTTACCTGTGTGATTGTATGTGTAAGTTTACCTGTGTGATTGTATGTGTAAGTTTACCTGTGTGATTGTATGTGCAAGTTTACCTGTGATTGTATGTAAGTTTACCTGTGTGAATGCAAGTTTACCTGTGTGATTGTATGTGTAAGTTTACCTGTGTGAATGTAAGTTTACCTATGTGATTGTATGTCTAAGTTTACCTATGTGATTGTATGTCTAAGTTTACCTATGTGATTGTAAGTTTACTGTGTGATTGTATGTTAAGTTTACTGTGTGATTTATGTCTAAGTTTACCTATGTGATTGTATGTGTAAGTTTACCTATGTGATTGTATGTCTAAGTTTACCTATGTGATTGTATGTCTAAGTTTACCTATGTTGATTGTATGTTAAGTTTACCTATGTGATTGTATGTCTAAGTTTACCTATGTGATTGTATGTCTAAGTTTACCTATGTGATTGTATGTCTAAGTTTACAAAACAGTTTATCATTTTTATTTAAAAATTATTTTTGATTTTTTTGAAGGTTGCATTCTAGTATTGATGTTTTTAAAATGTATTTTTGATCATTCCTTTTCTTCTTCTTCGAACGCTCCATATCGATCACTTGTTAACCACTCTGTGTGATTTGTATGTGATCTGAGCCTAAGAGCGATTGTACTTTGTGCCAGTTAAGCGCCTACAAGTAGAGCAGCACATCCAATTTCTTCCACGCTTTTTATTTTCTAGGGTAGCTTCACTAGGTTCTACATCAGTCGCCTCTTAGGACATGTCTTGTAGGTCGCAGTGTTACTATTCTTTGCTCCCCTTGCGAGTCCCGACAACACACGGTCGGTTTTTTGATCATTCCATTTCTTTGTTTGAATTCTTCTTGTTAAGTTTGTTCCGTTGTTCTATTACATTTTCTCAAGTAAAAGTAGTCATACTACTACAGGAGTAGCATATTTGTAGCATTGATATTATCTCGTTATAGTTCGTCCATTGATGTGTCCTGTCTGTCTGTCTATCTATCTGTCTGTCTGTCTGTCTGTCTATCTGTCTGTCTACCTGTCTGTCTATCTGTCTGTCTACATGTCTGTCTACCTGTCTGTCTATCTCTCTGTCTATCTGTCTGTCTATCTGTCTAGTCTATCTGTCTGTCTATCTGTCTGTCTATCTGTCTGTCTATTTGTCTGTCTATCTGTCTGACAGATGGTATGATGGAGTGACAGATTTACAAGCAGAAGACAAGAGACGAGAAACTATCAACAGGATTCAACAGTTTTACTCGTACGTTCTCAGCAGGGTTAGTTCTCATGTTAGTTCTCATGTTAGTTCTCATATTAGTTCTCATATTAGTTCTCATGTTAGTTCTCATATTAGTTCTCATGTTAGTTTTCATATTAGTTCTCATGATAGTTCTCATGTTTGTTCTCATGTTAGTTCTCATATTAGTTCTCATGTTAGTTCTCATATTAGTTCTCATATTAGTTATCCTATTAGTTCTCATGTTAGACTATTCTCTTGCGTTCCCGATGTTAGACTATTCATTTTCTTTCTGCTATATCTTGTGTTGTGACAATATGTCTAATTAGTTAATGCCTACGTCTCTTGTGTAGCTAATTAATGGCTACATCTATTGTACAACTCTCGGGTGTACCTTGTATACGGCTACAGCTACTGTATTAGTCTCATATAGCTACAACATGGCTACATGAGAGCATGAGGGATCGTCTGTTGACTGTCCGGAGTTCTAAATTCGAGTAACCAAGATAGTCGTTGTATCCGTCCTTAGTTAAGTCATCTTCTGTTTCTGTCAAGTCATACAGTCATCTTCTGTTTCTGTCAAGTCATACAGTCATCTTCTGTTTCTGTCAAGTCATACAGTCATCTTCTGTTTCTGTCAAGTCATACAGTCATCTTCTGTTTCTGTCAAGTCATACAGTCATCTTCTGTTTCTGTAAAGTCATACAGTCATCTTCTGTTTCTGTCAAGTTATACAGTCATCTTCGGTTTCTGTCAAGTCATACAGTCATCTTCGGTTTCTGTCAAGTCATACAGTCATCTTCTTTTTATGTCAAGTCATACAGTCATCTTCTGTTTCTGTCAAGTCATACAGTCATCTTCTGTTTCTGTCAAGTCATACAGTCATCTTCGGTTTCTGTCAAGTCATACAGTCATCTTCTGTTTCTGTCAAGTCATACAGTCATCTTCTGTTTCTGTCAAGTCATACAGTCATGTCTGATAGAGATATCCAACGTTTGATTGTCTTGTGTAAAGTGTTGTAATTCATAGTTAACTTTATTGTACTGTACTGTTGTAGTTGATACGTTGCTGTCACATCTCTAGCGGTTAGTGATTAAGGTCAAGGACGAATAGGTTCAGTATGTATAACTATTTTATTTGCAGATTGACCTGCGTTATAACAGTGTTCGTAGACTGGCAGACTTTCACCTGGATGTCACGTGGGCTGGTATCATTATCTTTGATGTAAGTTCTCAGACTCGCACAAACTGGTCGTCAGTACGTTACCTAGTCACGTGACATGTTCTCTTGTAGCAAGTCGGACGACAAAATGGCAGCAGTTTGCTCAAACACAGTAACTAAAAGTTGGGAGGGAATGGGGGGGGGAGAGTACATTAGCATGTACATTGATAATCTATCCATTAGTAGGTACATTCATAATCTCCCCATTTGCTAGTACATTCATAATCTCCCCATTAGCGAGTACATTCATAATCTCCCCATTTGCTAGTACATTCATAATCTCCCCATTAGCAAATACATTCATAATCTCCCCATTAGTAGGCACATTCATAATCTCCCCATTAGCAAATACATTCATAATCTCCCCATTAGTAGGCACATTCATAATCTCCCCATTAGCGAGTACATTCATAATCTCCCCATTAGCGAGTACATTCATAATCTCCCCATTTGCTAGTACATTCATAATCTTCCCATTATCGAGTACATTCATAATCTCCCCATTTGCTAGTACATTCATTATCTCCACATTAGCAAGTACATTCATAATCTCCCCATTAGCAAGTAGATTATTTATTTGTCGAGTATAAAATCAAACTGTCATAAGCTCAGGAGAAAAATAATAAGAGAGGTCAGTGGGGCCTACGCAACAACTACACGTAGTTTGACAATGGAGGTTCGGGCGGTTACGGAGACGGTGAAATGGTTGGCATCTCACAACTACTCTCGTGTTTTCATACTCAGTGACTCCATGAGCATGATTCGTAAAGTCTAATCAGGTATGGTGAGACGCAACTGGATGGAGGTATTGGTACAGACAATGATCAGAGAAACCATCTTCACTTTTGTCCCTGGTCACGCAGGAGTTAGGGGTAATGAACGAGCTGATAGATTGACTGGCTTGGCTACAATTTCAGAGGGAGCTGTCATGGATCGAAATGACATTCTTCACGCATTGAGAGAGTCTTTCCGATCAGAGGAGTTTCATGGATGTGAATTCCACTCGCTGACCAGATTGAGAAAGATGGGTGTCAACAGTGGCGGCTCGTGATCATTTTTATTGGTGGGGCCAGACATAAAGTTTCGGAAAAATCATGATTTCGGTTACTTTATATTTTAATGTATAAAATAATAAATACACAATACATCTTACTTTTGGTGGGGTCCGGCCCCACTGGCCCTTAATGACGAGCCGCCACTCTGTGTCAATATTGGTGCAGCTCGAAAAGAACGTATTAAATAGACAAAGAGATTGATTAATCAACATCGAACTGCCGTGTTGGCCGCTGGACGCTGCTAGATTTCATGAGGCGGAGATCGGAGCACCTATGGACATGTCCGGAGTGCTTTGATGATAGTTCTCATATAACTGATAACTGTCACAAGCATTGATTATTGATTGATTATATTTGTTATTGATTACGTCTGTTATTGATTTGTGTCTGTTATTGGTTTCTATTTGACATAATGAATAACAGAAACCGGTCAAAGATTACTGGGCAAACGTGGAGAAGTCACCAAGGGCATCACGTGATCGTGTGGAATCTTCACTGGCTCTGGAGACTTTCCGAAGTTGGGCAATCAATCCAGAGACAGGGCTACCTCCCAGCGATCATCTGATGTTGTTTACTGGGTTAGTTGTCAGTTATTTTACTGTCAGACTAACAACTAACTTGTGACTCTCACATACATTTCATTAAGCTAACATATTAAGTGTCAAATCATTTTAAGTAAATGTTTCTACAAGGTCATCTACTCTGTCACAAAGTTACTCATTCATCTACTCTCTCACAAGGTTACTCAGTCATCTACTCTCTCACAAAGTCACTCAGTCATCTACTCTCTCACAAAGTCACTCAGTCATCTACTCTCTCATAAAGTTACTCAGTCATCTACTCTGTCACAAAGTCACTCAGTCATCTACTCTCTCACAAAGTTACTCAGTCATCTACTCTCTCACAAAGTTACTCAGTCATCTACTCTGTCACAAAGTTACTCAGTCATCTACTCTGTCACAAAGTTACTCAGTCATCTACTCTGTCACAAAGTCACTCAGTCATCTACTCTCTCACAAAGTTACTCAGTCATCTACTCTGTCACAAAGTCACTCAGTCATCTACTCTGTCACAAGTTACTCAGTCATCTACTCTTCACAAAGTCACTCGTCATCTACTCTCTACAAAGTACTCAGTCATCTACTCTCTCAGTATCATCATCTACTCTCTCACAAAGTATCAGTCATCTACTCTCTAAAAGTTACTCAGTCATCTACTCTTCACAAAGTCACTAGTCATCTACTCTTCACAAAGTCCGTCATCTACTCTTCACAAGTTCCAGTCTCTACTCTGGTCAAGTCATCTACTCTCACAAAGTCATCAGTCATCTACTCTTCACAAAGTCACTCAGTCATCTACTCTGTCACAAGTCACTCAGTCATCTACTCTGTCACAAAGTCACCAGTCATCTACTCTGTCACAAGTCACTCAGTCATCTCTCTTCACAAAGTCACTCAGTCATCTACTCTGTCACAAAGTCACTCAGTCATCTACTCTTCACAAAGTCACTCAGTCATCTACTCTGTCACAAGTCCCTTTACTTCAAGTCACTCGTACTCTTCCAAGTCACCAGTCATCTACTCTGTCCAAAGTCCACAGTCATCTACTCTGTCACAAAGTCACCAGTCATCTACTCTTCACAAAGTCACTCAGTCATCTCTCTCTCACAAAGTTCTCAGTCATCTACTCTCTCGTCAAGTTCCTCAGTCATCTACTTTCTCACAAAGTTACTCAGTCATCTACTCTGTCACAAAGTTATTCAGTCATCTACTCTCTCACAAAGTTACTCAGTCATCTCTCTTCACAAAGTTACTCAGTCTCTACTCTCTCATGAGTTTCAGTCTCACTTTCCACTTAAAGTTACTCAGTCATCTACTGTCTGTCACCAAAGTTACTCAGTCATCTACTCTCACAAAGTTACTCAGTCTCTACTTTCACAAAGTCATCAGTCATCTACTCTCTAAATAAGTTACTCAGTCATCTACTCTTCATCCAATCTTCTATAAGCTCGTCTCATTTAAGTTCAGTTATTACAATTTATATTCAATATCATCATTAAGTCACAGTCATCTATTTAAGACTATATCTACTTCACAGTACTAGTCATCTACCAAAATCACCACATCCCCTCAAGTATAGTATTACTTAAGTACAGTATTATTTCAAGTACGTATCTACTTAAGTTATCTACTTACAGTACGTCATATACAAGTCTCGTCATCTCTCTCACAAAGTTACTCAATCTCTCTTACACATTTCCAGTACTCATATTTTCAAAGAACATCTACTCACAGTTATAGCACTCACAATCCATACTACTTTAAGTATCAGTCTTCCTCAAAGTATAGTATCTTTTAGTCATATCTACTCAAAAGTACATTCTCTCTCAAAATCACCACCCTCAATCTCAGTCATCTATTTCAAGCACATATCTTCAATACGTTCTCTAAAGTCACAGTCATATTCACAAACAGTCTCTACTCTAAGTACATATCTCTCTTCACAGTCACCAGTCATCTCTCTACAGTGTCTCTCTTAGTCGTCATCTCCAAAGACAGTCATTATTCAAATCACCAGTTCTTCTGTACAGTCACCAGTCCTACTCTCAAATACCGTCATCTCTTCAATCCAGCACTCTTTAAAGTACCATATCTATTTCAATACCAGTCATCTACTCTCTTACTCAGCATTTCAGTTATATCCTGCACAATATAGTCATCTACTTGTTCCGTCCACTCCTACCAGCATCTCTTCATAAAATACTTATAATACTCGTCTCTCTCTGTTTCCAGATCAGCACTACTTACAGTCTGTATTCTCTTCAAGTCATGTATATTTAAGTTATATATTACTCTCAAAGTCCTGTATTGTCAAATTATCTATACAAAACCGTCAATTCTCAAAGTATCACATCACTGTCATTCCGCTCTACTTCTAAAATCCAGCACTACTCTCCTTAAGTTATCATTATCTTCACAAATACTGTCACATCTCAAAGCACTAGTCATCATTTAAGTCTAGTCATCTCTCTGTCCAGTACCATTCACTCTCACAAGTACCAGTCATCTACTCTCACAAAGTCCTCATCTACTTCACAAAGTACTAGTCATCTACTCTCAAAGTACCAGTCATCTACTTTCACAAGTCACTCATACTCTTCAAGTTACTCAGTCCTCTTCACAGTCACATCTACTTGCACAAAGTACACACTCTTTCACAAGTACCAGCACTCTTCACAAAGTACCAGCATTATCTCAAGTACAGTCATCTCTTTCAAGTACTCAGCATCTACTCTCACAAAGTACCAGTCATCCTCTCCAGTACAGTCATACTTCAAGCACTATCTACAAATATCATCCCCTCAAAAGTCACATCTCTTCAACCATCATCTTTCACAAAGTCCGCATCTCTCTTCAAGTCGCTCACTCGTCAAGTACTAGTCATCTATCAAAGTCCATTTACTAAGCAGTTCTCTTCAAAAGTCGTCATCTTGTCACAAGTCACTCATTTCAAAGTACAGCACTCTGTCAAAGTCACAGTCTTCTCCAACACAATCATCAGTACATATTACTTCCAAAGTACCAGCACTACTTCACAAAGTCACCAGCATCTATCTCCAGTCAAGTCATCTACTAAGTTACTATATCACTCAAGTCACAGTATCTCATATGTCTCTTCACAACATATTACTTTCAAAGTATAGCATCTACTCCAGTTACACATCTCTCTCCCAGTCGCTACTTATAGTTACAGTCATCTATTTAAGTTATATATATTTAAATTACAACACTTCCAAATTTGCACACTTCCAAAGTACCAGCATTACAAGGTTATATCATCACTTCCGTACTCAGATCTATGCTCTTCCAAGTATAGCCTACTTTCACAAGTTATAGTATTATTTACAGTATCAGTTATCTCTCATAGTACAGTCATTACTCACAAGTCACATCACTATCTTAAGTACTCATCTCTACTTCTACAAAGTACTCAGTCATCTATGTCACGTTATAGTCATTATCTTCACAATACCTATCACTCTCTAAGCACATCATCATTTAAGTCTCAGTCATCTACTCTTCACAAAGTACCATCATCTACTCTTCACAAAGTACTAGTCATCTACTCTCTACAAGTACTGTATCTACTCTTCACAAAGTCACCAGTATCCTCTCCAAAGTACCAGTCATCTACTTTCAAAGTCACCATCATCTACTTCCAAAGTACTCATATCTACTCTCCAAAGTACAGCATCACTCTTCACAAAGTATAGTCATCTTTTCACAGTTACTAGTCATCTACTCACAAAGTCACCAGTCATCTACTCTTCAAGTACCATCATCTATTCACAAAGTCACAGTCATCATGTCAAAAGTACTCAGTATCTACTTCACAGTCTAGTCATCTACCTCCAGTACTCAGTCATCTACTCTTCAAAGTACTATCATCTACTTAAGTCACAAGTCATCACTCTTCAAAGTACCAGTCATCTACTCTCACAAAGTCACCAGTCATCTACTTCAAAAGTTCTCAGTCATCTCTGTCACAAGTATCAGTCATCTCTTTCAAGTCACAGTCATCTATCTTCACAAAGTACAGTCATCTATTCAAAGTCACTAGCATCATTGTCAAGTCACTCAGTCATCTACTTTCACAAAGTCTCAGTCATCTACTCTGTACAAAGTACTCAGTATCTATTGCAAGTCACAGTCATCTACTCTACAAGTTATAGTATCTACTCTGTCACAGTCACTCAGCATACTCTGTCAAGTCACACAGTCATCTACTCTGTCACAAGTTACTCAGTCATCTACTCTCTCTAAATTCTCAGTCATCTACTCTCTCACAAGTACTCAGTCATCTACTCTCTCACAAAGTACCAGTCATCTACTCTTCATAGTTACTAGTCATCTACTCTTCAAAGTCACTCAGTCATCTACTCTCTCATAAGTTCTATCATCTCTCTCTCACAAAGTCATCAGTCATTACTCTTCACAAGTACTCAGTCATCACTTTCCAGTTATAGTCATCTACTCTGTCACAAAGTCACTCAGTCATCTACTCTGTCACAAAGTCACACAGTCATCTACTCTGTCACAAAGTCACTCAGTCATCTACTCTCTCACAAAGTTACTCAGTCATCTACTCTGTCACAAAGTCACACAGTCATCTACTCTGTCACAAAGTCACACAGTCATCTACTCTGTCACAAAGTCACACAGTCATCTACTCTGTCACAAAGTCACTCAGTCATCTACTCTCTCACAAAGTCAAACAGTCATCTACTCTGTCACAAAGTCACTCAGTCATCTACTCTCTCACAAAGTTACTCAGTCATCTACTCTGTCACAAAGTCACACAGTCATCTACTCTGTCACAAAGTCACACACTCATCTACTCTGTCACAAAGTCACACAGTCATCTACTCTGTCACAAAGTCACTCAGTCATCTACTCTCTCACAAAGTCACTCAGTCATCTACTCTCTCACAAAGTTACTCAGTCATCTACTCTGTCACAAAGTCACTCAGTCATCTACTCTGTCACAAAGTCACACAGTCATCTACTCTGTCACAAAGTCACTCAGTCATCTACTCTCTCACAAAGTCACTCAGTCATCTACTCTCTCAGAAAGTTACTCAGTCATCTACTCTGTCACAAAGTCACTCAGTCATCTACTCTGTCACAAAGTCACACAGTCATCTACTCTGTCACAAAGTCACTCAGTCATCTACTCTGTCACAAAGTCACTCAGTCATCTACTCTGTCACAAAGTCACTCAGTCATCTACTCTGTCACAAAGTCACTCAGTCATCTACTCTGTCACAAAGTTACTCAGTCATCTACTCTGTCACAAAGTCACTCAGTCATCTACTCTCTCACAAAGTTACTCAGTCATCTACTCTGTCACAAAGTCACTCAGTCATCTACTCTGTCACAAAGTCACACAGTCATCTACTCTGTCACAAAGTCACTCAGTCATCTACTCTCTCACAAAGTCACTCAGTCATCTACTCTCTCACAAAGTTACTCAGTCATCTACTCTGTCACAAAGTCACTCAGTCATCTACTCTGTCACAAAGTCACACAGTCATCTACTCTGTCACAAAGTCACTCAGTCATCTACTCTGTCACAAAGTCACACAGTCATCTACTCTGTCACAAAGTCACTCAGTCATCTACTCTGTCACAAAGTCACTCAGTCATCTACTCTGTCACAAAGTCACACAGTAAGGCTCCACTAGATACCAAACATCTAGACACTTTTCTACACATATTTAGAACGTGATCAACTTGATTAATTTGTATGTCTGCCTACATGACAAACAGCATGATTATGTAAACTGAATTTTCCTACTCGACAGACACAATCTAACGTATGGAGGATCTGTCAGTAATGCAGGTTAGTTCTACAATCTCACAAATATCTAACATATAGGAAACAGTATATATATATATATATATGTATTATATATCAATATCAACACAATAAATATCACTTTAAATGGTAACCATCTAACACCAGTTTAAGAATTCTGCTATCTCGGGTCCATGGTCACTGTCAGCCTTTCTCTTAATGAAGAAATCAACGCTCGTATAGGAAGTGCGGCTACTACATTCGGCAAACTATCAAAGAAAGCGTGGGACAACACAAAACTGACATTGCAGACGAAGATTCAAATATATCGAGCCTGTGTGATTAGCTTTTTACTATATGGCTCAGAAACATGGACAGCCTACTCAAGACACGAGAGGAGACTTAACATCTTTCACCTTCGATGTCTCCGCAAGATTATGAACATCAGGTGGTACGACAAGATAACCAACTCTGAAGTACTGCAACATACAAACCTGCCTTCCATCATGGGCATGCTCAGTAGTAGATGGCTAAGACATGTGCGAAGAATGGACAATGGCCGCATTCCAAAACAAATGTTCTGTGAACTTTCAGAAGGGAAGAGGCACGAAGGCAGACCACTGCTCAGATATAAAAATGTCTGCAAGGCCTCAATGAAAAACTTTTCTATAGGTCCCAGCAGATGGGGAAAACTAGCTGATGAACGAGTTATGTGGAAAACAACATTGCACAAAGGTGCAGAATCTTTTGAGAAGAGACTTATGTATGAGCTGAACGACAAGAGAGAAAAGCGAAAACTCAGAAGTTGTCACAGTGAAATACTTGCCAAATGACCGTCTGTAAAGACGAAAAATGCCATATATATATATAGTAGACGTATATATAGAGTAGACGGTACCATCTGTAACTGTTAAACTCACTGCCTTGTGGAGGGGGGCTTGGGAGAGCTAAAAGCTAGGGGAGTAAACCCTAATAAAAAAATCCCCACTGCCCTGTGGGTCAGCACGGTTATGCAGAGGGCTGGAGGCGTAAACCTTGACCACAAAATCCGGAGGGAGGGACCCTAAGGCAGATTATGGTTATGTGTGTATTCCATTCCATCTTCTGGCATCCCCTGCAAACCCTGCTTGATTCCGAATGTATGAACTTTGTCTTTCCTTTGGATTAAACAGTAGGGAAGATATTGGGTTTCTGCAAAATTGGCAAGGCACATTCTCCATATCAGTTTCCCAGGCTAGGCACCAATGAAAAAAGGTGCTGAATCTTTTGAAGAGAGACTTAAGGATGAGCTGAAAGACAAGAGAGACAAGCGAAAACTCAGAAGTTGTCACAGTGAAATACTTGCCAATTGACCGTCTGCAAAGACAAAAAAGGCCACATATATATATATATTACATATCAATAATATATTGCTTATTAACTGGTCCAGTATTTTGTTAGCTTTTGTGCATCAATTTACCGATACGATATACAGTCTTCTTCTTCTTCACCATTCACCCCTAGGGAGGCCTAGATTCACAACCAATGTCTTCCAAGCCCTCCTATCCAAGGCGATCTTTTTCAGATCTCTCCACTATCTCCCCATTTTCTTGCCATGATGATGATGATGATGATGATTGTGCTGATGATGATTTTGATGATGTTGATGATGATGATGATTTTGATGATGATGTTGATGATGATGTTGAAGATGTTGATGTTCAAGTGCTTCAGTAATGATTCTGTTTGTCTATGTCATCACTAGTCTTTGAGAACTTTTATAACTTCTTGTTTTGCTTTCTCTGTCAAATTTGTCTGAAGTTGATTTGTCACGATTCATAAATTTCATCAATGATTTCAACCCTGCTATTCGATTTACCTCCTACAACTCCACTTCTTATGTCAACTTTCTTGACATCACTATCACCATAAACCTATCCACCATCACACAACATCAGTATATTACAAGCCTACTGATGCGCGTAGTTTTATCTCTTATACGAAACGGGCGAAATGCTTAGTGACTTTTCGGCCAACATGTACGTGATATACGCCAATGCCCTGTGATTCCTGTAGCCACTCATTTTAATGGAGCTGACCATTTGGTAGCTCGCGATGTCCAGGTCACAGCCATCCGATCATATTCCTCTGATGATTGTAGTCGATTTGCTCTAGAGAATCGTTTTATTTCGTTGTATGGTACCTTACGACCTCATGGACTCAACGCACTACATGCCTATGCTTCTTAGTACTTTCTCTTCTCATGCTCCATATTCTATATGTGCTTATGTAAAATGTATATATGTTATATATATATTTAATTTTTATTGTTCATCTTCTTTTTTCCCACTTCTAGTTGTTTTTTGCATTTATTTCGTTATTTGTTTTTGGTCACAGATTTTCATTTTAGGACCGTTAGAAATGTATTGTCCAATTCTATATGTTTTTTATGTCGTGTAAGAAGTGAATTTTTCACTTCTGTTGTATCCTTTGCTTGATAAAGACCTTTTGGTCGAAACGTTGCTATGTATTGTTATTGTTTTTGTATTTTGTAAAACTGCAGTACTTTATTTTTACCTGTTTTGCCATTGCTTCTTAGTTTTACTGCAGACTTCTCTTATATCGATAATATATATATATATATATCTATATATCTCTCCATCTCTCTATATATCACTATCTATATATATATATATATATATATATATATATATATATATCTCCTATATATCTCTCTATCTCTCATATCTCTCTCTCTCTACCTATCTCTCTCTCTCTCTCTCATATATATATATATATCGCTATCTTTCTATCTATATATACCTCTCTACCTTCATATATTTCTCTATCACTCTCTCTATATGTCTTTCTCTCTCTCTCTCTATGTCTCTTTCTCTCTCTCTCTCTCTCTCTCTCTCTCTCTCTATGTCTTTCTCTCTCTCTCTCTCTCTCTCTCTCTCTATGTCTTTCTAACAAAACAACAATGTTGCAGGACTAGCATATTTGGGCTCAGCTTGTAATCCAGACTATTTCTTCTCAATCGTGGAAGAATATTTCGATTTTCGTGACGTGGCAATTGCAGCACACGAACTCGGGCACAGGTCAGTATATTTGGGTTATTATTCTCTAGAAATATTGCTAGTTGAAGTTGTAACATGGAAAGACTTGACATTGTAACATCGCAAGCAAGACTTGACTTTGCAACATCGCAAGCAAGATTTGACTTTGTAACATCGCAAGCAAGACTTGAAGTTGTAACATCGCAAACAAGACTTAAAGTTAAGATCCCAAGCAAGACTTGACTTTGTAACATCGCAAGCAAGACTTGACGTTGTAACATCGCAAGCAAGATTTGAAGTTATAAGATTACAAGCAAGATTTGACGTTGCAAGATAGCAAGCAAGATTTGACGTTGTAAGATCGCAACCAAGACTTGACGTTGTAACATGGTAAGACTTGATGTTGTAAGATCGCAAGCAAGACTTGACGTTGTAACATCGCAAGCAAGACTTGACGTTGCAAGATAGCAAGCAAGATTTGACGTTGTAAGATCGCAACCAAGACTTGACGTTGTAACATGGTAAGACTTGATGTTGTAAGATCGCAAGCAAGACTTGACGTTGTAACATCGCAAGCAAGACTTGACGTTGTAAGATAGCAACCAAGATTTGAGGTTGTAACATGGTAAGACTTGACGTTGTAAGATCGCAAACAAGACTTGACGTTGTAACATCGCAATCAAGACTTGAAGTTGTAACATGGTAAGACTTGACGTTGTAAGATCGCAAGCAAGACTTGACGTTGTAAGATCGCAAAGAAGACTTGACGTTGTAATATCGCAAGCAAGACTTGACGTTGTAAGATCGCAAGCAAGACTTGACGTTGTAAGATCGCAAACAAGACTTGACGTTGTAACATCGCAAGCAAGACTTGACGTTGTAACATGGTAAGACTTGACGTTGTAGTATTGCAAGACTTGACGTTGTAACATCGCAAGCAAGACTTGACGTTGTAACATCGCATGACTTAAAGTTAAACTTGGTAGTTAGAGACGAGTATAGTATGAGATCCATGTCTTGTGAATATAAAGTTGAAGACCAATGGACTGCACTTTATTCTAACTTCGTGCAGACGCACACCATATATCTAGATATACAGGGTGTTCAAGATAAATGCAGCCCCATTGACAAATCGAAAGTTGCCAGTTACACAGTGAGTGGTGTGTATTTACTATTTAAACCGGTTCTGACTAGCTCGTCCTACGTCACATTTGTTCATCGCCCCTTCCCGAACTACAATTACATACCGTCACACAAACTTGACCTATACTACGTCATAACTGAACCTTTTCATTTTCATACATATATGACAGATCAGCTCCATTCACAGGCTGCTTTTATCTTGAACACCCTGTATAATTAATTTTCTCATTGATCTACCATGTTTTCAGGCATTTTATAACTGTTGTTATTTGATCATGTTTGTTGTAGCCTCGGCGCACGACATGACATGGACGGTAACGTTTGCCTGTCCCAGGATAGATATATCATGACGTCTCGCTTCCAGTTTCCCAGTCAACGCAAGGCCCGGAATCCATGGCTTTTCTCCCAATGTTCGGTTCAGTACTTTGAGTACTTCATACAAGAGTTGGACAGGTATGTGTGTCTGTTCGTCTGTGTGTATTCTCAAACAAGAGTTAGACAGGTATGTGTGTCTGTACGTCTGTGTGTATTCTCAAACAAGAGTTAGACAGGTATGTGTGTACGTCTTTGTGTACTCTCTATCAAGAGTTAGACAGGTATGTGTGTCTGTACGTCTGTGTGTATTCTCAAACAAGAGATAGACAGGTCTGTCTGTACGCTTGTGTGTACGTCTGTGTGTACGTCTGTGTGTATTCTCAAACAAGAGATAGACAGGTCTGTTTATACGTCTGTGTGTACGTCTGTGTGTATTCTCAAACAAGAGATAGACAGGTCTGTTTGTACATCTGTGTGTACGTCTGTGTGTACGTCTGTGTGTACGTCTGTGTGTATTCTCATATATGTGTATGTCTGTAAGTACGTCCGTTTGTTCGTCTGTGTGTATTCTTATGTATGTGTACGTCTGTTTGTAAGTCTGTTTGTATTTTCATGTGTGTGTGTGTGTATGTTTGTACGTCTGTGTGTATTCTCTTATATGTGTACGTCTGTTGTCTTGGAGTGTTGGCTCATAAAAAACATCATGTCACGGAAGATCAAATATTGTGGACACGTTAAGCGTCACAGTGGTTTGGAGATAATGATAATGAAAGGCATGGTTCTTGAAGGCATGGGTCGATCAAGACGAAGGAGGCAGCAGGATATCAAAGGAACATTGAACATGACGCTGGAAGAGAAGGGAAAACTGTGTTACTGCTGCCATCCATTGGCTCTGTGATATTCCGTTTACAGGGGCCGTTGTTATTTCTGACTCATTCGTGTTTCGGAAGATCCAGAATAGCAGGTTGTAGTATGAATGAGAGTCTTATGTACAGATTTCCAACCTCCAGAGACTCACGTGGATCTACTGTCCTGGTCATGCGGGTGTTCGTGGCAACGAGGGAGCCGACATTCTTGCACCGAATACCATCGATTGTTGGGAGTTTAGGGTGGATAACGGGGAAGTTCTTTGGTCTCTTGATGACTTACTGTTGGATTCTACTCTTTCTTTTCTCCAATCATGTTTGCCTCACAGCGTCAGGTCAAGAAGGGATTTCTAAAACGGGCCTTTGTGTGCGCTTCTTAGTTAGTGTCTTTCGTCGCCTCTGTTATCTCTGAGGTCCATCTTTTGCAGGGCCGGCATTTTGCTTTGTACACATTGTATCGGTACAGCATTGCTCTTTGAGGTACACTGTCTGTTGGTAATCTGCTTATATGACCGAACCATTTAATTTGTTGTTTCTTGATGAAGTCTAGTACTGATGTTGTACCCACTTTTTCCCTGGTGTCTTCATTTCTCAACCAGTCTCTTTTTGTTACACCCAGCATTCTGCGTAAATACTTCATTACTGTCGTGACTAGTTTTCTTTTATCATTTGTTGTTAGTGGCCAGGTTTGGCACCCCTTAACATAATGTAGGGAGAAAGATTGGGGAGAAAGATTGTGTTGAACATTGCTCTTTTTGTGTTCATGGTGACATGTTTGCATTTTAAAATTGGCGCCATTTGTCCTATCATTTGATTTGCTTTGTTACATCTATGTTGGATTTGGTTAGTTATTCTTCTGTTTGCTGAAAAAAATTCTCCCCAGGAATGTCAAGTCTTTTAATTGTTTTAATGGGCGATGAGGACACTAACATTGACGTTGAATCAATAGAACAATTTAGGGAGTTTGAAATTACACGTTGTACAAATAGAGGTGGCTGCTTGAGTGGCAGAGAGAGAAGTGTGTTAAACCAGCGAGCCACAGGAACCATCAGTATGCATGCTCTTCGAAATCTGTTGGAGGAGACTGAACACCTATGGTCTGCTCGGAGGGCTGTAACATCAGTTAGTTAACCAATAACCAATTTACAACATTATAATGGTGTCTGTAAGTGTTTCTACAACATTATAATGGTGTCTGTATGTGGTTATGTATGTAATTTACTTGCAGACTAAGTGACACAAACCATACCATATGTCACATTCATGTCATCCCTACTAATGACAAGTTTGCTTTCTTTAGGAACGGTATCAACTGTCTGCAAATTCAAGAGTCTACTAATGACAAGTTTACTTTCTTTAGGAACGGTATCAACTGTCTGCTAGTTCAAGAGTCTACTAATGACAAGTTTGCTTTCTTTAGGAACGGTATCAACTGTCTGCTAGTTCAAGAGTCTACTAATGACAAGTTTACTTTCTTTAGGAACGGTACCAACTGTCTGCTAGTTCAAGAGTCTACTAATGACAAGTTTACTTTCTTTAGGAACGGTACCAACTGTCTGCTAGTTCAAGAGTCTACTAATGACCAGGAGATTGTGCCATATTTAATGTCGCTACCAGGAGAGGTCTACGCCGGAGACGATTTCTGTCGCATTGGGGGCGGTGATGGCTCTTACATTTGTAGAGTGAGTTAATAGTTAATATACACGCCTACACACCTGTACGTTTAGTCTGCACAGATGTACGGTTAGTCTGCACACCTGTACGGTTAGTCTACACACCTGTACGTTTAGCATACACACCTGTACGTTTAGCATACACAGGTGTAACGTTTAGTCGACACACCTATAACGTTTAGTCTACACACCTGCAACGTTTAGTCTACACACCTGCAACGTTTAGTCTACACACCTGTACGTTTAGTCTATACGCTTGTATATTTAGTCTACACACCTGCATGTTTAGTCTACACACCTGTAACGTTTAGTCTACACACCTGTAACGTTTAGTCTACACACCTGTAACATTTAGCACACACACACACCTGTATGTTAAGTCTACACACCTGTACTTTTAGTCTACACACCTGTATGTTTAGTCTACACACCTGTAACGTTTAGTCTACACACCTGTAACGTTTAGTCTACACACCTGTAACGTTTAGTCTACACACCTGTATGTTTAGTTACCAGTTAATTTATATACCTACATACACACTAAAGTAAGAGTTCATCTGTAAGAACATTTCTGTGATCTTCATATCAATAAGAAGCCACACTCCCATAACTTCACAGAGACAATTTTACACTTCACCGACGTCATATACAAATTTTACACTTCACCGACTTCATATACAAATTTTACACTTCACCGACTTCATATACAAATTTTACACTTCACCGACTTCATATACAAATTTTACACTTCACCGACTTCATATACAAATTTTACACTTCACCGACTTCATATACAAATTTTACACTTCACCGACTTCATATACAAATTTTACACTTCACCGACTTCATATACAAATTTTACACTTCGATGACTTCACGTATATAATATATAAATATATATCTCTCTATTCTGATTAATGTAACAATTATGTGGTTTCTGTTCGTGGCTGTCAGGAGCAGCATTTGGCAGATTACAGTAACATTTGTTACGGAGGTGTGTACTGTTACAGTCACAATGAGCAGGGATGTGTTGCTAAGTTACCACCAGATGGATTCTCTTGTGGCAATAAAAAAGTCAGTCAATCATCTGACAGTCAATCACTTGTCAGTCAATCACCTGTCTGTTAATCACCTGTCGGTCAGAATCCTATCTTCACTTTAACAGTTAATCATTCACTTATCTGATGTATGTAAATCAGCTACACAATGCAGTCACATGCAGTCACATGCAGTCACATGCAGTCACATGCAGTCACATTCTGTGAATGATGCAGTAAATCATCAGCGTATCACATCATCTGACATCTGCAATAACACAAGCACACACACACACACATGCGCCCACACATGCACGCACACACACACACACACAAACACACACATTGACTAATGTATGAACATTCACATCTTTTGACATCTGCAACCACACACACACACACAAACACACACATGTACTAATGTATGAACATTCACATCTTTTGACATCTGCAACCACACACACACACACACACACGCACGCACATATCCACACACATACACATCCACACACGCGAGTTGCTACATCCGTTGTCTCTCAAGACTAGCAGGATGCCATCATATCGTCATCTTCTCATCTGTATATCTTCTCATATCTTCATATGTTGACATCTTCATATGTTGACATCTTCATATGTTGACATCTTCATATGTGGACAACTTCATGTGTTGACAACTTCATGTGATGACAACTTCATACGTTGACAACTTCATGATTTGACAACTTCATATATTGACAACTTCATATAATGACAACTTCATTTATTGACAATTTCATATGTTAACAACTTCATATAATGACAACTTTATATGTTGACAACTTCGTATGTTGACAACTTCATATAATGACAACTTCATATATTGACAACTTTATATGTGTATATCAACAGTGGTGTATGAATGGAACATGCCAACAATCAGAATCTGCTCCAGAGACACCAGGTATTTGTTGTACATATCGTGTCATCTTAGTTCAATCCTGTTCATCTTCTTCTTCTTCTTTAACTGTTGTCATGATTATTTCACAATTACATCAATGACATCTCATCAGTATTTCTTCATGAGTTCTTTACAATCTCAGGACATTGACAGTATTTCTTCATGAGCTCTTTACAATCTCAGGACACTGACAGTATTTCTTCATGAGTTCTTCAACTCAGGACATTGACAGTATCTTCTGAGCTCTATGGACACTGACAGTATTTCTTCATGAGCTCTTTACAACCAGACACTGACAGTATTTCTTCAGACTTACATCCGGACATGACAGTATTTCTTCATGAGCTCTTTACAATCTTAGGACATTGACAGTATTTCTTCATGAGCTCTTTACAATCTCAGGACATTGACAGTATTTCTTCATGAGCTCTTTACAATCTCAGGACATTGACAGTATTTCTTCATGAGTTCTTTACAATCTTAGGACATTGACAGTATTTCTTCATGAGTTCTTTACAATCTTAGGACATTGACAGTATTTCTTCAGAGTCTTTACAATCTCAGGACACTGACAGTATTTCTTCATGAGCTCTTTACAATCTCAGGACATTGACAGTATTTCTTCATGAGCTCTTTACAATCTTAGGACATTGACAGTATTTCTTCATGAGCTCTTTACAATCTCAGGACATTGACAGTATTTCTTCATGAGCTCTTTACAATCTCAGGACATTGACAGTATTTCTTCATGAGTTCTTTACAATCTTAGGACATTGACAGTATTTCTTCATGAGTTCTTTACAATCTTAGGACATTGACAGTATTTCTTCCAGAGCTGTTTACAATCTCAGGACATTGACAGTATTTCTTCATGAGTTCTTTACAATCTTAGGACATTGACAGTATTTCTTCCAGAGCTCTTTACAATCTCAGGACATTGACAGTATTTCTTCATGAGCTCTTTACAATCTTAGGACATTGACAGTATTTCTTCATGAGCTCTTTACAATCTCAGGACATTGACAGTATTTCTTCATGAGCTCTTTACAATCTCAGGACATTGACAGTATTTCTTCATATTTTCAGTATCTTCCATATCATTGGAACATCATCATCATCATCATCATCATCATCATCCCCCCATTATCACCTTATTAGAAACTTTATTTTATTTCGCCTCCGGACGGGTCACAACAGAATGAAACACCACATGTACACTAAATTCAAGATAGGCACCAACAACCCGTGCTCCTGTGGCATAGTGAGTATGACAACAGAACATATCCTACAGAACTGCCCCCAATATGCAGACCGGAGAAGAAAGAGGTGGCCCACTTACACCAGCGTCTAAGACAAACTGTATGGCGTGGCTGATAATCTGAGACAGACGACTGCCTTTATTAGAGAATCCGAAATCCCAATCTAGTGAGAACGCAGAAAAAGAAGAATTATTTCATCATTATGGTATCATCTGAATAAATGAGGATGCTCGTCCATCACGGGTGATGATGACCACACAATTTTCCTTCAAGGGAATGTAGTTGCGTTATGTTTGTCTGTGTGTGCGTAGATGACTAGTGAGCCCGATGCGGGCTTGAAATGTTCTTGTACAGTGTGGGCAAGGTATACTTGCACTTGTGGGAAGTTTTACTGCCTTTCTATTTTGACGTTTTTGTTCCATCCGTGCTGTTCTACCTGCCTCGCTGGCCGAAGAACCGTGTCGAAGAAGTGTGCGCCAGACTGATCTGTCCTGGGCAACATTCTCCCAGTTGTTGACATCTATACTAAAGGATTTCATCGTTTCATGAATAAATGGTATCTCCTTATTGTCATCATAGTAAACTATTTATCATCATTTCAATATATCATCCTCACCTTATGACCCAGCTATTCCAGTAGTGACTAAAAGACAGATTATAAATTCAATCTTTCTACCAACACTGTGCTACAGAGCCAAACATGGGCACTGACAAAAGAACAAGAAAGGAAAATTACCACATGCGAAATGAGATGCCTGAGGAAAGCAGTAAATAAAACAAGAAGAGACCATATAAGAAATGAGGAAATTAGAAGAACAGTCGGAACAACACCTGCTATTAGATTTATTGAAAAACAGAGACTCAAATGGTTTGGCCACTTGGTCAGAATGAACCCGAATACACCAGTTGCAAGAGCGTACAACCTGCAAATGGAATCATCAAGAGGAAAGGGCAGACCAAGAAAGAGATGGGTTGATGGAGTTACAGACATCTTAAAACTCCACAATACCACACCATATCAAGCGACCGAGCGTGCATTATCTCGGAAACCGATCATCAGTTAAACCTGCTACGCCTAGCGGCAAAAAGCAGAGAAGGACAAAAGAAAGAAAGACCTTATGATAA
The DNA here is from genome assembly GCA_020796225.1 of Arion vulgaris. Classification (NCBI taxonomy): domain Eukaryota; kingdom Metazoa; phylum Mollusca; class Gastropoda; order Stylommatophora; family Arionidae; genus Arion; species Arion vulgaris. Next base: position 71,112,213 of record CM036755.1, on the reverse strand, counting down.
TCAACTTATTATCATCTTCATATCATTATATCATCGTGATTCTCATACTCAGTGTCTTCAGACCACCATCACTACCACTACCATCATTATCACCACCAGCAACATCACCACTATCATCGCCATCTCATTAGCATATCTGACTGTAGATGATAGCTGCCCGTTCGGAGACTCTCCTGATGTGTCACGTGGTCAAACATGTTCTGAGCGAGTGAGGACATCACGATCTGATTGCTACAAGGAAACCTTCATAGCCAGGTGTTGTGCTTCCTGTTTGCTTCAGAGAAGAAATTTACCAGGTAAGCAGAAGCAAATAATATTTCACTTTCTCTCTAGCTTGGGACATCTTCCTTGGCGCTTAGAGCATCTTCCTTGGCGCTTAGAGCATCTTCCTTGGCGCTTAGAGCATCTTCATTGGCGCTTATTGCAGCAACAAGTGTACATCATTCTTCTATGTCCATGGCCATCATCTGTGTTGTGTTCCAGCTGGAGCTTAGGGCAGCAACAATGTATCTCATTCTTCTATGGCCATTGCCATCCTCTGTAATGTGTTCCAGCTGTGATTCATTTCTTTCAGGTCTTGTTTTCCTCCATGTTGGTTTGGATCTTCCACTTTTTACATACTTCCTGGTGTCCATCTCAGTGCAGTGTTTATGTTAGAGTTAGTCTCTATGCGTATCACGCGTCCGATCCATCTCTATCGTCTTGTATGTATGATGGTGTTCATATTCTCTTGTATGTATGATGGTGTTCATATTCTCTTGTATGTTTGATGGTGTTCATATTCTCTTGTATGTATGATGGTGTTCATATTTTCTTGTTTCGCCCGAGTGGTTGCCGGGGCCCAAATTTGGGGTGTAAAGAATAGAACCACTGTTACCTGCCACGCATGTCGTAAGATGCGTCTAATGAGGTTTGGCTGAAATCGGATGCATGTGTCCGCTGGGGAATGCTAACCCAAAACAAATGCTTGCAGAAAATGGATGCACCAGACCGTAAGGCGCATAACATGGTGCAACGACCCTCACAATGAGGAATTGGATAACGGATTCTACGGTCGCCAATCTGCCTTGGAGATTTAGCCATGCAGTAAGAATGTCAGACCTACCATCACGAGGGTGAATAAAAACTTACTGCGGGAAGAGGTCGGCACAAACGTGGAAGCAGAAATCAAAGGAATTATATCCTACAGAACTGCCCACAGTATGCAGACTTGAAAGAGGTGGCCCACTTACACTAGCGTCCAAGACAAACTGTATGGCGTGACTGATAATCTAAGGCAGATGGTTGCTTTTATTAGAGAATCCGAAATCCCAATCTAGTGAGAACGCAGAAGACGAAATATTCTCTTGTTTGACACTATGTAAGCAGTTCTTGTTGACACTATGTAAGCAGTTCTTGTTTGACACTATGTAAGCAGTTCTTGTTGACAATGTGTAAGCAGTTCTTGTTGACACTATGTAAACAGTTCTTGTTGACACTATGTAAACAGTTCTTGTTGACACTATGTAAGCAGTTCTTGTTGACACTATGTAAGCAGTTCTTGTTGACACTATGTAAGCAGTTCTTGTTTTACACCATGTAAGCAGTTCTTGTTTGACACCATGTAAGCAGTTCTTGATTGACACCATGTAAGCAGTTCTTAGTTAGAGTTTGACTATATCTAACCTGTTATGGTCCAGTGTGTCAAGGTGAAGAATGTCTATTATAAATTGTCATGGTTGTATGTTGTACACACGTTGCTGTATGTTGTATACACATTGTTGTATGTTGTACATACAATATGTCAATGTCTCTCCTGTCTACAGTATGTCAATGTCTCATGTCTACAAAATGTCAATGTCTCTCTTGTCTACAGTATGTCTCCTGTCTGCACGATGTCAATGTTTCTCTTGTCTCCACTATGTCTCCTGTCTACAAGATGTCAATGTCTCTCTGGTCTACAGTATGTCTCCTGTCTGCACGATGTCAATGTCTCTCCTGTCTACAAGATGTCTCCTGTCTACAAGATGTCAATATCGCATGTCTACAAGATACGAATGTCTCTCTCTCTCTCTTGTCTACAGGATGTGAGTACGGTGACCAGTTTGAGCTGTGTCAGAAGGAACTATGCCTGACCTATGACCTAGAATATGCACGTGACAACTGCTGTGACACGTGCGCTGAACTTCTCTATACGTTGCCAGTCACCACGGTAACGTCCCAACCGAATCAGGCATCAGATAGAACAATAAGCGGAAGCTGGGCTGTGACATCAATATCAGAAGATCAAACTGCTGGATGGAGAACTCATGTGACAGGGAGTCACAGACCAGAGAACATAAGACCAGAAGCTGAAGAAGAAGTAGAAGAAGAAGAAGAGCGTGCACGGATCAGACAAAAAACAGATCGAAAAATTAACCAGAAATGGTTACAAAGGGACAGTTCAGACAGTTCGGACAGTGATGATTCTGGTAAGTTCTTGATGTTAAACCTAATGTACTCATATCTTGAAGTAGTTACCGCTCACTACCAGTACCTAATATTAGCTACCACCAACTATAGACGAGTACAGTTAGGTCGAATTACGTGAAACCGACTCAAATACCACCAACTATAGACGAGGACACTTAGGTCGAATTACGTGAAACCGACTCAAATACCACCAACTATAGACGAGGACACTTAGGTCGACAGACTATGTTTAAACAAATCGTTTTTAACGGATCTGATTCATTGCTTTATAGATGAAATGTTTGTAGAGAAATATGCGTGTGTCCAATGTTTTCATTTTCTGTTCGGCAAACACAAATTAGCAAGAGAAAACATCAGCCAGTTTTCGTTGAAAAACGACTTACTGATGTAACGTGATTGATTGATTGATTGATTGGTTGATATGACCAATTGTAAAATGTGCTTGTTTTCAGCTGATGACAGAAGGCCTGCAATTCGTTTATAACTATTATTTGTCCCTGTTTCTCTTCTTCTTCTTTGCGTTCGTTCTTTACGACCAATTTTAATCACTCTTTGTGATATGTTTGATCTTTGCCAAGAACGTGTATACGTTGCACATTGGTTTGGTAGGCCCCTAAATTCATAAGACTTCTACACGTTTAGGACACATGCATCCGATTTCAGCCAAACTCATTAGTCGCCTCTTACGACATGCGTGGCAGGTAACAGTGGTTCTATTCTTTACACCCCAAATTTAGGCCCCGGTAGCCACTAGGGCGCTTTTTCTCTGGAGTTGTCATTATATATTTTGAAATGTCCAGTTTTTATGTTGTTAATAGCACTGTGTGGCATAGGGGATAGTGACTAGGTCTTTAACCTCGACGTTCTGAGTTCGAATCACGCTGCGGACAGTTTGGTTGCAAATTGTTTCGCTGGATTTTTACAAAGGATGATGGCACCACCTGTTCAGAAAGCAATGGCAAACTACTGAACGTAATAATGCCTAGAAAATCACAAACAGCGTTAAAAAGCTGGGGTTGATTCGCAAAGGATATGCAATTAACTTTTTTTAAACATAGCATTGTGTTGTCAGCATATATCAATTTGTGCATTTCCTATAGTTCCAGTAAAAAAAAAGAATATTTGTAATGTTATTTTTACCGTTTGTATTGCATTCCTCATTACATTGTGGATGCATATATTAAACAGATTTAGGGACCGAATGTAGCCTTGTCTAACTTTAATATTATATTAAATATTTACATATTCTATTGAAATATACGTATATATCTAAATGTGGATTTGTATATAGTAATATATATATATATATATATATAGGCAATATGTGGGTTATAATGTGTGTGTGTCTGTTCTTGATATAGTACAGTGTGTTCAAGATAAAAGCGGACTATCAATGGAGCTAATCTGACATATATTTATGAAAATGAGAAAGTTCAGTTATGACGTAGTATAGGTCAAGGTTGTGTGACGGTGTGTAATTGTAGTGCGGGAAGGGGCGATGAACAAATGGGGCGTAGGACGAGCTAGTCAGAAACGGTTTAAATAGTAAATATACACAGGGCAATAGGTAACTGGCAACTTTCGATTTGTCAATGGGGCTACTTTTATCTTGAACACCCTGTAGAATATAATATTATAATAATAACATTGCTTGCATTACTATTTCTCAATTTCATCATATTTGCTTTAATGCTTGCTTGTCAAATTATTTTTAGAAATGCCACTAAAATATCACTTAAAATATGATCCTATTCACTGAGTACCCAGTTCACTTATCATGTTGTAGATTCTTCTTCTTCCACAATTTATTTCTTTATAGAAGTGTTGGGGGAGGGGGTAAGTGTAGTGATCTTGTGTGTGCTTGTTCTAATGCAACTTGTAAGATGTTATTCATTTTCTTAAGGCTGTTCTTGACGCCGTCGCTCCATCTTTTGCGTAGTCATCCTCTTGCTCTATACTTGTTATACTTTTTCAGTGTTTGCTCTCTGTAGTAGATGATACCAGTTGTAGATTTACTAGGATTTATTCTAATACTCGATATCTACAACTCTGCTACATTCTAGTACTCGTTATCTGCAACTCTGCTACATTCTAGTACTCGTTATCTACAACTCTGCCACGTGCTAATAGCCAGCAATCGCTAAGTAACAATTAAGTAACGAATTCTAAGTAGTAAGTATTTCGTATAAGGCACCGAATCGTTACAAATATTTTAAAGTAACAAAATACTCACATCACTACCACCCATTACGTATCGACATCTACACTGTTATCACTGGACAGATCAAGTTCAATCACGTGACTATCGGGGACATGTTAATGGCAACGAGTTGGCATTCACCAGGGATCAAATTAGAGCACAACGTGGTCAGCGTAAGTACATGTCTGTGTGTGATTGTCTGTGTGTGATTGTCTGTGTGTGATTGTCTGTGAACAAAACTGTCTACATAATCTATGGCGAAACACGTAAAAACAAAGTACTGTAGTTTTACAAAATACAAAAACAATAAGCATACACAGCAACGTTTCGATCAAAAGGCCTTTATCAAGCAAAGGATACAACATAAGTGACGAAATTCTCTTCTTACACAGCACGCAACATATCTATCTATATATCATCTTCGTGTCCCGACTGGCACATAAGGCTTCCTTCCACAAGAGACTTCCACTGTTGCCGTTCTGCTGCCTTTCTACCAACCGTCTCCCACGTCAGGCCACACTCCTTCAACACTCTCTCCACATTTCTTCTCAATGTTTCCTTTGGACGTCAATGCCTTCTCTTCTCGTCCGCTGTCCATCTGAGAGCTGTCCTAGCCGATGCCCCCACTGGAATACGACATACATGTCCAAACCACCTCCTTCTTCGTCTCATAACCATGGTCTCCAAGGATGACATTCACGCAGCATATAGAACTACATAATCTGCGTGAACTAGTTTCTGAGATATATTCACAGTTTTGGTAACGTCACAATTCTAGATGACATCATCTAGTGATGTCACGTGAAATAGTTTCTGAGATCGACCAACATTTTCGGGGACGGGCAGATTAAAGAAACATTATTTTTGAAACTTTATATATTTATATATACATTGTATATATATATGGCCCTTTTCGTCTTTACAGACGGCCAATTGACAAATTTTTCACTGTGACAACTTCTGAGTTTTTGCTTTTCTCTCTTGTCTTTCAGATCATCCCTAAGTCTCTCTTCAAAAGATTCTGCACCTTTGTGCAATGTTGTTTTCCACACTCGTTCATCAACTAGTTTTTCCCCATCTGCTGGGACCAATAGAACAGTTATTCATGGATGCCTTGCAAGCATCTTTATATCTGAGTAGTGGTCTGCCTTGGTGCCTCTTCTCCTCCGAAAGTTCACAGAATAACATTTGTTTTGGAATGCGGCCATTGTCCATTCTTCGCACATGCCCTAGACATCAAAGTCTTCTACTTCTGAGCATGCCCATGATGGAAGTTTGCACGTTGCAGTACTTCAGCGTTAGTTATCTCGTCGTTACTCCTGATGTTCATAATCTTGCGGAGACATCGAAGGTGAAAGATGTTAAGTCTTCTCTCATGCCTTGAGTATGTCCAAAACTTTATCTGCAATGTTAATTTTTTGTTGTCTCACGCTCTCTTGGATAGTCCTCTTCATTTGTGCCTAGCACGCTCTCTTGGATAGTCCTCTTCATTTGTGCCTAGCACGCTCTCTTGGATAGTCCTCTCTTCATTTGTGCCTAGCACGCTCTCTTGGATAGTCCTCTTCATTTATGCCTAGCACGCTCTCTTGGATAGTCCTCTTCATTTGTGCCTAGCACGCTCTCTTGGATAGTCCTCTTCATTTATGCCTAGCACGCTCTCTTGGATAGTCCTCTTCATTTATGCCTAGCCTGGGCAGATGATATGGGGAATGTGCCTTGCCCATTTTGCACACAACTTACTCTTTAATCCAAAGGAAAGACAAAGTCCATACGTTTGGAATCAAGCAGGGTTTGCAGGGGATGTGAGAAGATGAAATGAATGCACATATAACCATCAACTGCCTTATTGTCCCTCCCACCGGATGTGTGGTCAAGGTTTACTCCTCTAGCCCCCCTGCATAACCGTATATATCTATATTTATCAAATAAAACGTCAACAGTTTGAAACATCTCCATTTATTTCTAACTAAAGATGAAAATTGAATGAATGAAATTAAAAGAACAAACGTTGCTTTACTAAAAAAAAATTAAACAACTAAAACATAGTATGGAATGGAATTGATAGGAAAGCAAAGATCATAATACTAAGAGCATGTATATTTAAAATGTCAACGTATGGGTGTGAAGCACGGGCATTTACCAAGGCAGTGGGAATAAACATATATGTGATTTTTAATATAAATGTTACAGAAGAGTCCTCCGTATATCTTGGACAGAGAAGAGAACAAATAGATCTATCCAGAAAGAAGTCAACATCAAAGAAATCTGGTTGATGCTGCAACATTGGTGTGAAGATTGAAGTAATTTGTACATATAGAAGATTGAAGTAATTTGTACATATAGAAGATTGAAGTAATTTGTACATATAGAAGATTGAAGTAATTTGTACATATAGAAGATTGAAGTAATTTGTACATATAGAAGATTGAAGTAATTTGTACATATAGAAGATTGAAGTAATTTGTACATATAGAAGATTGAAGTAATTTGTACATATAGAATATTGAAGTAATTTGTACATATAGAAGATTGAAGTAATTTGTACATATAGAAGATTGAAGTAATTTGTACATATAGAAGATTGAAGTAATTTGTACATATAGAAGATTGAAGTAATTTGTACATATAGAAGATTGAAGTAATTTGTACATATAGAATATTGAAGTAATTTGTACATATAGAAGATTGAAGTAATTTGTACATATAGAAGATTGAAGTAATTTGTACATATAGAAGATTGAAGTAATTTGTACATATAGAAGATTGAAGTAATTTGTACATATAGAAGATTGAAGTAATTTGTACATATAGAAGATTGAAGTAATTTGTACATATAGAATATTGAAGTAATTTGTACATATAGAAGATTGAAGTAATTTGTACATATAGAAGATTGAAGTAATTTGGACATATAGAAGATTGAAGTAATTTGGACATATAGAAGATTGAAGTAATTTGGACATATAGAAGATTGAAGTAATTTGGACATATAGAAGATTGAAGTAATTTGGACATATAGAAGATTGAAGTAATTTGGACATATAGAAGATTGAAGTAATTTGTACATATGCATAGACACTAAGGGTTAGAGAAGACCATTATGAAAGACTACATCCCAGCAAAGAGGAGAAGAGGAAAACCACGGATAAGACGGATCAGAAAGTAACTAATGGTTTGAGCATGACGGCTGCAGAGATGGTACGTTTGGCCTAGAAATTCCGAAGGATTGTTGGGGTGGCAAAGTTCTCTTCAGGACAAGCTATTAGAAGATGATTTATGGAGAAGAAATATCTTGTATTATAACGAGGTTAGATAGACACGAGTGCATGGTTGTTTAATCAAATTCTGGTTGTATCATGTGTCACTTTGTAAATGTTTTGTTCCACAGAAAGTCTGGGAATGATCAGGAACTTGCTGGACGATATGAGAAACTCACGTGACACTAACAGGTTACAACGCATGCGCCTACTCATCAATATCCTGGACAGAATTCGACAAGATAATCTTCGAGAGATGTCGAAGTTGCTGATGTAACATCTTTGTCTGTGGGAAATAAGAAGCTAAACAAAGCTTAGCAGATCACAGACACAGTAGCATGAATCGACGGATCACAGACTCAGTAGCATAGTAGAATCTATAGTAGCGGAAGCGTTACTGCTGTAACCTGCTAGTGTTCTAGACAGATTTATAGAATAACTGATTGTAGAAATATAATTATCTGACAAATATTTAACAATCCACAAATATCACACTTCTGTGATACTTCTTTCACACTTCTGTCATACAATGTGTTTTGTATCATACTGTGTTAGCATTTCCAGTATCGTTACTCTCTTCCTACAACGACGCCTATCAGTGATGGATAGCTTGCTGCGGATGGTAGATGACCAAATCCCGAAGGATAACTTGTGCAGAGGACTGGCTTAGGAAATATGAAATGTGGGACTAGCCTTCTGTCGCTATAATGATGTATGGAAATATGTCTTGAAGAAACTGGTCATACGATGGATACATGACACCGGTAACAGCCGTTGCTATAGACAAGTTCCAGCTGGTAGAGTAGGTTCTCGGCGCTAGTCTGTAAACTAGTCAAACATCAATCAGTTCTAAGCGCTGGTCTGTGATTGTTTGATTGGTTGAACTGGACTGTGTACTAGTCAAACAAGAATCAGATATATTATTGTTTTAGAGAGAGAGAGTGAGAGAGAGTGTGCCAGGGAAGACACTCACATAAAACCTCAACACGGAGTGGATGGAGGGAGAGGGAGGAGGAGATACGTCAGTTGTCTTTCGAGACACGTGATTTCATCATCATCATTGTTGATACATAATAAATATCAGATATTAATCAAACTTTGTGTTTGTGTATTGTAGTTTCTTATCTTCTTCTTCTTCTTTGCGTTCGTTCTTTACGACCAATTTTAATCACTCTTTGTGATATGTTTGATCTTTGCCAAGAACGTGTATACGTTGCACATTGATTTGGTAGGCCCTAAACGCATAGACTTTTACACGTTTAGGGCACGTGCATCTGATTTCAGCCAAACCTCCTTAACCGCTTCTTACGACATGCGTGGCAGGTAACAGTGGTTATATTCTTTACACCCCAAATTTGGGCCCCGGTAACCACTCAGGCGGTAGTTTCTGATAATGTTTGATGTATATCGTCTCACAATGCTGCACATTCTGTGTGTCTCATCTCCGTCTACTTGCTATATGGTCGTCGACCGGTAGTTTAGTTATCGCTCGACACACATTCTAGTTTCTTCTAGGATAATTCATCTTGTTCGATCCATGGTCTTTCATCGAAGGGTGTCCCAAGTCTGCTTGATCCTCTGTCCCAAGTCTGCCTATGTCCCAAGTCTGCCTGTGTCCCAAGTCTGCCTGTGTTCCAAGTCTGCCTATGTCCCAAGTCTGCCTGTGTCCCAAGTCTGTATGTGTCCCAAGTCTGCCTGTGTCCCAAGTTTGACACTGTGTCCCAAGTCTACTTGACACTCTGTCCCAATACTGACATTGTGTCTCAAATCTGCATGACACTGTGTCCCAAGTCTGCCTGTGTTCCAAGTCTGCCTGACACTGTGTCCCAAGACTGACACTGTTTCCCAAGTTTGCCTGAAACTGTGTCCCAAGTCAGCCTGACACTGTGTCCCAAGTCTGCCTGTGTTCCAAGTCTGCCTGACACTGTGTCCCAAGACTGACACTGTGTCCCAAGTTTGCCTGAAACTGTGTCCCAAGTCAGCCTGACACTGTGTCCCAAGTCTGCCTGTGTCCCAAGTCTGCCTGACACTGTGTCCCAAATCTGACCCCATGTCCCAAGTCTGCCTGTCCGTCTATCCCAAGTCTGCCTGACCCTCTGTCCCAAGTCTGTCTGACATTGTGTCCCAAATCTGTCTGACCTTCTGTTCCAAATCTGCCTGACACTGTGTCCCAAGTCTGCCTGACACTGTGTCCCAAGTCTGCCTGACACTGTGTCCCAAGTCTGCCTGACACTGTGTGTCTATATCAGGATGTGTTTAGTCTGTTTACTTTTCATCGTCACCTTGAGACCCACTACGTTCAACATGATGATGATTATCTCTGGATTATATCTCCTGATGACATAATCTCATCTCAGGGAGCAGAGCACGAGGCAGGCCAAGAACACGATGGATAGATAACATCTCAGAGTCCCTGCGAAAGCATGGTCTGACAACATCAAGCGCCTGGCACAAGATAGAAAACTAACTCTCACCACGACGCTTCACGGCAAATGGGGTTAAGATAAGATAAGATGACATAATCTATATCCAATAACAAGTGTATGTTTATTATCATCGTGTGAGTGTGTGTATACTTCCTTCTGAGAAATGTTGACAATTCAAGTTCTAGATGTTTCATCAGATCCAGGCACACAAGCAACAACTGACTGTCAGTAGCTCTTCAGATATTTTTTTTTATTTAGTGATTGTGATAAACTAAAATACCAACTTACCCCAATCTTGAAATACCCAACAATTCCAGCAGAGACTAACAAGAAGAGACCGGTTGAAAAATGAGGACATCAGGAAAAAAGTGGGTACAATATCACTACTAGACTTCATCAAGAAACAACAAATTAAATGGTTCGGCCACGTAGGCAGATTAACATCAGACAGTGCACCTCAAAGAGCAATGCTGCTCCAATACAATGGGTACAAAGCAAAAGGCTGGCCACTCAAAAGATGGACCTCAGAGATAACAGAGACGACGAAAAAAACTATTTACAAAGTTCATACTAGGGCCATTTTTTTTAGAAAACTCTTCTTGACCTGACGCTGTGAGGCAAACAGGATTCGAGAAAGAAAGAAAGAACAGACAGATTATAAATGCAATCTTCATACCAACTTACCCCATTCTTGAAATACCCAGCAATTCCAGTAGAGACTAACAGACAGATTATAAATACAATCTTCATACCAACACTATGCTACCAGTGCCAAACATGGGCACTGACAAAAGAACAAGAAAGGAAAATTACCACATGCGAAGTGAGATGCTTGAGGAAAGCAGTAAATAAAACAAGAAGAGACTATATAAGAAATGAGGAAATTTGAAGAACAGTCGGAACAACACCTGCTATTGCATTCATTGGAAAACAGAGACTCAAATGGTTTGGCCACTTGGTCAGGATGAACCCGAATACACCAGTTGCAAGAACGTACAACATGAAAATGGAATCATCAAGAGGAAGGGGCAGACCAATAAAAAGATGGGTCGATGGAGTTACAGACATCTTAAAACTCCACAATACCACAGCATATCAAGCGACCGATCGTGCATTATCTCGGAAACCGATCATCAGTTAAACCTGCTACGTCTAACGGCAAAAAAGCAGAGAAGTACAGAAGAAGAAGAAGAAGATAAACAAACAATATTAAGTAAACGTTATGCTTTATTTGTATTGCTTTTTTTTACCGCTAAATTTGTGTCTAAGTTGACTGTCTACAATATTTCTAAATTGACCAAATTGATGTCAATTTCTTTCAGACATTCTCTGTATTGTTCTGTTATATTTTTGAAAGCGAAAACGTTTATCCATGCAGGGTCAGTTCCAGTGGCGGCTCGTCATTAAGGGCCAGTGGGGCCGAGCCCACACCAAAAATAATGTATAACGTGTATTTATTATTTTATAAATTAAAATATAGCAACCAAAAACCATGATTTATCCGGAAAAAATGTTTGGCCCCACCAACAAAATGATTACGAGCCGCCACTGGTCAGTTCCATCTAATGTCTGCTCTTCATAGTTAATATGTACGGTTCCAACTTCACTGCAACGGGTCACCCCATAATTGCTCCGTTTCTGTGTCAACGAAAATCACACGAAATGCTAACAACGGTCTCCTGTGTGAACTAATTCAAGAATGAAACAGCCGTACCGCCACAAAAAGCAACCTGCACCGCATAAATGAATACGGCCGTCGCTAAACTGTCAACACAAAACTGTTCATCACTTGAATTGCAACTAATGTCGAAGGGAACATCAATCACGACAAAATCCAGCTTTCTGCACACGCAATATCACTGCATACGACAGATTGAGTCTGTTCGTCATAACTGCTGTCCGCCATTTTCTGAATACCCCCAACAAACACACGGTTGACACAGCAAAAGCATTCCATGTAACATTCATAGCTCACAGCGATGCTCAAGCACTAACTCAGTAGCTCGGCAAAAGAGTGTTTTTTGTATAGTGTTTCTGTTGTGTACTTTCTTAGGTAATGGGAATAACAACTACCACACACATACACTCACATGTACTCCCCACACATACACACACTGGCACATGTACACCCCACATACATGCTGGCATATGTCTCACACACTAACACACGACCTCACAAACTATCATGTACCACACACACATACACGCATATCGAGTTAAATATTCTGTGTAATGTATTTGAATGTTCTCCAACTCTGTGTGATGTATTTGAATGTTCTCCAACTCTGTGTGATGTATTTGAATGTTCTCCAACTCTGTGTGATGTATTTGAATGTTCTCCAACTCTGTGTGATGTATTTGAATGTTCTCCAACTCTGTGTGATGTATTTGAATGTTCTCCAACTCTGTGTGATGTATTTGCATGTTCTCCAACTCTGTGTGATGTATTTGAATGTTCTTCAACACTGTGTGATGTATTCGAACGTTCTCCAACTCTGTGTGATGTATTTGATGTTCTCCCAAATCTGTGTGATGTGTTTGATGTTCTCCAACTCTGTGTGATGTGTTTGATGTTCTCCAACTCTGTGTGATGTGTTTGATGTTCTCCAACTCTGTGTGATGTATTTGAATGTTCTCCAACTCTGTGTGATGTATTTGAATGTTCTCCAACTCTGTGTGATGTATTTGCATGTTCCTCAACTCTGTGTGATGTATTTGAATGTTCTCCAACTCTGTGTGATGTATTTGAATGTTCTCCAACTCTGTGTGATGTGTTTGATGTTCTCCAACTCTGTGTGATGTATTTGAATGTTCTTCAACTGTGTGATGTATTTGAATGTTCTCCAACTCTGTGTGATGTGTTTGATGTTCTCCAACTCTGTGTGATGTGTTTGATGTTCTCCAACTCTGTGTGATGTATTTGAATGTTCTCCAACTCTGTGTGATGTATTTGAATGTTCTCCAACTCTTTGTGATGTATTCGAATGTTCTCCAACTCTGTGTGATGTATTTGCATGTTCCTCAACTCTGTGTGATGTATTTGAATGTTCTCAACTCTGTGTGATGTATTTGAATGTTCTCCAACTCTGTGTGATGTGTTTGATGTTCTCCAACTCTGTGTGATGTATTTGAACGTTCTCCAACTCTGTGTGATGTATTTGAATGTTCTCCAACTCTGTGTGATGTATTTGAATGTTCTCCAACTCTGTGTGATGTATTTGGTGTTGTTATGTCCAACATAATTATCTAATCCCAATTTCTAAAATAAAATATTCTTTGTTCTATTTTGTTTGTTGTATGCTAACAAAGTCACGTGACTGGACTGACTTTTCATTTTTATTTGGCAAACAACTAGAGAAAAGTTGTATTATCTACACCCAGCGACCGACCCACCGACAGAAACCGACCCACCCACCAACCGACCGATCCACCCACCTACCGACAAGAAGGGAGATAATAGTTCAGTTTTTTGTGACATTCTTTGCATAACTTGTTCTCTGGACATCTGACAGACGACAAGAATAGCTCAGTGACTTGCATCAACAAAGAAGTCGACAGCAGGCCTAATCTCTGCCTCTCACCTGCTCTCACGTTTCGATATTTTAGGTGACATTTATCCACTATCTACCTTTCCCCTTCCGTGTGTAGGTCAACAGGTATATGTAACCTAACTTACCTGAATATATAGGTACACTCTTGTCAATTGTTCACAAAAACCATTAATTTTGTAATGAGCTTTTGTCTGGTCTGAGCCGACGTCCTACAAACTAGTCCTATGTCATCAGTAACCGTCTCCTTTTGTTTGAGAACAAGTTAAATACTTGCCTTCAACAAATCACAACTAATAGATCCATCTAAACTTTGGTTACTACTCAACCGGCATCTACAGCGCCTTGCAGGTGTCAACCATTTATGATCAAGTAATCGACACATTCAAACTTCAATCTCCGTGACAGGTCACTTGTATGCTTCACGTTACTCGGACAATTAGAACTGCCCAGACTTCACAGTTTGACCACAGTGTAGATCTTTCTTTGTGAGTTCGATCAACAACTGTTCCAGTCGAAGACTCGCTACACAAGTTGGTTGCTCGTGAGTACTCAGTTACTGTGTGTCTACTTGTACGTTTGTCATGTCTTGCAATAAATGTCAGAGGGTATTTGAAGGAGCTGTACATGAAAGATACATTTTCTGATATTTACAAGTGAAGAGAACTTACTGTAGTTGGATCTTCTTTGGGGGTTCTCTGTGGCTAAGTTGTTAAGCCCTTTGCCTTGTGAGTCGAAGGTCGTGGGTTCGAGTCCGGAAAGCGCCATTCTATTCACGAGTGCAGTTTTTACAGAGACCCTAGGATTGTTACTGGAGCTAAGGAGTTCGTGCTTTGTGCAATACTCTCGGCAGGTGGCGTGCCATTTCTGCGGAGAGGGACCGAGCCGACCCGGTGCAATGTAGTAAATCCTTCGGATCTTCGAATCATGTTCGTCACATTTCATTGTGTTCCATGTAATGCCGGATTAAACCAGCGCGGGGTCTGTATCAAATGTTACCAAGAAGCTTTGTATATTAATAAAATAAAACACAACTTTTACAAACAAGCTTGTCTCGATTTAATGTGAGCAAATTTAGAGATAACACTAGACAAATCAATTTCTCTAAGTAAATTACATTCAATATTTATTAAGATGAAAGGTGAGGTTAGTTAGACGATCTTGTCCATCATGTTCCCCCTTTTTATACGCTTTAATGTCGAAAAAGAACATTCTCCACTTACAAGCGTTCTAGAATTCCGTTCCATAAAATAGCCATTATTCCCGTGTCCAACTTATTCATCTTCAAAACTAGTCCGTACGTCTGATTACAACACTCTACCTTTTGATCCATGTTATTTGAGATGTCATCCAAAACTTGTTGGATAGTTTTACAAGCTAAACATTTTCTGCTCAAGGTGGGGACCTCCAGAAACGTGGGCCTGTAGCATTTGCTATTTCTGCTATAGAGCTGTGAAATAAAATGCTTGAGGAAGGTAGTGAGAGTCACCAGGAAAGACAGACTACGAAATGAGGACATCAGAAGCAGAGTGGGCATAACTTCACGCACCGAATACATTGAAAGACAGCAAATGAAGTGGTTTAGACATTTAATGAGAATGAAATACAACCAACCACCAATAATAGCATACAATAAAAAGAGATCGGGTACTAGAGCTAAGGGAAGACCAAGAAAAGATGGATAGACAATATCAAGACTACACTACATAAACACGGATATAACACAACAAGGGCGACTCATCTAGCCCTAGAAGGCAGATTAAAGCTCCCATCCCTACGCTTAACGACAAGAGTAGACAGCCAACTACATCTTCTACCTGGGAATAGACAATAGACAATAGCTATAGAGCTAATCCGGCACTGATTCCAAGTCATCTTTCACTTGTTCTATATACATTCACCATGCATGGTTTGTAGATTTTACATATAAACTTTAGTTACTGTCATACATACCCACTGGAGTAGATGTCCAACATTATAGACGGAGTAGATGGTCTACGTTACGTGACTGGGGGCGGATATTGTAAATAACATGGATCCAATAACATCGTAACATCTCGAGGCAACAAGACAGCTGCTAAATAGGACATACGGATGTTAGTGGGTCTAGAGAGTGACATGTGTGACATACTGATGTTAGTGGGTCTATATAGTGACATGTGTGACATACTGATGTTAGGTGGTCTATATAGTGACATGTGTGACATACTGATGTTAGGTGGTTTAGATAGTGACATGTGTGACATACTGATGTTAGCGGGTCTATATAGTGACATGTGTGACATACTGCACGACCACAAGTGGATTTTTTTCCCGATCCAGAAGCACTTGAGCTTTTCAGCTCTTCGGCTTGGTGCCATGGACATCGTAACCCTTCGGTTCGGTGCCACGAACACCGTAAATCTGGAGAATCTGTGGCTTTTTCTGCCATCCCGCGGAATTTAACCCGCACACACAGAGGGCTAGTCACCCGTAGTCCAGCGCACTACGAACACGCTGGGCAGACGGGCACCACAATTGGATATAACAACACATATGGATATAGAGACGGAATAATCAGAACACTGAAGTCATCATGTAGAAGATCAGAGTAGAAGATAACAGAGGAATTTGCGAGGAAAGAATGTGGCACCACTTCAGTCTACGCATCACTAAGCATAGCACTGCACGCCTAGAGCTGTTGAGGGTTTCTGGGTTTTCAAGAAAGCTTGGGTGCTCCCCCCATTACACTATAAGAAAAAAAGTGAAAATTCATCATTTCTGGGCTTAGAAGATGAAGAAAAAGACAATGGAATACTTTTCGCAACTCTTGAATAAGGCTAAACACATCCAGTTCAGATAATATAAAAAAACATCATAGTTCATAAGTACGGTTCCAACTTCACTGTAACGGGTCACCCCATAATTGCTACGTTCCTGTGCCAATGAAAATCACACGAAATGTTAACAACTGTGAAATGTTTCCTGTGTGAGCTAATTCCAGAATGAAACAGCCGCGTACCGCCACACAAAGCAACCTGCACCGCATAAAATGCATATGGCCGTCGCTAATGTAACAACACAAAACTGTTCATCACTTGAATTGCAATTCTTGTCGAAGGGAACATTAATTACGACAAAATTCAGTTTTCTGCACCGCAATATAACTGCATACGGCAGATTGAGTTTGTTCGTCATAACCGTTTTCTGAATACACACAACAAACGCACGGTTAACACAGCAAAAAGCATTCCATGTAACATTCATAGCTCACAGCGTTGCTCAAGCACTATCTCAGTAGCTCGGCAAACGGAACCGGAAAATACCCTACCAAACATGGCGGAAATGCGCTAACAAAGTCGTGTTCAGAATCAAACAGTCCTGACTCTGAATGGCCCTCCCGCATTCCGCCATTGCTGGCCAGATTTTTTCAAAAAAACATCACATTTAGCAGCGTGTCAATTGTCCAGTGTCATAGATTCTCTTGTCGTGATTGAACTTTGAACTTTTGTGTCATGATGTGTGTGTGCCTCAACTTGTCTCTGATGTCTCAACTTGTCTCTGATATCACAACTGGTCTCTGATATCTCAACCTGTCTCTGATATCTCAACTTGTCTCTGATATCTCAACTTGTCTCTGATATCTCAACTTGTCTCTGATATCTCAACTTGTCTCTGATATCTCAACTTGTCTCTGATGTCTCAACTTGTCTCTGATGTCTCAACTTGTCTCTGATGTCTCAACTTGTCTCTGATATCTCAACTTGTCTCTGATATCTCAACTTGTCTCTGATATCTCAACTTGTCTCTGATGTCTCAACTTGTCTCTGATATCTCAATTTGTCTCTGATATCTCAACTTGTCTCTGATATCTCTACTTGTCTCTGATGTCTCAACTTGTCTCTGATATCTCAACTTGTCTCTGATGTCTCAACTTGTCTCTGATATCTCAACGTGTCTCTGATATCTCAACTGGTCTCTGATGTCTCAACTTGTCTCTGATGTCTCAACTTGTCTCTGATGTCTCAACTTGTCTCTGATGTCTCAACTTGTCTCTGATATCTCAACTTCTCTCTGATGTCTCAACTTGTCTCTGATATCTCAACTTGTCTCTGATATCTCAACTTGTCTCTGATGTCTCAACTTGTCTCTGATATCTCAACTTGTCTCTGATGTCTCAACTTGTCTCTGATATCTTAACTTGTCTCTGATATCTCAACTTGTCTCTGACATCTCAACTTGTCTCTGATGTCTCAACTTGTCTCTGATATCTCAACTTGTCTCTGATGTCTCAACTTGTCTCTGATGTCTCAACCTGTCTCTGATATCTCAACTTGTCTCTGATATCTCAACTTGTCTCTGATATCTCAACTTGTCTCTGATATCTCAACTTGTCTCTGATATCTCAACTTGTCTCTGATATCTCAACTTGTCTCTGATGTCCCAACTTGTCTCTGATGTCTCAACTTGTCTCTGATGTCTCAACTTGTCTCTGATATCTCAACTTGTCTCTGATGTCTCAACTTGTCTCTGATGTCTCAACTTGTCTCTGATATCTCAACTTGTCTCTGATATCTCAACTTGTCTCTGATATCTCAACTTGTCTCTGATATCTCAACTTGTCTCTGATATCTCAACTTGTCTCTGATGTCTCAACTTGTCTCTGATATCTCAACTTGTCTCTGATATCTCAACTTATCTCTGATATCTCAACTTGTCTCTGATATCTCAACTTGTCTCTGATATCTCAACTTGTCTCTGCTATCTCAACTTGTCTCTGATGTCTCAACTTGTCTCTGATGTCTCAACTTGTCTCTGTTGTCTCAACTTGTCTCTGATATCTCAACTTGTCTCTGATGTCTCAACTTGTCTCTGATGTCTCAACTTGTCTCTGATATCTCAACTTGTCTCTGATATCTCAACTTGCCTCTGATATCTCAACTTGTCTCTGATATCTCAACTTGTCTCTGATATCTCAACTTGTCTCTGATGTCTCAACTTGTCTCTGATATCTCAACTTGTCTCTGATATCTCAACTTGTCTCTGATATCTCAACTTGTCTCTGATATCTCAACTTGTCTCTGATATCTCAACTTGTCTCTGATATAGTTGCATTTATTCCTAAAATGTTTAGACAGTAGAGTCAAGTCAAGCAGTACTGCTAGGATGGCAAGCACACAAAAAGTCAAATGTCCAAGCGGAAACAAATTAGGAGATTGTCCAGCTATTATATACGGAGATTTAAAGTCTGCATCCAGCGGAATAATCATTCTACAGGCAAGTGCACATTATCTCTCTGTCTATGTTCATTCAAGTTTCTGTAAAGTGCACATCATCTCTGTCTGTGTTCTTTCGAGTGTCTGTAAAGTGCACACCATCTCTGTCTGTGTTCTTTCGAGTGTCTGTAAAGTGCACATCATCTCTGTCTATGTTCATTCAAGTTTCTGTAAAGTGCACATCATCTCTGTCTGTGTTCTTTCGAGTGTCTGTAAAGTGCACATCATCTCTGTCTGTCTGTCTTTGAAATTTGTATCTGCTGCTAGAATTCGATTTTACTCAGCGTGTCTGCACTTGTGTTCATTGCTATATTTCGATTGTACTCAGTGTGTCTATACTTGTGTGTCCGTTGCTAGATTTCGATTGTACTCAGTGCAGCGCCGGATTAGCCTAGTAGCAGAAGTAGCAAATGCTACGGGCCCCGCGCTTCTAGGGGCCCCGCGCCTATGTGACAGATGAAAATGGAAAAAATAACCAGATGTTATATCAAAAACACGCAAGCTGTTTGAATTTTTAAATGTCGTGTGTGATGGTGCTGAATCCAAAGAAATCGAAGCAGAAAATACAGAAAACGTGTCCCACTGTGTAGTAGATGAAGGCAGTGCTATAGAAGAATCATCATTACCAATATTACCATTAAGATCAGTAACTCTTCACGATTTAGCCACATTTTTCACAAGACAAACTGAAATCGAATGTACAGCAAGTCCTCCCAATTTAGCCATGTCATCTTCAAGCCAAAGAGAGGCAGAAAGCACAGCACATGCTTCTAATGTAGCAACATCATCTACAAGTCAAAAACACAACGAAAGTAAAATGTACTCCAACGATATCGGTGAATGGCAGAACAACTTCAAACAATCCACGATTTTGTCGAAAGTCGTTTTTCACATACACACATACACCAACAAACAAAACTCACGTGAGAGATTGGTTGTGTTATACAGAAACTAAAGGACAATTGTTCTGTTTTGTTTGCAAAGTTATTGATTTAGAGTGACTCGTGTATTTGGAATACTCCGACAGTTAAAATCTATTACAGCAGAAGAGATCTTGAAAAGAACTCCAAATATTGTCAGCTCTTACCAAGAGGATTTGGAAGAAAGCCTAGGCGACGAACTTATGCAGTTCATTGAACTTCTTAAAACTAATGTATATGGCCTTTTCATCTTTACAAACGGTCAATTGGCAAGTGTTTTACTGTGACAACTTCTGAGTTTTCGCTTTTCTTTCTTGTCGTTCAGCTCGTACATAAGTCTCTTCTCAAAGACTCTGCGCCCTTTCGTAATTTGGCTTTCCACACAACTTTCTCATCAGCTAGTCCCTCCCATGTGCTGGGACCTATAGAACAGTTTTTCATTGAGGCTTTGCAGACATCTTTATATCTGAGCAGTGGTCTGCCCTGGTGCCTCTTTTCCTCCGAAAGTTCACAGAACAACATTTGTTTTGGTATGCGGCAAGTTTCCATTCTTCTCACATGTCCCAACCATCTTAGTCGTCTACTGTTGTAAAACTAATGTAGCTGATGCTATTAGCAACGAAAAGCATGAGGCTCTTGAACTGCAATTTTATAAACATATAATGGAAAATTCATTAGAGTCGTGTTTCCCAAATGTAGAAATAGTCTTACGAATTTACTTGTCTTTAATGATTACTAACTACAGCGGAGAACGTTCTTTTTCGAAATTAAAGCGTATAAAAAGTGAGTTAAGAAACACGATGGGACAAGATCGTCTAAATAACCTCACCTTAATGAACATTGAATGTAATTTACTTAGAGAAATTGATTTGTCTAGTGCTATCTCTAAATTTGCTCACATTAAATCAAGAAAAGTTTATTTGTAGAAGTTGTGTTTTATTTTATTATCATACAAAACCTAGGGCCCCGCGCTAAAATTTGCTACGGGCCCGCGCTAGCCTAATCCGGCACTGACTCAGTGTGTCTATATTTGTGTCCGTTGCTACGAGTTTATACTTGTGCCCGTTGGTAGAATTCAATTGTACTCAGCCTGACTGCGCTTGTTTTTCAAGATTTTTGGTTCATGAATTTTATTGTCATGTATAACACCACTATGCTGAGGTTATTGTCATGTATAACACCATTGTATGGGTTCTACAATCTGCAGGAATGGTGGGGAGTGAACCAGCAGATACAGGATTGTGGTAAGGATATCTGTAAGCAAGCCAAAATGGTGACTCTTGTGCCTGACCTGTACAGGGGTAAAGTGGCAACAGATAATGAAACCGCTGGTCATTACATGGGTGACTTGGACTGGAAGGGAGCAATAGAGGATATCCGATCTTGTGCTAAGTGAGTATTTAATAGAGGATATCCGATCTTGCGTTAAGTAAGTATATAATACCATCTGTGATATATTGATGGAATAGGGGGGTATGAGAGGGAGAGCAGGCAGTATAGCAGAGTAAAGATACAAATATTTTAAGATATATCTATATATCTCTAAATGACTAAATGACTAAAGATATAGAAAGCAAGTTGAATGCATTTGAAAATAGATGTCTGCGAAAAATTAATGAATATAAAATGGAACGAATTCAGGATAAGTGATGAAATCAGAGACATATCTGGTCAACCGCTAGTGACAACTGTTATAAGAAAGAGAAGATGGAGATATGTTGGGCACACCTTCAGGAGAAATGATCAACGAATATCAAAGCAGGCATTGAAGTGGAATGCAAAGGGTTCAAGAAAGAGGGGTCGACCTAAGGAGACCCTGAAGCGAACTTTGCTGAGAGAGGCAGGAAATATCGGTCTCAGTTCCATGGAGGAGATTGAGCGAGTTGCCCAGGATAGAGTGGTATGGAGAAATTACTTGCAGGCCCTATGTAACGTATAACGGTACGAGAGGAATTATTATTTTATTATTATATCTATATATAGAGACGGGGAGCAGGCAGTATAGCAGAGCAAAGATAAGAATATTAATAAGAGAGAGAGAGAGAGAGCAGGCAGTATAGCAGAGCAAAGATAAGAATATTAATAAGAGATAGAGAGAGAGAGAAAGAGAGCAAGCAGTATAGCAGAGCAAAGATAAGAATATTAATAAGAGATAGAAGAGAGAGAGGCAAGCAGTATAGCAGAGCAAAGATAAGAATATTAATAAGAGATAGAGAGAGAAAGAGAGCAAGCAGTATAGCAGAGCAAAGATAAGAATATTAATAAGAGATAGAGAGAGAGAGCAAGCAGTATAGCAGAGCAAAGATAAGAATATTAATAAGAGAGAGAGAGAGAGAGAGAGAGCAGGCAGTATAGCAGAGCAAAGATAAGAATATTAATAAGAGATAGAGAGAGAGAGCAAGCAGTATAGCAGAGCAAAGATAAGAATATTAATAAGAGAGAGAGAGAGAGAGAGAGCAGGCAGTATAGGAGAGCAAAGATAAGAATATTAATAAGAGATAGAGATAGAGAGAGAGAGCAGGCAGTATAGCAGAGCAAAGATAAGAATATTAATAAGAGAGAGAGAGAGAGAGAGAGCAAGCAGTATAGCAGAGCAAAGATAAGAATATTAATAAGAGATAGAGAGAGAGAGAGAGCAGGCAGTATAGCAGAGCAAAGATAAGCATATTAATAAAGATAGAGAGAGAGAGAGAGAGCAGGCAGTATAGCAGAGCAAAGATAAGAATATTAATAAGAGATAGAGAGAGAGAGCAAGCAGTATAGCAGAGCAAAGATAAGAATATTAATAAGAGATAGAGAGAGAGAGCAGGCAGTATAGCAGAGCAAAGATAAGAATATTAATAAGAGATAGAGAGAGAAGAGGCAGGCAGTATGCAGAGCAAAGATAAGAATATTAATAAGAGATAGAGATAGAGAGAGAGAGCAGGCAGTATAGCAGAGCAAAGATAAGAATATTAATAAGAGAGAGAGAGAGAGAGAGCAAGCAGTATAGCAGAGCAAAGATAAGAATATTAATAAGAGATAGAGAGAGAGAGCAGGCAGTATAGCAGAGCAAAGATAAGCATATTAATAAAGATAGAGAGAGAGAGCAGGCAGTATAGCAGAGCAAAGATAAGAATATTAATAAGAGAGAGAGAGAGAGAGAGAGCAAGCAGTATAGCAGAGCAAAGATAAGAATATTAATAAGAGATAGAGAGAGAGAGCAGGCAGTATAGCAGAGCAAAGATAAGAATATTAATAAGAGATAGAGAGAGAGAGAGCAGGCAGTATAGCAGAGCAAAGATAAGAATATTAATAAAGATAGAGAGGAGCAAGCAGTATAGAGAGCAGAGATAAGAATATTAATAAGAGATAGAAGAGCATCAGAGTGTAAACAAGAGAAAGGGACATATATAATTGTCATATAAGCAATTTGACTATTGAGTCACTTGACTTTATTTTTTCCACTCTATCTCAGTTTGTTGTTCACTCTATCTCAGTTTGTTGTTCACTCTATCTCAGTTTGTTCACTCTATCTCCGTTTGTTGTTCACTCTATCTCAGTTTGTTGTTCACTCTATCTCCGTTTGTTGTCCACTCTATCTCAGTTTGTTCACTCTATCTCCGTTTGTTGTCCACTCTATCTCAGTTTGTTCACTCTATCTCCGTTTGTTGTCCACTCTATCTCAGTTTGTTCACTCTATCTCCGTTTGTTGTTCACTCTATCTCCGTTTGTTGTTCACTCTATCTCCGTTTGTTGTTCACTCTATTTTAGTTTGTTCACTCTAACTTTGTTTGTTCACACGATTTCAGTTTGTCCATCATCATCTGCTAAAATATCGGAACTAAAGTCATATTTTCTTGATCTCCTCTAAGCTAATTTTTAAATGTCATATTTTCTTGATCTCACTAACTAAAGTCATATTTTCTTGATCTCGCTAACTAAAGTCATATTTTCTTGATGGTGCTAACCAAAGTCATATTTTCTTGTATACAGGTACTTGAAAAGTCATGGCTGCAAAAAAGTGGGCGTTACTGGATTCTGTATGGGCGGGGCGCTATCTATGGCATCGGCAGCATTGATTGCTGAAGTCGATGCCGCTGTCCCATTCTATGGCATACCATCAGATCAGCTATGTGACGTCACGACTATCAAAATTCCCATCCAGTGTCACTTTGCGGAGAAGGATGAGGTCAGTAACTGACTTGACAAACGTAACATACTTGACATAAATAACAGACATGACATACTTGACATAAATAACAGACATGACATACTTGACAGAAATAACAGACATGACATACTTGACAGAAATAACAGACTTGAAACACATATCACATTTCTGTCAGTTGTCACGTTTTATTGCCTGTCACATTCCTGTGTCAGTATTTCTTTGTGACAAATGTAGACGCTTGATTTCTCATGTTCTCTCTCTCAGATCTCAATATGTGTACACAATATGTCATGTTAGAGTTCCGTATCTCCATTTAAAAGTTGAATATTACTGTCCCCATCTACTACTGTCTCCCTATCTACTGCTGTCTCCATCTACTGTCTCCCCATCTACTGCTGTCTCCATATACTGCTGTCTCTACTGTCTCCATCTACTGATGTCTCCATATACTGCTGTTTATACTGCTGTCTCCATCTACTGTTGTCCCCATCTACTGCTGTCCCCATCTACTACTGTCTCCATCTACTGTTGTCCCCATCTACTACTGTCTCCATCTACTACTGTCTACACTATTATCTCTAAGACATTATTCTTGCTAACTTCTCTGTTACTACTCTCCCTTGCAGACAAAAGGATTTGCATCACCCGTGGAATGGAAACAGCTCAAGGCTAAACTGGACAGCTCTGTCCCAAGCTTTGAGTTTTACATTTATGATGCAGGTCATGCCTTCACTAACAAAACTGGACCTAACTACAACGAGAAATGTTCATCTTTGGCCATCACCAGGATGTTAACTTTCTTCAACAAAACACTATCCTAACTTGCTGGAGAGGACATTGTCCTATCCTAAATTGCTAGAGAGGACATTGTCATATTCTAACTTGCTAGAGCGGACATTGTCATATTCTAACTTACTGGAGAGGACATTGTCCTATTCTAACTTACTGGAGAGGACATTGTCCTATCCTAATTTGATGGAGAGGACATTGTCCTATCCTAATTTGATGGAGAGGACATTGTCCTATCCTAAATTGCTAGAGAGGACATTGTCATATTCTAACTTGCTAGAGCGGACATTGTCATATTCTAACTTACTGGAGAGGACATTGTCCTATTCTAACTTACTGGAGAGGACATTGTCCTATCCTAATTTGATGGAGAGGACATTGTCCTATCCTAACTTGCTAGAGAGGACATTATCTTATTCTAACTTACTGGAGAGGACATTGTCCAATTCTAACTTGTTGGAGAGGACATTCTCCTACCTTTATCTGCTGGAGAGGACATTGTCCTAGTTTATGTTGGACAAAGTTTAACTTTATCTACACAACTATTGTCATATTTATATTTGGAAAACTTGATGCTAAATAAATGTCTCAACATATGAGCAACCAGTCATGTTCAACTATGTCTGTCAGTTACACTGTCTGTGTCAGTCATCTGTCCCTGTGTCAGTCATGTCACTAAACTATTAAATACATGTTCTCTTCTCAAGGTGTCAGCAAAATAACCATACATAGACAGACAGGTGCAAACATAGACAAACATAACCATACAGAGACAGGTGCAAGCATAAACAGATACAACCATACATAGACAGACACAACCATATAAAAACAGACAGGGGAGAA
Organism: Arion vulgaris; assembly: GCA_020796225.1. NCBI lineage: Eukaryota > Metazoa > Mollusca > Gastropoda > Stylommatophora > Arionidae > Arion > Arion vulgaris. The sequence continues at coordinate 71,086,371 of CM036755.1, read as the reverse complement.
GACTAGAGTAACAGGTAACACAATGATACCATCACAATAGGTTCATGACATGACAACAATGTGACATGACAACAATGTGATAGATGTGTGACACAAGATGACAACAATGTGATAGATGTGTGACACAAGATGACAACAATATGACAGATGTGTGACAATGATGACAACAATGATGACAGATGTGTGACACATGATGACAACAATGTGACAGATGTGTGACATGATGACAAAATGTGACAGATGTGTGACAATATACACAATGTGACAGATGTTACAAGTGACAAAATGTGACAATGTGACACATGATACAACAATGTGACAGATGTGAACAGATGACAACAATGTGACAGATGCTGCAACAAACAATGACAGATGTGTGAACAATAGATAACAGTGAACAGATTGAACGACAACAATGTGCAGATGTTGACAGACAACAATGAATGACACGACAACAATGTGACAGATGTATGACATTACATTGCATACAACAATCGTATATGATGTTGACTATAATGATCTATGTTCAGATGTGTACACGAACAACAATTGACAGATGTGTGACACATTGACAACAATTTGGAAGATGTGGATCACATTCTCAACATGTTGACAATGAGATACATTGACTAATCTTACAACAATGTGACAGATGTGATACATCTACTACAGTTTCAATGTTACAAATGTAGATACATCTACTAAGTACATTCAACTGTTAGCAAATGTGAGTACATCTATCTTCAACTGTTACAAATGTAAACATCTACTAAATCTTCAACTATTACAAATGTGATACTCTACTAAGTCTTAACTAACAATGTAGATACATCTACTAAGTCTTCAACATGTACAAATGTAGATACATCTACTAAATCTTCAACTGTTACCAAATGTAGATACATCTACTAAATCTTCAACTATTACAATGTGATACATCTACTAAGTTTCAACTATTACAAATGTAGATACATCTACTTATCTTCAACTATTCAGCAATGTAGATACATCTACTAAATCTTCAACTATTACAAATGTGATACATCTACTAATTTTAAATATTCCAAATGTAGATACATCTACTAAATCTTCAACTGTTACCAAATGTAGATACATCTACTAAATCTTCAACTGTTACCAAATGTAGATACATCTACTAAATCTTCAACTATTACCAAATGTAGATACATCTACTAAGTCTTCAACTGTTACCAAATGTAGATACATCTACTAAGTCTTCAACTGTTACCAAATGTAGATACATCTACTAAATCTTCAACTGTTACCAAATGTAGATACATCTACTAAATCTTCAACTATTACCAAATGTAGATACATCTACTAAATCTTCAACTATTACCAAATGTAGATACATCTACTAAATCTTCAACTATTACCAAATGTAGATACATCTACTAAATCTTCAACTATTACCAAATGTAGATACATCTACTAAATTTCAACTATTACCAAATGTAGATACATCTACTAAATCTTCAACTTTACCAAATGTAGATACATCTACTAAATCTTCAACTGTTACCAAATGTAGATACATCTACTAAATCTTCAACTGTTACCAAATGTAGATACATCTACTAAATCTTCAACTGTTACCAAATGTAGATACATCTACTAAATCTTCAACTGTTACCAAATGTAGATACATCTACTAAATCTTCAACTGTTACCAAATGTAGATACATCTACTAAATCTTCAACTATTACCAAATGTAGATACATCTACTAAATCTTCAACTTTACCAAATGTAGATACATCTACTAAATCTTCAACTGTTACCAAATGTAGATACATCTACTAAATCTTCAACTGTTACCAAATGTAGATACATCTACTAAATCTTCAACTGTTACCAAATGTAGATACATCTACTAAATCTTCAACTGTTACCAAATGTAGATACATCTACTAAATCTTCAACTATTACCAAATGTAGATACATCTACTAAATCTTCAACTATTACCAAATGTAGATACATCTACTAAATCTTCAACTGTTACCAAATGTAGATACATCTCATGACTATATATATATATATATATGTATATGCAAGAGAAAAATGAGTGGATGACACAAAACTAGTGTGCATCTATTTGTTCTAAATGTGAATAAGAAGAAAGAAAGAAAACAACGTGAAGACTTTAAATAAAAATACCATTTGCATAAGTCATCAAATAAATACATAGTCACAACACAGAATGTGACTGACTAGTGACTGTCAAGTATAATCATGTCCACATCAGTACTGGTGTCCACATCAGTACTAGTGTCCACACAGTACTACGTGTCCACATCAGTACTACAGGTCCACATCAGACTACGGTCCATCATACAGGTCACATCAGGTGCCAATCAGTACTAGGTGCCACATCAGTACTACGTGTCACATCAGTACTACGGTCCACATCAGTACTAGGTGTCCACATCAGTACTGTGTCACTCAGTACTGTGTCCACATCAGCACTAGGTGTCCACATCAGTACTACACGTCCACATCAGTACTACATGTACACATCAGTACTACACGTCCACATCAGTACTACATGTACACATCAGTACTACGTGTCCACATCAGCACTAGGTGTCCACATCAGTACTACAGGTCCCCATCAGTACTACACGTCCACATCAGTACTACATGTACACATCAGTACTACAGGTCCACATCAGTACTACACGTCCACATCAGTACTACATGTACACATCAGTACTACAGGTACACATCAGTACTACATGTACACATCAGTACTACATGTACACATCAGTACTACATGTACACATCAGTACTACATGTACACATCAGTACTACAGGTACACATCAGTAAAATGTGTCCATCACGATGTTGTTGCAGTTGGGATAGACATTTCAAAATGACAATATTTCAGTGACATTGATCAATACACAAGAGTTACTACATACAAAGTCATGATGACAAGTCTACACTCACTACATACATCATCATGACAGGTCTACACTCACTACATACATCATCATCATGACAGGTCTACAGTCACACACATTACCTACATCAACTACAAGATAATTCAACAATACAATACTTCTCACCTGTAAAAACAACATCTCACCTGTCTAACAACAACAACAACAACAACACAATACTTCTCACCTGTAAAACAACATCTCACCTGTATAACAACAAGAACACAATATATCTCACCTATAAAACAACATCTCACCTGTATAACAACAACACAATATATCTCACCTATAAAACAACATCTCACCTGTATAACAACAACAACACAATATATCTCACCTATAAAACAACATCTCACCTGTATAACAACTATAAATTGCAAAGATTGCAGTAAAACTGTATACTCTAGAGAACAAATAAAAAAGGTTATCAAAACATCCACTATTCTAGCAAGTAGTCGTCAGCTCTCCACTATTTCTAGACCTTGTGTGTGTGTGTGTGTGTGCACCCATGCACGTGTGTATGTGCACGCATGCATGCACCTGTAGTGCACTAACAATGATAGGAATTAACCTCATCAGCTATTCTTTTCTTCATGTCTCTAATCTTGTTTTGTCTCACAGTGTCAGGATAAGAAGAGGGATTTCAGCTAAGAACAGGTAATTTGGTGTGTACTTCATAAATCTTGTTTTTACTTTTCACTGTCTCTGTTATCTCTGAAGCCCACCTTTGAGTGGACAGCCTTTTGCTTTGTCTCCACTGTATCTACTTCTTCTTTTTTCAGATGTCTCTGTGACCTTCATTCTACCGTCTCACGGTCAGGAAGACTGTTCTAGAACATTCTGAGCCCCTATATCTTCATTCAGTGCTCAGATATCTCTTTCATTCTAGCTTCTACTGTTATCTTCTCTGAGTCCATCTTTTGACAGAGCACCGCATTTCTTCATCTGACTGTCCCATTGTTTTCTAGAGCAACTGTATTTCTTTAGATCATGTGTTCTCACACTTGTCTGATGGTATCTTCATTCTGACTAGACCATTTAATTTTTCATTCTCTGTATGTAATCTATTACTGATGACTGTTCACCCACTTTTTCTGATGTCTTCATTTCTCTCAGACGTTCTTTTATTTACACTCCAGCATTCTCATTAGACACTTCTCCTGTTGTACTCAAGAGTTTCTGTTTATCTTTATTGTCAGCGTCCAGGTTTAGGCTACCTGTAACTTCATCTAGATGTCTATGTATAAAGATTGTAGTTGACCATTGACTACTTTCTGTGTTCATTGTGACTGTGTTTGTTTTTCTTAAAATTACTTTCATTTGACCCTATCATTTTCATTTGCTATGTTGCACTGTTAATTTCTCATTTAGACTACTGTCTACCATTTGCCATGGAACATAATGCTCCTACCCAAAGGTATGTGAATCTTTTCAACCTCACTGTATCAGAAGTACAGCTTACCTGTGATTCTTTATTCTAGACTGTCTCACTTGTGATCTCCTTTCATTCTAGACTGTCTCACCTTTTGATATTCTTTCATTCTAGACTAGACTGTCTCACCTGTGATATTCTTTCATTCTAGACTGTCTCACCTGTGATATTCTTTCATACTAGACTGTCTCACCTGTTATATTCTTCTTTTGATTTTTACGAACTAGACTGTCTCACCTGTTGTATTTTCATTCTAGACTGTCTCACCTGTTATATTCTTTCATTCTAGACTGTGCTCCATTCTAGACTTCACCTGTATATTTCTTGCTTCTCATTCTAGACTAGACTGTCTCACCTGTTATATTCTTTCATTCTAGACTGTCTCACCTGTTATTTTATTCTAACTTCTACATTCTAGACTAGACTGTCTCACCTGTTTATTCTTTCATTCTAGACCTGTCTCACCTGTTATATTCTTTCATTCTAGATGTCTCACCTGTTGTATTCTTTCATTCTAGACTAGATTCTCACCTGTTGTATTCTTTCATTCTAGACTAGACTGTCTCACCTGTTATATTCTTTCATTCTAGACTAGACTGTCTCACCTGTTATATTCTTTCATTCTAGACTGATGTCTCACCTGTTATATTCTTTCTCATTTTCTCAGGGAACTAAGACTGTCTCACTTGTGATCTTTCATTCTAGACTGTCTCACCTGTGATATTCTTTCATTCTAGACTAGACTGTCTCACCTGTGATATTCTTTCATTCTAGACTGTCTCACTTGTGATCTCCTTTCATTCTAGACTGTCTCACCTGTGATATTCTTTCATTCTAGACTGTCTCACCTGTGATATTTCTTTATTCTCTTTTCATTTAGACTGTCTCACCTGTCAGAGTATGTATTCTTTCATTCTAGACTGTCTCACTGTGATTCTTTCATTCTAGACTGTCTCACCTGTTATATTCTTTCATTCTAGACTGTCTTACCTGTTATATTCTTTCATTCTAGACTGTCTCACCTTTGATTCCTTTCATTCTAGACTGTCTCACCTGTTATATTCTTTCATTCTAGACTGTCTTACCTGTGATATCTCTTCTTTATTCTACACATATAATCACACAAATATTAATTTCTACAGGTGCTACATTTCTCAAAAGCAATGTATAACATCTCTAAAAATGCACCAAGAACACACACACACACATACACACACTTTGATAATAATAATGTTGGTTAACTAGGTCGGAGGTCAATTCATGCAACCCTTGACATCATCAAATAAATAATACACAAATTTGAAATAAAAATTGTTATTTACATCAGGTAAAAGAAACAATAGTGAATACAGACAGACTTCCATGTCAGCGTCATTTCTTGTCACAATATTTCATTCCTGTTACAAAGCTAATTCCTGTTACAAAACTAATTCCTGTCACAAAACTAATTCCTGTCACAAGTTCGTCTAACAATTCCTGTCAAAAACCAATTCTGTCAAAGCTAATTCCTGTCACAAAACTAATTCCTGTTACAAAGCTAATTCCTGTCACAAAACTAATTCCTGTCACAAGGCTAATCCTGTCACAAACAATTCCTGTTACAAAACTAATTCCTGTCATAAAACTAATTCCTGTCACAAAATTAATTCTTGTCACAATATACCCATATTTCACTAAATTGACAAACTCTATAAAAAAACATTAACAAAACTGATATAAAGACATAAAAATCTGCATAATTATTTGAACACAAATCATCAAATGTTGTATTCCATAAACTGTGACAGGTCAGACAATGCACAAAAACAAAACAAAGTATGTTATAGGAACAGCTGGGAGAAAGATTAAATGCATAAATAATGTGCAATCATAAAATAATTCAAGTCATAAAATAGTTCAAGTCATAAAATTATTCAAGTCATAAAATAGTTCAAGTCATAAAATAATTCAAGTCATAAAATAGTTCAAGTTATAAAATAGTCCAAGTCATAAAATAGTTCTAGTTATAAAATAGTTTCTCATAAAATAGTTCAAGTCATAAAATAATTTCAGTCATAAAATAGTTCCAGTCATAAAATAGTTCAAGTCATAAAATAATTTCAATAAATATGTTTGTCAAATAAATTTGTGCTAGTAAAGGAAACCATCTAAGACTCATGTCTCTGCGATACAACTGAGAGTTCTGCAACTGAATCAGTGACTTGTCTCACCTGTGAGACAACTGAGAGGTCTGTGACTGAATCAGTGACTTATCTCACCTGTGAGACAACTAGGAGATCTGCGACTGAATCAATGACTTATCTCACCTGTGAGACAACTGGGAGATCTGTGACTGAATCAGTGACTTGTCTCACCTGTGAGACAACTAGGAGATCTGTGACTGAATCAGTGACTTATCTCACCTGTGAGATAACTGAGAGGTCTGCAACTGAATCAGTGACTTATCTCACCTGTGAGACAACTGGGAGATCTGTGACTGAATCAGTGACTTATCTCACCTGTGAGACAACTAGGAGATCTGTGACTGAATCAATGACTTATCTCACCTGTGAGACAACTGGGAGATCTGTGACTGAATCAGTGACTTATCTCACCTGTGAGACAACTAGGAGATCTGTGACTGAATCAGTGACTTATCTCACCTGTGAGACAACTAGGAGATCTGTGACTGAATCAGTGACTTATCTCACCTGTGAGACAACTGGGAGATCTGTGACTGAATCAGTGACTTATCTCACCTGTGAGACAACTGGGAGATCTGTGACTGAATCAGTGACTTATCTCACCTGTGAGACAACTAGGAGATCTGTGACTGAATCAGTGACTTATCTCACCTGTGAGACAACTAGGAGATCGCGACTGAATCAGTGACTTATCTCACCTGTGAGACAACTAGGAGATCTGTGACTGAATCAGTGACTTATCTCACCTGTGAGACAACTAGGAGATCTGTGACTGAATCAGTGACTTATCTCACCTGTGAGACAACTGGGAGATCGCGACTGAATCAGTGACTTATCTCACCTGTGAGACAACTAGGAGATCTGTGACTGAATCAGTGACTTATCTCACCTGTGAGACAACTGGGAGGTCTATGACTGAATCAGTGACTTATCTCACCTGTGAGACAACTAGGAGATCTGTGACTGAATCAGTGACTTATCTCACCTGTGAGACAACTGGAAGGTCTGTGACTGAATCAGTGACTTATCTCACCTGTGAGACAACTGGGAGGTCTATGACTGAATCAGTGACTTATCTCACCTGTGAGACAACTGGGAGGTCTATGACTGAATCAGTGACTTATCTCACCTGTGAGACAACTAGGAGATCTGCGACTGAATCAATGACTTATCTCACCTGTGAGACAACTGCGATGTCTGCAACTGAATCAATGACTTATCTCACCTGTGAGACAACTGAGAGGTCTGCAACTGAATCAGTGACTTATCTCACCTGTGAGACAACTAGAGATCTGGACTGAATCAGTGACTTATCTCACCTGGAGACAACTAGAGATCTGTGATCTGAATCAGTGACTTATCTCACCTGTGAGACAACTGGGAGATCTGTGACTGAATCAGTGACTTATCTCACCTGTGAGACAACTAGAGATCTGCGACTGAATCACTGACTTATCTCACCTGTGAGACAACTAGGAGATCGCGACTGAATCAGTGACTTATCTCACCTGTGAGACAACTGAGAGGTCTGCAACTGAATCAGTGACTTATCTCACCTGTGAGACAACTAGGAGATCTGTGACTGAATCAGTGACTTATCTCCCCTGTGAGACAACTAGGAGATCTGTGACTGAATCAGTGACTTATCTCACCTGTGAGACAACTGGGAGATCGCGACTGAATCAGTGACTTATCTCACCTGTGAGACAACTGGAAGGTCTGTGACTGAATCAGTGACTTATCTCACCTGTGAGACAACTGGGAGGTCTATGACTGAATCAGTGACTTATCTCACCTGTGAGACAACTAGGAGATCTGTGACTGAATCAGTGACTTATCTCTCCTGTGAGACAACTGGGAGGTCTATGACTGAATCAGTGACTTATCTCACCTGTGAGACAACTAGGAGATCTGCGACTGAATCAATGACTTATCTCACCTGTGAGACAACTGCGATGTCTGCAACTGAATCAATGACTTATCTCACCTGTGAGACAACTGAGAGGTCTGCAACTGAATCAGTGACTTATCTCACCTGTGAGACAACTGAGAGGTCTGCAACTGAATCAGTGACTTATCTCACCTGTGAGACAACTGGGAGGTCTATGACTGAATCAGTGACTTATCTCACCTGTGAGACAACTGAGAGGTCTATGACTGAATCAGTGACTTGTCTCACCTGCGAGACAACTGAGAGGTCTGCAACTGAATCAATGACTTATCCACCTGTGAGACAACGAGAGGTCTATGACTAAATAGTGACTTGTCTACCTGTGGAAACTTGAGGTCTGTACATTTCATGCTAGTTTTTTTTGTATTTTTGATTTTGACATCACAAGATTCAGTTTTGTGAAAATATTTACATTGCAAACATTTTAATGTTTGTTTTTTGTTGACATACAAGAATATCAGCTTTATGGGTGTTCCTGTTTGTTCGTTTTATATTGACCAGATCAACTTGTTTCTAATATTTATATCTTTAACCCCACCCCCTGCCCTGTCCGCAGCTCGGCTGCCCTTCCTCATGTACACACATTGAACATCTAGCTGTCTATGTATGCATCTATTGAACATCTAGCTGTCCATGTATGCACACTGAACATCTAGCTGTCAATGTATGCACATTGAACATCTAGCTGTCCATGTACGCACATTGAACATCTAGCTGTCCATGTACACACATTGAACATCTAGCTGTCCATGTACACACATTGAACATCTAGCTGTCAATGTATGCACACTGAACATCTATCTAATATAATATCCCTCTATGTTGAGCACAAATTGAACACAATTATAGACCTTGTTTCCAACACAACTTTGAACTTGTGCGAGAACTATCATCTATTCCTGTCATCTTCTGCATGTTTCCATGACATGTTTCATTATATAGACCACGAACACAGACTATTATAGACCACGAACACAGACTATTATAGACCAGAACACAGACAATTATGACCAGGAACACAGACAATTTTGGACCAGGAACACAGACAAATATAAACCAGGAACACAGACAATTATAGACCAGGAACACAGACAATTATAGACCAGGAACAGACAATTATAGACCAGGAACACAGACAATTATAGACCAGGAACACAGACAATTATAGACCAGGAACACAGACAATTATAGACCAGGAACACAGACGATTATAAAGTGTAAGTAGAATAAAAAATACGTTATGACTTGTGATACTGTCTTGTAAGTTTCATATGGTCAACAGAGATGTCCACATGGACAACAGAGATAACCACTTGGAGAACGGTAAGGTCTACATGGACAATGGAAAGGTCTACATGGACATCGGAAAGGTCTACATGGACAACAGAGATGTCCACATGGCCAACAGAAAGTTCCACATTGTCAACAGTTTGGTCATTTGAAGAAAATATTTGGAGACTTCTCTTTGATGTATTAAAATAACGTAAACAAAGAGCACATTTTCTAATCTATGACATACAACAATACAGAGCGACACACAATGACAGAGCGACACACAATGACAGAGCAACAAATAATGACCGAAAATGACAGAGAACACATGACACAGAACAACACAACGATACAGATCACACACAATGACAGATCACACACAATGACAGAGCGACACACAATGACAGAGCAACAAATAATGACCGAGCAACACACTATGACAGAGAGACACACAATGACAGTGACACACAATGACACAGCAACACACAATGACAGAGCAACACACAATGACGGACCGACACACAATGACAGCAACACACAATGATCGAGCTTCACACTATGACAGAGAGACACACAATGAGCTAGTGACATGGGCACTTATGATTTCTGTACAGACATGACATCACGTCTTACTTTCCCATCACCATCAAATAGAACATCTTCCACATCATGCTCTTTTCCTATCAACTGTCTATGACGCATGTCTTGTTCTGGACTGTGATGATTGTCTTGTTCTCTGTGATGATTGTCTTGTTCTTGTCCTTTCTTGTGATGATTGCTTTCTTCTCTGTGATGATTGTCTTCTTCTCTGTGATGATTGTCTTCTTCTCTGTGATGATTGTCTTGTCCCTTCCTGTGATGATTGTCTTGTTCTTGTCTGTGATGATTGTCTTGTTCCTTCTTGTGATGATTGTCTTGTTCCTGTTGCTGACTGGATGACGATCTTCTTGATGGTAGCACAATCAACACAAAGGCAACATCAGATGAAGCCAATAGAAGGAGCTGTGAACAGATGAGAACATGAGACAACATCGATGGAAGGCCCAATAGAAGGAGCTGTGAACAGATGAGAACATAGAGACAAACATCAGATGGAAGGCCCAATAGAAGGAGCTGTGAACAGATGAGAACATAGAGACAAACATCAGATGGAAGGCCCAATAGAAGGAGCTGTGAACAGATGAGAACATAGAGACAAACATCAGATGGAAGGCCCAATAGAAGGAGCTGTGAACAGATGAGAACATAGAGACAAACATCAGATGGAAGGCCCAATAGAAGGAGCTGGAACAGATGAGAACAAGAGAGCAAACATCAGATGGAAGCCCAATAGAAAGAGCTGTGAACAGATGAGAACATAGTGAGACAAACATCAGATGGAAGGCCCAATAGAAGGAGCTGTAACAGATGAGAACACAGAGACAAACATCAGATGGAAGACCCAATAGAAGGAGCTGTGAACAGACGAGAACACAGAGACAAACATCAGATGGAAGGCCCAATAGAAGGAGCTGTGAACAGATGAGAACAGAGACAAACATCAGATGGAAGGCCCAATAGAAGGAGCTGTGGACAGATGAGAACACAGAGACAAACATCAGATGGAAGACCCAATAGAAGGAGCTGTGAACAGATGAGAACATAGGAGACAAACATCAGATGGAAGGCCAATAGAAGAGCTGTGACAGAGAGAACACAGAGACAAACATCAGATGGAAGCCCAATAGAAGGAGCTGTGAACAGAGAGAACACGAGACAAACATCAGATGGAAGACCCAATAGAAAGAGCTGTGAACAGACGAGAACACAGAGACAAACATCAGATGGAAGCCCCAATAGAAGGACTGTAAACAGATCGAGAACAAGGAACAAACATCAGATGGAAGGCCCAATAGAAAGAGCTGTGAACAGACGAGAACACAGAGACAAACATCAGATGGAAGGCCCAATAGAAGGAGCTGTGAACAGATGAGGACAGAGACAAACATCAGATGGAAGGCCCAATAGAAAGAGCTGTGAACAGACGAGAACACAGAGACAAACATCAGATGGAAGACCCAATAGAAGAGCTGTGAACAGATGAGAACATAGAGAGATAGTGACAATAAAACAGCAGAGAAACACATGACATAATGGAAGCAGTAGGGAACAATAACAAGGTCTTACATCAGACTCATCGTCCCATGATATGTCTAGACCAGGGCGCCTCATTAAGGGCCAGGCCCCACCAAAATATTGAGTAACCTGTACTTATTATTTTAGACATTATTTGTTCATAGTTATTACTTTCAACAAGATACTGATTAGCTTTGAAAGTTGATATATAACGCTAAAATATCATACACAGTCTGAAATGTGAAATTCATTTGGTCTGAGGTTTGACTATGGAGACATTCAGTCTGAAGTTTGTCTATGGAGACATTTAGTCTGAGGTTTGTCTATGGAGACATTTAGCCTGAGGTTTGTCTATAGAGACATTTGGTCTGAGGTTTGACTATGGAGACATTTAGCCTGAGGTTTGACTATGGAGACATTTAGTCTGAGGTTTGTCTATAGAGACATTTAGTCTGAGGTTTGTCTATGGAGACATTTAGCCTGAGGTTTGACTATGGAGACATTTAACCTGAGGTTTGTCTATGGAGACATTTGGTCTGAGGTTTGACTATGGAGACATTCAGTCTCGAGGTTTGTCTATGGAGACATTTAGCCTGAGGTTTGTCTATGGAGACATTTGGTCTGAGGTTTGACTATGGATACATTCAGTCTGAGTTTGTCTATGGAGACATTTAGCTGGTTTGTCATAAACATTTGGTCTGATGACTATGGAGACATTTGCCTGAGGTTTGACAGGGAGACATTTAGTTGAGGTTGTCTATGAGACATTTGGTCTGAGTTTGACTATGGACATTTAGTCTGAGGTTTGTCATGGAGCGTGGTCTGTGGGGATAAACTGACACTTTCAGTCATCCATTCAGAGAATAAATACAAGTACTTCTCTGTGCAGACACGTTAATGACACTGGCAGTACAGACATGTGGTTGTGAGAAATGACACTGACAGTACAGACATGTGGTTGTGAGAAATGACACTGACAGTAAAAGACATGTGGTTGTGAGAAATGACACTGACAGTACAGACATGTGGTTGTGAGAAATGACACTGACAGTACAGACATGTGGTTGTGAGAAATGACACTGACGGTACAGACATGTGGTTGTGAGAAATGACACTGACGGTACAGACATGTGGTTGTGAGAAATGACACTGACAGTACAGACGTGTGGTTGTGAGAAATGACACTGACGGTACAGACATGTGGTTGTGAGAAATGACACTGACGGTACAGACGTGTGGTTGTGAGAAATGACACTGACGGTACAGACATGTGGTTGTGAGAAATGACACTGACAGTACAGACATGTGGTTGTCACAAATATAATGAAAGTATACCTATGAAAACGGACTGTTGGCTCCCACTGTAAGATCACAAATGAGAGTACCAGGAACGCTATACTCAGTTGTGTAGTAAGGAATGTTAAGAAATCATAGATGGCCTTGGATCTGCTAGATGTCTGGAACAAGGGACGGATATTGGCTCGAACCTGCAACATGAACAACAACACTTGTAACCTCCTACAGAAACATCACTTTTACAATCTTTCTGTTCCTACATGCACATATTCACTTCCACAATCTTTCTGTTCTTACATTCACACAATCACTTCACAATCTTCTGTTTTTCTTCACAATTCACTTCTACAATCTTTCTGTTCTTACATTCACTTCTACAATCTTTCTGTTCTTACATTCACTTCTACAATCTTTCTGTTCTTACATTCACTTCTACAATCTTTCTGTTCTTACATTCACTTCTACAATCTTTCTGTTCTTACATTCACTTCTACAATCTTTCTGTTCTTACATTCACTTCTACAATCTTTCTGTTCTTACATTCACACATTCACTTCTACAATCTTTCTGTTCTTACATTCACTTACAATCTTCTGTTCTAAAATCACTTCTGCATTCTCTTTCTACATCACTTCTACAATCTTTCTGTTCTTACATTCACACAATCACTTCTACAATCTTTCTGTTCTTACATTCACAATCCTACAATCTTTCTGTTCTTACATTCACACAATCACTTCTACAATCTTTCTGTTCTTACATTCCAATCTTCTACAATCTTTCTGTTCTTACATTCACTTCTACAATCTTTCTGTTCTTACATTCACTTCTACAATCTTTCTGTTCTTACATTCACTTCTACAATCTTTCTGTTCTTACATTCCCCTATCTACAATCTTCTGTTCTTACATTCACTTCTACAATCTTTCTGTTCTTACATTCCAATCACTTCTACAATCTTTCTGTTCTTACGTTCACACATCACTTCTACAATGGTTCTGTTCTTACATTCACACAATCACTTCTACAATCATTCTGTTCTTACATTCACTTCTACAATCTTTCTGTTCTTACATTCACACAATCACTTCTACAATCTTTCTGTTCTTACATTCACACAATCACTTCTACAATTTCATTTTCTGTTCTTACATTCACACAATCACTTCTACAATCTTTCTGTTCTTACATTCACTTACATTTTCACACAAAAGGTGAGAATATCAAGACAAGAACACAAATGTGACTAACATATTAATGTATGCTACTACCGAATCAAGTTGTACCTTTCTGGCTGCCTGTACTGTAAATGCTGCAGACACAAATGTTATATAATATCCTAGGAAGAGGCCATGCCAGACGGCACTCAGCATGAAAGTTAGCAGTGTGTTGAGAAATGGAGCACGCGTGTAGCATACATATCTCAGCCAGTGTGTGGTCAGTATATTCCAGTTGTCCATGTATACCTTGGGACTTGTGGCAGTCTGGTAAACAATAAAACAAGAATATTCAACATCTGGCGGGGGGCAGAGTCACGGTAAGATAGGTTCGATAACACTAAAATATTACACAAATAGACAGTTAGATGACACTAAAATATTGCACAGACAGTTAGATAACACTAAAATATTGCACAGACAGTTAGATAACACTAAAATATTGCAGACAGATAACACTAAAATATTGCACAAATAGACAGATAACACTAAAATATTGCACAGACAGTTAGATAACACTAAAATATTGCACAAATAAAAAGATAACACTAAAATATTGAACAAATAGACAGTTAGATAACACTAAAATATTGCACAGACAGCATAGCCAGTTCCTTGATTTTTAAAGCAGATCGCAAACAAACTAGTGACATTGTGGGTCTCTGTGGCTGAGTGGTAGTGACATTGTGGGTCTCTGTGGCTGAGTGGTAGTGACATTGTGTATCTCTGTGGCTGTGTGATAGTGACATTTTATGATGCACAAAGCAGATCTCAGCAAAGTTGGTTGCAGTAATTGATGTTGTAAACATGCTGTAGGTAGTATAGTAGTTCATGTGTTAGATGTCAATAAATAGATTTGATAAATGACATGTGGTGACACTTACTTCTATCTTGTGAACGAATACGTTTGACATGGCTGTCCACTGGTGTCGGCCTTTTTCATCTTTGCCAGCATAACCCATACCAGAAGAGTTGTAGACTGCGTCAGCTGTAAGTTATCACACACACACATGATATCAGTACCAAGATATTGTTGATAACTTGAGAGAGAGAAATTAGCAGGAGATAGATTAGATAAGATAGATAGATAAGATTAGATAAGATTAGATTAGATAGATTAGATAGATAGATTAGATAGATAGATTAGATAGATTAGATAGATAGATAGATAGATAGATAGATAGACAGACAGACAGACAGATAGATAGACAGAGATATACATAGAGACATTACCATGGCTACATTAGAGAGAGATATGTATAGAATACATGCACGTACAAAGTTGATATCATCATCAAATAGCTTGTCCTGCGCAGAACTTTGCCACCCCAACAGTCCTCCTGAATTTCTCTCTCATAGGTCAGATGTCCTGCCTCTGCAGCCGTCATGTTCAAACCATCAGTTACATCCTGAATCCATCTTCTCCATGGTCTTCCTCTTCTTCTCTTTGCCAGTATGCCTCCTTCCATGATGGTCTTCTCCAGCCCTTCATGTCTTTTTATATGTCCAAAATATCTCAACTTTCTCTTTCTTATTTGTAGCATCAACCAGTTTTCTTTGATTTTGAGTTCTTTCTGGATAGATCTATTTGTTCTTTTCTCTGTCCAAGATATATAGAGGACTCTTCTGTAACACTTATATTCAAAAGCACACATACAGGGTGTTCAAGATAATAGCAGCCTGTGAATGGAGTCAATCTGGCATATATGTATGAAAATGAGAAGGTTCAGTTATGACGTAGTATAGGTCAAGGTTATGTGACGGTATGTAATTGTAGTGCGGGAAGGGGCGATGAACAAATGTGACGTAAACGAGCTAGTCAGAACCGGTTTAAATAGTACATAAACATAACGCGATAGATTATCTGGCAACTTTCGATTTGTCAATGGGCTGCTTTAATCTTGAACACCCTGTATGTTTTTTCCCACTGCCTTGGTAAATGTCCATGCTTCCCACCCATATGTTGCCACTGGGAAAGTTGATGTATAGAGTACATACATGTACAAAGTTGATGTGACACGATACACTAGAAGAAAAACACAGTTTGTATAATAGAAGAGAAAAACTAGCGAACCTAATATCCATGTGACATAGTACTTGGCTCTATGAAACAGCAACGACACATACAGGTAACCTATCCGGTCAAATGTTGTGTCCAGCTATATAATCTGGGTCTGTAGATAAACAAATCAAATGCATGAGCACATCAAGTTTAACATGAAAACATCAAGTTTGACATGAAAACATCAAGTTTGACATGAGCACATCAAGTTTGACATGAGAATATCAAGTTTAACATGAACACATCAATTTTGACATGAAAACATCAAGTTTAACATGAGAACATCAAGTTTAACATGAGAACATCAAGTTTAACATGAGAATATCAAGTTTGACATGAGCACACAAAGTTTGACATGAGCACATCAAGTTTGACATGAACACATCAAGTTTAACATGAACACATCAAGTTTGACATGAGCACATCCAATGGGACATGAACACATCAAGTTTAACATGAGAACATCAAGTTTGACATGAGCACACAAAGTTTGACATGAGCACATCAAGTTTGACATGAACACATCAAGTTTAACATGAACACATCAAGTTTGACATGAGCACATCCAATGGGACATGAACACATCAAGTTTAACATGAGAACATCAAGTTTGACATGAGAACATCAAGTTTGACATGAGAACATCAAGTATGACATGAGAACATCAAGTATGACATGAACACATCAAGTTTGACATGAACACATCAAGTTTGACATGAGAACATCAAGTTTGACATGAACACATCAAGTTTAACATGAGAACATCAAGTTTGACATGAGAACATCAAGTTTGACATGAGAACATCAAGTATGACATGAGAACATCAAGTATGACATGAGAACATCAAGTTTGACATGAACACATCAAGTTTGACATGAGCACATTAAGTTTGATGACCACTGGTCACATCCAAATGGTATATTGTGACTAGGAGACTTGACCAGTGGTCACATCCAAATGGTATATTGTGACAAGGAGACTAGACCACTGGTCACATCCAAATTGTATATTGCGGCTAGGAGACTTGACCACTGGTCACATCCAAATTGTATATTGCGGCTAGGAGACTTGACCACTGGTCACATCGTAGCTATGATGTTCTAGCAGACACACATATGTTATATATAGGTCAATATCCTCACCTACATTACGGCTGTCAGGGAAGTGAGGTTTCACCCCAGCTGTGATGATGACCCAAAATATAACAGCTATCAGTTTGTTGATCACTGCTCTCTGTGGAAAACACATACCATATTGTAGCCACCATCCAGGGAACACACATACAAGACTGTAGTCAACATCCAGGGAACACACATACAAGATTGTAGCCAACATCCAGGGAACACACATACAAGATTGTAGCCAACATCCAGGGAACACACATACAAGACTGTAGCCAACATCCAGGGAACACACATACAAGATTGTAGCCAACATTCAGGGAACACACATACCATATTGTAGCCACCATCCATGGAACACACATACCAGACTGTAGTCAACATTCAGCGAATGCATGCACATACACACTATATATATATATATCAGTTCAGTTATATGAGGACTATCATCATAGCACTCCGGACATACCCATATGTGCTTCGATCTCTGCCTCAACAAATTCAGCAGTGGCCCAACAGGCCAGTTCGATGTTGATTAATCAATCTTTTTGCATATTTGGTATGACGTTCTTTTCGGGCTGCATCAATATCGACACCCATCTCTCTCAATCTGGTCATCAAGTGGGACTCACAACCCTGAAACTCTTATGTTTGAAAAGACTCTCTTGCCCGCGTGCCCAGCGTGTTGTAGCGTTGGACTACGGGTGACTAGTCCTCTGTAAGTCGGGTTCAACTCCGCGGACTGGCAGAAAAGCTCAGGTTCCCAGATTTACGGTGTTCGTGGCACCGGCGAAGGTTACGATGTCCATGACACCAGCGAAGAGCTTTCAGCCAAGTGCTTCTGGATCAAAAAAAAAAAAGACTCTCTTAATGTGTTAAGAGTGTCAGTTGTCCATGCAACTCCTCTGATATCTCAGTCATGCCAGCAAATCTATCAGCTTATTAATTACCCTTGACTCCTCGTGCCCAGGGAACAAAAAATGAAGGTTATTTCTCTGATCCCTGTCTGTACCAATACCTCCACCCAGTTTCGTCTCACCATTTCTGTTTCAACTTTACGAATCTTACTCATGGAGTCACTGAGTATAAAAACATGAGCGAAGCCATGAGATGCAAAACCACGCAACCACCTCTATAACCGTCCATATCTCCATTGTCAACCTACTTGTGGTTGTTGCATAGGCCCCACTGGCCTCCCTTTATTTAAATCCTGAGGGTGCTAAAAAAGTCTATATACAGTGTTGTTGGCAAATGACTGAACCATTGATGTAAATAACTACATATGTGTTTGGTTGACAGTGTCATTCAAGAGAACCCCAACCTCCGCATTGATTAGTGATGGATTATTTTGTTCACAGTTTTTCTTAATGGGTGTCTTCTTCTTCTTCTACCCTTCACCGCAAAGGAGACATAGGTCCCCAACCAAGGCCTTGCAAGCTCTCATGAGCTTGGTTGAGTTTTATAGTTAAGTGTTTTTTACAGGATGGGGTAGCTAATCTCACGCCAAACCTCCACTTTCATTGTTTATGGTATGTGGGAGGTAATAGTGGTTCTATTTTTTGCCCCGAATTTGGGCCCGGTAACAACACGGACGTCTAATTTGTATTATATTTGACTCTTTATCAAACAGGAGAGACGTGTAGGCACATTCACTGAGATTCTCATAGTCTATGTTGTGATTAGATTTCATATAAAACATGTAAGCATCTATCCTTCTACCCATTCCAAGTAGCTCTCCTTTGATCCCTCCCCGCTTAGCCAGGCATTAGTATGTTACCAAACATGGGGTAGGATCTTGATCAGTGCCAGCTCACTGACACTGGCACCACTTTATATCTTTACATTCTTGCGCCTGCAGCCCCGTAATGGATGTAGTAACTGTAAAAAACAGTTTGCAATTGAGGTGACACAGCAATCCATTCCTCTCCTGGTTAAATTCCGGAAGGTTCATATACTTTCCCCAAGGGTACATTCCACTTGACTCAGCCATGATCTGCCTCTCCTAAGTCGACATCCTTTCTCCTTACTGAGTTCTTCATGGAGGGGATGGTCCTTGTTTGCATTGATATGATCGAACTCTCCAAGTTTCAATTCTGTGAGCAATAGTTGGGAGGTCAAGAAGGAATCTCATTGCCATCGCTGGTAGCAATAGATTGACTCTATTCTGAGCTTGACAACACCCAGTTACTAGTGTGTTTTATATCCACTCTATTCTTAGCTTGACAATATCTATAACACATGTACATGACATCTACAACACATGTGTACACAATATACACAGCACATGTGTACAATAAGATTGTAAGAACAACAAGAGAAACAAGCAACCAATGCCTTACTTACCACACACGAGCCTAGATCATCATGGTAGATCACAGCATACTTGCTTTCCTGTAGACAATAACAACATTACAACAATGTCTCACTCTCACACATCCACCACACACTGTGTAAACAGTACTAGAGAAAAAGAACAGATACATAAGAGATCATCAGGTAGATAAGCTGAGAGCGAGACAATATATACATGAGCAAAAGAGGCAAGAGAGATATATATACATGGCTAAGGAGAGTGAGAAATATAAGCTAGAGAGAGCAAGAGAGAATTCATGCTAAGAGAGCAAAGAGATATATACATGGCTAAGAGAGTGAGAATAGAGCTAGAGAGAGCAAGAGGAAATATACATGGTAGGAGAGCAAGAGAGAGAGAGAGCAAGAGAGATATATATACATGGCTAAGAGAGTGAGAAATAGAGCTAGAGAGAGCAAGAGAGAGCAAGAAAGACAGCAAGAGAGAGCAATATATACATGGTAGGAGAGCGAGAGAGAGAGAGAGAGAGCAAGAGCGAGATATATATACATGGCTAAGAGAGTGAGAAATAGAGCTAGAGAGAGCTAGAGAGAGCAAGAAAGACAGCAAGAGAGAGCAATATATACATGGTAGGAGAGCGAGAGAGAGAGAGAGCAAGAGCGAGATATATATACATGGCTAAGAGAGCAAGAGAGATATATATATACATGGCTAAGAGAGTGAGAAATTGAACTAGAGAGAGCGAGAGAGAC
This sequence comes from Arion vulgaris, assembly GCA_020796225.1. Classification (NCBI taxonomy): domain Eukaryota; kingdom Metazoa; phylum Mollusca; class Gastropoda; order Stylommatophora; family Arionidae; genus Arion; species Arion vulgaris. Next base: position 71,065,694 of record CM036755.1, on the reverse strand, counting down.
AGCAAGAGAGAGCAATATATACATGGCTAGGAGAGCGAGAGAGCAAGAGATATATATATATATACATGGCTAAGAGAGCGAGAAATAGATCTAGAGAGTGCAAGAGAGACAGCAAGAGAGAGCAATATATACATGGCTAAGAGAGCATGAGAGAGAGAGAGCAGGCGAGAAAAAGAGAGAGACATATACATGGCTAAGAGAGCAAGGGAGAGAGAGCAGGTGAGAGCAAGGGAGAGGGAGAGAGCAAGAGATATATATATATATATATACATGGCTAAGAGAGAGAGAGAGAGAGGCAAGCAAGAGAGAGACATGCAGACATATTTCTCTTCACCTGCAATCTCCGCTTACTATTGCCTTCTATAAATGCTCTGTAAATGTTGTAATGGCAGAATGGACCAGCCAACACTCCTTGGAAACTCAAGACAAAGGCAAAATATTCCAGAAGTCCTGGTACCTCCCTGCAAGTAATCAAAGACAATGATGTCCCATTGACAACAACTACTAGACTGTCATCACTTGACTGATGTCATATTGTGTACAACTACTAGACTGTCATCACTTGACTGATGTCATATTATGTACAACTACTAGACTGTCATCACTTGACTGATGTCATATTGTGTACAACTACTAGACTGTCATCACTTGACTGATGTCACATTGTGTACAGCTACTACACTGTCATCACTTGACTGATGTCACAACTACTACACTGTCATTACTTGACTGATGTCACAACTACTACACTGTCATTACTTGACTGATGTCACAACTACTACACTGTCATCACTTGACTGATGTCACAACTACTACACTGTCATTACTTGACTGATGTCACAACTACTACACTGTCATTACTTGACTGATGTCACAACTACTACACTGTCATTACTTGACTGATGTCACTTTGTGTACAGCTACTAGACCATGGGTTCCCAAAGTGGGCGATACCGCCACCTAGTGGGCGCTCAAGCCTTCTAGGAGTGACGATAGTGGGTTCAGAAGTATTTGGGTGGCGTTCAGACAATTAGGAATCGGTGGCTCCTTAAAGAAGAAATTAATAATATATATATTTTAAAATAAATTATTTTCGTGATTTTGCGATTGAATAATCATTTAAAATTTGAATTCTGCATTTTAATTAATCTTATGCCCGTCTTACACGATCCATTTTTTCATCAATTTTCTATTTCAATTATATAATCATTTGAAAATTGACCATGTATGACAGAAATATATATCAAAGAGTAAATAGAGCATGTATATATATGGGGTGTTTACAAAGTTTATGTCGTGCAAAGTGGGTGGTGGTCAGAAAAAGTTTGGGAACCTATGTACTAGACTGTCATGACATGTCACAATAATGGCATAGTAAGTAAGGTACAAAATAGGTAAGCAAGAAGATACCTACTTAACTGCCCACTTCTGTCGCTCTTCTTGCATTCTCTTGCCTTTTCTGTAGAACAAGTTCCAGTCGTTGATACCAAAGGCCAAGGTTGTCAACTTTTGAGTAGTGATCATAAGGGGGCTGGTGATAAGCAAGAAATATGAACAAGATGAACAGATATTGTATATAGACAGACATGATGTACAGACAGACATGAAGGGGCTGGTGGTAAGCAAGAAATATGAACAAGATGAACAGATATTGTATATAGACAGACATGATGTACAGACAGACATGAAGGGGCTGGTGGTAAGCAAGAAATATGAACAAGATGAACAGATATTGTATATAGACAGACATGATGTACAGACAGACATGAGCGGGTTGGCGGTAAGCAAGAAATATAAACAAGATGGATAGATATCATATACAGACAGACATGATGTACAGACAGAGATGATGGACAGACATGAGGGGGCTGGTGGTAAGCAAAAAATATATACATGATGGACAGATATTGTATACAGACAGATACCATGTACAGACATGAGGTACAGACAGACTATCATGTACAGACAGACATGTACATACAGACAAGTTGTCTACACAGACTACTAAAACATAAACTAGCAGGACAAGCAGTAATACAAAATGAATTCAGTAACAATAAAAAGTTCATGTTAAAGTGACATAATTTCTACACAGCTCATCAGGTGATCATATCTTACTATTGAAACCTTCACATGAACAAATACTCAACTATAGTTTGTTTCAAAATTTATGAACACACTGAGGTTTAATTTGTACAAAATCTACCGGACATATAATAGTAATTGTTTGCTTGTTATATAGGGGGCTAAAACCTCTTTAAGCCGAGGCACGCCCTTTCAACCTAAGGTGAAGCTTTTATTGGTTATATCAGAGCGTGTATGCCAACAAACATGAAAAATAAGAATTAACTCCTTTATAGTAGTAATATTTTGCAAGCAGTTTTATATACCTCACGACATTACGAATTCATGTTCAGTAATTGGTAGGTAGCTTAGCACGGCGTTCACAATTCATGTTCAAGTAATTGGTAGGTAGCTTACACGACGTTACCTAATTCATGTTCAAGTATTGGTAGGTAGCTTACACGACTTACAATTCATGTTCAAGTAATTGCTAGGTAGCTTAGTTGATGCAAAAACATTTTTTTGTTATATAATTTGGCATAAGCACAACAAAATGATAATCAAAGTTTAGAATTTACAGTAATACATAAAGTGTTGGCGGATGTTTGCAAAGGCGTAACCCTATTACATATTATAAAAAGCAATGTGACATGATGAACAAATGATACCTTCCATCATTGAAAATAAAGAGTGCGCATACGCCAATGACTCGGATACAATGTGAAATTATTAATTCCACAGGATTTCCAATTTTCACTTGCGCTGAATTGCATGTTTAGCATGCAAATGCGTAATTATTTTAAAACTTGACAGTACTGTTAAGTTTCAAAAAAGTACTGTTAAACTTCTACATGTATACCAAATCAACATCGCTGTTATTTTACTAATAACATATAAGTAAAATCTTACGGCACTAAAGGTTTGGGTGGGCAAAAAATACTTTAGGAAGGTCGCCAATGTTATCTATAGAAAAATGTAAAAATCAATAAGTTCTGTCAAGTGGATGACTTTCTATCGGACGGTAAAGATGTTCACGAATTTTGGAACGAACTATATAGTACATAACTTGACACATACCACCAGCTACATCAAACCAAACATTACAACTCACTAAGTAGGATCATAACACAACTCCTCAAAGTTCTCTAGTAGCCGAAGCACGTACAAAGTTAGCATGTAGCCAAGAGCAAAACAGAAAACTGCTCTGTGGAATATAAGATAGAGAGAAATGATGACTAAAAAATCACATTTATAATCAAGGCTGAGTGTGTTCAACAGTCAGTTCAACAGTCAGTTCAACAGTCAGTCCAACAGTCAGTTCAACAGTCAGTTCAACAGTCAGTCCAACAGTCAGTCCAACAGTCAGTCCAACAGTCAGTTCAATATATAACAAGTTATATATCTTCTTCTTCGAACGCACCATTTCAACCACTTGTTAACCACTCTATGTGATTTGTATGTGATCTGAGCCTAAGAGCGATTGTACATTGTGCCAGTTATGCACCTACAAGTAGGCCAGCAAATCCGATTTCTGCAATGCTTTTTATTTACTAAGGTAGCTTCCCTAGGTCCTACATCAGTTGGCTCTTACAACATGCCTTGTAGTTCACGGTGATACTATTCTTTGCTTCCCTCGCGGGCCCCGCACCACATGGACGGAACAAGTTATACAAAATATATTGACTAGCCAAAATGGAGTTCTTATTCAATATTTGTTTCAACCACTGTTACAGTTACATAAATGTAGAGAAGACAATTGAAATATAAAGCTGACTGTTACAGTTACAATAAACTCTCGTATTGCTATAGCAGCTAGTGCCTTTCACTAAATTAACGAATATCTGGCAATCTCAAGAACTTAATATATGCACAAAAGTTAAATTATTTAGGTCATGTGTGATTCCTGTACTGACCTACGGTTGTGAAAGTTGGAAATCAACAAAGTAAATTGATAAGAAACTGGACAGCTTTGAGAATAAATGTCTCCAAAAATTATTAAAAGTAAAATGGAGTGATTTCGTTTCTAACAACACAGTGAGAGATAGAACACACCAACAACCCGTATCAAATATTATAAGGAAACGAAGGTGGAAATATTTAGGTCATGTGCTTAGATCAGACGAAAAGAGACTAAATCGACAAGTCCTTATGTGGTCACCAGTTGGGAAAAGAAAATGTGGAAGACCAAAGACCACTCTTCGAAGAACCATCCAACAAGAAAGTAAACTATTGGGATGTAAAACCATACAAGATCTCCAACTGCTAGCAACGAACTGCATCACATGGAGATCTAAAACCTCTGTGGCACAAAAGGAACAAACTAACTACAGTTACACAAATGTGTGTGTGATGAGAGAGATGACACTGTGTGTGTGTGTGAACTATGTGCCAGTCAATAGTTATGAGTGACAGACAACAATAACTTAACAGTTGCATGTAGTGTACACATTCCCGAAAGTACTTGATCAATGCATAGCAAATGACGACTTGTATCAACACCATCCACATGGCCCTGAAATATATTTTACATATATAAAATAGTTACACATGACAAAGTAGCTAGACATTACAAAGTAGCCAGACATTACAAAGTAGTGAGACATTACAAAGTAGCCAGACATTACAAAGTAGTGAGACATTACAAAGTAGTCACACATTACAAAGTAGTGAGACATTACAAAGTAGTAAGACATTACAAAGTAGTGAGACATTACAAAGTAGTAAGACATTACAAAGTAGTAAGACATTACAAAGTAGTGAGACATTACAAAGTAGTGAGACATTACAAAGTAGTGAGACATTACAAAGTAGTCACCCATTACAAAGTAGTCAGACATTACAAAGTAGCCACACATGACAAAGTAGCCACGCATGACAAAGTAACCACACATTACAAAGTAGCCAGACATTAGTGTGATATGTATAGTTGTGACATATGTATATATAAAAATATATATATATATATAATATAATAATAATGATTCCTCTCGTACCGTTATACGTTACATAGGGCCTCAAGTAATTTCTCCATACCGCTCTATCCTGGGCAACTCGATCAATCTCCTTCATGGAACTGAGACCGATATTTCCTGCCTCTCTCAGCAAAGTTCGCTTCAGGGTCTCCTTAGGTCGACCTCTCTTCTTGAACCCTTTGCATTCCACTTCAATGTCTGCTTTGATATTCTTTGATCATTTCTCCTCAAGGTGTGCCCAACATATCTCCATCTTCTCTTTCTTATAACAGTTGTCACTAGTGGTTGACCAGACATGTCTCTGATTTCATCACTTCTCCTGAATTCGCTCCATTTTATATTCATTATTTTTCGCAGACATCTATTTTCAAATGCATTCAACTTGCTTTCTATATCTTTAGTCATTTTCCAACTCTTGCTGGCATATGTTAGGATTGATACAACATTTGAATTGAAAATTCGTAATTTAGTTTTAATACTATATAACTTGCAGTTCCATATTTTATTTAGATATATATTTATATAGACAACTATATAGACAAATATAAATATAAATATAGACAACAGATATATACATATATATATATACAAGAAAAAGTTGGAATTAGTATGTATATATGTCTGTTGACTTTAATGGAAGATATCTGGACAAAATTTGGCAAGAGTGTAGCTCTCATAGATGGGAAGATGTAAACATTAAACAACTGTACTTTTGGTTCGTTTTATATCTTAAATACTAACTTAATGAAATTGTCATGAAAAGTAAAACAACGAAAAAGTGTATCCACGTTATTTAGCCTCTCTCTGGATTTGAAAATTTCCCCAGGAAGAGTTGCCAGTCGCATGTCACGCAAATATTTGACCTATTCAACCCCCATCCCCACCCACAAGGCATTAGCAGTTTATTATGTCCTTATTGATTGGTATTTTAACACATCTGGTCACTAATCAATAAGTTATAATCATTTCAATTATTGTTGGTATTGAAGCTTTCCCTTCTTTCTTAATTTGACTGTTTTACGAGCTTTCCCACGTGACAATCTTTCTTAGTTCGACTGTTTTACAAGCTTTCCCACATGACAATCTTTCTTAGTTCTACTGTTTTACGAGCTTTCCCAAGTGACAATCTTTCTTAGTTCGACTGTTTTACTGCTATTCAATACTAGTTTTTATCAAGGTATTACTTTGTTTAATCGACGTAGCTTCTTCTTCTTCTTCTTCGTTCTTTACAACCAATTTTAATCACTCTTTGTGATATGTTTGATCTTTGCCAAGAACATGTATATGTTGCATATTGGTTTGGTAGGCCCTTAAACGCATATATTTCTACATATTTAGGACATGTGCATCCGATTTCAGCCAAACCTCCTTAGTCACCTCTTACGACATGCATGGCAGGTAACAGTGGTTCCATTCTTTACACCCCAAATTTGGGCCCGGTAACCACTCGGGCAAATCGGCGTAGCAATAGAAAACATATTAATGGGAAAGCAGCCGATTTTGAAGTTATGTGGGGGACGGGGCATGTCTCTTTAATATGCTCAGTCTTGCACTGTTTGGGATACATAAATCCCTGTGTGAAGAACGGGTACATCTGATAGTCGTTACATATAACCATCATATTTTCTTCCTCTTTCTCTTATCCTATATTGCCTCACATCTAGATTTTTAGATGAGATGTACACATGGACTGATGTATGATGTCTGTTGTACACATGGACTGATGTAGTATGTATGTACACATGGACCGATGTCTGTACACATGAACTGATGTAAGATGTCTGTACATATGAGCTACTGATGTAAGATGTCTGTACACATGAACTGGTGTAAGATGTATGTACAAATGGACCGATGTAAGATGTATGTACACATGGACTGATGTTAAGTTGTCTGTTGTACACATGAACTGATGTAAGATGTGATTACACATGGTTTGATGTAAGATGTCTGTACACATGTAATAAACGTAGACATGAGACCACGTTTTCCTACCAGCCAATCATGAACCACAGTAGATAAAGCCCAACTAGCAGACAGTAGAGGTTCCGCCATGTTGGTCTAGCTAGACTGTGAGGCAAGGACAGCCGGAGAACAAATCCCAACAAGAGAGCAACAATCTGGGCTACTACAAAGTTGAACTGTCAGGGACATAATACACAAGTACATTAACATTTGATAGCAATAGTAATGATGTAGCACTAGCCATTTGATATAATGATGTTGATCGTGGATAGTAATGATGTGATGATAGTAATGATAATGGTAGAGATGTCAGTAATGATAATGGTAGAGATGTCAGTAATGATAAGATTTAGAGATGTCAGTAATGATAATGGTAGAGATGTCAGTAATGATAATGGTGACCAGACATTACTCTGATTTCATCACATCTGAATTCATCCCATTTTTTTTCATTATTTTTCTGTAGACATGTATTTTCAAATACATTCAACTTGCTTTCTATATCTGCACTCAACAACTAAATAGTTTATCTAGACAACATGTGAACTAGTAAGACAACATGTGGTGGAAGAGATGACATGACTACAACATATTAGATATGACTGGACCAATGTGATGACAGCACATGGAGGTGTGAGATAACATATGAGTTCAGACTTGATGATAGAGCACCAGTAGACAGGCCAGCATGTAACTACCAGGCACCAGTAACTACTAGGCACATGTAACTACCAGGCACCAGTAACGACCAGGCCAGCATGTAACTACTAGGCACATGTAACTACCAGGCACCAGTAACGACTAGGCACATGTAACTACAGTGCACATGTAACAATGTTCTCCACACTGAAGATTTTTCTTCAACGCTCCATATCGACCACATGTCAACCCCTCTGTGTGATTTGTATGTGATCTGAGTCTAAGAGCGATTGTATGCTGTACCAGTTATGTGCCTACAAGTAGGCCAGCACATCCGATTTCTGTGCTGTTTTTTATTTACTAGGGTGGTATCCCTAGGGAATACATCATAATATATAAGAGATCTTTCCAACCTAGCACAACAAACATTAAAGTACTAATATTGGATCGGAATGTAGAAGAACACAACAGAAAAGTAAACATCTAGACCAGTGTTTCCCAAACTTTTTGGCCATGCCCCACCTAAATCTTTCTAAAAATTCTTATGCCCCCTACTTAATATTCAAAAATTGAACTGTTCAAGTATGTGTTCAAGTATGTGTTCAAGTATGTGTTCAAGTATGTGTTAAAATTAATTTATTGTAAAGTGGAGTAAACATAGACTAAAAATGCATATTTAAATGTATATGACACATTTACCCAACCGCAAAATTAATATATTTTTTCTATTTGACAAATTGCCCCCCTAAACAATCACATTGCCCCACTGTGGGGTGTGGGCCCCACGTTGGGAAACACTGATCTAGACTGTCAACAATCAAATAAAGCTAGAAAGAAATTACCAGAATATCTGAACTGGTCACATTCAGTAACTGAATGAAAATCGTGGCATTCCTTTACAGGACTTAGTCATCAACAACAGTAAGCAAGTCAACGATTTTCTAGTCACTACTTATATGTTCAGCAGTTTGCCATTGCTTTCTGAACGGTGAGGTCTATTTTTATCATTTGTTAAAAATCAAGGGCACTAATTTGCTTCCAAACTTGCCCACCGTAGAGTTTGTTCCAGGTACGCCTGGGTTGTGATCGAGTTCACTACCACTTAAGTTACAGACGCTCACATTCAGTAACTAAGAACTGCAAAACAAATAGGTGCAATTAGGATGAAATATACAGTGATAAAAAGACAAGCTCGATTTAGATAGCATACATAATCAGATATGATCCAGAGAGCATCAAGTAAATAGCCATGCAGTGGATCTGTGAGGGCAAAAGTGGTCCAGATCAAAGACTGGAAGAGAAAAGTGAAGGAGGAGATGAAGAGTGGACCAGCCTTGGGGTTTCCTGTAGAGGATGGCCACATACTGAACACAATAGGGAGATTTTGTTGTTAGTCTATGAGATGTCACTACTGCTTTTTCGGTCCATGTCCAAGGAAAGAAGAAGAGGAATATCTAGTTCATGTGACGCTGTAATTAGTATATTCAGTTCAATTCTCCTGATTGTACATACTCGCATATCAAAGAAAACTCATAGATTATGCATCTTGTTATGCAGCAGTTTTCTCAGTTTCATGTTGACTGTCCAATAGTAATGTTGGCAAGTATATCTTCTCTCTCTATCTATCCTGCAGACAGTGCCACTATGTTGACTGTCCGATAGTAATGTTGGTAAGTATATCTTCTCTCTCTCTCCTGCAGACAGTGCCGCCATGCTTGTGCTCGCCTAACACCCACCGTAACTGGTATATCTGTACCAATGTCTAGGTCTGACTTCTGTAACTTGTTATGTTATGTTATGCGATCGACGTCATGGCACATTGGGCATTCCCATTCGTGCTCTGTCCTCTGTTGCAGCAGCCATCCCAAAGTCCATTTGCTCACAGTACCCATGAGAAGTTGATTACTATATCTTCTCTCTCTACCACCAAGACGACACTGTCTGGCATGTCCAAACTTAACACCTAATTCTCGAACTCGTTCCAGTGTCTGAGACCCGCCCATGTCACACAATTGAGAGCGTACCGCATTGATGATATCGGCTCTGTCCATGCTTCTGCCCACTTGAGTCGGGGCACTGTCTGCAAGAGAGTCAGCACGCTCGTTACCCTGCACTCCAGCATGTCCAGGCGTGTACAGCCAAGTTGACTTCTGTAACTGGCTCCAGATAGTGCCACCATGCTTGTGCTCGTCTAACACCCACCGTAACTGGTATAAATGTTATATATCTTTACCAATGTCTAATTTTGACTTCTGAAACTGGTCGAACTACTTGTAGTTCTAATAATCATAGTCATCATCAAGTGCCATGCCTGAGATCAAAGATCTTCACAATTCTGTCTCTATCGTTAATAATTAACTACAATGTTGACACTCCCATACCATGGTGTCACACTGCTCAGTGCCACACTCTCCATGTTGTATTTCACCCATCTTTCCAGCAATTCTTGCTGTTGTCCCTAAGTGTTCTAACCTATGTCCTACATTATTACATACAAACTGAAACAATAATGCCTACATTATTACATACAAACTGAAACAACAATGACTACATTATTACATACAAACAGAAGCAATAATGACTACATTATTACATACAAACTGAAACAATAATGCCTACATTATTACATACAAACTGAAACAATAATGCCTACATTATTACATACAAACTGAAACAATAATGCCTACATTATTACATACAAACTGAAACAATAATGCCTACATTATTACATACAAACTGAAACAACAATGACTACATTATTACATACAAACTGAAACAACAATGACTAAATTATTACATACAAACTGAAACAACAATGACTACATTATTACATACAAACTGAAACAACAATGACTACATTATTACATACAAACTGAAACAATAATGCCTACATTATTACATACAAACTGAAACAACAATGACTACATTATTACATACAAACTGAAACAACAATGACTACATTATTACATACAAACTGAAACAATAATGCCTACATTATTACATACAAACTGAAACAATAATGCCTACATTATTACATACAAACTGAAACAATAATGACTACATTATTACATACAAACTGAAACAATAATGCCTACATTATTACATACAAACTGAAACAATAATGCCTACATTATTACATACAAACTGAAACAATAATGCCTACATTATTACATACAAACTGAAACAACAATGACTACATTATTACATACAAACTGAAACAACAATGACTACATTATTACATACAAACTGAAACAATAATGCCTACATTATTACATACAAACTGAAACAATAATGCCTACATTATTACATACAAACTGAAACAACAATGACTACATTATTACATACAAACTGAAACAACAATGACTACATTATTACATACAAACTGAAACAATAACGACTGCATTCTTCAGATATCCGCAAGCACTAGGTTTATTTTGTTTTCACTGATCTCTCTTGTCCCCAAATCACATCTGCATTAACTCATTCAATCCCTGCACACTGTGCCATAGCGTATTTCCGTTGAATGCCATGCACCGTACATGGTACACTGCGCCATTCAAGTTGTTTCCTTATAAGAAGTCTTTCTAGTTTTACTTCTACTACTTTTTAACCTTGTTATTCTAATATGTTGTCCAGTTTTCTTAAAATTGGTATATAATCATATATATATATGTTTATTTATTGGCAGTAGTTTTTTATTAAAAAATTTTTTTTTTAAACCTTCCTTGAATTAACTGCGTAAAACGGAGGAAATAACTGTGTACGGAAAGCGTTAAAATCTTTAGTTCTTCTAGCATTACATGAGATTATTGATATACTTGTATAGTGAAACTTCTAGAATTTAATCTGTGAAAGTCATGTCCATCATTTATATGATTGATAACGAACTCGATCAATTAATGATTGACATCATATTTCCTCTAAGACTAGATGTCTTGATTCAGCGAGAGATCTTCTGTCCAAGAATGTAGACATACAAACATCATGATCATCATCGTCCACTAGCATGGTCCTGTATAGTTGTTATTATAACAGTTTTCCTTGGAATTTCTCTATCATAGAAGTAGAATCGTATGTGTGGTGCCGAGGTCCGCAAGGAAGCAAAGAATAGTACCACTGAGACCTACAAGGCATGTCATAAGAGGCGACTGATGTAGGACCTAGGGAAGGTACCCTAGTAAATAAATAAGATCGCATAAATCGGATGTGTTGGCCTATTTGTGTAGGCACATACTGGCACAACGTCAATCATTCTTAGGATCAGATCACATACAAATCACACTGAGTGGTTAACAAGTGGTCGATATGGAGCGCACGAAGAAGAAAGAAGAATTAGAATAATAGATCAGATGCCATTCATATGTTGCTGCCATGCTCAAGTCATCTATCATCACATCTGATAGGATTGTATCCCTGTGGAACTGTGGTGACTATCAACAGTACTAGTACTTTGCGTTCTAATATGTACACATTAATGATTATTCACGAGCACATTTTTTCCTGGAGACAAATATGAATGTTGCTGTAGCTACAGAGTTCGTTATTTGTGTAATACTCTCTCGGCAGGTTGCATGCTATCTATCATCACCTTGGTACTATCACCTCTTTCTCGGAGAATGACAGAATTATTCTAAAAAGAATGCGAATGCCTCCTTTGATAATTGTCTTTTTAAAGACCTTCGAAACCATCTATAGTGACTTTTCTAGGCAACAGGAAAGAGTGTAGTCTGCGACGACCGAGTGCAGTCCCTGCTGAATGTAGACTAGTACAGTCACTCAATGAGAATGTGACACTTACTGACCGCCAGTTTCAGTGTCTGAGAATACTCATGACATGACCGTAATAATATAATATCGTACGATTGAAGAATGAATATCATCATGATCGTCTCGCACTGTACACTTACACTAGCTATAACTTTTCATTATTTTAGCGTTGTTATGTATATCTCTTGAGGTTATTATTTCGTTCAAATATCAACCAACATTAACATTGTATTAATTATTGTCCGAAATGGTTGCTAACATACCTGATCCAAGGGAATTCCACTTTTCTCTGACAAAGGCAGAAAAATTCTAGACCCGGTGTAAGTCGGCGAAGCCATGATGATTATTGATTGAACTGTCGATGACCTATGACCTTTCGTGACCTAAGTCAAAAGGAAAGTGTTCTCTCCAGTTCTGTTTCGCAAATTTTATACCTATAATTTTTGCGCGCAATTTATTTTTTGGTAACATCTGTCTTCATTAAGTCCCAACCTGTCGTATTTTGATTGTCAGGTCATTTGAAACTGACGAATGCACATATTGAACCTACACGTTTATGGCCACACTCTATAACTAGATTTTAATGAAATCTTTGTTTAACTCTAGCTTGGTTATTGGTTACTAAACTGACGTCACTGCACTCCGAGCAGACCCATAGGTGCTCAGTCTCCCCCAACAGATATCGAATTATATGCATACTGATGGTTTCCGTGGCTCGCTGATTAAACACACTTCTAACTCTGCCGCTAAGGCATCCAGTTCTACGTTTATACCGGGTAACTCCAAACTACTTAAATCGCTGGATCGATTCAACATCTATTTTATCATCCTCATCCAACAGACAGTCGCGAAGAGACCGAAAAACATCCCTTTATCCATCTTTAACTCCTCAACAATCGGTGCTGTTGATGCTAGCCTGCCCGCTCTCTCATTACCGTAATAAACACTCGCATGTCCAGGACAGTATATCCACGTAAGCCGCTGAAGGTTAGAAACTTCTATAGACGACATCCACTCATACCGAAACCAGCCCTTCTGGATCTTGTGAAGCATCAACTGAGAGACACGACAACGGCCCCAGTAAATGAAGTCCCAGAGAGCCAATGAAGGGCAGCAGTAACGGCATCAACCTCCATCCTCATACTAGAAGTAGTTGTCCTTTATGCAGGGGCGCGCCATGCTATGACACAGAGAGGCGGCCGCATCAGGCGGTCCCTAAGTGGGGCGGCATAAGCAGCAAAATCAAAACCAAATTGAAGGTTATTTTAAAGAAAAAAACATTTAAGGGGCGGCATTTCGAAGACTTTCATCATACTGTGAAAATATACCGCACGGCCCTGACTGTACGCTCCACTTCACTCTAGTATACATAATATCTCTGTAGCACTTTGTTCAGCAAGTTCTTCTCTCTAGCTGCTAGTCAGCAAGTTCTTCTCTCTAGCTGCTAGTCAGCAAGTTCTTCTCTCTAGCTGCTAGTCAGCAAGTTCTTCTCTCTAGCTGCTAGTCAGCAAGTTCTTCTCTCTAGCTGCTAGTCGGCAAGTTCTTCTCTCTAGCTGCTAGTCAGCAAGATCTTCTCTCTAGCTGCTAGTCAACAAGCTTTTCTCTCTAGCTGCTAGTCAGCAAGGGATTCTTTTTCTTCTTCTTTGCATTCGTTCTTCACGACCAATTTTAATCACTCTTTGTGATATGTTTGGTCTTTGCCAAGAACGTGTATACGTTGCACATTGGTTTGGTAGGCCCCTAAACGCATAGACTTCTACACGTTTAGGACATGTGCATCCGATTTCATCCAAATCTCCTTAGTCGCCTCCTACGACATGCATGGCAGGTAACAGTGGTTCCATTCTTTACACCCCAAATTTGGGCCCGGTAACCACTCGGGCGAGCAAGGGATTTAGTTAATTATAATTATCTTCACATGTACGATAATAAATTACATTAAAATGTTATCCATTTTGAATATCTTGTCTTTGCAATTGACATACAATTGAAACTGTACAAAAGAAATCAGAAGGAGCTGACTATAGTAATTCAGAAGATAATTGGAATGAAGAATTTATGTTAAAAAGGGGTGTAAAAGTCGAAGGATTGACTTCATTGCACCGGGTTTTACCTCATATGGCTCGGTCCCTCTCAGCAGAAATAAACATCAGCCAAGAAACAAGTTTAAAACTGCTAGAGACATTGTCTTACTTCGTTCAGTTTGTCTTATGATTATCATCATCATCATTGCACTTTGCTGAATAACCATGTGTGCTCCGATCTCTCTTTCGTACAAAAGAAGATCTCAGCGGAAGTGCGCGAACTCCGTAGCACCGGCGAGGGTCCCGATGTAATGTATAAGACTGTGAAAATATTTTATAGGAATTTTATTTTACATTTTTTTCTAAGAAATTTGGCCCAGGCAGCGGCTTTTTCAGCCTGCTCTTTTTGAACTGCAAAGGGTTCTTTTACGTGAACACGGGACCTATGTTTTATTGTTCGTCTCCGATAGGACTAGGAACTCGATCTCACCTACACTGAGATCAGAGATCTCTGGAAAAATATCCCAATGGCTTCACGAGAGAGCGAACCGAGTACCTTTAGAATGGAAGGCGAGCACCTAACCTGTACGTCACAGAAATCTCAATGACAAAATGTTAATGGGAACCATGGACCATTACAATGGTATCTTTTGTAACAAAGTACTGCAGAGAAATATCATCTTTTGTAACAAAGTACTGCAGAGAAATATCATCTTTTGTAACAAAGTGCTATAGAGAAATATCATCTTTTGAAACAATGTCTCAGAGAAATATATCTTTGTAACAAAGTACTGCAGAGAAATATCATCTTTTGTAACAAAGTACTCAGAAAATATCATCTTTGTAACAAAGTATGCAGAAATGATCTTTTGTAACAAAGTACTGCAGAGAAATTCATCTTTTGTAACAAAGTATGTCTAGAGAAATAGTATCTTTTGTAACAAAGTACTTGCAAAAATTCGGTATCTTTGTAACAAAGTACTGCAGAGAAATGTATCTTTTGTAACATGCAAGTATTTTTGAACGAGAAATGGTATCTTTTGTAACAAGTACTCAGAGAAATGGTATCTTTTGTAACAAAGTACTGCAGAGAAATATCATCTTTTGTAACAAAGTACTGCAGAGAAATATCATCTTTGTAACAAAGTACTCAGAAATGTCATCTTTGTAACAAAGTACTGCAGAGAAATGGTATCTTTTGTAACAAAGTACTGCGGAGAAATATCATCTTTTGTAACAAAGTGCTATAGAGAAATATCATCTTTTGAAACAATGTGCTAAACATAAATATCATCTTTTGTAACAAAGTGCTACAGAGAAATATCAACTTGTGTAACAAAGTGCTACAGAGAAATATCAACTTTTGAAACAAAGTGCTAAAGAGAAATATCATCTTTTGTAACAAAGTGCTACAGAGAAATGGATTTTTAAACAACGTGCTGCAGAAACGCTTTTGAAACATAGCACAACTGTGTACTCCACATGTTCAGCATCTTTGTACTGCCAGCTATCTTTCAACAACGGTGTATGCCAGCTATGTTTAAACTAGTGTATGCCAGCAATGTTTCAACAAGTGTATGCAATATGTTTCAACAACTGGTATGCCAGCTATGTTTCAACTAACTGTGTATGCCAGTATGTTTCAACAACTGTGTATGCAGAATATGCTTTAACAACTGGTGATGCAGCATATGTTTCAACAACTGGTGTATCCAGCTATGTTTCAACAACGTGCTATGTCAGTTATGTTTCAACAACTGGTGTATGAAACAGTCTATGTTACATCTTTTGTACAAAGCTATGTTTCAACAACTGGTATGAAACAGCTATGTTTAACAACTGGTGTATGCGTCAGATTATGTTTAACAACTGGTGTATGCCAGCTATGTTTCAGCATCTGTTGTATGCCAGCTATGTTTCAACAACTGGTATGCCAGCATGTTTCAACAACTGTGTATGTCAGCTTGTTTCAACAACTGTGTATGCAGCTATGTTTCAACAACTGGTGTATGCCAGCTATGTTTCAACAACTGGTGTATGCCAGCAATGTTTCAGCAACTGTTGTATGCCAGAAATGTTTCAGCAACTGGTGTATACCAGCTATGTTTCAACAACTGTGTATGCCAGCTATGTTTCAAATCTGTTGTATGCCAGCATGTTCAGCAACTGTTGTATGCCAGCAATGTTTCAGCAACTGTGTATGCAGCAATGTTTCAGCAACTGTTGTATGCCAGCAATGTTTCAGCAACTGTTTATGCAGCAATGTTTCAGCAACTGTGTATGCCAGCTATGTTCAACAACTGGTGTATGCCAGCTATGTTTCACAACTGGTATACAGCTATGTTTCAACAACTGGTGTATGCCAGCAATGTTTCAGCAACTGTTGTATGCCAGCAATGTTTCAACAACTGGTGTATGCCAGCTATGTTTCAACAACTGGTGTATGCCAGCATGTTTCAACAACTGGTGTAGCCAGCTATGTTCACAACTGTTGTATGCCAGCAATGTTTCAACAACTGTTGTATGCCAGCTATGTTTCAACAACTGGTGTATGCCAGCTATGTTTCAACAACTGTTGTATGCCAGCTATGTTTCAACAACTGGTGTATGCCAGCTATGTTTCAACAACTGGTGTATGCCAGCAATGTTTCAGCAACTGGTGTATGCCAGCAATGTTTCAGCAACTGGTGTATGCCAGCAATGTTTCAGCAACTGTTGTATGCCAGCAATGTTTCAGCAACTGGTGTATGCCAGCTATGTTTCAACAACTGGTGTATGCCAGCTATGTTTCAACATCTGTTGTATGCCAGCTATGTTTCAGCAACTGTTGTATGCCAGCAATGTTTCAGCAACTGTTGTATGCCAGCAATGTTTCAGCAACTGGTGTATGCCAGCAATGTTTCAGCAACTGTTGTATGCCAGCAATGTTTCAGCAACTGGTGTATGCCAGCAATGTTTCAGCAACTGTTGTATGCCAGCAATGTTTCAGCAACTGGTGTATGCCAGCTATGTTTAAACAACTGGTGTATGCCAGCTATGTTTCAACATCTGTTGTATGCCAGCTATGTTTCAGCAACTGTTGTATGCCAGCTATGTTTCAGCAACTGTTGTATGCCAGCAATGTTTCAGCAACTGTTGTATGCCAGCTATGTTTCAACAACTGGTGTATGTCAGCTATGTTTCAACAACTGGTGTATGCCAGCTATGTTTCAACAACTGGTGTATGCCAGCAATGTTTCAGCAACTGTTGTATGCCAGCAATGTTTCAGCAACTGGTGTATGCCAGCTATGTTTCAACAACTGGTGTATGCCAGCTATGTTTCAACATCTGTTGTATGCCAGCTATGTTTCAGCAACTGTTGTATGCCAGCAATGTTTCAGCAACTGGTGTATGCCAGCTATGTTTCAACAACTGGTGTATGCCAGCTATGTTTCAACATCTGTTGTATGCCAGCTATGTTTCAACAACTGGTGTATGCCAGCAATGTTTCAACAACTGGTGTATGCCAGCTTTGTTTCAACATCTGTTGTATGCCAGCTATGTTTCAACAACTGTTGTATGCCAGCAATGTTTCAGCAACTGTTGTATGCCAGCAATGTTTCAGCAACTGGTGTATGCCAGCTATGTTTCAACATCTGTGTATGCCAGCTATGTTTCAACAACTGGTGTATGCCAGCAATGTTTCAGCAACTGGTGTATGCCAGCAATGTTTCAGCAACTGTTGTATGCCAGCAATGTTTCAACAACTGGTGTATGCCAGCTATGTTTCAACAACTGGTGTATGCCAGCAATGTTTCAACATCTGTGTATGCCAGCTATGTTTCAGCAACTGGTGTATGCCAGCTATGTTTCAACAACTGGTGTATGCCAGCAATGTTTCAACATCTGTTGTATGCCAGCTATGTTTCAACAACTGTTGTATGCCAGCAATGTTTCAGCAACTGGTGTATGCCAACAATGTTTTATTTTATGCTCTTGAGGTTTTATTACTTTTGTTCCGCCCGTGTGGTGCCAGGTCGCAAGGAAGCAAAGAATAGTACCACTGCAACCTGCAAGGCATGTCGTAAGAGGCGACTGATGTAGGACCTAGAAAGCTACCTAGTAAATAAAAAGCATCACAGAAATCGGATGTGCTGGCCTACTTTTATGCGCATAATTGGCACAAAGTTCAATCGCTCTTAGGCTCAGATCACATATAAATCACATAGAGTAGTTAACAAGTGGTCGATATGGAACGTTCGAAGAAGAAGATTACTTTTGCTTCTATCAAATTTCTCTGATGACGAATGATTTTTGGTATATATTTCAAATATGTACTTTTGAAGTGTTACAGAAGAGTCCTCCGTTTATCATGGGCAGAGAAACAAATTGATCTATCCAGAAAGAACGCAAAATCAAAGAAAACTGGCTGATGCTACAAATAAAACCTTAAATCAACTACTCAGAAATCTAGATTAGAGCGAAAACGAGTACTCCCGTGCTATATTGAATCAATACTTATGTATGGTAGCGAATCATGGACAATGAACAAACAATCAATACGATCATTGGAAGCCACAGAGATGTGGTTTTACAGAAGAATGATGAAAATTTCATGGACAGAAAAGAAAACAAATGTGGAGGTTTTAAATCAGGCCTGCACACAAAGAAATCTTATCAAAAGAATAATATCAGATAATCAAAGTTCTTCGGGCATATAATGCGAAGAGAAGGTTCAGAATATTTGGTGACTACAGGTAAAATAAATTCAGGGAAGGAGAGATCGTGGAAGACAGAGGGAGAAGATGTTGGATGGCCTGACATCATGGTTCGACAAAATATCGACGTCAGAACTGATTACATGCACCAAGCAAAGATAGTTGTGGCGAGACATGATCGCCTACGCCGGCAGGCACGGCACTTGATTGATTGAGAGTAGAGCTAGCCTTAAATTCCCACATTCAGAATTCTAGAGTAGAGCTAGCCTTAAATCCCTATTCAGAATTAGAATAGAGCTAGCCTTAAATACCCTCATTCAGAAATTAGAGTAGAGCTAGCCTTAAATATCCTCTCATTCCTACGTTGCATTTTTAATGGTCAGCTGACTGAACTCAATATCAGCCCATTCCTCCTCAATTGGATCTTTGCGGCCCTCTTCCAGCGAAAGATAGTGTTTAAATGTGGCAGTTGGGCGTCATCACCAACAACAATCCACCCTGGCTTACCACAGGGGTCACCATTATCTCCGGTGTTGTTCAATGCCTATACTGTGAGCATCACAAAAGAGCAGATCACGGGTAGAGGAAGGACAATGTCATATGCAGATGATGTGATGGTGTATCGCCAGGGCAAGGATAGAGAACAGCTTGTGGAGGAACTTCAGTCAGAACTCGACCGCATAGGTAGATGGTGCGTTGAAGCAGGAGCATTGGTCAACCCCACAAAAGCAGCGGTGACATGGTTCTCTTTAAACAACCACATCGTCAACACTCCAACACCATCTGTGGTTTTGTGTTCAGAGGTGGTGGAGCGATCTCAGTCTATGAAATACCTGGGGTTGCGTTTTGATCATAGTCTAGCTTTTACGGAACACATAGCTCATGTGATAATGAAGGCGAGGAAAGGTTTGCTGGCGATGAGGGTAATGGCTGCGGCGGATTGTGAACAGCGCCATCTTTGTCTTTTATACCAGGGTCTGGTCCTTTCTGTGCTTGAGTATGCGCTGGCGATCCTGACTCTCAGTCATAGTCAGATAGAACGACTGGAAAGAATACAGAACGAGGCGATGCGCATTATACTTGGTTGCACTAAAGACACGTCGTGCAGGGCGATGCGCTATCTCCTTGACTATCCTACTATGGAGTATAGAATACTGATGAGCCGTGCACGAGCATACCTTCGAGTCAATGCTGACACACAACATCCTCTGCACTTGGAAATAAAGAGACAAAAGGAAATAGGTTAACAAGAGGAACATCTTGGATGGGTCAGGCCGAGGACTGTATTGAACAGGTGTGTACACTTGAAGACATTGATCCCGGTGAAGAATGGATACCAGTGCCAAGAGCAATCGCTACATCCTTTTCTGTATGCATCGAACTTGATAAAGAATGCAGGCAACACAACCCACTTGTTGTGGAGGCAGAGGTTCAGGCATTAATTTCTGAGAACGCATCTGAGTATGATGTAATCATTTATACGGATGGTTCGGTGATTCGACATGTGCGGAGCTCGTGGGCTTTCACTGCTCAGGTCGGAGGTGATGTTGTGAAGGAAGACAGTGGTGGTTTTGCCGTGACTACTAGCAGTCTCACTATGGAAATCATGGCGGTTACCAAAGCGATGATCTGGCTAGAATCACAGACTTTTATCCATGCATGTTTTCTCAGTGACTCAATGAGTATGCTCAGGAAGATAGAAACTGGATGGGCTAGGAGACATTGGATAGAATCGCTGGGAGGTCTAAGCTGACAAAGATCAGTTTATTTTTGTGCCAGGGCATGCAGGTGTAAGGGGAATGAACGTGCGGATAGGCTTGCAGGTATGGCTGCTGTCCAAAGCGGACGAGCAATGGACCAGGCTGATATTATAAATTCCTTAAGAGAGAGAGGCGTGTGCATGATTCACGTAATAGCGGTAACTAGCCTTGAATCTCACAACACTAACAGACTGCTAGAACTCAATTAAGTGTGGTGTAGCTCGACAAGAACGCTATGTGGCAGACAAAGAAGAATTGTAAACTCAACAAAAGAACCGGTGTCGTTAGTCGCCCATCTGATGGAAACTGAGGAAGATCGGAGCACTTATGACTAATTTGTAGAATGAGTGATGCTGATCCCATTCAAATTCTAGAGTAGAGCTAGCCTTAAATTCCCTCATTCAGAAATGTAGAATAGAGCTAGCCTTAAATACCCTCATTCAGAAATGTAGAATATAGCTAGCCTTAAATCCCCTCATTCAAAATTCTAGAGTAGAGCTAGCCTTAAATTCCCTCATTCAGAAATGTAGAATAGAGCTAGCCTTAAATCCCTCATTCAGAAATGTAGATAGAGCTAGCCTTAAATTCCCTCATTCAGAAATGTAGAATAGAGCTAGCCTTAAATCACCTTATTCAGAAATCTAGAGTAGTAGAAGCTTGATCTCACTATGTTCAGAAATATAAAGTCTATTGTTGCTGTGTCGGCTAACCAGTTGAATGACTTGACAAAATCCACGCTCAAACAAATTTAATATGTAAAGTTGGAAATACAAGACATGTCTTACTACTTGATTGAACTCTGAACTGGAGATGTCTTTACAATGATGTAATTACAGTTATTTTCAGAGGTGAAGTATGCGGACAACAAAGTCTGACACGCCCTTGCAATGGGTAGCATTTGCAAAGCTGTATTTTAACCCTTAAAGGTTCTACTATTAAGAAGATCTTTTCTTTCTTTCTCGAATCCTGTTTGCCTCACAGCGTCAGGTCAAGAAGAGATTTCTAAAACGGACCCGTGTATGCGCTTCGTAGATAGTCTCTTTCGTCGCCTCTGTTATCTCTGAGGTCCATCTTTGCGTGGCAGGCCTTTTGCTTTGTACCATTGTATCGGAGCAGCATTGCTCTTTGAGGTGCACTGTCTGATGGTAATCTGCTTACGTGGCCGAACCATTTAATTTGTTGTTTCTTGATGAAGTCTAGTACTGATGTTGTAAACACTTTTTCCTGATGTCTTCATTTCTCAACCGGTCTCTTCTTGTTACACCCAGCATTCTGCGTAGACACTTCATCTCTGTCGTGACTAGTTTTCTTCCATCGTTTGTTAGTCAGTCCAGGTTTGGCACTGGAAACATAATGTGGGGAGAAAGATTGTGTTGAACATTGTTCTTTTTGTGTTCATGGTGACGTGTTTGCCTCTTAAAATTGGCGCCATTTGCCCTATCATTTGATTTGTTTGTTGCATCTGTGTTGAATTTCATTAGTTATTCTTCCGTTTGCTGAAAAAATGCTTCCCAGGTATGTGAAGTCTTTTACTTGATTTAGTGGGCGATTGTCGATGGAGATATTGGTAGTGCTTTCCTCTCTGGCGAATGTCATTACTTCTGTTTTGTCGATGTTTATTCTCATGTTGTATTCGTTACATGCTAACTGGAGTCTGTTAATGTGTTGTTGTAGCTGTTTTCTGTTGTTGATATGATTGCCTGATCGTCTGCAAAAGAAATTCATTTAAGAGTTCTCCGAGGTTGTTTCCTTCGCTGGTGTTAGCCATTTTACAGATGTGGTCAATATACGTGATGAACAGCAGCGGTGATAGTACGCAACCTTGTCTTACTTCTGACCCTACGTGAAGCTTTTCTGATAATCCTGTATTTGTTCTAATCGTACATTGCTATATTGAAAAGGTTGATTAGGTGGTCATTAACCCCATAGGTTGTTAGTATTTTCCACAACTTGTGCCTATCTACGCGGTCGAACGATTTTTCCTGATCTACAAATGCAACGTGTAGGTGTTTGTCAGATTCGACAGTCCTTTCTACTAACTGCCTGAGGGCGAATATTGCGTCTGTACAGCTTTTGTTCTTCCTGAATCCCATTTGGGAGTCATTAAGCTGTGGCTCGATGATGTGGCGGAGCCTTTTCTCAAGTATTTTGCAGAATATTTTCCCAGTGTGGCTCAGTAGCGCTATTCCTCTATACTTTGTACAGTCCCTCTTGCTACCTTTCTTCTTCCAGATAGGAACAGTTGTAGCATTAAGAAGATCTCATTTAAAAATACGAAATTACATGACTCAGGAACTGGCCGTTTTTGTGTATTAGTTAGGCCTATAAATGTATATAATATGTGCTAACTAATGCAAAACATATGATAATTTCATAAAGAATTAAGAAAAACATAAATTATATATGTTTAATCTCGTCTTCTCTTCCACCATTTACTTCTTTATGGCAAGTGGGGAAACGTAGTGATCTTGTGTGTGCTTGTTTTAAGGCACTTTGTAAGCTGATATTCATTTTTGTAAGGCTGTTTTTGATAATGTCGCTCCATCTTTTGCATGGTCTTCCTCTTGATTTGTACTCATTATAGTTTTTCAGTGTGGCTCTCTGTGGTAGGCGATACTATGGCATTCTTGTCAGGTGTCCAAACCATTTAATCTGTTGTTCTTTTATAAATTGCATGACTGGTTTCACATCCAGTCTTCTTCTGATTTCTTCATTTCTAATTTTGTCTCTTATTGTCACGTCTGCACCTCTTCTAAGACACCTCATCTCTGTCGTTATGATTTTCCGCAAATTAGCTGCTGTTATTGGCCATGTTTGACACTGGTAACATAGTGTTGGCCAGAAATTCGTTCTTATGAGATTTGCTTTAGTTGTTAGCGGTATCTCTTTATGTGACAACAGTGGTGTTAACTGTCCCAGTACTTGGTTAGCTTTTGTGCAACGATTGCTGATTTCTCTATCGATACTTCCATCTGCTGTGAAAATTGCTCTAAGTATTTGGCCTCAATTGTTTGTTTTATTTCTACGTTCTGGAGTTTTATTGTAAGGTTTTATTGTTGTCTACTTATTGCCATTGTCTCTGTTTTTATTATATTTATTTTCATGTTGTGCTCCTCTCCTTGATGTTAACCAAGCTCAAATGATTCTGGAGAGATTCTTTGTTTTCTGCAATCAATACTTGGTCATCTGCAAATAAAAGTTCTGAAATATTATTTTCTTCCTCTATTCCTGCTTCTCTACTTATGTTGTCCATGTATGTTATAAACAGTAGTGGGGAGAGCACACATCCTTGTCTAACTCCTGAGTTTACTGTGAATGTTTTTTTGATGTTCCGGCTTTTGTTCTTATGTAACTTTTATTTGAAATGTATAAACTCTTGCAGACCTTGATGAGATGCTTTGCTGATTCCATATTTTCTTAGACAATCCCATAGTTTGTTTATATCGACTCTGTCGAATGCCTTTTCCTGATCTATGAATACCACACTACATGTCTTGTTATGTTCTATTGCACCTTCCGTCAGTTGTCTTAATGTGAATATTGCATCTGTACAGCAAGATCGTTGATTAAAGTATGCTTCTTCTTTCTTCTTCTTTCTGCGTTTACCCGCTGTGAATTCATGCCTAGTCAGGGAGCCTGGTATGGCGCTTCTGACTGATTTTTACGTGAAAACCTACTTACCGTTTCTACGGTGTTCCTAGCCATTCAGGCGAAACTTGTCCGACTTTAGAGGTAAGGGCATGCTTCTATTACACTGACATTTTCGATTGTGCATACAAACATACAACCTCCACCCCCTCATCCCCACTTCTCTGATCGCTACATCAACATATATCGAAACTAACCGGAGGCCATTATCATCATCTTCTTCATCATCATCATTATCATCTTCTACATCATCAGTATCATCATCTTCGTCATCATTATCAGTATCATCTTTTTCATCATCATTATCATCCTCTTCATCGTCATCATAAGTATCTTCATCTTCTTTATCATTATCAGTATCATCATCATTGATGTGACTTGTATTGGCGAAACTGGCAAGAAGAAGTTTAGTCATCATTTCTGCATCTCATCTGATTCCTCTTCTATTATTGCGATGATGAGGAGAAGTATAGTTTCTGGGAGATGATCCTATTTTATATACAGGTGTTCAGTGTCTCTGTTATTCCATCAGTCCAACACTTGTATGACCCTCCTCCTCACCCCATGTTTCCGTTGACTGTGTGTATCGTTGCCTGTTGTAGTGGACTATTTGAAAGCATTTGTTTTAGATTGTCGAACAAATGAATACGCAAACTTCAGACCTACCAAAAGTTGGCATTCCCCTAAAGTATGTGCCAGAGTAACCCCATAGAGAGAGGAGACTGAATCAGAAGTATCTATCCGGACAGAAGTTAAAGGAATACTCGACAAGGATGAGCAGAACAGCATACAACGCAAGTCACTCTCAGTTTACTTGATGAAGAATACCCACATGATCTCTGGGTATACACAAGGATGGGTCAGCAGAAAATGCAGTGAAGAATGGAGGAGCAGGAGTGTACATAGAATACCCAAACAACGATAGAGATGCGATTAAAGTACCAACGGGGAAATTCTATCACAACTATGAAGCAAAAATTCAGGCAATCAAGGTTTCAACTGAGAAACTATTGAATACCAGGCTCGATCCTCAACCTGTTGTATTTTTGACTGATGCAAAATCAGCACTCCAAGCAATCCAGTCCAGAAAATTGCCAGGTCTACTGACCCTACTGTCTAAATTGTCCAAGCAGCGCAGGGTCGTCTTGTAGTGGATACCCTCTCACTGTGGAATACCAGGAAATGAAACAGCAGACCGATTGGCCAAGGAAGGTGCTGCAGGAGAGCAACCGGATGTGCCAGTTACCTACCACCAAAAGAAAAGGATGATTAAATCAATGAGAAAGCCACAAATACCAACACAAGACGATTACTATAATATGAGCAGAACAAGTTGTCATTCTGCGCCTTAGAACAGGACACAATTAACTCTACAGCCACATGTATACAAAATTCAAGATTGGCAATTCAGCCATGTGGATATGTGGACAGGCACATCAGACTGCAGAGCACATACTTCAAGACAACACCAAATATAATACACTGAGGCAAACTCACTGGCCTAACGAAACAACACTCGACATAAAACTACACGGACCTCTGTGTGAGCTACAAAAGACAGTGAAGTTCATACAAGAGACAACATTGCATATATAGACAAATTTCAAGCAAACGAAAGGAAGGAAGGAAGATCGTCGAAACATGTTGACTTTATGTATCATTGCATGTTGTAGTATAGACCTACTATTTGAAGACAGTCGTGTTAGATCGTCAAAAATATATGTTGACTGTGTATCATTGCATTTGTTGTTAGTGATACATTCAGTATTCTTCTCATTAAATATTCTTCTCATTAAATATTCTTCTCATTAAATATTCTTCTCATTAAGTATTCTTCTCATTAAGTATTCTTCTCATTAAGTATTCTTCCATTAGTATTCTTCATTAAGTATTCTCTATTAAGTATTCTTCTCATTAAGTATTCTTCATTAATTCTTCATTAAGTATTCTTCTATTAGCTATTCTTCAAGGATATCATTTCTAATGTTATAAATTTCTTTTTGTTTTCTATTGACGTCGTCCATGTCTGGTACTGGTAGCACAGAATTGTCCATGTCTGGTACTGGTAGCACAGAATTGTCCATGTCTGGTACTGGTAGCACATAATTGTCCATGTCTGGTACTGGTAGTACAGAATTGTCCATGTCTGGTACTGGTAGCACAGAATTGTCCATGTCTGGTACTGGTAGCACAGAATTGTCCATGTCTGGTACTGGTAGTACATAATTGGCCATGTCTGGTACTGGTACCACAGAATTATCCATGTCTGGTACTGGTAGTACAGAATTGTCCATGTCTGGTACTGGTAGCACATAATTGTCCATGTCTGGTACTGGTAGCACAGAATTGTCCATGTCTGGTACTGGTAGCACAGAATTGTCCATGTCTGGTATTGGTAGTACAGAATTGTCCATGTCTGGTACTGGTAGCACATAATTATCCATGTCTGGTACTGGTAGCACAGAATTATCCATGTCTGGTACTGGTAGCACAGAATTGAATGAAAGATTATGTTATATAGTGCTCTTGTTGTGTCTATCGACACGCATTTTCTGTCCTCAACCCGTGGACGGTCATCATTTATATAAATGAAATAGAAAATTGATTAAAAATTGGATCGTGTAAGATGGGCATAAGATGAATTCAAATGAAGAATTCAAATTTTTAATGATTATTCAAGCTCAAAATCACGACAAAAATCTCCCCAAATACTTCTGAACCACTATCGCCCCCACCCCGGAAGGCTTCAGCGCCCACTTGGGGGAGGGAACGATACCGCCCACTTTAGGAACAAATGGTCACATTGGTCCACTAGTTCCTGTAATTCTTGTTCAGTTCACGCTACAGGATTTCTCAACTTTCTTATCTCTCAATAAAATTATGTGATACATAGCAGTTACTACTAGAGTGGTCTAAAATGAAAATTTAGATATCTTTCGCATTAATAAATTATCGGGTTGCCATGGAAACGGTAGCCATGTTGGATTATAAACAACGTCGTACGGTCTCCAAACAGAGTGAAATAAATAACAATTGCAATTTATTTTGACTGCACAACCTAAATATACCAATATTCTTGCCCACTGACAACTTTAAATTGTTCTGTAACATGTAACTGATCTCTAGGAGTGCAACGAATAAGACATACCCAATTTACGGCCCAAAATAGGACCCCCTGGTTCATAAAAAATTCATATAAATTTATTTGCTAGAGAAAGGTGCATTTTCTGTTGTCTAATGGCTTCAATATTAATATATATATGTCAGGGTCAAATCTCATATTGCTATCTTGAGGATTTCTTTCATGGTTGAAAACGTACATTACCACGTTAACGAAATTTACAAATGGGAGAAAACTGTGTTTTAAAAATATAATGTGAATTTAGTCTAAAGTGTCAGGGAAATCGTCCGTTACAGCATACAGTCATTGCCTAGCCTAATTAAATATAATATATCTGTTAGTATTCAGATCAAGCTTTACAATGATACATGACTCGATTGGGTTAATTGAATGCCATACACTGTATCTAGGGAAAAAAGAAAGATAATTGAAGACATTTTCTATAGCGAATTTTTAGAGGGTAGGGCTGTTGAAAAATAATTTTGAAGCATTTTTCGGGATCATAAATAAAAACTCTTTGCATAATTTGATTGTAGAGATGCAATACTAACATAATATGATGAATTTGAAAAATCGATATCTATAAGCTATAATGACCCAACTGTCAGTAGTATAACCCCTTAAAGAAAATAAAACGCAATGAATTATTGATGTCCGTAATTTGAACTTGAATCTTCGATCATTTAGTTTATTTTATTTACCTGACTTTATTTTAATTTATTGAAATTAATCATTTGAAAATTGACCATGTATGACAGAAATATATATCAATTTTCTATGTCAAAGTGAGAATAGAGCATGTATATATGTATATTGATTGGGGGCGCTGGCAAACTGTTATAATGGGGAGGGGCCTTACAAAGTTTATGTCATGTAAAGTGGGCGGTGGTCCGAAAACGTTTGGGAATCTATGAATTAGACAAAACTCGTAAGGAATATGAATTAAATATTAACATACAGAAAACAAATACTATGGTAATCAACAAGGAAATGGAGAAACCTAAAATGAATGTACAAATACATGGATAATTACTACATCAAGTAAAAGTTTCTTATATCTGGTCAGATGATAACAGATGATGGCAGATGTATAACAGAAATTAAAAAGAGAACAGGAATGGCCAAGGATAATTTCAATAGTATGAGAAAGTTACTGACATCCAAACAAATTACAAACAGGCGAAACATGAGAATGATCAAATGCTATATATATCCTATATTAATGTATGGCTCGGAAACATGGACAAGGAACAAGCAGTTAGAAGACAGAATTGATGCATTTGAGATGTGGATATATAGAAGAATAGGCAGTTTCATGGACATAAAACTGACAATGGGTACAGGGCAAAGGCGGCCACGCAAAAGATGGACTCAGAGATAACAGAGGCGACAGAAAGAGCTATCTACAAAGGCATACTAGCTGTTTAAAATTCTTCCTGACCTGACGCTGTGAGGCATACAGGATTCGAGAAAGAAGAGATGGACATAAAAACAGACAAATAAACAAGTTTTAGAGAACTAGGCATGAAGAAACAACTATTAAGAGAATAAAATTCAGACAAGTGAATTTTGAGCAAATAAAAGACATGACAACATGATACATTTTACTAAAATGTAATTGAAGCAATACGAACTGGATAAGTGGGTGGAAATTTAAAAAGGACATACGATCTGCAATTAGCCATCAAAGCAAAGACATTAAGATGCTAATTATTAGTCCAACGCTTGGCGGAACATGGATGTTTAGATGATGATATATGAAGACTTAACTGTAATATGACTTGAATCTTTTTACCGTCTCAGAAATAGTACTCACTTGTGATACTGTAAATCGCACTGATACTATTGTCTGCCAAATTTCTGCACATCGTAACTAAAGCATAAACCTTGATCAATCCAGTTACCTTGCAGTTAAATCACTTACTTGCTAATGCTACAGTTACTATCTAATTCGACGTTGATAGTCACTGACGTTATGTTATCCAAGACATCAATCTGATGTTATAGCTAATTCGACATTCTGAATCTCTGACAGTTCTGGTCTAAACCGAAGTACTTGACTATCTGAGTTACTAGTCAATCTGACAGTAACTAGGTTAACTGACATTTGTTACTATTGTCTGCACATCAGTCTCTCGACGTTACTATCTATCTCTGTACATTACTTGCTAATCACAGTTACTTGATCTAATCTCAAGTTACAGTCTAATTTCGACACTTAGTAGTCTAATCTCGACAGTTACTAGTCTAATCTCGACAGTTACTTGTCTAATCTCGACAGTTACTTGTCTAATCTCGACAGTTACTAGTCTAATCTTCGACAGTTACTAGTCTAATACTCGACAGTTATTAGTCTAATCTCTGACAGTTACTTAGTCTAATCTCGACAGTTACTAGTCTAATCTCGACAGTTACAGTCTAATCAGACAGTTACTAGTCTAATCTCGACAGTTACTAGTCTAATCTCGACAGTTACTAGTCTAATCTCGACAGTTACTAGTCTAATCTCGACAGTTACTAGTCTAATCTCGACAGTTACTAGTCTAATCTCGACAGTTACTAGTCTAACTCGACAGTTATAGTCTAATTCGACAGTTACAGTCTAATCTCGACAGTTACTAGTCTAATCTCGACAGTTACTAGTCTAATCTCGACAGTTACTTGTCTAATCTCGACAGTTACTAGTCTAATCTCGACAGTTACTAGTCTAATCTCGACAGTTACTAGTCTATTCGACGTTACTGTCTAATCTCGACAGTTACTAGTCTAATCTCGACAGTTACTAGTCTAATCTCGACAGTTACTAGTCTAATCTCGACAGTTACTAGTCTAATCTCGACAGTTACTAGTCTAATCTCGACAGTTACTAGTCTAATCTCGACAGTTACTTGTCTAATCTCGACAGTTACTAGTCTAATCTCGACAGTTACTAGTCTAATCTCGACAGTTACTAGTCTAATCTCGACAGTTACTAGTCTAATCTTGACAGTTACTAGTCTAATCTCGACAGTTACTAGTCTAATCTCGACAGTTACTAGTCTAATCTCGACAGTTACTTGTCTAATCTCGATAGTTACTAGTCTAATCTCGACAGTTACTAGTCTAATCTCGACAGTTACTAGTCTAATCTCGACAGTTACTTGTCTAATCTCGACAGTTACTAGTCTAATCTCGACAGTTACTAGTCTAATTTCGACAGTTACTAGTCTAATCTCGACAGTTACTAGTCTAATCTCGACAGTTACTAGTCTAATCTCGACAGTTACTAGTCTAATCTCGACAGTTACTAGTCTAATCTCGACAGTTACTAGTCTAATTTCGAAGTTATAGTCAACTCGACAGTTATTAGTCTAATCTCGACAGTTACTAGTCTAATCTCGACAGTTACTAGTCTAATCTCGACAGTTACTAGTCTAATCTCTACAGTTACTGTCTAATTCGACATTACTAGTCTAATCTCGACAGTTACTAGTCTAATCTCGACAGTTACTAGTCTAATCTCGACAGTTACTTGTCTAATCTCGACAGTTACTAGTCTAATCTCGACAGTCTACTAGTCTAATCTCGAAGTTACATCTAATCTCGACAGTTACTTCTAATTCTCGACAGTACTAGTCTAATTTCGACAGTTACTAGTCTAATCTCGATATATAAGAATAAGTGGAATGAAATTGTATGTATGTCTGTTCCCATTGTTTCAAGATATCTGGACATCCTAAGGACTTGAAATTTGGCAAGAGAGTAGCTTTCATAGATGGAAAGATGTAAACTTATAAAACAGGACTATTGGTTCGTCTCTATATCTAAAATCTAACTTAACGAAATGGTCATGAAAAGTTAAAAACCGAAAAATTGTATCCATGTTTTAACTTGCCAGTCACATGTTAAAGCAATGATGAAGACTAATATTATAACGTATTTTAACACATTTGCTAAGAGGTGTGTGTGTGTGTGTGGCTTAATTGATGAGAGCGCAGTCTACCATGTGGTAAACCCACGTTCGATTTAGGGTAAGGCCAATTTTTTTTTAAAACTCATAAATTTATACTCTGAATAAATGCAATTTGTCAATTGTTATTTTAGTCTATTTTGAGGAGAACGAGGCATGTTTCTATAATATGCTCAGTCTCGCACTGTTTTGGACTTATAAACGTAGGAAATGATACAATTTCGTAGATCTATCGAAACTAATGAAGTTAAAGATATGTGGTTGGAGAATGATAAGAAAAGAAAAATGAAGGCCAAAATCATGGAGACAGAGGAGGAAAGATAATTTATTAGGTTTTGTTTGTAAATGAACTTGTGCAGTGACCTTGTGTTGGTAAATGAACTTGTGCAGTGACCTTGTGTTGGTAAATGAACTTGTGCAGTGACCTTGGGTTTGTAAATGAACTTGTGCAGTGACCTTGTGTGTGTAAATGAACTTATACAGTGACCCTGTGTGTGTAAATGAACTTGTGCAGTTGACCTTGTGTATGTAAATGAACTTGTACAGTGACCTTGTGTTGGTAAATGAACTTATACAGTGACCTTGTGTGTGTAAATGAACTGTAAATTGACCTTGTGTGTGTAAATGAACTTGTGCAGTGACCTTGTGTATGTAAATGAACTTATACAGTGATCTTGTGTATGTAAATGAACTTATACAGTGATCTTGTGTGTGTAAATGAACTTATACAGTGACCTTGTGTGTGTAAATAAACTCATACAGTGACCTTGTGTGTGTAAATTAACTTATACAGTGACCTTGTGTGTGTAAATGAACTTATACAGTGACCTTGTGTGTGTAAATGAACTTGTGCAGTGACCTTGTGTTGGTAAATAAACTTATATGTGTATAACCTCAACTAGAGTCAGACACAGCTAGGCAGTCAATGTTCTTTTTGTCTATATGTAGATGCAGTATGCTAACAAGAAAATGTTGATATATTTTTGCAATTTTATTGTTAAATTAAAGAGAGCTCTTCCAGAACTTTTGTTTCAAATAAATTTGGTCTCAAAACGATCATATGTTATTTCTTGTGTAATATATCAATGTAGCCATGAAGTATTTCATGAGCTTGTTTCTTCTTTTTATCTATGAGCGGGCCAGATAGAAATCTAGCGAGACCGCCACTTTTAACCTACGGAGAGTGAATGTTATATAGAGCTGCTAGCAGCAACTGACAACTAAAGAATTGAAACAAAGACTTCGAGTTTATTCTATTATTGTGTCGCTAGACTAAACTCGAACTTGTCTGATTCCACTTGGATATGTCTAGATATTAATTACGATGGGACTAGTCTTCTACAAAATCTTTACCCACCTCCGCTACATTCCCCCGCGCGCCCCTCCACTCCCACTGCATAATTTTCACATAGTTTCAGCGAGTTGGCCAAGAACTTCAACCAATCATCTTCTAATGCTGGTATTGTTTTGTAGATGTTCCAGCGAATGTTCCAGTACGGTGAGATATGTGGAACTTTTCTTCATATTCATGAGAGAAATAGTTACTTCAGTTATTCTTTATATTTTAGTTGAGTGCAATCTGAAGAGAATTAGTTGATCGAAGACGGCAGTGACGGTGTAGACGGACTGTCAGGAAAGTGAGATAAATTGTGTTGTTTTATCATAGTAGGTTGTATATCCTTCTTTAATCATAGTTGTACATGATAATTAGCAACTGACATCATCATTTGATAACATTGTCACTGAGTGATTTCACTTAGTCTTAACTTCATTTATTGTTGTCATTTTATTGTTGTCATTTTATTGTTGTCCTTTTATTGTTGTCATTTTATTGTTGTCATTTTATTTTTGTCATTTTATTGTTGTCATTTATTGTTGTCATTTATTGTTGTCATTATTGTTGTCCTTTATTGTTGTCATTTTATTGTTGTCCTTTATTGTTGTCCTTTGTTGTTGTCATTTATTGTTGTCCTTTATTGTTGTCCTTTATTGTTGTCCTTATTGTTGTCCTTTATTGTTGTCCTTTATTGTTGTCATTTATTGTTGTCATTTTATTGTTGTCCTTATTGTTGTCATTTATTGTTGTCCTTTTATTGTTGTCCTTTTATTGTTGTCATTTTATTGTTGTCCTTGTATTGTTGTCATTTTACATTAGTCTTGCAACTTCATTTTATTGTTGTCCTTTTATTGTTGTCATTTTATTGTTGTCCTTTTATTGTTGTCCTTTTGTTGTTGTCATTTTATTGTTGTCCTTTTATTGTTGTCATTTTATTGTTGTCCTTTTATTGTTGTCCTTTTATTGTTGTCCTTTTATTGTTGTCCTTTTATTGTTGTCATTTTATTGTTGTCCTTTTATTGTTGTCATTTTATTGTTGTCATTTTATTGTTGTCCTTTTATTGTTGTCATTTTATTGTTGTCCTTTTATTGTTGTCCTTTTATTGTTGTCATTTTATTGTTGTCCTTGTATTGTTGTCCTTTAGTAAGTTGTACATTTAGTTTACATAGAAAAATGAATACAATCTCAGTCAGCTTTTGCCTTGCGAGTCGAAGGTCGTGAGTTTGAACTCGGACCGTGACGTTCTGTTCACGAGTGCAGTTTTTTTCCCAGATATCTCTAGGATTGTTGCTGAAGTTACGCAGTTCGTGTTTTGTACAATACTCTCGGCAGGTGCCATTTCTACGTAGAGGGAACGAGCCATGTCGGGTAAAACCCGGTGCAATGAAGTCAATCTTTCGGCTTTAAAACCCTTTAAGGTTCAGTCTCATTTCCTTTTTATTTCACGTAATTTCTCCACAAAATAGAGTTCATAAATCTCTTTTCTGTTACCTTATTGTGTGTGAACACTTAATATAATTGAGTGCATGAAACATTTTGTTTTCATTATGTTTTCATAATTTTCATATGTAAATTATTGGGTTTTAAAAAACCTATTAGAGTCACGATTGCATAGTGGTTAGTTTACTAGTTTTTTCTACACGTGGTCCGGGTTCATTTTCACAGTGGGAGAGACGGTAACGATTCTGAGGTCGATGCAATCAATATCTCAGTTAGGTACCAAAAAGTACTGGAATGTAAAGGCTGCAGGCGTGATGTTGACCACTCGTACTGGGCTGATAGTCGATTAAAAGTACGTCTATAGTAGCGAACACGAAAATGTATAACGTGTTAATACGTCTTTAGTCCCAAGGGGAGAGATACTAACAAACGATTAAACACGTCTTTATCAGTTATCGTCAGAACGAGTAAACACGTCTTTAGCAATGAAAGAGTTAACCGAATCGCATTAATTTTCGTTCCGTGGCACATGAGTGTCAATGTCAATGAGAGAGCGGTGAGGCAGGACCGTGCGGTATATTTTCTCAGTATGATGCAAGTCTTCGAAATGCCACCTCTTAAATGTTTTTTCCTTTAAAATAACTTCGATTGATATTTTTTTGTTTTTAAACTGCACAAAATTTACGAAAACTATTTTTATTATGAAAATATAAATTACTTTAAAATAATGATATCAACAAACAGTTTTACACTTCTAACTTTAACTTTAACAAATTCGTTAATTATGTATGTGTAGTCTAGAGAGGCAGCCAATGTAGATTCAATAGAAATTAATGACAGATTTCTAAGTTTTGTTTGGCTTATTGAATTTCTTAAGTAGTGTTTTATTAATTTTAATTTGGAAAAACTTCTTTCCCCACTAGCTGCAGAGACAGGGAAGGTTAATAAAACTCTTAGAGCTACAACAGTACTCGGATACAAAGTAATTAAGATATTTTGGCACAAATAATTTAAAACATGAAATCAAATATTGTCAATAATTTTAAGCTCAAAGCAGAACTATTAACACGTAACACGTGCAATTGCCGCCTCAGCTTTTAGGAGCGGTCACGCGGTATATTACAAACAAAAATAATAGCTTCGCGCTGTCAGATCAAAAGTCTTTTGTTGGGCGCTCGCCAACAATGCACCTGAAACCGAAATCAATGGGTACCGGAAACGCTAAGGCAGAGGCGTGCGATAAATCGTATATATCATATATATATATATATATATAATATAATATAATATAATATAATATAATATAATATAATATAATATAATATAATATAATATAATATAATATAATATAATATAATATAATATAATATAATATAATATAATATAATATAATATAATAACAGACCAATATAGAAAAGCGTCGCGTTAAGATTTTAAATTATTGAATAGGTCAAATTGTATTTTGATTTCGCTGCTTATGCTGCGCCCTTACGGCTCCAACTAATGCGATCACCTCTTTGTATCATAGCATGGCACGGCCCTGCAGACAGCTAGTTGTTTCTGTTACCATATCAGGGGGCCAGCCAATGAACAGATCTGACATTCTAAATGCCTTCATAGAGTGTGCCACAAAAAGGACTTTCATTTCTTCTTCTTCTTCTGCATTCGCCCGTTATAAATTCAGGAGTAGCCATGACGCCTGGTGTGGCGCTTCTGACTGATGTTTTCGTATTTAAACTAATCCATGTTGAACTGCTAGATTGCAAGATCTGGGATTGAAAATTAGAGTGACCAGAAAAGAACAGCACAACAGACGTAGGAGTAGACATCTCAATCTTCTTCTTCTTCTTTGCGTTCGTTCTTTACGACCAATTTTAATCACTCTTTGTGATATGTTTGATCTTTGCCAAGAACGTGTATACGTTGCACATTGGTTTAGTAGGCCCCTAAACGCATAGACTTCTACACATTTAGGACATGTGCATCCGATTTCAGCCAAACCTCCTTAGTCGCCTCTTAGACATGCGTGGCAGGTAACAGTGGTTCTATTCTTTACATCCCAAATGTGGCCCCCGGTAACCACTCGGGCGACACCTCAATCAACACTGAACTCGTACGATTGGTATCTAGATGCTGCTAGAGATATTGCGAAGGAGCTCGGGGAACCAATGGACATGTTCGGAGTGCAATGAAGATATTCCAACAGTTTTAAACTGAAGTTTTAATATTAAAAGAAACCCCTACATACACACACACATACACACACACAGACACACACACACATACACACACACACAGACACACAGACACACATACACACACACACAGACACACACACATATACGTGCATACACACACAGAGACACTGAATACAAATGCAGATATAACTATCATCAGATTGCGCGACGAGAAGATGTGAACAATGCCACATATTTTTAATTTGTGTTCAATTCTTGTACATTATGGGCTGTCCATGACTTTGAATATTCTGTTATAACAATGTAAATGTTGTTCTTTCTTTTCTTTCTCGAATCCTGTTTGCCTCACAGCGTCAGGTCAAGAAGAGATTTCTAAAACGGACCCGTGTATGCGCTTCGTAGATAGTCTCTTTCGTCGCCTCTGTTATCTCTGAGGTCCATCTTTTGCGTGGCCGACCTTTTGCTTTGTACCCATTGTATCGGAGCAGCATTGCTCTTGAGGTACACTGTCTGTTGGTAATCTGCTTACGTGGCCGAACCTTTTAATTTGTTGTTTCTTGATGAAGAAACTGAAATACTTGTTGTTTCGTGATGAAATACTGATGTTGTACCCACTTTTTCCTGATGTCTTCATTTCTCAACCAGTCTCTTCTTGTTACACCCAGCATTCTGCGTAGACACTTCATCTCTGTTGTGACTAGTTTTCTTCTATCATTTGTTGTCAGCATCCAGGTTTGGCACTGGTAACATAATGTGGGGAGAAAGACTGTGTTGAAAATTGGCAAAACACGTAATTACAAAGTACTGTAGTTTTACAAATTACAAAAACAATGACAAAATACAGCAACGTTTCGACCAACAAGGCCTTTATCAAGCAAACGAACAAACAGGAGTGACAAATTAAAATGAAACACAAATGGACGACCAAATACAAACGTATCTAAGGAAAATCTGGAATAAAAACGAATAACGAAATAAATGTAACACAAAAACACACATAAAAACTAGAAATAGAAAGGAAAAGAAACAATGAAACATCTAGTAAATATATAACTTGAATACATGCAACATATACCCATATAGATTACAAAGCAGGGGAAGAGAAATTACTAAGAAGCATAAGAATGGAGTATAACATGAATACATGCAACATATACCCATATAGATTACAAAGCATGGGAAGAGAAAGTACTAAGAAGCATAAGAATGTAATACGTTGAGCCGCGTGGTCGCAAGGTACCATACAAAGAAATCAACCGATTCTCCAGAGCATCGACTGCGATCATCCGAGGAACATGATCGGATGGCTGACCTGACATCGTGAGCACCTAAATGGCCAGTGTCATTGAAATGGGTGGCTACAGGGTCACAGAGCATTGGCGTATGTCGCGTAAGTGTTGGGCGAATCGGTCACTGAGCCTCTTGCCTGTCTCGCCGATATAAGCCTTGTTACACCGCTTACAGATAATGGCATAGATAAGATTACGGGACTCGCATGTGAACCCATCGTCAATAAGAAACGTGCCTAAAGGAAAAGATACAGTACGCGTCTGTATCACATAAGCACACGTGTTGCAACGCCGACGACCACACTGGACAGTGCCAAAATGAGTCTGATCGATAGCTGTTTGGGTAAACCCGCCTTTTATATGCTCCCCAAAATTCATAACTCCACAATCCCGGTAGGCCTATCGTTTCTGCTTGCTCCTGCCCTACGGAACACATCTCCGAATTCCTTGATAGCATCTTTAATCCCATAGTCACCACACTCCCATCATTTTGAAGGATACAAACCACGCTTTGTCTGTCTTTTCTACCATTGAGTTGCTCCCCGAGAGAACCTACCGTCTCTTCCTCCTTGATGTGTGCTCATTGTACACTTCTATACCTCATCCTGACGGCCTTATAGCTCTCCAGTTCTTTCTCAATAGGAGAACTAATCCACTTGTGTCAACTTCTGCTCTCCTTCGTCTTGCGGAACTAGTTCTCACTCTTAACTCCTTTCAGTTTTAATGCCCAAACTTTTGAGCAGATCAGTGGGGTTGCCATGGGTACTAAAATGGGACCTAGTTATGCTTGTCTTTTCATGGGTTATCTTGAACACCTAGTATGGACTACATATGATGGCCCCTTCCGTCTGTCTATCACAGATACATTGATGACTGTATTGGCATCACTGATATGCCTGAAGCCGATTTGTCACGCTTCATTAATTTCATTAATGTTTTCAACCCTTCTATTCGTTTTACTTCTCACATCTCCACTACTTGTGTCAACTTTCTTGACATTACTATCACCTTACGCCTATCCGCTATCTCTACATCAGTATATTACAAGCCTACTGATGCACATAGTTTTCCCCTCTATACTTCTTCCCATCCCCGGGCATGTCGTGACTCTTTGCCATTCTCGCAGCTCTTAAGCCTTCGTCGCCTTTGTAGTGAGGACGATGATTTTCTTGAGAGAGCTCGCGAGATGCTTGATTTCTTTCGTAGGCGCATATACCCGGAGAGGTGCTTGTCTCGGCTATGCATCGAGTTCAGAAAATCACTCGCCAGCAGGCCCTTACCAGTCAGCATAGCACTACTAACTCTGACAGAGTAAAACTTATCTTAACTTACCACCCCCATAGTTCCCTGGTAAAAAATGTTTTATTCCGTCATCTGTCTCTCCTTAGATCAGATCCTGAGACCCGTTCTGTCTTCTCCAACTATCCTTTGGTGTCTTACAGACGGGACAGAAGTCTTAAAGATATGTTGGTACACAGTCGCCTTAAGTCCAATATCCAGACTCATTTTGGCACTGTCCAGTGTGGTCGTCGGCGTTGCAACA
Organism: Arion vulgaris; assembly: GCA_020796225.1. Taxonomy (NCBI): domain Eukaryota; kingdom Metazoa; phylum Mollusca; class Gastropoda; order Stylommatophora; family Arionidae; genus Arion; species Arion vulgaris. The sequence continues at coordinate 71,026,280 of CM036755.1, read as the reverse complement.
CGTGTGCTTATGTGATACAGACGCGTACTGTATCTTTCCTTTAGGCACGTTTCTTATTGACGATGGGTTCACATGCGAGTCCCGTAATCTTATCTATGCCATTATCTGCAAGCGGTGTAACAAGGCTTATATCGGCGAGACAGGCAAGAGCCTCAGTGACCGATTCGCCCAACACTTACGCGACATACGCCAATGCTCTGTGACCCCTGTAGCCACCCATTTCAATGACACTGGCCATTTAGGTGCTCACGATGTCCAGGTCACAGCCATCCGATCATTTCCCTCGGATGATCGCAGTCGATTTGCTCTGGAGAATCGGTTGATTTCTTTGTATGGTACCTTGGACCACGCGGGCTCAACGTATTACATTCTTATGCTTTTTAGTACTTTCTCTTCCCATGCTTTGTAATCTATATGGGTATATGTTGCATGTATTCATGTTATATTCCATTCTTATGCTTCTTAGAAATTTTCTCTTCCTGCTTTGTAATCTATATGGGTATATGTTGCATGTATTCAAGTTATATATTTACTAGATGTTTCATTGTTTCTTTTCCTTTCTATTTCTAGTTTTTATGTGTTTTTTTTGTGTTACATTTATTTCGTTATTCGTTTTTATTCCAGATTTTCCTTAGATACGTTTGTATTTGGTCGTCCATTTGTGTTTCATTTTAATTTGTCACTCCTGTTTGTTCGTTTGTTGATAAAGGCCTTGTTGGTCGAAACGTTGCTGTATTTTGTCATTGTTTTTGTAATTTGTAAAACTACAGTACTTTGTAATTACGTGTTTTGCCAATCAAATAGTTTTACTGCAGTTCCATATATATATATACTGAATGTTGAAAATTGCTATTTTTGTGTTCATGGTGACGTGTTTGCATCTTAAAATTGGCGCCATTTGTCCTATCATTTGTCCTATCATTTGTCCTATCATTTGTCCTATCATTTGTCCTATCATTTGTCCTATCATTTGTCCTATCATTTGTCCTATCATTTGTCCTATCATTTGTCCTATCATTTGTCCTATCATTTGTCCTATCATTTGTCCTATCATTTGTCCTATCATTTGTCCTATCATTTGTCCTATCATTTGTCCTATCATTTGTCCTATCATTTGTCCTATCATTTGTCCTATCATTTGTCCTATCATTTGTCCTATCATTTGTCCTATCATTTGTCCTATCATTTGTCCTATCATTTGTCCTATCATTTGTCCTATCATTTGTCCTATCATTTGATTTTCTGTGTTGAATTTCATTAGTTATTCTTCTTCCTCTTCTTCTTCTTCACCTTCGCCCCTAGGGAAGCATAGGTCCGCAACCAAGGCCTTCCAAGCCCCGCCTATCCAAGGCCATCCTTTCCAGATCTCGCCACTCTCTCCCCGTCCTCTTGCATTCCATCTCTAACCCCCGTCTCCAGGTGTTTCTGGGTCTTCCCTTACTTCTATTGCCCGGGGGGTTCCATCGGAGAGCCTGTCTCACGATGCTGTCAGGGGTTTCCTCAGTGTGTGTCCTATCCATCTCCACCTTCTGCTCATTATCTCTCGTTCCACCTGCCGTTGTCCTGTCCTATCCCACAGTTCTCTGTTTGTGGTCCTGTCGTACCATCTCAGATGTAGTATCTTGCGTAGGCATCTATTGATGAATGTCTGCAACTTTTGGTGTTCCCTTTAGTTGTTCTCCATGTCTCTGCTCCATACAGAAGGACAGACTTGACATTTGAGTTAAATATCATTATCTTAGTTTTATTTCTAATCATTCTTGAACTCCATATGTTCTTCAGAATGGCAAATGCTGATCTTGCCTTTTGTATTCTAACCTTAACATCTTCATCTGTGCCACCTTGAATGTTGACGACACTTCCCAGATATGTAAATGTGTCCACCTCTTTTAGTGGTGATCCTCTCAATAAGATTTGGTCTCTGGAACCAGCATTTAATCTCATGATCTTTGTTTTCTCCCATGAATAGTCAGGCCTAGTTGCTGTGAGACCGTTTCTAGTTTTGTTATTTTCTCTTTCATCTGCTGATGGTTGTGAGAGAGGAGTGCTAGATCATCTGCAAAATCCAGATCCTCCAATTGACTCATCGTGGTCCATTGTATTCCATTCTTCCCCCGACAGTTGTTGATCTCATTATCCAGTCAATAGCCAGCAGGAAAGGAAGGGCGATAAAAGGCAGCCCTGTCGCACACCAGTCTTTATTTCGAAGGCCTCTGTCAGTTTTCCTTCATGCAGTACTCTATCCGTAGTCTCCTCATACATTTTCTTTATTAAATTGGTTAGCTTCTGGGGACGCCATAGTGTCGTAGAAGTTTCCAGGGTGTTTCCCTGTCTAGACTATCGAATGCCTTTTCATAGTCCACAAAGTTTATGTAGAGGGATGAGTTCCACTCGATGCTTTGCTCCACTATGATACGCAGCGTCGATATTTGATCTGTGCAGGATCTGTTTTGCCTAAATCCTGCTTGTTCATCCCTTAGTACTGCATCTGTAGTTTCCTTGAGTCTTTCTAGGATGATTCGACTTAGTATTTTGCCTGGTACAGACAGGAGCATTATTCCTCTATAGTTCGAGCATTCTTGGAGATCACCCTTTTAGGTAGTTTGACTATATATCCTCTCTCCAGTCTTTTTGGGATTTCTTCCTCTCCCAAATTTTTCCCAGCAAGCCATGTAGCATGTTTGTTGAGATGTCAGCATTTGCTTTTATGGCCTCTGCAGGTATACCATCTGGGCCTGTAGCTTTACCATTTCGTAGTTGGAGAATGGCCTTCTTTATTTCCGCTTTGCTTGGCTTGTTACAGTCGATTGTTAGATCTTTTGCAGCTGGATCTATGTCCGGTTGGCCTAGAGGAACTGGCCTATTTAAAAGGTCTTTGAAATGTTCTGCCAACCTCTGCATCTGTTCTTGAGCATTGCCGAGTAATCTTCCAGCCTTGTCCTTAATTGGTTTATTTATTTGATGGTATTTCCCTGTCAATTTCCTTGTGTTATCGTATAAATCTTTCAGGTTATCCTTAGCTGCTGCCTCTTCTGCTTCTCTTGCCAGGTCATCTATATACTTTCTTTTATCTGCTTTTATACTTTCTTTACCTCCCCGTTGGCTTTTGTGTATTTTTTCTTAGCTGCGACCTTTGCTGATCTTGTTCTGCTATTACAGAGGTCAGCCTTTCTGCCTCTTCTCTCTGTTATATTATCTAACGTTGACTCTGATAGCCATTCCTTGTGGTGGTGTGTCTTTTTTTCCAAGGGTAGTTTCACATGTACTAGTCCAGGCTTTTTTAACTTTATGCCAGTGGTCTTCAATACTTCCTTCATCAACTTCTAGGGCCTCAAATTTGTTGGAAATCGTGACACTAAATATATCCTTTCCTTTTGCTCCTTCAGATGTCCCACATTGTATCTCACCCTGTTACCATGCGTGGTCGTCATGAATCTCTTGAGTTTCATTTGCACCTTTGCTATAACAAGGTGGTGATCAGAGGCCACATCTGCTCCTCTATATACTTTTGCGTCGTACAGTGACCTTCTGAACTTCCCTGTTATGCAGATGTGGTCGATTTGGTTTTCTGTCCTGTAGTCTGGTGATATCCATGTAGCTGTATGGATTCTTTTGTGCTGAAAAAGGCTACTTCCTATAACCAACTGGTTTGCTGCGCAAAGATCCACAAACATCTCTCCATTTTCATTTATTTCCCCTAGTCCGTGTTTGCCCATGGTTTCCTTGAAGCCCCAGTTGTCTCTGCCTATCTTTGCATTAAAGTCTCCTAGCAAAATAGTAAGATCCTTACTTTTAAATTTGCCTAATACACCCTGTAACTTATTGTAAAACTCTTCTTTTATTTGTTCATTGCTGTCATTTGTTGGGGTGCATTGGGCTATGTTCAGTTTAATTTTTGCATTGGAGGTTTTGAAAGTCGCCCGGATCATTCATGGTCCTAACGGCTCCCATTCAATTAATGCCTTTTGTGCTTGTTTGTCCAACATCAATGCTACTCCTCCATTTTGGTGCGTCTTCTCCTCTCTTCCGGAGTACAGTATTGATTCCCCGTTGTAAGTCTAGTGTGTCCTGCATTTGTCCATCTGGTTTCGCCCAGTCCCAGGATGGCCAGTCCATATGTCCTCATTTCCCGTGCCACCTGTGCTGTCTTCCCAGTTTCGAACATCGTGCGGACATTCCAGGTGCCAATCCTGGAGATCTTCCGGGTTGAAAGAAGGTGAGTCGGCAGCCCGATTTTCTTTCGAATTTCACAGGATCGCTTCATGAGTCCCTCTACTTGGGGTCCCTCTTCTTCCTCGGGTGGCGACCTTTGAATTTTCTTGGTTGTGGTTTCTGTAGCTATCTGGTGTTTTTACGGTGTGGGGTAGCCAGCCCCACGACCAACCTCCTCAATCGCCTCTTACGACATGCATGGCAGGTGACAGTCGTTTGCTGAAAAAAAAAAATGCTCCCCAGGAATGTGAAATCTTTTACTTGTTTTAGTGTAAAAGACTAGTGTAAAAATGTATTAGAACAATGTAAATGTTGTATTAGAACAATGTAAATGTTGTATTAGAACTTTGTAAATGTTGTATTAGAACAATGTTAATGTTGTATTAGAACAATGTAAATGTTGTATTAGAACATTGTAAATGTTGTATTAGAACAATGTTAATGTTGTATTAGAACAATGTTAATGTTGTATTAGAACAATGTAAATGTTGTATTAGAACATGGGGAATTTTGTATTAGAACATTGTAAATGTTGTATAAAGAACAAGGTAAATGTTGTATTAGAACAATGTTAATGTTGTATTAGAACAATGTTAATGTTGTATTAGAACATGGGGAATGTTGTATTGTATATTGTTCCCTTTCAGTAAACCAATGAAATCACACTGCTTCTTTGACGTCACACAGCAGCATTAGAGCAGACGTCGTTAATGTTAATGTTGTATTAGAACAATGTTAATGTTGTATTAGAACAATGTTAATGTTGTATTAGAACAATGTAAATGTTGTATTAGAACATGGGGAATGTTGTATTGTATATTGTTCCCTTTCAGTAAACCAATGAAATCACACTGCTTCTTTGACGTCACACTGCAGCATTAGAGCAGACGTCGACATAGAGTCTATTACAAGTCTGCGTCATAAAGTCTGCGACATAAAGTCTGTGTCATAAGTCTGCGTCAATTGTTACAAAGCTGGAGATTGAGGTAGGATTTTGGCAGAGATGTTTTCTGGTGGTGGTGGTAAGATGTTAGTGGTGGTGGTAAGATGTTAGTGGCGGGGTGTTGATGGTAGCGGTAAGGCTTTGTTAGTAAAGATATGTTGCATGTTCGCAGTCGGTATAAGATCTTGGTGGTAGTGGTAAAATGCTGTATGCTGGTCTCAGATGTAAGATGTTGGTAGTGGTAGAGTTACAGTTTCATTATTTCTTTGATAACCATAATTTGTGTCTGCAGGACGGCGACCGTTTGATATTTAATTGTTTATTTCATTTTGGGAATATATATTTGATCAATGTTTATGAATGCGAGGATGTACTACTTTCTCATGCGCAGTCGTTACATCAGCCGAGATTACATCTGACTTATTTCGGTCAGTGGCGGCTCGTGGTCATTTTTGCTGGTGGGACCAGACACATTTTTGGGGAAAAATCATGATTTTTGGGTTAGGCCATATTTTAGTATGTATTATTATTTGTCTATTCAGTGAAGTTATTCCCCCTTTACTAAAATGATCTGGGGCAGCAGGTATAAAACACAAAAAGGGACAGCGCCGCGCCAGGAGCAGTGAGCTGGTACTGATCAAGACCAGACCCCACTTCCTCGTGGTAACACATAACTCCTAAAACTCATAATCACTGAGGGTTGGACAACAATAACAAGTAGAATATCTAGCATATAATTTAAAATACAAATCTGAACTCACCAAGTAACAGCTTTACTTATCAAAGAGTATTTATTGGTTGACCACATAATATTAAAATGTCCCTCAATCCGATTGCCATAGAAACCTGATACAATAGAATTCCAGTGAAAGTTGACAAATAACAATTGACAAATTAAGTTTATTCATATTATAAACTTATCGAATAGTGACCAGATGTGTTTTTAAAAAAAATCATTCTTGACCTTACCGTGAATTGAACACGAGTCTCCTGCCGAGTCGCGATCTAATAAATTCTTCCAGACTTCTTCCTATAAACGCTAGATGATTTTATAACAAATAAGCAGTCGATTATTTTGAATTTGAATGTCACGACTTCATAAAGTAGGTCAGATCACACCTTGTCAACTGGTTAAACGAGCGTCCATTGTAGTAGACAGCTGTATATTGATGAAACGGGCAAGTACCTTGAACTATTCTAATAATGGTTAGTTACTTATTTCTATTATTTTCTATAATGTTCGACTATTCCTTTTATATAATTCGGGATTCAATTGGTCGGTATTCAAACGGACTATTTAAACGCAAGAACTCCCGTTTAACTGTGCAATGGGTTCATCGCGTAAGAAGTTAACTTTCGCTGAACGAAAATGACGTAATTGTCTGTGGCAATTATCATTGGAGATAGAGGTCAAAGATCAGATATCGCTATATTAACAGACGGTCTAGATAGACCCCATTTCTACAGACCCTAAAAAGTGCTTTGAAAACGTAAAAAGTATTAGAGAGAAAAGACGTTGAATTTCAGACTGCATATAATATTTTTTATAATGATATTTTATATTATTATGATTGTTATATTATTATGATATATTTATATTTTAGTGTTATATATTCAACTTCCAAAGCTAATCAGTATCAAGTTCAAATTAATAATTATGAACAAATAATTTCTAAAATAATAAGTACACGTTACTCAGTATTTTGGATAAGCCATGGCCCCACTGTCCCTTAATGACCAGCCGCCCCTGGATGTTATAATATATACGAGATAAAGTGGAAATATGAGATATGAGATGATAGATACGAGATTAACCGTGCAATAAAATTAACCCCTTCACTCCGTAATTTGTTTTACTCCAGACACATTTATAATGCTCTGTATACTGAATTAGTCAGTATACCAGCTTTGCATTTTATTAAATAAGACATGGAGCCGATATATCGGTTCACGAGGGTGAAGGGGTTAAGATAATAGAAATAAATAGACTGCAGTCAATATATGAGACTAGTGAATAATGTAATGTGTGACATATAAAAAACATTGCTCATCCTGAGACACAAATTTCCTCTTGATATTCCCACAGAGAGCGCATTATTAATTCTCCTAGGACATTGTTATTCTGCCTTTACTATATTTTGTGGGGGATTTAGTTCTAACGAGTCAAGTCCCATTAGTTTGAACTTGAGGTTATAGTTAAGAGGTCATCACGAGGCAACGTTTAGAGAGAGAACGAGCCGGACAAATAATTATTATACGGTAGTTATAACTGTATTAATACCAGCTTTGCCTGACCTATGATCTCAGTTGTCAGACGTGTGATTGTCTTCACCAAGAAATGATATGATATATTCAGCAGCGATCAATAAGTAACACTTGTTCAACAGAATAATATTCATCTTGAAATGCAATTAAGGAGAGTTATTGTTCTTGCTTATATACATGTTTTCTTTCTCTCACCGTGACTCAGTCTGCTGCTTTCTCTCACGTGACTCAGTCTGCTGCTTTCTCTTACGTGACTCAGTCTGCTGCTTTCTCTCACGTGACTCAGTCTGCTGCTTTCTCTCACGTGACTCAGTCTGCTGCTTTCTCTCACGTGACACTTCGCTATTTCGCACATGATTAAGTATCCGTGACTCAGTCTGCTGCTTTCATCACGTGACTCAGTCTGCTGCTTCTCTCACGTGACTCAGCTGCTGCTTTCTCTCACTGACTAATGTCGCTGCTTCTCTCACATGATAAATCTCTGCTTCTCTCCCATGACTAATGTCTCTGCTTCTCTCCATGGACTTAATCTCTGCTTCTCTCATGTGACTAAATCTCTGCTTCTCTCTCGCAATTAAGTTTGCTGTTTCTCTCACGTGACTAAGTATACCGCCTCTCTCACGTGAATAAGTATGTCGCTTCTATCATGTGACTAAGTATGCCGCTTCTCTCACGTGATTAAGTATCTACTTCTCTCACGTGACTAAGTATGCCGCTTCTCTCACGTGAATAAGTATGTCGCTTCTCTCACGTGACCAAGTCAGATGCTTTTCTCACGTGCCTAGGTTGGCTGCTTCTCCCACGTGACTAAGTCACTGATAGATGGACACAAGTGACCCTACAAATTAAACACATTGATATTGTTAATGTTTACTGTAACACATTGATATTGTTAATGTTACTGTAACATATTCATATTGTTAATGTTACTGTAACACATTGATATTGTTAATGTTATGTAACATATTGATATTGTTAATGTTATTACTGATAAATCATATTGATATTGTTAATGTTTGCGTAACATATTGATATTGTTAATGTTACTGTAACATATTGATATTGTTAATGTTACTGTAACATATTGATATTGTTAATGTTACTGTAACATATTGATATTGTTAATGTTACTGTAACATATTGATATTGTTAATGTTACTGTAACATATTGATATTGTTAATGTTACTGTAACATATTGATATTGTTAATGTTACTGTAACATATTGATATTGTTAATGTTACTGTAACATATTGATATTGTTAATGTTACTGTAACATATTGATATTGTTAATGTTACTGTAACATATTGATATTGTTAATGTTACTGTAACATATTGATATTGTTAATGTTTGCAGTAACATATTGATATTGTTAATGTTTGCAGTAACATATTGATATTGTTAATGTTTGCAGTAACATATTGATATTGTTAATGTTTGCAGTAACATATTGATATTGTTAATGTTTGCAGTAACATATTGATATTGTTAATGTTTGCAGTAACATATTGATATTGTTAATGTTTGCTGTAACATATTGATATTGTTAATGTTTACTGTAACATATTGATATTGTTAATGTTTACTGTAACATATTGATATTGTTAATGTTTACTGTAACATATTGATAGTGTTAATGTTACTGTAACATATTGATATTGTTAATGTTACTATAACACATTGATATTGTTAATGGTTGCAGTAACAATTTTTTTTTTAAATGCGAAAGCATATATTTCAACTTCATCCAATGTCAGAACTTATGCTAACGCACGCTTTGCTCAGCATTAATCAACCAATGAAATGGCATTATGCATGTTATTAGAGAGTTCACTTCCTGCATGCGCTACACTCATGTGCTAGAGGAAACAATGCTGATTGGTTGAACATTAGCATCTGCTTGTACACGAGACTAGACAAGTGGATGTAAAACTCGTCAATATGTACACACTATCCTCGTACACACTAGCCTCGTACAAGAAGAGAAAATGAGTGACATGTGTTGTTAAACATTGATGACAACAAGATATCAAAGTTTGTCTTGAGCTTTCTCCAAATCAAACATGCAACTATATAAGTGCTAATAATACAATCACATAGCCATGCTAAACACAGTTGCTACAGACAGCCATGCAGTCAGGATTAAGCCAGCGGGCCTGTAGCAAATGTTACCAAGAGGCCCTAGGTTTTGTATTATAATAAAATAAAACACAACTTTTACGAACTTGTTTCGATTTAATGTGAACAAATTTACTGATAACACTAGACATCAATTTCTCTAAGTAAATTACATCCAATGTTCATTAAGATGAGGTTGTTTAGACGATCTTGTCCCATCATGTTCCTTAACTCACTTGTATACGCTTTAATGTCGAAAAAAACACGCTCTCCGCTTACAAGCGTTCTAGAATTCCGTTCCATAAAATAGCCATTATTCCCGTTTCCAACATATTCATCTTCAAATCTAGTCCGTACGTCTGATTACAACACTCTACCTTTTGGTCCATGTTATTTGAGATGTCATCCAAAACTTGTTTGATAGTTTTACAAGCTAAACATTTTCTGCTCAAGGTGGGGGACCTCCAGAAACGCAGGGCCAGCAGCATTTGCTATTTCTGCTATAGAGCTAGATAGAGCTAGAAGAACCTTGATTGTCGGATTCTTATTCTTTTGATAAGGTTTCTTTGTGTGCAGGCCTGATTTAAAACCTCCACATTTCTTTTCTTTGCTGTCCCTGGAATTTTCAGCATTCTTCTGTAAAACCACATCTCTGTGGCTTCCAATGCTCGTATTGATTGTTTATTCATTGTCCATGATTCGCTGCCATACATAAGTATTGTTTCAATATAGCACTACAATACTCGTTTTCGCAATGTCATTGGTAGTGAGTTCACGCATAGTGTTATCTTCATTTTCATAAAAGCTTGTGCTATTCTACTCCTAATCTCTATTTTACGCCTGCCATCTGATGTTAGAAATGTTCCCAGATACTTGAATCGATGGACTCGTTTCAGTGTTGTGTTATTTATTTTGATATTACATTTTGGTGTTTCCTGTTTATTGGAGACAACCATAACCTCTGTTTTCTTTATATTCATGCTAAATCCTTTCTAGACTACATTAATGATTGTATCTAGTTGTATGACAATAAACACACAGATCGAAAAATCTCTGAGGGCCACAGAAATGGGGTTTTTTATAGAAGAATGATGAGAATCCCATTGACTGCTAAAATGACTAATATTGAAGTGTTGAATGAGATCAAGACACAGAGAAGCTTATCATCAATATAAGAAAGAGGCAGTCATCATTTTTCGGGCATGTGATGAGGAGGAGGTTTAGAACACATTGTACAACCGGTAAAATCGAGGGTAGACGAGACAGAGGAAGATAGAGAGAACATTTTGGATAGCCTGACTTCATGGCACGGTAGAGCGTCAACATCTGAGTTGATAGCAAACACCAACGACAGAGATTTATGGAGATCCATGATCGCCTACGCCAGCCGGCACGGCACCTGATGTTGATGTGTATGATGGTTTCAACACTTATTTTTAAACGATTATAATTGTTGTATGCCACGTATACAATGCTGCCAAAGTGGCGTAGCAAACATGAAGAAATGTTTGTTGACTCCACAGATGACTTGCACAAAAACATATATGATGTCATCAGTTTTCGTGATCTACGTCATAACATTAACAGCAGCGCTTCAAACCAACAGCTGCTTGCCCGAGGTAACAATCTCGTGTGTATGTGTGTCTGTTAGTTTACGTGTGTGCACCAATGTGTGCGTATGTCTGTTAGTTTACGTGTGTGCACCAATGTGTGCGTATGTCTGTCTGTTAGTTTGCAGGCATGTACCAATGTGTGCTTATGTGTGTATGTTCTTTAGTAAGTTATCAATGCTTATGTGTGTTGGTTACTATAGTAGCAATGCTTATGCGTGGTTATTGGTTATTGGTTACTAAACTGACGTCATTGCACTCCGGGCAGACCCATAGGTGCTCAGTCTCCCCACACAGATATCGAAGAGTATGCATACTGATGGTTCCTGTGGCTCGCTGATTAAACACACCTCTACTCTGCCTCTCAGGCATCCAGTTCGACCTGAACAACAGGTAACTCCAAACTGCTTAAATCGCTTGATCGATTCAACATCGATTTTGTGTCCTCATCCAACAGACAGTCGCGAAGAGACCGAAGAATATCCCCCTTATCCATCTTCAGCTCCCCAACAATCGATGCTGTTGATGCAAGGTTGTCCGCTCTCTCGTTACCGTAAACACCCGCATGCCCAGGACAGTATATCCACGTAAGCCGCTGAAGGTTAGAAACTTCTATAAGACGATATCTACTCATACCGAAACCTGCCCTTCTGGATCTTCTGAAGCATCGACTGAGAATCAGATACAACAACTGCCCCAGTAAATAAAATCCCAGAGATCAATGGAGGGCAGCAGTAACGGCCTCAACCTCCATCCTCATACTGGAAGTAGAAGAAATGCTTATGTGTGTTACGTAACAGTTACACGAGAACAAGCATTGTGTCAATAATGACTTCCTTGTACATGGTTTTTTCCATATGACTCAGTCCTCTCTACGGAAATGGTACGCCACTTGCTGGAAGTAACAAACAAGACATGAACACTGTAGCTTCTGCAAAAATTCTATGGATCTCTGGTAAAATGCACTTTTCAACAGAAAAACGCGGTTCGGATTGGAATCCAAGACCTTCGTAATATAAAGCAAACGGTTACCCTATAATGACAAGGATTCCCTGCGTAACAATGTGTTTGCGTGTGTGTGAGTGTATGTGTTAGTTTGCGGACGCACCACAAATGTTTTTGTGTGTGTGTGAGTGTATGTGTTAGTTTGCGGACGCACCACAAATGTTTTTGCCAAGGTACCAAACAGATAAAGAAATATTTCATAAAACAAGTTATGATGTTCAATACATCAAGAAGAAGATTATAGAGAAACTTTTAGTCGTATCACCTTCGGGCGTACTTATATTGCAATTTTTCATCTCTGGGCGTACTTATATTGCAATGTATCATCTCTGGGCGCACTTATATAGCAATTTTTCATCTCTGGGCGTATTTATATTGCAATGTTTCATCTCTGGGCGTACTTATATAGCAATTTTTCATCTCTGGGCGTACTTATATTGCAATGTATCATCTCTGGGCGCACTTATATAGCAATTTTTCATCTCTGGGCGTATTTATATTGCAATTTTTCATCTCTGGGCGCACTTATATTGCAATTTTTCATCTCTGGGCGTACTTATATTGCAATGTTTCATCTCTGGGTGCACTTATATTGCAATGTATCATCTCTGGGCGCACTTATATTGCAATGTATCATCTCTGGGCGCACTTATATTGCAATATTGACTGAAATATCAGTATCATCTTAGCATCATCTTACCAAAAAAACGCAAGCTGGTATATTGGTTTAGGAGAGCCAATGGGTTAAAACAGTTTCCGGGTAACCTCATTATACACATTTCTTGATATTTATCATGTGCATTGCTACAGTGTTTTCCTTGGGTTCTTAGAATTCTATTTTCATATTTTGTTTGTAATTTTAGAATTCTATATTCATATTTTGTTTGTAATTTTAGAATTCTATATTCATATTTTGTTTGTAATTTTAGAATTCTATATTCATATTTTGTTTGCAAATTTTAGAATTTTCATATTTTGTTTGCAATTTTAGAATTCTATATTCCCATTTTGTTTGTAATTTTAGAATTCTATATTCACATTTTGTTTGTAATTTTAGAATTCTATATTCATATTTTGTTTGCAATTTTAGAATTCTAGATTCACATTTTGTTTGCAATTTATTGATTTAAATTTTCTCTACATTTCTGTGTTTTTTTGCACTTGTAAAAATGTTCTGTATATTACTACTTTCTCTGTATATTACTATTTCGTCTCCACCTTTCAACTCCCAATGGAGCACAGGTCTTCAACAAACTTCTTCCAGCTCGTCCTCTCTTGCCATCCCTTTCAATTCTTCCATATTTTACCTAACCTTTCAATATCAGTCTCCAACTCTCTTCTTCAGGTCTGTCTAGGCCTTCCCAAACTCCTTTTTCCTTGTGGGTTCAAAAAACAGTACCTGTCTTGTAATGCTTTCGGTCGGTCTTTCTCAATGTGTGTCCTATCCATCGCCAACGTCTCTTAAGTAGCTCTTTTTCCACTGGTATCTGCTTAGTTCTTTCTCTGCGTTCATATGACCATTTCCCTCTGTATATTTCTATTTCCCTCTGTATATTTCTATTTCCTTCTGTATATTTCTATTTCCCTCTGTATATTTCTATTTCCTCTGTATATTTCTATTTCCCTCTGTATATTTCTATTTCCCTCTGTATATTTCTATTTCCCTCTGTATATTTCTATTTCCCTCTGCATATTTCTATTTCCTCTGTATATTTCTATTTTCTCTGTATATTTCTACTTTCTCTGTATATTTCTATTTCCCTCTGCATATTTCTATTTCCCTCTGCATATTTCTATTTCCCTCTGCATATTTCTATTTCCTCTGTATATTTCTATTTTCTCTGTATATTTCTACTTTCTCTGTATATTTCTATTTCCCTCTGCATATTTCTATTTCCCTCTGCATATTTCTATTTCCTCTGTATATTTCTATTTTCTCTGTATATTTCTACTTTCTCTGTATATTTCTATTTCCCTCTGTATATTTCTATTTCCCTCTGCATATTTCTATTTCTCTCTGCATATTTCTATTTCCCTCTGTATATTTCTATTTTCTCTGTATATTTCTATTTCCTCTGTATATTTCTATTTTCTCTGTATATTTCTATTTTCTCTGTATATTTCTATTTCCCTCTGTATATTTCTATTTCCTCTGTATATTTCTATTTCCCTCTGTATATTTCTATTTCCCTCTGTATATTTCTATTTTATCTGTATAAAAAAGTAAAGTAAAGGAACCCTTTCATACCTCGTGGTATATAGGTCAATACAGTGTTAGGCCTGTATTTTTCATTGGCCGTCGGCACACAATGGGTGATGTGGTCAGCATCACGCCGGCCGCCTTTACTTTCCCAGAGCATGTCTGGTACCATTTGAGGCTGGGTCGACCTGAGAGCCGTCGTGGTCGGGAAAATTCCACGCACATTGCGGGAGCTGAACCCAGACCACCAGCCTTGCCAAGCGAGTTCACTAACAACTGCGCTACAGCGGCTCTCTTTTATCTGCATATTTCTATTTTCTCTGTATATTTCTATTTCCCTCTGTATATTTCTATTTCCCTCTGCATATTTCAATTTTCTCTGTATATTTCTATTTCCCTCTGTATATTTCTATTTCCCTCTGTATATTTCTATTTCCCTCTGTATATTTCTACTTTCTCTGTATATTTCTATTTCCCTCTGTATATTTCTATTTTCTCTGTATATTTCTATTTTCTCTGTATATTTCTACTTTCTCTGTATATTTCTATTTCCCTCTGCATATTTCTATTTCCTCTGTATATTTCTATTTTCTCTGTATATTTCTATTTCCCTCTGCATATTTCTATTTTCTCTGTATATTTCTATTTCCCTCTGTATACTACTATTTCCCTCTGATGCACATTGTTGATATCTGTGATTCTTGTGTTTTATCAGTGCATGAAAGAAGTGCTCAAGTGTAAGAGGTTACAAGATCTGGGATTCATGCATGTGATGGAATGTTGTGACAATTACACGATGTGTTACTTTCTGTGTCAGCCAGATGCTATCACTACTCCTTTGTAAGTAATACAAACATCCAGAACCACAATCATCATCAGGTGCCATCTCCACATCGAAGGTTGGCTGCAATGAATCTCCAGCATCCTCTGTCTTTCCCTTGGTGTTGCACACTGCCAGACTGTAACCTGTCCATTTCTTAAAGTTTCCTCCCACTTATCTCTCAGTCTTCCTCTTGCTCTTCTCCCCTCAACTTTCCCCTCTAGTAAATGTTTTATCATGGTGTCATGTCCTTTTTATGTGCCCAAAATACTTTACTTGTCTGAATTTTATTTCTCTTAATAATTGTTTCTTCATGCCTAGTTTTCCTAAAACTTGTTTATTTGTCTGTTTTCTGTCCATGAAACTCTGCTTATTCTTCTATATATCCACATCTCAAATGCATCAATTCTGTCTTCTAACTGCTTGTTCATTGTCCATGTTTCCGAGCCATACATTAATATAGGATATATATAGCATTTGATCATTCTAATTTTTAGCCTGTTTGTGATTTGTTTGGATGTCAATAACTTTCTCATACTATTGAAATTATCCTTGGCCATTCCTATTCTCTTTTTAATTTCAGTTATACATCTGCCATCATCTGTTATCATCTGACCGAGATAGGAGTAGCTTTTACTTGATGTAGTAATTCTCCATGTATTTTTATATTCATTTTAGGTTTTCCATTTCCTTGTTGATTACCATAGTTTTTGTTTTCTGTATGTTAATGTCTAATCCATATTCCTTGCTAGTTCTGTCCAATTGGTCCACTAGTTCTTGTAGATCTTGTTCATTTTCTACTACCAATACTGTGTCATCTGCATATCTTAAGTTATTTATTATTTTTCCATTGATCTTGAGTTCTGGCATTCCCTCTAGTTGTTTGAAGATTTTCTCTGTGTAGATGTTAAAGAGGCTTGGTGACAGTATGCATCCTTGTCTCACTCCTCTCTTTTATGTCTATGTATGGGGAGTAGCTATTTTCATATTTTATTATTGCTGTCTGTTCCCAGTATATGTTTCTTATTAGTCTGATATCATCCCCATCTAGGCCTATTTCTTGTAGACATATGATTAGCTTTTCATGTTGGACTCTGTCAAAAGCTTTGCTATAATCGATGAAACACAAATATGATATATGATAACTCAACGTTTACTGTTATATTGTGAGAGAGTTGTTGTTTATTTTTCAGTCGTTCCTATCTATCAAGTTAAACCACTCTTTGTAATCTGTGTAGTTCGTTCATATCTACCAAGTTAAACCACTCTTTGTAATCTGTGTAGTTCGTTCATATCTACCAAGTTAAACCACTCTTTGTAATCTGTGTAGTTCGTTCATATCTACCAAGTTAAACCACTCTTTGCAATCTGTGTAGTTCGTTCATATCTATCAAGTTAAACCACTCTTTGTAATCTGTGTAGTTCGTTCATATCTATCAAGTTAAACCACTCTTTGTAATCTGTGTAGTTCGTTCATATCTATCAAGTTAAACCACTCTTTGTAATCTGTGTAGTTTGTTCATATCTACCAAGTTAAACCACTCTTTGTAATCTGTGTAGTTTATGCAGAAAACATGAATACTTTTTGCCCTCGTTACGCCCCAGGTACGGCATGTAGGTCAGAGACATCCAAATGTTGCCCTCGTTACGCCCCAGGTAAGGCATGTAGGTCAGATATATCCAAATGCTGTCCTCGTTACGCCCCAGGTACGGCATGTAGGTCAGAGACATCCAAATGTTGCCCTCGTTACGCCCCAGGTACGGCATGTAGGTCAGGTACTTCTAAATGGTGTCCTCGTTATGCCCAGCTTCAGCAAGTAGGTCAGGTACATCCAAATGCCTCGTTACGCTCAGCTACGGCATGTAGGTCAGAGACATCCAAATGTTGTCCTCGTTACGCCCCAGCTATGACATGTAGGTCGGGTACTTCCAAATGTTGTCCTCGTTATGCCCAGCTTCAGCAAGTAGGTCAGGTACATCCAAATGTCAGCCAAAGTGTACACATATTATCCAACAGGAAACAAATGTGTAAATGTGTACAGACGTGTAACTGTAATATTTGACAAACAGAAAACCTCACACTTTAAGTACCACATCTGGAGTTATACAGTAACAAGGTATCTGATCTATCTGTTATAGGAAGACAGTCAGAGTTGAATCCTCTCTTCTCTTTTGCCTTTTTTAATCCTGATTGGGGTATATACTTCATCTGAGCCGAATCATTTGACATGTGAAAGTATTTCAGATATATGCGGGCTCAGAAATCGCTGTTACATTGTGTGTGTGTATGTGTGTGTGTGCGTGAGAGAGAGAGAAAGAGAGAGAAAGATATGTACTTGCTCAGAGCATACTCCAATATTGACTTACAGTGTTTGAGAAATGTATTTACTCAGAGAATACATTATGAGAGAGAGATGTTAGATATGACAGATGTAAGATTAAATTTAAGTAACATATCTCTCTGTTGACAGAAGTAAGTAGCATATCTCTCTGTTGACAGATGTAAGTAGCACATCTCTCTGTTGACAGATGTAAGTAACACATCTCTCTATTGACAGATGTAAGTAACATATATATCTGTTGACAGATGTAAGTATTATATCTCTCTGTTGACAGATGTAAGTAACACATCTCTCTGTTGACAGTTGTAAGTAACATATCTCTCTGTTGACAGATGTAAGTAACATATCTCTCTGTTGACAGATGTAAGTAACACATCTATCTGTTGACAGATGTAAACAGCATATTGCTCTGTTGACAGATGTAAACAACATATCTCTGTGTTGACAGATGTAAGATGAAATGTAAGAAATCTCTCTTCTCTGTTGACAGATGTAAGATGTAAACAACATATCTCTTTCTGTTGACAGATGTAAGAAGTAAACAACATATCTCTCTCTGTTGACAGATGTAAGATGTAAACAACATATCTCTCTCTGTTGACAGATGTAAAATGTAAACAACATATCTCTTTCTGTTGACAGATGTCAGAGAACAAACAAACGTGGAAGCTGGAACAAACGTCAGACCATGCAAGACAATCAATCCAGCAGAGGATTGTTTTACAATGAGATCAGTCAAGATGATGATTTAAATGAAGACTAACCATGCTATTAATAGACCATACCTACAGTCGTGTGTTTGACCACAGCCAACTCTAATATTGGGCTGCATAACTGAAGGGGTGTCCCTGACCTATTTTCAGTTGGGGGCTGGAATTTATATATGTTTGATAGAGCACTGCAAACATTTTTTGCAATTTTACTAAATTATATTAGTCTATGGTTATTTATCGATTAAAAATATTCATAATATTGATATTCCTTATTGTTAAACTTAAATTGTTACATAATATAACTTCGATTTAGCATTTTGTGTTGATTTTAAAAGGAATGCGTCTATATACAACAATAATGGAATGCGAGGTCACGTGGCAGATTGTGGTCTGATTTCCCATAATTTTTACCTGAGTTTGCTGGCCGTATGAATTTATAGTTGGCTGTGTGTATGACATAGAACTGGTCAACTCTGGCTAGCCAGTGGTGAATATCAACAATAAAATCTCAGAAATATATCTCTGTGTCTTTGTTTGTGTCTCTAGCTGTACACTTAATATCTCTGTGTCTTTGTTTGAGTGTCTAGCTGTACACTTAATATATCTCTGTGTCTTTGTTTGTGTGTCTAACTGTACACTTAATATATCTCTGTCTTTGTTTCTGTGTGTCTAACTGTACACTTAATATCTCTGTGTCTTTGTTTGTGTGTGTCTAACTGTACACTTAATATTTATGTGTCTTTGTTTGTGTGTCTAACTGTACACTTAATATCTCTGTGTCTTTGTTTGTGTGTGTCTAACTGTACACTTAATATTTCTGTGTCTTTGTTTGTGTGTCTAACTGTACACTTAATATCTCTGTGTCTTTGTTTGTGTGTCTAACTGTACACTTAATATCTCTGTGTCTTTGTTTGTGTGTGTCTAACTGTACACTTAATATCTCTGTGTCTTTGTTTGTGTGTCTAACTGTACACTTAATATCTCTGTGTCTTTGTTTGTCTATGCGTAACTGTACACTTAATATATCTGTGTGTATGTGTGTCTATGGTTAACCCTACACTTAATATATCTGTGTGTATGTGTGTCTATGGTTAACCCTACACTTAATATATCTGTGTGTGTGTGTGTCTATGGTTAAAACCACACTTAATATATCTGTGTGTGTGTGTTTATGCTAAACCCTACACTTAATATATCTGTGTGTATGTGTGCCTATGCGTAACTGTACACTTAATATATCCGTGTGTGTGTGTTTATGCTTAAACTCTACACTTACTATATCATGTACACAGAATTCTGCTTATAGACTAGACAGCCTTCCAGTGTGTGTATGTGCTTGTGTATGCATATGTCCATAAATATGTTGCTTGTTTCTATGCTTATTATATATACGTGCTTGCATTTGTTAAAGTATCTGTTCAGTCTGTATGTATGTGTGTATGTATGTGTGTACGTATGTGTGTATGTACGTATGTATGTATGTGTGTGTTTGTATCTTGACTTCACAATGTAATACTTTGTTAATATCTTGACTTCACAATGTATCGTTGTTGATATCTTGAGTTCACAATGTAATACGTTGTTGATATCTTGACTTCACAATGTAATACGTTGTTAATATCTTGACTTCACAATGTAATACTTTGTTGATATCTTGACTTCACAATGTAATACTTTGTTAATATCTTGACTTCACAATGTAATACGTTGTTAATATCTTGACTTCACAATGAAATACGTTGTTAATATCTTGACTTCACAATGTAATACGTTGTTAATATCTTGACTTCACAATGTAATACGTTGTTAATATCTTGACTTCACAATGTAATACTTTGTTAATATCTTGACTTTACAATGTAATACTTTGTTAATATCTTGACTTCACAATGTAATACTTTGTTGATATCTTGACTTCACAATGTAATACGTTGTTAATATCTTGACTTCACAATGTAATCTTTTCTGAATCCTGTTTTGCCTTTCAGCATCAGGTCGAAAAGGAGACACCTGGAGCAGCCTCGCTCAACTACTTTGTCTTTCTTTTTTTTCTCCAATCCTGATTTGACCGAACCATTTAATTTGTTGCTTCTTGATAAAGTTCAGTACTGATGTTATCGCACTTTTTTTTCTGATGTCTTCATTTCTAAACCGGTCTCTTCTTGTTACTACCAGCATTCTGTGTAGACACTTCATCTCTGTCATGACTAGTTTTCTTCCTATCATGTAATACTATGTTGATATCTCAACTTCTCAAATGTAATTCTTGTCAGCTCTTGAATATTTCTCTATGTTAAATTCCTCACTTGTTACATTTTAGTTGACACATTTTTGTGGATGAGTATATTCAATCTCTGCTCGGTTTCTGTGTGTTCCATCTCTCAGTCAGTCCATGAGAAAAATGACATCTCTTGAGAATGTCATGGAGACTATTGTAAGAGTGTAGACCAGTGAGGTATGAGTAGAGGTAGAGAGATGATAAAGATAGAGAGATAGACTGAGAGAGATAATAGCTGTCCATGAGCATGATGACAACAATCTCAGGCGTGTACTGTTGCACCTCTCTGGTGTGTGCGGAGGTGACTGTAGAGTCAATCCTAGAACAGAATCCCCGACCACAGGTGGGGCATACATGATCAAGGTTAGACATGTGCGTGTTGTGTGCTCTGTCTTTTCGTGCTGCTCGTTTTCTCTGTGACTCAACAATACGATGATTATCAGCTATTCGGGTTCCTCTTTTGTTGTTACAGCGCCACCTTTGGCGATCTTTCGCAAGGATTCCCAGCACGTATTGTCTATATCGAAGCATTTCAGAGACACTTTAAGAGTGTCTTTAAAGCGTTTTCTGTCCACCAGCTAAACGTCTGCCCCTTCAAGCTCGCCATACATCAACTGTTTTGGGATTCGTTTATCAGGCATTCGAGCAGCGTGACCGACCCATCTCACTTGGGCCTTCTGCAACAGGGTGTTGCGCTTGGGATCTTTGCTCTTGTGAGGACTTCGCTGTCTGGAATTTTGTCCTGCCAGTTTATTTTAGTATTCTGCGTAGACAGCTTGTGTGGAAATGGTTTAATTTTCTTCCGTGTCTGCTATACACTGTCCATGTCTCGCTTGCGTACAGCAGCGTGGTTAGCACTATGGCCTGGTAAACTTTCAGCTTTGTGACTATGCTTATCCCCTTCCGTCCCACACAGTGACACGTAACCTTCCGACGCAGCACTGGCTTTGGATATCCTATTGTGGACCTCAGAATCTATGTTTGCCGATCTGGATAGGAGGCTGCCAAGATAAGCAAAGTTGTCCGTTGACTTGAGACGCTGGTGTTTAATGTTGATGACTGGATCGTAATACTGTTCTCTAGGGCGGGCTGGAACATGACCTCTGTTTTTTTGGTGTTAATGGTGAGGCCAAACCTATCACAGGCCATTGAGAACTTGTCCATGTAAGTCTGCATTTCTTCCTCAGAGTTGGTAGCGAGGGCAGTCATCAGCAAACAACAGGTTTGAGATAGTTGATTCTTTTACCTTGGTGGAGGATTTTAACCTCCGAAGATTGAATAGGTTACCGTCTGTCCTGTATCTAATCTTTACCCCATGTTAGTCGCCTTCCCAAAAGACATCCGTGAGCATGGCAGCAAACATCATGCTGAAGAGTGTTGAGGCCAGTACACAGCCCTGTTTGATGCCGTTGGTGACATGGAAGGCTTCCGACAGCTTCCCTTCGTCAAGTACATGTGCCATCATGCCCTCGTGAAACTGTTGAACGATCTTGATGAATTTCCTTGGGCATCCAAATTTTCCATGATCTTCCATAGACCCTCCCTGTTAACCGTGTCGAAAGCCTTTGTCAGATCGACAAAGACCATATAGAGTTTACGGTGCTGCTCTTGGCATTTCTCCTGTCGTTGGCGAGCAGCAAATATCATGTCTGCTGTTCCACGACCTGCTCTGAAGCCACATTGGGTCTCAGGAGTAAGTCCTGTTCCAGGTGATCGATTAATCGATTGAGGAGGACTCTGGCCAGTATTTTGCCAGCGAGAGAGAGATAGACATAGGTAGAGAGACAGAGAGAGATAGACTGAGAGATAGACAGAGATAGAGAGAGATAAAGAGACAGATAGAGATAGATCTGAGAAAACAAAACCACACGCACATTTAGTTTAATCTGACATTTCAATTTCATCAAATGCACAAGTTCAAACTATAAGAACAAGGTCTCATAGCTTGAGGAAACATGGAAAATGGAACATTGGAAGTAATTGTGTACATTCAACACCATCATATATGGTTTACAATTAATTAGCATAGGTAATTAGCATTGGAATGTGTTATTAGTGTGTTTCTTTAACATCAAGTGTTCATACAAGGATGAATCTACCACAAGTCCAGTATACCGTAGAGAGATTTGTTTGTTCAAATCCCATTGCTCAAGAATTGTTGGGAATACTGAGAATAAAACGTGATAATACCGGCGTCCAGAACAAACGCACAATAACGAAGCAGGCGGAAGTAGCAACAGAACAGAACGCAGCAATACGTAAAACACCAGAGTTTAGGATAGCAACGTGGGATATTAGTGGATTAGGAGATAAAACAACAGAGATAGTAGAATATATGATCAAACATAAAATCACAATCATGGGAGTAGCCGACACTAGAAGAAAGGACAGGGTATTAAGAAAATACATAAAGATTTCATATTTACATGGCGAGGAACACAACCAGGCGAAAACAACAAACATGGAGTCGGGTTCATTATTGCCCCTACTGCAGCAAAATTTATATTAGAAATAGAGTACATATCAGAAAGAATCATCCTATCAGAACAGTTCAAGGTAGAAAGTAACTATACAGATTATACATGCAATTACTCATATAAAACAGCCAGTAAGAGGAAAGTAACTTACATACAGATTTATGCACCATGCAATTACTCATATAAAACAGCGCAAGGTAAGAGGAAAGTAACTTACATACAGATTTATGCACCATGCAATTACTCATATAAAACAGCGCAAGGTAAGAGGAAAGTAACTTACATACAGATTTATGCACCATGCAATTACTCATATAAAACAGCGCAAGGTAAGAGGAAAGTAACTTACATACAGATTTATGCACCATGCAATTACTCATATAAAACAGCGCAAGGTAAGAGGAAAGTAACTTACATACAGATTTATGCACCATGCAATTACTCATATAAAACAGCGCAAGGTAAGAGGAAAGTAACTTACATACAGATTTATGCACCATGCAATTACTCATATAAAACAGCGCAAGGTAAGAGGAAAGTAACTTACATACAGATTTATGCACCATGCAATTACTCATATAAAACAGCTCAAGGTAAGAGGAAAGTAACTTACATACAGATTTATGCACCATGCAATTACTCATATAAAACAGCGCAAGGTAAGAGGAAAGTAACTTACATACAGATTTATGCACCATGCAATTACTCATATAAAACAGCGCAAGGTAAGAAGAAAGTAACTTACATACAGATTTATGCACCATGCAATTACTCATATAAAACAGCTGAAGGTAAGAGAAAGTAACTTACATACAGATTTATGCACCATGCAATTACTCATATAAAACAGCGCAAGGTAAGAGGAAAGTAAACATACAGATTTATGCACCATGCAATACTCATATAAAACAGCGCAAGGTAAGAGGAAAGTAACTTAATACAGATTTATGCACCATGCAATTACTCATATAAAACAGAGCAAGGTAAGAGGAAAGTAACTTACATACAGATTTATGCACCATGCAATTACTCATAAAACAGCGCAAGGTAAGAGGAAAGTAACTTACATACAGATTTATGCACCATGCAATTACTCATATAAAACACGCAAGGTAAGAGGAAAGTAACTTACATACAGATTTATGCACCATGCAATTACTCATATAAAACAGCGCAAGGTAAGAGGAAAGTAACTTACATACAGATTTATGCACCATGCAATTACTCATAAAACAGCGCAAGGTAAGAGGAAAGTAACTTACATACAGATTTATGCACCATGCAATTACTCATATAAAACAGCGCAAGGTAAGAGAAAGTAACTACATACAGATTTATGCACCATGCAATTACTCATATAAAACAGCGCAAGGTAAGAGGAAAGTAACTTACATACAGATTTATGCACCATGCAATTACTCATATAAAACAGAGCAAGGTAAGAGGAAAGTAACTTACATACAGATTTATGCACCATGCAATTACTCATATAAAACAGCGCAAGGTAAGAGGAAAGTAACTTACATAAGATTATGCACCATGCAATTACTCATATAAAAGCGCAAGGTAAGAGAAAGTAACTACATACAGATTATGACCATGCAATTACTCATATAAAACAGCGCAAGGTAAGAGGAAAGTAACTTACATACAGATTTATGCACCATGCAATTACTCATATAAAACAGCGCAAGGTAAGAGGAAAGTAACTTACATACAGATTTATGCACCATGCAATTACTCATATAAAACAGCCAAGGTAAGAGGAAAGTAACTACATACAGATTTATGCACCATGCAATTATCATATAAACAGCGCAAGGTAAGAGGAAAGTAACTTACATACAGATTTATGCACCATGCAATTACTCATATAAAACAGCCAAGGTAAGAGAAAGTAACTTACATACAGATTTATGCACCATGCAATTACTCATATAAAACAGCGCAAGGTAAGAGGAAAGTAACTTACATACAGATTTATGCACCATGCAATTACTCATATAAAACAGCGCAAGGTAAGAGGAAAGTAACTTACATACAGATTTATGCACCATGCAATTACTCATATAAAACAGCGCAAGGTAAGAGGAAAGTAACTTACATACAGATTTATGCACCATGCAATTACTCATATAAAACAAGCAAGGTAAGAGAAAGTAACTTACATACAGATTTATGCACCATGCAATTACTCATATAAAACAGCGCAAGGTAAGAGGAAAGTAACTTACATACAGATTTATGCACATGCAATTACTCATATAAAACAGCTACAGGTAAGAGGAAAGTAACTTACATACAGATTTATGCACCATGCAATTACTCATATAAAACAGCGCAAGGTATAAGGAAAGTAACTTACATACAGATTTATGCACCATGCAATTACTCATATAAAACAGCGCAAGGTAAGAGGAAAGTAACTTACATACAGATTTATGCACCATGCAATTACTCATATAAAACAGCGCAAGGTAAGAGGAAAGTAACTTACATACAGATTTATGCACCATGCAATTACTCATATAAAACAGCGCAAGGTAAGAGGAAAGTAACTTACATACAGATTTATGCACCATGCAATTACTCATATAAAACAGCGCAGGTAAGAGGAAGTAACTTACATACAGATTTATGCACATGCAATTACTCATATAAAACAGCGAAGTAAGAGGAAAGTAACTTACATACAGATTTATGCACCATGCAATTACTCATATAAAACAGAGCAAGGTAAGAGGAAAGTAACTTACATACAGATTTATGCACCATGCAATTACTCATATAAAACAGCGCAAGGTAAGAGGAAAGTAACTTACATACAGATTTATGCACCATGCAATTACTCATATAAAACAGCGCAAGGTAAGAGGAAAGTAACTTACATACAGATTTATGCACCATGCAATTACTCATATAAAACAGCGCAAGGTAAGAGGAAAGTAACTTACATACAGATTTATGCACCATGCAATTACTCATATAAAACAGCGCAAGGTAAGAAGAAAGTAACTTACATACAGATTTATGCACCATGCAATTACTCATATAAAACAGCGCAAGGTAAGAGGAAAGTAACTTATATACAGATTTATCACCATGCAATTACTCATATAAAAAGCAGCAAGGTAAGAGGAAAGTAACTTACATACAGATTTATGCACCATGCAATTACTCATATAAAACAGCGCAAGGTAAGAGGAAAGTAACTTACATACAGATTTATGCACCATGCAATTACTCATATAAAACAGCGCAAGGTAAGAGGAAAGTAACTTACATAGATTTATGCACCATGCAATTACTCATATAAAACAGGCAAGAGTAAGAGGAAAGAACTTACATACAGATTTATGCACCATGCAATTACTCATATAAAACAGCGCAAGGTAAGAGGAAAGTAACTTACATACAGATTTATGCACCATGCAATTACTCATATAAAACAGCGCAAGGTAAGAGGAAAGTAACTTACATACAGATTTATGCACCATGCAATTACTCATATAAAACAGCGCAAGGTAAGAGGAAAGTAACTTACATACAGATTTATGCACCATGCAATTACTCATATAAAACAGCGCAAGGTAAGAAGAAAGTAACTTACATACAGATTTATGCACCATGCAATTACTCATATAAAACAGCGCAAGGTAAGAGGAAAGTAACTTACATACAGATTTATGCACCATGCAATTACTCATATAAAACAGCGCAAGGTAAGAGGAAAGTAACTTACATACAGATTTATGCACCATGCAATTACTCATATAAAACAGCGCAAGGTAAGAGGAAAGTAACTTACATACAGATTTATGCACTATGCAATTACTCATATAAAACAGCAAGGTAAGAGGAAAGTAACTAATACAGATTTATGCACCATGCAATTACTCATATAAAACAGGCAAGGTAAGAGGAAAGTAACTTACATCAGATTTATGCACCATGCAATTACTCATATAAACAGCAAGGTAAGAGGAAAGTAACTTACATACAGATTTATGCACCATGCAATTACTCATATAAAACAGCGCAAGGTAAGAGGAAGTAACTTACATACAGATTTATGCACCATGCAATTACTCATATAAAACAGCGCAAGGTAAGAAGAAAGTAACTTACATACAGATTTATGCACCATGCAATTACTCATATAAAACAGCTCAAGGTAAGAGGAAAGTAACTTACATACAGATTTATGCACCATGCAATTACTCATATAAAACAGCGCAAGGTAAGAGGAAAGTAACTTACATACAGATTTATGCACCATGCAATTACTCATATAAAACAGCGCAAGGTAAGAGGAAAGTAACTTACATACAGATTTATGCACCATGCAATTACTCATATAAAACAGCGCAAGGTAAGAGGAAGTAACTTACATACAGATTTATGCACCATGCAATTACTCATATAAAACAGCGCAAGTAAGAAGTAACTACATACCGATTTATGCACCATGCAATTACTCATATAAAACAGCGCAAGGTAAGAGGAAAGTAACTTACATACCGATTTATGCACCATGCAATTACTCATATAAAACAGCGCAAGGTAAGAGGAAAGTAACTTACATACAGATTTATGCACCATGCAATTACTCATATAGTGAAGAAGAAAGTAACTTACATACAGATTTATGCACCATGCAATTACTCATATAAAACAGTGCAAGGTAAGAGGAAAGTAACTTACATACAGATTTATGCACCATGCAATTACTCATATAAAACAGCGCAAGGTAAGAGGAAAGTAACACACATACAGATTTATGCACCATGCAATTACTCATATAAAACAGCGCAAGGTAAGAGGAAAGTAACTTACATACAGATTTATGCACCATGCAATTACTCATATAAAACAGCGCAAGGTAAGAGGAAAGTAACTTACATACAGATTTATGCACCATGCAATTACTCATATAAAACAGCGCAAGGTAAGAGGAAAGTAACTTACATACAGATTTATGCACCATGCAATTACTCATATAAAACAGCGAAGGTAAGAGGAAGTAACTTACATACAGATTTATGCACCATGCAATTACTCATATAAAACGCTAAGGTAAGAGAAAGTAACTTACATACAGATTTATGCACCATGCAATTACTCATATAAAACAGCTCAAGGTAAGAGGAAAGTAACTTACATACAGATTTATGCACCATGCAATTACTCATATAAAACAGCGCAAGGTAAGAGGAAAGTAACTTACATACAGATTTATCACTGCAATTACTCATATAAAACAGCGCAAGGTAAGAGGAAAGTAACTTACATACAGATTTATGCACCATGCAATTACTCATATAAAACAGCGCAAGGTAAGAGGAAAGTAACTTACATACAGATTTATGCACCATGCAATTACTCATATAAAACAGCAAGGTAAGGAAAGTAACTTACATACAGATTTATGCACCATGCAATTACTCATATAAAACAGCGCAAGGTAAGAGGAAAGTAACTTACATACCGATTTATGCACCATGCAATTACTCATATAAAACAGCATAGGTAAGAGAAAGTAACTTAATCCGATTTATGCACTATGCAATTACTCATATAAAACAGCGCAAGGTAAGAGGAAAGTAACTTACATACAGATTTATGCACCATGCAATTACTCATATAGTGAAGAAGAAAGTAACTTACATACAGATTTATGCACCATGCAATTACTCATATAAAACAGTGCAAGGTAAGAGGAAAGTAACTTACATACAGATTTATGCACCATGCAATTACTCATATAAAACGCAAGTAAGAGAAGTAACACATACAGATTTATGCACCATGCAATTACTCATATAAAACAGCGCAAGGTAAGAGGAAGTAACTTACATACAGATTTATGCACCATGCAATTACTCATATAAAACAGCGCAAGGTAAGAGGAAAGTAACTTACATACAGATTTATGCACCATGCAATTACTCATATAAAACAGCGCAAGGTAAGAGGAAAGTAACTTACATACAGATTTATGCACCATGCAATTACTCATATAAAACAGCGCAAGGTAAGAGGAAAGTAACTTACATACAGATTTATGCACCATGCAATTACTCATATAAAACAGAGCAAGGTAAGAGGAAAGTAACTTACATACAGATTTATGCACCATGCAATTACTCATATAAAACAGCGCAAGGTAAGAGGAAAGTAACTTACATACAGATTTATGCACCATGCAATTACTCATATAAAACAGCGCAAGGTAAGAGGAAAGTAACTTACATACAGATTTATGCACTATGCAATTACTCATATAAAACAGCGCAAGGTAAGAGGAAAGTAACTTACATACAGATTTATGCACCATGCAATTACTCATATAAAACAGCGCAAGGTAAGAGGAAAGTAACTTACATACAGATTTATGCACCATGCAATTACTCATATAGTGAAGAAGAAAGAACAACATTTTTCGATCAATTAAGTGAAAACATTAGTAAAGTCAACAACACTGACAACATATATATCATGAGAGATTTTAACGGAAGAGTTGGCGTGCGAAGAACACCATGGGAAACAGTAAGAACAACAGAAGGAATGACCGGCTGGTTCTCCATTACATCAGGTGTCAGACAAGGATGTGTCCTCTCAGAGGATGTAAGAACAACAGAAGGAATGACTGACTGGTTCTCCATTACATCAGGTGTCAGACAAGGATGTGTCCTCTCAGAGTACAGTAAGAACAACAGAAGGAATGACGACTGGTTCTCCATTACATCAGGTGTCAGACAAGGATGTGTCCTCTCAGAGGATGTAAGAACAACAGAAGGAATGACTGACTGGTTCTCCATTACATCAGGTGTCAGACAAGGATGTGTCCTCTCAGAGTACAGTAAGAACAACAGAAGGAATGACCAACTGGTTCTCCATTACATCAGGTGTCAGACAAGGTTGTATTCTCTCATTGCTACTCTTCATCACATATATGGATAAAATAACTCAAGAGCTAAATTTAGATAATGATGAAATAAATTAACTGATTTTTGCAGATGATCAGTGCCTGATACATCAAAATGAACAAGATCTACAACATAATATTGACACCATGAAAAAAAATTGTATAAATCATGACATGAAAATCAACAACACTAAAACAGAAATAATGAATATAGGAAGACAACATAATAATCTAGACATCCATGTTAATGGTACTAAAATAAACCAAGTGAAAGAATTCAAATACTTAGGAAGCATATTCACAGAAGACTAGATAAAGAGATAGAAGCTAAAGTCAAAAAGCAAATGCTGTAACCTACCAGATATCCCAATTGTTAAGGCACCCACAAATTTCACTAACAACTAAGCAACAGATTATCAACATTATTTTCATACCTACTTTGTGTTACCAGAGCCAAACATGGACAATGAGCAAAGCGCAGTCACAAAAATTAACTACAAGTGAAATGTCTGCCTGCAAAAGTTACCAACATCAGCATAAGAAAGAAAGTTGGCACAGAACCTTGTTTGAATTACATTGAGAAACAAAGAATTGTTGTAGTTTGACGTTTGGTGAACGTTGGTAGAGTGATGATTTTGTTACAGACGATGGTAACGAGAGCACAATAGAAATACCAACTCATTCATGAAGACTTTATATTTGTTTATTAACTCTTTCCACGCCCATTTATTTTCTCAATTTTTAAGCAGTTAATTCAAGGAAGTAAAAAACAACTTTTTTTAAATTACGATCCCAACTACTCGTCAATAAATAAACATATATATTATTATATACTAAATTGAAGTAAACTGGACAACCTAACAGAATAACAAGGTTGAAAAGTAGTATAAGTAAAACAGAAGAAGTAAAACTAGAAAGACTTCTTATAGGGAAGCAACTCTATGGCGCAGTGTGCGGCTTAAAGCGCGCAACGGACTTCCGCCGTGGCGCAGTGTGCGGCTTAAAGCGTGGAAAGAGTTAAGTGATGTTATTCATAAGCTTCTCAAAACATGTCCGTTCATCAGTCGTGTTTATGTTTGTCTTCCGATGTTGTCACTACGTCGCTAAGCAGTACTAACAAATCTACGTCAACTAGTTTCACTACGTCAATGTCTCGTTCTAGTGTTGCTATCTGCTAGTAGTGGGCAGATTTGGTGTGCAAACACTACAGTCTCTACATATCCCATATCTACAAACTTATCTATCTAAACTACCTGTCTAGTCTGTTAGCTGCTACCTGGGGTTGGGGAACGGTTGTACCAGGTCCTGGCAGACTACTACAGAATGAAGGGGTATGGCCACTTAATAAGAATGCATCCAAACTCCACAGCATACAGAGTCTTCTACAACAGAACATCAGGAAAGAAGGCGAGAGGAAGACCACGAAAAGATGGTTAGATGCATAGCAGAATCCTGTCAAAGAGCAAAAATAACAATCATCCAAGCCACAAGAACAGGGCAAGACACAAACAGAAAACCACAACACTGGGCAACAACCCGGTAGCAGTGTGAAGACAAAAGAAGAAAGAAAGAAGAATTAGCATACAAGGTCTAGAAATAATTAGCATACAAGGTCTAGAAATAATTAGATACAAGGTCTAGAAATAATTAGCATAGGTAAAATGGGTAGTACATAGGTAATTAGGTAAGTAGCATAGGTAATATAGGTAAGTAGCATAGGTAATATAGGTAAGTAGCATAGGTAATATAGGTAAGTAGCATAGGTAATATAGGTAAGTAGCATAGGTAATATAGGTAAGTAGCATAGGTAATATAGGTAAGTAGCATAGGTAATATAGGTAAGTAGCATAGGTAATATAGGTAAGTAGCATAGGTAATATAGGTAAGTAGCATAGGTAATATAGGTAAGTAGCATACTAGGTCTAAAAATAATTAGCGTACAAAGTCTAGAAATAATTAGCGTAAAATGTCTAGAAATAATTAACGCTAGGTCTAGAAACAATTAGGTACTAGTCTTGAAATAATTAACATACAAGGTCTAGAAATAATAGCGTACTAGGTCTAGAAATAATTAGTAAGGTCTAGAAATATTAACGACTAGGTCTAGAAATAATTAACGACAAGTCTAGAAAGTCTAGGTCTAAATAATAGCGTACTAGGTCTAGAAACAATTAGCGTACAAGGTCTAGAAATAATTAACATACAAGGTCTAGAAATAATTAGCGTACTAGGTCTAGAAATAATTAGTGTACAAGGTCTAGAAATAATTAGTGTACAAGGTCTAGAAATAATTAGTGTACAAGGTCTAGAAATAATTAGCATACAAGGTCTAGAAATAATTAACGCATCAAAGTCTAGAAATAATTAGCGTAAGGTCTAGAAATAATTAGCGTACAAGGTCTAGAAAAATTAGCGACAAGGTCTAGGAAAATTAGCAATCGTGGTTGTTTGAAAGATACAAGCTGTTAGGTTACAAGCTTTAGAATATCTAGAATGGACATTTGAATTTAGTGAATGCACTTCTATTTAACTTTAGTAGATCGGTCCAAAAACTCATCCATACTGTTGCTAACTCTAACTTCTATTTAACTTTAGTAGATCAGCCCACAAACTTATCCATTCTGTTGTTAACTCTAACTTCTATTCAACTTTAGTAGATTGACCCACAAACTTATCCATGCTGTTGCTAACTCTAACTTCTATTCTATTTTAGTAGATCGGCCCACAAACTCATCCATGCTGTTGCTAACTCTAACTTCTATTCAACTTTAGTAGATCGGCCCACAAACTCATCCATGCTGTTGCTAACTCCAAAGAAATCACTTAGCAAATCATAGACTGCAACTGGAAGCACTCTACCAAATAGAAACAATATCAACAAATTATGAGTGCATTGTTTTGTTTAAATATAAAATTAGCTGCAATTATTATTCCAGTCATCAGAGCACAGGTTTAAATATTGACAAAATTACATAACATTGCTAGAACATAAATAAGGTTTGCAATCTGTTTAGTTCAGCATCCCTACACATCACTGCACATCAGCGACAGATCAGCATCACTGCCCATCAGTGACAGATCAGCATCATTGCCCATCACTGCACATCAGCGACAGGTTATCATCACTGCACAGCAGCAACAGATCAGCATCACTGCACATCAAACCAATTAGTCCATCAGTGCCCCAATTTCATTCTCAGTATGTCTCTCAGCGTATGGCAACTAACGACAGAGGTTTTTTGCAGGTTTACTGTTCTTCTTTGATTTCAGTAAAGTGTCTTGCCTATCTACACCACATTTGACTTGGTATTCTTGCAGTCTGTTTAGGGTTGTAGATTATCCAGCATTCCTTTACCTTTAATCATTTACACCTCCTCTCTCCCTTAGGGAATTCAGAACATCAGTCTGGTCCATTGCTCACCCACTTTCTACAGCAGTCATGCAAGTCTATTGCTCACCCACTTTCTACAGCAGTCATGCAAGTCTATTGCTCACCCACTTTCTACAGCAGTCATGCAAGTCTATTGCTCACCCACTTTCTACAGCAGTCATGCAAGTCTATTGCTCACCCACTTTCTACAGCAGTCATGCAAGTCTATTGCTCACCCACTTTCTACAGCAGTCATGCAAGTCTATTGCTCACCCACTTTCTACAGCAGTCATGCAAGTCTATTGCTCACCCACTTTCTACAGCAGTCATGCAAGTCTATTGCTCACCCACTTTCTACAGCAGTCATGCAAGTCTATTGCTCACCCACTTTCTACAGCAGTCATGCAAGTCTATTGCTCACCCACTTTCTACAGCAGTCATGCAAGTCTATTGCTCACCCACTTTCTACAGCAGTCATGCAAGTCTATTGCTCACCCACTTTCTACAGCAGTCATGCAAGTCTATTGCTCACCCACTTTCTACAGCAGTCATGCAAGTCTATTGCTCACCCACTTTCTACAGCAGTCATGCAAGTCTATTGCTCACCCACTTTCTACAGCAGTCATGCAAGTCTATTGCTCACCCACTTTCTACAGCAGTCATGCAAGTCTATTGCTCACCCACTTTCTACAGCAGTCATGCAAGTCTATTGCTCACCCACTTTCTACAGCAGTCATGCAAGTCTATTGGCAAGCTCATTTCCCCTTACACCTGCATGCAAAGGCACAAAACCAGATTTTGTCCGCCTAGACCTCTTCACTGAGAAAACATGCATGGATAAAAGTCTGTGACTCACCCAGACCATCGTTTAGTTACTGCCATGATTTCCATAGTGAGACTGCTTGTAGTCTCGGCAAAACCACCACTGTCTTTCTTCACAACATACCCTAGAAATTGAGCAGTGAAAGCCCACAAGCTCCGCACATGTCAAATCACAGAACCATCTGTATAAATAATTACATTATTCCTAAATGAGTTCTCAGAAACTAATGACTGAACTTCCGCTTCTACGACAAGTGGGTTGTCTAGTCTGCATTCTTTATCAAGTCTGATACATACTGAAAATGATGTATTGATTCCTGTTGGCACTGGTATCCATTCTTCACCAGGATCAATGTCTTCAAGTGTACACACCTGTTCAATACAGTCCTCGGCCTGACCCATCCAACATTTTCCTTTTTTTAACCTATTCTCCTTTTCTCTATATGTTCAGTGGATGTCGCCTGTCAGCATTGACTTCAACGAGGGCTCATTTCACGACACATCCTTGTTCTATCTTCCATAGTAGGATAATCAAGAAGGTAAGGCATCACCCTGCACAACATGTCTATAGTGCACCCAAGTATGCTGTGCTTAGCCTGCCTTATTCTGTATTCTTTCACATGACTGAGAGTCATGATTGCCAAAGCATACCCAATCACAGACAAGATCAGATCCTGGTACCGGCTCTGGTCAGCCATGTTGTAACTATACAAAACAAAACATCATCGCTATGCTGATAACAAATGCTAAGTAAGACTCCTGCACAGATGTATGAACTTTGTCGCACCAGTCATGATCCTCAATGAATGGACTAATTGCATTTTATATAAATACTAATCAAGCCAGTAATGTTATATAGTCTGATAGAGACAGATTTGATAGAGACAGAGATGAGGTGAAACCTAGATCTGATAGAGGCAGATCTGAGATGAGAGACAGATCTGATAGAGACAAATCTGAGATGATACACAGATCTGAGATGAGACACATATCTGATAGACACTGATCTGAGATGAAACATAGATCTGATAGAGACAGATCTGAGATGAGACACAGATCTGAGATGAGACACAGATCTGAGATGAGACACAGATCTGAGATGAGAGACAGAGATGAGACACAGATCTAATAAAGGCAGATCTGAGATGATACACAGATCTGATAGAGACAGAACTAACATGAGACACATATCTGATAGAGACAGAGATTAGATGAGAAACAGATCTGATAGAGACAGAGATTAGATGAGAGAGAGATCAGATAGAGACAAAGATCTGATATAGACAAATCTGAGATGAGACAAAGATCTGATAGAGACAGATCTGAGATGAGACAAAGATCTGATAGAGACAGATCTGAGATGAGACAAAAATCTGATAGAGACAGATCTGAGATTACACAAAGATCTGATAGAGACAGAGATTAGATGAGACAAAGATCTGATAGAGACAAAGATCTGATAGAGACAAAGATCTGATAGAGACAAAGATCTGATAGAGACAAAGATTTGATAGAGACAAAGATCTGATAGAGACAGAGATTAGATGAGACACAGATCTGATAGAGACAGAGATTAGATGAGACACAGATCTGATAGAGACAGATCTGAGATGAGACAAAGATCTGATAGAGACAGATCTGAGATGAGACAAAGATCTGATAGAGACAAAGATCTGATAGAGACAGGTCTGAGATAAAGATCTGATAGAGACAGATCTGATAGAGACAGATCTGAGACAAAGATATGATAGAGACAGATCTGAGATGAGACAAAGATTTGATACAGACAGATCTGAGACAAAGATATGATAGAGACAGATCTGAGACAAAGATCTGATAGAGACAGATCTGAGACAAAGATCTGATAGAGACAAAGATCTGATAGAGACAAAGATCTGATAGAGACAAAGATCTGATAGAGACAAAGATCTGATAGAGACAAAGATCTGATAGAGACAAAGATCTGATAGAGACAGATCTGAGACAAAGATCTGATAGAGACAGATCTGAGACAAAGATCTGATAGACTGATCTGAGACAACGATCTGATAGAGACAGAACTGAGACAAAGATCTGATAGAGACAGATCTGAGACAAAGATCTGTTAGAGACAGATCTGAGACAAAGATCTGTTAGAGAGAGATCTGAGACAAAGATATGTTAGAGACAGATCGGAGACAAAGATCTGATAGCGACAGATCTGAGACAAAGATCTGATAGAGACAGATCTGAGACAAAGATCTGTTAGAGACAGATCTGAGACAAAGAACTGATAGAGACAGATCTGAGACACATACCCTTTCAAAAAAAGAAACAAATACAACATCCTTGGCACCAAGAGAATGGCCTGATTGGTCAGCACACTGGACATTATTCTGTCAACAACTACCTCCTGTTTCAGAATGGGCAAAATAAGTGGAAACCTGTGGGGACAAATGTGTGTTAATAATATGTAGCTCTTGTCAGAAACATGCAGCAGCTTGTCTTCTAGTAGACAAGTACAACACATGCAGTAATCATTCAGCTGCAGTAGTAGTAGCAGTAGCAGTAGTAGTAGTAGTAGGAGTAGTAGAAGTAGTAGTAGAAGTAGTAGTAGTAGTAGAAGAAGAAGTAGTAGTAGAAGAAATAGTAGGAGTAGTAGAGGAGTGAAGTAGTAGTAGTAGTAGGAGTAGTAGTAGTAGTAATAGTAGCAGCAGTAGTAGGAGTAGTAGTAGTAGCAATAGTAGTAGTAGTAGCAGTAGGTCTGATCTCATCTAGGGAGCTTTGAAACATGTACCGTCATCGCCATCCATAAACTTGACGCTTTTAAGTAATTCTCGCCGAGTGGTTACGGGCCCAAATTTGGGGTGTAAAGAATAGAACCACTGTTACCTGCCATGAATGTTGTAAGAGGCGACTAAGGAGGTGCAGCTGAAATCAGATGCACATGTCTTAAACGTGTAGAAATCTTTACGTTTAGGGGCCTACCAAACCAAAGTGCAACGTATACATGTTCTAGGTAAAGATCAAACATATCACAAAGAGTGATTAAAATGGTCGTAAAGAACGAACACGAAGAAGAAGAGTAATTTCTCTTGTTAGTTGACAATTTTCAGACAGGACGTCAGGAGATGAACTTTATTGTCAAAGGCTATGTAAGGCATATCTCTTTTTAGGAAACATTTAAGTGGAGCTGAGAGCATGACTTACCTTCATAGATGAATGTTTACATAGAATAGAGGGACTGAGATGGTATGATAAGATTACGAACTAGGAACTCAGAGAAAGAACAAAGCAGATACCAGTGAAGAAACAACTACAGAAGAGACGCTAGCGATGAATAGGACACACACTGAGAAGGCCGACCGGAAGCATTGCAAGACAGGCACTGTTTTGGAACCCGCAGGGAAAGAGGAGTAGGGAAAGCCTAGACAGACCTGGAGAAGAGAGCTGGAGGCTGATATTAAAAGGATAGGTAAAAAATGGAAAGAATTGGAAGGGATGACAGGAGAGAGGAAGAGCTGGAAGAAGTTTGTTGAAGACCTGTGCTCCATTGAGAGTTGAAAGGTCAAGTGTGTGAGAGCATGACTTCCATTATTATTCTTGGATATGACAACATTGACAATCTACTTAATATTATTACTGCTGCTGATGTTACTACTGCTGATGTTACTACTGCTGATGTTACTACTGCTACTGATGTTACTACTGCTAGTGTTACTACTGCTACTGTTACTACTGCTGATGTTACTGTTGCTGATGTTACTGCTGCTGCTGTTACTACTGCTGATGTTACTACTGCTACTGCTGATGTTACTACTGCTACTGTTACTACTGCTACTGTTACTACTGCTACTGTTACTACTGCTACTGTTACTACTGCTGCTGATGTTATTGCTGCTGATGTTATTGCTGCTGCTGTTACTACTGCTGCTGATGTTACTACTGCTGCTGATGTTACTGCTGCTGCTGTTACTACTGCTGCTGATGTTACTACTGCTGCTGATGTTACTACTGCTGCTGATGTTACTACTGCTGCTGATGTTACTGCTGCTACTGTTACTACTGCTACTGTTACTACTGCTACTGATGTTACTACTGCTAGTGTTACTACTGCTACTGTTACTACTGCTGATGTTACTACTGCTACTGTTACTACTGCTACTGTTACTACTGCTACTGTTACTACTGCTACTGTTACTACTGCTGATGTTACTACTGCTACTGCTGATGTTACTACTGCTACTACTGATGTTACTACTGCTACTGCTGATGTTACTACTGCTACTGTTGATGTTACTACTACTACTGCTGATGTTACTACTGCTACTGCTGATGTTACTACTGCTGTTACTACTGCTACTGCTGATGTTA
Source organism: Arion vulgaris (assembly GCA_020796225.1). Taxonomy (NCBI): domain Eukaryota; kingdom Metazoa; phylum Mollusca; class Gastropoda; order Stylommatophora; family Arionidae; genus Arion; species Arion vulgaris. The sequence continues at coordinate 70,987,822 of CM036755.1, read as the reverse complement.
CTACTGCTACTGTTACTACTGCTGATGTTACTACTGCTACTACTGATGTTACTACTGCTACTGCTGATGTTACTACTAGTACTTGACCACTGCTTTTATAATGTGTTCCTATCGTATTCACATCCTCAAATCTTCCCCATTTCCAAATTTCCCAAAACTCCCATATATCCAAATCCCACACATCTCAAAATCTTCCACATTTCCAAATCTCCCACATCTCCAAATCTCCCACATCTTTAAATCTGCCACATCTTTAAATCTCCCACATCTCCAAATCTCCCACATCTTTAAATCTGCCACATCTTTAAATCTCCCACATCTCCAAATCTCCCACATCTTTAAATCTGTCACATCTTTAAATCTCCCACATCTTTAAATATGTCACATCTTTAAATCTCCCACATCTTAAAATCTGTTACATCTCCAAATCTCCCACATCTCCAAATCTGCCACATCTCCAAATCTGCCACATCTTTAAATCTGCCACATCTCCAAATCTGCCACATCTTTAAATCTCCCACATCTTTAAATCTCCCACATCTTTATATCTGCCACATCTTTAAATCTCCCACATCTTTAAATCTGCCACATCTTTAAATCTCCCACATCTTTAAATCTGCCACATCTTTAAATCTCCTACATCTTTAAATCTCCCATATCTTTATATCTGCCACATCTTTAAATCTCCCACATCTTTAAATCTGTCACATCTTTAAATCTCCCACATCTTTAAATCTGCCACATCTTTAAATCTCCTACATCTTTAAATCTCCCATATCTCCAAATCTGCCACATCTCCAAATCTCCCTACATCTCCGAAATCTTGCAAAACTGTAATTTACTCTTCTATTATATAAATCGACATTTTGGTCAATGATTATAATGATGATTATGATGACGATGAAGAAATGTTGAAGAAAGAAATAGATTCTAACCTGGTTTGCACACCTTTAAACATTCCGGTGTCGATGTAAAATGGACAGACCAGAGTTGTGTAAATTCCTGTCTTGCCTTGTTTGAGAAGCTCATTCCTAGATGAAGACATCACAAGATACTCTAAGCCATTGGAGATATTGACATGTCATCTTTCAGTTACATCATAATCATACATCATCTAGCGGTATTACACATAATGTAGCAGTATTACACATCATGTAGCAGTATCACCCTTCCCATGAGGCCATTACCTTGTAGTGGTGGGGAGGCTTGCTTGCTCCAATGATACAGTGAGCTATGACGGCGGGAACTTATGTTCCCGGAAGGGTTACCTGCCGGAAAGGTCACTGAGGAGGGGACAGACGAAGCATGGTCTCCTGGTCCTCCAGGTTGGGCTTGGGACTAACGATCCCATCCTTTAAAAAAATTAAAGTTACGGAAACAACAACAAACATACAACCTATCTACGGGCATGAAGGGCTACCAGAGTCATTGACTCACATGACTGGAAGTGGTGAAAGCCGAAAGGAAGCTACTTCATGAGGACGGAAGTCCTGAATGCCAAAACCAAGACCAGAATTGGATGCTGGAATGTAAGAACAATGTACTGAAACCGAAAACTATCACAAATAACAGCAGAAATGAGAAGATATAATCTACATATCCTAGGGGTTAGCGAGAGCAGATGGACAAGAAATGGAAGAAGTACCACTGCAACAGGTGAAACAGTCCTTTTTCTGGACGAGACGATGACCTACACCATGAAGGAGTAGCAGTAATCCTAAGAAAGGACGTGGAAAAGTGTCTGTTAGAATGGAAACCTATCAGCAGCCGCTTGATTAAGATCAGACTAAAGGGAAGCATACAAACATCACAATCCTACAATGCTATGCGCCAACTAATGATAGCGAAGATACAAAGAAAGACTCGTACTACGAAAACCTACAAGCAGAATTAGACAAGTCACCATCCCATGATGTTATCATTGTTATGGGAGATCTAAATGCCAAGGTCGGACAAGACAACACGCATAGTTATAGAACTATGGGAAAATATGGATGTGGTATGATGAACGAAAATGGGAACGTTTAGTAAACTTCTGCAGCATGAACAATCTCGTTATAGGAGGAACCCTATTTCAACATTTAGATATCCACAAATTAACATGGTATTCCCCTAATGGCAGAGATAAAACCAAATAGACCATATAATGATCAATGGACCCTGGAGACGCTCGCTTCTAGATGTTGTAGTCAAGAGAGGTGCAGATGTTGGTAGTGACCACCACCTAGTCACAGCTTATGTCAAACTTAAACTAAGAAAACAGGACAACAGAAAAACTTCCAAAAGAGGTTCGATGTGGATAGACTAAAAGACACGGAAGTAAGGGATAAGTTTATAATGCAGATAAAGAACAGATTCCAAGCCCTAGAAAGTAATGAAACTACGGATGAAACTGACAACATAGATAGAACATGGGACAACATAGCATCTATATATAGCAAGAGCAGTGAAACATGTCTAAGGTACCGCACAAAGAAAAGAAAAGAATGGATAACACCAACAACATGGAAAATAATAGACAGCGAAGAATATTAAAAAGAAATTGTTAGAAGCAAAGTCCAAAGACTGAAAGCAAGATACCAAGAACAGTACAAAAGCGAAAGTAAAGAAATCAAACGGGCTGTGAGAGCCGACAAAAGAATGTATGTTGAAGACCTGGCAGTACAGGCAGAAGAAGCAGCAAAAAGTGTGATCAGGGAACAGTGTACAAAATTACAAAGCTAATAAGCGGAAACATTACAGAAGATCAAATACTTCATAAAGGATAAGAATGGAATACTATTGACAACGGAAAAGGAACAAGAAATACGATGGACAGAGCATTTTAAAGAATTGCTAAACAGACCACCTCCAACTGTAGTAGCAGACATACCAGAACCAACAGAGGAGTTAGAAATTGGCATTGAAACACCCAGCCAGGATGAGATCATTACAGCAATTAAATCTCTTAAGAATAACAAGGCACCAGGGAATGATAACTTAAACGCAGAACTATTCAAAATAGACCCAGAACTTGCAGCTAATATATTGCAACCTCTGTTTACTACTATATGGAATGCCCAAATAATACCTGATGCATGGAACAGAGGAGTCATCATCAAGATACCCAAAAAGGGCTCCTTGCCGATTGTAATAATTGGCGTGGAATAACACTGCTTTCTGTCCCAAGTAAAATCTTAAGCAAAATCATCGACAACGATTACTGACGCTGTGGATAAGAAACTGAGAAAGGAACAAGCAGGATTTCGCAGAGGACGGAGCTGTATAGGCCAAATATTTGCTCTTAGAAATATCATAGAACAATGCACAGAATGGCAAAGCAAACTCTATATCAACTTTGTAGATTTTGAAAAGGCTTTTGATAGCATACACCGCGAAAGTCTATGGCGTATCTTAAGATGGTATGGAATCCCACTGTGTTTTATAAATATTATAAAAAGCTGCTACAGCAAGTTTGCATGTAGTGTTGAAACTTCAGAACTAAAGTTTGAAGTAAAACAGGCGTGCGACAAGGATGTGTTATGTCAGCCCTATTATTCAACACTGTCATAGATTGGGTGATGCGTGAAACAACGGAAGATAAGGCAAGAGGTATTAGATGGACGCTCACATCCACTCTGGAAGACCTAGATTTTGCAGATGACATCGCACTCCTATCTCATACACATAGAGATATCCAGGAAAAGACCTGCCGCCTTAAACAATATAGTGAGATGGTTGGGCTGAAAATAAATCAGAAGAAAACTGAAGTAATGACTCTGAACATAGCAACCCCAGCACCAGTCAAACTAGAAGGTAAAACCCTCCGAGATACAACCGCTTTCACATACCTTGGAAGTGTTATTAGCAATGAAGGAGGCGCTGGATCTGACATTAAAAACAGACTGAGTAAAGCACGAGTGCATTCATGACCCTTCAGACCGCCTGAAATCTGCCTCAATACAGCATCAGAACCAAGACTAGTATCTATAACAGCTGTCAACTTTGCTGTACGGATCGGAATGCTGGAGAATGACAGAACAGGATATGTCCAGACTCTCCGCCTTTCATACAACTTGTCTGTGAAAATCTTACGCGTGTACTGGCCGACTACTATCTCGAATCAAGTATTGCTTGCACAGGTGCCAACAAGAGAATATGGGCACTATCATCCGAAACGACGCTGGAGATGGATTGGACATGTGATGCGCATGGAGACTGGCTCCGAAAACTGCACTGAGATGGACTCCAGAGGGTAGGCGAAGCGTGGAAGACCCAAGACGACCTGGAGGAGAACGATAGAGCAAGAGCTGAAGGAAATGAATCATAGCTGGAACACAATACAGAGGAAGGCCATGAACAGGGAAGAATGGTGTACGTTTGTTGCTGCCCTAAACGCCAGGGGCGAACAGGCTAAAGAGAGAGAGAGCAGTATCACACATCAGGTATCAACTATCACACATCAGGTAACAACTATCACACATCATGTAGCACTATCATACATCATGTAGCAACTATCACACATCAGGTAGCACTATCACACATCAGGTAGCACTATCACACATCAGGTAGCACTATCACACATCATGTAGTAGTATTACACATCAGGTAAAAATGGTGTACATCACACACATCAGTGAGAACAGTAAACATCTGTGCAATCAACACCTGGTTTTTGTCTGTTGATTACACAATACACACTGCTGCCAGATAACACAGTACACACTGCTGCCAGATAACACACTGCTGCCAGATAACACAGTGCTGCTAGACAACATACTGATATATCGCTAAATGCTAGTATAATGCTTGAGGTAACAGCTTGAAATCACTAGATTCACCCCGCAACTCCAACTTACCTCAAACTCTCATCAAATCCAACAGCTGCAAACTTGCTGGCACAATAATCACACAATCCAGAGATACCAAACAAGCCAGCTCCACTGGCTATGGTGACAATGTGGCCATGGTTACGAGTTATCATTGAAGGAAGAAAAGCTTTAGTTGTCTGATGTCAAACAGAAATAGAATCACAACAAATTATTCATCTACAATAATGAATGACTGCTCAAATTGCACTAGTTAAAGTGATGTCTATTAGTGTTAAGTTCTTCTTCTTCTTCGTACGCTCCATATCGACCACCTGTTAACCACTCTGTGTGATTTGTTTAAAAGTGTTTAAAAGCCAGTGGACTGACTTCATTGCACCGGGTTTCACTCCATATGGCTCTGTCCCTCTCCGCAGAAATGGCACGCCACCTGTCGAGAGTATTGCACAAAGCACGAACTCCGGCAACAATCCTAGGGTTCTCTGGAAAAAACTGCACTTGTGAATAGAAGGCCGCAGTCCGGATTAGAATCCACGACCTAAAACTCACAAGACAAAGGGCGTAGCCACTCAGCCACAGAGACCCCACTGAGCTGAGCCCAAGAGCGTTTGTAGGTTGTGCCCGTTATGCGCCTACAAGTAGGCCAGTACATCCGATTTCTGAGATGCTTTTATTTACTAGGTAGCTTCCTAAGTCCTACATCAGTCGCCTCTTACGACATGCCTTGTAGGTCACAGTGGTACTATTCTTTGTTTCCTTGAGGGCCCGGCACCACATGGGAGTGTTAGGCTCAACATATATATGGCCTTTTTCGTCTTTACAGACGGTCAATTGGCAGTGTTTTACTGTGACAACTTCTGAGTTTTCGCTTTTCTCTCTTGTCGTTCAGCTTATACATAAGTCTCTTCTCAAAAGACTCTCCGCCCTTTCGCAATTTGGCTTTCCGCACAACTCTCCTAACCTGGGCAACTGATATGGAGAATGTGCCTTGCCCATTTTGCACAAACCCTCTCTACCCTACTGTTTCATCCAAAGGAAAGACAAAGTCTATACGGTTGGAATCAAGCAGGGTTTGCAGGAGATGCCAGAAGATGGCAAGGAATACACACTTAACCATCAACTGCCTTAGGCTCAAAATGATAACTTAATCATTTTAACCCTGCCTACCCTCCCTCCTCCCCCATGCACCTTAAAAACACACTCCCTTGAGCAAAAACAGTACCACAAATCAGAGCGATATAAAAAAAAACGATAATAAATTTCACAAATAAGTTCTCTATAACTTGTTATTGACTTAACTCAAGATCTTTCAGTTTGTCAATAAGAGCTTTCTCAATATTTGCAGCAACATTTTCATCTTCCCTTTCCTTGCTCGAAAGAAATTTTGCTTGTACATTTTAAAAAAAAAATTTCGATCCAGAAGCACGTGAGCTGAAAGCTCTTCGGCTCGGTGTCATGGACATCGTAACCCTTCGGTTCGGTGCCACAAACACTGTAAATCTGGGGAACCTATGGCTTTTCTGCCAGTCCATGGAATTGAACCCGCACTCACAGAGGACTTATCACCCGTAGTCCAACAACTGCTACGATCACGCTGGGCAAGCGGGCTTGCTTGTACATCAATTGCAACAATTCTGTTTTATCTAAATGATATTCTGATTAAATTTCAATATCTTTATCAGAATAATCTCAGTTTGTCTAATTCATGTTCGCAATCATTCAGGCCAAGTTGAATAGAGTGTTCCACCCATGTGGTGCCGGGCCGCAAGGAAGCAACGAATAGTACCACTGCGACCTACAAGGCATGTTGTAAGAAATGACCAATGTAGAACCTAGGAAGCTACCCTAGTAAATAAAAAGCATCGCAGAAATCGGATGTGCTGGTCTACTTGTAGGCGCATAGCTGTTACAACGTACAATCGTTCTTAGGCTCAGATTACATACAAATCACACAGATTGATTAATAAGTAGTTGATATTTTGCCATTTTTTGCATTTTGCCAGAGTGGTTACCGGGGCCCAAATTGGGGTGTAGAGAATAGAACCACTGTTACCTGCCACACATGTCGTAAGAGGCGACTAAGGAGCTTGGGGGTGGAGCTAGCTACCCCACACTGTAAAAAACACTAGATAGTTACAGAACGGAGAGTGAACCGAGTAAAAGCTGGATGAAACCGGACACATCGCCGAAGGATAAGCAACAGAGCTCCAAATGGTGCTGAAAATGTGAAGTTAAAAACACCAATGCTAAGGCTGCAGGAATCAGATTTCCACATGAATATAATGTATGGGAAGGTCTGGTACATTCATTACGGTCTGAGGGTGATCGAGAGAAGGATATGGAGCATTCAAAGAAAAAGAAGAATAGAGTGTTCTGTTATCGTTATAGAGTGGCAATTTGCACAATTTTCAGGTAGCATGACCAACTACCAACTATCACAATGTTATCATTACTCTTAGAAGAGAATGTACAGATTGGGGCAACATGAAGGCTGAACTCGCAGCTAAGAACATGCATATTCCCAGTGGCAACAAATGGGTGTGAAGCATGGACATTTAACAAGGCAGTGGTAAAACGTTTTGAATATAAGTGTTACAGAAGAGTCCTCTGTATATCATGGACAGAGAAGAGAATAAACAGATCTGTCAAGAAAGAAAGAGAAAATTGAAGTATTTTAGATATGTAAAGAGACACAAAGAGTTGGAGAAGACAATCATGGAAGGAGGCATACTGGCAAAGAGAAGAAGAGGAAGACCACGGACAAGATGGATTCAGGATGTAACTGATGGTTTGAGCATGACAGCTGCAGAGACAAGACATCTCGCTTATGAGAGAGAGAAATTCTGAAGAACTGTTAGGGTGGCAAAGTTCTGCTCAGGACAAGCTATTTGATGATGATATCTCAAAGTAACAAACATGTTTTTGCATCATCATCATCATCCTCATACAGAACATTGTCATATATTATGTAGAATGTATCCATACCCAAAAGTGGGCATTGCAGTTGACATCCATTGTCTTCTGTATTAGTTCATCTGATGAGTCTAATAACCGTCTGCCTGTGACAATACCAGCATTGTTGACAAGGATGTCTACATTCCAACGTTGGACGCACCTGCCAACACAAGAACAAGTAGCAATTAACTAACATATGATATGATAACATACTAGCAACTAACTAACATATACAACAACTTAGTAGCAACTAACTAACATATGATAACAACTAGTAGCAACTAACTAACATATAACAATTGTAACTAACTAACTATAACAACAATTAGTCAACTAACAATATGATAACAACTAGTAGCAACTAACTAACATATGATAACAACTAGTAGCAACTAACTAACATATGACAACAATTAGTAGCAACTAACTAACATATAAAACAACTAGTAGCAACTAACTAACATATGACAACAACTAGCAGTTGTATGATGTCTGTACACAAGTGTGTCATGTCTGTACATAAGTGTGTGATGTCTGTACACAAGTGTGTGATATCTGTACACAAGTGTGTTCTGTCTGTACACAAGTGGTGATTCTGTCTCTTTCTTCTGTCAGTGTGATGTCTGTACACAATTGTAGATATTGTATATTTTTGATCTTTGCCAATAACGTTGCACATTGGTTTGGTAGGCCCCTAAACGCATAGACTTCTATACGTTTAGGATACATGCATCCGTTTCAGCCAAACCTCCTTAGTCGCCTCTTACGACATGCGTGGCAGGTAACAGTGGTTCTATTCTTTACACTCCAAATTTGGGCCCGGTAACCACTCGGGCGAAGTGTGTGATGTTTGTACACAAGTGTGTGATGTCTGTACACAAGTGTGTTCTGTCTGTACACAAGTGTGTGATGTTTGTACACAAGTGTGTTCTGTCTGTACACAAGTGTGCTTTGTCTGTACACAAGTGTGTCATGTCTGTACACAAGTGTGTGATGTCTGTACACAAGTGTGCTTTGTCTGTACACAAGTGTGTGATGTATGTACACTAGTGTGTGATGTCTGTACACAAGTGTGTTCTGTCTGTACACAAGTGTGGGATGTCTGTACACAAGTGTATGATGAAAGCATGTTACCTTTGCCGCTGCCTGATAAACAGACTCCCTCTTGGACAAGTCAACAGTGTATGTACTGACTTTGACTCCTGTCGCCCGAACAAGTTCTGCAGTTTTCTCATTGCCAACCTCATCAATGTCCAACAAGACTAACTGAGATCCTAGATTGGCAAATCTCAAACTGATTAGTCGACCAAGTCCACTACCTGTAGTCAACATAGAGGGAGAGAAGTTAAGCTTCTTTTGTACTCACTATACAATGTCTATCACCTGTACCTGTCACTAATAAACAATCCGTTGATCTCTCCTCACTTCTTACCTGCTACAACTGATCACTGTAATACAATCTGATCTCTCACTTTCTTACCTGTACCTGTCACTAATACAATCCTATGTCCTATCACTGTCTCAATTTTACCTGTACCTGTCACTAATACAATCTGATCTCTAACTTTCTTAGCTGTACCTGTTCACTTTACTCCTTCACATTCTTACCTGCACCTGTCCACCTCACTCTCTCATATTCTACTACCTGCACCCTTGCCTGTCACTACATACAATCTGATCTCTCACATTCTTCTTCTTGTGAAATCTGGTTGGAATTAATGTCTTGACAATTGCAAACAACAACAACCCGATGACTTTGAAGATGATACAGATGATATCCAACAGCAGGTTCATGTTGAAACTTGATCTAGTTGTTTCAAAGTAAAATATAGGTCATGTAATGTTCAAAGTAAGATTTAGATAATGTAATGTTCAATGTAAAATCTAGATCATGTAATGTTCAATGTAAGATTTAGGCCATGTAATGTTCAAGTAAATCTAGGTCATGTAATGTTCAATGTAAGACCTAGATCATGTAATGTTCAATGTAAGATTTAGGTCATGTAATGTTCAAGGTAAGATTTAGGTCATGTAATGTTCAAAGTAAGATTTAGGCCATGTAATGTTCAAAGTAAGATCTAGGTCATGTAATGTTCAAAGTAAGATCTAGGTCATGTAATGTTCAAAGATCTAGATCATGTAATGTTCAATGTAATATCTAGATCATGTAATGTTAAGAATAGTAAGACAATGACAAGAATGTATCAAACATGAATGAATCAGGGTCATAATGTTGACTAAAGATCTAGACATGTAATGATATCAAAGATCTGAATCATGTTATGTCAAAGAAGATCATCACTGTAATGTCAAATAAGACTCTATGCAAACTCATGTAATGCAACTCAAAGAATCTATGCTCATGATACATATGCAACACTACAAGACTAACATGCCTACATTTCAATGTCCAAAGTTTCTAGATCCTTAATGTTCTTAGTATGTAGAGAGACAATAACAAAATCTTGTGAAGATACAATTCTTAACACTGGAATGAAATCAGAGGTATGTGTCCAAATCATGAATCTTTCACACCCCATAGGATCAGTTTTATCATAAATGAAAAACTTGAAAATAAAATAAAAAAAGTGAAGTTTTACATACATAGTTTAGGCAACAGATCTCATCACTACATATGCAACCTCACAGCAACACATACAATGCAACACTACTTACATGCTAACAAAACATATGCAACAAATTGGTACCCATATGTTCTAACAAAATCTTTTTCAATTTGTCTTCAGTATGTGGCAACCAACATATAAAATTTTTGTTTGTTTAACTATTACTTTCTTTGACTTGCAGTCTAGAGTTCTTGTTTAGCTACAACCTATTTGATATGATATTACTGCATTGGGTTAGTGTTTGCAACTTTTATCCACTTCATGTTATGGTAATACATTGTACCTACTCTTCATTATAGCTTCAGTTGTATCTAACTATAGTAGGAAGACTGCATTTAAACTTGTGGATGGCTAACACATTAAAACTAAGTATTTGTAGTGTATAAATATGCAAACAATAGACAGACTACGTTGGTACTCTAACAGGTCCTTACAGTCAAAGGTATAAGTGGTGAAGAGTAACATTGTCTCAAGTTACTACTGTCTGTGAATTAAACTTGTGTGCTAACTTGGCCTAAAATGAAGTATATGTGACTAAATGATAACAAATAATGCAAAAATTAGTAGTGGAAAATAGTACACATCACATCTGTAGGAAAGTTGAACCATCATGATCACTCAAGAATTTGAAGAAGATAAACTTTATGAAAACATTATATATATATATAATATTATAAATACTTATGTACATTTTAACATAGTACCACTATATGAATATGGGCAATATTGAGCACCGACAGTCATGTAAAGTTGTGTAGGATATTGAGTCTAGTTACACCCTATATAACTTATGGAGGCCTTTGAGACTCTGGACTGCTGTCGTGGTATAAGCTTGTGTGGTTGGCTAACTATTGAGTACTCAAGTTACTACTATCTGTGGTATAAGCTTGTGTGTGGCTAACTATTGAGTACTCAAGTTACTACTGTCTGTGGTATAAGCTTGTGTGTGGCTAACTATTGAGTACTCAAGTTACTACTGTCTGTGGTATAAGCTTGTGTGGTTGGCTAACTATTGAGTACTCAAGTTACTACTGTCTGTGGTATAAACTTGTGTGTGGCTAACTATTGAGTACTCAAGTTACTACTATCTGTGGTATAAAGCTTGTTGTGCTAACTATTGACACTAGCTACACTGTCTGTATAAGCTAGTAGTGGTGGGAGTAAAGTTACTATGTCAGTGGATTAAGCTGTGTGGTTGGCTAACTATTGAGTACTCAAGTTACTACTGTCAGTGGTATAAGCTTGTGTGTGGCTAACTATTGAGTACTCAAGTTACTACTATCTGTGGTATAAACTTGTGTGTGGCTAACTATTGAGTACTCAAGTTACTACTGTCAGTGGTATAACCTTGTGTGTGGCTAACTATTGAGTACTCAAGTTACTACTGTCAGTGGTATAAGCTTGTGTGGTTGGCTAACTATTGAGTACTCAAGTTACTACTGTCAGTGGTATAAACTTGTGGTTGGCTAACTATTGAGTACTCAAGTTACTACTGTCTGTGGTATAAACTTGTGTGTGGCTAACTATTGAGTACTCAAGTTACTACTGTCAGTGGTATAAGCTTGTGTGGTTGGCTAACTATTGAGTACTCAAGTTACTACTATCTGTGGTATAAACTTGTTTCTGATTACAATTGACAACAGCTCACTTCCCTCTACCTACAGCTACCAGGTAGGGGTGGGGGGAGTATCTATGTCTAAGTCATTAAACCGTTCGTTTCTTTGCATTCAGAAGGTCGTAGGTTCGAATCCGACTGCGCCGTTCTGTTAACGGGAGCATTTTTCCTAGAGATCCATATGATTATTGCCGTTGATACGGAGTTTGTGCTTTCCGCAATAATCTCGGTTGTTGGCGTGTCATTTTTGCGGAGAGGGGCAGAGTTATATGGCGACACCTGGTACAATGATCATGTCAATCGTCTTTATAACTTTATATTATACCGGCTTTTAGACGCAGAGTACAGTTTAGTAGGCCTACACGCCCGCATGCCCAGGTGTTCGTAGCGCGTTGGACTACGGGTGACTAGTCCTCTGTAAGTGCGGTTCAACTCCGCGGACTGGCAGAAAGCTACAGGTTCCCCAGATTTACGGTGTTCGTGGCACCGAGCCGAAGGGTTCGATGTCCATGACACCGAGCCGAAGAGCTTTCAGCTCAAGTGCTTCTGGATAGGGGAAAAAAAAAAAGTAGGCCTACACACTAGCACAGTTAATTGGAAACTTCACACATCAGCAAGCATGTGTTAGTAGCAAGGTAGTAGGTACGGTGTTGTAGTGTTTAGATACCGAAGAACGTGCCGTCACTAACAAAACAAGACTTGCAATAAAATAAAGTGACCCATCAAAACAAGTCGAACATTCTCAGTAAATAAGATCAGTTTACAAACCTGTTATTTTCGTCGAACAAATGTCAGCAGACCTCACAAAAACAAGAACTACACTTTCGACTAGTAACGTACAAATAGGACATACTCGTTACTCGAATACCTATATATAAATCAATAACTTCAACACCTTCATATGAATCAATGTAAGAATCTAGCAATGGCGAAACACGTAAAAACAAAGTACTGTAGTTTTACAGAGTACAAAACAATAACAATACACAGCAGCGTTTCGGCCAAAATATCTTTATCAAGCAAAGGATACACCAGAAGTGAAGAAATTCATTTCTTATACGGCAGACATAACATACAATTAGACAACCTTAACGTCCCAAGTCGAATTTAGAAAAAGTATTCGTTAATTACATATACATTCGTATACACCAGCGTTTCCCAAAGTGGAGTACCGCCCCCAGTGGGCGCTAAAGCGTTCTAGGGGGGCGATAGTGGCTTCAGAAGAATTTTGGTGGTGTTCAGGCGATTAGTCGTCGGTGGCTCCTTAAAGAAAAAATTAATAATATATATTTTAAAATAAATTATTTTCGCGATGGAATAATCATTTAAAATTTGAATTCTGCTTTTAAATTCATCTTATGCCCTTCTTATATGATCCATTTTTTCTTTAATTTTCTATTTCATGTATATAATCATTTGAAAATTGACATGTATGACAGAAATATATATCGATTTTCTATGTCAAAGAGAAAATATAGCATGTATATATGTGGGGATGGGCTGCAAACTTTTATAATGTGAGGTGGGGGCGTTACAAAGTTTATGTCGTGCAAAGTGGGCGGTGGGCTGAAAAAGTTTGGGAATCTATGGTATACACCAACATGTAATATCAAAATAAATAAGACAACACTGAAACAATCCATCGATTCAAGTATCTGGGAACATTTCTAACACTCAGATGGAAGATGTACAACAGAGATTAGGAGTAGAATAGCTCAAACGAAAGCAGCTTTTATGAAAATGAAGAACACACTATGCGTGAACTCACTACCAATGACACTGCGAAAACGAGTACTCCGGTGCATATTGAACCAATTCTTATGTATGGCAGCGAATCATGGACAATGAATAAACAATCAATACATCATTGGAAGCCACAGAGATGTGGTTTTACAGAAGAATGCTGAAAATTCCATGGACGGCAAAGAAAACAAATGAGGAGATTTCAAATCAGGCCTGCACACAAAGAAACCTTATCACAAGAATAAGAATCCTACAATCAAGGTTCTTCGGGCATATAATGCGAAGAGAAGGTTTAGAACATTTGGTAACTACAGGTAAAATTCAGGGAAGGAAAGATCGTGGAAGACAGAGGAGAAGATGTTGGATGGCCTGACATCATGGTTCGACAAAATATCAACGTCAGAACTGATTACATGCACCAAGCAAAGAGAGTTGTGGAGAGACATGATCGCCTACGCCGGCAGGTACGGCACTTGATTGACTGATTCGTTAATTTACCACTGGGATGTCTACAGCTTGTGTCGTCACAATACGGATGGTTGGCTACTGTTCCTTGCCCTGATGGTACTCGTCCAATGGTGTCCATACGTTACAACCCTTTCATTTCATCATTTATTTGACATCCGGACATATTTACTTTGCAATGTTTCATAAATTAGTCAGTAGACTATACTGATTGATTAGACTATACTGATTGATTGGACCATCATCATTGCACTTCGGTGTGTAACCATGTGTGCTCGTGTCGTCTTTTTACACAGGAAGATCTCAGCGGCAGTGCACGAACTCCGTAGCACCGACGAAGGTCCCCGGTGTAATTTAGAAGAGGGAGAAAATATTTTGTATGAATTATATTTTTAAAATCTTGCTACTGAATGTTGTTCAGGCAGCAGCTTTCCAGCCTGCTCTTCTTGATTTTGAACTGCAAATAATTATGTTACATGCTCAACTTGAATACGGTACCTACGTTTTATCGTCCGTCTCCGATAGGACTAGAAACTCCATCTCACCTACATTGAGATCAGGGATCTCTGGAAAAATATCCTGATGGCTTCATTGTATCATTGACACTGGAACGAGTTCGAGAATTAGGTGTTAAGTTTGGACATGCCAGACAGTGTCGTCTTCGTGGTAGAGAGAGAAGATATAGTAATCAACTTCTCATGGGTACTGTGAGCAAATGGACTTTGGGATGGCTGCTGCAACGAGAGACAGAGCCGAATGGGAATGCCCAATGTGCCATGACGTCGATCGACATAAACATAAACATAACATAACATTGTAACAGTGTAAAAAAACCCATAACTTATTTATTGTTGTCGAAGGCAGATATACCCCCCCCCCATCCACATCCCGAATTGGACAAAGATGAGCGGCTACGAGTCCGTTAATGCTTTTGTACACGCCTTATAGTTCAGAATGAGCGCAAGTTGGGAAAAATGAAGCGCAGATATGGGAAATCAGTATGAGGTCTAATTGAATAGGGTTCAAATTTTGTCATCATTTTTTTTACCTCTATGTCCCAGGAGACAATAGGTCTTGCGTCACGTAGTTTGTTCTGTGCTGAATCACGTTTCTTGTGGCTGGTTGTAATTGCTCTTCACTTTCTGGAATGCTTCGTCACTTGTCCTGTGCTGCGCAGAAATGATGAAACAGACTGGAGCTGGGTGATACATAGGATCAGGGCCGTGCAATGATACAGAGAGGCAGCCGCATCAGGCGGCACCGTAAGGGATGGGGGGCGACGTAAGTAGCAAAATCAAAATTACAATTGAGGGTATGATAAGGAAAAAACATTTAAAGGGCGGCATTTCGAAGACTTGCGTTATACTGAGAAAATATACCGCAAGGCCCTGCATAGGATGTTCTCTCTGCCATTTGCGCTCTCTTTTGCCTCCATATGTCATGGTGTTTTTCTTTGTGTATGTTTATAATTCTTGCCATGCAGTATTTTTTTTTCTATCGTTTGAAATTTGTATTGTCTATTCCCAGGTGGAAGATGTAGTTGGCTGTCCACTTTGCCGTTAAGCGTAGGGATGGGAGTTTAATTTCGTTCAGTGCAGATGAGTCATCTCTTGTTGTGTTGTATCCGTGTTTATGTAGTGTGGTCTTGATATTGTCTATCCATCTTTTTCTTGGTCTTCCCTTAGCTCTAGTACCCGATCTCTTTTTATTGTATGCTAGCCTTCCGAACGCAGCACTGGCTTTGGATATCCTATTGTTGACCTCAGGGAACTTAGTGATGTAATTATAAGTATTAGCTGATAAGTGACATGTTTATAGCCATATAAGAATAGGTCATGTTTTAGTATAAAGTAAAAGTAAAGGAACCCTTTCATACCTCGTGGTATATAGGTCAATACAGTGTTAGACCTGTATTTTTCATTGACCGTCGGCACACGATGGGGATGTGGTCAGCATCACGCCCGCCGCCTTTACTTTCCCAGAGCATGTCTGGTACCCAGTTGAGGCTGGGTCGACTTGAGAGCCGTCTTGGTCGGGAAAAATTCCACGCACATTGCGGGAGCTGAACCAGCCTTGCGAAGCGAGTTCACTAACAACTACGCTACAGCGGCTCTCTCAGTGGGTATAGATCATTGTAAACTTAGAGAAGGGTGTCATATTAAGACATTCCAGGAACCCAGTGAAGTGTGGAGTTGAGTAGGTTACATTCCAGTTTACAACTATTTAGTGTGTAGTTTAGAATATAAATAGTACAGACTTCGACATATGAGAAATTGAGTAATGTTTAATGAAGATTGCTGGTGAAAATATCGGTAGGTAGGGAGATCAAATATCTTTCACTTAAACTGTATAAATGTCTAGTCATCATCAAGGTGCGTATCATTTTTAGGACGTTGCTCTCTTTGCATCTGAAATTCACTCTGTCTCTAGCCAGTTCACTCACTTCGTCGATGGTCATATTCATAGTTTCTTAATATCTTGTAGCCATCTTCTTCTTGGTCTGCCTCTGCGTCCTGGACCCTGCCCTCTAGTATTGTTCTTTCCAGGCCATCGTGACGCTTGATGTGACCAAAGTATCTAATTTTTCTGTATAGTAAGTTGTTTATCAGCCAATTCTCTTTAACATTTAGTTCTTTCAGGACTTCAGTGTTCTTCCTTTTTTCTGTCCATGATATTCGTAGGATCTTTCTGTAGCATTTCGTCCGATGGACTGAATTTTCATTCTTGTTTTTGTGTAATGGTCCATGATTCACAACCATAAGTAGCCACTGGAAAACTGCAAGTTCTCTATATTTTTAATATTTTGCTGGTGCTTTGCCACATGTTCTTCATTGTGTTTAACTTCTTGATTGCTATTGCCAATCTTCTTGAGATCTCTTTGGAGCAGTCGCCGTTATTGTTGACTATTGAGCCTAGGTATTCGTAGTTCTCTACACGCTGGAGTTAAATGTCTAGTGGGTGGATCAAATATCATTGACTCAGTTTAAATATTTCTACAAATTTCTGCCAGTAAAATAAATTGTTTCATCATCATCAAAGTGCGTATCCTTTATAGGACGTTGCTCTCTTGCAGCGCATCTGAAATTCACTCTGTCTCTAGCCAGTTCACCCACTTCGCAGATGATCATATTCACGGTTTCTTTTGTATGGCAAAATATGTTTAGCTAAATGTAAATAAATGTCTATCACAAAATTATCCAATAAAATTATCCAATAAAAGTATCCTATAAATGTTTATCAAAAGAAAGAAATCAATATGAGGTCGTGTCATTTAATGATATCATTTATTACAACAGAACAATATTTAAAAAATCAATTTACAACCAGTAAGCAATATAATAATGAATACAGTTCTGACAATCCAAGAGCAAGCAAAAATAAGAATGAAGAATGAAGGTATACTACAGCTCTCATATGTCTTGGGTGTATATGATATATCTCAGATCGATATGATTATCTCATGGCTTCAAAAAAGAAGACAAATATTAAACAATGGATACAAAATTGATGTGACAATAACAAGATTGTAGAAAATCAATCAAATACAAAAAGAAAAACTAACAACAATAAATATGATATGCAAAATTTGATATTAGAAAATATGATATACAAAATTTGATGTTAGAAAATATGATATGCAAAATTTAATATTAGAAAGTATGATATGCAAAATTTGATATTAGCAAATATGATATGCAAAATTTGATATTACAAAATATGATATGCAAAATTTGATATTAGAAAATATGATATGCAAAATTTAATATTAGAAAGTATGATATGCAAAATTTGATATTAGCAAATATGATATGCAAAATTTAATATTAGAAAATATGATATGCAAAATTTAATATTAGAAAATATGATATGCAAAATTTAATATTAGAAAATATGATATGCAAAATTTAATATTAGAAAATAAAACATTTAGATTTCACAACAAATGTATAGCAAAATAATATAAACAACCATGACAGTTTCACAATAAATAATGTTGTTTGATATGTACAGAGGGGGTATCGATAATAGCATGTACAGAGGGGTATCGATAATAGAATGTACAGAGGGGTATCGACAATAGCGTATACATAGGGGTGTCAATAATAGCAATGTTGATAACTGAAGTAACATTGATATGTGCAGAAGGGTGTCGATAATAGAATGTACAGAGGGGTATCGATAATAGAATATACATAGGGGTATTGATAATAGGAATATTGATAACTGGAGTAACATTGATATGTGTAGAGGCGTATCAATAATAGCAAAGTTGATAACTCCAGGAATAACGATATGTGTCACAGGATCAAGGGTATGTGTCACAGGATCAAGGGTATGTGTTACATGATCAAGGGTATGTGTCACAGGATCAAGGGTATGTGTCATAGGATCAATGATATGTGTCATAGGATCAATGATAGGTGTCACAGAATCAAGGGTATGTGTCACAGGATCAATGATAGGTGTCACAGGATCAATGATAGGTGTCACAGAATCAAGGATATGTGTCACAGGATCAATGATAGGTGTCATAGGATCAATGATAGGTGTCACAGGATCAAGGGTGATGATTATTATTAGTGTTATTGCAATGGCCTCACAGCGCACATGCCTCCACAGCCATTAGTAAGAAGCATCCCAATAAATAAACATGATGGACATGACTGGTTTAATCTGTTGATTGTTATCCTCTTATCATTTCTTGGATCCATGGGACTGCCTTGGCCACTCTCACAAACCTGTTACCGTGAGTGTATGGATGTGACAGGCCACATCGATCACTCCCCTGACTCATAATACCTGCCAAAAAATATCGACCAGAAAATGAATCCAGGCATGTCAATGGTCCTCCGCTGTCCCCCTGAGAAATCAGATAAAAGAAAACCTTGGTTAGATGTTAGAAATCATGTAATCACAAATATTGTGTAATAATCTATTTTCAAAAAAGGGTTTTAAAGCCGAAAGTTGACTTCATTGCACCAGGTTTTACTCAATATGGCTCGGCCCCTCTCTGCAGAAATGGCATGCCACCTGTGGAGAGTATTGCACAAAGCACGACTCTCTGTAGCTCCGCAAAAATCCTAGGGTCTCTGGAAAAAAATGCACCCATGAACAGAACGGCGCCGTCCAGATTTGAACCCACGACCTTCGACTCACAATGCAAGGGCTTAACCACTCAGCCACAGAGACCTCCTAATACATAGATAATAATCTATGTATGTCTTCAATGCTGACATTGAGCAAATACTTTGCCACCTTGTAACATGCACAGAATTCTGGCAAAGTAAACTCTATATCAACTTGATTGACTTTACAAAGACATTTGATAACATACACTGTGATTGTCTTTGGTGTATTCTAAGATGGTATAACATTTCTCTGTATTTTATAAACATGAAAAGTTACTACAACAAAATCACATGCGGTGTCAAAACTTTGGAGCTTAAGTTTGAAGTCACTACAGGCATGCAACAAGGATGTGTAATGTGAGTCCTACTATTCAACATTGTCATAGATAGGGTGATGTGTAAAACAACTGAAGATAAGACAAGACTTTGGAGCTGAAGTTTGAAGTCACTACAGGCATGCAACAAGAATGTGTAATGTCAGCCCTACTATTCAACATTGTCATAGATTGGGTGATGTGTAAAACAACTGAAGATAAGACAAGAGGTATCAGATGGAAGCTCACATACACTGCGGAAGACCTAGATTTTGCTTACATTATCGCACTTCTATCTCATACACATAAAGATATCATGGACAAGACTTGCCTACTTGGTCAGTACGGCTTAATCTTCAGTTTAATGTCCGACAGACAGACAGATGTTGGGTTGAAAATCAAGCAATAAAAAACTAAAATAATGACTGAACATGGCCACCTCAGCACTAATCAAACTAAAAGATAAAATCCTTTCAAATACGACTGCTTTCACATATTTTGGAAGTGTTATCAACCACGAAGGAGATGAAACTGACATTAAAAGCAGACTGAATAAGGTATAAAGTTAATTCATGACCCATCAGACGGTTTGAAAATCAGCTCAATACAGCATCAAAACCAAGATTAATATATACTGCAGCTGTGTACTATCAACTTTACTATACGGATCAGAATGCTGGAGAATGACAGAACAAGATATGTTCAAACTCTCCACCTTTCATACAACTTCTCTGTAAAAGATCTTATGCATGTTCTGGCCAAGAGCTATCTCTAATTCTATATCTGAATCACACTGTAAATTCTGAAACACCAGTGTCAAAATAGGCAGACATACAATCACTCAAAACCTATCTATGAGTTTCAGTTTCAAATATCTTCATTGCACTCCAAACATGTCCACAGGTGGTTCGATCTCCTTCGCAATATCTCCAACAGCGTCCAGCAATTGACCATACCAGATCGATTTTGATCAACACATTTCTTCTGGCACCCAATCTTTTTCCTCTTTTACACCACCTACCTTGCTTTAGGCCGTGACTCTGATTCTGTGTAGTGTTAGAATAACTGGCTGTGAAGCTTTTAATTCTAAGAAGAATGTTGAGAATTCGCGAAGGATTTCCGCCTACACGCACGAACACCATTGCAAGGCAGAGAATCAATTTCCACGTTAAAGGCTGGCTGTACCGCAGTCATTCAGTTAATTGGCACGTGGACACACCTTAAGCTTGGGCTGATTCAATTACAGCATCCCTCTATAGAGTACAATCGTGAGAAAAATGTGTTGTTGGACGTAACAGCAATTGTGCGCACGCCATATTGTTAACACCGGAAGCGAATCCATGAGTTATACATCTGGGTGTAAAGTTTAGGGACCATATTGAGCAAGTTAATGCCAACGCATGCAATATCCTAACAGTACTGAGAATCATAGCGGCTGCTAACATTGGGCAAGTTAATGCCAACGCATGCAACATCCTAACCGTACTGAGAAACATAGCGGCTGCTAACATTGACCAAGTTAATGCCAATGCATGCAACATCCTAACCGTACTGAGAATCATAGCGTGCTAACATTGAAAGTTAATGCACATAACATCCTAACCGACTGAGAATCATAGGCTGCTAACATTGCAAGTATGCCAACGCATGCAACATCCTAACCGTACTGAGAATCATAGCGGCTGCTAACATTGAGCAAGTTAATGCCAACGCATGCAACATCCTAACCATACTGAGAATCATAGCGGCTGCTAACATTGACCAAGTTAATGCCAAGCATGCAACATCCTAACCTACTGAGAATCATAGGGGGCTGCTAACATTGAGCAAGTTAATGCAGATGCATGCAACATCCTAACCGTACTGAGAATCATAGCGGCTGCTAACATTGAGCAAGTTAATGCCAACGCATGCAACATCCTAACCATACTGAGAATCATAGCGGCTGCTAACATTGAGCAAGTTAATGCAATGCATGCAACATCCTAACCATACTGAGAATCATACAGCATGCAACATCTACCGATGCAACGTGAAATCATGCGCTGCTAACCATTGAGAATCATACAACGCATGCAACATCCTAACCATACTGAGAATCATAGCGGCTGCTAACATTGGCAAGTTAATGCAACGCATGCAACATCCTAACCAGTACTGAGAATCATAGGTGCAAGCGATGACTAACATTAGCACCTACATTGCAGTTAATGCCGATGCACGCAACATCCTAACCGTACTGAGAATCATGGTGGCTGCTAACATTGAGCAACACCCTCTTGTGCTCCTGTACCAGGGCATCGTTCCATCATGTAAAGAATATGCATGCGAATATAGAAAATGTGTCAATATTAACAAATACATAAACTAGCCGACTGATCATGTGACCAACCATGTGACTAAAAGAGATATATGTTCAAGTTGTATAGTACCTGACATCCTGTAGGTCTACCAAACAAATATCCTGCACAAAGTGTTGAGTTTGTATTGACAACTGTTTCTCCAACGACAGTGTTACTGCTGCAACGACTCTCTGACCACAGTTGCATCCTAGTGTCCCTCAAGTGACTGGGTCTGATATCTATACAAGATATAAGCATGCTCAGATAATTCAATTATAGATAAGAATATGTTAGCAAATGGAAGAATAACTAACAAACTCCTATATAGATGCAACTTCTTCATCTTTTGTCATCACACTGTTACTGGGTTGTTGCCCAGTGTTGTGGTTTTCTGTTTTTGTCTTGAGCTGTTCAAGTGACTTGGGCGATTGTTATTTTTGCTCTTTGATAGGATTCTGCTATGCCATCTAACCATCTTTTTCATGGTCTTCCTCTCACCTACTTTCCTGATATTTTGTTTTGTTTTAGCAGACTGTATACTGTGGAGTTTGGATGCATTCTTATTAAGTGGCCAAACCACTTCATTCTTTATTTCTCAATGTAATTCAAGCAAGGTAGATGCAACAAAGCAAATTAAATGATAGAACAAATGGCACCAATTTAAAAATGCAAACATATCACTATGAACACTAAATAAGCATTGTACAACACAATCTTTCTCCTGGCATTATGCTATCAGTGCTAAGCCTGGACGCTAATATTAAGTGATAGAAGAAAACTAGTCACAACAGAGATGAACTGTCTATGCAGAATACTGGGAGTATCAAGAAAAGATCGGTTTAGAAATGAAGACATCAGGAAACAAATGGGTACAGCATCAGTACTGAACTTTATGAGCAGATTAAAACCAGTTGTCATTCTGCGCCTTAGAACATGACACAATCGACTACGCAATCACATGTATACAAAATTAAAATTGGCAATTCAGCCATGTGTACATGTGGACAGGCACATCAGACTGCAGCACACATACTTCAAGAATGATCAAAATATGATATACTGAGGCAAACTTAGTGGCCTAATGAAACAACACTCAACAGAAAACTACACAGACCTCTGTGTGAGCTCCAAAAGACAGTGAAGTTTATACAAGAGGCAATGTTGAATGTCTTGTCTACTTTTGTCTATTGTCTATTCCCAGGTGGAAGATGTAGTTGGCTGTCCACTCTTGCCGTTAAGCGTAGGGATGGAGCTTTATTTTGCGTTCTAGGGCCAGATGAGTCGCCCTGTTGTGTTATATCCGTGTTTATGTAGTGTGGTCTTGATATTGTCTATCCATCTATTTCTTGGTCTTCCTTAGATCTAGTACCCGATCTCTTTTATTGTATGCTGTTATTGGTGGTTGGTTGTATTTCATTCTCATTAAATGTCAAACCACTGCATTTGTTGTCTTTCGATGTATTTGGTGCATGAAGCTATGCCCACTCTGAGGACAGGGCATAACTTCACGCACCGAATGCATCGAAAGACAACAAATGCAGTGGTTTGAACATTAATGGGAAAATGAAATACAACCAACCACCAATAATGTATAGACAATATTTCAAGCAAACGAAAGTAAGGAAGGAGTACTGAACATCATCAAGAAACAAAAAATTAAATGGTTTGGACACACAAGCAGATTACCAACAGACAGTGCACCTCAAAGAGCAGTGCTACTCCGCTACAATGTATACAAAGCAAAAGGTCATCCACGCAGAATGTGGACCATAGAAATAACAAAGACAGTGACAGATGCTATGTAAGAAGGATACATAAGAGCTGCTCTTGAAATCTCTTCTTATGCTGATGCTGTCAGGCACAAAACATGATTAGAGAAATGAGAAAGACGAAAGATTAAAAAAATTGTTCCCAGTGTAAGTGTTAAATAGAGATGAATGTCCCAACAGTATACAAAGATGTCATCAGATGATACAAAGATGTCATCAGATGATACAAAGATGTCATCAGATGATACAAAGATATCATCAGATGATACAAATGTCATCAGATGATACAAAGGTGTCACAGAGCGATACAAAGTGTCATCAGAGGATACAAAGATGTCATCAGAGGATACAAAGATGCATCAGAGTCATACAAAAGATGTCATCAGACTATACAAAGATGTCATCAGACTATACAAATATGTCATCAGACTATACAAAGATGTCATATGATACAAAGATGCCATCAGACTATACAAATATGTCATCAGATGACACAAAGGTATCATCAGACTATACAAAGGTGTCATCAGAGGATACAAAGATGTCATCAGAGGATACAAAGATGTCATCAGATGATACAAAGATGTCATCAGAGATACAAAGATGCATCAGACTATACAAAGATGTTATAGACTATACAAGATATCAGACTATACAAAGATGTCATCAGACTATACAAAGATGTCATCAGACTATACAAAGATGTCATCAGACTATACAAAGATGTCATCAGACTATACAAAGATGTCATCAGACTATACAAAGATATCATCAGACTATACAAAGATGTACGTCATCAGACTACACAAAGATGTCATCAAAACTACACACAAAGATAGTCATCCAGACTATACAAAGATCAATGTCATAGACACACAATGTTTCAACTCAATGTCGACACAAAGATGTCATCATCAAAGATGGGATTAGTACAACATATGTCATATGGAAACATTTTTTAACTAATGTGACAGCATGTTCTAGTATTAGCATGGGATTAGCTACTCCCACCTTGTAAAAACACTTAGCTTTAATAACCACAGCCAGTTGTAATGAGCTTGCAAGCCTTGCTTGTGACCATGCCTCCTTGAGGTGAAAGGGTAGGAGGAGAAGATGTTGTAGTATAACTAATTCGACAGGTGTTGTAGTATAACTAATGTGACAGCGTGTTGTAGTATAACTAATGTGACAGCGTGTTGTAGTATAACTAATGTGACAGTGTGTTGTAGTATAACTAATGTGACAGCGTGTTGTAGTATAACTAATGACAGCGTGTTTAGTATAACTAATTGACAGGTGTTGTAGTATAACTAATATCGACAGCGTGTTGTAGTATAACTAATGTGACATCGTGTTGTAGTATAACTAATTGACAGCGTGTTTGTAGCTATACAGCTATATACAGACCGTGTTATAGTATAACTAATGTGACAGTGTGTTGTAGTATAACTAATATCGACAGCGTGTTATAGTATAACTAATGTGACAGCGTGTTGTAGTATAACTAATGTGACAGCATGTTGTAGTATAACTAATGTGACAGTGTGTTGTAGTATAACTAATATCGACAGCAAAGATCTAAAAGTCATTTTAGCAAACAGCAGCTATAAGAATAGACAAAAAGGAACTTTCCAGAAGATCAAAAAAGGGTATTAGACAAGGATGTGTATCATCACCAGGCCTGTTCTCACTGTATTGTGAAAACATTTTTAGGTCTATAAAGGATATTGTTGGAATAGCTGTAGGAGGACATATCATAAATAACTTGAGATACGCTTATGATACTGTCTTAATAGCAAGAAATGAAATGGAGCTCCAGAAATTAGTTGATAATGTGACAATATGTTGTAGTATAATAATAATAATAATAATTTCTCTCGTACTCTATATGCTACATAGGGCATGCAAATAATTTCTCCATACCGCTCTATCCTGGGCAACTCGCTCAATCTCCTCCATGGAACTGAGACCGATATTTCCTGCCTCTCTCAGCAAAGTTTGTTTCAGGGTCTCCTTAGGTCGACCTTCTTTCTTGAACCCTTTGCATCCCACTTCAATGCCTGCTTTGATATTTGTTGATCATTTCTCCTCAAGGTGTGCCCAACATATCTCCATCTTCTCTTTCTTATAACAGTTGTCACTAGTGGTTGACCAGACATGTCTCTGACTTCATCACTTCTCCTGAATTTGTTCCATTTTATATTCATTATTTTTGCAGACATCTATTTTCAAATGCATTCAACTTGTTTTCTATATCTTTAGTCATTTTCAACTCTCGCTAGCATATGTTAGGATTGATACAACATTTGAATTGAAAATTCGTAATTTAGTTTTAATACTATATAACTTGCAGTTCCATATTTTATTTAGACTTTGTAGTATTTGTTGTAGTATAGTGAATGTAAAAATAACACTCAACTTACACTGCCGATGACTGAGTAGTCCCCATCCGGCCAAGTAACAGATAGACGTCGGTGGGAAAATCTGAGTCTGTGACGGCAGACAGACGGGTTGAACAAAGTCTGTCATTGTTATGTCTGATACTAGCTGAAGTAGCGCTAAATCCCAGTCTACTCCACCGCTGTCTAGTACAATTCTCTTTGGGTGGAATATAATCTTAGATATTCTGACAATCTGAGACTTTGTTCCATGGCTGCCATCTCTGCTACCAGCAGTGTTTGTAATTTGGTCTGTAGCAACTACAGCCCCTGCTGTCACTGTAAAGTAAGATGGTGTCTTGCTGTAGTCCTTATCGCCTTCCATGGGGCTGGAAATAGAATCAGTATGATGGTTATTGCTTCAATTGATTGATTGACTATTGATTGATTGAGTATTCATTGATTGAGTATTCATTGATTGAGTATTCATTGATTGAGTATTCATTGATTGACTTTTCTTCTTCTTCTTCTGCATTCTCACTAGATTGGGATTTCGGATTCTCTAATAAAGGCAGCAGTCTGCCTCAGATTGTCTTGGACACTGGTGTGAGTGGGCCACCTCTTTCTTCTCAGGTCTGCATACTGGGGCAGCTCTGTAGGATATGTTCTGTTGTCATACTTGCCAAGCCACAAGGGCACAGGTCATTGGTGCCAATCTTGAATTTAGTGTACAGGTGGTGTCTCATTCTGTTGTGACCCGTCCGGAGGCGAAGTATAGCTGTCTGGTCCCTTCTGGACAGTTGGTAATATCCACCGTTCTTGTTGTGTTTTGGGTGTTCTTTATCCCATTTTGCTTAGTAGTGCCCTTTGGCGATGGTTTTTGCTTCTTCATAGCTAACCAGGTTGTCATCTTGGGGCATTCCTGCTCCCTCTTTAGCCAGTCTGTCAGCATCTTCATTCCCCTTGATCTTGCAGTGTGAGGGTATCCACTGGATTACTACCCTCTCAGATTCATGGGATAACTGGGCTAAGGTAGACCTGAGATCACTTAGTTCTGTGTTCCTTTCAGATTTCAGTGCTGAGATAGCGGACAATGTGTCAGTCAAGAGCACTATTTTTCCATGTATTTGGTTTATATTTTGTAGTGCCATTTTTGCAGCTGCACTGAGGGCCTCTACCTCAGCCCTGAAATTGGTTGAGAACTTGCCGGTGGCCAGAGCTAAGGTTAGTTCCACTCCATTTTTTAGTCTGAGGACAACTCCTCCTCCTCCATTGTGGGTGGCATCTGTAGCCGAACCATCCGTGTATGCATGTGTTCATGAGTCCATTGGGTAGTTTTCGTTTATGTATTTTTCTGCGATGACTCTTCTCTCCAGGTCTGTCTGTGTTCCTTTCTTGCCAATGCCACTTATTTCTTCTGAGAGCTCTGGGAGACTGCATGCCCAGGGGATTGACTATTCATTAGTGGATACGAGCACACTGTGGCATACCAGGAAATGAAAAGGTTGACAAACTCGCACGGGCTGGAAGGAGTCCAATACAACACCACCCAACACAAAGCTTTACAGAAGCAAAAACTCTCCTGAAACAATCCAGGAAAATGATGTGGAGAAAAACAAATGGAGGATACAACACAGATCACGACAGTATAAATACACTAAACAGAAAAGCACAGACCACAGTCTTCAGACTTAGAACAGGACATTGCAGTCTCAGAGCACACCTCCACAGAATGGGTCTCAGCAGCCTGCACCTGTGGAGCACCTTAGCAGTCCCCAGAGCACATCCTGCAAGACACTGCCCTAGTCTGAGTAGTGAGAGAATGGAGATCTGGCCAACAGAAACAACCCTACAAGACAAACTATGGGGGACTGGTGAAGACCTCAAACGCACCGCCCTGTTTATGACACATACTGCAGTAGTCACATAGCAGAAGCTGATCACAGAAGAAAAAGACTATTCATTGATTGATTACTACATGACACAACAGATGTATGGGACTACTTACTACATAATGCAGTGTGCTGCTGTCAGTGCCCATCTCGTACCAATCAATGCAGCGCCACAAATAGGTTTATTGAGGAAGGCCAGAGATAACACCCATGGCCACTTTCCTAGACTAGCAAGATTGCCTCCAGCCACAAACGACTGTATCACATCAGTCTGTCTCCGTCCACATTCTTCAACACATGCAGACAAAAAAATGGGATGTCAGAATATGAACAAAATATTTTATATAAATATTTGATTATCAATATAAGATGATCATCATCATCATCAGGTGCCGTGCCTGCTGGATCTCCACAAATCTCTGTCTTTGGTGTTTGCTATCAATTCAGATGTTGACACTCTACCGTGCCATGAAGTCAGGCTATCCAACATTTTCTCTCTGTCTTCCTCTGTCTTGTCTATCCTCGATACCATAAGTTAACGAGACACCATATTTGATTGTCAATATCTGATACCATAGTTAAGAGACACCATATTGATTGTTAATGATACCATAAGTTAACGAGGACACCATATTCATTTTCAATATCTGATACCATAAGTTAATGAGAGACACCATATTTCATTGTTAGTATCTGATACCATAAGTTAACGAGAGACACCATATTTCATTGTTAGTATCTGATACCATAAGTTAACGAGAGACACCATATTTCATTGTTAATATCATATACAGCCAAAGTAACTATGTGCAGTAACAATAACATATACAGCAACAGTAACTATGTGCAGTAACAATAACATATACAGCAACAGTAACTATGTGCAGTAACTATGTGCAGTAACACAGTAACTATGTGCAGTAACTATGTGCAGTAACACAGTAACTATATGCAGTAACTATAACATATACAAACAAAATGAATGAATGCAGATGAACAGTCTCACTAACCTTCATTCTGACATATGATGTGGATGCTAGCTTTGGACAGACATGCCTCACTGATTACAAATGTCAAGTTTGTCATGGTGCAATAGTGCAGCACAAAAACAGGTCACAAGAGTGGTGCAGTCATGGAGAGTGGTGCAGCAATGATAAGTGGTGCAGTCATGGTAAGTGGTGCAGCAATAGTGGGTGGTAGGTCATGCAAATAAATAACAGATGTAAGTCAATATTTAAATTTTAAAAAATCACAACTGTCTCTACTTCTTCTTCTTTATTACAATTAAATATACTTTACAATAAAACTCCAGAACATAGAAATAAAACAAACAATTGAGGCCAAATACTTAGGAGCAATTTTCACAACAGATGGAAGTATCGATAGGGAACTCAGCAATCGATGCACAAAAGCTAACCAGGTACTGGGACAGTTAACACCACCGTTGTCACATAAAGAGATACCGCTAACAACTAAAGCAAATCTCATAAGAACGATTTTCTGGCCAACACTAAGTTAACAATGTCAAACATGGCCAATAACAGCAGCTAATAAGCAGAAAATCATAATGACGGAGATGAGGTGTCTTAGAAGAGCTGCAGGTGTGACAATAAGAGACAAAATTAGAAATGAAGAAATCAGAAGTAGACTGAATGTGAAACCAATCATCAATTCATAAAGAAAACAGATTAAATGGTTTGGACACCTGACAAGAATGCCCTGTATCGCTAGACAGAAAAGTATAATCGAGTACAAGGCAAAGGAAGACCACACAAAGATGGGCGACAGCATCAAGAACAGCCTTACAAAAATGAATATTAAAGTGCCTTAAAACAAGCACACACAAGATCACTACGTTTCCCCCAACACTTCTATAAAGAAGTAAATGGTGGAAGAGAAGAACAAGCACACACAAGATCACTACGTTTCCCTCAACACTTCTATAAACAAGTAAATGGTGGAAGAAAGAACAAGCACATACAAGATCACTACATTTCCCCAACACTTCTATAAAGAAGTAAATGGTGGAAGAGAAGAACAAGCACACACAAGATCACTACGTTTCACCCCAACACTTCTATAAAGAAGTAAATGGTGGAAGAAAAGAACAAGCACACACAAGATCACTACATTTCCCCAACACTTCTATAAAGAAGTAAATGGTGGAAGAGAAGAACAAGCACACACAAGATCACTACATTCCCCCAACACTTCTATAAACAAGTAAATGGTGGAAGAGAAGAAGATATACTTTTGTTCCAGCATGGGTTCTAAACAGGATATGGTGCGAGTGAGGCTAAACAGGATATGGTGCAAGTGAGGTCTTTGCTGGTCTCAACAGTTTATTTTTCAAAGGGTTACTCTCTTAGAATGGATCATCATCAAATAGCTTGTTGTCCCGAGCAGAAGTTTGCCACCCCAACAGTCCTCTCGAATTTCTCTCTCATAGGCCAGATGTCCTGCCTCTGCAGCCATCATGTTCAAACCATCAGTTACATCCTGAATCCATCTTCTCCGTGGTCTTCCTCTTCTTCTCTTTGCTGGTATGCCTCCTTCCATGATGGTCTTCTCCAGCCCTTCATGTATTTTTATATGTCCAAAATATCTCAGTTTTCTCTTTCTTATTTGTAGCATCAGCCACTTATTTGTAGCATCAGCCAGTTTTCTTTGATTTTGAGTTATTTCTGGATAGATCTATTTGTTCTCTTCTCTGTCCAAGATATACGGAGGACTCTTCTGTAACACTTATATTCAAAAGCACATATATGTTTTGCCACTGCCTTATTAAATGTCCATGCTTCACAGCCATAAGTTAAAACTGGGAATAAGCATGTTCTTAGTATTCTGATCTTTGTTTTCTTTTCAGTTCCGTTCTATACTGTTTTTAGTTGTTTAATTTTTTGTAAAGCAATGTTTGTTCTT
This sequence comes from Arion vulgaris, assembly GCA_020796225.1. Lineage (NCBI taxonomy): Eukaryota > Metazoa > Mollusca > Gastropoda > Stylommatophora > Arionidae > Arion > Arion vulgaris. The sequence goes on along the minus strand of CM036755.1, from coordinate 70,956,863 downwards.
CTATTAATTTCCTTCATCCCAATGGATACAAAGCAAAATACTGACCACGCAAAAGGTGGACCTCAGAGATAACAAAGGCGGCGAAATACACGCTTTATGAAGCGCACACAAAAACCTGTACTTCTTATCCCGACACTGTGAGGCAAACAGGTTTGGAGAACAGAAAAAGATGAAAGACTATCTTAGATCAGGTTTTCGTTCTTCGACTAGCAATCATGGGAAAATCTTGCAAGACATGTTCTAGGATCTGCTTCGACTAGCAATGATGGCACAATCTTGCAAGACATTTCTAGGATCTGCTTCGACTAGCAATGATGGCACAATCTTGCAAACATGTAGACACTAGCAATGTGGACAATCTTGTAACATGTTCTATTTAAAATGACATGTTAAACAGTTGGTATAATAATGAATATAATGTTATTTCTAATTATTAAACAGTTGGTATAATAATGAATATGTTATTTCTAATTATACAAATATTAAACAGTTGGTATAATAATGAATATAATGTTATTTCTAATGTTACAATTTATGTTAGCTCTAAAATCTCATTATAGTAAAGCAATGAGAAACAATTGAAATATATTAGCAGAAGAAAACTCACCTGATGTCAAAGTTGACAAGTTTAACTTCAGATTGTAAATCTTTAATGACAGCAAATTGATTGACGGATGATGGTTGTGACTGACTTGTCCAGGACAATACAGCCCTACAAGATGATGTACAAGATGATATACAAGAAGATATTCAAGATGATGATATAAAAGATGAAGATATACAAAGATATACAAATATGATATACAAGATGATGATATACAAGATGATGATATACAAGATGATGATATACAAGAAGATATACAAGATGATATACAAGATGATATGCAAAATGATATACAAGATGATGATATACTCGAAGATGATAAATGATATACAAGATGATGATATACTCGAAGATGATAGATGACATACAAAATGTCTTACAACTGATTTGAAATCAAACCATACAGATAACACAGCAATATAAACAACAATAGTTTTGTTATGAGACCTTCAGTGTACACAGTTTTGTTATGAGACCCTCAGTGTACAGTTTTGTTATGAGATCTTAGTGTACATTTTGTTATGAGATCTTGAGTGTACAGTTTTGTTATGAGTTATTGAGTGTACAGTTTTGTTATGAGATCATCAGTGTACAGTTTTGTTATTAGATCTTGAGTGTACAGTTTTGTTATGAGATCTTGAGTGTACAGTTTTGTTATGAGATCTTGAGTGTACAGTTTTGTTATGAGATCTTGAGTGTACAGTTTTGTTATGAGATCTTGAGTGTACAGTTTTGTTATGAGATCTTGAGTGTACAGTTTTGTTATGAGTTATTGAGTGTACAGTTTTGTTATTAGATCTTGAGTGTACAGTTTTGTTATGAGATCTTGAGTGTACAGTTTTGTTATGAGATCTTGAGTGTACAGTTTTGTTATGAGATCATCAGTGTACAGTTTTGTTATTAGATCTTGAGTGTACAGTTTTGTTATGAGATCTTGAGTGTACAGTTTTGTTATGAGTTATTGAGTGTACAGTTTTGTTATGAGATCATCAGTGTACAGTTTTGTTATTAGATCTTGAGTGTACAGTTTTGTTATGAGATCTTGAGTGTACAGTTTTGTTATGAGATCTTGAGTGTACAGTTTTGTTATGAGTTATTGAGTGTACAGTTTTGTTATTAGATCTTGAGTGTACAGTTTTGTTATGAGATCTTGAGTGTACAGTTTTGTTATGAGTTATTGAGTGTACAGTTTTGTTATGAGATCTTGAGTGTACACAGTTTTATTATGAGATCTTCAGTGTACAGTTTTATTATGAGATCTTGAGTGTACAGTTTTGACTAGTCTTCTTCATTACATTTATTTCAGCAAGAGGAAATGTTCATTTATACAGACTAGCAAGAAGAAGATGGCTACAAGATATCTTCTTCTTCTTATGCTTCATTCTTACGACCAACTTTAATCACTCTTTGTGATATGTTTGATCTTTGCCAAGAACGTGTATACGTTGCACATTGGTTTAGTAGGCCCCTAAACACATAGCGCTATACGTTTAGGACACATGCATCCGATTTCAGCCAAACATCCTTAGTCGCCTCTTACGACATGCATGGCAGGTAACAGTGGTTCTATTCTTTACACCCCAAATTTGGGCCCGGTAACCACTTGGGCGAATATAAGATATTAAAGAAACCATGAATATGACCATCGATGAAGTGGATGAACTGGCAAGAGACAGAGTAAATTTCAGATGTGCTGCGAAGAGAGCAACATCCTATAAAGGATACGCACCTTGATGATGATGATGATGATGAGCAAGAGGAAATGATATTGCAATATATAGAACAAATAGTATATATTATCTATATATATAGAACAAACAGTACATAGTATCTATATGTATATAGAACAAACGGTATATATTATCTATATATATATAGAACAAACAGTATATATTTTATATATATATATATATATAGATAAACATTATATATTATCTAGTGTTTGTAGTACTTGAGAAAAAGTTGACAGGTTAAGAATTATAAAGAATGAGAACCTTATGATATGTATTAAGCCCATGTGCTGTGTCCATCTGTCCAACCATCAGAACACACAGGTAACATATTGCCAGCAACCATCACCCGTAGCTCACCGAGTGCTGTCAGCTCAACTGTCAAATACAACATTTAATATACAAATAAACAAATGCCAGCTAGCAATGGAAATCACTGATTTAAAGTGACAAATATAGCAATGAGGAAGATAAAGTGACAAGTATAGCAATCAGGAAGATAAAGTGACAAGTATAGCAATGAGGAATTTCAAGTGACAAGTATAGCAATGATGAATTAAGTGACAAGTATAGAAAGATGATTAAGTGCAAGTATAGCAATCACTGATTTAAAGTGACAAGTATGGCAATCACTGATTTAAAGTGACAAATATAGCAATGGGGAATTTAAAGTTACAGGTATATCAATCATTGATATAAAGTGACAAGTATAGCAATGAGGAATTTTAAGTGACAAGTATAGCAATTATTGATTTAAAGTGACAAGTATAGCAATTACTTATTTAAAGTGACAGGTATAGCAATGAGGAATATAAAATGACAAGTATAGCAATGAGGAATTTAAAGTGACAATTATAGCAGCAGACAGTAATATAAAGTGAATAATGTGTGTTGTTGTTGAACCTCCCAAGGAAGTATGGAGCTTTCACCAATTTTCCATGTGTGTGTGTGGGGAGAGTACCCGCTTCCTTGCAGACCCAGAAACTCCAAAACTCTAGGCGTGTAGTGCTATGCTTAGTCTTGCGCAGACTCCTACTCAGGTAGGGTCTATTGGTCATCACTACAGTATCCTCCCATTTCTAGCACAGTAGAAGCTCTAAAATATCACTATTGATCACAGTGAGCATGTGATTATAGTCCAGGGATCCATGTCTGCGAGTGCTCTAGAACAATCACTCGTTGACCACTCATTGTGACCTATGCGTGATTTTCACCAGAGAGAGTGCCGAGCGACAACCTGCACGGACAGACGTTTGTGTTCACTCGAACGATCAATTTTCAGCTGTTTAATTGGCCTGTTTGATCTGAGCCTGTGAGTGTACACATGTTGTGGACGTCGCTCTACAAGTGTAGGACGATCTGGTCCGAAAAGTGGCTGCCCTTGTCAATGTTTGGGTTTGCACGAGTAGACAAACTCTTGCATTATCGCGCTTACATTTTTAGCCACTTTGAGTTTATTCTGGAAGGGGCATTCTCAGCCATTTGCAAGATGCGTAACAGCACTTGACAACTCTGTAATTCTACTCTGTAATTTCCTGGCCCGGAAACACTGGACTGTGACGGCACATAAATAATCCAGAGGGTCTTTTCAATCGGTGCTAACAACGCAACTTAAATTTTGCGCTCGCCAATATCAGCCCCCAAGGTCTTCCGGGGATGTTAGTTTTTCCCCGCACTAAGAAACAACTTTATATTTTGCAATCGTGCAACAGTACCATGCCCGGCTGTTCCAGGGAGGATAGTTTCATTAGGCACAAGGGCACAACCTTAGTTATTGCGCTTGGCCTCCAATACAGAGATCTTGACTTGTGTCATCACGACACGTTCCAGCGTTCTCAAAATACTTGCAGAGAGCTGGCAATTATGGTGCAGTAATTGACTCATTACATCATACTCATGGATGCTTGCAGAGAGCTAGCAAATATGGCGAAACCACTGAATCATTACATTGTTCTCAAGGATTCTTGCAGAGAGCTGGCAATTATTGTGCGGTCATTGACTCCAGGGGAGTTAGTATACGCTTACAGACGACTCGTAACTTGTTATTTCTTACGCTTGCTTTGCGTTTATGCAACTTTTTCATTAGACATCAGACAGGAGATACTTGCTTGTATACAGGATTTTGGACCTGTATAGCTTGACTGTGCTTGTACTACTACCCTTACCTGTAGCTCTCCCTCGATCTCTACCCACTTAGCCAGACAGGATCCTCTGTCTGTTTCCAGGGTCATCATGAGGAGGTGGGGTAGGGTCTTGATTAGTGCCAGCTCACTGACCCTCGCATGGAATTGTCCCTCTGTGATGACATACTAACATGTTTGTATATGATGACTTATAGTGATGGAATACAGTTAGGGCATATAGTGAGGGCATATAGTGAGGGCATAAAGTGTGTCCATCATCATCAAGCAGCTTGTCCCTTCTGGAACTTGGCTCCCATGATAGCAGTCCTGAAAAACTCTCTGTTCTGTGCAAGTTGACCGGCGTCAGTAGCAGTCATTCTTAGATCGTCAATGACATCTTGCACCCATTGTCTTCTAGGTCTTCCTCTTGTTCTTCTTCCAGGCACCATTCCGTAATAAATTAATTTCTCTAGGCACACGTGTCGTTTGATGTGTCCAAAATATTTAATTTTCCATGTTTTTATGTTTTGTAATAGCCAACTCTCTTTAATTTCAAGCTGTTGCAGAACAGAAGCGTTCAATGGGGGCATACAGTGAGGGCATACAGCGAAGGCATGAGTGAGAATATGTTCATGTGTATCAAACTATCAACTGACCACAACCATCTTCATCTCCACCAGGGCCAGAACAATCAACTTTCCCATCACAGCGTAGACTTTTGTTCACACACGAGTAGTCAGTGCAACGGAAATCTTCTTCGGTGCATACATCTAGAGACAAGAATAACATAAGCTCATACATACATGTCAGATAGTAATAGTAGGATATGATGTGTACATACAGTGTCACTCTAGCACACAATCTATGATATCTTGAGTCACTCTAGCACACATTCTATGATATCTTGAGTCACTCTAGCACACAATCTATGATATCTTGAGTCACTCTAGCACACATTCTATGATATCTTGAGTCACTCTAGCACACATTCTATGATATCTTGAGTCACTCTAGCACACAATCTATGATATCTTGAGTCTAGCACACAATCTATGACATCTTGAGTCTAGCACACAATCTATGATATCTTGAGTCACTCTAGCACACATTCTATGATATCTTGAGTCTAGCACACAATCTATGACATCTTGAGTCTAGCACACAATCTATGATATCTTGAGTCTAGCACACAATCTATGACATCTTGAGTCTAGCACACAATCTATGACATCTTGAGTCTAGCACATAATCTATGACATCTTGAGTCTAGCACACAATCTATGATATCTTGAGTCTAGCACACAATCTATGACATCTTGAGTCTAGCACACAATCTATGACATCTTGAGTCTAGCACACAATCTATGATATCTTGAGTCACTCTAGCACATAATCTATGATATCTTGAGTCTAGAATACATTCTATGATATCTTGAGTCACTCTAGCACATAATCTATGATATCTTGAGTCACTCTAGCACACAATCTATGATATCTTGAGTCACTCTAGCACACAATCTATGATATCTTGAGTCTAGCACACAATCTATGACATCTTGAGTCTAGCACACAATCTATGACATCTTGAGTCTAGCACACAATCTATGATATCTTGAGTCTAGCACACAATCTATGATATCTTGAGTCTAGCACACAATCTATGATATCTTGAGTCACTCTAGCACACATTCTATGATATCTTGAGTCTAGCACACATTCTCATGATTCTTGAGTCTACACAATCTAGTGACATCTTGAGTCTATGCACTCACTATGACATCTTAGTCTCAGCACACATTCTATGAATATCTTGGCAGTCGTGATGTCAATATTAATCTATGATTTTATGTTCTTAATAGCCAATTCTATGAATTTAAAGCTCTCAGACAAAGCTTAATGGCATACAGTGAGGCTAGCAACAATCATGATTTTTCTTGATAAACTATCAGACAAAACTTTCTTATATCTAGCAGGCAGAACACAATTTCATGACAGTCTGACTTTGTTCACACAATTCATATGAATCTTGATCTGCAACATCTAGAACTGAGTCAAGCAACAATCTATGACATCATTAAAAGTCTAGACATAATCTATGATACTGTGAGTCTAGCACACAATCTATGATATCTTGAGTCACTCTAGCACACATTCTATGATATCTTGAGTCACTCTAGCACACATTCTAGTATCTTGAGCCCTAGCACACAATCTATGATATCTTGAGCCCTCAGCACACATTCTATGATATCTTGAGTCTAGCACATAATCTATGACATCTTGAGTCTAGCACAAATCTATGACATCTTGAGTCTAGCACACAATCTATGAATCTTGAGTCTAGCACAAATCTATGATATCTTGAGTCTAGCACTAATCTATGATATTTGAGTCCTCTAGCACACATTCTATGATATCTTGAGTCTAGCACACAATCTATGACATCTTGAGTCTAGCACACATTCTATGATATCTTGAGTCTAGCAACATTCTATGATATCTTGAGTCCTAGCACATAATCTATGACATCTTGAGTCTAGCATAATTCTATGATTTGAGTCCTCAGCATACAATCTATGATATCTTGAGTCACTCTAGAAAACAATCTATGATATCTTGAGTCTAGCATACATTCTATGATATCTTGAGTCACTCTAGCACATAATCTATGATATCTTGAGTCACTCTAGCACACATTCTATGATATCTTGAGTCTAGCATACAATCTATGATATCTTGAGTCCTAGCACATAATCTATGATATCTTGAGCCCTAGCATACATTCTATGATATCTTGAGTCTAGCACACAATCTATGATATCTTGAGTCCCTCTAGCACACAATCTATGAATGAATGAAATAATGAATAAAATGATTGAATAAAATGATTGAATGAAATGATTATTTAATGATGATATGCTAAATGAATGATGCAGAGAAAAGAGAAAACAATGACAAACCACAGCTGTCTTCATCAGCTCCATTAGGACAGTCTGGATTACCATCACAGACCCAGGTTATGGGAATACATTTCCCTTTCTGGTCTGAACATGGGAACTGTTTTCTTTCTTGACAAACTAGTAGAGAGAGAGAGAGAAAGCAGAAAAGAATGTGTATGATGTTAGTACTACATTTGCCGGACATATCATCTACTTCTTAGGACACATTATTTCCTGTCAAACCAGAGTATCCCAATTCAAGAGGTAGAATCATACACATATTTGGGCAGCAATGTAGACAAAGAGGGTAGAACAGATAGAGATGTCAAAATAAGAATACAGAAGGCAAGAGGAGCTTTCATTGCACTGGGCATCCATATGGTGCCGGGCCGCATAGGGAAGCAAAGAATAGTACCACTGCAAGCATGTCGTAAGAGCGACTGATGTAGGCCCTAGGGATGCTACCCTAGTAAATAAAAAGCAGCGCAGAAATTAGATGTGCTGGCCTACTTGTAGGCGCATAACTGGTACAACGTACAATCGCTCTTATACTCAGATCACATACAAATCACACAGAGTGGTTGACAAGTGATCAATGTGGAGCGTTCAAAGAAGAAGATTGCACTGGGAAATATATGGAAGTCTAAAGAAATCAAATCTAGAACAAAAATTTGGATATTTAACTCTAATGTTAAAACAGTTCTACTGTATGGGTCAGAAACATGGAGAACAACTAAAATAATAACGCATAAATTGCAAACATTTATCAACTTGTGTCTTTGCAGAATAGAGGACTAAGATGGTATGATAGAGTCACAATTGAGGAACTTATGGAGATAACAGTTCAAACGAACAGTTTTAAAAAAGATGCTGGCGCTGGATATTACACACTTGAGAAAACCAGAGGGAATATAACAAGAAGGTCCTTTCCTGGAACCCACAGGGACAGCGAAAGAAGGGAAGTCTAGAAATACATGGAGATGGGGTTTGGAGGAAGAGATCAACACTATAAGGAGGAGCTGGAGGGTGCTGCAGGAGATAGCTAGTCTTCTTCTTCTTTGCGTTCGTTCCTTACGACCAATTTTAATCACTCTTTGTGATATGTTTGATCTTTGCCAAGAACGTGTATACGTTGCCCATTGGTTTGGTAGATTCCTAAATGCATAGACTTCTACGTGTTTAGGACACATGCATCCGATTTCAGCCAAACCTCCTTAGTCGCTCTTACGACATGCGTGGCAGATAACAGTGGTTCTATTCTTTACATCCAAATTTTGGCCCCGGTAACCAGTCGGGCGGAGATAGCTAGTGATAGGAAGACTTGGCATGAGTTGGTTGAGGACCTATGCCTCAATCTGGCTTAAAAAGACAGAGAGAGAGAGTATTCTACTTGTGTTATCTGATGTCAAGTACAACTAAATGACAACAGTTGACACAAACAGCTATTTACATACAACTAAAATGACAATTTCATGGACAGAAAAACAGACAAAAAACAAGTTTTAGGAAAACTAGGCATGAAGAAACAATTATTAAGAGAAATAAAATTCAGACAAATAAAGTATTTTGGGCACATAAAAGACATGACACCATGATAAAATCTTTACTAGAGGGGAAAGTTGAGGAGCGAAGAGCAAGAGGAAGACCGAGAGATAAGTGGGAAGGAAATTTTAAGAAATGGAAGGTTAAGTCTGGCAGAGTGCAACACCAAGGCAAAAGACAGAGGATGCTGGAGATTCATTGCAGCCGACCTTCGATTTGGAGATGGCACCTAATGTTGATGATGATGAAAATGACAATAGCTCTCAGAGATATTGAACAAACTAATTGAAGAAGAAAAAATAGAGCATATACTCTTTTAAAAAGGGTTTTAAAGCCGAAGGATTGACTTCATTCCCTGGGTTTTACTGGTTTTATGGCTCAGTTTCCCTCTCGCAGAAATGGCACGCCACCTGCCGAGAGTATTGCACAAAGCACGAACTCCGTAGCTCCAGCAACTATCCTAGGGTCTCTGGAAAAACTGCACTCGTGAGCAGAATAGCGGTCCGGATTCGAACCCACGACCGTCGACTCACAAGGCAAAGGGTTTAACCACTTAGCCACAGATACTCCTTAGACACTTTGATTCTCCGAAAGGAGTTAATTCTTATTTTACATGTTTGTTAGCCTACACGCTCTGATATAACCAATAAAAGGTCCACCTTAGGTTGAAAGGGCCTGCCTCGGCTAAAAGAGGCTTTAATCCCCCTGCTTAACAAACATAGTTAATTGCATATCCTTTACATGACTTTGCGAGTCAACCCCAGCTTTTAACGCTGTTTGTGATTTTCTAGGCATTATTACGTTCAGTAGTTTGCCATTGCTTTCTGAACGGGTGGTGCCATTGTCCTTTGTAAAAATCCACGCTAAACAATTTGCAACCAAACTGTCCGCAGCGTCATTCGAACTCAGAACGTCGGGGTTTAATAGACTGAGCTACTAACCCCTAAACCACAGACGCCACCTAACAAACATAAATAGAGCAAAAATGAGTAAACATACCACAAGTTTCCTCATCGGAATTATCGCCACAATCATCCAAACCATCGCAGACATTAGTAGATAGAATATGAACTCCGTTAGAGCAAACATGCTGACGTGGCTTCCTAGCTGCGAAAGAAAAAAATATGTACATAATGTCTGCAGCAGCAAGAGATCAATGTTAGGATAGACACTAATAATCTCTAATAATAATAATAGCCATCCATCGCAAGCAATGTGACAACAGTCTAAGACGTGTGCTGCTGCACCTCTCTGGTGTGTGCGGAGGTGACTGTGGTGTCCAATCCTAGAACACAATCACTGACCACAAGTGGGGCATACATGATCAAGGTTAGACATGTGGGTGTTGTGTGTTCTGTCTTTTCGAGCAGCTCATTTTCTAAGTGCCTCAACGGCATGATGGTTCTCAGCTATGCAAGTTCCTCTTGTGTTGTTACAGCGCCACATAGGATGATCTTGCGCAAGGCATTCCCAAACGGTGGATCTATATCAAAGCAATTCAGAGACACATTAACTCTTTCCACGCAGAGTTATTTCCTCAATTTTTAAGTAGTTAATTTAAGGGAGGTAAAATAAAAAGATCCCAACTACTCGTCAATAAATAAACATATATATATTATTACATACTAAATTGAAGAAAACTGGACATCAGAATAGAATAACAAGGTTAAAAAATAGTAGAAGTAAAACAGTAGAAGTAAAACTAGAAAGACTTCTTGTAAGGGAAGCAACTCTGGCACAGTGTGAGGCTAATAGCGTGCAACGGATTTCCGCCGTGGCGCAGTGTGCGGCTTAAAGCGCAGAAAGAGTTAAGAGTGTCTTTAAAGTATTTTTCTGTGCTATAGCAGAACGTCTACCTCCTTCAAGCTCGCCATACATCAACTGTTATTGGATGCATTTATAAGACATCCGAGCAATGTGACTGGCCCATCACACTTGAGGTTTTTGCAACAGGGTTCTGCCGCTTGGGATCTTTGCTCTTGTGAGAACTTCACTATCTGGAATTTTGTCCTGCCAGTTTATTTTTATAATCTCTAAACTAGACATGAAGAACACATGTAGAGTTCAAGAGAAGAAATAAACTAGACATTAAGAACGTGTTCATGTCTGGCAGTTCCGTGTTGATTTGTAACACTAACAAAGTGTTCATGTCTGGCAGTTCTGTGTTGATTTGTACCACTAACAAAGTGTTCATGTCTGGCAGTTCTGTGTTGATTTGTACCACTAACAAAGTGTTCATGTCTGGCAGTTCTGTGTCTATTAATTAAACATCTTGTAGCACTAACAAAGTGTTCATGTCTGGCAGTTCTGTGTTGATTTGTACCACTAACAAAGTGTTCATGTCTGGTAGTTCTGTGTTGATTTGTACCACTAACAAAGTGTTCATGTCTGGTAGTTCTGTGTTGATTTGTACCACTAACAAAGTGTTCATGTCTGGTAGTTCTGTGTTGATTTGTACCACTAACAAAGCGTTCATGTCTGGTAGTTCTGTGTTGATTTATACCACTAACAAAGTGTTCATGTCTGGTAGTTCTGTGTTGATTTGTACCACTAACAAAGTGTTCATGTCTGGTAGTTCTGTGTTGATTTGTACCACTAACAAAGTGTTCATGTCTGGTAGTTCTGTGTTGATTTGTACCACTGACAAAGTGTTCATGTCTGGCAGTTCTGTGTTGATTTGTACCACTAACAAAGTGTTCATGTCTGGCAGTTCTGTGTTGATTAATCAAACATCTTGTAGCACTAACAAAGTGTTCATGTCTGGTAGTTCTGTGTTGATTAATCAAACATCTTGTAGCACTAACAAAGTGTTCATGTCTGGCAGTTCTGTGTTGATTTGTACCACTAACAAAGTGTTCATGTCTGGTAGTTCTGTGTTGATTAATCAAACATCTTGTAGCACTAACAAAGTGTTCATGTCTGGCAGTTCTGTGTTGATTAATCAAACATCTTGTAGCACTAACAAAGTGTTCATGTCTGGCAGTTCTGAGTTGATTAATCAAACATCTTGTATCACTAACAAAGTGTTCATGTCTGGTAGTTCTGTGTTGATTAATCAAACATCTTGTATCACTAACAAAGTGTTCATGTCTGGTAGTTCTGAGTTGATTAATCAAACATCTTGTATCACTAACAAAGTGTTCATGTCTGGCAGTTCTGAGTTGATTAATCAAACATCTTGTATCACTAACAAAGTGTTCATGTCTGGTAGTTCTGAGTTGATTAATCAAACATCTTGTAGCACTAACAAAGTGTTCGTGTCTGGCAGTTCTGAGTTGATTAATCAAACATCTTGTAGCACTAACAAAGTGTTCATGTCTGGCAGTTCTGTGTTGATTAATCAAACATCTTGTAGCACTAACAAAGTGTTCATGTCTGGCAGTTCTGAGTTGATTAATCAAACATCTTGTAGCACTAACAAAGTGTTCATGTCTGGCAGTTCTGAGTTGATTAATCAAACATCTTGTATCACTAACAAAGTGTTCATGTCTGACAGTTTTGTGTTGATTAATCAAACATCTTGTAGCACTAACAAAGTGTTCATGTCTGACAGTTCTGTGTTGATTAATCAAACATCTTGTAGCACTAACAAAGTGTTCATGTCTGGCAGTTCTGAGTTGATTAATCAAACATCTTGTATCACTAACAAAGTGTTCATGTCTGGCAGTTCTGTGTTGATTAATCAAACATCTTGTATCACTAACAAAGTGTTCATGTCTGGCAGTTCTGAGTTGATTAATCAAACATCTTGTATCACTAACAAAGTGTTCATGTCTGACAGTTTTGTGTTGATTAATCAAACATCTTGTAGCACTAACAAAGTGTTCATGTCTGACAGTTCTGTGTTGATTAATCAAACATCTTGTAGCACTAACAAAGTGTTCATGTCTGGCAGTTCTGAGTTGATTAATCAAACATCTTGTATCACTAACAAAGTGTTCATGTCTGGCAGTTCTGTGTTGATTAATCAAACATCTTGTATCACTAACAAAGTGTTCATGTCTGGCAGTTTTGTGTTGATTAATCAAACATCTTGTAGCACTAACAAAGTGTTCATGTCTGGTGTTCTGTGTTGATTAATCAAACATCTTGTATCACTAACAAAATAACTCAGTAAACGCTGGCTAAAACCGAACCCATTGCCAAAGGATAAGCACCAGAGCTCCAAGTGGCGCTGATGCACATCAATCACGGGTGATGATGACCACACAAATTTTCATCCAAAGGGAATGTAGTTGCGTTATGTTTGTCTGTGTGTGCGTAGATGACTAGTGAGCCCGATACGGGCTTGAAATGTTCTTGTACAGTGTGGGCAAGGTATACTTGCACTTGTGGGAAGTTTTACTGCCTTTCTGTTTTGACGTTTTGTTCCAACCTTGTTGTTCTACCTGCCTCGCAGTCCGAAGAACCGTGTCGAGGAAGTGTGCGCCAAGCTGATCTGTCTTGAGCAACATTCTCCCAGTTGTTGACATCTATGCCAAAAGATTTCATCGAGTTCTTGAGTGTATCTTTGAATCACTTTTCTGGCCCCCTGTGAGCGTTTACCACTATGCACTCACCATAAAAGAGTTATTTGGGTATTCTGCAATCCTGCAATCGAGCCACATGTCCTGCCCATCTTGTCTGGGACTGTATCAAGATTGTATAGATGCTGGGGAGAGCAGATCTTTTTAGGATCTCTGTATCTGGGATCATATCCTGCCATTTGATGTTCATTATTTTTCTAAGGCAGACTGTGTGAAAGTGGTTTAGCTTCCTTGCGTGTCTCTGATATACTGTCCAAGTTTCGCAGGTTTCGAGGTGGCGCTAAAGATGTGATGAAACACACCCATGCTAAGGTTGCATGAATCAGATTTCCACATGAATTAGATTTATGGGAAATCTGGATCATCAATCTAAGGGTGATCGAAGAGAGAGATATTTCATTTAAGATTAAATCACAATAATATTCGTCTGTGTTCAGTTCTCTATGTGTGTAATTGTCATGGAACCGAATTCTTTATATTGTAGATGATAAATTGATGAATATCTACTTACGACAGTTGAGTTCATCACTGTAATCCTCACAGTCAAAAATCTGATTACATCTGCTAGTCATCCTGTCCCAGAGACAAACGTTGTTAGACAGACATCTGAATCCTGTACAGTCTGAAAGTTAGGAAATTTTTATGTTCAAATATGGTAGACTGATAGAATGATAGAGTGATAGTGATAGAATGATAATGATAGAATGATAGAATGAGAGAGTGATAGAATAATGATAGAATGATATAGTGATAGAATGATAGAGTGATAGAAGATATAGTGATAGTGAAAGAATGATAGTGTGATAGAATGATATAGAGATCGAGTAATAGAACGATAGAATGATATAGTGATAGAACAATAGAATGATATAATGATATAGTGATAGAACAATAGAATGATATAGTGATAGAATGATATAGTGATAGAATGATAGGATAGAGTGATAGAACGATAGGATATAGTGATAGAATGATAAAGTGATAGAAGATATAGTGAAAGAATGATAGAATGATAGAGTGATAGTGTGATAGAATGATATAGAGTTTAGTAATAGAATGATATAGTGATATAATGATAGAGTGACAGAATGATATAATGATATAGTGATAGAATGATAGAGTGACAGAATGATATAGTGATAGAATGATATAGTGATAGAATGATAGGATAGAGTGATAGGATATAGTGATAGAATGATAGAGTAATAGAGTGATAGAATGATATAGTGATTGATAGAATGATATAGTGATTGATAGAATGATATAGTGATTGATAGAATGATATAGTGATAGAATGATAAGATAGAGTGATAGAATGATAGGATAGATAGAATGATAGAGTGATATAGTGATAGGATAGAGTGATAGAATGATATAGTGATATAATAATAGAATGATAGAGTGATAGAATGATATAGTGATAGAATGATATAGTGATAGAATGATAGAGTAATAGAATGATATAGTGATAGAATGATATGATAGAGTGATATAATGATAGGATAGAGTGATAGAATGATAGAGTGATAGGATAGAGTGATAGAATGATAGAGTGATAGGATAGAGTGATAGAATGATAGAGTGATAGAATGATATAGTAATAGATTGATAGAATTTGCCAATAGTTACCATATAAAAAATAAATGAAGTATAAAATTGTACAAACTAATAAAACACGTAATTCAAAGTACTGTAGTTTTACAAATATAAAAAATGACAAAATACAGCAACGTTTGACCAGCAAGGCCTTTATCAAGCAACGAACAAACAGGAATGACAAATTAAATGAAACACAAATGGACTACCAAATACAAACGATCCAATGAAAATCCGAATAAAAGCAATAACGAAATAAATGTAACACAAAAAACACACATAAAAACTAGAATTAGAATGGAAAAGAAACAATGAAACATCTAGTAAATATAACTTGAATACATGCAACATAGCCCATATAGATTACAAAGCATGGGAAGAGAAAGTACTAAGAAGCATAAGAGCCGCTCAACGATTACATTCTTATGCTTCTTAGTACTTTCTCTTCCCATGCTTGTAATCTATATGGGTATATGTTGCATGTATTCAAGTTATATATTTACTAGATTTTTCATTGTTTTCTCTTCCGTTCTATTTCTAGTTTTTATGTGTGTTTTGTGTTACATTTATTTGATTCGTTTTTTCTGGATTTTCATTAGATACGTTGTATTTGCGTTCATTTGTGTTTCATTTTAATTTGTCACTCCTGTTTGTTCGTTTTGTAAAGCCTGCTGGTCAACGTGTCATATTTTGTCATTGTTTTTGTAATTTGTAAAACTACAGTACTTGTAATTACGTGTTTTGCCAATCAAATAGTTTGACTGCAGTTCCATTTATATATATACTGAATATACAAACTAACCAGAACAATTTGCTTCATCGCCCTTGTCTGCACATTCATAAACTTCATTACAGATGGCAGACTTGGACACACACTGACCACTAGGACACCGGAATTGATCATCTGTGCAGGCTAAGAATAAAACATTCAACATTAGATAGGCTAAGCAGACAACTCCCAAGTACAGTCACCATTTTTTTAATTGAAATGTTTGTCAGAAGAAAATGCGTCCATCATCATCAAGTTGCTTGCCCTTTCATGAACTTGGCTCCCATGACAGCAGTCCTGAAAAACTCACTGTTCTGTGCAAGCTCACCGGCGTCAGCAGCAGTCATTCTCAGATCGTCAATGAAATCTTGCACCCATTATCTTCTAGGTCTTCCTCTTGTTCTTCTTCTAGGCACCATTCCTTCCACAATTATTTTCTCTAGTCACTCATGTCGTTTGATGTGTCCTAAATATTTAATTTTCCTTGTTTTTATGCTTTGTAATAGCAATCATCATCATGAAGGTATGTATCCTTTATAGGACGTTGCTCTTTTTGCAGTGCATCTGTAATAGACAACTCCCTTTAATATCAAGCTGTTACAGAACAGAAGCATTTGTTATTTTCTCTGTCTATGATATTCTAAGTACTCTTCTGTAGCATTTGCATTCAAAGGCATTAATGATCTTCTCTGCCGCTTTGTCAATGTTCCATGTCATGCAAAATATCAGTTCTCACTACTGAAGCTATTTCTGCTCTGACCAGATATGATATTATTCTCCATCTCCTGTTTCCTTCATCTTCTTCTTCTTCTTCATTTGTTACTGTCTTCTTCTACTGCTGCCTTCCTGTTTTGTTCATTCATTTAAACATTGGTATGTACATTTGTCTTTCCTTTGGATGAAACAGTAGGGTAGAGAGGGGGTTGTGCAAAATGGGAAAAACACATTCCATATCAGCTGCCCAGGCTAGGCATAAAAGAGACGGCTCAGAAACATGGACAGCCTACTCAAGACACGAGAGGAGACTTAACATCTTTCACCTTCGATGTCTCCACAAGATTATGAACATCAGGTGGTACAACAAGATAACCAACTCTGAAGTACTGCAACGTGCAAACCTGCCTTCCATCATGGGCATGCTCAGTAGTAGAAGACTAAGATGGTTGGGGCATGTGAGAAGAATGGAAACTTGGCGATACCAAAACAAATGTTGTTCTGTGAACTTTTGGAGGAAGAAGCACCAGGGCAGACCACTGCTCAGATATAAAGATGTCTGCAAAGCCTCAATGATAAACTTTTCTGTAGGTCCCAACACATGGGAAAAACTAGCTGATGACAGAGTTGTGTGGAAAGCCAAATTGCAAAAGGGCAGAGTCTTTTGAGAAGAGACTTATGTATGAGCTGAACAACAAGAGAGAAAAGCGAAAACTCAGAAGTTGTCACAGTAAAATACTTGCCAATTGGTTATTGGTTACTAAACTGACGTCATTGCACTCCGGGCAGACCCATAGGTGCTCAGTCTCCCCCAACAGATATCGAAGAGTAGTGGCTCGCTGATTAAACACACCTCTCACTCTACCTCTCAGGCATCCAGTTCAACTTGAACAATGGGTAACTCCAAACTGCGCAAATCGCTTAATCGATTAACATCGATTTTAGTGTCCTCATCAACAGGCAGTGCGAAGAGACGAAGAATATCCTTATCCATCTTCAACTCCCCAACAATCGATCTTTGATGCAAGCCTGTCCGCTCACATTACACGTAAACACCCTCATGCCCAGGACAGTATACTTGCCAATTGACCGTCTGTAAAGATCAAAAGCGTCATATATATGTGTACATCTGACAGCTCCATTTCTTCTACAGAGACCAATGACATTTTCTGCTCTGTCCTGAATGCATCAATCTTGGATATTGTGGGCTATTAATTTTTCAAACTTGAAGACTTATTTTTAAAATTCAAATTTTTCTTTATTACAGTTCTTCATTTCATTTGTATAATTTGACCATTCAACTAATACTCCTATCTACTATCCTCCCATTGACCTCTCTCTCTCTCTCTGTGCCTTTTTAACCCGAATTGAGGCATAGGCCCTCAACCAACTCATGCTAAGTCTTTCTATCTCTAGCTATCTTATGCAGCTCCCACCAGTTCTTCTTTATATTGTTGATCTCACTCCAAATCTCGTCTCCATGATTTGACCTCCTCTTTTCGCCTGTCCCTGCAGGATCCAGGAAAGGAAACTGCTTGTAAATTCCTCCGGTTTTGAAATTCAACTAATACTGATACCTACTATCTCCCATTGAACATTCAATAATACATACTCTACTTCTTCCCATTGAACATTCAACTAATACTGATACCTACTATCCTCCCATTGAACATTCACAATACTGATATTCTACTATTCTCCCATTGAACATTCAACTAATACTGTTACCTACTATCCTCCCATTGAACATTCAACTATACTGATATTACTATTCTCCCATTGAACATTCAACTAATACTGATACCTACTATCCTCCCATTGAACATTCAACTAATACTGATACCTACTATTCTCCCATTGAACATTCAACTAATACTGTTACCTACTATTCTCCCATTGAACATTCAACTAATACTGTTACCTACTATTCTCCCATTGAACATTCAACTAATACTGTTACCTACTATCCTCCCATTGAACATTCAACTAATACTGATACCTACTATTCTCCCATTGAACATTCAACTAATACTGATACCTACTATCCTCCCATTGAACATTCAACTAATACTGATCCCCACTATTCTCCCTTTGAACATTCAACTAATACTGTTACCTACTATTCTCCCATTGAACATTCAACTAATACTGTTACCTACTATTCTCCCATTGAACATTCAACTAATACTGATACCTACTATTCTCCCATTGAACATTCAACTAATACTGATACCTACTTTGCTCCCACACAAGAAGTATGCATGACTTTATACATGAGTTACAACTAAACTAGAACGCGTGACTATCATGATGTTATGTAAGAGTTAGAACTTCTTCTTGAAGCTCCACATCGACTCACTCTGTTAACCACTCTTGTGATTTGTATGTGATCTGAGCCTACCCGATTATACGCTGTGCTAGTTATGCACCTACAAGTAGGCCAGGACATCCGATTTCTGTGATGTTTTATTTACTAGGTAGCTTCCTAGGCCCTACCTCAGTCATCCTCAACAACATACCCGTAGGTAGCAGTGTTACTATTCTTTGCTCCTTGAGGGTCCTGGCAAACACAGGCTGGAGTTAGAACTAAACTAAATCACATGACAATCTAAATATAGATGTATACACAAACATCATCAATACATGTGGTCATGAGATATACTTACTAATGGTAATGGTGATGCCACAGCTACAAATGTTGAAGATGATGTTGATATAGAAGATGTTGCAGTTGACAAGATCCAATCAGAAACTGATGATGATAATGATGATGTATTATCCATGACTGGAACTGTAGTTAGATTATCAAATGATTTTGTGAACTTTGAGTTTGGTTGTTTGCCTGAAGACAAGAATATCATAAATCATTCATGGATCAATCATTCATTAGTTTTAATACTATATAACTTCAGTTCCATATTTTATTTAGACCCAAAAGCTGATGTTGTTCTGACAATTAGCGCAATTTCTTTTAAAAGCAATCTTGTGTGTGCTTGTTTTAAGCACTTTGTAAGCTGATATTCATTTTCAGAAGGCTGCTCTTGATGCCATCACTCCATCTTTTCCATGGTCTTCCTCTTGTTTTGTACTCATTAACTTTTTCTGTGTGGCTCTGTGGTAGGAAATACATAGGGCATTTTTGTCAGGTGTCCAAACCATTTAATCTGTTGTTCTTTTATGAATTGCATGACTGTTTCACATCCAGTCTTCTGATTTCTTCATTTCTAATTTTGTCTCTTATTGTCACACCAACAATACTAAAAATCACTAACAGATAATGTTGTATTTTAAACAAAGTACTAGAAGTATTCTAGATAACTCATCAGATATTCATTGATCTGTGATTTCTAGACAAAAGAGAAATAAATATGTAACACATACCACTAACAAGCTACTGTAACAGTCATTTATGATAGAGTTACAAACACAGACCTGTGGATAAGAACGGGACAGGAACCCATGATGACCCAGGTCAAGAGGAGAAAATGGCGATGGGTCGGGCATACCTTATGGAAGACACAGCTGAGTGTCACTAGACAAGCACTTGAGTTGAACCCGAAGGAAAAAAAAGAGTACCCCCTAAACAGACCTGAAGACGAAGTCTTCTTGAGGAACTGAAGAGTGCTGAACTGTCCTGGCAGACCATAAAGAGAACAGCCAGAGACAGAGAAGAGTGGCGAACAACTGTTAAGGCCCTATGCTCCATGAGGAGCGGAGAGGAATAAATCAAGTAACAGTCATTGCAAGACAAAAGAAATAATGTTTCACACACCTACAGGTGTAACAATAAAAGACAAAATTAGAAATGAAGAAATCAGAAGAAGACTGGATGTGAAACCAGTCATGCAATTCATAAAAGAACAACAGATTAAATAGTTTGACACCTGGACAAGAATGCACTGGTATTGTCTACCACAGAGAGCTAGACTGAAAAAGTATAACGTGTACCTATTGAGAGAAAGATCAGCAAAAATGAGGTGTCGGCATCAAGAACAGTCTTGAAATGAAATGAAAATCGTGGCATATACTTTACAGAGGAAAGGCCATCAAACACAGTAAATGAGTCGAGATTTTCTAGACACCACTTATATGTTCAGTAGTTTGCCATCGCTTTCTGAACGGTAAGGTCTATTTTACCTTTGTAAAAATCACATGAAACGAATTGCTTCCAAACCTGCCTACCACGGAGTTTGAACCATGTACGCTTGGGTTTATGATCGAGCTCACTACCACTTGAGCTTCAGACGCTCACAGAACAGCCTTATGAAAATGAAAACAGCTTACAAAGTGCCTAAATCAAGAACAGATCACTACATTTACAATACAGCTACAAAGTGCCTTAAATCAAGCACACAAAAGATCACTACATTTACAATAACCCCAAAAAACTTCTATAAAGAAGTAAATGTGAAGAGAAGAGACATACCCTCAACAATGAAAGCAATTGTAACAGCCATTGCTATAATGGCAGCTATAAATATCGTGGCAGCAATCACTTTGACAATAAGATGAGGGACATCATCTGGAATTTTGTCAAAATATTCATAGATGTTGTGGGAAGGTTGACATCATTTGGACTTGATCCTGACATGGTGTAGTCACAGTTGAGAAGAAGAGTTATTCACTCTTGTAAAATGGACATAATCCAGTTTTCTTGGCCTGCTGCGTCCAGTTTCCATGGTGATTAGTTTCTGAAAGAGAATAGCAAGACAATTAATTCAAGAGAGAATCAGTCAAGTTCTTTAGATAAAATTTAAAGACAAGAAACAAACAAAGAAAAATAAGAGTTCTTCTTTCTTTTCTTCTATTGTCGTCACACTGCTACCGGTTGTTGCCCAGTGTCGTCACACTGCTACCGGGTTGTTGTCCAGTGTCGTCACACTTCTACCGGGTTGTTGCCCAGTGTTGTGATTTTCTGTTTTGTCTTGCGCTGTTCTGGTGGCTTGGGTGATTGTTATTTTTGCTCTTTCACAGGATTCTGCTATACCATCTAACCATCTTTTTCGTGGTCTTCCTC
Organism: Arion vulgaris; assembly: GCA_020796225.1. NCBI lineage: Eukaryota > Metazoa > Mollusca > Gastropoda > Stylommatophora > Arionidae > Arion > Arion vulgaris. The sequence goes on along the minus strand of CM036755.1, from coordinate 70,935,303 downwards.
TCGCCTTCTTTCCTGATGTTCTGTTGTAGAAGACTTTGTATACTGTGGAGTCTGGATGCATTCTTATTAAGTGGTCAAGCCACTACATTCTTTGTTTCTCAATGTAATTCAAGCAAGGTTCTGTGTCAACTTTCTTTCTTATGCTGATGTTGGTGACTGCCTTTTCTGGTGTTGTTGGTAACTTTTCACAGGCAGCGCATGTTACATGTAGTTATTTTTGTGACTGAGTTTTGCTCATTGTCCATGTTTGCTCTGTAATACAAAGTAGGGATGAAAATGCTGTTTATTATCTGTTGTTTAGCTGTCAGTGAAATTTGTGGGTGCCTTAACAATGGAAACAAGAGTTAGTTTACAAAAATAATATTTAAAAAAAAATATTAAAGCAATCACTGAGCATCATTGTTATAGTTGATTCGGTTAATTATTCTCTCATATAGCATAGACTAGCACACATAAGTCTGATATAGCATAGACTAGCACACTAAGTCATATATAGCAAGACTAGCACACAGAAGTCTCATATAGTATAGACTAGCATACAGAAGTCTGATATAGCATATACTAGCACACATAAGTCTTATATAGGATAGACTAGCTCACATAAGTCTGATATAGCATAGACTAGCATACAGAAGTATGATATAGCATATACTAGCACACATAAGTCTGATATAGCATATACTAGCACACATAAGTCTGATATAGCATAACTAGCACATAAAGTCTGATATAGCATAGACTAGCACACATACGTCTGATATAGCATAGACTAGCTCACAGAAGTCTGATATAGCATAGACTAGCACACAGAAGTCTGATATAGCATAGACTAATAATAGTAGCCATCAATCGCAAGCGATGATGACAACAGTCTCAGACGTGTTGCGCAACTCTCTGGTATGTGCGGAGGTGCCTGTAGAGTTCAATCCTAGAACACAATCCCTACCACAGGTGGGGCATACATGATCAAGGTTAGACATGTGGGTGTTGTGTGTTCTGTCTGTTCGCGCAGCTCAATTTTCTCTGTGTTTCAAAGTGGCATGATGATTCTCAGCTATGCGGGTTCTTCTTGTGTTGTTACACCGCCATATTTGGCGATCTTGCGACAGGGATTCCCAGCAGGTGGTTTCTATATCGAAAAAATTCTGGGACACTTTAGGATTGTCTTTAAAGCGTTTTTATGCCCACCATCAGAACGTCTGTCACATCTAGCATAGACTAGCACACAGAAGTATGGCATGACACACCAAGTACTACACACCTAGTAAGACACACTTAGTATGACACACTTAGTAAGACATACTTAGTAAGACACACCTAGTACTACACAACTAGCACTACACAAATTTGTACTACACACTTAGTAAGACCCAGTAAGACACACTTAGTAAGACACACATAGTACTACGCACCTTGTACTACAACACACTTAATAAGACACATTAAGACACACTTAGTAAGACACACTTAGTAAAACACACTTAGTAAGACGCAGCCAGTAAGACGCACTTAGTAAGACGCACTTAGTAAGACACACACAGTAAAACACACTAAGCAAGACGCATCCAGTAAGACACACTTAGTAAGACGCACCCAGTAAGACGCACTTAGTCAAACACACTTAGTCAGACACACCCAGTAAGACACACCTAGTAAGACTCATCCAGTAAGACGTACCCAGTAAGACGCACCCAGTAAGACACACTTAGTAAGACGCACCCAGTAAGACACACTTAGTAAGACACACCCAGTAAGACACACTTAGTAAAACACACTTAGTAAGACACATCAAACACTACACACCTAGTAGCATATATCTAATATATCACTTTCAGTAACTATGTTTCAAGCGGGAAAAACCGCTGAGGTGTGTAAAGAAATGAAAAATTATAACCTGGACATCTTGGGTGTCAGTGAGTGCAGATGGCTGGATTCAAGTAAAAATGATATATCTAGCGAAAATGTGTTTATTATTCATTCAGTGAGAGCTGATAATATTCATAAAGAAGGAGTTGGAATCATCATGATACATAAAGCTGCATCATCTCTTATTAGCTGGGAGCCAATCAACGAAAGAATTATAACATCCCGACTACAAACTAAACACTTTAAACTTACAATTATACAATGTTACGCTCCAACGAACGACAGCACAGATGACCAGAAGGACAGATTTTACGCTTCACTGCAAGACGTTCTAAACAAAACACCTAGGCACGATTTCATTGTGACTATGGGCGACTTTAATGCTAAAATCGGCAATGACAACAAAGGCATAGAAAGGTTCATCGGCAAACATGGAATGGGCACCATGAATCAAAATGGAGAAAGACTACTGGAATTATGCGAACTGACTAATATGACCATAGCTAGTACATTTTTCCCACACAAAGACATCCATAAAACAACTTGGAATTCTCCTGACCAACATACAAAAACCAGATTGATCACTTCTGTTATAAACGCGAAATTTCGTACGTCCGTCTTAGATGTAAGAGCCTACAGTAAGACACACCTAGTAAGACTCACCCAGTAAGACTCACCCAGTAAGACTCACCCAGTAAGACGCACCCAGTAAGACACACTTAGTAAGACACACCCAGTAAGACGCACCCAGTAAGACACACGTAGTAAGACGCACCCAGTAAGACACACTTAGTAAGACACACATAGTACTAACACCTTGTACTACAACACACTTAATAAGACACATTAAGACACACTTAGTAAGACACACTTAGTAAAACACACTTAGTAAGACACACTTAGTAAGACACACTTAGTAAGACACACTTAGTAAGACACACTTAGTAAGACACACTTAGTAAGACGCACCCAGTAAGACGCACCCAGTAAGACGCACCCAGTAAGACGCACCCAGTAAGACGCATCGGCAAGGTTCATCGGCAAACATGGCATGGGCACCATGAATCAAAATGGTGAAAGACTACTGGAATTATGCGAACTCACTAATATGACTATAGCTAGTACATTTTTCCCACACAAAGACATCCATAAAACAACTTGGAATTCTCCTGACCAACATACACAAAACCAGATTGATCACTTCTGTATAAACGCGAAATTTCGTACGTCCGTCTTAGATGTAAGAGCCTACAGAGAGGCAGATATTGGCAGCGACCACAACTTATGCATTGCTTCGTCTTAGATGTAAGAGCTTACAGAGGGGCAGATATTGGCAGCGACAACAACTTATGCATTAGCAAAATAAGAACTAAATTGAAAGTATTATACAAACTCGCAAAAATCAAGAAAATAGATTCTAAACGCCTACTGTTACCATACATTCCCAAAGTTCTACAACATCGATATCCATAATAGATTCACCAACTTACATAACGTCACTACAACAGGACATACCGAGAAGAACATAGAAAATCATTGGAACTTTTTAAAGAACACTGTTAAATCTGCAGCAGCAGAAACAGCAGGATATATAAAAAAAGGAAAGAAAGAATTGGTTAAGTGAAGAAACATGCAAAAAATCCAAGAAAGAAAAGAAGTTAAGCTAAGAATGCTATCAACTCAAAACGAATCAACAGTTCTTGAATATAGACAACTGGACAAAGATATTAAAGCAAATGCTCGCAAAGATAAACGTGTTTACATCCAGAAGTTATCTTTAGAGGCAGAAACAGCATCCAAAACAGGGAACAGTAAAACACTCTTTCATATTATGAAACAGCTAACGAATCATCCGCCGACGGCAAGCTGTCCCGTGAAAGGGAAAAAACAACGAATCCATACCATCACAACAAGCACAATTGAAAAGATGGGCTGAACATTTTTAAGAGGTATTAAATAGACCCAACCCAACGATAACACCAGTTTTTGAAACAGAAATACAAATGCCATCATTAAATGCATCAATTGACGACTTCTCAATGGAAGAAATTAAACAAGCCATCAAGAAACTGAAAAACAACAAAGCCAGCGGTAGCGACGATATTTCAGGAGAGATGCTAAAAGCAACTAACGAGGAATCAATGGGATTCCTACGTACCTTAATGAACGATGTTTGCAGAATGAGACCTCCAAAAGATTGGAAAGACGGAGTGATATTCAAGCTCCCAAAAAAGGCGATTTGTCAAATTGCAACAACTGGCGCGGAATAACTCTGCTATCAACACCTGGCAAGCTATTCTGCAGTATTTTGATGGAGAGGCTGAGAAAAGCCGTCGACGCAAGGCTAAGAGAAGAACAAGCTGGCTTTCGTCCACATCGTTCTTGTACCGATCATATCTTCACGCTGAGATCCATTATACGAGTAGAAGAATCAATTGAATTCCAGTCACCACTAGTGATAAATTTTATAGACTTTCAGAAAGTGTTTGATAGTCTTCATCGTTCTACTCTCTGTGAGATTCTTAAGACCTACGGCTTCCAGGAAAAGTACATCAATATTATAAAAGCCTTCTATTCAGAAGCATCCTGCTTGTAAGAACAGATGCAGGAAACTCCCGACTGGTTCACAGTCAATTCTGGTGTGAAGCAGGGCTGCGTGATGTCACCTATGCTTTTTTGGGATAGCTATAGACTGGATCATGCGCAAATGCACCAAGATGATCAACTAGGCATCAAATGGCTTAATAACAGCAGACTATTTGATCTTGACTTTGCCGATGACGTGGCCATATTGAATTCAACCACACAAGCAACCCACAAACTAACGAGCAATCTTTGCACACTTGTAGAACAGGTTGGTCTCCAGATTAATTCTGCCAAGACCAAAATTATGGACCTCACAAACTCGACAGACAACATCGTAATAAATGGCCAAACACTGGAGAAAGTTGAACATTTTACATATTTGGGTAGTAAAGTGTCAAACAACGGAGACACGATGAAAGAAATAACTCTCGTATTGCTATAGCAGCTAGTGCCTTTCACTAAATTAACGAATATCTGGCAATCTCAAGAACTTAATATATGCACAAAAGTTAAATTATTTAGGTCATGTGTGATTCATGTACTGACCTACGGATGTGAAAGTTGAAATCAACAAAGAAAATTGATAAGAAACTGGACAGCTTTGAGAATAAATGTCTACGAAAATTATTAAAAGTAAAATGGAGTGATTTCGTTTCTAACAACACAGTGAGAGATAGAACACACCAACAACCCGTATCAAATATTATAAGGAAACGAAGGTGGAAATATTTAGGTCATGTTCTTAGATCAGACGAAAAGAGACTAAATCGACAAGTCCTTATGTGGTCACCAGTTGGGAAAAGAAAACGTGGAAGACCAAGACCACTCTTCGAAGAACCATCCAACAAGAAAGTAAAATATTGGGATGTAAAACCATACAAGATCTCCAACTGCTAGCAAGAACCGTATCACATGGAGATCTAAAACCTCTGCCCTATATGCCGCCTTTGGCACGAAAGGAACAAACTAACTAAGTAACACACACAAAGAACGACACACCTTTTAAGACATATTTGATACTGCATATAGTATGACACTTCTAGAATGACACACCTCGTATAACACACGTAGTATGACACACGTAGTATGACACCGTATGACACACATAGTATTTACACACCTAGATCTACACTTCTAGTACGACCAACCTAACACACGACACTTCTAGTACGACCAACCTAACACACGACACTTCTAGTACGACCAACCTAACACACGACACTTCTAGTAAGACAACCAACCTAACACACGACACTTCTAGTACGACCAACCTAACCCACGACACTTCTAGTAAGACAACCAACCTAACACACAACACTCTAGTAAAAACAGAGCCAACAATAAAGTTATCTAGAGTTGACTGAGTAAGACGACCAACCTAACACAACACTTCTAGTAAGACGACCAACTAATATAAGACTTCTATAATAGTTCACTCTAGTACATTTCTTGTAAGACACATTTAGTTTGATATTCCTAGTAGCGACACTCCCTGTCATTTCTTTTATATAGGAGATTAAAACATATTTAAGCGAGCACCACTTTCAACTTAAGTCGAACCTTCTATTGGTTATATCAGAGCTGTAGTCCAACAAACATGAAAAAATAAGAACCAATTCCTTTCAAGAATCCAAGATTAAGTGGTTCCTATCATTGAACACTTTACTAACTTTATACGACAAATGTATAGTCACAGTATACTCACAATACACGAGCTTCTGTAGCTCAAGCGGTAGTAAGCTCGATCACAAACCCAAGCGTACAAACTCTACGGTAGGCAAGTTTAGAAGCAAGTTCGTTTCCTGGATTTTTACAAACGGGAAAATAGACCTCACCGTTCAGAAATATGACAAACTACTGAACGTATAAGTGGTCACCTAGAAAATCAACGGCTCGTTTATCTAGGTTGATGGCATGTCCTTAAAGGATATGCCAGGATTTTCAAGTCACAAAACACAACAGCAGCCCAACAATGTATAATCAACAATACAATAGAGAATATAAAAAAGTTCTGGCTGAATAATGTCAGCAAGACATTGACTAAAACGGAACTAATTATAAAAAGTTAAAAGAAAACAGAGAACTAACGAATACTGTAACAATCAATAGTAACACTATGTTATAAGCTAGTGGTACTGTAACAATCAATAGTAACACTATGTTACAAGCTAGTGGATAGTGGACTGTAACATCAATAGTAACACTATGTCACAAGCTAGTGATACTGTAACATCAATAGTAACACTATGTTACAAGCTAGTGGCACTGTAACAATCAATAGTAACACTATGTTACAAGCTAGTGGACTGTAACAATCAATAGTAACACTATGTTCAAGCTAGTGGCACTGTAAATCAATAGCTAAACTATGTTACAAGCTAGTGGACTGTAACATCAATAGTAACACTATGTTACAAGCTAGTGGACTGTAACAATCAATAGTAACACTATGTTAAAGCGTTAGTGGCACTGTAACATCAATAGTAACACTATGTTACAAGCTAGTGGACTGTAACAATCAATAGTAACACTATGTTACAAGCTAGTGGACTGTAACAATCAATAGTAACACTATGTTACAAGCTAGTGGACTGTAACATCAATAGTAACACTATGTTACAAGCTAGTGGACTGTAACATCAATAGTAACACTATGTTACAAGCTAGTGGACTGTAACAATCAATAGTAACACTATGTTACAAGCTAGTGGACTGTAACAATCAATAGTAACACTATGTTACAAGCTAGTGGACTGTAACATCAATAGTAACACTATGTTACAAGCTAGTGGACTGTAACAATCAATAGTAACACTATGTTACAAGCTAGTAGTACTGTAACAATCAATAGTAACACTATGTTACAAGCTAGTGGTACTGTAACATCAATAGTAACACTATGTTACAAGCTAGTGGTACTGTAACAATCAATAGTAACAATCAATAGTAACACTATGTTACAAGCTAGTGGTACTGTAACAATCAATAGTAACACTATGTTACAAGCTAGTGATACTGTAACATCAATAGTAACACTATGTTACAAGCTAGTGGTACTGTAACAATCAATATTGCGATGTATGAAAATCTATAAATCTGAGGTGGATAGACCGGATCAGATCAGAGCTGGAGAAAACCGTAGGGGAGGCTGCGGTAATACTGAGTGAATAGGCGATTGAACACAGACAGGTGTATACAGTATTACATAAGTAGTGAAAAATGTATGATTAAATATGAAAATAAACAACACTCGACGTTTCGGTACTAGACATTTACCAAGAACAAAAATGCAAAGAATATTTAATTAACTACAACATTAACAATCACATAGTAACACTATGTTACAAGCTAGTAGAACTGTAACATTAATAGTAAGACTATGTTACAAGCTAGTGGTACTGTAACATTAATAGTAACACTATGTTACAAGCTAGTAGAACTGTAACAATCAATAGTAACACTATGTTACAAGCTAGTAGAACTGTAAAAATCAATAGTAACACTATGTTACAAGCTAGTAGAACTGTAACAATCAATAGTAACACTATGTTACAAGCTGCAGTCAGAACTGTAACAATCAATAGTAACACTATGTTACAAGCTAGTGGTACTAACAGATGAACACGTTATGATCCGTTTCTGTATCAATTTATAAACATCTTAAGACTAATTAAACAGAGTTACCTCGACAATCCTCCGAGTGTCTCATATCCTTCTTACAGTGTAACAAATGTGATTTGACGATTACTAGCCGGATGTGATGGTTTACCTGGTGTAACGTTACACTCATGAGTAGCGGATATCGTTTGAGAAATATGAATATATGACAGGATAGTTCATATCAGACTTTCCTACCTGTTTCAAGGCGATGTCTTAATGTGGGCCCCCCGTGCTCAGTATAATAGAGAATATAAGTGTACAGAGATGCGCCAGTAATAAGTTGACTAAGAGAGGTCATAGTGACACTACTGTCAGTAATGAGCTGGCAACAGTACATAGTAGAACACAGCTGTCCGTAATAAGTTGGCAACAGTACATAGTAGAACACAGCTGTCAGTAATGAGCTGGCAACAGTACATATAACACAGCTGTAGGTAATGAGCTGGCAACAGTACATAGTAGAACACAGCTGTCAGTAATGAGATGGCAACAGTACATAGTAGAACACATCTGTCAGTAATGAGCTGACAACAGTACATAGTAGAGCACAGCTGTCAGTAATGAGATGGCAACAGTACATAGTAGAACACATCTGTCAGTAATGAGCTGACAACATGGGACATAGTAAGAACACAGCTGTCACAGTAATGAGATGGCTACAGCACATTAGTAGAACACATCTGTAGTAATGAGTGGACAGTACATGTAGAACACAGCTGTTAGTATGAGATGCAACAGTCATGTAGCACAGTTAGTAATGAGATGGCAACAGTACATAGTAGAGCACAGCTGTCCAGTAATGAGATGGCAACAGACACAGTAGAAAGGAGCACAGCTGTCCAGTATATGAGATGCAACATGTAAACATAGTAGATGGAACAGTACAGAGAACCAGCTGTTAGTAATGAGATGGCAAGCAGTACATGGGGACACTGTAGTAGAGGGACAGCCGTTAGTAATGAGATGAAAGCTGGAGCCCGCGTATGATAGTAATGAACACAGCTGTTAGTAATGAGATGGCACAAACAGAACACATGTGAGTGGAACAGACAGTAGCAGTGTTAGAATGAGATGAAGATGGTAGAAACAGGTAGTAATGTGACAGTAGGAACACAGCTGTCAGTAATGAACTGGAAGGAGACTACTAGGACACACATGTGACTGACAAAAGACGTAGAGAGATAAATGTGACTAGAAGGTAGAGAGATAAATGTGACTAGGAAAGATAAAAGAGAGATAAATGACTAGAAGATAGCAGAGAGATAAATGTGACTAGGAGATGGTATAGAGATAAATGTGACTAGAATATGGTAGAGAGATAAATGTAGTATAAGATAGTAGAGAGATAAATGTGACTAGAGATGGCAGAGATAATGTGACTAGAAGATAGTAGAGAGATAAATGTGACTAGAAGATAGTAGAGATAAATGTGACTAGAAGCTGGTAGAGATAAATATGATAGGTAACGAGAGATAAATGTGACTAGAAGTGGTGAGAGATAAATATGAGAGAGAGATAAAGTGACTAGAAGCTGGTAGAGAGATAAATGTGACTAGAAGCTGGTAGAGAGATAAATATGACGGTAGAAAGATAAATGTGACTACGGGACTGCATAAATAGAAAACCGCCACGCTTCAATGCGTGTCGACGCCGCTGAGAAATCCTTGCTCACAGACCGTGATATTTGGCTCCGGTTTCGCTTGGCTGCTACAAACGGCAGCTATAGCATGTTGGGATATGAATAATTTCACACCGCCACCCCCGCCAGCAGCTTGATTTGCAACACAGGTAGGTACAGCACATTTGCAACACAGGTACGTACAACACATTTGTAACACAGGTATGTACAACACATTTACACGGTACAACACAGGTACAGTTACAACACATTTGTAACACGGGTAGGTACAACACATTTGTAACACAGGTAGTACAACACATTTGTAAACAAGGTAGTACAACACATTTGCAACACGGGTAGGTACAACACATTTGTAAAGTCACATTTAGGGTAGGTACAACACATTTGCAACACAGGTAGTACAACACATTTGCAACACAGGTACGTACAACACATGTGCACACGCATCATCGCGAGACAGGCTCTCCGATGGAACCCCAGGGCAATAGAGGTAGGGGAAGACCCAGGAACACATGGGGACGGGAGTTAGAGACAGAATGCAAGAAAATGTGGAGATAGTGGAGAGATCAGGAAAAGATAGTCTTGGATAGACGGGCTTGGAAGGCTTTTGTTGTAGACCTATGCCTTCCTAGCAGGGGAAGGGTGAAGAAGAAGAAGAAGAACACATCATATGAGTTTTACAAGATGGACACACCCACAAGGAATGGATTTATGTCAGTGTGAAACCGCCTTATGGTGAGATAGGTGGGGGGAAGTTGTTTTATACCAACGGACATCCGCCGCCACCTAGGTTATTCTCCCATTCCCAATGTTTTCTCCAAGACGGCCTGTAAAGTGTATGTTATCACTGGTTGTAGATTCTTGCTATTGTCTTGATAGTTCTGGCATTCTACTTATGCTAAACCATAGTTTCACAAACTTGTTTGGGGCACGCCCACTTTGCAAGACATACATTGTGTAGACCCTCCCACCCCTCCCTTCCCCATTACAACAGTTTTCCGCGTTCAAGCAGTATGATATTTTCAACGTAAATAGCAACTAATGATACATTACTGCTTATCGCCCGAGTTATGTTATGTTATGCGATCGACGTCACGGCACATTGGGCATTCCATGCATGCTCTGTCCTCCGATGCAGCAGCCATCCTAAAGTCCATTTGCTCACCGTACCCATGAGAAGTTGATTACTATATCTTCTCTCTCACCACGAAGACGACACTGTCTGGCATGTCCAAACTTAACGCCAAATTCTCGAACTCGTTCCAGTCTCTGAGACTTGCCCATGTCACATAATTGAGAGCGTACCGCATTGATGATATCGGCTCTGTCTATACTTCTGCTAGCTGGAGTTGGGGCATTGTTTGCAAGAAAGTCTGCACGCTCGTTACCCTGCACTCCAACATGTCCAGTGTCAGGTGCAGCCAAGTCATTTTCTTGAGATGTGATCTCCGAATGCTGTCCACCCATTCCACACGCATACTTCCAGATTCGATCATTACCGAGTGGTTACCGGGGCCCAAATTTGGGGAGTAAAGAATAGATCCACTGTCACCTGCCACGCATGTCGTAAGAAGGTTTGGCTGAAATCGGATGCATGTGTCCTAAACGTCTATGCGTTTAGGGCCTACCAAACCAATGTGCAACGTATACATGTTCTTGGCAAAGATCAAACATATCACAAAGAGTAATTAAAATTGGTTGTAAAGAATGAACGCAAAGAAGAAGATTACTGATTATGCCGTAAACGTATTGAAAAAGTTGTGGCCAATATATGCTTCATTTTGAATACAGTTATTCAATCGCAAAAATTATTTATTTAAAATTATATATTAAAGTATTAATTTTTTCTATAAGGAGCAACCGACCTCTAGATCGCCTGAACGCCCCACAACTTATTAACCCACTATCGCCCTCCATCCCCTCCCCATAGAAGGTTTCAGTGCCCACTCGGGAGCGGTACCACCCACTTTGGGAACGTATGTGCTGAACAAACATTTCTAACCAAATGCGTTTCTCTACGTTTCTTTCTGTCTCTCCCCTGCGAGCACGCACACACGCGCGCACACACATAGGCATACAAGCACACACACAGGCAAGCACGCACACACACATGCACGCACGCATACACACACACCACGACACACACACAGCACGAGCACTGTGCTTCAATGTTCATCGCTGTATCCTACATTAATGACTAAGTTCTCAACTTTTAAAAAAAACATAAATGACTGGCATATTTGTTACATTCAAATATTGTCGATAATAGCATGAATTGTAAACATGTCTGGGACACCTGAATGGCATGACCAATTCCTTGTAGTGTTTGTCTGGTACCCAAATAAGGCTGGGTCGACCACCTGACATGGCACTGACGAACTTCACTTGTAGTGTTTGTCTGGTACCCAAATAAGACTGGATCGACCACCTGACATGGCACTGACGGACTTTACTTGTAGTGTTTGCCTGGTACCCAAATAAGACTGGATCGACCACCTGCCATGGCACTGACGGACTTTACTTGTAGTGTTTGTTTGGTATCTAAATAAGACTGGGTCGACCACCTGACATCCATTACGGTTGGAGAAAATTCTTTAAATATAGAGGGCACGAAAAGGGTAAAGATTTGCAGAAGGTATGAAGTACCTGTCACTTCCATTTCTAAAACCAAGTATACAGAAGGTAGGAGGGTAAATTTCCCTTTCTCTCCCTTGTGGAACGTCAGGTGCGGAAAATAAATCTACAACTCTTTTACGTCAGATTCGATAAACGAACGCTGCCACTCTAAGTATTATGCTAATACGTTGTATTTCCGCCACTAAACTACGTTCTAAGCATTACGCTAATACGGTTCTATTCCAACAACTAAGCTACGCACTACGCTAATACGTTCTATCCCAACAACTACGCTAATACGTTCTATTCCAACAACTACGCTAATACGTTCTATTCCAACAACTACGCTAATACGTTCTATTCTACAACAACTACGCATACCTAATACGTTTATTCCAACAACTACGCTTCAATACGTTCTATTCAACCTTAGACAACTACGCTAATACGTTCTATTCCAAACAACTAAACAACGTTTTTCGCGTGCCAATATGTCATTCTTCTCTCTCTCGATCGTTCTTTTTTTTGGCCATTTTTATCATTCTTAATATGATAATATAAACAGCCGTTGCAAAGAACGTTTGTTTTACGTCACATCTTCAGTACCATTTGGAGTTCTAGTGCTTATCCTTCGGCGATGTGTCCGATTTCAACCAGCATTTCTGGGTTCGCTCTCCTTTAGCCTTTGACTGTCCCCAGCCAACCTGCAAGGCAGCAGGTTGCTATTTTGTTTTAGGGTAGCTACCCTTAGACGACCTACCCTCCCAGGTTGTTAAGCGTTCTCTAACCAGGTTATCGATCTTTATTTGAACTACTTGGTTTGCCTGCCGTCCAATTTTGTGTACGGTTTACTCCGCAAGCCTTGTGTATCCAATCAAACTACAAGGCAGTAGTAGTTCCCGCAGCGGAAACGCGTACTGGATTCAAGCCTCTGCTGGGATTTCCAGTTTTTCTGCCTATTTGGTCCGCTCACCTTTACGCCTGCCATGCCTCCTCGTTGCACCACCATCAGCGCCGCGCACGTCTGCCCCACCGTAGGGCCTACCCGTGCATCGTCCTGCTTCGGTGCCTGCCCACCGTGTCTATTGGTTCTCACCGTGCACACATTCATCATGTCTCTAGACCCCTGTTTCCCAACGTGGGACGTACGCCCCACTGGGGGCATTTTCATCGTTTAGGGGGCATGGACTCGTTCGGAGTTTAACTAATGTTCATGATGTTGCAAAACCGATATACTGACTTTTGGATGTCTGTTACAAAGACGACTTTGCTTCACAATCACTTTTGAAAAGCTTAGAGTTATAATGTTCTATATGGAAAGGTCATATCTGTTGACAGGAGTGGACCACAGTCGTGACTGTTCATATCTTCAATGATTTTTGTTTATATGTTGTTTTTATCAATGAAGAGTACAAGAACATATGTTCGCATTGTTAATAAACAATACAAGAACATCACACATATGTTTGCCATGTCAATGAACAACAGAGAACATCACACATATGTTCGTCTTGTCAATGAACAACAGAGAACATCACACATATTTTCGCTTTGTCAATGAACAGCACATGAACATCATACATATGTTGACCTTGTCAATGAACAGCACAAGAACATAACACATATGTTCACCTTGTCAATGAACAGCACAATAATATAACACATATGATCGTCTTGTCAATGAACAGCACAATAATATAACACATATGATCGTCTTGTCAATGAACAGCACAATAATATAACACATATGATCGTCTTGTCAATGAACAGCACAATAATATAACACATATGATCGTCTTGTCAATGAACAGCACAATAATATAACACATATGATCGTCTTGTCAATGAACAGCACAAGAACATAACACATATGTTTGCCTTGTCAATGAACAACACAAGAAAATAACACATATGTTTGCCATGTCAATGAACAGCACAAGAACATAACACATATGTTTGCCTTATCAATGAACAACACAAGAACATAACACATATGTTTGCCTTGTCAATGAACAACACAAGAACATAACACATATGTTTGCCATGTCAATGAACAGCACAAGAAAATAACACATATGTTTGCCATGTCAATGAACAGCACAAGAACATAACACATATGTTTGCCTTGTCAATGAACATCACAAGCATATATGCTCGCCGTGTTAATGAACAACACAAGAACATATGTTCTGCCGAATAGCATTGAGAACCAGCCGGCAAGAAAATAAAAACAAAATGTATGTACTATCGTTCATTGAGATTTTCACATCTTTATATTCTACTTATCTATCGGCCAAGATTGTCAAGGTCGTTGCTAATGACGTGCACATTCCCCCTACCTTGCTCAGAATAAGGAATAGTTTAAGTCTGCACTATACGGTTCTCATACTCACTTATTACCCGTTAAGGGTGTTTCTCACGCAATTTTTCGTTTCTTAACATTTAACATTCTACACAGTCTATGCCTTATGGTTTCAGTAGAAGATTACGTCACATGTTAATTGTATCTTGCAAAAACAAACTATAAAAATATTTCGTGAACTATATTGAATTTATTATTTGCCGAGGAAAGGGACATAAGTCGGCATTTTTGATTGTGAGAATCTGAAACAACACAACTGGATCATCACCGGAGCCATGAAATCTACGCCTATCACAAAGATGCAAAAAACCACTGGAGTACAAGCCCTGGCGTACAGAAGGGAAACCAAAAATATGATCCAGATGGAGAAATACACCAGTGTGCCCTTGCATCCAATGAAAGCAAGATTAAATGATCTGGCACTTGGACGACTAAAACGCAGCAGCTTCGTCCATCGGGGAAAGCGACTAAAAAGACAGTACCAAGATGACCTACCAATGCACACAACACCGCTGATACCTAGTCTCGATCCTGTTCCTGGGAACAAGTTAGCGATACAGCAAAAATCATCACAACAATTAGTGGAATCACAACTGGATAAATACACAATGACCTGCAGAAGAGAACAGCCACTATGTGCATGATCCAAGAAAACTACCTTAAACAATCATGGATCCACGCCTACACCAATGGATCTGCAACAGATGCAATCAAGAACGGAGGGGCTGGTATCTATATTACATATCCCAACAATCACACCGAAACAAAGTACATGCCAACTGGAAAATTTTGTTCAAACTACACCGCAGAGGCTCAAGCACTATTACAGGCCGCAATCATGATCAATAATTCTAACTCTGACTGCCAACAAATGGTATTTTTCACAGACGCACTATCTGTTTTGCAAGCCCTACAGAGTAACCATCCATCCCTGAGAAAAGAGCTCAGCAAGATATCTACCAACAAAATAGTTACACTGCAGTGGGTACCATCACACTGCAGAGTGCCAGGTAACGAGAAGGCAGACAAACTTGCTAAAAAGGGATCAGAATGTGAACAAATAGATAATGAAATCACATACTTTGAAAAAAAAATAGCTATCATGGACATTAGAAAAGAACCTAAACCATCCAACGATGACTATCACACACTTGACAGACAAGGACAGACTATCATTTTCCGACTCAGGATAGTAGTATATCATGGGGTAAACAGGTAGGAAATGAGGTGCTAATGAGGTGTTAATAGATAGGCAAGAGCAATATACTCAAAGGCGTTCCTAGACGTCGGGTGGAATAAAGGCAAAGAAGGATTTTCTAAGGGGGAGATAACTATGGGTTTATAGAAGGAGGAGATAATTTGTAGGTTATTAAGGGAGATAATTTTATTATACATTGGGGTACTTAAGCCCCATTTGAGGGGCTAATGAGGTGCTAATAGGGTTTATATAAGGATATACTCCCCCCTACCCCACCCTTAATATAGCTTATATAGTAATATACTCTACTACTAGGGGTGAAGCAAAGACAAAGAAGGATTTACTAAGGGGGAGATAACTTGGTTTATATAAGGGGGAGATAATTTTCAGCTTGTAATGGGGTACTTAGGTAGTATTTGAGGGGCTAATAGGGTTTATATAAGAATATACGTCACCCTACCCCACCCTTAATATAGCTTATATAGTAATATACTCTACCACTAGGGGTGGAGCAAAGACAAAGAAGGATTTACTAAGGGGGAGATAACTATTGGTTTATATAAGGGAGATAATTTGTGGGTTATTAAGAGGGAGATAATTTCATTATACATTGGGGTACTTAGGTAATATTTGAGGGCTAATAGGGTTTATATAGCAACATACGCATAGGAGCAAAGACAAAGAAGGATTTACTAAGGGGGAGATAACTATTGGTTTATATAAGGGGAGATAATTTTTAGGTTATTAAGGGGCGAGATATTTTTTTTTACTTAGATAGGTATTATATATAGTTATATATAAAATATGTTAGTTTTTGTGTAAAATCTATAATTTTTAAAAATCGATAATTTTGTACAATTTTATTTTTAATGAGAAATATAAAAATCGATTAACATTTTTTGAAAAATCGATAATTTTTGTAAAATTTTATTTTTAACAGGGTAATATAAAAACCGATACATTTTTTGGGGTGATATTTATTATTTTTCTGTTAACCATAAGCTATATTTAGATATGACGTAATATTTTTTAAATGTATATTGATTTTTCATGTGCTTGTCTATGGTAAGGTAATGTTCTTTGTGTTCTACTTGAACAATGTTAAAGTAGGTAAGCTTAAATTAAGAGTATATTTTGTGTATATAAGTGTGTATGCGTGGTTGTATGGGTATTATGTGATAGTATTTACTTGTATAAATGTATATCTGAGTGTGGTTGTATAGTCAGGTAGACATATTAAAAGGAGGAGGTGGGGGCAGTAAAGGGGACGAATTTTGGTATGTTAAAGTATGTGATAGTATTTACTTATATAAGTGTATATGTGAGTGAGGTTGTATAGTCAGATATATAAAAAGGGTAGCGCAAAGGGGAGGATTTCAGTATATTCAAGTATATGATAAGTATTCACTTATAGGAGGGTGTGTTTGTATTTAGACCGATATATATATTCGCGTTATTCTTAGCTTTGCACATACAATTAATTTACTATAGATACATATACATATAGAGAGACAGGTAGACATATACAAATTCAAACATATACACATTTGCAAATAACAAACGTATTTAGCGTAATAAACGATATTTTTTTTTATTGAAATACATATATAGTTATAAAATAGTAGGAAAGTAAAGGTGAAACTTTGTCGTCGCCATTTGTAAAAATCGGACGTAATGGTATACTAACCTATAGGAAAACCGGGCATATGCTAGATAAATTGGTTGATTAGTTATATAAGTGTAAAAGAGGAGTGTGTTTATATATATTTGTGTATATAAGTGTGTATGTTAGTGTTGTATGTAATATATGTTTAGTCGTGTTTATATATAAAACTAAGCAAGGAGGGAGGGGGTAAGGGGAGATGTCTGGAAGTAAGTGAATAGTATGAGGTCACTGTTAAGATGTATGTATGCGATAGTATTTAGTATATGAGGGTATGTGTGTTATATCAAGATATATTAGTTATTCTTAGTACGAGGGTGATGACTCATATAAGGGACCGCATTATTTATTTTTAGTAATAGATGTATCACACAATGTAGTTTGTGTTTTATTTATTGCTGAAAATTTAGTCATTATTTATACAGTAAACCCTCGTTAACACGAACTCGAAGGGACCGAAATATCACGAGTTCTTGTTAAAAAAATTCGTGTAATCGGGGACTCAAATTTTGGCATTGCAATGCAGCACAGTATTAACCATATACAATACAGATGTCATCATATAAACACTACTACAGTAATTAACTTTTAAAGAAGTACTCACGTATTATTTTATGCAGAAAAATTCCTGTATATTGCGCTGTCGCAGACGGGGCGAAAGTGCATAGTAACTTCACTGCCAACTGTGTGTATAGTTTCCGTAAACCTAGCGGTCATTTCAGCTGTTGTAGCAAATCGTTCTAAAGTGTCCAAGGCCGTTAACACTTCCTGGCGGGTGGGCGGTATACTTTTGCCTTCATCACTTTCTTCTGATGATATTTCTTGCACCTCACACACAACTGATTGTACATGTACATCAGATTCCCCTGGAGAACACACGGCAACATCGTCATCTGCACTAATGAATTCCTCAAAACTAACTCCAGGGTTTGCAACGTCTTGAAGAATATCCCATTCGTCATGAGAGGTGGTGTCGATGTCACCATCTAACTCTTCGATAGGATTAGTGTTGCTATGTCTCCAGGCTCTGCTAAAGCAGTTCTGCAAGTGTTTTGATGGCACAGATTCCCAAGAGACAGCGATAGCTTTTATTGCATCGAGCACACTCCAACCTGGGGTTATCGTGTTGTTTTCAACTGCGCGAATTGCAGCTCTCACAAGTCGCTTGCGATAAGCTCTCTTCATAAGAGCAATAATGCCTTGATCTAAAGGCTGAAGACGACTTGTTGCATTTGGGGGGGAAAAATTGAACCTTTACGTTTGTTAAGTTCAGATCATATATTTTATGGGCCGTACACCTGTCCATTGTCAGAAGAACATGCATATTCTGAGCCACCATTCGACTGTTGAAATGAAGAAGCCACTTACGAAATGATGTGCTGTCGATCCAAGCTTTCTTATGGTGAGAGTAGATGCAAGGTAGAGTATCCATGTTCATGTTTTAAAACAACGTGGTTTCTTGGACTTGCCTATCACCCATGGGAGGTGTTTATCACTGCCGTCTGCATTACATACAAGGACAACAGTTAGACGTTGTTTACTGCGCGCTCCACCATGGCACTTGTCACCTTTTATTCCGAGGTATGACTTGGAAAAGATTGTAAAAAGTCCAGTTTCGTCCATATTGTACACGTCACACGAGGCATACTTTTCTCTTACTCCGTAAAATCCATGCAACCAGTTGTTTGCCCCTTCTACATCAACTTTATTTGCTTCACCACAAATCACTACTGATGAAATTGAGTGTCTCTTTTGGAACCGGTACAGCCAACCAGCGGAACAGCTGAAATCTTGAATATCCAAATTTTTGGCAATCTCATTTGATTTTGACTGAATTATAGGTCCACTTAAAGGTACATTGGAAGTGCGCATATGGTTGAACTATTCTAGAAGTAGCGTTTCGATATCTTCGTACTTAGCAATACGAAGTCGCTTAGATTTGTTACCGGAACCTAATGCAACAGCATTAAGAATTTTTTCCTCGTCTTTAAGTACTGTGGATAAGGTAGACTTGGCAATTCCATACTGTTCAGCAATTGTCTTTTCCTTCAATGCACCACGATCTACTTCGTTTAGAATTCTTAGTTTTGTTTCCAGATCTATACCTGTCTGCTTCCTCTTAGACATGACTCTTCAACTGACTCTATCTAACTTTCCGTCCTATCTGAACATTTTCTCACCAGATTTTTATCAACTGGAATTTCACTTTCATTTTCACTTTCTGCTCCTCCCTTCTCTCCTTCCACCCCCTTCCTGCCCAAAACCATACTTTACTTCTAATTGGGTGTTCTGGCTATAAAATTCTCGTACCTGTAATAAAAATACAGTACCCAGAGCTTCTACGATGTAACCGAATCCTGAAACGACGAATTTATTTCCCGACAGATCTGCTATCGCACCTTCCGGGGACGCATTAATCTTTTCCCCTGTCGAAAATGCTTGTGTACATATTAATGTCTCCACCTATCTCGCCCTCTATCTCAAACTCAAGGGCATCCACAGGTAAATGAAACTGTTAGTGTTACCTTTCCGATCACTAACAATGAAAGGCTTTTAAGGTGGCAACAAACATTGTGAAGCTTTGGAAGTTCAGGTTAAATGAGATAAAATTAGCGGAGGGACTAAAATACAGTTCGTGATTCGTGGTACACAGAAATTTGTGTATTTACTGATAAAAATAGACATTTATGACGGACCACATTTTGTTCTTGTTAACCTGGTGTTCGTGTTAAGCGAGTTCGTGTTAACGAGGGTTTACTGTATAAATATATATATAGATATACATATATAGACAAACATATATACATTTATAACTAACAAATACAGTGAGTGTAATATAAAAATATTTTTCGTAGCATAGGTATTATTAAGACATATAGGTGTAGTAAATATATACATATATAGGAATATAATACCAGATAGCTGCAAATTAAAAGGTCAGAGGTGAGACTTAAGCATCGGTAAACATTTGTAACAAAAAGGTGAAATGGCTACTAACCTATAGGAAAGCCTGGCATATGATATATAAAAACTGCCATGTGTTTATAATTTAGTATTTACTAGTGGCCACATTAGAAGAACAAGCCTGAGAGAAGAACAAGCTGGTTTTAGACCTGGGAGAAGCTGTTTAGACCAAATAATTACTCTACGACTAATTTTGGAGGAACATATTGAGAAGCAATAACCACTCATACTAAATTTCATCGATTTTAAAAAACCTTTGATAGTCTACACAGAATCTCCTGTGGAATATTCTGAGATGCTATGGAATACCAGACAAAATAATAAACATTATTAAGAGCCTCTATGATGATTCACAGTGTGCAGTTCGCACTGATGGTGGACACAGCGACTGGTTTATGGTTGAAACCGGAGTAAAGCAAGGCTGTATTCTATCTCCGCTATTGTTTGAGTGGCCATTGACTGGGTGATGCGAAAATGTTGCAGGGCGAAACTGGCATCGATTGGGTAGAAAATAGTCAACTAGAAGATTTGGATTTTGCAGATGATATTGCCTTGTTAAGTAGAAACAACCAAGATATGCAAAGAAAAACAGACAACTTGTCATCTATAGCATCAAAAGTTGGACTGCAGATAAGCTATGAAAAACAAATATAATAAAGACACCTATGGCAAGTAATGCAGATATCACACTGGAATCTAAAATGATAAAAATAACAGAGCAGTTCACCTATTTGGGTAGCAATTTTGATTGCACAGGAAATGTTAAAAAGAAATTATGATACGAATTGGCAAAGCAACATCAGCTTTTAAAAGTCTAAATAAAATATGGAACTGCAAGTTATATAGTATTAAAACTAAATTACGAATTTTCAATTCAAATGTTGTATCAATCCTAACATATGCCAGCAGAGTTGGAAAATGACTAAAGATATAGAAAGCAAGTTGAATGCATTTGAAAATAGATGTCTCAGAAAATAATGAATAAAAAATGGAACGAATTCAGGAGAAGTGATGAAATCAGAGACATGTCTGGTCAACCACTAGTGACAACTGTTATAAGAAAGAGAAGATGGAGATATGTTGGGCACACCTTGAGGAGAAATGATCAAAGAATATCAAAGCAGGCATTGAAGTGGGATGCAAAGGGTTCAAGAAAGAGAGGTCGACCTAAGGAGACCTGAAGCGAACTTTGCTGAGAGAGGCAGGAAATATCGGTCTCAGTTCCATGGAGGAGATTGAGCGAGTTGCCCAGGATAGAGCGGTATGGAGAAATTACTTGCAGGCCTATGTAACGTATAACGGTACGAGAGGAATTATTATTACATTAGAAGTGTGAGATGACTAGGTTAGAAGTGAGAGGTGACCCTATTAGAAGGGGCAGGTGGCCAAAGTAGAAGTGAGAGGTGTACATGTTAGAAGTGTGAGATGACCTTGTTAGAAGTGAGCGGTGCCCAAGTTAGAAGTAAGAGCTGACTACATTAGAAGTGTGTTGTGTCCAAGTTAGAAGTGAGAAGTAGAAGTGAGAGGTGCCCAAAGTAGAAGTAAGAGGTGACCATCTTAGAAGTATGAGTTGATAATTGTTGAAATGAGAAGTGACTATGTTAGAAGTTTGAGATGACAATACTAGAAGGGAGAGGTGTCCACATTAGAAGTTTGAGATGACCATGCTAGAAGTGTGAGATGACCATATTGGAAGTGTGAAGTGTTCAAGTTAGATGTGACAGGAGTACAAAGTACAAGTGAGAGGTACCAATATTAGAAATGAGAGGTGTCCAAGTTAGAATTGTGAGTGACTATCTTAGAAGGGCGTGGTGACCATGTTTGCAGTGTACAGGTAAAAAATGAGAGGTGTCCAAAGTAGAAGTGAGAGGTGCAAATGCTAGAAGTGAGAGGTGACCATGTTAGAAGGGAGAGGTGACTATGTTTTAAGTGCAAGGCGATTATGTTAGAAATTATAAGTGTCCAAATTATAAGTTTCCAAGTTATAAGTGATAGGTGTCCAAAGAAAAAGTGGGAGGTGTATATGTTAACAGTGATAGGTGTGAAAAAGACAAGTTAAAGGTACCTATATTAGAAGTATAAGGCGCCTATGCTAGAAGGGAGAGATACCAATATTAGAAGTGAGAGGTAACGATGCTAAAGTGAGAGATGACAATGTTCGAAGTGTGCAGTTTAGAAGGGACGACCATGTTAGAAATGTACAAGTTAAAAATGAGAGATGTCTAAAGTAGAAGTAAGAGGTGTCCACGTTAGAAGTATGAGTTGACCATGTTACAAGGAAGAGGTGTCCACGTTAGAAGTGTGGGATAACCATGATACAAAGGAGAGGTGACCAGGGTAGAAGTTAGAGGTGGCTATGTTATAAGTGCAAGGCGACTATGTTAGAAATGAGCAGTGACAATGCTAGAAGTGTTCAAGTTAGAAATGAGAGATGTCCAAAGAAGAAGTGAGAGGTGCACATGTTAGAATATGAGGTGATCATAAGAGGTGCTCATGTTATAAGTGACAGGTGTCCAAGGGAAAAGGGAGAGTTGTCATATTAGAAGTTTGAGGTGTCTATCTTAGAAGTGTGAGATGACCATGGTACAAATGTGAGGTGTTTAAGTTAGAAGTGTGAGGTGTCTAAAGTAGAAGTGAGAGGTGACCATTTTAGAAGTGTAAGATGACCAGTGTAGAAGTAAGAAGTGCCTATGTTAGAAACACGACTAAACATATATTACATACAACACTAACATACACACTTATATACACAAATATATAAAACACACTCCTCTTTTACACTTACATAACTAATCAACCAATTTATCTAGCATATGCCCGGTTTTCCTATAGGTTAGTATACAATTACGTCCGATTTTTTACAAATGGCGACGACAAAGTTTCACCTTTACTTTCCTACTATTTTATAACTATATATGTATATCAATAAAAATATCGTTTATTACGCTAAATACGTTTGTTATTTGCAAATATGTATATGTTTGAATTTGTATATGTCTACCTGTCTCTCTATATGTATATGTATCTATAGTAAATTAATTGTATGTGCAAAGCTAAGAATAACGCGAATATATATCGGTCTAAATACAAACACACCCTCCTATAAGTGAATACTTATCATATACTTGAATATACTGAAATCCTCCCCTTTACGCTACCCTTTTTATATATCTGACTATACAACCTCACTCACATATACACTTATATAAGTAAATACTATCACATACTTTAACATACCAAAATTCGTCCCCTTTACTGCCCCCACCTCCTCCCTTTTAATATGTCTACCTGACTATACAAACACACTCAGATATACATTTATACAAGTAAATACTATCACATAATACCCATACAACCACGCATACACACTTATATACACAAAATATACTCTTAATTTAAGCTTACCTACTTTAACATTGTTCAAGTAGAACACAAAGAACATTACCTTACCATAGACAAGCACATGAAAAATCAATATACATTAAAAAATATTACGTCATATCTAAATATAGCTTATGGTTAACAGAAAAATAATAAATATCACCCCAAAAAAATGTATCTGTTTTTATATTACCCTGTTAAAAAAAAAATTTTACAAAAAATTTTCGATTTTTCAAAAAAATGTTAATCGATTTTTATATTTCCCTATTAAAAATACAATTTTACAAAAATAATCGATTTAAAAAATTATCGATTTAAAAAAAACACATATTTTATAACTATTTATAATACCTATCTAAATAAAAAAATATCTCGCCCTTAATAACCTAAAATTATCTCCCTTATATAAACCAATAGTTATCTCTTTGCCTTTGAGATATTTGCTCTTGCCTATCTATTAACACCTCATTAGCACCTCATTTCCTACCTGTTTCCCCCATGAAATACTACTCAGGATAGGTCATAACAGACTGAACAAACACCTACACAGGCTGCGATTGTCCCCAACCTCTCTGTGCCCCTGTGGTTCCGCTGAACAAACCACAGAACATGTCCTGCAAGACTGCCCCCTTTATGTCCTCCCAAGAAAGGAATACAACACAACACTACATTCAAAACTACATGGCACTAAAGATGAGCTCCAGACAACAGTTGATTTCATCATAAGAACGTGTCTAATGGTATAATCATCAAAAAAGCGATCGCAAAGAAGAAGAAGAAGAAGACAACACAACTGTTTCTGAAGTCGTCAAGAAGAATTCAAAGCTAGTTATAACTAACAGAAAATGATGAATGTAAAAAAACGCATTAGTAAAATTGTTTTGAATCAATTATGTACTAACATTGTTTCATCATCGCAAATGTATGTTCATGTTTTTTAAACAAATTAACTGTTTATTGAATACTTGTTAGATAAAATTACTGTTAGATAAAATTACTGTTAGATAAAATTACAAATACGAATTGGTACTTTTGTATGATGTATTCATACACGATTCTAACGAAGCTTACAGAGCAAGTTATGGGAACTCTGAGGAACTCCAACTGACATGCAGCTTCATAGAGGCAAAGCATCTCATGGTTTAGACGAGCATACGAAACCGAACGAAAAGAAGAAGAGATACACGATGTAACTCTTGTCTCTGAGATAATGAGAAGATGCTACATTGTGATTCTGTTGTCTCTCACAAGATGCTCATTCCCAGAATTAGAGATTTGAACGTCCTAGGTTTTAATACGGACCTCGTCGTTTTGTTCTTAAGTGCATTTTTTCTCAGAGATCCCTTAGGATTATCGTCAGAGCTACGGCGTTCGTGCTTTGTGGGATACTCTTAACAGGTGAGGTGCCATTTCTGTGGAGAAAAACACAGCGATATGGTGGAAATCAGTGACGGCTCGTAATTCTTTGTGTTGGTGGGGCCAGATACAAATTTTCGGAAAACATATGGTTTTAGGTTAGGTTTTTTCACTTATTAAATAATAAATACACGTTACAATTATTGTTGTGGGGCTCGGCCCACTGGCCCTAATGACGAGCCGCCACTGTTGGAATTGCAGTGCAATAAAATTAGTTCTTCGCACTTATACCTGTTTTATTTTATATTTAGAGCAACCCTTACACAAGAAGTATTACTACAAGAAAATACTCTTCAAACAACTCTAACCAGACTGCAAGAACTCAAAGTTAAGTGTGGTGTAGCTCGACAAGAACGCTATGCTGGCAGACAAAGAAGAAATGTAAACCAACAAAGAACCGGTGTCGTTAGTCGCCACACGCTGATGGACATACTGAGGAGAGATCGGAGCACTTATGGACTAATTTGTTCGACGTGTAGTGATGGTGATCCGACGACTAAACTAAACTAAACTCTTCAAATATAAAGCAGAGACGGTAGTAATTGAAGAAGGTGACGTACATTTACTGTTGCATGAAAACAAACATAATCATGAAATAGCTGTTATTATGATACCAAATCCTTGTTACAAGAAGTGAATAGCTACACAACAATCTCAACTAAAATACTCATATACAATTGCTCCATCAGTTGAGTCTGGTGACTAAACAAGTTACTGCAGTTCCATATATATATACTGACTAAACAAGTAAATCTGAGTTGGTTTCTAGGACATTACAATGTTGCAAAAAGTGACAGGAGAGCCGCAGTAGCGTAGTTGTTAGTGAGCTCGCTTCTTAGACTAGTGGACCTGGTCAATTCCACAAGTAGGCGTCAAATTTGTTCCGAACGTAATGGCTCTCATGTCGACCCAGCCTTAATTGGGTACCAGGAAAACCACTGGAAGTAAAGGCAGCCGGCGTGATGCTGAAGATACATATGAAGAGCTGCACAAATATGAATAACTCAGTGCACCCACAATTCATATGAAGAGCTGAACAAATAGGAATAACTCAGTGCACAAACAATTCATATGAAGTGCTGCACAAATATGAATAACTCTCTAACCAACCAAATTATTATCAAGAGACAAAAACACAATAATACATAGTACACCACCAGTTTAATTAAATATCGAAAACAACCAGAATGAATAGTACGAACGTGCACTAGTTTATGTTGAAATCTCACTATAAGCAAGCTCTTTTCTACAAAATGGAAATACAAATATTTAAAAAATAATTGGTAACTTTACTTTTGGTGTTTGATTAGATAAACAATTTTCATTCATGTTTTCATTGTTAGTTAATGATATGTGTAGACAAACAGTTATAACACATTTGTTACACGACCAGGGAATCAACACCACACTCCTTACACGACCAGGGAATCAACAACACACTCCTTACACGATCAGGGAATCAACAACACACTCCTACACGACCAGGGAATCAACAACACACTCCTTACACGACCAGGGAATCAACAACACACGCCTTACACGACCAGGGATCCAGAATACACTCGTTACACGAGCAGTGGTTCACAACACATTCGTTACATGAGAAGTGATTCACAACACATTCGTTACACGAGCAGTGATTCACAACACAGTCTCTACACTACAAGTGGACTACAACACACATTACACTAATAGTGTTTCCCTAAGGCCGACATAATCTTCCAAGAGCTTGTCTTTAAATTCTAGCATTGAAGGACAAATCCGTTGTCTCTGTTCCTCATATCCGAGACAAGTGTGCAAGAAACGGTCTGAAGCCAAAGTCACATCATTTACTAGTCACACCAGAAAGTCACATCTTCAGTTTGTTGAGCAACTGCAACACAATTCTGTCCATGAATTTAACCTTAGCTCAGACAAGAAAGAAATTGTCCAGTCGCTAGCTGGGATGAGGTAGTATAGTTCTTAGAGCTTACCAAACACACATACAACACATAGCACACGACACACTACACATTGTCTATTGATCATGTTGAGTTCTCATAGATTCTAATCTTGTGACTAAAAGTGACTTCTACACACGAGTGATCAAAAGATCAACGTGTACTCACGTTCTACATATATACAAATAAATATAAAATATATTAACATTCAATACAGTAATCAATAAATCATTTTTGGTATGTATCAGACTTGATGAAGAATGCAGACAAAACAACAACCCAATGGTTACTTTACTTGTGGTTCTATATAATACCACACCACAGTGGTTTGGAGAGAAAGGTAATGGAAGGCATGGTTCATGGAAAACGAGGCAGGGACGACCAAGACGAAGATGGCAGCAGGACATCAAAGAAACCTTGAACATGACGCTGGAAGAGGCAGGAGAACTTGCAAGAGACAGAGAGCTTTTCATGAGGGCTGTGATGAATGCGACGTTCCGCAAGGAACATGCTACTACTTGAGTTATATAATACTTGTTGATTGATGTCATTGTTAATGTGTGTGTGTTATAATGATTATGACAGGCACAGACATGAGTCAGAGAAATCACCTTCATTTTGTTCCCTGGACAAGTAGTAGGCAAGAGTAATGAACGAGCTGATTAGCTGACATGGCTATGATATCAGAGGGAGCTGAAATGACATTCTTAAAGCATTGAGTTTCAGGGTTGTGAATCCCGGTCCCTGACCAGATTGAAAGAAATGGGTGTGGATATTGACACATCTCGAAAAGAATGACAAACCAAATATGAAAAAAGATTAATTAATCAACATCGAACGCTGAGCCGCTGGGTGCTGCTAGATTTGTTGAGGTGGAGATCGGAGCACCTATGGACATGTCCGGAGTGTTATGATGATAGTCCTCATATAACTGATCACATATGCCAGACATGAGCCAGCTCTGACACCCTCCTATGACCAATCAGATTTGATACCATGCTACAGTATAACTCCAGATGTGGCACTTTAAAGTATATTTGATCTGTTTGTAAAATCTGACACTTATCCGTCTGTACAAATTTCTGTCCTGTTAGATAATATACAAACACTTTAGCTGAAATTTGGATGCGCTTGTCTTACATGCAGTAGGGGCTTTACGGGGGCCCAAAGTACTCCCGTTCTCGGCGCAAACCACACAGATCATAAAGAGAGGTCAACTTCATTGATATAAACGAACATAAACAAACTAACCGAAAGATATGATACACAACACACTCACTACACAATCAGCTATCAATAACACGCTCGTATACTGCAAGTGTGTCACAGTACACATTAAGTCATCAATGAATCACAACACGCTCATACACTACACACAATATCACAATATACTTACTAGACTATAATAGCGCTCGAGTGGTTACCGGGGCACAAATTGGGGTGTAAAGAATAGAACCACTGTTACCTGCCACACATGTCGTAAGAGGCGACTAAGGAGGTGGGGCTAGCTACCCCACACTGTAAAAACACTAGATGGCTACAGAACGGAGAGCGAACCGAGTAAACGCTGACTGAAACCTGACAGATCGCCGAAGGATAAGCACTAGATCCCCAAATGGTGCTGAAGATGTGACGTAAAACACACCAATGCCAAGGCTGCATGAACCAGATTTCCACATAAATATAATTTATAGGAGATCTGGTACATCAATCTGGGCAGTGATCGAGAGAGAGAGACTATAATAGAATCACAACATATTCCTACATTACAAGTGATTCACAGAATACTAATTAAACTACAAGTGGTCCACAACACTCTCACTAGATAGACTACAAGTATTCACAATACATATTAGATCACCAATTATTCACAACACACACCACTACACGTTATCCACACAACACACTCACTACACGTTATCCACACAACCTACTCACCACACTACACGTTATCCACACAACACACTACACTACACGTTATCCACACAACACACTACACGTTATCCACACAACACACTACACTACA
This sequence comes from Arion vulgaris, assembly GCA_020796225.1. Taxonomy (NCBI): domain Eukaryota; kingdom Metazoa; phylum Mollusca; class Gastropoda; order Stylommatophora; family Arionidae; genus Arion; species Arion vulgaris. Next base: position 70,905,983 of record CM036755.1, on the reverse strand, counting down.
CGTTATGCACACAACACACTACACGTTATCCACACACTACACTACACGTTATCCACACAACACACTACACTACACGTTATCCACACAACACTACACGCTATACACACAGCACACTACATTACACGTTACCCAGACAACACACTACACATTATCCACACAACACACTACACTACACGTTATCCACACAACACACTACACGTTATCCACACAACACACTACACTACACGTTATCCATACAACTACACTACACCACGTTACCCACACCCGACACAAAAAGTTCACTACAAGTTGTCCACAATACACTTATTATTCTGGTCAAGTAAGAACTCCTGTGAAAACACGCATTTCATTTAGTGCAACTGCTTTTCATTCAAACATTAACGACTATATGTTATCAATATTGTTTTTATTAAAAGTATATATATTAAATGCATTAAGAAAAACTGTGAACAAAAATAATCCATGACTAATTAAGATGGATGACCCCCTCTTGAATAATGTTCATAAAACAGATGTGGTTATTTACATCGATGGTTCAGTCATTCGACAACAATGATGTGCGTGTGATTTTCAGCACGGTCAAGAGGAAAAAAACTATGAGAGGCCAGTGGGGCCTACTCGACAACTACAAGTGATTTGACAATGGATGTGCGGTGGTTGCAGAGGCGGTGACGTGGTTGTCATCTCATAACTACTCTCGTGTTTTCATACTCAGTGACTTCATGAGTGTGATTCGTAAAGTTGAAACAGGAATGGTGAGACGAAACTGGGTGGACGTACTGGTACAGACAGTGATCAGAGAAATCAGAATTTTGGTCCCTGGCACACGACCGGGGATAATGAACAAGCTGATATATTTTTCTGGCATGGCTAAGATACCAGAGGGAACTGCAATGGACCCAAATGACATTCTTATCGCATTGAGAGAGCATTTTCGAACAGAAAAGTTTCATGATTGTGAGTTCCAATCGCTGCCCAGACTGAGAGAGATGAGTGTCGATATTGATATTGCCCGAAAAGAACGGCAGACCAAATATGCAAAAAGGTTGATTAATCAGCATTGAACTGGTGTGTTGGGCCAGCTGGACGCTGCTGGATGTGTTGCACATATGGACATGTCCGGAGTGCTACAATGAAAGTTCTCATATAACTGATAACATATATTATGATAACACTGATTACCCCAAGACCGGTAGTTTTTTTTCCAAAGTACTTGATTCTTAATTCTAGCGTTGAAGAGCTCATACAATTCCTCCGTTCGTCACATCCAGTTCAAGAAAAATTTTCTAGTCAAGTTGGTTATGTACTAATCACGCTCATCAGAAGTTCGTATCTTCAGTTTGTTGATCAGCAGTTGCTAAACAATTCTGTGCATAGATTCAACCTTAGCTCTGACAAGCGATAAACTGTTCAATCACTAGTTAGGAGAGCATATTATAGTTGTCAGAGCTTATCAAACACACATACCACACATCACACACGACACTAGACACATTGCCTGTTGGTCACGTCTAGCTCACATAGGCTCTATTCTTGTGAGTAAAAGTGACTTTATACTTGAGTGGACAAGAGATCCTTGCACATCCATGTTCTTCTAGAAGATGAAAGGAGCATGTCCAAGCGCCTCTCGATTAGTGACAAAACCAGACACATTTATCTTACACTATTGCCCCATATTTGCTGTTTGTAGCAACTTTTATTTAAACATGAAAAGATCATTTAAGGGCACCAATAGAAAGACATAATACCTGCACTATTATAGTGACCAGGTACCATAACATTCCGGGTTGCCCAGATTGAGCCAAAAATTACTGATGTGCACACGATACATGTTTGAACTACATGAAACTATGATAGCTTTGAGGATCTAAATTACAAATACCTCTGAAGTAGTGGTAAGGTTCACCTGAATGGTGAGGAACACTGGTGATAAGTAAAGCATCTCTTCACACACAAACCGGTTAGAGAAACCATATTAGACGCCATGACTACGCCTGAACTCATAACGGACCAACGAAAATAAATAACAAAAATAATGTTTCTAACGAAAATATTCCACTTTCATTGTCGAAATGTCGAGAAATATTTCTGATGTAGGTCAAGATGGCGTGATAATATCTGACAACCTCCAGCAAATGTATTAATTAAGAATTTAAGTTGTATCAACATGATCACTAAATGACAACTCATTGTCTCAAAGTGATAAGAGCAGCATGAACATAAAATGACAACTCATTTTCTCAAAATGACAGGTTCAACATGATCAGAAAATGACAGTTTATTGTCTGAAAGTGACATGAATGTATTACTGCTATCATACCCTGATTTATCCATTATTTCTAATGGCGTCGTTATCTTCAAACTAAATCTGTAATGAGAGGGAAAATTACCATCCTTATATTTGAAAATAATGAGAAAATAATTGCCGACTACTTAAACACAAGCACAGCAGCAGCGTAAATAATTGATCAAGTCTGACAATTAGAATTCGATTTATTTAAACAAAAATTTAAACTTAGATAAAATAAATACAAGTCTTTCAGGCTGACACATAAATTACAACAAATTATACATAAAGTGTTCAGTAGCATTCAGGTCAAGTAAATACGCCGCTGAAAACAAGCATTTCATTTAACGAATGCTGTCTTTCTCTCTCTCTCATCTCTCTGGCGATCGTTCTTTTGCCGTTTTTTTCATTCTATTGTGATATATAAACAGTTAGACATCAGAACGGGATGAACGTGTACAACCTTCAGTACCAATTGGAGCTCAAGTGCTTTTCTTTCGGTGGTGTGTTCGGTTTCAACCAGCGTTTACTGGGTTCGCTCTCCGTTAACCTTTTACTGTCCCCAGCCAAAACCCAAAAGGCAACAGGCAGCTATTTTCTTACAGGGCAGCGGCCCAGACGGTCTGCCCTACCAGGCTTATGAGCGACATTTTGCGAAGCAAAACCGGTCGTTTTGTGGAACACCTTGGTTTTCCGCCCGTCCATTTTGTGTGCGGTTTGCTCCGGAAGCCTAATTGTCTCAATCAAAATACAAGGCAACAGTAGTTCCCTGCAAGCGGGAAAAGCACACTGACTTTACCTCTGCTGGGCTTTCCAGTTCTTCCTGCACATTCAGGTGGGACGCACTCGCTCGCTTGCCTCGCCTGCCGTGCTTGCCTCGCCTGCCTGCAACTCGGTGAGGGGCCCCTATGATACCGTCAGCGTGTGTGCTAGCTCTGCCCTGGTCCCTTATCACCATCAGTTCTCGCCGTGCTCACATTTTCCGTGCCTTCCGTGACGCGCTCACATTTGCCTGGGCAGTCCCGCGTGTCTCAACCCGGTCCCCCACCCCTGTGATGTGGTCACGGGTTTCGCCCCATGTGGGCCCACCCTTGCAGCGTCCGTCTGCGTGCTCGCTTTGGATGCTGTCTTTCATTAAACGATTGATGGAGTAAATGTTAGCAATATTTGTTTAATTGAAAGTAAACCTGTTATATTAGACATTTATGATAAATTGTATTTACATAGAAGATATCATATCACGTGAGCAAACAAGAAGCGGTTGAGATATTTCATGGAGCAAACAAGAGCGGTTGAGATATTTCATGTGAGCACACAAGGAGCGGTTGAGATATTTCATGTGAGCACACAAGGAGCGGTTGAGATATTTCATGTGAGCACACAAGGAGCGGTTGAGATATTTCATGTGAGCACACAAGGAGCGGTTGAGATATTCAAGATGTTATTTATATATAACCCCACCCCTCCTTCTCCTTCTCACCTGCCACCTCCACCTTTCATTACAAACTACATTTCACCCATAATAAAGACAACCGCCCATAAAGTCTCTGTTAACTGACATCTGATTGGTTGTTTACTTAAGTCGCTATTAGTTCGGCAGCTCACTTAATGTCGGTACTAAGTAAGTTCTGGCAGCTCACTTAATGTAGGTACTAAGTAAGTTCTGGCAGCTCACTTAATGTCGGTACTAAGTAAGTTCTGGCAGCTCATAATGTCGATTACTAAGTAAGTTCTGGCAGCTCACTTAATATCGGTACTAAGTAAGTTCTGGCAGCTCACTTAATGTCGGTACTAAGTAAGTTCTGGCAGCTCACTTAATGTCGGTACTAAGTAAGTTCTGGCAGCTCACTTAATGTCGGTACTAAGTAAGTTCTGGCAGCTCACTTAATTTCGGTACTAAGTAAGTTCTGGCAGTTCACTTAATGTCGGTACTAAGTAAGTTCTGGCAGCTCACTTAATCATTACTAAATAAGTTCTGGCAGCTCACTTAATGTCGGTACTAAGTAAGTTCTGGCAGCTCACTTAATGTCGGTACTAAGTTCTGGCTTCTCATAATGTCGGTACTAAGTAAGTTCTGGCAGCTCGCCCAATGTCGGTACTAAGTTCTGGCAGCTCACTTAATGTCGGTACTAAGTAAGTTCTGACTACTCACTTAATACTCGGTACTAAGTAAGTTCTGACAACTCACTTAATGTCGGTACTAAGTAAGTTCTGACAGCTCACTTAATGTCGGTACTAAGTAAGTTCTGACAGCTCCTTATCTATCGGTACTAAGTTCTGGCAGCTCACTTAATGTCAATTACTAAGTAAGTTCTGGCTTCTCACTTAATGTCGGTACTAGTAGTTCTGACAACTCACTTAATGTCGGTACTAAGTAAGTTCTGACAGCTCATAATATCGGTACTAAGTAAGTTCGACAGCTCACTTAATGTCAGTACTAGTAAGTTCTACAGCTCATGAATGTCGGTACTAGTAAGTTCTGGCAGCTCACTTAATGTCGGTACTAAATAAGTTCCTGGCAGCTCATAATGTCGGTACTAAGTAAGAAGTTCTGGCAGCTCATGTGTGGTACTAAGTTCTGGCTTCTCACTTAATGTCGGTACTAAGTAAGTTCTGGCAGCTCACTTAATGTCGGTACTAAGTTCTGGCAGCTCACTTAATGTCGGTACTAAGTAAGTTCTGGCAGCTCATAATGTCGGTATAAACAAGTTCTGACAGCTCACTTAATGTCGGTACTAAGTAAGGTTTGATATTTTTAAACGGTAGTGAGCTCGATCACAATCCAAGCTTAATTGGTTCAAACTCTGCGTACAAATTTGGAAGCAAATTTGTTAGCATGGATTTTTACGAACGGTAAAACATACCTCACCGTTCGAAAGCAATGGCAAACTACTGAACGTATAAGTGAATTGTCTAGAAAAATCAACAACTCGTTTACTGTGGTTGATGGCTAAGTTTTGTAAAGGATATGCCAGGATTTTCGTTTTTTTCATTTTTATATTGACATTTTAAGCAGAATTCTTTAGCATACACAATATAGAATAAATTGTGCCTTTGTTACAACTTTAACATACACACAATATAGAATAAATTGTCACCTTTTGTTACAACTTTCATACACAATATGAACAAATTGTTACATTTATTACAACCTGAAAATATGCTGTCCATTCATTGTCTTTGAAATATGAATGATATTTAACACATTTCATACCATTAACCACTATATCGGCTTACACATATGATTCAATCCCATCACTAACCATTATAGTAGATTTGTAAATGGAACACTTTTTTTGCTTTGTACTAAATAATTATAGAAATCTAGATATAGTTCTGAAATCTCATCTTATCTGACTCTGTGAGATAGAACAGGATTGAAGAAAAGAAAGAAAGACTAAATATTTCAAGTTTTCTCATGATTAAAGTAGGAAAACAAGTGATATATAAATAATATATTAGATGATATATATATATATATATGTATATGTGTATATGAATGTGCTACCCCTGCCAAACATTTACACAACAACTTTGTATTTGGAAAATTTTGGTTTAAAACAAGGTGTTCAGAATTCTTTCTCTCTTTCTATAGATCAACTCTCTCTCCTCTCTCTCTCTCTCATATGTATTTTTAAACTGAGATTGTGTTGTGTCCATTTAACCAACTCACACCTAGTCTTCCTATCTTCGACTATCTCTTACAGTTTCTTCCAGATCTTCTGTAGATCATTAGTGTCTACATTCAAATATCTTCTCCGTGTGCTTCTAGATTTCCCTCTCGTTCGCTTTCTCACCGGTTTCAGGAAGGGGCCCTCTTATTATATTTCTCTCAATTTTTCTTAAGTGTATATTATCTAGAGTCCACGTGCTTTCTTCACCTCTTGAATTCCACTGGAATCTGTTTCGTTCTCAGCATAAGCTCCTCGTTTGTGACCATATCAGCACCCTCTCACATCTTCACATATACCAACTAATGAATGTTTGCAGTTTGCTTCTTTTGTTTTAGGCGCTCTCCATGTTTCTGAGGTTCATGGTACGGAAAGGGTTAAAAAATAGCGTCATCTGTCTGTGCCAGCTACTATAAGTATTGTTGATTATAGAGCTCAATTCAATAATACTTTATCAGACTACAAGAAAATAAAAAAAGCATGATGGAAACTTGACTATCCGCTTACCAAGTGTACATGACTTTATAATGTTTGAGTTACAGAATGTTACACAAAATGTGAACAATAAAAATATCGATCAAGTTAGTGAAGAACTATTAACAATATTCAGAACAGTCAGCTGGCAATTCTGTCTGAAATTGTTTCATTGTTTGGTGTTGTATCAATATTATAAATATCGTGATTTTCTTGAAGCAAGGATTAAATGAGTGCGACAATATTGGTCTTCTAGCTCTGGCTGTTTCAGACTTTTGTTCGCTTGTGACACTAGAGTGGATGTGTCTTCTCAATAATCCACTGTTTATTAGTAAAGTACCGTTGTTACTGTTTGATATTCAACATCTCTCAGCTGCTTGGCCTCACGCCTGCTTGCTAGGATCACGAGTTGGATAACAGCTTATATCCCCTCTAGAGAGATGTCTGTGTGTGGTCCAGCCTTTGAAAGTTAAGAGAATCATCACTCCAAGAGTAACTATCTGGGTCAGCGTGTGTATCTTTGTGATCATGTTTCTGACTCTGGTTCCAGAATATGCCACTTGTTACATCGATTGGATATTTGTTCCGGATCAGAATCGTTCAATGCTGGGACTATTATTTCTTCCCGGTAGAGAACAGATGGCTGCTGTTAGTTTTAATATCAGTGCAGGAACTCAAATGAGCTCGTTTGGAGCTGTCATCATCTTCACTACCATACTTGTCGTTAGAATGCAACAAAAAGCAAAATGGAGACAGTCAACCAGCAACTGTGGATCTGATTCATCGAAAGACAATACAAGAAACAAAAGACAATTAAAATGATTACATTTTGTAGCAGTAATATATGTGTTTGTTTCCTACAATGCTTTGTCTTTTATCGCTACAAGTATCGTACCAGGTTTCATAATATTCGGTTCCTACACAACACGTTTTTTTGGCTTGGGTTTTTGCGTTTTGTTTGAGTCGGTTAATTCTAGCGTCAATATTTTTATTTATTATAAAATGAGCAGCAAATACAGAGCAACTTTTGATTCGCTTTTTATAAGTGCTAAAAATGTTGATAAATAAATATCAAACGTAAATAAACTCACTCAAGTCCATTCTTTCTGTGAGCCGCTGCATATTGTAACCGTTAACTGTAATAAGGATTTCAAAGTGCCTGAAAACTAGCTACGAGAGAATGAACTCTTCCATGTTCAGTTCATTTAGAAAACTGCTATAGCAACAGCAGAAAACATATACATTTCTTATAATTTATAAGTTCATCTGATCAATAGAATTTCGTTCCATGTGTTGTATCTATCTCATCTGAAACCGAAATTCTTCCAACATGTGCAATTTAGTTCGGCGAGTAGAATCTACATCATCAGATGTTCTTTTCACACGAGATTTTTTGTTTGGAGAATTAAACTTTTGTTATTACTATTTTAGGACGACCTCAAGACTTTATTAGGACGACCACGAGAATCAAACGTGGCATGTCGTGGATGGCCCAGGCTGAGAGAACAATTGGCCAGGTGACTACGGTTGCGACCCTAACAAAAGGGAAAGAATGGATCCCAACAGATGGTAACATGACCAACTATCTCAACGTTATCATTACCTTTGGAAGAGAATGTAGAGATTGGGGCAACATGAAGGCTGATCTCGCAGTAGGAGTTAAGCAGCTGATAGAAGCAAGGGATGATGATGTTGTATATACCGATGGGTCTGTTCATCGTGGTTAGAAGTCCGGCTGGGGTTTCTCGGCTAATGCGCATGGTATGGCAGCGTGAAGTGGGGCATTCAGGACAACTACTTCTAGTATGAGGATGGAGGTTGAGGCCGTTACTGCTGCCCTCCATTGGCTCTCTGGGACTTCATTTACTGGGGCCGTTGTTGTATCTGACTCTCAGTCGATACTTCACAAAATCCAGAAGGGCAGGTTTCAGATGAGTGGATGTCATCTATAGAAGTTTCAAACCTCAGAGGCTTACGTGGATATACTGCCTGGGCATGCGGGTGTTTACGGTAATCAGGGAAAGGGACAGGCTTGCATCAACAGCATCGATTGTTGGGGAGTTGAAGATGGATAAGGGGATATTCTTCGGTCTCTTCGCAACTCTCTGTTGCATGAGGACACTAAAATCGATGTTGAATCGATCAAGCGATTTAGTCAGTTTGGAGTTACCGTTGTGCATGTCGAACTAGATGTTTGAGGCAGAGTGAGAGGTGTGTTTAATCAGCGAGCCACGGAACCATCAGTATGCATACCCTTTGATATCTGTTTGGGGAGACTTAGCACATATGGTCTGCCCGGAGGTGCAATGACGTCAGTTTAGTAACAATAACCAATAGGACGATCCCAAAGGAGACCCTGAAACGAACTTTGCTGAGAGAGGCAAGAAATATCGGTCTCAGGTAAATAGATGAGATTGAGCGAGTTGTCCCGGATAGAGCGGTATGCAGAAATTACTGCAGGCCCTATGTAACGTATAATGGTACGAAAATTATTATTATTACTGTATTAAATATTCACCAAATAATTCAAACTTCCATTGATTGATTGTTGATTTTCAAAAGGTGGGTGTTCACTTTGTCTAAGACCAAGGTACCTTCCTATTTTTTTCTTCTTCTTCTTCGATCGTTCTAGGCTTGTTTTTATCATTCTCTTTATGATATATACCAAACATCAGAAGGTAATGTACATGCACCACCTGCAGCACCTATTTGAGCTCAGTTGCTTATCCTTCGGTGGGTTGTTCGATTTCAGCCAGCTATTGTGTGCGGATTCGCTTCTTCCGCTAGTCTTTGACTGTCCCCAGCCAGACCCACAAGGCGGGGGGCTGCTATTTCTTTCAGGGCAGCGACCCTAGACGGCCTGCCCTCCCGGGCTTATGAGCGCCTCTTCTCAGCAAACCCGGGCGTTTTAATGAACACCTTGATTTGCCGCCCGTTCAGGTTTGTTTACGGTTTGCTCCGCTAGCCTTTGATTGTCCCTAATCAATCTACAAGGCAGCAGTAGCTCCCCGTGATCTGAAAAAGCGCACTGGCTATGCCTCTGATGGCTTACCAGTTGCTCTGTACATTTGGGTGGGACGCACACCCTGCCTACTGCGATGCTGCTGCGCGATACTGCTGTGCGATGCTGCTGCCACGCTTGCACTGGTTTTGCCTCTGCTGGGCTTACCAGTTGTTTTACTGGGTGGGACGCGTACCCTCTTGCCGTGCCTGCCCCTCGATGAGGCCCACTATGACTTTTGCCAGTGTGCGTGCTGCCTTCCCTGATGCCCTGTCACCATCGTCTTTTTCGTGCTCACATTTTTTGCCACATGTGACGCGCCTTGCGCGCGCTCGCTCTGCCCTGGTGCCTACCTCACCGTTACCTTCCTATTCAATGCATCTCAGAACCAGGATACCTTTCAGCGCTGGAACATCTTAATCTTGAAATAACTGTTATTGTTTTTAAATCCCCTGGGAACTCAAAGGGCCCCCCCGCAGGGTTCAGGGTTTCGCCTTATGTGGTGCCACAGCCCCAACTGGCCCTTTACCTCTGTGTCGAGTCTTCCCCCGTGGGTCCACGTCTCTTCTCTGTATCAGCTTTCATCCCTTTATGCAGCCATTTACTCCGGGGAGTTGGCTTTTTGTTCACAGGCGATATTTCGGTATTATTACTTACATTTCAGCAACCATTTACGAGACTTTCATCGGATTTCGTCCAGGAGATACGTGCATTTTGTTCAGGGATTTTGGACCTGCGTTGCTTTTCCGTGCTTGCACTACTACCACTAACTGTAGCTCTCCATCGATTCCTACCCGCTTGCCAGACAGGGCCGTTGTCTGTTACCAGGATCACCACGTGGAGGTTGGGTAGAATATTGATTAATGCCAGCTCATTAATCCTAGCGCAGCGTTGCCCCTATGCGCATTGACCCTTTATCTTGTCTAGAATAACGTCATTTGATCTTGGTTGGCACAGTTATTACTTATCTTATTTTTTGATATATTCAAAATTGGTTGGATTTTGTAGCTAAACTGTTCTACAAGATGGACTAGTCTACTAAGCCAAACCCTAATTGTCTCTTACAACATGCATTCTAGGACGCAAAAGTCCGAATTTCTTACTTCCCATGGCGAAAAACGTAAAACAAAGTACTATAGTTTTACACAATACGAAAACAATAACAATACACAGCAACGTTTCAACCAAAAAGCCTTTCTCAAGCACAGGAGAAAAAAAGTGAAAATTTCTCCTCTCGCACATTACACATGTAGAGTCAAAACAAGTTCTTTCCCATGTGGATCCAGGCGCCATATGGGGAGTGATCCTCCTTAATCGCCTCTTACAGCATGCATTGTTGACTATAGTGCTACTATTCTTCCACTCCCTTTCAGGCCCCACCAACAAACAGACAAACCAACATATACCTGCTTGATTACCAATCACAAAATCGGTTTTGTTTGAAGACATCTCACACTTGAAATATTTCTGTAGGTTGTCTGCAACACTCGGAAATTCTGCCATGAACTGAAAATCTACAGATGAATGAATGAATATATGGCCTCAAACCACTATTTGGCAAAGAAAAAAATATTCACATTACAAAACATTATATTAATAATTCAGTGAAAATTTAGTAATCACTCACTATGTGTAAATCTATTAGTGAATCACTCACTATGTGTAAATCTATTATTTAATCCCCTCACTATGTGTAAATCTATTAGTAAATCACTCACTATGTGTAAATCTATTAGTGAATCACTCACTATGTGTAAATCTATTAGTGAATCACTCACTATTCGTGAATCTATTAGTAAATCATACCCAGTGCTGCCAATATAATCTTTTGTTGAAATAGTAAAAATATCGACAGATGTAAAAAACCACAGAGAAAACTATAGTACTTTTATTACTGGCATTTAATGCTACAGAGAAACTAGAGCTACATTACTGGCACTAACCCACAGATATAACAGTGCTACATTACTGGCACTAATGCTACATATTACTAGTGCTACATTACTTACGTTAATGCTACAGATATAACTAGTGCTACATTACTGACACTAATGCTACATATATAATTAGTGATACGTTACTGGCACTAATGCTGCAGATATAATTAGTGCTAAATTACTATAATAAATATATTTCTGTGAATTGATTTCAACTAACCAGGTGAGAAATTGCTCCAAGACAATGCAATAATAAATGTACAACTTTGTCTATTTGATGACTTCATTTATATAAAGCATGTAGATCATAGCAGCTGTTCATGTTTCATGTTTTTAGATAGAGAGTAGGTGGGAAGGACATCGTTAGACGCTAGATCTATTTTTCGTTATCTTGTTGTCCCCCCAACAACCTCCCGACAATAGAAAAACATGTTCCGCTGATAGCGAGTCAAGACGTTGCAAATGAAAATTGGATCGTGTAGTCGGTTATTTTACCGAAAACAAACGAGGAGTTGAGTTACTATCTCTTTTAATGAGGAAAGTGACAGGTGATCCTTGGTTACTGGCCAGTGATAAGAACCATCTTGTCTCCCAAGTTTTCGTACTTCGACTTAAGGCAAACGTTGGCCTCGACTTACCAAAGTTGACCTTACGTTGCTTTCCAGACATATAAATATATTTCACGAATGATATGATACAACTTTCCAGTACATTTAGTTGTATCATAATCTATACTTGTTATAGCATGAGCTACATAGTCCTCAATATATTTAGTTATAGCATGATCTAATAGTCCTCAATGTTTTCTTTTTTAATGTATCTATTCTCTATTACTGTTTCCGTTCAGATTTTGGGGAAGATCAACAAATAAACAAGGTACAGGTATAAGACTTGAAAAACAAATAGTCAAACACGGGACTCGAACCACTTACCTAGTCCTTACGACACCAATCGCCTAGCCTAGCAATACGAGTGTTTTTACGAACACAACCAATGAGCCATTCTAAAAAATGACTCACGGGGAAATGTCTTTCTAAACGTTCGTTATAACTAGACACAGAACAATCAGGTAGGGTTCGTTCGAACAGTGTCTGCACAAAAACATGCTATAAGCTTATTGGCCCTTTTATATATTTGAGACAAAACAATATCATAATACACACATGTATACACATAAAACAAACATGCATACATCATTCAAAGTAGCTTCAAATTTATTATAAGATGAGCACAATGAGTTTTTTTATCAAGAACCCCAGAGGAAGCAACGAAGTAACGAATATGATCAACAAATAAATGGGGTCAGGTATTAATAGCTTCTGAAAAAACAAATAGACAAACACGGGACTCGAACCACTTACCTAGTCCTTACGACACCAATCGCCTAGCCTAGCAATACGAGCGTTTTTAGAACACAACCAATGAGCCATTCTAAAACAATGTTTCAGGGTAAGCGAAGAGTTCCAGCAAGGGCTCACGAGTGTGCCTCCTATATGGTATTTTCTACAGCCTATGATATTTAGGAGCTACATCGTTTGTGAAGGCGACCTTTGACATTGAACCCATTGTATCTAAATAGTAGTGTTCCTTGTGGTGTAAGCCTACTGATGGGCTGATCTTTCTTTCTTGAGAGATATTTTGTGGATCCTAGTCTGATCATACTTTCTTATTCTTTCAAATCTGTATGCAATTCTGCCAGACATTTTTCTGCATTCAGATCATGTGCTATATTTCTAGACTTCATTTGTTAGGGGTTCTCTGTGACAAAGTGATCAAGCCATTTGCGTTATGAAGGTCGGAGGTTCGAATTAATTAGCAAAAGTATAGAATATCTACAGCAAAAGATAGACATGATCAATAAAATAGCAAAACAGTTTGGGACTAAATATCAACACAAATAAAACCAAAGTAATGGGCATACATTTGAAGAGCAGAGGATAGATATCCATATGAATAGAGAATAACGATCTTGAGATAGTAATAGATAGGCCTATTGTTTCTTCAGATGAAAACATTATAATCGAATTAAATAAAGAATTTGAAGGACATAAGCTGTCTATAAAAGAATGCACAATATCTAGAGATCTAATATTTATGGCACTCAGAAAAATGCTCTGGCTATACAAAACCTGTGTCAAGGCAGTCCTCCTCTATGAATATAAACTTTGACCACGGATAAGAAAATATACAGTAAAGTACAGTTAAGAGAATTCGAATGAGAACTTCTTAGAAGAAAACTTGGATATACCTCAAAAGATCAGATTAGCTATATCAGACTTCAAGAACTAACTGATCTAAAAACATAAATAAGTTTTTTTTTAAATGACATGCCATTAAAAAAAAAATCGGTGGCGATGAATTGGATATGTCCTCATGATGAGAAACGAAATCCACCAAAGACATGCAGCGACGTAGACACAACAGCGATGGTGGGGAAAGGCAAGGCATATGGATACAAAAGGAAGGTGAACTTTTGAAATAATTGATCAATTTCAGTCACATGGAAGCGAGTCACAAAAAATTATATTTAAAAAAAATAATACACACACACATCGCCCAACACATGGAAGCCATATCATTGTAGTTTTAACATTGAAATATTAAGAATCTCATGCGTTGCAAGACCAATGTTGATATGGTGAAATAGTGCTAATATACAAAGGGAACTCATCAAAATCACTATTTGTTTGGCATGTTATGAGAAGAGGATGTTTGGGGAGGGAATATGTTTATTGTAATCTAATAAGTATAACAGAAGCCCTATAGTAGCGAATATAACTAGTCAACTAACGATTTTCCACATTGACAACTTTTCAAAGGATTGGTAAAGTGAAGAGAGAGGAATGCCCAGTAGAGATGACTCGCCGTAGAAGTGTCATTGATTCTCGAGATGGAAAAGTATATACTTGTTCTTCTGCTTCTTCGTTCGCCCGCTGTGATGAGCCGCTGTGTATTCGGGTGTTAGCCATGACGCCTGGTATGACACTTCTAACTGATTTTTGCGTGAAATCCTGCTTTACCATTTGACCGGTATCCCTCGCCATGCAAGCGAGCCTTCGCCGACTTCAGAGGTATATACTTCTTAAACTGAAATATGAATTGCTCATCATAAAACCAATGGATCCTTCTTTAAAGGGCGCTGAAATGTCGGAAAAACTAGCAAAGTTTTTAATACTCCTAACCAACATAAAAATGCGGAAGTACTCCTGTAATATTGCGTTCTGTTGCAGAAATATGTCGAGGCAGGAGGTAACAATCATAATGCTTTTTTTTTCTCTATATTCCATGCATGTATTAAACTTTTCACCCCTGCAAATTGTTGATATTCTGTGACAGTTTGGTTTGAATAAAGTTCGCCTTGTTGGCATAAAAACCGGTGCTGGTGTTTACTTCATAAACTAGCCAGTTAGTAGTCTGGACTGGGCACAGATTCACAGAGCACCGATTAATCCATTCGATCAAATGCTCATTATGCTGGATCATCATCATCATGTATCATGTTGAACGATATCGAAAGAGTCCTAATTGGTAGAGTGTTTGTAAAGAGTGTGAACGTAACAGTTTAAATTTATGTTGGATTCCGCAAAGAAGGTCATATGCCATGATATCATTAATTCTCGCATCTCGTGGAGATAGATAAATTGTATCCATCTCTCCGGCATTCTTTCATTGTAATAATATGATAGCATGTATAGTGTATTTTCCATGTAATTATATAATAATTATCCATCACTCCAGGTCGTCCAAGGGCACATGAGGCATCCCCATATTCATAGGAATAGTAATAATAATGATAGACGAAGAGACAGCAAATTTTCACTCAAACTATCAGTTTGGGTTTCGTCTGTAAAAGCTGTTTACTTTAATAATGTCAGATCAATAGTCTCACAACCGTCCACTCTTAGTCGACTTTACAACGTGCAGAGGAGACAGTATTTCTATTCTTCATTACCCGGAAACCACAGGAGGAACTTACTAATTTAGTATAAAGGAACAAAAGATTATGTTTGGAGATACTTATACTAGCAGAATCGAAGTAAATTTTCTTTTATGTCTCATTGACTACAGGAAAGTTTTCGACAGTCCAAAATGAAGAGCTAAGTAAATGCTTCTTAGAAAAATGCTGTTATGGAGAAGACACAAAACTAATCAGTAATCTATAGCGTGAACAAGTGGCAACAATGAAGTATGACAATTATTATTCATCAAATATTGATACAAAAATAGAAAAGGCTGTGTGCTATCAACTATGATTCTCTAACATATACAGTAATACACTGAACAAGCCAACAAAGCGATTATCATATCAGACTCAATGAATATGCTTCAAATAATTGAATCTGGAAGTCAGCACGCGGGATGGGTGGACGGCATTCAGAGGCCTCATCTCAAGACAATGACTTAGCTGTTCACACTTGGACATGTTGGAGTGCAGGGCAACGAACATGTTGGGTTTCTTGCAAACAATGCCCGGCTCAAGCTGGCAGAAGTACGGACAGAGTTGATGTCATCATTGCGGTGCATGTTCATTTATATGATATGAGCGAGTCTCAATCATTGACCCGATTGCGAGAATTAGATGTTAAGGTCAGACATGCCAGATAAATAGTGTTGGACGTGCTCTACATAAATAGTGTCTTTTGTCTCCTCTGTTATCTCTGAGGTCCATCTTTTGTGTGGCCTGCCTTTTGCTTTGTATCCATTGTATCGGAACAACATAGCTCTTTGAGGTGCACTGTCTGTTGGTAATCTGCTTATGTAGCGTAACCATTTAATTTGTTGTTTCTTGATGAAGTTTAGTACTGATGTCGTACCCATTTTTTTCCTGATGTCTTCATTTCCCAACCGGTCTCTTCTTGTAACCCCAGCATTCTCGTAGACACTTCATCTCTGTCGTGACTACTTTTCTTCTATCATTTGATGTCAGCGTCCAGGTTTGGCACTGGTAGTATAATGAAGGAGAAAAGATTGTGTTGAACATTGCTCTTTTTGTGTTCATGGTACATGTCTGCATTTTAAAATTGGCACCATTTGTCCTATCATTTGATTTGCTTTGTTGCATCTGTGTTGGATTTCATTAGTTATTCTTCTGTTTGCTGAAAAAATGTAATGTGTTGTCCGATGTATTTGTTGATTAACGTGATCTCATGACATAATGTAATGTGTTGTCTGTGATTTATTTGTTGATTACACCGTGATCTCATGACATAATGTAATGTGTTGTCTGTGATTTATTTGTTGATTACACTGTGATCTCATGACATGATGTAATGTGTTGTCTGTGATTTATTTGTTGATTACACTGTAATCTCATGACATAATGTAATGTGTTGTCTGATGTATTTATTGATTACACTGTGATCTCATGACATGATAAATTAATTAATCATTCACAGGATGATGTATATTCTTGAATATGAGGTTTAAAATTACCCTTGGAATCATCAAACATGGGGGGCTTTAAAAGCTGACATGCCTGATGATCTAACTGTACAGACTCATTGTCCAGCATTAACTATCACGCCAGTAGACTGTTGGACATGGTCAAGAACAATATTTATGTCCAGGTGCTTCAGGTAACAATGGGTGCAGACCCTCAGACAAAAATAAATGGATCTTTAGGGAAACTTTATAATCAAACTTACAAGCCTGGTGCAACTTGGCAAGATCAGAACCAGTTCAAACTCACAAACTTGGTGCAACTTGGCAAAGATCAGAACCAGTTCAAACTCACAAACTTGGTGCAACTTGGCAAAGTTTAGAACCAGTTCAAACTCACAAACTTGGTGCAATTTGGGCAAGATCAGAACCAGTTCAACTCACAAACTTGGTGCAACGGCAGTTAGAACCGTTCAAACTCACAAACTTGGTGCAACTGGCGGGTTTTAGCCGTTAAAACTCAAAACTTGTGCAACTTAAAACAGAACCAAGTCAAACTCACAAACTTGGTGCAACTTTGAAAGATCAAAAAGTCAAACCACAAACTTTCCCAGGCAAATATCAGAACCAAGTCAAACTCACAAACTTGGTGCAACTTGGCAAAGATCAGAACCTATTGTAAAGGATGTCACTCATGTTGTGGTGTTCTTTTTTCCCTTCAGTTTGGATAAAATTTTGCATAGCCCAGGAGAGCTTGACATGACCAGATGACATTTGAGATGAAAGCAGTGCAGTGAAACATCCGGCACTATATATTTGAAAAATGCAGTGACAATCATCAACATAATGGTAGACAGTCTAATTTCTAATATCTCTTGTGGACCAAACACCACACTACATGGTTTTTGGGTTGGCATTTTTTTACCAGGAGCCACACTAAAGGGAATATTTTTCAAAAAACAAACGGTTGTCGTGGCTTTTGTCCTGGTCACTAAGAGCTTTCCCTGGTCCACTAGGCTTTTGCCTGGTCCACTAAGAGCTTTGCTGCCATAGGCTTTGCCTGTCCACTAAAATTTAAAGGTAAGTGAGTCTCATTTCTAATATCTCTTAAATTAACTATTCACAAAACAAATTTTAAATTAACTAAAAGGGTTGAAAGGTGAGGACATATACTTAATCTAGGACAAAAAACCCAGAATCTGTTATAAATTGTCCTGACATATAGAGGTCAGTTCTTCTTCTTCTTTATGTTCATTCTTTACGACCAATTTAATCACTCTTTGTGATATGTTTGATCTTTGCCAGAACGTGTATACGTTGCAATTGGTTTGTAGGTTCCTAAACGATAGACTTCTACCGTTTGGGACATGTCACGATTTCAGCCAAACCTCCTTAGTCGCTCTTCGACATGCGTGGACAGGTAACAGTGGTTTTTATTCTTTACCCCAAATTTGGGCCCTGTAACCACTGGGCGATCTAGGGTCAGTTTATACCATGTCTTGTTTAATGTTTCTTCGATACTGTCAAATGCCTTCGCTCTACTATTATTTGTAATGTGGATATCTGGCCAGCGAAGGATCTATTTTGTCAAAAACTTGACTGTTCATCTCTTAGCTTTATGTCACAATGTAAATATTTTTATATTGAATATAACAGTCTCTGCTGGGATCATCTGGGTGCCACTTTCCCATCTTTCAAATTGACTTCTTTACTGATCACATTTTTGCTGGATATATGGCTGGTTTGTAGGCACTTATCTGCTCAGGAGTTTCCATCTTTTCATTTAGTGTGTAACTTTGGTAATAACTTTCTCTCTACTTCATTTGATCAACCAACTTGATTGATTTTATTTTTCTACATTTCCTAGTGAGATTGTAAGACTCTGGGGTTACATTCCACTGCTGCTGCCTCTGCCTATATTTCCTGCATTTCCTAGTGGGATTGTAAAGATCTCTGAGGTTGCATTTCTCTGCAGGGTCAAAGGTACATAGGGATAATGAGCGCAGGATTAGTGAGCTGGCACTAATCAAGATCCCCACCCCCCCACTGGTGACCTGGTAACAGACAACCATCTTGTCTGGCTAAGTGGTAGGATCGGGGCGGCTACTCTGGTTTAAGTAGTGATGCGGGCGTAGTCACTTGGATGAGACCCGTCCGAACACGGGCGAGTGGAATCCCAGAGTGACTATTAATGCACGTCTCCCTGGCCGAAGGGAAAAGCTAAACGGATAAACATAAAGGGTGAGGTACATCCAGAGAAGGAACCTGGGCCGTGGAGCATAACGTGGGCCAAAAAGAGTTGCATGTGGATCCACATGGGACTGAACAGAGCCCTGAGGTGGTGACCCTGTTGAGCTTGTGTGTCTGGACAGTCTAAAGCAGTGTTTCCCAACCTTTTTGTGTCATGCACCAAAACCTTTCAAAATTCGTATCCCCCTTTCATATGTAACATATACAACAATTTTATTTTCTAAAAATTTAATTGTTCACTGAAAAAACTTAAATGATAGGTTTTAGGAAGAAATCACTAGGCAATTGTTTAGGAAACACAGTAAGTAAATTTTCAAAACATATAATGGAGAACAGAAATTCAAGTGCGATACATTTTGATATATTTTTATATTATTTTAGACAAAAACAGAAAACCACAGACACGGGGAAAACCGGTAACAGTGTGAGACAAAAGAAGAAAGAAGTAACTATTATTACTTACACTTGGTGAGATCTCGATTGATAGAAGTGCAAAGAGATTTTATGTTAGGTTCCAATTTGGTTAGCTTCGGGCTCAAGTCTCCCATTGTGTTATATTCAACAATTTCTTTTTTTTTAGCAGCAAATCAGTTATGGCAATAAATCCACATTCAGTTAAATATGAAGATAGAAATGGTAATAAGTTTTCTCACATTGATTGAATTTTATATTTGATTCCTGTTTTCCTCAAAAGCCATGCAGTCGCTCCTTTTATATTAAATGAAGTTTTAACTGACTCATCATTTTGCATATCTACGAGTTCTTCTTGATACTGCATATTTGAAATAGACAAATCCACTAACATTGACTGCAATCAATTTGTTTTAAATCAGAAAATCTTTCTCTTAAATCCTGATAAATTTTCAGATCATCGACAATAAAAAATATCAGTATAGCAGTATCAGTCACTTCACATTTCGGAACAATGAAACTCTTCAAAATGTTTGTTGCAAATATATTTCTGAATAGTTCAAAAAAGGGTAATAAAACCAAATATCTTAGCTTTTCCATCAACAAAAGTTTTATTTTTCCTTGAAGGTGGTTATTTAATATATTTTGTTTTTCATTAAAAGATATCACTTAACTCACAAATGCTTTACTATCGACCGTTAACAATACTTTATTTCAGGTTTATCCTTTAAAAAAATCACTAAGAGTATCAAATCGCAAAGAGTATCAAATAGTTCCATAAATATTGTCAAGCATTTCCCCTTTCAAGACCCATCTTTCTTCAGTGTGAGAAAAAGTCTCACTGATCTGTATTTTGTTCTTCACAAAATAGCATGAAAGCGCTCACATTTGGCATTAGATTTAATAGCATTGATACCTTTATAACTGAATTTAGTACTTCATTAGAACAGGTGAAATTTTTTTAGCTCCCAAAATTTTTCCCCTGTTAATAACACAATGCACAAAAGGCATTTCTGGATTCTCATCTTTCAGCAATTTTAAGCACCCAAATTTTCTTGCCTATCATATTATTAGTACCATCTGCGGCAAGATATTATTTTTTTCATTGGTATATTATAAATAAAAGAAATTTTTTTAGCTTATTATATACAGCTTTGGAGGTAGGGATGCTTTCTAATGATTTACAGAACAACATTTCTTCAGAAAAATCCCCATTATCAATATATTTTGGGCGTAAGTTATCAATACTATATCGACACTGTCTCTCAAAGTTGATTCATCCATTTGCACTGATAATTTTCTTGTTTTCAGCTTTTAAACAGGTTGTATTTCAATATCCTCACTGTTTTCATTATTCTATTGCTAATAGAATTGTTACTGAGTGACATAGCTTTCACCTTTGGTCATTTTTTTTCCAGAACGTTTAAGAATTATGATATTGATGGTTTGATTAAATTCTCTCCTATATTATGATTTTTCCACATTCAGCAATGAGTAGGAAATTTGATAACTACCTCAAATACGATTGACAGTTGCACTATGAGCAGTAAACAGGGACTTTAATGTTGCTCTTTTTCATTGTCTTTCAAATTTAAAAGTAATTCAAATCTGACATAATTGAGCACTATGTTTACTCTTCAAATGCCTCTTCAAAAACGACCTGTTCATTGATTGTTGGTCAACATTGTTGGCGTCAAAGACTTAATGTGGAATACATTAATATAATAATATTTCACATCAGGTGATATATGTTTGAGCAAATTCGATTATTATAGCATGACATTTGAGGGAAAGGAAAAAAATCATTAACAATATTTATATCCACATTTTGTGGGCAAAAACTCTCTTCTGAAAAAGTATGCAGTGTTCTCTTCTAAATTTGCTCTGATAAATTCTAACCTCCAATAGTTATATCTTATACGTGAAGCTCTTCGGTTCTCTTCTGCTTTTCTCGTATAATCTGGCCCAACTAGTCCCGTGCTTTAGCTGTTCTGTGTCTAGTTCTCTATTTTTATTCTAGTTACCTCACAAGCTGTTCTGTATTTAGCTCTCTTTCTGCACTATTATTCCATCTTCTTAAAGTGATCGGTATATATAGGTGAATATTCTATTACTTTACTATTCCAAAACTTTGTTCTCAGGACTGCGTTTCCCATCTGCTACTCTCTTGGAAAAGACTCATCTTACTTTGACTATCGATATTCTTCTGTCATTGTCTAAAAATGTATGTTCCAACCATGCCTTCTCAATCTGTCGCTAACATGGAAAAAAGATCTCATGACATTCTACTGTAATCCATATATAAATGTTCCTTCGTTAACTATACACCTTTCAAAATGGTACTCATGGACACCTGTATAATCCAGCTGACAGTGAGTATCCATTATTCTGGTAATCAAACTAATGGTCCATAACTTGTATTTGAGTCAAACCACCTTGATGTTTCTTAGTCTCTTTTCCCATCGTACCCAACTTCCAAGCTAAATCAAACTTCAGACCTGCTTTCTGTGGAAAATATGATATCGTGGCTCTGTCCAAAACTATTACATACTCAAGATTGCACTATATAAACTCATTTTGGACTTCATGACAAGGTTGGTAAATGACGGACACTTTAAGTTTGTTTTTATATGACTCGATTTAACACAATAACACATGCTTTTTCCCCTTTCAAACTTTGTAAAGGGAGAAAATGACCTGAATATAAGTACTTTCCATTCATTAAAGATTTTTAAACTTCAGTAAAGTGATTGTGAAGCAAAAGTCGTCTTTGTAAACAGACATCCAAAAGTCAGTATATCGGGTTTTTCAACATCGAACATTGGTTAAACTCCGAACGAGTCCATCGCCCCTAAACGATGAAATGCCCCAGTGGGCGTCTACGTTGAAACGGGGTCCCAGAGACATGATGAATGTGTGCACGGGGAGAACCAATAGACACGTGGGCAGGCACCGAAGCAGGACGATGCACGGGGAGGCCCTACGGTGGGGCAGAGGCGCGGCGCTGATGGTGGTGCAACGAGGAGGCATGGCAGGCGTAAAAGGGGAGCGGACCAAGAGCAGAAAAACTGGGAAAACCCAGCAGAGGCTTGAATCCGTTCGCGTTTCCCCTGCAGAACTACTAGCTTGTGTTTGATTGAACGATCAAGGCTTGCGGAGTAAACCGTACACAAAATTGGACGGCAGGCAAACCAAGTAGTTCAAATAAAGATCGATAACCTGGTTAGGGGAGCAACAACCTGGATCCCGGGAGGGTAGGTCGTCTAAAGGGGATCCTAAACAAAATAGCAACCTGCTGCCTTGCAGGTGGCTGAGGGAATCAAAGGCTAAAGGAGAGCGAACCCAGAAATGCTGGTTGAAATCGGACACGTCACCGAAGGACAAGCACTAGAACTCCAAATGGTACTGAAGATGTGACGTAAAACAAACGTTCTTGGCAACTGCTGTTTATATATCACAATAAGAATGATAAAAATGGCAAAAAAGAACGATCGAGAGAAAAGAATGACATATTGGCCGCGAAAAAACGTTGTTTAGTTGTTTGAATAGAACGTATTAGCGTAGTTGTTGGAATAGGGAACGTATTGGCGTAGTTGTTGGAATAGAAACTATTAGCGTAGTTGTTGGAATAGAACGTATTAGGGTAGTTGTTGGAATGGGAACGTATTAGCGTAGTTGTTGAATAGAACATTAGCGTAGTTGTTGGGAAGAACGTATTAGCGTAGTGCGTAGCTTAGTTTTGAAATAGAACGTATTAGGTAATGTTAGAACGTGTTTAGTGGCGGAAATACAACGTATTAATAATACTTGAGTGGCAAGGTTGTTTATCGAATCTGACGTAAAGAGTTGTAGATTTATTTTCCGCACCTGACGTTCCACAAGGGAAAAAGGAATTGACCTCCCACCTTCTGTATACTTGGTTTTAGAAATTGGAAGTGACAGGTACTTCATACCTTCTGCAAATCTTTACCCTTTTGTTTCCCCCTATATTTAAAGAATTTTCTCCAACCGTAATGGATGTCAGGTGTCAACTGTCTTATTTAGATTCCAAACAAACACTCAAGTAAGTCCGTCAGGTGCCTGGCCAAAGGTGATCGACCCCGTCTTATTTGGGTTCCAACAAACTCTACAAGTGAAGTTCGTCAGTGCCATGTCAGGTGGTCGACCAGCCTTATTTTGGGTACCAGACAAACACTACAAGGAATTCGGTCAGTGCCAGTCAGGTGGTCCCAGACATGTTTACAATCTTTATGCTATTATCGACAATATTTGAATGTAACAAATATCCCCAGTCATTTATTTTTTTTTAAAAGTTGAGAACTTAGTTTTAATGTAGGATACAGCGATGAACATTGAAGCACAGTGCTCGTGCCTGTGTGTGTTGTGTGTGTATGCGTGCGTGCATGTGTGTGTGCGTGCTTGCCTGTGTGTGGCTTATGCCTATGTGTGTGCGCGCGTGTGTCGTGCTCGCAGGGAGAGACAGAAAGAAACGTAGAGAAACGCATTTGGTTAGAAATGTTTGTTCAGCACATACTTTCCCCAAAAGTGGGTGGTACCGCTCCCGAGTGGGACTGAAACCTTCTATGAGGGAGGGGGTGGAGGGCGCTAGTGGTTAATAAGTTTGGGGCGTTCAGGCGATCTAGAGGTCGGTTGCTCAATAGAAAAATTAATTAAAATATAATTTTAAATAAATAATTTTTTCGATTGAATAACTGTATTCAAAATGAAACATATATTGGCCACAACTTTTTCAATACGTTTCGGGATAATCAGCAATCTTCTTCTTTGCGTTCATTCTTTACAACCAATTTTAATCACTCTTTGTGATATGTTTGATCTTTGCCAAGAACGTGTATACGTTGCACATTGGTTTGGTAGGTCCTAAACGCAGACGTTTGGACACATGCATCCGATTTCAGCCAAACCTTCTTACGACATGCGTGGCAGGTAACAGTGGATCTATTCTTTACCCCCAATTTGGGCCCCGGTAACCACTCGGGTAATGATCGAATCTGGAAGTATGCGTGTGGAATGGGTGGACAGCATTCGGAGATCACATCTCAAAAAAATGACTTGGCTGGACACTGGACATGTTGGAGTGCAGGGTAACGAGCGTGCAGACTTTCTTGCAAACAATGCCCCAACTCCAGCTAGCAGAAGTATAGACAGAGCCGATATCATCAATGCGGTACGCTCTCAATTATGTGACATGGGCAAGTCTCAGAGACTGGAACGAGTTCGAGAATTTGGCGTTAAGTTTGGACATGCCAGACAGTGTCGTCTTCGTGGTAGAGAGAAGAAAAGTAATCAACTTCTCATGGGTACGGTGAGCAAATGGACTTTAGGATGGCTGCTGCATCGGAGGACAGAGCATGCATGGAATGCCCAATGTGCCGTGACGTCGATCGCATAACATAACATAACTCGGGCGATAAGCAGTAATGTATCATTAGTTGCTATTTACGTTGAAAATATCATACTGCTTGAACGCGGAAAACTGTTGTAATGGGGAAGGGGAGGGGGTGGGAGGGGTCTACACAATGTATGTCTTGCAAAGTGGGCGGTGCCCCCAAACAAGTTTTGAAACTATGGTTTAGCATAAGTAGAATGCCAGAACTATCAAGACAATAGCAAGAATCTACAACCAGTGATAACATACACTTTACAGGCCGTCTTGGAAAAACATTGGGAATGGGGAGAATAACCTAGGTGGCGGGGGATGTCCGTTGGTATAAAACAACTTCCCCACCTATCTCACCATAAGGGGGTTTCACACTGACATAATCCATTCCTTGTGGGTGTGTCCATCTTGTAAAACTCATATGTGTGTTCTTCTTCTTCTTCCACCCTTCACCGCTAGGAAGGGATAGGGCTACAACAAAAGCCTTCCAAGCCCGTCTATCCAAGACTATCTTTTCCCGATCTCTCCCCTATCTCCACATTTTCTTGCATTCTGTCTCTAACTCCCGTCCCCATGTGTTCCTGGGTCTTCCCCTACCTCTATTGCCCTGGGGGTTCCATCGGAGAGCCTGTCTCGCGATGATGGTGTGCACATTTTTACGTACCTGTGTTGCAAATGTTGTACTTTCCTGTGTTAAATGTGTTGTACCTACCCTGTTACAAATGTGTTGTACCTACCCGTGTTACAAATGTTTGTACTCTACCCGTGTTGCAAATGTGTTGTACGTACCCTTGTTACAAATGTGTTGTACGTACCTGTGTTACAAATGTTGTACCACCGTGTTACAAATGGTACCTACCGTGTTACAAATGTGTTGTACGTACCTGTGTTGCAAATGTGTTGTACATACCTGTGTTACAAATGTGTTGTACGTACCTGTGTTGCAAATGTGCTGTACCTACCTGTGTTGCAAATCAAGCTGCTGGCGGGGGTGGCGGTGTGAAATTATTCATATCCCAACATGCTATAGCTGCCGTTTGTAGCCCAACGAAACCGGGGCCAAATATCACGGTCTGTGAGCAAGGATTTCTCAGCGGCGTCGACACGCATTAAACGTGGCGGTTTTCTTTTATGCAGTCCCAGTCACATTTATCTTTCTACGTCATATTTATCTCTCTACCAGCTTCTAGTCACTTTACTCTCTACCAGCTTCTAGTCACATTTATCTCTCTACCGTCATATTTATCTCTCTACCAGCTTCTAGTCACATTTATCTCTCTACCATCATATTTTTTCTCTCTCCAGCTTCTAGTCATTTATCTCTCTACATCTTCTAGTCACATTTATTTTCTACTATCTTCTAGTCACATGTATTTTCTGCCATCTCCCAGTCACATTTACTCTCTACTATCTTATACTCACATTTATCTCTCTACCATATTCTAGTCACATTTATCTCTATACCATCTCCTAGTCACATTTATCTCTCTGCTATCTTCTAGTCACATTTATCTCTCTGCTATCTTCTAGTCACATTTATCTCTCTATCTTCTAGTCACATTTATCTCTCTACCGTCTTTTTGTCAGTCACATGTGTGTCCTGGTAGTCTCCCTTGCCAGTTCATTACTGACAGCTGTGTTCTACCATGTACTGTTACCATCTCATTACTAACAGCTGTGTTCTACCATGTACTGTTGCCATCTCATTACTAACAGCTGTGTTCTACTATATGCTGTAGCCATCTCATTACTGACAGCTGTGCTCTACTATGTACTGTTGCCATCTCATTACTAACAGCTGTGTTCTACTATGTACTGTTGCCATCTCATTACTGACAGCTGTGCTCTACTATGTACTGTTGCCATATCATTACTGACAGCTGTGCTCTACTATGTACTGTTGCCATCTCATTACTAACAGCTGTGTTCTACCATGTACTGTTGTCAGCTCATTACTGACAGATGTGTTCTACTATGTGCTGTAGCCATCTCATTACTGACAGCTGTGTTCTACTATGTACTGTTGTCAGCTCATTACTGACAGATGTGTTCTACTATGTACTGTTGCCATCTCATTACTGACAGCTGTGCTCTACTATGTACTGTTGTCAGCTCATTACTGACAGATGTGTTCTACTATGTGCTGTAGCCATCTCATTACTGACAGCTGTGTTCTACTATGTACTGTTGCCAGCTCATTACCTACAGCTGTGTTATATGTACTGTTGCCAGCTCATTACTGACAGCTGTGTTCTACTATGTACTGTTGCCAACTTATTACGGACAGCTGTGTTCTACTATGTACTGTTGCCAGCTCATTACTGACAGTAGTGTCACTATGACCTCTCTTAGTCAACTTATTACTGGCGCATCTCTGTACACTTATATTCTCTATTATACTGAGCACGGGGGGCCCACATTAAGACATCGCCTTGAAACAGGTAGGAAAGTCTGATATGAACTATCCTGTCATATATTCATATTTCTCAAACGATATCCGCTACTCATGAGTGTAACGTTACACCAGGTAAACCATCACATCCGGCTAGTAATCGTCAAATCACATTTGTTACACTGTAAGAAGGATATGAGACACTCGGAGGATTGTCGAGGTAACTCTGTTTAATTAGTCTTAAGATGTTTATAAATTGATACAGAAACGGATCATAACGTGTTCATCTGTTAGTACCACTAGCTTGTAACATAGTGTTACTATTGATTGTTACAGTTCTACTAGCTTGTAACATAGTGTTACTATTGATTGTTACAGTTCTACTAGCTTGTAACATAGTGTTACTATTGATTTTTACAGTTCTACTAGCTTGTAACATAGTGTTACTATTGATTGTTACAGTTCTACTAGCTTGTAACATAGTGTTACTATTAATGTTACAGTACCACTAGCTTGTAACATAGTCTTACTATTAATGTTACAGTTCTACTAGCTTGTAACATAGTGTTACTATTGATGTTAATGTTGTAGTTAATTAAATATTCTTTGCATTTTTGTTCTTGGTAAATGTCTAGTACCGAAACGTCGAGTGTTGTTTATTTTCATATTTAATCATACATTTTTCACTACTTATGTAATACTGTATACACCTGTCTGTGTTCAATCGCCTATTCACTCAGTATTACCGCAGCCTCCCCTACGGTTTTCTCCAGCTCTGATCTGATCCGGTCTATCCACCTCAGATTTATAGATTTTCATACATCGCAATATTGATTGTTACAGTACCACTAGCTTGTAACATAGTGTTACTATTGATGTTACAGTATCACTAGCTTGTAACATAGTGTTACTATTGATTGTTACAGTACCACTAGCTTGTAACATAGTGTTACTATTGATTGTTACTATTGATTGTTACAGTACCACTAGCTTGTAACATAGTGTTACTATTGATGTTACAGTACCACTAGCTTGTAACATAGTGTTACTATTGATTGTTACAGTACACTAGCTTGAACATAGTATTACTATTGATTGTTACAGTCCACTAGCTTGTAACATAGTGTTACTATTGATGTTACAGTCCACTAGCTTGTAACATAGTGTTACTATTGATTGTTACAGTCCACTAGCTTGTAACATAGTGTTACTATTGATTGTTACAGTCCACTAGCTTGTAACATAGTGTTACTATTGATTGTTACAGTCCACTAGCTTGTAACATAGTGTTACTATTGATGTTACAGTCCACTAGCTTGTAACATAGTGTTACTATTGATTGTTACAGTCCACTAGCTTGTAACATAGTGTTACTATTGATTGTTACAGTCCACTAGCTTGTAACATAGTGTTACTATTGATGTTACAGTGCCACTAGCTTGTAACATAGTGTTACTATTGATTGTTACAGTCCACTAGCTTGTAACATAGTGTTACTATTGATGTTACAGTCCACTAGCTTGTAACATAGTGTTACTATTGATGTTACAGTGCCACTAGCTTGTAACATAGTGTTACTATTGATTGTTACAGTCCACTAGCTTGTAACATAGTGTTACTATTGATTGTTACAGTGCCACTAGCTTGTAACATAGTATTACTATTTATGTTACAGTATCACTAGCTTGTGACATAGTGTTACTATTGATGTTACAGTCCACTATCCACTGGGTTGTAACATATTTTACTATTGATTGTTACAGTACCACTAGCTATAACTAGTGTTACTATTGATTGTTACAGTATTCGTTAGTTCTCTGTTTTCTTTTAACTTTTTATAATTAGTTCCGTTTTAGTCAATGTCTTGCTGACATTATTCAGCCAGGAACTATTTTTATATTCTCTATTGTTGTATTGTTGTATTATCTTGTTGGGCTGCTGTTGTTTTCTATGTGACTTGAAAATCCTGGCATATCCTTTACAGGACGTAGCCATCAACCACAGTAAACAGCCGTTGATTTTCTGGCACCATTTATACGTTCAGTAGTTTGTCATTATTTCTGGGAAAGGTGAGGTCATTTTTACCGTTTGTAAAATCCCGGGAAACGAACTTGCTTCTAAACTTCTACCGTGGGGTTTGTACGCTTGGGTTTTTTGATCGACTTACTAGCTTGACTACAGACCTCGGATACATTGTGAGTATCTGTGACATACATTTGTCGTATAAAAGTTAGTAAAATGTTCAATGATAGGAACCACTTAATCTTGGATTCTCTGAAAGGAATTAGTTCTTATTTTTCATGTTTGTTGGACTACACGCTCTGATATAACCAATAGAAGGTTCGACTTAAGTTGAAAGTGCGTGCCTCGGCTTAAATATGTTTTAATCTCCCCATATAAAAAAAATGACGGAGTGTCGCTCTAGGAATATCAAACTAAATGGTCGCACAAGAAATGTCTAAAGTGAACTATTATAGAAGTCTTATATTAAGTTGGTCGTCTTACTAGAAGTGTCGTGTGTTAGGTTGGTCGTCTACTCACGGGCAACTCTGATAACTTTATTGTTGGCTCTGTCTTACTAGAAGTGTTGTGTGTTAGGTTGGTTGTCTTACTAGAAGTGTCATAGGTTAGGTTGGTCGTACTGAAGTGTCGTGTGTTAGGTTGGTTGTCTTACTAGAAGTTGTGTGTTGGTTGGTCGTACTAGAAGTGTCTGTGTTGGGTTGGTCTTACTTAGAAGTGTCGTGTTTTAGGTTGGTCGTACTAGAAGTGTAGATCTAGGTGTGTAAATACTATGTGTGTCATACTATGTGCATACTACTGTGTCATACAAACGTGTGTTATACGGGGTGTGTCATTCTAGAAGTGTCATACTATATAGTATCAAATATGTTTTAAAAAGGTGTGTCGTTTTTTGTGTGTGTTACTTAGTTGTTTGTTCCTTTCGTGCCAAAGGCGGCATATGGGCAGAGGTTTTAGATCTCCATGTGATAGGTTCTTTGCTAGCATTTGGGAGATCTTGTATGGTTTACATCCCAATAGTTTACTTTCTTGTTGGAGGGTTTCCCAAAGAGTGGTCTTTGGTCTTCCACGTTTTTTTTTAACTGGTGCCCACATGGACTTGTCGTTTTATCTCTTCGTCTGATCTAAGAACATGACCTAAATATTTCCACCTTCATTTCCTTATAATATTTGATACGGGTTGTTGGTGTGTTCTATCTCTCACTGTGTTTGTTAGAAACGAAATCACTCCATTTTACTTTTAATAATTTTCGTAGACATTTATTCTCAAGCTGTCCAGTTTCTTATCAATTTTCTTTGTTGATTTCCCAACTTTCACAACTGGGGTCAGTACAGAATCACACATACTAAATAATTTAACTTTTGTGCTATATTAAGTTCTTGAGATTGCCAGATATTCTTTAAATTTTGTGAAAGGTTAGCTGCTATAGCAATACGAGTTTATTTTTTTTCATCGTGTCTCCGTTGTTTGACACTTTACAACCCAAATATGTAAAATTCAACTTTCCAGTGTTGGCCTTTTATTACGTGTTGCTGTCGAGTTGTGGGGCCCATTTTGGTCTTGGCAGAATTAATCTGGAGACCAACCTGTTCTACAAGTGTGCAAAGATTGCTCGTTAGTTTGTGGGTTGCTTGTGTGGTTGAATTCAATATCCCACGTATCGGCAAAGTCAAGATCAAATGCTGCTGTTATTAAGCATTTGATGCCTAGTTGATCATTTTGGGGTGCATTTGCGCATGATCCAGTCTATGCTATCAAAAGCATAGGTGACATCACGCAGCCTGCTTCACACCCGAATTGACTGTAACCCAGTCTGAGTTTCCGCATCTGTTCTTACACAGCAGGATGCTTCTGAATAAAAGGCTTTATAATATTGATGTTTTTTCCTGGAAGCCGTAGGTTTAAGAATCTCCAGAGAGTGAACGTTTGAAGACTATCAAACACTTTCTGAAAGTCTATAAAATTTATCACTAGTGGTGACGGGAATTCTTGATTCTTCTACTCGTATAATGGATCTCAGCGTGAAGATATGATCGGTACAAGAACGATGGGGGAAAGCCAGCTTGTTTTCTCTTAGCCTTGCGTCGACGGCTTTTCAGCCTCCCCATCAAAATACTGCAGAATAGCTTGCCAGGTGTTGATAGCAGAGTTTTCCGCGCCAGTTGTTGCAATTTGACAAATCGCCTTTTTTTGGGAGCTTGAATATCACCCGTCTTCCAATTTTTTGGAGGCTCATTCTGAAACATCGTTCTTAAGGTACGTAGGAACCCCATTGATTCTCGTAGTTTTTAGCATTTTCCGAAATATCGTCGCTACCGCTGGCTTTGTTTTTTCAGTTTCTTGATGCTGTTTAATTTCTTTCCATTGAGAAGTCGTCAATTGATGCATTTAATGATGGCATTTGTATTTCTGTTTCAAAAACTGGTTTATCGTTGGGTTGGTCTATTTAATACCTCTTAAAAATGTTCAGCCCATCTTTCATTGCTTGTTGTGATGGTATGGATTCGTTGTTTTTCCCTTTCACGGGACAGCTTGCCGTCGGCAGGATGATTCGTTACTGTTTCATAATATGAAAGAGTGTTTTACTGTTCCCCTTTTTTGGGTGCTGTTTCTGCCTCTAAAGATAACTTCTGGATGTAAACACGTTTATCTTTGCGAGCATTTGCTTTAATATCTTTGTCCAGTTGTCTATATTCAAGAACTTTTATTCGTTTTGAGTTGATAGCATTCTTAGCTTAACTTCTTTTCTTTCTTGGATTTTTTATGTTTCTTCATTTAAACCCAAATTTTTTCTTTCCTTTTATATATCCTGCTGTTTCTGCTGCTGCAGATTTAACAGTGTTCTTTAAAAGTTCCCAAAGATTTTCTATTTCTTCTCGGTATGTCCTGTTGTAGTGACGTTATGTAAGTTGGTGAATCTATTATGGATATCGATGTTGTAGGAACTTTGAATGTATGGTAACAGTAGGCGTTTAGAATCTATTTTCTTGATTTTTTGCGGTTTGTATAATACTTTCAATTTAGTTCTTATTTAGCAATGCTAAGTTGTTGTCGCTGCCAATATCTGCCCCCCTGTAGCTCTTCATCTAAGACGAAGCAATATAAGTTGTGTTCGCTGCCAATATCTGCCTCTCAGGCTCTTACATCTAAGACGGACGTACGAAATTTCGCGTTTATACAGAAGTGATCAATCTGGTTTTGTGTATGTTGGTCAGGAGAAAATTTAAGTTGTTTTATGGATGTCTTTGTGTGGGAAAATGTACTAGCTATAGTCATATTAGTGAGTTCGCATAATTCCAGTAGTCTTTCACCATTTTGATTCATGGTGCCCATGCCATGTTTGCCGATGAACCTTGCCGATGCGTCTTACTGGGTGCGTCTTACTGGGTGCGTCTTACTGGGTGCGTCTTACTGGGTGCGTCTTACTAAGTGTGTCTTACTAAGTGTGTCTTACTAAGTGTGTCTTACATGTGTCTTACTAAGTGTGTTTTTACTAAGTGTGTTTTACTAAGTGTGTCTTTCTAAGGGGTCTTAATGTGTCTTATTAATGTGTTGTAGTACAAGGTGCGTATCTATGTGGTCTTACTAGTGTGTCTTACTGGGTGCGTCTTACTACGTGTGTCTTCGGGCGTCTTCTGGGTGTGTCTTACTAAGTGTGTCTTACTGGTGCGTCTTACTGGGTGAGTCTTACTGGGTGAGTCTTACTGGGTGAGTCTTACTAGGTGTGTCTTATGTAGGCTCTTTCATCTAAACGGACGTACGAAATTTCGCGTTTATAACAGAAGTGATCAATCTGGTTTTTTGTATGTTGGTCAGGAGAATTCCAAGTTGTTTTATGGATGTCTTTGTGTGGGAAAAAAGTACTTTTATGGTCATATTAGTCAGTTCGCATAATTCCCGTAGTCTTTCTCCATTTTGATTCATGGTGCCCATTCATGTTTGCGATGAACCTTTCTATGCCTTTGTTGTCATTGCCGATTTTAGCATTAAAGTCGCCCATAGTCACAATGAAATCGTGCCTAGGTGTTTTGTTTAGAACGTCTTGCAGTGAAGCGTAAAATCTGTCCTTCTGGTCATCTGTGCTGTCGTTCGTTGGAGGGGTAACATTGTATAATTGTAAGTTTAAAGTGTTTAGTTTTTAGTCGGGCTGTTATAATTCTTTCGTTGATTGGCTCCCAGCTAATAAGAGATGATGCAGCTTTATGTATCATGATGATTCCAACTCCTTCTTTATGAATATTATCAGCTCTCGCTGAATGAATAATAAAAACATTTGCTAGATATATCATTTTACTTGAATCCAGCCATCTGCACTCACTGACACCCAAGATGTCCAGGTTATAATTTTTTATTTCTTTACACACCTCAGCGGTTTTCCCTTGAAACATAGTTACAAAATGATATATTAGATATATGCTACTAGGTGTGTAGTGTTTGATGTGTCTTACTAAGTGTGTTTTACTAAGTGTGTCTTACTGGGTGTGTCTTACTAAGTGTGTCTTACTGGGTGCGTCTTACTAAGTGTGTCTTACTGGGTGCGTCTTACTGGGTACGTCTTACTGGATGAGTCTTACTAGGTGTGTCTTACTGGGTGTGTCTGACTAAGTGTGTTTGACTAAGTGCGTCTTACTGGGTGCGTCTTACTAAGTGTGTCTTACTGGATGCGTCTTGCTTAGTGTGTTTTACTGTGTGTGTCTTACTAAGTGCGTCTTACTAAGTGCGTCTTACTGGCTGCGTCTTACTAAGTGTGTTTTACTAAGTGTGTCTTACTAAGTGTGTCTTAATGTGTCTTATTAAGTGTGTTGTAGTACAAGGGGGTAGTACTATGTGTGTCTTACTAAGTGTGTCTTACTGGGTCTTACTAAGTGTGTAGTACTAAGTGTGTAGTGCTAGTTGTGTAGTACTAGGTGTGTCTTACTAAGTATGTCTTACTAAGTGTGTCATACTAATGTGTTTTACTAGGTGTGTAGTACTTGGTGTGTCATGCCATACTTCTGTGTGCTAGTCTATGCTAGATGTGACAGACGTTCTGATGGTGGGCATAAAAACGCTTTAAGACAATCCTAAAGTGTCCCAGAATTTTTCGATATAGAAACCACCTGCTGGGAATCCCTGTCGCAAGATCGCCAAATATGGCGGTGTAACAACACAAGAAGAACCCGCATAGCTGAGAATCATCATGCCACTTTGGGAAAAACAGAGAAAATTGAGCTGCGCGAACAGACAGAACACACAACACCCCCATGTCTAACCTTGATCATGTATGCCCCACCTGTGGTAGGGGATTGTGTTCTAGGATTGAACTCTACAGGCACCTCCGCCCTACCAGAAGTTTGCAACACGTCTGAGACTGTTGTCATCATCGCTTGCGATTGATGGCTACTATTATTAGTCTATGCTATATCAGACTTCTGTGTGCTAGTCTATGCTTTTATCAGACTTCTGTGAGCTAGTCTATCTATATCAGACGTATGTGTGCTGGTCTTACTTATCAGACTTATGGTGTCTGTCTATATCAGACTTATGTGTGCTAGTATATGCTATATCAGACTTATGTTTAGAAAGCTATATCATACTTCTGTATGCTAGTCTATGTATACAGACTTATGTGAGCTAGTCTATCCTATATAAGACTTATGTGTGCTAGTATATGCTATATCAGACTTCTGTATGCTAGTCTATACTATATGAGACTTCTGTGTGCTAGTCTATGCTATATCATACTTATGTGTGCTAGTCTATGCTATATCAGACTTATGTGTGCTAGTCTATGCTATATGAGAGAATAATTAACCGAATCAACTATAACAATGATGCTCAGTGATTGCTTTAATATTTTTTTTTAAATATTATTTTTTGTACAACTAACTCTTGTTTCCCATTGTTAAGCCCCACAAATTTCACTGACAGCTAAACAACAGATAATAAACAGCATTTTCATCCCTACTTTGATTACCAGAGCAAACATGGACAATGAGCAAAGCTCAGTCACAAAAATAACTACATGTAACATCGCTGCCTGTGAAAAGTTACCAACAACACCAGAAAAGGCAGTCACCAACATCAGCATAAAAAAGAAAGTTGACACAGAACCTTGCTTGAATTACATTGAGAAACAAGAATGAGTGGCGGCCATAATAAAATGCATCCAGACTCCACAGTATACAAAGTCTTCTACAACAGAACATCAGGAAAGAAAGAGAGAGGAAGACCACGGAAAAGATGGTTAGATGGTATAGCAGAATCCTGTGAAAGAGCAAAAATAACAATCACCCAAGCCACCAGAACAGCGAAGACAAAAACAGAAAATGACAACACTGGGCAACAACCGGTAGAAGTGTGACGACCTGGACAACAACCCGTAGCAGTTGTGACGCACTGGGCAACAACCCGTAGCAGTGTGCGACAATAGAAGAAAGAAAAAAGAACTCTTATTTTTCTTTGTTTTTTTTCTTGTCTTTAAATTTTATCTAAAGAACTTTACTGATTCTCTTGAATTAATTGTCTTGCTATTCTCTTTCAGAAACTAATCACCATGGAAACTGGACGCAGCAGGCCAAGAAAACTGGATTATGTCCATTTTACAAGAGTGAATAACTCTTCTTCTCCAACTGTGACTACCACCATGTCAGGATCAAGTCCAAATGATGTCAACCCTTTCCCCACAACATCTATGAATATTTTGACAAAATTCCAGATGATGCCCCCTCATCTTATTGTCAAAGTGATTGCTGCGATATTTATAGCTGCCATTATGGCAATGGCTGTTACATGCTTTCCATTGTTGAGGTGTCTCTTCTTTTTCCACCATTTACTTCTTTATAGAAGTTTTTTTTTGGGGGGTTTTGTAAATGTAGTGATCTTGTGTTGCTTGATTTAAGGCACTTTGTAGCTTTATTGTAAATGTAGTGATCTTTGTGTCTTGATTTAAGGCACTTTGAAGCTGTTTTCATTTTCATAAGGCTGTTCTGTGAGCTCTGAAGCTCAAGTGGTAGTGAGCTCGATCATAAACCCAGCGTCATGGTTCAAACTCCGTGGTAGGCGGTTTTGGAAGCAAATTCGTTTCCATGTGATTTTACAAAGGTAAAATAGCCCTACGTTCAAAAGCGATGGCAAACTACTGAACATATAAGTGGTGTCTAGAAAATCTACGACTCGTTTACTGTGGTTGATGGGTCGTCCTGTAAAGTATATGCCATTTTCATTTCATTTCAAGACTGTTCTTGATGCCGGCACCTCATTTTTGCATGATCTTTCTCTCAATAGGTACACGTTATACTTTTTCAGTCTAGCTCTCTGTGGTAGACAATACCAGTGCATTCTTGTCAGTGTCAAACTATTTAATCTTTTGTTCTTTTATGAATTGCATGACTGGTTTTACATCCAGTCTTCTTCTGTTCTTCATTTCTAATTTTGTCTTTTATTTTACACCTGTAGGGTGTGTGAAGCACATTTATTTCTTTTGTCTTGCAATGACTGTTACTTGATTTATTCCTCTCCTCTCATGGAGCATAGGCCTTAACAGTTGTTCGCCACTTTTTCTCTGTCTCTGGCTGTTCTCTTTATGGTCTGCCAGGACAGTTCAGCACTCTTCAGTTCCTCAAAAGACTTGTCCTTCAGGTCTGTTTAGGGTGTACTCTTTTTGTTTTCCTTGGTTCAACTCAAGTGCTTGTCTAGTGACACTCAGCTGTGTCTTCCATAAGGTATCTGACCCATCGCCATTTCTCCCCTTTACCTGGGTCATCATGGGGTTTCCCGTCTGGGTTTTTATCCACAGCTCTGTGTTTGTAACTCTATCATAAATGACTGTTACAGTAGCTTGTTAGTGGTATGTGTTACATATTTTTTTCTTTTTGTCTAGAAATCACAGATCAATGAATATCTGATGAGTTATCTAGAATACTTCTAGTACTTTGTTTAAAATACAACATTATCTGTTAGTGATTTTTAGTATTGTTGGTGTGACAATAAGAGACAAAATTAGAAATGAAGAAACAGAAACTGGAGGGAAACAGTCATGCAATTCATAAAGAAAAAAGAAAAAATGGTTTGAACCTGACAAGAATGCCCTTGTATTTCCTACAGAGGCCACACAGAAAAATATAATGAGTACAAAGCAAGGAAGACATGGAAAAGATGGGTGATGGCATCAAGAGCCTTTCCCCGAAAATGAATACCCACAAAAAGTGCCAAACAAGCACCAAAAGATTGCTAAAAAAAAATTGGCTGGGTGTCAAAACAACATCGTTTTGCGGTTAAATAAAATATGGAACTGCAATTATAGTTTAAAACTAATGAATGATTGATCCATGAATGATTTATGATATTCTTGTCTTCAGGAAAAAACCCAAACTCAATTACAAAATCATTTGATAATCTAACTACAGTTCCAGTCATGGATAATACATCATTATCATAAAGTTTCTGTTGGATTTTAAACCAACATCTTCTATATCAACATCTTCAACATTTGTAGCTGTGGCATCACCATTACCAAAGGGGGTTATCTCATGACCACATGTATTGATGTGTTTGTGACATCTATATTTAGATTGTCATGTGATTTAAGTTCTAACTCCGCCTTTTGTTGCCAGGGCCTCAAAAGGGGCAAGAATATTTTCCTGCTACCTACGGGGATTTTTTAGGGGGTGACTGGGGAGGGGCCCAGGGGAAACTACCTAGTAAAAAAAAACATCACAGAAATCGGATGTCCCGGCCTCTTGTGGTCTAACTGGCGATAATCCCGGGTCAGATCCAAAACAAATCCAAAATGGTTAACAAGTGGTCGATGTGGGCGTTGAAGAAGTTCAAACCCTTTTAACATCAGATGTCTGGTTTTTAGTTTATTGTAATCATGTATAAAAACGCATCCTTGTGGGGAGAAAATAGGTTCAGTTTGTTGAAAGTTCAAAGGGGGAAAAGTAGGTATCGTATTTTGATTTCGGGAGTGTAGGGAAAGTATTGTTGGAAAGTTCAATGGGGGAAAAGTAGGTAAAAGTATTTTGAAAGTTCAAGGGGGAAAATAGGTATCGTATTGTTGAATGTTCAATGGGGGGGATGTAGGTATCAGTATTATTTAAAGTTCTGGGGGGAATATGGTATCAGTATTAGTTGAATGTTCAATGGGGGATAGTAGGGAACAGTATTAGTTGAATGTTCAATGGGGAATATGGTAAAATATTGTTGAATGTTCAATGGGAGAATAGTAGGTAAAGTATTGTTGAATGTTCTGGGAGTATAGGTATCAGTATTAGTTGAATGTTCAATGGGAGGATATGGTACGTATTAGTTTAATTTCAATGGGAGAAAAAGTAGGTATCAGTAGTTGAATGTTCAATGGAGGATGTAGGGAACAGTATTAGTTGAATGTTTTGGGAGAATAGTAGGGATCAGTATTAGTTGAATGTTCAATGGGAGGATAGTAGGTATCAGTATTATTGAATGTTCAAGGGGAAATATAGGACATTTTAGTTGAATTTCAATGAGAATAGTAGGTATCAATTGTTGAATGTTCAAAACCGGGGGGGAATTTAACAAGCTTTTTCCTTTCCGGGATCCTGGGGGACAGCGAAAAGGGGGGGTCGAAAACATAAAACAAGGAGGTGAGATCAACAATAAGAAGAACTGGTGGGGCTGCATAAGATAGCTGGGAGATGAAAGACTTGCGGTTGGTTGGGGCCCCATGCCTCTTTTAAAAAAGGCACAGAGAGAGGGGGGTCAATGGGAGGATGTGATAGGAGTATTAGTTGAATGGTCAAATTATACAAATGAAATGAAAAACTGTAAAAGAAAATTTAATTTTAAAAAAAAGTTTCAAGTTTGAAAAAAATACCCCACAATATTCAAGATTGATGCTTTCAGGCAAGAGAAAATGTTATGGGTCTCTGTAGAAGAAATGGGTTGTCAGATGAAATTTATAGGGCCCTTTTTTCATTTTTAAAGGCGTCATTAAAGTTTTTTACCTGACAATTTTCTGAGTTTTCGCTTTTTCTTTGTTCAGCCATACAAAGTCTCTTCTCAAAAGACTCTCCCCTTTCCCCAATTTTGGGTTTTTCCACACAACTCTGTCATCAGCTGCCCCTCCCAGTGGGACCTGAAAAGTTTATCATTGAGGTTTTGAGACTCTTTATATCTGAGGGTCTGCCCTGGTGCCTCTTCCCCCCCCAAAAAATTCCGAACAACATCTGTTTTGGATCGCAGTTTCCATTCTTCTCACTGCCCCCCCCATTTTTGTTTCTGTTGAGAATGCCCAGATGGAAGGCGGTTTGTTGAGTACTTAGAGTTGTTATCTTGTTGTACCACCTGATGTTCATAATCTAGCGGGAATCAAAAGGGGAAAGATGTTAAGTCTCCTCTGTGTCTTTAGTAGGCTGCCCCTGTTTCTGACTCTTTATCCAGCCCGGGCAGCTGATATGGAAGGTTTTCCCATTTTTTCAAACCCCCCCTCACCCTACTTTTCATCCAAAGGAAAGACAAATTTCATACCAATGTTTTAAAAGAATGCAAAAAAGGAAGGGCCATTAGAAGAAGACAGTAAAAATGAAGAAGAAGAAGAGAAGACAGGGGATGGAGAATAATATTATCTGGTCAGAGGAAATAGCTTTAGTAGTGAGAACTGATATTTTATGACATGGAACATTGACAAGCGGGGAAAAAAATCATTAATGCCTTTTAATCAAATCTACAGAAAGTACTTAAATATCATGACAGGGGAAAATAACAAATGCTTCTGTTCTGTAACATTTATATTAAAAGGGGTTGTCTATTCAGATGCATGCAAAAAAAGCAACGTCCTATAAAGGATACATACCTTCTTAGTGTTTAAAACATAAAAACAAGGAAAATTAAATATTTGGAACATCAAAAGAAGGTGACTAGAGAAAATAATTGTGGAAGGGAAAGGTGCCCGAAAAGAACAAAGGAAGCCAGAAGATAATGGTGCAAGATTTCATTGACGATCTGAGAATGACTTTCCCGGCCGGTGAACCACAGCATGAGTTTTTTAGGACTGCTGTCATGGGAGAAACATGAAAGGGAACAACAGATGTGGGCGCATTTTTTTTGACAAACATTTCAATTAAAAAAAAGGTGACTGTCTTGGGGGTTGTCTGCTTAGCCTATCTAATGTTGAATGTTTATTCTTAGCCGCACAGATGTCAATTCCGGGGTCCCCGTGGTCAGTGTGTGTCCCAATCTGCCATCTGTAATGGGGTTTATGAATGTGCAGACAAGGGCGATAAACAAATTGTTCTGGTTGTTTGTATTTAGTATATTTTAAAAAAGGAACCAGTCAAACTATTTGATTTAAAAAATTCAAAGTACGTGTTTTAAAATTACAAAAAAATGACCAAAAAACGAAAGCAAGGTTTTTAAAAAAAACAAAAAGGGTGACAAATTAAAAAAAACAAAATGATTAAAACAAACGTTCGAAATCGAAAAAGGTTCAAAAAATTTTAAAAAATAAAAAACCTTTTTGAAGGGGGAAACAAGAAAAATTTAAATATATAAATTGAATACACATGTTCATTATTTCAGCTGGGAAGAAAGCAAAAGCAAAGAAGTAACAGGACCCTTGGCCTTTAGACTTTCTCTTCCCCCAAATCTATTGGTTTTTTGGTATTCAAGTTTTATATTTATAAAGTTTCATTTTTTCTTTCATTAATTTGGTTTTTTTTGTTTTTGTGTTATTTTTTGGGGTTGTTTTTTCGGTTTAAAGTTTTTATTTTTTCTTGTTTCATTTTTTTCATTCTTTTGTTTTGTTTATAAAACCTTCAACTTTTTTGGTATCTTTTGTAATTTGAAAAATATTTTTTAATTTTTTTAAATTTTATACTTTTTTTTTTTTTTTAACTATTGGGAAAAATTTTATCAATCTATTACTATATATTCTATCACTCTTTTTCATTCTATCCCTATCCTATCACTCTATTTCTATCACTCTTCC
Organism: Arion vulgaris; assembly: GCA_020796225.1. Classification (NCBI taxonomy): domain Eukaryota; kingdom Metazoa; phylum Mollusca; class Gastropoda; order Stylommatophora; family Arionidae; genus Arion; species Arion vulgaris. The sequence goes on along the minus strand of CM036755.1, from coordinate 70,864,816 downwards.
ATCCCCTATCATTCTATCACTCTATCCTATCATTATATCCTTTCAAACTTCATCACTATTCATTCTATTCTCTATCATTCTATCACTATATATTTATCCCATATTTATCACTCTATCATTCTTTTTTATATCACATATCATTCTATCCTCTATCCTATCACTTTCACTCTATCATTCTATCTATCCATCTTCTATCATCTATCTTACATTCATCACTATATCTTATCAATCCTATTATTCTATCAATCACTATATCATTCTATCAATCATATATTTCATCACTCATTCTCACATTCATCACTTTTCCCATCCTCTATCCTATCTTCTACACTATTATTCTATCACTATATCATTCTTACTCTATCTTCTATCCCATATCATTATATCATTCTGTCACCATCATTTTATCCTATATCATTCTATTACCCGACTTAATCATTCTAACCCCCTATCCTCTATCATTCCCCTCATTCTTTTCCCAAACTTCATCACTTTATCATTCTTCACTTATCCATGTTTATCATTATCCTTATTCTATCACTATATCATTCTATCACTATACTTCATTGTTCTATCACTATATCATTATATCATTCTATTGTTCATCCTTTTCATTCTATCGTTTTTATCGATCTCTATATCATTCTATCCCCTTTTTTTTTCACTATCACTATATCTTCTATCCCATCATTCTATCACTATATCATTCTATCATTATTCATCACTCTCTCATTCTATCATTCTATCATTATCATTCATCACTATCACTCTATCATTCTATTCCCCATTTTTGAACAAAATTTTATTTCAGACTGTACAGGTTCGATTCTGTCAAACGTTTGTCCTGGGACAGATGATAGGATGTAATCAGTTTTTTGCTGTGGGGATTACAGTGATAAACTAAACTGTTTAGATATTCATAAATTTACCCCTTTATAAAGCGTTCCCCAAAAATTACAACATGAGCTGAACACAGACGAATATTTTGGTTTTAAACTTAAATGAAATATCTCTCTCTTGCGTCCCTTAGATTGATGAAAGCCTGGGGACGAACTTGTGCAGTTTGTTGAACTCTTAAACTAATGTAGCTGCTGCTATTAGCAAAGAAAAGCATAAGGCTCTTGAACTGCAATTTTATAAACTTATAATGGAAAATTCATTAGAGTCGTGTTTCCCAAATGTAGAAATAATCTTACGAATTTACTTGTCTTTAATGATTGCTAACTGCAGCGGAGAACGTTCTTTTTCAACATTAAAGCGTATAAAAGTGAGTTAAGAAACATGATGGGACAAGATTGTCTAAATAACCTCACCTTAAGGAACATTGAATATAATTTACTTAGAGAATTGATTTGTCTAGTATTATCTCTAAATTTGCTCACATTAAATCGAGACAAGTTTGTAAAAGTTGCGTTTTATTATTTATTATCATTCAAAACCTAGGGCCCCGCGCTAAAATTTGCTACAGGCCCCGCGCTGGCCTAATCCGGCACTGAAGGAGATCACATATCGCCTCAAGGGTACACCCTTCGTTTTCCTCGTGAAGCGATCGAAATATTGTTTCTAATGATCCCTGATTTCCTTGTATTCGAGATCGAGTTCTTAGTCTTATAGGAGACGGGTGATAAAACATAGGCCTCATATTATAAATTTATAGTTGTAACCTTGTGATGAGAAAGGGAGGGTTAGAAGTTAGAACACATTGTAACAACGAGTAAAATCGAGGGAAGACGAGACAGAGAGCAACAATTTTGGATAGCCTGACTTCATGGTACGGAAGAGAGTCAACATCTGAGATGATAGCAAACACAAGAGAGAGATTAGATTTGCGGAGATCCATGATCGACCACGCCAGTCGGCACGGCACCTGTTGATGATGATGAGTCGTAACCAAGGCGCATAGATGTGATAGATGACTTGAACCATGGGCCACGCATGAACATGCCAGCAACAAAAACAGTGAGGGGGTGGGCGGGTTATTCATGGCTAATAAGTATGCAAGGACCAAATAAAAGTGTCTTTAAAGTTAACTTTGCATGTTCAGATTTGACATCCCCATCTTCATCAGCATGTTCAGATTTGACTAACTTTGAAAAATCGTTTTCTTGTAGAGGAATCGATAACAGTATGAAATAGTTCAAGTATCGAGAGAATCGACTACTTTTGAAAACAACGGAATTCTTCAACAATCCGAAGCCATTACCTTACCAGTTACCTGCTTGTCTGTAATTACCATTTGGAGATCTTTATTCTTTGAAATTATTTTAAGGATACCTACATCGGTAGATGTATTTATGAAAATTATCTGTTCAATTTTGCAACAAGAGACCAGGATACGTTTGTTTTGGTATGTGCTTTTTGTTAGTTCCGACAAATTGTTGAATTATTTTGAATAATTGCAGCAGCAGAGAGGATTCGAGAGCAAGCAAGCAGGAGCAACTTAAACTAACACTACAGTAACAATGCACTTGTAATTGAGGAGTGCTGCACTCCCACCCTAAGATGAGTGATCGCTCTGGGATTAAGGCAAATATGTGTTAGATTTATGTTGTCATGAACTTGAATTTTAGACGTCAATTCAGAAGAGCCAGCCATCATCCATGCATGGTCACATGGCGTGACATGGTGGTCTTTTCGCCGAAGAAGATCAACCGTCAACGATTCTAGTTCAATCAGTTGAATCAGTAATCAGTACAAAATCAAAAGAAATTATGAAATTGATTTCATGGACGAACTTACCAAACTTCTGCTTATTTAGCAAGTTTCAAGTAATGCTAATTTATAATATATAAGGAAGACTCAAGTCATTCTTGCCTTTCGTCCACTTGAAATATATTGCATAAATCTGTGCAATGTTGTCTCTTGTGTATAAACTAATTAAACTTCATTTCTAATTCATGAAAGACAGCTTTTCTGGAAGAGACAACTGCTGTACTGTTGACATGGGGAACAATTGCTGCATTGCCTGTTTAACAAGTATAAAATAGGCCCATCTGACATATGTACATGTGGCACCAGCAAGATGACAGAGACACACATACTGCAAGAATATCCAACGTACATGGAACAGAGAAAAAACACATGGCCAATCCCATATCAGTCCAAGACAAGCTATACGGAGATGTACATGGACTCCGGTTGACCACTAACTACTTTAAAAGTATACAAATCGATGTCTGAAACGTTGGAAGAAGAAGAAGAAGAAGCTGCATTGCAGTCAGACAGAAAACAGCTGTAGCACTGGTTATTAAATCTAGGGACCGCCGAAGGATAAGCACCAGAGCTTCAAATGGTGCTGAAGATGTAACGAAACCCACCCATGCTAACTTAAGGCTGCATGAATGAGATAGATTTATGGGGAAATCTGGTACATCATTCAAGTCTAAGAGTAAGAGTAATCGCGAGTGAGAGAGAAATCTTGGGACAACCAATTCACAGACTTTATATATACAAAACTTGTGATTCAAGCTTGTGTTTATTTTAAAATTTACATTTCTGTCATCAGATATCAGCCATGAATAGTTTGCACATTTCTGTCATCACATAGCGTATTCTTCATGTATTGTTATATGTTACTTAGGGCCTGCAAACAACTTAACCATGCTGATCTATTCTGGAAAACTAATTCATTCTCTTTTATGGAGTTGAGTCACATATTTCTCACCTCTCAGTAAAGTTCGTTTCCATAGGGTAAATTTCTTGAACCATTTGCCTCCCACTTCAGTGTCTTCTTTGTGATTCCTTGATCATTTCTGAGTTATACTAACATATCTCCATATCAGGTATTGGCCATGGACTAATTTGCATTTAATTTCTGTCGTCAGGTATCGGCCATGGCTGTCATTTTACACATACTTGGTATGCTGATTGCCATATTAACAAGTGTCGGGCATCATTTTTTTATACTGACAATAATCTGGGACAATCAGTTCCCGAGGAAAAGTTGAATCCAAGCAGCAGGAAGAGGTTCAGCAGGTAAGCAGTGCTACTTTGCTAATATTGGATTGTTAAATTTACATTTATCATTCATCAGGTTAATCATTCTACAAAGAAATCTGCAGTAGACTGACAGACAAACACTGGATATCATTATGGAAAAAAACCTTAGCAGAACAGACCAGGTCATTATAATTCGCCTACACAACAGACACTTACATAAACTATCAAACAAGATCACACTTGAGGATCTAAACTTCAAGTAGCATGTCCTGAAAGACTGTCTTTTCCTGGGAAGCAACATGTGATCACACCCATTCGACCTTAAAAACTAAGCTTTTGGGAAACATGACGCTGACTGCCCAGTTAGTGGTCCACATTAAATTAAATGCATGACCAGAAATTGCAGGAGAAGAAGAAACAAATTTGATTTTATTGTTGTCTGTGCATATCTCTCCATAGTATCATGATCTCATCAACTCTCGATAGGTCTGTGTAAGTCTGAAATCAATTCATTTTTTACTTACTTATTGACATCATACTTGGTGATATATGAGGCCTAAGTAAGAAATTTCCATGCTCTCTTGTTCCCTGCAACTCTTTATCCAGAATGACTTCCCAGAGTAAAAAAAAAGTGGCAAAACATGAACATGCTCTTTGACATACATCATACACATTCTGCATAAAGTGACTGAAATGTGATTAATAGAGAGAGTCAGACATTCAGTAAAAGAAAGAACAAAAAATGTGAGGGACTGTCGGGTCAGATGAGCCCAAGCATTCCCTTAGGCTGACAATTTTTGGATGCAGCTGTCCTATATGATAGGTGTGTGAACTGGGGTGCAACATGTTCTCAACACAAACCACAGACTTGGTTAATAAAAACAAACGCAAAAAAAAATCACTTGCAACCTTCGGAATAGTGTACCACATCAGAGATATTGCAGACAGTCCTTCCTCATTTGGCTTCAGGTTGTTCTTGAAACTTGCTGCTCTGTAAAATTAATGTACTCCTTGGGCATTTTTTATCTTTCAGCATACATTTCCTTCCAGTTGTCTTGTAACAAACATTTATCTCTCACATTGGGATAAAACCACATATTCCGATATGAGTAAATATGTGAAAAGTACATAAATATAATTGCGTTGCATTATAACTGATTATTTACTCTGAATATAGATATAGAATATATAGCTTGATATAGATTGATAAGACCATTATCATTGCACTACGGTGAATAACCACATTACATAGGAAGATCTCGGTGGTAATGCACTAACTATGTAGCATCTGCATGGTACGGTATGTTCTCATTCGTTCTTGGTGAATAACCACATTACATAGGAAGATCTCGGTGGTAATGCACTAACTATGTAGCATCTGCATGGTACGGTATGTTCTCATTCGTTCTTGGTGAATAACCACATTACATAGGAAGATCTCGGTGGTAATGCACTAACTATGTAGCATCTGCATAGGTACCGGTATGTTCTCATTCGTTCTTGGTGAATAACCACATTACATAGGAAGATCTCGGTGGTAATGCACTAACTATGTAGCATCTGCATAGGTACCGGTATGTTCTCATTCGTTCTTGGTGAATAACCACATTACATAGGAAGATCTCGGTGGTAATGCACTAACTATGTAGCATCTGCATGGGTACCGGTATGTTCTCATTCGTTCTTGGTGAATAACCACATTACATAGGAAGATCTCGGTGGTAATGCACTAACTATGTAGCATCTGCATGGGTACTGGTATAACTTTGAAGAGTGTAACAAGTTTTCTAGGAATTTTGTTTTAATCGTTTTAATGACATTTACCCAGGCAGCAGCTTTGAAGTCTTCTCTTATAAATTTTCACAGTCAGGTGTTCTTTTACATGCTTAACTTGAACATGGAAACTACATTTTATCGTCCATCTCTGATAGTACTAGGTGCTCACAATCTCATCTACCTACATTAAGATTAGGGACATCTGGAAAACTATCTGATCACTTCACATGGGAGAACGACCAAGTACTTTTGTAGCAAGTAATGAACACCTTACTTCCATCTTACAGAGTCCTAATATATAGCTCCTTCCTTCATTCCTTCCTTTCGTTCGCTTGAAATATGTCTATATATTCAATGTTGTCTCTTGTATGAACTTCACTGTCTTTTGTAGCTCACACAGAGGTCCGTGTAGTTTTATGTCGAGTGTTGTTTCGTTAGGCCAGTGAGTTTGCCTCAGTGTATCATAATCGGGGCAGTCTTGAAGTATGTGCTCTGCAGTCTGGTTTGCCTGTCCACATGTACACATGGCTGAATTGCCAATCTTGAATTTTGTATACTGCGAGCTGATTGTGTCCTGTTCAAAGGGCAGAATAACAACTTGTTCCAATCTGCTCATATTATAGTAATCGTCTTGTGTTGGTATTTGTGGCTTTCTCATTGATTTAATCATTCTTTTCTTTTGGTGGTAGGTAACTGGCACATCCGCTGCTTCCTGCAGCACCTTCCTTGGCCAATCGGTCTGCTGTTTCATTTCCTGGTATTCCACAGTGAGAGGGTATCCACTGCAAGACGACCCTGCGATGCTTGGACAATTTAATATATAGCTTAGATCTGTGTAATGAATTGAAAATCAGTTTTGTAAAATGTGAAAAAAGTAATGGCTTGTGCCAGGACCCACAGGAAATTCATGAAAATCTAGAACCAAGCCAGCAACTACAATATTTCAGTCAATGAAGCAATGCTTGTCGTCTCTATTTGATGTATGTCTACTAATATGTGTTGTTTATTTATATATAAGACAAGATTTCTCTAGATTTGTTTATCTATTGAATTGTTTCTAATCTGCCCATATGGTACCGGGGCCCACAAGGGAGCAAAGAATAGTACCACTGCAACCTACAAAGCATGTCGTAAGAGATAACTGATGTAGGCCCTAGGGACGCAACCTTAGTCAATAAAAAGCAGCACAGAAATCAGATGTGCTGGCCTATTTGTAGATGCATAACTGGCACAATTAACAATTGCTCTTAGGCTCCGATCACATACAAATCACACAGGGTGGTGGAGAAGTGGTTGATATAGAGTGGTTGAAGAAGTTTCTAATCCTTTTGAAGTTTTGGTTATTGAACTGGCGTCATTGCACTCCAGACCTATAGATGCTCAGTCATCCACAAAAGATATCAAAGGGTATGCTTACTGATGATTCCCATGGCTTTCTGGTTAAACACACTCCTCACTGTCTCCGCCAGGCATACAGTTCTACTTGTTCAACGGGTAACTCCCAACCGCTTAAATCGCTGGACCGATTCAACATGCCTTCATCCAACACGCAGTCGCAAAGAGACCAAAGAACATCCCACTTATCCATCTTCAACTCTCTGACAATCGATGCTGTTGATGCAAGCCTGTCTGTTCTCTCACTGCCGCATGCCCAGGACAATAGATTCTTGTAAGTCTCTAGAGGTTAGAAACTTCAATAGACAACATCCACCCATACCGATACCTGCCATTTTGATTCTTTCTCAGCATCGAGTGTCAGATACAACAAAGGCCCCAGTAAGCGGAGTCCCAGAGAGCAATTGGAGGGCAGCAGTAACAGCCTCAACCTCCATCCTCACACTGGAAGTAGTTGTCCTATAAGCTCCACTTTGCTATGTAACAACCCTACCATTTGTGCTGTCCATTATTTTGAAGTTTATTTCTTATATTACATTTTGTTCTGAAGCAGGCTACCATTTATTTATTATATTCTTGTTTATCCCATATCTCTAGGAACTTCTTGAGTTGATGGGTTTGTACAGTAAACCTAAGACAAAATCTAATGAGAAAATAATTCAGTCAGCTGCCATATTCATGAGGAAACTGTATGAGAGTTTGAAAGATGAGGACTCTTTGGAACACACTGGCGATGACACTCGTATTCACATCAGCAGTGGAATTAATGCATCAGCACTTGGACTAGATCCAGCAAAAGTGGAGGGAGCAGATGTGATTGTCAGTTACGTTAACAATGGTAATAATTATTTGTGTCATTGATTTCATATATGCTCATTCTAGATGTCATCTGTATTATCTTTAGTTTCTTATATGCTGTCCTGAATGTCTTCTTTGTTATCCTTGATATCATCTATGCTGTCATGAATATCATCTGCACTATTCTTAGCTTCTTATATATCCTTAATTTCATCTATGTTGTCCTTGACATCATCTATGCTGTCATGAATGTCATCTGCGCTATTCTTAGCTTCTTATATATCCTTAATTGCATCTGTTGTCCTTGATATCATCTATGCTGTCATGAATGCCATCTGCGCTATTCTTAGCTTCTTATATAAAAAAACAAAATTGTGGTTACTGCCTGTATTACCGCTTTTTAGGACGGTGTAGGGCAGGTGGGACGAGAGCATGAAGAATTTAATAGCCGCATGGCTAGTGCAGTCGCAGTGAAGCTGTTCAGGTTAGGATTTTTTATTTATGCCCACAACAGAAAAAAATCCTTTGGCCTTACTGTGAATTGAACAAGGGTTTGATATATGCTATCCTTAATTTAATCTTTGTTGTCCTTGATATCATTTTTGCTGACCTGAATATCATCTGTGCTATCCTTATATGCTACTTTAGTTTCATCTTTGTTGTCCTTGATATCATCTCGCATTTTTGACTCAGAACTGGACACAACAGAATGAACAGACACTTACACAGACTAAAACTAGTTCCATCACCCACATGTGCTTGTGGACAGACCGCACAGACAGCTGAACACATCCTGCAAGATTGTCACCGGATGAATGAACTGCGGAAAGAACACTGACCAACAGAGACAGACATCAACACAAAGCTGTTTGGAAGCCTTGATGAACTAACAAATACAACAACATACATCCAGAGAACCGGACTCATCGTGTAGACATTGAACATCAGCGAACGAGAAGAAGAAGAAGATCTATGCCATGAATGGACAGACCTAGAAGTTGACCTAAATATTGAATGGACAGAACTAGTAGTTGACCTAAATATTGAATGTTCTTCTGTTTAAACAAATGCTATCTTATATCATTATAACTTCACAAATTTATTTACTCTTGTGTAATAATTTTTTGTCCTTTCGGCAGTTCGTAAAGTTTCAACACTTCGGCACGAAAGAGACAGTTCATTTTATTTTGAGGTGCCAATTGGAGAGCAGATGAAGGGAGCAGAACTGCGACTCTACAAGGAAGTGTCTCCTGTGTATAGAAGTGGAACATTTTCCATTAATCTCTATGTTATCAGGCAGGGACAGGACTGGGAGTAAGCAACTTGTTTCCTAATGCTAACTGTAAAATTATTAAACATTTAATTAGTGGTGGGACCTCTCTAATTATAGATTTAACTAAAATTATTAAACATTTAATTAGTGGTGTGACCTCGCTGTCAAGGGGGGATTCTGGTCTGGAAACTTTTTTCGTTGCTTTCCTATTAATGTAGAATTTGTATTACAATTTTGAGATATTATGACGTAAAGAGTAGAAAAGTTTAGTTTTCAAAATATGTCAACACGTTGCCATGGAAAAATAAAGATGGCCACAAACACTAAATTTCAAATCCTAAGTTAAAAGTAATGAATATAAATGACTTGTTTTCACTTAAGTAGCAATTATATCTAAATATTACACATGCTTTTTAGGATATATTAAATTTGAAATGAATTTTTGGGTAAACACACCCCCCAAAAGCAGATTTTTGACGAATTTTGAGGACATTTTACCCCAAAATTTATAAAAATGTAATATTTAATATATCCTAAAAGCATGTATAATATTTTAGATATTACAATCTCACCTTAGAGTGAAAAACAGAATTCATTACATTCATTACTTTCAGAGCCTTAGGGATTTGAAATTTTGTTTTTGCCTGCCATTTTGTATTGTTTCCGGTCTTTTCAAGAGGTCAAAACCTCATCAGAGAAAATCTGCAGTAGACTGGAAGACAAACACTGGATATGATTATGGAAAAGACTCCTCAAAGACCTAAGCAGAACAGACCAGGTCATTATATTTCGACTACGCACCGGACACTGCAGACTCAACAAACACTTATACAGACTAGGAATAAGTCAAACAGCTCTCTGCCAGTGTCAGCAGGCAGAACAGACACCAGAGCATATCCTGCAAGACTGTCCTCTTCTGTGTGAGCTGAGAAGCAACATGTGGCCACACCCAGTCGACCTGAAAACTAAGCTTTGGGGAAACCTGACAGACCTGAAGCTGTCTGCCCAGTTTGTGGTCCACAGTAAATTAAGTGGCATGACCAGAGATCGCTGAAGAAGAAGAAGAAGAAGTATTGTTTCCATGGCAACACTGTGACATTTTTTTATTACTAATTTTTTTCTATCATTCTAAGTCATAATCTTTCAAAATGGTTATACAAATTTTACATTAACGTGAAAACAACGAAAATAGCTTCTTGATCCCCACACTACCAATTCCCCTTAAATTATTAAACATTTAATTAGCGTGGGACCTCTCTGTTAAATTATTAAACATTTAATTAGCGATGGGACCTCTCTAATTATAGAGTTAACTGTTGAATTATTAAACATTTAATTAGTGATCTGATCACTCCAGGTCATAGTTTTCTTACCAATTCTGAACTATTCTGATACTTAACTATACAATTAGTTATGAGAAAACTTCTTATTGTGATACTACAACCCAGATTATTTATTTTCTGCAGAGACAAGATTCTTGAACAGGAGTCTGTACTTGAAGTTGAGTGGGACAGGACAGGCTGGCTTATACTAGATGCCACAAAGGCTGCTGGGAACTGGAGCAGTGCTTCTTACATGAACATGGGACTGTATCTCAGTGTGGTTGATGCCAATGGTTAGTAGTTTTTTATTTGTTTGTTATTAATTCAATTATTCTAGCGCCCGTGTAGTGCTGGGGCCCTGAAAGGGAAGCAAAGAAAAGTACCGCTGAGCTACAAGCCATGTCGTAAGAGGTGGCTGAGGTAGGGGCCTAGGGAAGCTTATTATTTATTATCATGAATTTTAAAATAAATGTTTTCCAACTGAAGATGGAATATTTCAGCTGTAACAAGCATAGATACCCAGTAATAAAAATGGAACAGTTAATAACTATGCTCTCCGCCCGAGTGGTTACCGGGGCCAAAATTTAGGGTGTAAAGAATATAACCACTGTTGCCTGCCATGCATGTTGTAAGAGATGACTAAGGAGGTTTGGCTGAAATCGGATGCACATGTCCTAAACGTGTAGAAGTCTTATGCGTTTAGGGGCCTACAAAACCAATGTGCAACGTATACATGTTCTTGGCAAAGATCAAATATCACAGTGATTAAAATTGGTTGTAAAGAACGAACGCAAAGAAGAAGAAGAACTATGCTCTCTTAACTTACACAGGGAGGGGGCTGTTCATAGAGGTAACTCATGTCTCTGTGAGTTTCCAAGTCTGGGAAACTTGATTACAAAAGAAGAAAAAGTCTGGTGGTAGTGCATCTCCAACATATGCCGTCTCTTGACATGTTGGTACATTCTGACAGACTTCTTTTCATTCACTTAAAATATTGTCTATGTATTCAATGTAATCTCTTGTATAATAAACGTAACTGTCTTTTGTCGCCCATGTGGTGCCAGGGCCCATAGGGAAGCAAAGAATAGTACCATTGCACCTACAAGACATATCATAAGAGGTGACTGATGTAGGACCTAGGGAAGCTACCCTAGTAAATAAAAAAAAAAGTTAAATGCATATCCTTTACAGGACTTGCAACCAATCCCAGCTTTTAACGCTGTTTGTGATTTTTCTAGGCATTATTACGTTCAGTAGTTTGCCATTGCTTTCTGAATGGGTGGTGCCATCGTCCTTTTGTAAAATCGTCAAACAATTTGCAACCAAATTGTCCACAGCGTGATTCGAACTCAGAACGTCGGGGTTAATAGACCGAGTCACTATCCCCAACACCACAGACGCCACCAGTAAATAAAAACATCAGAAATCGGATGTGCTGGCCTACTTGGAGGTGCATAACTGGTACAATCACTCTTAGGCTCGGATCACATACAAATCACAGTGTAGTTAACAAGTGGTCGATATGGATCGTAAGAATAAGAATATCCTACATATTTCTTTTACTGTCTTTTGTAGCTCACACAGATTTCTGTGTAGTATTCTGTTTTTACATACTACTTATATTAATTCCTGCTTGCCATCATCCTTTCCTTCTATAATTGTTGTCAATAGCATTACTTCCTTGTTGCTACATTTATTAGAAATTAATTTGTGCTTTCTCATTTCTCTCAGGAAAATCACACGAGCCTCGGGATATTGGAATTGTTGGAAGAAAAGGACCAGCAGACAAACAGTCTTTTCTTGTAGGATACCAAGGCATTCCTAGTGAACTTCTCTCAAAAGTAAGGTCCTTTCGAAATAGAAGATCTACTGAGAGTGATGGCAAATCCTATGCAGATAATCCATATGCTGATTACACCAGGAGTGGTATGTTGTCTGTTTTATTTTAAACATCGTTCGCTTGAAATGTTGTTTCTTGTATATTTCTCACGTTCACTTGAAATGTTGTCTCTTGTATCCTTCCTTTTGTTCACGTGAAATGTTGTCCATATATTCAATGTTGTCTCTTGTATCCTTCCTTTCATTCAAACCACCAGATGAACTCACTCTTTGCATGGAAATTTGTAGTTTAGATATAGCTGTAAATGTATTTATTGAATGAATTTAGATACTAATATTCAACGCTTGTTTGCATTATCTGAAAAAAACATTGTGTGGAGGTGACCATGTTGAGTGTTCATGTTTTGCTCATGATTGGTGCTAACATGTGCACATATATAATAATTATATGTGTACACATAAGTTAAATATTTATTATTGTTTGATGGTTTTGGAAAATCCTGATAGTTCAACTTGAGGCTAGAACAAGCAGTTTAAAACACCCTTTTTTACCCTTTGCAACATGTATGTAATTAAGCTCAATTTTAAGATACAAAGAAATAACAATAGTCGAGTTTTATAATTTTTACATTGTCCACACTACGGAAGCTACCCGCAAGCCAAATTTCAAGTTTGTAGCATGTTAGAAAGTATGAAAAATAAATGGTACAGACCCACACACACAGTCACAACTTTGACTTTTATGTATATAGATATATTTGTTATTGAATATATGAGTTATGGGATGAATCATATTGTTAATTCAACAAGGACGAGCCTAAAGCCACTGAGTTTATTTTTCCGCAGCTAGTCAAGCTTATAAATGTATCTTCTTTGAACGCTCCATATCGACCATTTGTTAACCACTCTGTGATTTGTATGTGATCTGAGCCATAGAGCTATTGTACGTTGTGCCAGTTCTGCACCTACAAGTAGGCCAACACATCCGATTTCTACCATGCTTTTATTTACTAGGTAGCTTCCTAGGCCCTACATCAGTCGCATCTTTCGACATGCCTTGTAGGTCGCAATGGTACTATTAATTGCTTTCCTTCGGCCCCGGCACCACGTGGATGCTAATCCTCTGTGTGTTTCTGTGTAGTGAACAATAGAGCCACAGTCCCATGTAAAAGTGTCTGCTAATGGTTGTGGCTGGTGCTGGCGACACCACACTGTTGAAGAAAACAAACAACTATAGAAATAGAGACAGAAAAAAATCAAACCTGCTCACGAAGATTCAGTGGTCAAATTTTAAAAAGCGCAAGATTGAATTGGGTGTCCTTTTTTTGGTATTTGCCGAAAACTGAAGATTCTTCTGTGTTTGCCTGCTGTCAATTCAGGCACTAGTCATGAAGCTTGGTATTGCGCTTCTGATTTTTGCGTAAAGACAGCTTCTACAATTTGATTGGTGTCCCCGCCATGCAGGCGAGCCATTGCTGACTTCAGAGGTACTTGGAGATTAGATCCTTCAAGTGTGATCATTACAGGAAACATATAGTCCGAACCACTTGCCATGAGTCCTCATACAAACTGAAGATAAACTCAACTACCCATAATCTCATTACATCTAGTGCTAACTGCTCTTTACTGCCGTTTATCATTTTTCCTGATATGTTGCACATCATTTCCTTTTGTGATCCTTTTGTTTTGTTTGATTATTGTATTCAGACACAATTCTTGTATTCTCTGTTTGTAGGATATCCTAACTACAGGGCACATAACAACTGCCAGAGACACAACCTGTATATCAACTTCAGGGATCTAGGTTTTGATCAAGAGGTATGTATATATTTGATTTCTCTTTTTGAAGACTGATTTAAAAAAAAAAATCAATTTCACCTGTGTAAGTGCCTGGTTCCACTGGGAAGCAAAGAATAGTAACACTGCGACCTACAAGGCATGTCATAAGAGGCGACAGAGGTAGGGGCCTAGAAAGATAGCCTAGTCAATAAAAAAAGTGTAGCAAAATCGGATATTCTGGTCTACTTGTAGACCATAACTGGCACAACACACAATTGCTCTTAGGCTCGGATCACATACAAATTACAAAGAGTGGTTTAACAAGTGGTCGATATGGAACGTCAAGAGGAAAAACTTGTTTATAACTATTTTTCTTGTTGTCCCTGTATTCTATTATCTCTTTTATGTTACTATGTTCTTTCTTCCTCGTGACTTATTCTCCTCAATGAGAATCCAATCTCATTTATTGATAACAAAACATTGTTGCTGTGTAGAAAAACAGTTCAGAAGATAGCATTTTAATTCTTGTTTATCTCTATCAATATTAAACTGAATTCTTTATTGTACATCACAACCACTGATTTATATATTCCTGTTTTCAGTTTCTCATTGCCCCAGAAGGATACTCAGCCTTCTATTGTGCCGGAGACTGCTCGTTTCCTTTGGGCATTCATATGAATGCTACAAATCACGCCATTGTTCAGACACTTGTTCATCTAATGGAGCCATACAACGTTCCTAAGCCATGCTGTGCACCAACAAAGTTTGGCACCATAACCTTACTCTATTCGGATGATAACTCTAGCGTTGTTCTGAAAAGATTTCGAGATATGATTGTCAAAGCTTGCGGCTGTCATTAATAGCCGTGGTATTCTAATGTATGTCGCCAGAAACGCATTATGTTTAGTTTTGACTGTGAAACTGCTTTGTGGGAAGTCAATGGAATGTTATTTTGGATGAATGGAACATATGTGCATGTCGAAGAGTAGAAAGACATGTTGAGCAAACAGTTTTTGTCTGTGTAGACATCTGTAGTTTAGACAGTATATGATGATTGCCATACATAATGTTTAGTGAAATTGAATATTGTGTTCACGATTCTAAGAGATTGTGTATGTAATGTTTCGTAGTATTTGATATTATAAAAGGTGGTGGTAGGAGAGGGAGTCACACTATATATATATATATATTATGATCAGAGATAGTTTCCTGTACAACCAATTCCCCAACCTACCCTTCTGAAAATTGGTACCAGATCTTCTGAATTGAAGGGAAAGTTGGAAGCATCACTCAAGCTAATGTGTAACTATACCACTGTTGACACTTACAGCTAGCTTCAGCTGAATATGACTGAACCCGTATACGAGTACACTAAGTGTATAAAAATAAGTTTGATTCGGTTTTACAGTTATTTTTAAAATTATCAATGGAACACAGTACAGAAAATGTAAAGGAACCCTTTTATACCTCAAAGTACATTGGGTAAAACGTAGTTAGGCTTTGTATTTTTTAATTGATCGTCGGCATACAATGGGTAATGTGGTGAACATCACGCCGGCCTCCTTTATTTCCAAGTGCTTTTTCTGGTACCTAGTTTGAGGCTGGGTCAACCTGAGAACCATTTACTATTGGACAAATAGTAGACCGTAGACAGACAGTTTAACAGTAGATCACTACTAGCTTAAGAAACGAGTTCACTAACAACTGCGCTGTTGCGACTTCACTATAATGTTACTCTCCACAAATTTCTTTTGAGATCAGTGTTCTTAAATTCTGTTCATACAGCCTTTTTCTCTTGTCACCACTGATTATCTTTCCTATCTTCCCCAGTGGGTTACAATCTCATTTCCGCAGACTAAATTCTAGTCCTTCATAAATTCTGTACATCGTTAACTTATTGCCCAGAAATGTGTCTCAGTATATTCCTGCCATAATCAAATACCCATACAGTATTCACTCCCTGATAGAAATTGTATAGGGTATGTAGCTTCATTTTTTGTTCAACATTTGAAAACTGTTATGTGAATTGTTTCATTATAACATGGGATTTGTTTAACGTTATGTATTACTTAGAATTGTTGTCCTGTATTTTTTTTTTTGCTCTGCTTTTCAACTTTGACATTTTTGGTATATTACTTCAGTTGTGTACTTTTACTGCATTTATTTGTTTTAAAATATAACTACTCTAATATCTTGTTGTTTTTGTGTGTTGTGTGTAGTTATGAAATGTGTAGTCATTTTTCTTTAATGTGTTAGAAATGGTGGAGATATTGCTGTAGATATGCCTTAATTGTTAGGGAATAATGTGTCGGAGAGTTTGCTGGTTGTGTTCATAAAAACACTTGTCTATAGATCAAGGCAATGGGTGCTGTAAGAAATAAGGTTTGAATCCTTTGTTTGCTAATTTTTTTTTTTTCCAGAAGCTCCTAATACTTGTTCGCTGTCTATTTATTGATTATATTCATTGCTGCGCTTCCCTGGCATTCTTCAAACTTCCTATTCCTTCTTAGGGAATAACTGAAAATTGTTTCAGTGTCGTTAATCAAAGGGAGTGAATTTAACCCCTAACTGCTTATGTCTACAGACTTGGTGGGCAATTGTTTGAGTGTTTAGTAGTCATTCACTTTTGTCCCTTATTAGTGTATCTTCATCTTCAAACTCTCCATATCGTACACTTGTTAACCGCTCTGTGTGATTTGTATGTGATCTGAGCCTAAGAGCGATTGTGCCAGTTATGCATTTACAAGTAGGCCAGCACATCCGATTTCTGTAAAGCTTTTTATTTACTAGGTAGCTTCCTAGGTGCTTATTTGTAGATGAAAGGACTACACAACTTTGCTAAACATGTGGGCAATTGTTTATTTGAGTCTTTAGTATTCACATTTGTTCCTTATTTGTAGATGAAATGACTGCTAAACGTGTGGAGTGACAATGCTAAACGTGTGGAGTGACAATGCTAAACGTGTGGAGAATGATGATAACTGATGGTTGTGCTGCTCTATTTAATGTAAAACTAATTGTTACAGAAATAACTGTAAGAACGTGTAACTAAGAGGAGGATCATAACATTTGGTGACAATGGGTAAAATTCAGAGGAGGAGAAGAAGAAGAAGAGATCATGGAAGACAGGGACAAAAAATGTTGGGATGATCTGACCTTGTGGTTCAACAAAAGATTGATGTCAGAGCTGATTAGCTGCAACAAAGAAAGAGAGAGAAGAGAGTTGTGGATAGACATCACCTACATCAGCAGGCATGCCACTTGATTGAAGAGCATTATAAAGATTTGTGTGCTAGTTTCCTGTTCATTCCCTGGACTCAGAGCTGATCTATTTTCCTATTGAAGTTTGCAAAGATGAGGATGATTAAGTCATCATAAAGGATCTTGTTTTGATATCAGCTGTTCCCCCAAAAAAGCTTTATATCATATATATATATGTACATGTTGAAAGTGTTTACCATCATCATGTGCTGTGTAGGCGATCTTTGATCTCCACAAATCTCTGGTATTTGCTATCATCTCAGATGTTGACGCTCTTCTGTGCCATGAAGTCAGGATATCCAAAATTTTATTTCTCTGTCTCATCTCCTCTGGATTTTACCAGCTGTTACAATGTGTTCTAAACATCCCTTTCTCATCACATGCCCGAAAAATGATAACTGCCTCTTTCTTATATTGATAGTTTAAAGTGCTATTAAATGACAAATAAACAAAGTGACTATTCAGTTATACTAAGTAAACCTATTGATTGCTTCTACAGATAGTTTTTTTTAAATATCTGTGTTCACTTTTGAGCACTAGTTGTGTACAGTTGGGATTTGTTTACCAAATATTTTTGTTGTAAATGTCGAGTAATCTTAAACAAAACTTAAAATTTATAGAAGTTTCCACGATCGTTGTTATACAGTAGTGAGTGCTGCAAAATGACCCACAACACCATACGCAAGCTGGAGACATTCTAAAATAAATGTTGGATCCTGCAAATATTCTGGCAAATACAATAGCAAATGAAGAGCTTTTAAACTGAACACAATGAGCATCATTGGAGACCATTATTAGAAGACGGAGGTGGATTGATCAAGTATTTTGTAAGCTCCGAACCAATATAAACCAGAGAACAGAAAAGATAGGAAATGCTACGTGCAAGCTGGGTTTGAATATGAGGTATTCCAAGTGACAGTCTTTGTTTGCTGGAAGAGAGATATCTGTTTGAAAGGTATAGATATATAAACTATTTATGTTGCTTGCAACCTGGGTTTGAATCTGATTATCTTGAGTGACAGCCTGAACGCATTAGTTTAAATAAAACTGTCTTTATTGCCTGTGTTATCACTTTTTAGGGCAGTGGGGACAAGTGCCTGAGGAATTTAATGGTTGCACAGCTAGTGCAGTCACCGCGAAATTGTTCAGGTTAGGATTTTTTCTATATGCCCCAACAGAAAAAAGCTCCTTCACCGTACCAGGAATTAAACCCAGGTATCCCAATTGGGAGCCCACATTCAGCCAGATGCTCATTATTATTTATAGCCTAACATGTCTTTGACTTGTTATGAGCCAGCAATATCACAGTGGCAATTTGATGAATTCATTAGCTAATGTATAGTAACTAAATTCATTGTATGGTCGATTCTCTATTCTACCCATCTGTAAGTGGGTACCCGACGTTCTGAGTTAGGGGAGCATTAGAAATCATTGCCAGAGCTACTGTGTTCAAAAACATTTTTTCTCTTTCTTTATGTTACATATTGCAGTTTTTATAAACAGATGTATTACATTTGTATTTTGTTTAGTGGCTAACTGCTGTTACATACTACATTACCAGTGCCTTATCTTGTTTGTTTATTGTTTTGTTTATTGTCGACTAATTACAGAACAACACTTTACTATGAATCAAAATCTGAAGAATATGTGTGTATATAATAATAATAATAATAATTCCTCTCGTACCGTTACATAGGGCCTGCAAGTAATTTCTCCATACCGCTCTATCTTGGGCAACTCTCTCAATCTCCTCCATGGAATTGAGACTGATATTTCTTGCCTCTCTCAGCAAAGTTCGTCTCAGGTCGACCTCTCTTTCTTGAACCCTTTGCATCCCTCTTCAATGCCTGCTTTGATATTCGTTGATCATTTTCCTCAAGGTGTGTCCAACATATCTCCATCTTCTCTTTCTTATAACAGTTCTCACTAGTGGTTGACCAGACATGTCTCTGATTTCATCACTTCTCCTGAATTCATTCCATTTTAAATTCATTATTTTTCGCAGACATCTATTTTCAAATGCATTCAACTTTCATTCATCTTTAGTCCTTTTTCAACTCTCGCTAGCATATGTTAGGATTGATACAACATTTGAATTGAAAATTCGTAATTTAGTTTTAATACTATATAACTTGCAGTTCCATATTTTATTTAGACTTTTAAAAGATGATGTTGCTTTGCCAATTCGTATCATAATTTCTTTTTAACATTTCCTGTGCAATCAAAATTGCTACCTAAATAGGTGAACTGCTCTGCCCGAGTGGTTACCGGGGCCCAAACTTGGGACTTAAAGAATAGAACCACTGTTACCTGCCACGCATGTCGTAAGAGGCGACTAAGGAGGTTTGGCTGAAATCAGATGCATGTGTCCTAAACGTGTAGAAGTCTATGTGATTAGGGGCTTACCAAACCAATGTGCAACGTATACAACGTATAAAGATCAAACATCACAAAGAGTGATTACAATTGGTCCTAAAGAAAGAAGAAGAAGAAGAGAGGTGAACTGCTCTGTTATTTTATCATTTTAGATTCCAGTGTGATATCTGCATTACTTGCCATAGGTGTCTTCATTATATTTGTTTTTCATAGCTTATCTGCAGTCCAACTTTTGATGCTATAGATAGTTGTGTGTGTGTGTGTGTGTGTATATATATATATATATATATATATATACACACACACACACACATGTGGTGTCTGTAGCTTAAGCGGTAGTGAGCTTGATCACAACCCAGGTGTACTTGGTTCAAACTCTGCGCCAGGCAGTTTGGAAGCAAATTTGTTCACCTGGAAATTTAGGAACAATAAAAATAGACCTTGTCGTTTAGAAAGCAGTGGCAAACTATTGAACCTATAAGTAGTGACTAGAAAATCTATGACTCGTTTACTGTGGTTGATGGCGATGCCCTTTAAAGGGTGGGCCATGATTTTCATTTTTATATATACACATATCTGTACAACCGCAGTTTTTGTAGTTCTTTGTTATGGGTACAGTTTTGATTATCTTGTGTTGTTTTGTTGTCTTAACTATATACAGAGTCTACACATAACACACTGCATTTATGGTGTATATATATCTTCATACCCTGCTGTATTATATCTTATTCTATTATTTGTAATCTTTATAGTTGGGATTACATTTATAAAAAAAATATTCTGTACTTGATTTTATCTTTTCATAAATTTTGTTTGTGGATGTGAATTATTGACTAATGTTTACTTCAGTTCATGTCACTTTTTTATGATTTTTTTTTTATGTGAAAATTATTTGTATCTTTTTGCTGAAAAATGGGATTTTTGGTTTTTTACCCTATTTAATTTTCTTGGTTTATAAAGATGTTTGCCTGTGACTTTTGTTGGTAAACTTACATGTTATATGGTTGAAGATCAAACTATGCAAATGTGCTGTAGAGACACCAGATGGCAGCACATACTACTTAAAACAGAATGATTGAAATAAATCGTCGCAGATGATTTGTTTTTGAAATTTTACTTATGTGTAATGGCCTTCATGTTCACAAACATTTATTTGCGGTTAAATTTTATTTTAGTATCAGCATTGAACTCTGCAGCAGGATTTACGGTTCATTTTACCCCATATGGCTCGTCCTTCTCCGCAGAAATGGCATGCCACTTGCTGAAAGTATTGCACGAACTCCGTAGCTCTGGCTACAATCCTAGGGGTCTCTGGAAAAATGCTTCTGTGAACAGAATGGTGCAGTCTGGACTTTCTTCTGCGTTCTCACTAGACTGGGATCTCGATTCTCAATAAAGGTCATCGTCTGCCTTAGATTGTGAGCCATCCATACTGTATCTTGAACACTGGTATGGTTGGTCCAACATTCTTCCTGTGCTGCTAAATCTTCGCGGCAGAGCGCGATATAGAATCTGTTATCCCATTCTGGATTATTATCCCATCATTGTGAGTGGTTGTTGCACCATGTTATCCGCCGTATGGCCTGGTGCGTCCAGTTTCTGCAAGCATTTGTTACGGGTTAGCATTCCCTAGAATAGAAATCAAAAACATTTATTACTTTTAATAAGTTCAATCAAAATATTATTGTGAAATATGCCTTGTACATTACCTCAATAGTTTTTATATTGTCATTTATGTTTAGAAATAAAAGTATTTGATAATAATACCATCATGTTTCTTCTTCTTTTGTCGTCACACTGTTACCGAGTTGTTCCCAGTGTCATGGTGTTTGTTTTCTGTTTTGTAATGTATCCTTGTACCTTATTCACAAGTCATGTTTGTTCTAATACTAACCATAATTCTAACATATTAACAAGATTAACCATGAAAAGCGTTCAATATCTTCTTCAAACACTCCATATCAACCACCTGGTAACCACTCTGTGATTTGTATGTGATCTGAGCCTAAGAGCGATTGTACATTGCGCCATTTATGCACCTACAGGTAGGCCAGCACATCCGATTTCTGCAAAGCTTTTTATTTACTAGGTAGCTTCCTAGGTCCTACATCAGTCATCTTATGACATGTCTTATAGGTCACATTAGTACTATTCTTTGCTTCCTTGCGGCCCTGGCACAGACTGTGGAACAAAATCAATAAACAAACATGCAATCTAACAGCTTAGAAAAGAAACAAATCTCACAAACAAAATAGATATCCTAAAAACAAGCATGACCCACAACCACCATTGTCGCCAGTGTCTACACAACTGCCCCACCCTAACCCCAACAACCAGTGGCGGCTAGTGATCATTTTGTTCGTAGGGTCACACAGAAATTTTCGGAAAATCAAGGTTTCGGTTAGGATATATTTTAATGTATAAAATAATAAATACATGTTACACCTTATTTTTGGTGGGCCCCTGGCCCACACTGCAACAACTAAAACTAAAATCCTAGTTTATCTCCAAAAAAAACCACATATGTAACTCGGTCAAGACTTGAACCTACAACATTCAGAATGCAAGCCAAACGTCTTTACTACTTAGCTATAGAAACCCCTTACCCACAAATAGCTATTGTTTTACCTGTTTTACATATTTGATCGATGAATGTGATGAACAGCGGCGGTGATAGTACGCATCCGTGTCTTACTCCTGACTCTACTTATAACTTTTCTGATAGTCGCTGTGTTTGTTGGAATCGTACCCTGGCTGTTTATATAGAGGCTCTTGCATAGATTAATTGAAAAAATGAATGAAAATCGTGGCATATTATTTACAGGACGTAGCCATCAACCACAGTAAACGAGTCGTTGATTTTCTAGGCACCACTTATACGTTTAGTAGTATCCCATTACTTTCTGAACGAGGTCTATTTTTACCTTTCGTAAAATCCCCGAAACTAATTTGAACGCGTAGCTAGGGGTTAGTGACTCGGTCTGTTAACCCCGACGTTTTGAGTTCGAATCACGCTGCGGACAATTTGGCTGCAAATTGTTTACGTGGATTTTAACAAAAGGACGATGACACCACCCGTTCAGAAAGCAATGCAAACTACTGAACGTAATAATGCTTAGAAAATCACAAACAGCGTTTAAAAGCTGGGGGTTGATTCGCAAAGTTCTGTAAAGGGAAAATGCAATTAGAAGAAGAAGTTTAAACCAGGTACGCTTGGGTTGTGATCAAGCTCACTGCAACTTGAGCTACAGACACCCACATAGATTCATTAGGAAAAGCAACCAATAAACTACAAATAACATACAAACTAACAGCTTATCAGGGAAAAAATGGGTACAACATCAGTACTAAACTTCATCAAGAAACAACCGATTAAATGGTTCGGCCACATAAGTACACTACCAACAGACAGTGCACCTCCAAGAGCGATGTCGCTCCGATACAATGGATACAAAGCCTATCAGCCCTAAACGACAGCCAACTCTAGATAACTTGGCCAGACAGCTGAGTGGGGTTCCGACCTAGAACAGAAAAGGGGCCGGAAAATAAAGATGTTTGATAGAACACTGCAAGCTTTTTGCAATTTTACTCAATTCTGTGAGTCTATGGTTATTTATTGGTGAAAAATATTCATAATATTAATATTCCTTATTGTTAAACTTAACTTGTTGCATAATATAACTTCGATTTAGCATTTTGTGTTGATTTAAAAATGAATTCGTCTATATACACCAATACTGGAATGCGAGGTCACGTGGTGTAGTTGTGATCTGATTTCGGATATGAGTACGATCGCCCATAAGTTTATGGTTGGCTCTGCCTAAACCCAAAGTCTAACAAATAAATCAACATTAATAGTAATCTTGAAAATGCATACGTAACTCAGACATGATTCAAACCTACAATCTTCAGAAAGCAATCTAAACGTCTTAACCACTTCACTATAGAGACCCCTTACGACTAGCAATAATCATAACACTACTCACAAAACATTCTTTCACTAACCCCAAACCAAACATTATTATTAATAAAAGGAAGAAGCAGTCATCATTTTCCGGGCATGTGATGAGAATGGGAGATGAGAACACATTGTGACAACAAGCACAATCAATGGTAGACGAGAAAAGAGGACAGAGACAATTATGACCATGCTGGTTTTATGGCAGGAAGATTGTCGCGGTAACCATGGCTCTGAAATTACTGAGTACAAGGAATTCATACATGCCTGTATTCCAACTTTGTGACATACAAATTGGACACTAATTGCTAATGAAAAATTAAACGGACAACAACAGAGATGAAATGCATAAGAGATACCGGTCGCATAAGTGACATTGTTTCTTTTCTCCAATGCTGTTTTGTCTCACAGCGACATGATAAGAAGAGATTTCTAGAACGAGCTTTGTTGCGCTTCATAAACAGTGTTTTTTCGTTGCCTGTTACCTCAGATAGCCACCTTTTGCGTAACGGCCTTTTGCTTTGTATCCATTGTATCGAGTAACATTGGTCTTTGAGTTGTACTGTCTGTTGGTAATCTGCTTATATGGTCGAACAATTCAATTTGTTGTTTCTTGATGAAGTTCAGTGCTGATGTTGTACCTCTTTTTCCTGATGTCTTCATGGATGATATTGCAAGCATTTATAAATCTGCATCCATATCCAGTGAGGAGATATGAGAGAAAATGGGAAGAGTCAGACACTAACACTCTGCTGTTAGAGGCACGAGACGTTTGAACACAGAACATTCAGCACAGAACGGGTGTGATTAGTCGTTCTGCAAGCTGGTAAATCTATTGGGAGGAGATCAAACACCTATGAGCATGTTTGGATTGTGTGATCCTCACTAAACACGCATAAAACAGTTGCCAAAGATATATGTCATTGAAGGGAAGAAGTGTGGAGAAGGCTGTTGCAGTTTGAAAGAAAGAATAATAATTATTGACAAACTAATAACGTCGGATTATCATTTCCGTCTGGGAATTACACGGCAACCGAACCGATACCCATTGCTCTGTCAAAATGTCAACAATAACATTCATTTGTCCCTGTCGCTGTGAAATGTTCTGTTGATGTGATAGCAGTTGAGTATTCTTATCATTTGTATAGAAGTATTATGTTATTATTAAAAGTAACACATTCTAGGTTTGCAGATCTAGTAACTAGAACTAGGCTAGTTCTGATAATGTTTAAAGTTATTTAGTGATTTCCGAAGTGACTGTAATCAACTGTAGAGTGTAGTGTAATATATTATAATTATATTTATTATATTATATTTAATATATGTTGTAAATGTGCTAGTTCTAGTAAGACAAGAGTGTTGGTGTCACACAGGGTGTGTTAAAATAAACATTGCAGTGTTATACTTATTGAGCTTAGTTAACACAGTGTTGCAGAAGTATAATGAGATATAATTAACCCTGTTTATGGGTAGATTGCGAAGATAATAAAATTGTTCGATTTTAGTGTTTGACATCATAGAGCAATATATGTTTGACTTCAGCTCATGCTTCGAAGTCAAACGGCAGGCCAATAAGTCAATGCATAACGACTACAATCTATCGAGTCTTTCAACCGCCATTGGCTTCAGATATACTTCCGTGAATATGCAGGTGTTCGCGGTCACAATGAGAGAACATACATACTTGCTAATGCTTCAAAAGCACCTATCATTAGGGTGTTAAAGATTTATAAAGGAGCTACACATTCACTGCCTGTTCGGTGAGTTAACGCAATTCATGTTGCTTGTCGAACAAGACTGAGAGCCCCATGATCAAAATGAGGAGTTTAAAGGGGTTTTAAAGCCAATGGATTGACTTCATTGCACCGGGATTTACCCCATATGGCTCGGTCCTCTCCACAGAAATGGCAGCCACCTGCAAGAGTATTGGCACAAAGCACAACTCCATAGCTCCAGCAACAATCCTAGGGGTCTCTGGAAAAAACTGCACTCGTGAACAGAACGGCGCAGTCCGGATTCGAACCCACAACCCTTGACCACAAGGCAAAGAAAATGAGGAGTATGTTTAATCAGTGAGTCATATAATCCATCATGTATATCGTTTGCTCTAGGAGACTACTTCATCCTGAAGTGAACCATATACCTCATTGTAGCTGCTGGTGCTGTGATTTAATGACTGAAAGAAGACGACAAGAAGATAAACATTATTTTTTTAACTCTTTCCACGCTTTAAGCCGCACACTGCGCCATGGCGAAGTCCTTGCATGCTTTAAGCGACACTCGCATAGAGTTGCTTCCTTATAAGAAGTCTTCTAGTTTTACTTCTTCTGTTTTACTTATAGTACTTTTAACCTTGTTATTCTGTTAGGTTGTCCAGTTTACTTCAATTTAGTATATAATAATATATATATGTTTATTATTGATAAGTAGTTGGGACTACATTTTTTTTTTTTTTTTTTTACTTCCTTGAATTAACTGCTTAAAAATTGAGGAAATAAATGGGCCTGGAAAGAGTTAAATACATGTTGATTTCTATGTGTACTTCACAGGATTTCATAGTCATAGAATCTGATGTACCTTCACTTTTGCAGAGGTGGGCCTCAATGTTGCTGAGTCTCTTCAGTCATGTTTCATGATAGTTTATATTTTTTGGACACTCCAAAACATAGAGGTCATGACCTTGCTGTTTGGTTTGTGTCTAATGCCTTCAAACAAGAAGATCAACACTGTGAGAAGTTGCAGCTTTTGTTTCGAGATGTTGTCGCTGCACATGGTGGATTTATATCTTCACCTGTTGTAGGATTAACTCTTTTTGTAAGGCTATAATGTGTTTTAATTTTTTTTTAAATTTGAAACTTCTTTGAAAGAACTTGTACTTCTGAAGTCGGAGAAGGCCTGCCTGTATGGCAAGGAAACCAATAAACGTAAGCAGGCTTCACGCAAAAATCAGTCAGAAGTGCCACACCAGGCGCCATGGCTCTGCCAAAATTCATTGCGGGTGAATGCAGAAGAAGAAGAAAGAACTGTTATCTTGTTTAGCGCACTGGCTTCATAATTTTTTTCTCTCTAGATGTATTTATTACAGCAAATGTAAACTTAGCCATCAATATTCTTCTTCTTCGAATGCTCCATGTTGACCACTTGTTAAACATCTCTTTGTGATTTGCATATGATCTGAGCATAAAAGCGATTTTACATTGTGCCATTTATGCGCCTACAAGTAGGCCAGCACATCCAATTTCTGTGACGCTTTTATTTACTAGGTAACTTCCTAGGCCCCTAACTCAGTCGCCTCTTACGACATGCCTTGTAGGTCGCAGTGGTACTATTCTTTGCTTCCTTGCGGGTCCTGGCACCACACGGCGACATTGATTCAAGCAGTCTTCTTGAGTTTTGTAAAAAAGCTTTGAAATGCCAGCCTGTTGAAATGTGTCAATAGAAATATCTTATACATTGTGATGAATATTTACAAGGAACCTGACACAGGAAAAATTGAGTACACATTTGAATGCCCTCTCAGATCGCAATCAGTCAATCATGGCGTATTTATGTTGTGGTTGAAGGAATTTGGAATCAAGCATTGCACAAGTAGGGTGATGATCATGCTCAAATCATCAGTTACATCCTGAATCCATCTTCATGGTCTTCCTCTTTGCAGGAATGCTTCCTTCCATATTGAATCGTCACTGTTTCTGTATTTTGTAAAACTATAGTACTTTGTACGTGTTTGCTTCCTTCCATATTGGTCTTCTCAACCCTTCATGTCTCTTTATATGTCCAAAATACTTTAATTTTCTCATTCTTATATGTAGCACCAGCCAGTTATCATTAATTTTGAGTTTTTTCTGGATAGATCTATTTGTTCTCTTCTCTATATGGAGGACTTCTGTAACACATATACAAAAGCACATATATATTTTTCCCCAAATGTCCTTGATTCACACCCATATGCTGCCACTGGGATAATGCCTGCTATTAGTATTCTGAACTTTGTTTTCCTATCTGCTCCATTTCATACTGTTTTTAGCTGTTTAATTTTTTTGTAGGGCCATGTTTAAAAAAAAATTTCTTTCATGCTATTTCCATCTTTTGTTAGCAGTGAACCGAGGTATTCAAAACTGGTCACATTTTCTATTTTCTCTCTATTGATAAAAATATCTTTTGTTTGCCTGTTTTTTTTTCCGTTGTCATTATTTTTGTTTTTACCACATTGAGATATAGGTTGTGCTTTTCACTTTTCCCTTGCACTTCAATTGTTATTATCTAGTATTATCAAATTAATTCAGGAGAAGTGATGAAATCAGAGAAATGTCTGGTCAACCACTAGTGACACAACTGTTATAGGAAAGAGAAGATGGAGATATGTTGGGACACACTTGAGGAGAAATGATCAACGAATATCAAAGCAGGCATTGAAGTGGGATGCAAAGGGTTCAAGAAAGAGAGATCGACCTAAGGAGACCCTGAAAGAACTTTGCTGGAGAGGCAGAAATATCGGTCTCAGTTCCATGGAGGAGATTGAGCGAGTTGCCCAGGATAGAGTGGTATGGAGAAATTCCCTGCAGGCTAGTAACTATAACGGTATGAGAGAATTATTATTATTTAATTATTATCAAATTACTAAAGCATCATTATTATGTCTTTAACTTTCCCCAGAGATGTATCCAGATGACTAGACAGGACATCATTCTGTGTCTACTCTGGAGGGTAGATGTGAATATAATGTTCAGGGGACGGTGTATGCTTCATGAGGCTGTCAAAGTAAGGACATCATTTATATATATATGTTCACCAGTGTGTTGTCCAGGGTTGCAAGGGAAGCAAAGATTAGTAACACTGCGATCTACAAGACATGTCGTTATAGACAACTGAGTAGGGGCCTAGGGAAGCTACCCTAGTAAATAAAAGTGCGCAGAAATCGGATGTCCTGGCCTACTTTAGGCTATAACTGCTGTAATGTACAATCACTCTTAGGCTCGGATCATATACAAATCACAAAGAGTGGTTAACAAGTGGTCGATATGGGCGTTCAAAGAAGAAGGATATATATGTTATCGGCGAGAAAGAGGTTCTGGTCAGTTGAATTTGAGCGCAGACTCCTATTCAGGAGACCGAGTCCGATCCCCTGTAAAGTCAGGGATTTCTTTTCTGTCAAGGGCATAAAGAAAAAATCCTGACCTGCACTGTTTTGCAGCGACTGCACTAGCCATGCAACCGTTACACTCCACAGACTTATGTCACCCTGTCCTACCTTGCCTTAAAAAGCAGTATTATGAGCAGTAACAAGTTTAAAAAATATTTTTTCATTTTATTATTTATATGATTTATGGTTGATTTTTATTCTGATTTAGGTTTCCAATGAAAAAATGCTATTATTTATTCTGTCTCTTCCTGGAGTTGAGAAAGACAAGTATGATGCTGAGATGAGAACTCCACTAATGGAAGCAGCTAGAGGAAGACCCAGATGCCTTAAGGTATGAATGAAAGTTGTAGCATATCCTCTACAGGACGTCACCATCAACCACAGAAATGAGTTGTTGATGTTTTAGGTACCACTTATACTTTCAGTTGTTTACTATTGCTTTCTGAACGGTCTATTTTTCTTCTTCTTCTTCTTCACCATTCAACTCCCAACCGAGCACAGGTCTTCAACAAACTTCTTCCAGCTCTTCCTCTCTCTTGTCATCCCTTCCAATTATTTCCATGATTTACCTATCCTTTTAATATCAGCCTCCAGCTCTCTTCTCCAGGTCTGTCTAGGCCTTCCCTACTCCTCTTTCCCTACAGGTTCCAAAACAGTGCCTGTCTTGCAATGCTTCCGATTAGTCTTCTGAATGTGTGTCTTATCCATCTCTTCCTTAGCTCTTACTCCACTAGTATCTGCTTAGTTCTTTCTCTGAATTCCTCGTTCGTAATCTTATCATACCATCTCAGTCCCTCTATTCTACGTAAACATCCATTTATGAAGATCTGCATTTTTCTGGTGGTTTCTTTTGTTGTGGATACTGTTCGTAAAAATCCGCAGGAACAAATTTGTTTCAAAACTGCCCGTGTGAAGTTTGAACGGTACTCTTGGGTGTGTTTGAGCTCACTAACGCTAAGCCACAGATGCCTAAGGTATAATTCTTTTAATAAAAATTCTGTTTTTGTACTGTTTCTGTTTGTAGTAAATTATCACCTGTGTGTCACGTTTACTAATGTATATCATGAGACTAAATCACTTACTTGCGAGCGCTATTTATATGTTCTGTTGTTCATATTGCTCCGACCTTTAACGCCATGATGGCTGGCATAGTTAATAAAATTTTTCAATTTTTGTCTCTAGTACAGTTTAACATTTCTAACTATTTGTGTTATTCATTCTGAACTGCTGAGCAGTATTCTTACCTTTAATTCTGCTGAGCAGTATTCTTACCCTTTAACTTCTGTTATAGCAATTCTTACCCTTTAACTTCTGTTATAGCAACATTCTTACCCTTTAACTTCTGTTATAGCTACATTCTTACCCTTAACTTCTATAGAGCACATTCTTACCCTTAACTTCTGCTGTAGCAGCATTCTTACCCTTTAACTTCTACTAGAGCAGTATTCTTACCTTTTAACTTCTACTAGAGCAGTATTCTTACCTTTAACTTCTACTGAGCAGTATTCTTACCCTTTAACTCTACTAGAGCAGTATTCTTACCCTTAACTTCTACTAGAGCAGTATTCTTACCCTTTAACTTCTACTAGAGCAGCATTCTTACCCTTTAACTTCTACTAGAGCAGTATTCTTACCCTTTAACTTTTACTAGAGCAGCATTCTTACCCTTTAACTTCTACTAGAGCAGTATTCTTACCCTTTAACTTCTGTTATAGCAGTATTCTTACCCTTTAACTTCTACTGAGCAGTATTTTACCCTTTAATTGCTGTAGCAGATTCTTACTTTTAACTTCTAATGTAGCAGCATTCTTACTATTTAACTTCTGTTGGAGCAGTATTCTTACCATTTAGCTTCTGCTTGGGAGAGACTTAGCATCTACGGATCTGTCAGGAATGCTGTGAAGTTTGTACAGTAACCAATAATCAATAATGACATCATCATTATTAAAGCTACTGAATTGGAGTCAACACATTTTGTAATCCCTTTTCCAGATCCTTCTGCAAGCGGGCTGTGACTCGACACTCAAGGATTCCAATGGAGACTCTTCATTTCATCACGCTTTTCAAGCTCACCGTCCCCACAAAGATGACATCATTGCCTGTTTGGATATTCTTCTTGAATTTGGTGTAGATATCAACTCACGAGGGCATCTGGGCAAGACTTGCTTGCAGAAGGCAGTAGAAACTGGCAACCATTGGTTAGTTAAATGGTTGATGTTACATAATTGTGATCTGAATGTCCAGCTCCGAAATTCCAGAGTGCATCTTGACCAGTTTCAGGTTTTCGTTGCACAATGAAATCCCACTTTTGATTGCGATTAAGATGGCAGACAGAGTGTTGGTGGAGGTGATGATCGCATGCGGATGTGATTACCGTCAGTACAACTACAGATGGGTGCTGGAGTACTGCAAACATTACAGACTACTATACAATAGTCTTAATAATGCTTTCTTTAATGTTGATTCCCTTCAGAGCTCATGTCGGAAAGTCATTCGGAAATGCCTCACCACAAATATTGTTTCAGAAGTTCGACAACTTCGTCTTCCGGTGGCCTTGCAACAATACACCTTATGTCAAGATGAACTAAAAGCCCTAGCTCATTCGGGATTATGACCAAGATGACTAGGTCTAAATAGCTCATTAGACAATTAATCAAGTTCAGAAACTGTTAAGGAGACTTATACAATTAGAAAAATTGGTTTCAAGAAATGAGACAAATTGTACTGTATTATCTTGGTATTAGGTAACTTAATTCTGAGAAGTCATCAGCTTGTCCTGAAAACATTGCCACCCTAATAGTCCTTTGGAATTCCTCTCTCACTCTCTCATAGACCAGATGTACAGCCTATGCAGCCGTCATGTTCAAACCATCAGTTACATCCTGAATCCATCTCTCGTGGTTTTCCTCTTCTTCTCCGTGCCGGTATGCTTCCTTCCATGATGGTCCTTTCCAGCTTTTCTTGTCTTTTTATTTGTCATATTCTGCACATTTATAATAAGCAGGAATAACGGAGCTGATGGGCTAATAACAAATGATAAAGCACTTAATTGTGCAGAATTATCATGTTTTTGATATCACTGATATGTGCTGTTTTTGGTCAGGAGAAGGTGTTCGTAAGATACATGTGGTCAAGTTTCAAAAGTTTTAAGTTAAATTTTATATTTATACCAACTTGAATTTGGTAAGTTTGAATGATAATTTATTCCTATGTTGCAGTTTTCTGCTAAACTTGTGGTATTTGTGACATAAAATTACTGTGTAGATTGACTTTTCTGATGGTGTTATGGCATTAACTGTACCAATAGATAGATGTTTTCTATTTTTTCCTTTGTTACAATGTGATGTATTTAATTGGTTTGAATATTTGCTTGAAATTCATATTTTGTAATAAAAACTTAATATAGAAAACATTATACCTCTAACTTTTTATATTACTGGTTTTGATGAATGCATAAAATGTGGACTCTTTCAGTTTGGAACATACAATTTTAAGAATCTAGCTATCTATTTTAGGAATCCTCTTTTGTCTTTCAGCATCAGGTCAAAAAAGAAGACGCCTGGAGCGAGCTTCTCTATGCGCCTTGTCTTTCTTTCTCTTCTCCAGTCCTGATTTGCTCACAGCTTCAGGATAAGAAGAGATTTATAGAACTGGATTTTGTGTGTGCTTCATAAATAGTGCCTTTGTTATCTCTGAGTTTTGCGTGGCCTGCCTTTTGCTTTGCATTCACTGTATCGAAGTAACATTGCTCTTTGTGGCGCACTGCCTGTTGGTAATCTTCTTATGTGGCCGAACCATTTTAAGGATATGTACACAAATTTACCAACAGACAGTGCATCTCAAAGGGTGATGCAACTCAGATGTTGTGGATACCGCCCGGGTGGTCTCGGGGCCAAAATTGGGGTGTAAAGAATAGAACCACTGTTACCTGCCATGCTTGTCGTAAGAGGCGACTAAGGAGGTTGGTGGTGGGGCTAGAGACCCCACACCATAAAAAACACTAGATGGCTACAGACGGAGAGCGAACCGAGTAAACGCAGGCTGAAACCGGACACATGGCCGAAGGATAAGCACTAGAGTTCCAACTGGTGCTGAAGATGTGACGTAAAACACACCAATGCTAAGACTGGATAAATCAGATTTCCACATGAATGGAATTTACGGGAAGATCTGGTACATCGGTCTGGGTGGTGATCACGAGAGAGAGATATTGTGGATACAAGGCTAAAGGTCATTTACGCAAAAGGTGGATCACAGAAATAACATAGACAGCGAAAGACACCATGTACAAATCACACATAAGAGCACATTCTAGAGATCTCTTCTGATCCTGACATTATAAGGCATAATACGATTAGAGAAGACAGTACACAAATTTTGATTCACTTAATGGAGTCGTTATAGCAGGATTTGTTTAAACTTCCGGTTAACTCCGTGCCAACCAGGAGCCACACTAAGTGGCATTTTTACTCTATAATGTCTTTTGCACTGTAATAAAGATGTGGTTATCGCCCGCCTGCCCAGCGTGTTCGTAGCGCTTTGGACTGTGGGTGACTAGCCCTCTGTGAGTGCGGGTTCAATTCCGCTGGCTGGCAGAAAAGCCACAGGTTCCCCAGATTCACGGTGCTGGTTCAATTCTGCGGGCTGGTAGAAAAGCCACAGGTTCCCTAGATTCACAGTGTTCGTGGCACCGAAACGAAGGGTTATGATGTCCATGGCACCGAGCTGAAGAGCTGAAAGCTCAAGTGCTTCTGGATCGAAAAAAAGATGTGGGTATCTGTTTTTTTAGTCTGGTGGTTCAAGAATGTCCATGTTGCCTATAGGATATCTCTCAGGTCTTCTTGATCTAATCTCCAGAGGCTTACGTGGATCTACTGTTCTGGGCATGCGGGGGTTTACGGTAATGAGAGAGCGGACAGGCTTGCATCAACAGCATCAGTTGTTGGGGAGTTGAAGATGGATAAGGTGGATGTTCTTCGGTCTCTTCATGACTGGCTGTTGGATGAAGACACTAAAATAGATGTTGAATCGATCCAGCGATTTAAGCAGTTTGAAGTTACCCGTTGTACAAGTAGAACTGAATGTCTGAGGGGTAGAGTGAGGAGTGTGTTTAATCAGCGAGACACAGGAACCATCAGTATGCATACTCTTTGATATCTGTTGGGGAGACTGAGCACCTATGGGTCTGCCCAGAGTGCAATGTCAGTTTAAAAGGGTTTAAAAGCCGAAGGATTGACTTATGGGGTTTTACCCCATATGGCTCGGTCCCTCTCAGCAGAAATGGCATGCCACCTGCCGAGAGTATTCCACAAAGCACGAACTCCGTAGCTCCAGCAACAATCCTAGAGGTCTCTGGAAAAAACTGCCCTCATGAACAGAACGGCGCGGCCCGGATTCGAACCCATGACCTTCGACTCACAAGGCAAAGGGCTTAACCACTCAGCCACAGAGACCCCTGATTTAATATCCAATAACCAATCCTTGATCTCCTTCTGTGGAACCATGCCTCCTGCAATAACCATCTGGTTTCCTGCACATAATTCTGTAATCTATATTTTTTTTGTGCATTCATAATTCTTATATCTTTCTTTATGTCTAATTTATATGTACAAGTATTATATTCTTAAAATGACATGTCGTTAAATTAACATTTTTTTTTCGTATAAAACATATTGTTACAGAAACTATCACTATAAGAGGTGACTAAAGAAGATTGTGTGTGTTCACTAACAATTTTATGGGACAAAAACTGCTCATGTGTTGCCGGACCTGCAAGGGTAGGAAAGAATAGTAACACTGCGACCTTCAAGGCATGTTGTAAGAGACGACTGATATAGGGGCTTAGGAAGCTACCTAGTAAATAAAAAGAGTTGCAGAAATCGGATGTGCTGGCCTGCTTGTAGTCGCATAACTGACACAACGTACAATCACTCTTATGCTCAGATCACATACAAATCGCAAAGAGTGGTTAACAAGTGGTCGATATAGAGCATTTGAAGATTTAAATTAACTCTTTCCACGCTTTAAGCCGCACACTGCGCCATGCGGAAGTCCGTGCTACGCTTTAAGCCGCACACTGCGCCATAGAGTTGCTTCCTTATAAGAAGTCTTTCTAGTTTTACTTCTTCTGTTTTACTTATAGTACTTTTTAACCTTGTTATTCTGTTAGGTTGTCCAGTTTACTTCAATTTAGTATATAATAATATATATATGTTTATTTATTGATAAGTAGTTGGGATCGTAATTTTTTTTTTTTTTTTACTTCCCTTGAATTAACTGCTTAAAAATTGAGGAAATAAATGGGCGTGGAAAGAGTTAATAATAGTAGCAAATTAAAAAAAAATGAAACAAACACAAAGGATCTGAGCTACCAATTTTTTTTATTGTTTGATGCGATCTTGTAACAAACATGGGGGCCAGATTTTTCCCACATTTCATTCTGAATCACATGCATTTTGGTCAAAAATTCTGGAAACATTTGAAAAACATGAACACAAAAGAAATGTTAATGGTTCATTAATAATATGAGACAGAATATGAAAATATGACTCTATTGGAGTATAAAAAGATATGTCATGAGTATTATATGTGCATAATATTTGTTTTTAGAAAATTTATTTCAATATATTTTACATTATCAAACGTTTTAAAGTAGATTTGAAAAATATAAATGGTGGCATATCCTTTACATGACGTCACCATCAACCACAATAAATGAGCTCTTGAGTTTATAGGCACCATTTATAGATTCAGTAGTTTGTCATTGCTTTCTGAATGGTGAGGTCTAATTTTACAGTTTGTAAAAATTCACGGGAACAAATTTTCTTCCAAACTGCATGCCGTAGAGTTTGAACCGGGTACTTTTGGGTTGTGATCGAGCTCACTACGCTAAGCTACAGATGTGTACATTAGATTTAAGGAGTCTTAAGGTGAAGGATTGACTTCATTGCATCAGATTTCCCCATATGGCTCTGTCCCTTTCTGCAGAAATAGAACGCCACCTGTCGAGAATGTGGCACATAACATGAACTCTGTAGCTTCAGCAACAATCCTAGGGGTCTCTGGGAAAAATTGCAAATGTGACTCGACCCAGATTCAAACCTATAACCTTCAGAATGCAAGACAAACATCTTAACCACTCCGCCATAGAGACCCCTTTAAAGTAGATTTATCCAACACCAACATAGCCCGCCTACCCAGCGTGATCGAAGCGCGTTGGACGATGGCTGACAAGCCTTCTGTGAGTGCGGTTCAATTCTGCGTGCTGGCAGAAAAGTCACAGGTTCTCCAGATTTGCAGTGTTCATGGTAAAAAAAAAGGTAAAGGAACCCTTTCATACCATGTGGTATATAGGGCAATACAGTGTTAGGCTTGTATTTTTATTGACCGTCGGCACACGGTAGGTGATGTGGTCAGCATCACGCCAGCCGCCTTTACTTTCCCAGAGCATTTCTGGTACCCAGTTGAGGCTGGGTCGACCTGAGAGCCGTCGTGGTGGGAAAAATTCCACACCCACTTTGGGAGTTGAACCCAGACCACCAGCTTTGAGAAGCAAGTTCACTAACAACTACGCTACTGCGGCTCTCGGTGTTCATGGTACCTAACTGAAAGGTTACGATGTCCATGGCACCGAGTCGAAGAACTGAAAGTTCAAGTGCTTCTGGATCGAAAAAATAAAAAATGCAACACTAACAAAATAAGCTTGCATTATGTTACAGAAAGTAAACTTCTTTTGATTTATAATAGTAATAATATACCTGCTAACAGCTTACTAGAAGATGGCTGATTTGATGGAGAAATTAAAACAATTTGTAAGATTTTGTTTTTTAATGTAGTGTTATACCAACTGCCACTATTAATTCTTCTTCAGCGATCTCTGTTCATGCGCTTAATTTACTATGGACCACAAACTGTGCAGTCAGCTTCAGGTCTGTCAGGTTTCCTTCTTCAGCGATCTCTGGTCATGCGCTTAATTTACTGTGGACCACAAACTGGGCAGTTAGCTTCAGGTCTGTCAGGTTTCCTTCTTCAGTGATCTCTGGTCATGCACTTAATTTACTATGGACCACAAACTATGCAGTCAGCTTCAGGTCTGTCAGGTTTCCTTCTTCAGTGATCTTTTGTCATGCGCTTAATTTACTATGGACCACAAACTGTGCAGTCAGCTTCAGGTCTGTCAGGTTTCCTTCTTCAGCGATCTTTTGTCATGTGCTTAATTTACTGTGGACCACAAACTGGGCAGTCAGATTCAGGTCTGTTAGGTTTCCCCAAAGCTAAATTATTAGGTCGACTGGTTGTGGCCAAATGTTTCTTTTCAGATCACACAGGAGAGGACCGTCTTACAGGACATGCTCCGATGTCTGTTCCACCTGCTGACACTGGCAGAGAGTTTTTGACTTATTCTAGTCTATATAAACTAATTCTGGGACTTCATTTACTGGGGCAGTTGTTGTATCTGACTCTCAGTCGATGCTTCACAAGATCCAGAAGGGCAGGTTTCGGTATGAGTGGATGTCGTCTATAGAAGTTTCTAACCTCCAGCGGCTTACGTGGATATACTGTCCTGGGCATGCGGGTGTTTACGGTAATGAGAGAGCGGACAGGCTTGCATCAACAGCATCGATTGTTGGGGAGTTGAAGATGGATAAGGGGATATTCTTCGGTCTCTTCGAGACTCTCTGTTGGATGAGGACACTAAAATCGATGTTGAATCGATCAAGCGATTTAAGCAGTTTGGAATTACCCTTTGTTCAAGTCGAACTGGATGCCTGAGAGGCAGAGTGAGAGGTGTGTTTAATCAGCGAGCCACAGGAACCATCAGTATGCATACTCTTCGATATCTGTTGGGGAGACTGAGCACCTATGGGTTTGCCCGGAGTGCAATGACGTCAGTTTAGTAACCAATAACCAATAAACTAATACTTAAGTACAGGGATATGTATATAGCATGCAAGTTTAAAGGTAGATTATAAATATCATATTCATATCAAACCACTGCTATCAATGTCAAACATGGACATTTTATAAGGCACAAGAGAGAATGATATCACAGTGTGTGAGATGTGATGCTTCAGAAAGGTCATCGTCACCAAAAGAGATAATATAAGATGTACAAATGGCATGAGTCAGTTCTGATGGCCTCCTTATGATCAATCAGATCTGATACCATGCAACAGTATAACTCCAGATGGGGTACTTTAAAGTGGGGTTTTCTGTTTGTAAAATCTCACCTATGTGGTGCTAGGGCATGAAAAGGAAGCAAAGAATAGCACTATTGCGACCTACAAGGCATGTCGTTAGAGGCGACTGATGTAGGACCTAGGAAAGCTACCCTAGTATACAAAAGCATAGCAGAAATAGGATGTGCTGGCCTACAGAAATAACAGAAACAGTGAAAGAAACCATAGTATGAAGTGCACACAAAATTCTGTTCTATAAATCTCTTCTTATCCAGATGCTATGAGGTACACTATGGGCGCCCATTATTACGCTTCATTGACACCTGCAAGCATGATCTAACTTCATGCGGCATAGACAAGGAACACTGGGAGCGGCTGGCCAAAGACAGGTGAGCATGGGGAGCGACAGTGAGGGCGGCTCAAAAGAAAAGCAGAAAAACATCACATGTGGAGACAAAAGAGAGCGCAGAGAGAACATGCTATGTATCAGCTCCGCCCGCCTGCCCAGCGTGTTCGTAGCGCGTTGGACTACGGGTGACAAGTCCCCTGTGTGTGCGGGTTCAATTCCGCGGACTGGCAGAAAAGCCACATATTTACCCAGATTTACGGTGTTCGTGGCACCGAACCGAAGGGTTACGATGTCCATGACACCGAGCGGAAGAGCTTTCAGCTCAAGTGCTTCTGGATTAAAAAAAATGTATCAGCTCCAGTTTTACCTGTAGCAAGGATTGCCACTCCAGAATAGGCCATTACAGCCACAAGAAACGTTGTGATTCAGCGCAGAACATACTACGTGACACAAGACCTATTGTCTCCTGAGACAAAGAGGCCAATGAATGAGGTACAACAGGATAAGATAAAGAAAGAAGATAATGTGTTTGATATTTAATTGACATGTTTGAACCCTTTTACTTCAACAGGAAATAAACTGTTAATGAGATTTAACCTTTGACCTCAACACCGGCAACCCCTGCATCAGAACTTGTACCTCCTTCCCTGTGACCTTCACTACCTTCGAACGAAGCTGGAATTTCATCTTTCTCCTTCGCTCCATGCTTGAGAGTACGAGTAAACTCTAGATAATCAAACCGACCATCTTGAATTGGAGCTCCGTGGAGTAGTTCCTCCACCATTTCCTCAGTCCATCTGTCTCCCATCGTCATCAGACACTCTCTGAGATAGTCTTCCGGAATGTAACCTTCATTTTTACAAGAAACGAAACAAAACCTTGTTTATCATAATAAACTTATTAAAAAGAATATGTTTTCTAATGAAACAAAATATTGTATTGAAACTAGTTAAAGCAAACATAAATTATTTTACGAGCACCTGCACCCAGCGTGTTCGTAGCGCGTGTTGGACGACTAGTGACAAGCTCCCTGTGAGTGCGGCTCAATTCCGCGGGCTGGCAGAAAAGCCACAGGTTTTCCAGATTTACGGTGTTCGTTGCACCGAACCGAAGGGTTACGATGTCCATGGCACCGAGTCGAAGAGACAACAGCTCAAGGACTTCTGGATCGGAGAAAAAAAAGGAGAGAAAACGAGCACCTAGCCTCTACGTCACAGAGGCCCCTGATGTAAACTACAGGTGCCTGGTGTACGTTTGACTAGATCCCCTCATCGTATGCTCTTCGTCAAACAAAAAATACGGGTCTAACATCATATTATCTAATATAATACTTCATAGTAGGGGTCTCTATGATTTTTCCAGAGATCCTTGATCTCAGTGTAGGTGAGATCGAGTTCCTAGCCCTATCGGAGACGGACGATAAAATGTAAGCGCCTTGTTCAAGTTGAACACGTAAGAGAACCCTTGGCAGTTCAAAATCTAAAATAACAGCTCGTCGGGGCTACGGAGTTCGTGTATTGCAGCTGAGATCTTCCTGTAAAAGAAAGAGATAGGAGCACACATGGTTACTCAACGAAGTGCAATGATAATGGTCCTATCAATCAATCAATCAATCAATTAATCAATCAATACTTCAAAGTATGACATCGATTTCTTTATTTTTATTTGTGAGTGCGGGTTCAATTCCGCTGGCTGCCAGAAAAGCCACAGGTTCTCCAGATTTACAGTGTTCGTGACACCAAACCGAAGGGTTACGATGTCTATGGCACCGAGCCAAAGAGCTGAAAGCTCAAGTGCTTCTGGATCGGAAAACTTGAAAGATTAGCCATAGCGGTTTGAAGAGAAAGGTAATGGAAGACATGGTTCCTGGAGTAGGGGAGGAACAAGACGAAGGTGACAGCAGGACATCAAAAACCTTTGAACATGACGCTGGAAGAGGCCGGAGA
Source organism: Arion vulgaris (assembly GCA_020796225.1). Lineage (NCBI taxonomy): Eukaryota > Metazoa > Mollusca > Gastropoda > Stylommatophora > Arionidae > Arion > Arion vulgaris. Next base: position 70,824,483 of record CM036755.1, on the reverse strand, counting down.
ACTTGCAAGAGACAGAAAGCTTTTCAGGAGGACTGTGATAAATGCAACGTTACACAAGGGACATGATACTACTTGAGCTTGAAATAATGAAACATAATTACACATGTTACCTGAGTTTCTCTCATCGAAACACGCAAAGGCATTCCTGATAACTTCTTCCGGGTCTGTCCCGTTCAGCTTCTCCCCAAACAAAGTCAGAAACATGGTAAAATTGATGGGACCAGGAGCCATATTAATCATAACATCCAGGTCTTCATCTGTTGGATTCTTGCCTAGAGAAGTCAACATCTCAAAGAGATCCTCCTTGTCGATGTACCCATCTCTGTTTTGGTCTATCATATTGAAGGCTTCCTATGATAAGAAAGTTGAACTGCATAATTTTTCCCTATTACAATATCATTGATTTTGTAATGTTAGCATTTAAATAAAATGATTTCTCATGATGGCTACAATGAATAACTTAGTTATTATCAAATAACATTACCTGATAACTTTGTCAATATTGATTCCAGCGTTGTCCAACGCGTCGTACGCGGTCACCACAACGTCCCCGTCATAAATTCATGACGCCTTTTTTACTCAGCTGTTTTTAGCGGGAATCATATTTAAAAGAAAGAGAAGATGGAGATATGTTGGACACACCTTGAGGAGAAATGATCAACGAATATCAAAGCAGGCATTGAAGTCTTCTTCTTTGCGTTCGTTCTTTACGACCAGTTTTAATCACTCTTTGTGATGTTTGATCTTTGCCAAGAATGTGTATACGTTGCACCAGTGGCGGCTCGTGATCGTTTTTATTGGTTGGGGGCCAGACACAAATTTTCGGGTAAATCATGGGTTTGGCTTAGGATATATTTTAATTTATTAAATAATAAATACATGTTACACTTTATTTTTGGTGGGGTCCGGCCCCTTTGGCCCTTAATGACGAGCCGCCACTGCGTTGCACATTGGTTTGGTAGGACCCTAAACGTATCGACTTCTACATGTTTAGGACACGTGCATCCGATTTCATCCAACCTCCTTAGTCGCCTCTTACGACATGCGTGGCAGGTAACAGTGGTTCTATTTTTATACCCCAAATTAAGGCCCCGATAACTTCTCGGCAAGCATTGAAGTAGGATGCAAAGGTTCAAGGAAGAGGGACGACCTAAGGAGACCCTGAAACGAACTTTGCTGAGAGAGGCAAGAATTAACGGTCTCAGTTCCATGGATGAGATTGAGCGGGTTGCCCAGGATAGAGCGGTATGGAGAAATTACCTGCAGGCCCTATGTAAACGAATAATAGCTGTACTGGTGTTGATATTTCTATTACTATGCCTTCCTTATTTTTTATTGTTTCTCTTCTTTTCTATTTCTAGTTTTTATGTGTTTTTGTGTTACATTTATTTTGTTATTCGTTTTTAAAACGTTTGAATGTCTCCGTATGTAGTCGTCCATATGTAATTTTTTTTTAAAAATTCGTCACTCCTGTTGTTCGTTTGCTTGATAAAGGCCTTGTTGGTCGAAACGTTGCTGTATATTGTCATTGTTTTTGTAATTTGTAAAACTATAGTACTTTGTTATTACGTGTTACGTCGAACTCATTTCATCATCCAGAGAGTCATGTGAATCTACTGTTATGTGCATATGATTGTTCGTAGCAACGAGAAAGATGGCATGTATGCATCGAATGCATCGATTACTGGGGAGTTTAGGATGAATAAGGGGGGTGTTCTTCGGTGTCTTGGAGACCTACTGTGAGATGAAGACACCGAAATTGACGTTGAATCAATCAAGCGATTTAAGAAGTTTACAATTACACGTAGTACAAGTAGAATTGGATGCACGGGAAGGGAAGGGGGGGAGGAGAAAAAGTGTGTTTAACCAGCGAGCCACAGGAACCATCAGTATGCATACTCGGTGATATCTGTTGGGCGAGACTTAGCACCTATGGGTCTATTCGAAGTGCTGCTACTTCAGTTCAGTAACCAATATATATATATATATATGTAAGCAAAGATTGAGATGGATAGTATCACCAAAATAGATAAACATTACTCAACGCAGACCAACAAAATGAACTGCTCTTTGCTGATGACCAGTGTTTATTTCATAATAATATTGAACAGCTTCAAGAACACATAAACTTACTCAACAATAGCTGCCTCAAATACAACATGAAGATCAACAATAAAAAGACAGAAGTCATGACTATAAGCAGAGAACATAAAGATATCAACATACAAATAAATGACCAAACGCTAAAGCAGGTGAGAGAATTCAAATATCTTGGAAGTATCTTCACATCTGATAGTAGATTGGACAGAGAGATCGAAACTAGAATCCAGCAAGCCAACATTACATACCAACTTACCCCAATCTTGAAACACCCAGCTATTCCAGTAGTGACTAAAAGACAGATTATAAATGCAATCTTCATACCAACACTGTGCTACCAGAGCCAAACATGGGCACTGACAAAAGAACAAGAAAGGAAAATTACCACATGCGAAATGAGATGCCTGAGGAAAGCAGTAAATAAAACAAGAAGAGACCATATAAGAAATGAGAAATTTAGAAGAACAGTCAGAACAACACCTGCTATTAGATTTATTGAAAAACAGAGACTCAAATGGTTTGGCCACTTGGTCAGAATGAACCCGAATACACCAGTTGCAAGAGCGTACAACCTGAAAATGGAATCATCAAGAGGAAAGGGCAGACCAAGAAAAGATGGATTGATGGAGTTACAGACATTTTAAAACTCCACAATACCACACCATATCAAGCGACCGAGCGTGCATTATCTCGAAAACCGATCATCAGTTAAACCTGCTACGCATAGCGGCAAAAAAGCAGAGAAGGACAAAAGAGAAAGAGTGAGAGATACACCAACCTTAAACTCTTGTATCTGTGCTTGGTTGAACATGGCAAAGACATTAGAGGTATATCTCTGTGTCCTTGTCCTCTGCTTCTTCTTAGTTCTTGTGCTTGACATGATGGCTAGATAAATTAGAGCATGAAATAACGAATTAGAATTATATGATTTTGCAAACGTATTTAAGAAATACGTGAAGCATGGACATTTAATGTGAAACATGGACATTTAATAAAGCAGTGGAAAAACATATATGTGCTTTTGAATATAAGTGTTACAGAAGAGTCTACGTATATCTTGGACAGAGAAGAGAACAAATAGATCTATCAGAAAGAACTCAAAATCAAAGAAAACTGGCTGATGCTACAAATAAGAAAGAAAATTGAGATATTTTGGACATATAAAAAGACATAAAGGGCTGGAGAAGACCATCATGGAAGGAGGCATACCGGCAAAGAGAAGTAGAGGAAGACCACGGAGAAGATGGATTCAGGATGTAACTGATGGTTTGAACATGATGGCTGCAGAGGCAGGACATATGACCTATGAGAGAAATTCTGGAGGACTTGGGGTAGCAAAGTTCTGCTCAGGACAAGCTATTTGATGTTGATTTAAGAAATGTTCAGAAGATGTTATGAATTAAGAAAATGTCTGATCAATCACGAGTCTTCTTCTTCTTCTTTTGTCGTCACACTGCTACCGGGTTGTTGCCCAGTGTCGTGTTTTCTGTTTTTGTCTTGCGCTGTTCTAGTGGCTTGGATGATTGTTATTTTTGCTTTGTGACAGGATTCTGCTATGCCATCTAACCATCTTTTTTCGTGGTCTGCCTCTTGCCTTCTTTCCCGATGTTCTGTTGTAGAAGACTCTGTATACTGTGGAACTTGGATGCATTCTTATTAAGTGGCCAAACCACTTCATTCTTTGTTTCTCAATGTAATTCAAGCAGGTTCTGTGCCAACTTTCTTTGCTGATGTTGGTGACTCTGTCTTTTCTTGTATTGTTGGTAACTTTTCGCAGGCTTCGCATTTCACATGTAGTTATTATTTGTGACTGTGCTTTGCTCAATCACAAGTAACCACGAGAAACTAGTAATACTACACAACACCCACATATGGTTCTCTGTGGTGTAGAGGCTAGGTGCTCGTCTCTCGTGCCAAAGGTACCAGGTTCACTCCCTCGTGGAGCCATCGGAGATTTTTTAGAGATTCCTGATCACACTAAAGTAAAGAGCCATTTCTAGGTGAGATCGAGTTCCTATCGGAGACGGACGATAAAACGTAGGTCCGTGTTAAATTTGAGCACGTAAAAGAACCCTGGTAGCTCAAAATCTAGAAGAGTATGCTGGAAAGTCGCCGTCTGGTCAAAATTCATTAGAAAAATTAAAAATAAAATTCCTGCAAAATATTTTTACCATCTTCATCGGACTTCCGACGATGCTACGGAATTCGTGCACTGCCGCTGAGATCTTTCTGTGTAAGAAAGAGATTGAAGCACACATTGTTACTCACCGAAGTACAATGATGATGGTTATATCAATCAATCAATCACTCAATCAATCAATCAACATACGTCACAAGCAGGCCTAACACTAATGTAATCCAACGTTACTGATTACCTGGTCAAACGGGCATGATTCATGGTACAAGAATGAGAAAATGAGACGCTGGAAAATTCTGGAATGTCTGGGATTTGGAGATGAGAGAGTTCAAGTATTAGAATATAATCTGACTAGAATTTTTGTAATAACCCGTTTTTATTGGTTACTGGTAACCGGTAACCAGTGGCGGCTCGTGATCATTTTTGTTGGTGGGTCCCAACAATTTTCGGAACATTTAAAAAAAATCTCGGAATTTTCGGAAAAATCATGATTTTGTGTTAGGTTATATTTTAATTTATTTAAAAAAATACACATTAATTTTGGTGGGCCCGGCCCCTAGGCCCTTTAAAGACAAGCCGCCACTGCTGGTAACTAACCCGATTTCGTTACACTCCGGGCAAACCCACTAGTGCTGTATCACTCAATAGATGTCAAAGGATATGCATACTGATGGTTAATGTGACTCGATGGTTTTACACATTTCGCATCCGTTTTCATATTCTGTGGTCGCCCGAGTGGTTACCGGGGCCCCAATTTGGGGTGTAAAGAATAGAACCACTGTTACCTGCCACGCATGTCGTAAGAGGCGACTAAGGAGGTTTAGATGAAATCGGATGCACGTGTCCTAAACGTGTAGAAGTCTATGCGTTTAGGGGTCTACCTGTGCAGGGGACTGCCTAGAGTAGTTGATAGTAGCTCGGCCTGCTAACTGTGAGACGCCTCATAGCTCGGGTTCGAACCTACTGTCCGGCATTTGTTCGAGTCCCTGGTCTTACTCAGGACGATAACGTGAGTACCTCTGAAGTCGGAGAAAATCTGCCTGTATGGCGAGGGAATACTAATTACAGTGTACATTGAGCACACGGCTGCTAGTGTAAAGTAATTTACAATGTGCACGCTGCTGCCATTGTAAGAAATTGGAAAAACAGATTTTCACGCAAAAATCAGTTTCAGAGATGGAACTTCGTCTGAGTTGAAAGCGGACGAAAAAAAAAAAAAAAAAAAGGGGCTACCAAACCAATGTGCACAGTATACACGTTCTTGGCAAAGATCAAACATATCACAAAGAGTGATTAAAATTGGTCGTAAAGAACGAACGCAAAGAAGAAGATGATATTCTGTTGTATATAGATATTGATTTATTGATAGAATCATCATTGCACTTCGGTGAAAAACCATGTGTGCACCGATCGCTTTCTTACAAAGGAAGATCTCAGCGGCAGTGCACGAACTCCGTAGCACCAGCGAGGGTCCCGATGTAATTTGAAGATGTAGATATTTGTGTAGGAATTTTATTTATAACCTTATCTAATGAATTTTGGCAGGGCAGCGGCTTTCCAGCCTGCTCTTCTCGATTTTGAACTGCCAAGAGTTCTTTTACGTGCTCAAATTGAACACGGAACCTATGTTTTATCGTCCATCTTCGATAGGACTAGCAACTCGATCTCACCTACACTGAGATCAGGGATCTCTGGGAAAAATATCCCGATGTCTCCACGAGGGAGCTAACAGAGTGCCTTTGGCACGAGAGACAAGCACCTAACCTCTACGTCACAGAGACCCTCGGTATATGAGAAATACGGTGCTAGGCCTGTAGTTTACCATGACCAACTGCACTTGACCAATGATGTGATCAATTCACGACAGTCACCTTTACTTTCAGTGTTTCTATGGTAACAAATTGAGTTTGTCTGATAATACGAGAGCCGTTTGTGGTCGGAAAAAAATACACTCCAATTTGAGATCTCTCTCTCTCGCGATCCCGATCAGACCGATGTACCAGACCTCCCCATAAATTATATTCATGTGGAAATCTGATTCATGCAGCCTTAGCATTGGTGTGTTTTACGTCACATCTTCAGCACCATTTGGAGCTCTGGTGCTTATCCTTAGGCGATGTGTCCGGTTTCAGCCAGCGTTTACTCGGTTCGCTCTCCGTTCTGTAGCTATCTAGTGTTTTGTTTACGGTGTGGGGTAGCTAGCCCCACGCCCAACCTCCTTAGACGCCTCTTACGACATGCGTGGCAGGTAACAGTGGTTCTATTCTTTACACCCCAATTTGGGCCTCGGTAACCACTCGGGCGATTTGGGATCTAAGGAAGATCATCCGTTAAGGCTACTATTTGTCTGACTATATTTATCTTTGAATGTGTGAGAGAAAGAAAGATATCAGGAAAGACTGCAGTAAAACTATGCAGTAATCACGAAACATGTAAAAGCAAAATATTGTAGTTTTACAAAACTATAACAGAAACCAATTAAAGGATTCAGTACTCGAGTAGGTGAAATACTGCATCTGAACTTGCAATACACTAAAGTTATCAGTTATATGAGGAATCGATAACAGAGTTTTTCTAATCTGACTAAAATTTACTTTTTATGTATTTAAAACAAATAAACATCATAGCACTCCGGACATGTCCATTGGTGCTCCGATCTCCATCTCAACAAATCCAGCAGCGTTCAGTGGCCCAACGCACCAGTTCCATGTTAATTAATCAATATTGTTGCATATTTGGTATGTCGTTCTTTTTGTACTGTAACAATATCGATACTCATTTCTCTCAATCTTGTCAGTGACTGCGATTCACAACCCTGAAACTACTCTCTTCGGAAAGACTCTCAATGCTTTAAGAATGACATTCCATTTTTATTTGTTTGTTGTATAATGGATTAATGTCTCTTTAAGCCGATGCACGCTCCTTCAACCTAAGGACGAACCTTATTGTAGTTATACCAGAGCGTGTAGGCCAGCAAACATGAAAAATAAGAATTAACTCCACTCAAAGAATTCAATAATCATTTTTTTATGATTATTGGTATCTCTGATGCTCAAAACGACAGTTCAGTCCACTGCAGTGACCTCTGATATCGTAGCCATGCCATCCAATCTATCATATTGTTCATTACTTCACCTGACTCATGTGTGTACAGAGACACTAAAGTTAATTTATGCCATAGTGTAACTTGTTCTAGAACAACAATTTAACACACCAGTAGAAAAACTTAATAATTTACAGCTATTTCCCACATACCTTTTTGCGTCTGTTTTAAGGATGAAAAGTCTGGAACTAATATCCCCTTCTCTCAAACCTGTCTTCTTGTTCTGGCACTCCTAGAAGAAAATGGCGAACTCTAGAAAACTTTATGAGTAACTCAAACCGTAATCCGTGTTACCCGTAATTCCTGGTTCTTCCCTGGTCTCTTGTGTCTGTTTGTGTGAGTACAATCTACGTATGCTGGCGTGACCTCTTTATCATACAGACCAGGAGTATATTCTCAACGTGCACAGAGCTAAAAATAGAAGCACGTGAAAGAGCCCCGCCTGTACCTTCAAGCTACTGGTTGGTTAGAAATAAGGAACAACATTTGGGAAGAGTGTTTCTTTTGATTAAACACGGCATGAACCAGTTAGACTAAGTCTTTGTCAGTTAGACTAAGTCTTTGTATAACCAGTTAGACTAAGTCTTTGTATAACCAGTTAGACTAAGTCTTTGTACAGTTTGACTAAGTCTTTGTATAACCAGTTAGATCTAAGTCTTTGTATAACCAGTTAGATCTAAGTCTTTGTATAACCAGTTAGATTAAGTCTTTGTATAACCAGTTAGATTAAGTCTTTGTATAACCAGTTAGATTAAGTCTTTGTATAACCAGTTAGACTAAGTCTTTGTATGTCGAATAACTTAATATAAAATACGCTCTGTTATAACTCGCAAAATACGTAATCACAAAGTACTGAAGTCTTACAAATTACAAAAACAATGACAATATATAGCAACTTTCCTGAGCTTTTCAGCTTGACAATCTCTGTCTTTCAAGACCAGTTACAAGGACTACTAGAACGTGAACATTCAAACGTTAGTTACTGGATGGACATGTCTTTGTCAGATTAGACTCGCTTGTACAGGAAACGTAACCATTCGCCAGTGATATCTTTACCAAGACTTTAACCGAGTAGGCAACCAATTAGTCATACCAGTTGAAATCGAAACCAGTAGATAATTGTATAAAGTTGATAAGTCTGTTACATAACTAATAAATACTTTTCTGACAAAATATATATCATGTATGGCTTCACTTACAGACATCAATGCAATTATGCATTCTGAGTTTCGCTTGTCCTCTTGTCTTTCAACTCATCCTAAGTCTCTCTTCAAAGATTCTGCACCTTGTGTAATGTTGTTTTCCATATATCTCGATCATCACAGTTTTCCATTTGTTGGGACCGATGAAAGTTATTCATTGAGGCCCTGCAGACATCTCTATATCTGAGCAGTGGTCTGTCCTCCCAAGTTACAGAACAACATTTGTTTGGAATGCGGCCATTGTCATTCTTCGCATGCCCTAGCCATCTTAGTCTTCTATGGCTGAGCATGCCCGTGATGGAAGGCAGGTTTGCACGTTGCAGTACTTCAGAGTTGGTTATCTTGTCGTACCACCTGATGTTCGTAATCTTGTGGAGACATTAAACGTGAAAGATGTTAAGTCTTCTCTCGTGCCTTGAGTATGCTGTCCATGTTTCTGAGCCATATAGTAAAGAACTAATTGCACAGGCTCGATATATTAGAACCAAATATAACTGTATAACTATTCTTTTGTCTTTATTTGTTTCCCGTTCGCTTAGGCGAAATCATGAGGCTTAATATGATACATCTGACTAATTTTTGCGCGATGGCTTGATTTTCTTAGCAGAAGTGTCCCTCGCCTTTCAACGGGGACCTTATTCCGACTTCGAAGTACGGCTCTGATGTTGAAATTTTCAGTACGTTGGAAGGGAGATAACTTATTATTTGGAGTGCATCCTATATGTAGAGGCGAGGTTAGTGTCCCTGAAGGTGGAGACCGTGGTTTTAAAAAAGGGTTTTAAAGCCGAAGTATTGACTTCATTGTATCGGATTTTACTCCATATGGCTGGGCCCCTCTCCGCAGAAATGGCACGCCACCTGCCGAGAGTATTGCACAAAGCGCGAACTCCGTAGCTTCAGCAACAATCCTAGGGGTCTCTGGAAAAACTGCACTTGTGAACAGAACGGCGCGGTCCGAATTCGAACCCACGACCTTCGACTCAGAAGGCAATGGGCTTAACCACTCAGCCACATAGACCCCCACTTAACCACTCAGTCACAGAGACCCCACTTAACTACTCAGTCCATGACCCCCACTTAACCACCAGCCACATGACCCCACTTAACCACTCAGCCAAGAGACCCCCTTAACTACTCAGTCACATAGACCCCACTTAACCACTCAGTCACATAGACCCCCACTTAACCACTCAGTCACATAGACCCCCACTTAACCACTCAGTCACATAGACCCCCACTTAACCACTCAGTCACAGAGACCCCCACTTAACTACTCAGTCAAGAGACCCCACTTAACCACTCAGTCACAGAGACCCCACTTAACCACTCAGCCCCAGAGACCCCACTTAACCACTCAGTCACAGAGACCCCACTTAACCACTCAGCCACAGAGACCCCACTTAACCACTCAGCCACAGAGACCCACTTAACCACTCAGTCACAGAGACCCCACTTAACCACTCAGTCACAGAGACCCCCACTTAACCACTCAGTCATAGACCCCACTTAACCACTCAGTCACAGAGACCCCCACTTAACCACTCAGTCACAGAGACCCCACTAACCACTCAGTCACAGAGACCCCACTAACCACTCAGTCACAGAGACCCCCACTTAACCACTCAGTCACAGAGACCCCACTTAACCACTCAGTCACAGAGACCCACTTAACCACTCAGTCACAGAGACCCCCCTAACCACTCAGTCACAGAGACCCCCTTAACCACTCAGTCACAGAGACCCCACTTAACCACTCAGTCACAGAGACCCCACTTAACCACTCAGCCACAGAGACCCCACTTAACCACTCAGTCACAGAGACCCCACTTAACCACTCAGCCACAGAGACCCCCACTTAACCACTCAGCCACAGAGACCCCACTTAACCACTCAGTCACAGAGACCCCACTTAACCACTCAGTCACAGAGACCCCACTTAACCACTCAGTCACAAGACCCCACTTAACCACCAGTCACAGAGACCCCCACTTAACCACCAGTCACAGAGACCCACTTAACCACTCAGTCACAGAGACCCCACTTAACCACTCAGTCACAGAGACCCCACTTAACCACTCAGTCACAGAGACCCCCACTTAACCACTCAGTCACAGAGACCCCACTAACCACTCAGTCACAGAGACCCCACTTAACCACTCAGTCACAGAGACCCCCACTTAACCACTCAGTCACAGAGACCCCACTTAACCACTCAGTCACAGAGACCCCACTAACCACTCAGCCACAGAGACCGTGGTATACTCCTGTATACGGAGATTGTGTTAGTCTCCCTATGTAGAATATCTTGCATATAGAGGCCTGTGTGGTGTGCCTTGAGTAACAGAGACGTGTAGAATGTCTTGTATATAGAGGCTGTGTGGTGTGCCTTGAGTAACAGAGACGCCGAATCAAACTTTCATTATTATTTGTTTCACTAAAATATTTTCCCAACACTTCTTCCAATGTCAAACATGGACATGAAAAGACGCATGCACAGAAAATAGCAACATGCGAAATGAGATGTCTCAGCAAAGTCACCAACAACACAAGAATTGACAGAGTAACGAATACCAGCATCAGAGAAAAGGTTGGAACAAGACCGTGCTTGAACTCTATAGCGAAACAGAGAATGAAGTGGTTTGGCCACTTAGTAAGAATGCTAACAGACCAAACTGCCTATGAAGCTTTCCACAACAGAATATCAGGAAGGAAGGCAGAGGAAGACCGAGAAAGGTGGATAGATAACATAGTTCAATTCTGCTAGGGACTAAGAAACCATCACACAAGTCACCAGAGAAGCGCAGACAAACACATAAAACTACGGCACTGGGTTAACAACCCGGTAACAGTGTGCTGACAAAAGCAGAGAAACGCAAGACAAATACATAAAACCCCTACACTGGGTTAACAACCCGATAACAGTGTGCTGACAAAAAAAGAAGAAGAAGAATACTTCTTATTTTATTGTTGCTCTCAATATAATGAAAGACTGCAGCAAAAATACGTAGCAAAAGCACAAAATGTAAAAACAAAGCAAAATAATTTTAATAAAATAAACATCGTGACAAGTCCTTTTACAGGATTTAGCCATCAACCACAGTAAACACGTCTCGATTTTCTAGGCATTACTTATACTTTCGTTCTTGTCAAAGATCAATTATATATCACAATACGAATGATTAAATTGGTCGTGAAGAACGAACGCAAACAAACAAACAAACGAACGAACGAACAAACAAACAAACAATTTCTAAATTGACATCTGTGTCTCATCAAGTTGAATAGGATGAGGATCAGTTTCCATAAGTTTGCCACGAAAGCATTGATCACAGCTTAGGGAACTTTTAGTTATGAATAGTTCACCTACGCCAGGTAAAGGTGAGAACTATTGTTTATCTGCACCTGGTGCAGGTAAGAAACTTCAATTTACTAATACAAGTCCAGGTGAGATATGTAAATTTACCTGAAACAGATATAAGTGAGAACGTTTCTTTTATAAAGAACACCTGCAGAGCCGTGCAACATTTTCTGATAGGTTGACAATCAAGTAAAGGATAACTTCTTGCTTGAGTTGTTGAGTGTTGATGTATTTGGGAATAACAAACATGAAGAGTGGGTGAATGATTGACTGAACTGAAGAGTGGTAATGATTGACTGAACTGAAGAAGGAGGGGAATGATTGACTGAACTGAAGAATGGGTGAATGATTGACTGAACTGAAGAGTGGGTGTGAGATGTGAATTGACTGAACTGAAGAGGAGGGGAATGATTGACTGAACTGAATAGTGGGTGAATGATTGACTGAACTGAATAGTGGGTGAATGATTGACTGAACTGAAGAGTTGGTGAATGATTGACTGAACTGAAGAGTGGGTGAATGATTGATTGAAATGAAAAGTGGATTATTGGCTGAACTGAAGAAAGTGAATGAATACGTCTCATCAAAAGTGTATCATTTCCGCTAGGCCATAGTGTAGCTTGTCTTCTGCATAGCTAGTCTTAATGTAATCAACGTAAAGAGAATGATAACAATATAAACCTTTGATTACGTACCTGCTACCATTAACAAAAATGTATATTTCAATCCAACTAACTCTCCGTTTTATGATCCCGAGCAAAGCCGGGTAATTTTGCTAGTAAGTGTATAAGTTTGTTCACGTGAAGGTTCTCTGATAGTAGCTCATTACTGTTTATACAATCTAGTTTAGAAGACAAGTTTCTATATTTCAATTACATATTTCAAACTATGTGTTTACACTCAAGAACGAAGCATGAGGACATTATGCTGTTTGGGTTCTTGGTTTATACGTATTTAATGCTGGCACATTCTCAAATGGTCAGATTTCAGACCCAATACACAAATAAGACAAGAGACCAAGCAAGAAAATGTATCAAATTTTATAAGAAAGCGCCGCTGGAACTACATCGGCCACACACTTAGAATGGATGAAGAAGACTCCTTACCAATCCCTCATATGGACACCAGAGGGAAAAAGAAAACGAGGAAGACCAAGAGAGACTCTGCGTAGAACCATCACCAGAGAAGGCTCAACGATGGGCCTAGTAAACATTAAAGACTTAAAACAGATAGCAACGAACCGCGAGACATGGAGAACTATGACCTCTGCCCTATGGGCCGCCCACAGGCCCAAGAGGAAAGACTAACTAATATTCTCATGAGACCATTTCTTCAGTGAGGAGAGCTACCGGTGCTTCTTGTAGAAGTAGAAACGGAACGGTAGTGTATAAATACATTATAATTTCTTCACTCGTTTGCCTCCTATTAATTCTTCTTTTTCTTCGGCTTTCTCTTCTTCTTTTTCTTCATCTTCTTTTTCTTCATCTTCTTTTTCTTCTTCTTCTTTTTCTTCATCTTCTTCTTCTTCTTCTTCCTCTTCTTCTTATTTCTCATCCTCTTCTTTTTCTTCATCTTCTTTTTCTTCATCTTCTTTTTCTTCATCTTCTTTTTCTTCATCTTCTTTTTCTTCTTCTTCTTCCTCTTCTTCTTTTTCTTCTTCTTCTTCCTCTTCTTCTTATTTCTCATCCTCTTCTTTTTCTTCATCTTCTTCCTCTTCTTCTTCTTCCTCTTCTTCTTATTTCTCATCCTCTTCTTCGAACGCTCAATATCGATCCCTTGTTAACCACTCTTTTTGATTTGTATGTGATCCGAGCCTAAGAACGATTCTACGTTGTACCAGTTATGCGCCTACAAGTAGACCAGCACATCCGTTTTCTGTGACGCTTTTTATTTACTAAGGCAGTTTCTCTAAGCCCCTACCTCAGTTCATCTCTTACGACATGCCATTGTGTTCCCTGTATTACTATTCCTTGTTCCCTGCATTACTATTCCTTGTTCCCTGCATTACTATTCCTTGTTCCCTGTATTACTATTCCTTGTTCCCTGCATTACTATTCATTGTTCCCTGCATTACTATTCCTTGTTCCCTGCATTACTATTCCTTGTTCCCTGCATTACTATTCCTTGTTCCCTGCATTACTATTCCTTGTTCCCTGCATTACTATTCCTTGTTCCCTGCATTACTATTCCTTGTTCCCTGCATTACTATTCCTTGTTCTCTTTCTGAGCCCCGACAACATACGGGTGGGTATTAATTCAAGCGTAGTCATTGCGCTGTTACAACTTGCCTGCTAAAGATCTTAAGCAATTAATTCAAGCGTAGTCATTGCGCTGTTACAACTTGCCTGCTAAAGATCTTAAGCAATTAATTCAAGCGTAGTCATTGCGCTGTTACAACTTGCCTGCCAAAGATCTTACGCGATTAATTCAAGCGTAGTCATTGCGCTGTTACAACTTGCCTGCCAAAGATCTTACGCGATTAATTCAAGCGTAGTCATTGCGCTGTTACAACTTGCCTGCTAAAGATCTTACGCGATTAATTCAAGCGTAGTCATTGCGCTGTTACAACTTGCCTGCCAAAGATCTTACGCGATTAATTCAAGCGTAGTCATTGCGCTGTTACAACTTGCCTGCTAAAGATCTTACGCGATTAATTCAAGCGTAGTCATTGTGCTGTTACAACTTGCCTGCAAAAGATCTTACGCGATTAATTCAAGCGTAGTCATTGTGCTGTTACAACTTGCCTGCAAAAGATCTTACGCGATTAATTCAAGCGTAGTCATTGCGCTGTTACAACTTGCCTGCAAAAGATCTTACGCGTGTTTTAGCCAAATACTATTTCTAACCAAGAACTGCTTGCGCACTGTCAACAAAAGGATATGATCACCATCATCCAATGGAGACTAACTCTGTCACAAAAACTGCACTGAGATGGATACAAGAGGGTAAACGAAATCGTGGAAGACCCGAAAGAGGACCTGGAGGAGAGGAGTAGAGCAAGAGCTGAAAGAAATGAATCACAGCTGGAACACACTACAGAGGAAGGTCAAGGATAGGGAAGGATGGTGTTCATTTGTTGCTGTCCTAAGCACATTGGCTGCCATATCCGAAATAGAGAGAGAGAGAGATTGAGAGAGAGAGAGAGAGAGAGAGAGAGATTGCGCTTAATATGGCATCTCTAACTTATTTTGCGTCAAGAATTGCTTTCTTTATCATTAGTGTCCTCTCTCCGTTCAGGCAAACCTTACACCGACTAAAGATGGTAAAACTATTTTGCAGAAATTTTTATTTTTAAAACTTTCTAATGAATTTTGTCAAGGCAGCGGCTTTCCAGCCTACTCTTCTCGATTTTGAACTGCTAAGGGTTCTTTAAGTGCTCAACTTGAAGACGGGACCTACATTTTATCATCCGTCTCCGATTGGACTAGGAACTCGATCTCACCTACACTGAGATCAGGTTTCTCCGGAAAAATATCCTGATAACAGGTATTTGTTGACATAACAATATGGAAAGTAAAGGACACATCTCTCTCTCTCTCACTCTCCCTCTTCCTCTCTCTCTCTCTCTCTACCTCTCTCTCTCTCTCTCTCTCTCCCTCTCTCTCTCTCTTCACTCTCCTCTCTCTCTCTCTCCTCTCTCTCCTCTCTCTCTCTCTCTCTCTCTCTCTCTCTCCTCTCTCTCTCTCTCTCTCTCTCTCTCTCTATCTCTCTCTCTCTCTCTACCTCTCTCTCTCTCTCTCTCTCACTCTCTCTCTATCTCACTCTCTCTCTCTCTCTCTCCCTCTCTCTCTCTCTCTCCTCTCTCTCTCCCTCTCTCTCTCTCTCTCTCTACCTCTGCATTTTAAACCCAGAATGGGACATAGGCCTTCAATAAATGCATGCCAAGTCGTCCTATCTCAAGCTATCTACTGCAGATCACTCCAGATCCGCTTTATATTGCTGAACTCTGCCTCCAAATCTCGTCTCCATGTATTTCTAGGTCTCCCTATTATCGCTGTCACTGTGAGTTTCAGGAAAGGACCCTTCTTGTAATATTCCCACCTGGTTTTCTCAAAGTGTGTTCTATCCATCGCGTGACTTTTTTTAACCTGTTGGTTAGCTGGAATCTGTCTTGTTCTCTCCATAAGTTCCTCACTGGTGACTCTATCATACCTTCATCTCAGTCCTTCTATTCTGCACCGACATCAGTTCATTATGAATGGAAATCGGGACATATCCTTTACAGGACGTAGTCATCAACCACAGTAAATGAGTCGTTGATTTTCTAGGCACCAATTATACGTTCAGTAGTTTGCCATTGCTTTCTGAACGGTGAGATCCATTTTTACCTTTCGTAAAAATCTCACGGAAACGAATTTACTTCCAAACTACCTGCCGCGGAGTTTGAACGCTTGTGTTGTGCTCGAGCTCATTACTGCTTAGACTACAGACTCCCACATTATAGATACCAGGTAAATGTATGCATTATTATTTTTGACGTTCTCCGTGTTTCTGACCCATACCCGCATATAATATAATTTCAGTACTAGACTTCATCAAGAAACAACAAATTAAATGGTTCGGCCACGTAAGCAGATTACCAACAGACAGTGCACCTCAAAGAGCAATGCTGCTCCGATACAATGGGTACAAAGCAAAAGGCCGACCACGCAAGAGATGGACCTCAGAGATAACAGAGGCGACGAAAGACACTATCTACGAAGCGCATACAAGGTCCCGTTTTAGAAATCTCTTCTTGACCTGACGCTGTGAGGCAAACAGGATTCGATAAAGAAAGAAAGACCCGCATATAAATGGGAAAAACTTGCTGATGACTGAGCTATATTGAAAACAACATTACGCAAAGGGACATAATCTTTCAGAGAGAAACTTAGAGATGAGTTACAAGGCAAGATAATAATTGCAAACTTAGAAGTCGTTACAGTTACACATTTGCCAAAATGAGCGTCTGAAAAGACGTAAAAGATCATAAATACATTTTTATGAAATGGGAAAGACAGGGCATCAAATATCAGAAGAAGAGGAGCGTGGATATTTGAGTATAAACATGGGCATAAAGCTTGGACATATAGTAAATCATTTGAGAAACACACAATTTATATGAGAAAGTCTTGTTATAGAACGGTTCTCAAAATATATTTAACGAACACTCGGTAAAACTGTCGTTCTATCTATTCTCTAGACAAGAGCCCATGTGCATCATGTGCATCATGTATATCATGTACATCATGTGCATCTATCTATCAATTAAAAACTATCGTTACTGCATGTTATACCGCTTTTTTGAGGTCGGTGTGGAGAAGGGGACTTAAGCCTGAGGAATTTAACGGCAGAATGGTTAGTGCAGTCCTACGACACTGTTCAAGGTAGATTTTTCTTTATGTCCCAGACAGAAAAAATCCTTGGCCATATCGTGGATTTAACACAGGTCTCCCGCGCGGGAGCTACGCTTTAATCCATTCGGCCAGACGCTATTCAGTACTGACCCACAAAAGTTTGAGAAAGACAAATATTGTTGATGCATAACGGGGTATGCAACAAACTGCGCATTATTTGAGAACATAATTAAAAGATGAAGATGGAGATGGATAGAGCATGTTTGTTGTATACTAGTAGAAGCAATGGCTAGGACAACTTTCCGACGAAGATGGAGATGGATAGAGCATGTTTGTTGTATGCTAGGAGAAGCAATGGCTAGGACAACTCTCCGAGGAAGATGGAGATGGATGGGGCATGTATGTTGTATGCTAGTAGAAGCAATGGCTAGGACAACTCTCCGACGAAGTTGGAGATGGATAGGACATGTATGTTGTATGCTAGTAGAAGCAATGGCTAGGACAACTTTCCGACGAAGATGGAGATGGATAGAGCATGTTTGTTGTATGCTAGGAGAAGCAATGGCTAGGACAACTCTCCGAGGAAGATGGAGATGGATAGAGCATGTTTGTTGTATACTAGTAGAAGCAATGGCTAAGACAACTCTCCGACGAAGATGGAGATGGATAGAGCATGTTTGTTGTATACTAGTAGAAGCAATGGCTAGGACAACTTTCCAACGAAGATGGAGATGGATGGGGCATGTATGTTGTATACTAGTAGAAGCAATGGCTAGGACAACTCTCCGACGAAGATGGAGATGGATGGGACATGTGTGTTGAATGCTAGTATGAGCAATGGCTAGGACAACACTCCGATGGACAGTGGTTTTATGAGAAGGTCTAAGCCTCCAAAAGACACACGGAGAAAAACTATGGAAAGAGTATTGCAAGACTGTGGCTTGATGTATGATTCATTTAGTAGGAATACGATAGAGAGACGACAATAGACAACCGTTTATGGAAGTCTAAGATTTTCAATGGGACACAAAGAGGGGATAAATATAGATAAAGCAGCATGTCAAGTAGTAGTATGTCCCATGCTAAACATCGTTTTCATTACATCCCGCCGGAGAAACTCTCTTTATCTAGCAAGTTCTCCCGTCTGCTCCAGCGTCATGTTCAAGGTTTCTTTGATGTCCTGCTGCGGCTGCTGCTTCGTATCGGTCGTTCCCTGTTTCGTACTCCAGGAAACGTGCCTTCCATTACCGTTCTCTCAAGACCACTGTGATGTTTAAAGTGGCCAAAATATTTCATCTTCCGAGACATGATGTTATTTATGAGACAATGCTGATTGATATGCAGGTCTTGTAGTGTGTCTTTAAAGAGACATGATATACTGTTTGGAAATGACACTTATGGAGAGAAGACATTTTAGAAAAGTAAAGACGGTTAAGACCTAGACAATGATAGATGCAAAATGAGATAAATGAGGTAAAATAGTAGAAGTAAAACTAGAAAGACTTCTTATAAGGAAACAACTCCAATGACACAGTGCACGGCGTATTGGCGTTCAACGGAATTCCGCTGTGACGCAGTGTGCGGCGATTGGCGTGGAAAGAGTTAAACATGACATCAATAGTGACATGATATTTGGCATATGACAGAGAGACATTCTACAGAACTGTTATAGTGACACAGTCCCACTTTAACTACTTCTAACCTCTCTGTTTGTCATTCTGTTTGTGTTGTCTTCCATATATAACCTTGTTTATATATGATCAAGTTCCTAGTCCTATCAGAGACGTACGATAAAACGTAGATCCCGTGTTCAACTTGAGCACGTAAAAGAGCAATTAACGGTTCAACATCAAGAAGAACAGGATGGAACAATTGACGGTTCAACATCAAGAAGAACAGGATGGAACAATTGACGGTTCAACATCAAGAAGAACAGGATGGAACAATTGACGGTTCAACATCAAGAAGAACAGGATGGAACAATTGACGGTTCAACATCAAGAAGAACAGGATAGAACAATTGACGGTTCAACATCAAGAAGAACAGGATGGAACAATTGACGGTTCAACATCAAGAAGAACAGGATGGAACAATTGACGGTTCAACATCAAGAAGAACAGGATGGAACAATTGACGGTTCAACATCAAGAAGAACAGGATGGAACAATTGACGGTTCAACATCAAGAAGAACAGGATGGAACAATTGACGGTTCAACATCAAGAAGAACAGGATGGAACAATTGACGGTTCAACATCAAGAAGAACAGGATAGAACAATTGACGGTTCAACATCAAGAAGAACAGGATAGAACAATTGACGGTTCAACATCAAGAAGAACAGGATGGAACAATTGACGGTTCAACATCAAGAAGAACAGGATGGAACAATTGACGGTTCAACATCAAGAAGAACAGGATAGAACAATTGACGGTTCAACATCAAGAAGAACAGGATGGAACAATTGACGGTTCAACATCAAGAAGAACAGGATGGAACAATTGACGGTTCAACATCAAGAAGAACAGGATAGAACAATTGACGGTTCAACATCAAGAAGAACAGGATGGAACAATTGACGGTTCAACATCAAGAAGAACAGGATGGAACAATTGACGGTTCAACATCAAGAAGAACAGGATGGAACAATTGACGGTTCAACATCAAGAAGAACAGGATGGAACAATTGACGGTTCAACATCAAGAAGAACAGGATGGAACAATTGACGGTTCAACATCAAGAAGAACAGGATGGAACAATTGACGGTTCAACATCAAGAAGAACAGGATGGAACAATTGACGGTTCAACATCAAGAAGAACAGGATGGAACAATTGACGGTTCAACATCAAGAAGAACAGGATGAAACAATTGACGGTTCAACATCAAGAAGAACAGGATGGAACAATTGACGGTTCAACATCAAGAAGAACAGGATGGAACAATTGACGGTTCAACATCAAGAAGAACAGGATGGAAACCACAAAACCTTGGATCTAGTACCTGATCTCTTTTTATTGTATGCTGTTATTGTGGTTGGTTGTATTTCATTCTCATTAAATGTCCAAACCACTGTTGTTGTCTTTCGATGTATTCAGTGCATGAAGTTATGTCCACTCTGCTTCTGATGTTCTCATTTCGTAGTCTTGCTTTCCTGGTGACGACCACCGCCTTTTTCAAGCATTTCATTACCCATCTAGTGAGCTTTCTGTGATGTGTTGCTTTCAGAGATCAGTTTGGCACTGGTAACAAAGTGTTGGTAGGAAAATACTTTTATCATCTGTCTTTTCACTTCCATCTTGATCTTTGGGTGTTGTAGTAATGGTGCCAGCTTGTAGGTCACTGCATTTGTTTTTTGACATCTTGTCTCTATTTCTCAATCGAGTTTTCTGTCCTCTGTGAAAATGCTGCCTAAATATTTGAATTCAGAAACTTGCTTTACTCTGGTGTTGTCTATTTGTATGTTTGCTTTGCTTGGTGTTCTGCTGATTTTCATGGTCTCGGTCTTTTGTGCGTTGATTTTCATGTTGTAATTCTCGCATGCTATTAACATTGTTATTTTTCAACGATTGAATATATTTATATATGAAAGCTTTTGTTTCTAGCCGTACATTCTTCCATCTGCGATATACAGTAATATTTCAACGATTGAGATATATATTTTGAAAGTTTAGCTTCCAAGTACATCCTCCTCTCGTATAAATTTAATCTTTCAACGATTCGAGATACATATGAAAGCTTAGCTTCCAGTCGTACATCCCTCCCTCTGTGATAAACATTAATCTTTCAACGATTGGAAATATATTTACCTTTTTCATATTTGTTATCATTATAAATACAGATGAATTTGCCCTCAACTTTCCTGACCGGTTCTTCTATTCAAAGGCGGATATTCAAACGTCTAACACGATATAACACAAAGAAAAATCCGGCATAATAAAAACAAGACAACACAAATTGTGAATGTTTCATATTTTTTACGGTTCTTTCTAGCCGGAATTTATATTTTAAATTGTGGTTATTCAACTTCATGATTACATTAGTGGCACTCTCCTTTCGCTCATACATTTCAGACCTCGATTCGCCCTCGTAGAGTTTATCGCTGTCTAGACTATAGCAATCACGAGATGGAAGCCATTGAAGATGTCATTTTGTTAAGCGTTTTTAACCTTTCAACCCGTGTCGAACCAACTTGGCAATCTCTTGCAGACATAATGCGTGTTCATACTTTGCTTCACTTCTGTAGGAATTATTTCAATGATGTTTACTGGATAGATGGAGCGGCCCGTGTGTTGCAGGGGCTCGCATGGGAACAAGAATAGTAACACTGTGACCCCAACGCATGTCGTAAGAGACGACTGAGGTAGGGGCCTAGGGAGGCTATCCTAGTAAATAAAAAGCGGTGCAGAAATCAATCTGATGTGCTGGCCTCCCTGACATACCTGGCAAAACGTACGATCGCGCTTAGGCTCAGATCACATACAGATCACGAAGAATGGTTTAACAAGTAGTCGATATGGAGCATTCGAAGAAGAAGAATCAAGGAAGGGGCAAGTGTTGAAGATTACAGACAAATGTGAGGAGGTTAGAGGTGATGATTGAAGACAATTGTGAAGAGGTTAGAGGTGATGATTGAAGAAAATTGTGAGGAGGTTAGAGGTGATGATTGAAGAAAATTGTGAGGAGGTTAGAGGTGATGATTGAAGAAAATTGTGAGGAGGTTAGAGGTGATGATTGAAGAAAATTGTGAGGAGGTTAGAGGTGATGATTGAAGAAAATTGTGAGGAGGTTAGAGGTGATGATTGAAGAAAATTGTGAGGAGGTTAGAGGTGATGATTGAAGAAAATTGTGAGGAGGTTAGAGGTGATGATTGAAGAAAATTGTGAGGAGGTTAGAGGTGATGATGGAAGACAATTGTGAAGAGGTTAGAGGTGATGATTGAAGAAAATTGTGAGGAGGTTAGAGGTGATGATTGAAGAAAATTGTGAGGAGGTTAGAGGTGATGATTGAAGAAAATTGTGAGGAGGTTAGAGGTGATGATTGAAGAAAATTGTGAGGAGGTTAGAGGTGATGATTGAAGACAATTGTGAGGAGGTTAGAGGTGATGATTGAAGAAAATTGTGAGGAGGTTAGAGGTGATGATTGAAGAAAATTGTGAGGAGGTGAGAGGTGATGATTGAAGAAAATTGTGAGGAGGTTAGAGGTGATGATTGAAGACAATTGTGAGGAGGTTAGATATGATGATTGAAGAAAATTGTGAGGAGGTTAGAGGTGATGATTGAAGAAAATTGTGAGGAGGTTAGAGGTGATGATTGAAGAAAATTGTGAGGAGGTTAGAGGTGATGATTGAAGACAATTGTGAGGAGGTGAGAGGTGATGATTGAAGACAATTGTGAGGAGGTGAGAGGTGATAATTGAAGAAAATTGTGAGGAGGTTAGAGGTGATGATTGAAGACAATTGTGAGGAGGTGAGCGGTGATGATTGAAGACAATTGTGAGGAGGTGAGAGGTGATGATTGAAGACAATTGTGAGGAGGTGAGAGGTGATGATTGAAGAAAATTGTGAGGAGGTGAGAGGTGATGATTGAAGAAAATTGTGAGGAGGTGAGAGGTGATGATTGAAGAAAATTGTGAGGAGGTGAGAGGTGATGATTGAAGAAAATTGTGAGGAGGTTAGAGGTGATGATTGAAGAAAATTGTGAGAAGGTGAGAGGTGATGATTGGAGAAAATTGTGAGGAGGTGAGAGGTGATGATTGGAGAAAATTGTGAGGAGGTGAGAGGTGATGATTGGAGAAAATTGTGAGGAGGTGAGAGGTGATGATTGGAGAAAATTGGAGGAGGTAGAGGTGATGATTGAAGAAAATTGGAGGAGGTGAGAGGTGATGATTGAAGACAATTGTGAGGAGGTGAGAGGTGAGGATTGAAGAAAATTGTGAGGAGGTGAGAGGTGATGATTGGAGAAATTGTGGGAGGTGAGAGGTGATGATTGAAGAAAATTGTGAGGAGGTGAGAGGTGATGATTGAAGAAAATTGTGAGGAGGTGAGAGGTGATGATTGAAGACAATGTAGGAGGTGAGAGGTGATGATTGAAGAAAATTGTGAGGAGGTGAGAGGTGATGATTGAAGAAAATTGTGAGAAGGTGAGAGGTGATGATTGAAGAAAATTGTGAGGAGTTAGAGTGATGATTGAGAAAATTGTGAGAAGGTGAGAGGTGATGATTGGAAAATTGGCAGAGGTGAGAGGTGATGATTGAAAATGTGAGAGGTGAGAGGTGATGATTGGAGAAAATTGTGAGGAGGTGAGAGGTGATGATTGAAGAAAAATGTGAGTAGGTGAGAGGTGATGATTGAAGAAAATTGTGAGGAGTGAGAGTGATGATTGAAGAAAATTGTGAGGAGGTGAGAGGTGATGATTGAAGACAATTGTGAGGAGTGAGAGGTGAGTTGAAGAAAAATGTGAGTAGGTGAGAGGTGATGATTGGAGAAAATTGTGAGGAGGTGAGAGGTGATGATTGAAGAAAATTGTGAGGTGAGAGGTGATGATTGAAGAAAATTGTGAGGAGGTGAGAGGTGATGATTGAAGACAATTGTGAGGAGGTGAGAGGTGATGATTGAAGAAAATTGTGAGGAGGTGGAGAGTGATGATTGAAGAAAATTGTGAGGAGGTGAGAGGTGATGATTGAAGAAAATTGTGAGGAGGTTAGAGGTGATGATTGAAGAAAATTGTGAGAAGGTGAGAGGTGATGATTGGAGAAAATTGTGAGGAGGTGAGAGGTGATGATTGGAGAAAATTGTGAGGAGGTGAGAGGTGATGATTGGAGAAAATTGTGAGGAGGTGAGAGGTGATGATTGAAGAAAATTGTGAGTAGGTGAGAGGTGATGATTGGAGAAAATTGTGAGGAGGTGAGAGGTGATGATTGAAGAAAATTGTGAGGAGGTGAGAGGTGATGATTGAAGACAATTGTGAGGAGGTGAGAGGTGAGGATTGAAGAAAAATGTGAGTAGGTGAGAGGTGATGATTGGAGAAAATTGTGAGGAGGTGAGAGGTGATGATTGAAGAAAATTGTGAGGAGGTGAGAGGTGATGATTGAAGAAAATTGTGAAGGGACTTACGATCACCTAAAAGACCGATGTACAAGATCTCTCCATAAATTCATTCATGTGGAAATATGATTCCTGCAACCTTAGCATGGGTGGGTTTCGTCATATCTTCAGCGCCATTTGGAGCTCTGGTGCTTATCCTTCGGCGATGTGTTCCGGATTCAGCCAGCGTTTACTAGGTTCGCTCTCCGTTAGCCTTTGGCTATCCCCAGCCGTTCTGCGATGCACATTTAGGACAAGTGCATCCGATTTCAGCCAGACCTACTTAGTCGTATCTTACGACATGCATGGCAGGTAAAAGTGGTTCTATTCTTTACACCCCTAATTTGGGACCCGGTAATCACTCGGGCGTGTGAAAAGACGAGGAATAACGTTTAATGGAAAAAAAACCGGGACGACAAGAAAGTTGACGATTTAAGAAATATATAAAAAGATGATGGCTGTTCACAGTGGCGGCTCGTGCTCATTTTTTTTGGTGGGGCCAGACATACATTTGCGGAAAAATCATGGTTTTGGGTTAGGTTATATTTTAATTTAGAAAATAATAAATACACGTTACACATTATTTTGGTGGGGCCCGGCCCCACTGGCCCTTAATGACAAGCCGCCACTGACTGTTCACATGGTTCATGATTATACATACGGTCGATCATTCCTTGCACGAACATTGCAACGTTTCACACCACACTTGACGCAAAACTCGCCCAGTCTATAAACTTTTTTCTTACATTCATGTTATTGTTATTGCACACACGTTATTCTGGTCAAGTTAGTCGATAAACACTCGTTAAAACAAGTCAAATACTTTACAAACCTAGGGAGCATTTTTTCAGCAAACGAAAGAATCTTCTCCTTCTTCTCTTCCACCATTTACTTCTTTATAGAAGGTTGGGGTGAAACGTAGTGATCTTGTGTGTGCTTGTTCTTTTTCTTCCACCATTTACTTCTTTATAGAAGTGTTGGGGGTGAAACGTAGTGATCTTGAGTGTGCTTGTTTTAAGACACTTTGTAAGCTGATATTCATGTTCGTAAGGCTGTTATCGATGCCATCGCTCCATCTTTTGCGTGGTCTTCCTCTTGCTTTGTACTCTTTATACTTTTTCAGTGTGGCTCTCTGTGGTAGGCGATACCAGGGCATTCTTGCCAGGTGTCAAAACCATTTAATCTGTTGTTAAATGCAATGAAACAAATCAAATCTTAGGACAAATGTTGCCAATTTTTAAGTGCAAACTTGTCATCATGTACCGGGGTTCAAATTAGGGGTGTACAGAATAGAACCACTGTTACCTGCCATGCGTGTCGTAAGAGGCGGATAAGGAGGTTTGGCGTGGGGCTAGCTACCCCACCCTGTAAAAATCACTAGATAGCTACAGAAACCACAACCAAGTAAATTCATAGCTTGCCACCCTAGGAAGGACACCGCAAGGAGGGACTCATGGCAAGAAAATGGGGAGATAGTGGAGAGATCTGGTAAAAATCACTTTGGATAGGTTGGCTTGGAAGGTCTTGGTTGTGGACCTATGCCTCCCTAAGGGCGAAGGGGAAGAAGAAGAAGATGTCACCATGAATACTAAAGGAACATTTTTCCAGCACAATATTTCTTCCAAGATTATGCTATCAGTGCCACACTTGGACGTTGACATCAAATTGTAGAAGAAATCTAGTCACTACACAGATCAAGTGTCACCGCAGAATGCTGAGAGTAACAAGAGGAGACCGATTTAGAAATGAAGACACCAGGAAAAAGTGGGTACAACATCAGTACTGAACTTCTTCAAGAAACAACAAATTAAATGATTCGGCAACATAAACAGATTACCAAGACAGTGTGCATCAAAGGGCAATTTTACGACGATAAAGTGGATGAAAAACAAAAGGCTGTTATCGCAAATTGTGAACCGCAGAGATTGCAGGCGGTTGAAAAAAACACTGTTTATGAAGCACACACACATGTCAGATCTAGAAATCTCTTCTTATCCTGACGATGTCAAGCAAAACAGATTAGAGGAAAGAAAGAAACGATGTCAAACAAAACAGATTAGAAGAAAAAAGAAAAAGTAAGTCAGTTGACCTCCTGAAAATAAATCCATGTTTTTTAACCCGCCTACAGAAGTGACCTTACAGTACGCACCAATTTGTCTGGAACATTTCTCGGATATCACCTTTACAAAAAAAAAGTATTTGAATGATGTTGATTGATCGTGAGAAAATATTTGGTGCAGCACTGCACGACAATTAGAAACGTACTGATGCAGCACTGCATCGACAATTGTATGAGAACGTACTTGATGCAGCACTGCATCGAACAATCAAGTCTAGAAGAGATTGCCATTTACCCAGTCTAGATCTTATCTTGTTATTTATTTTCTTAACATCTCTAATATATTTTGTCAAGTTCAATACAAGTAATCGATCCCTGAACAATGATAACATTAACAAGATCAATACTTCTTTGTAGTTGAGTTTGAGCGTCACTGATCAATAGTATCGATAACAACGCTGACTTCGCTAGAACTATAGATATAATGGTGACCTTTGTGGCTAAGTGGTAAAGTCTTCTCGAAAAGACAGAACACACAACACCCAAATGTTTGATCATGTGTGCCCCACCTATGGTAGGGTATTGTGTTCTAGGATTGGACTCTACAGTCACTTCCGCGCACACACCAGAGAGGTGCAGCAGCTCACGTCTGAGACTGTTGTCATCATCGCTTGTGATGGAAGGCTATATATATATATTAAGCCTTCGCATTGCGTTCTGAATGTCGTAGATTCGAATCTGGACCCTACCATTCTGTTCATGAATGAATTTGTTTTAGAGATCCCTAGGATTGTTGCTGTAAATACGGAGTTCGTGCTCTGTACAATATTCTCGACTACAGTAGTGTGTCCTTTGTGTGGAGAAGGATCTAGCCTGATGGGGTAAAATCCGGTACAGTTAAGCCAATTCTTCAGCTACTCCAACTGACATGTAGCTTCATAGAGGCAACACATCTCTTGGTTTAAATGAGCATACGAAACCGAAAGCAATAAAGCAGAAGACACTTTATGTATACAATGTGCCCGCCTTCTCAGCGTGTTCGTAGCGCGTTGGACTACGGGTGACAAGTCCTCTGTGAGTGCGGGTTCAACTCCGCTGACTGGCAGAAAAGCCACATGTTCCTCAGATTTACGGTGTTCGTGGCACCAAACCGAAGGGTTACGATGTCCATGACACCGAGCCGAAGAGCTTTCAGCTCAAGTGCTTCTGGATTGGAAAAAAAATGTATACAATGTACTATATATATATATATATGTTCTTCGGTCATATAATACAAAAAGAAGGTTTAGAACATTTGGTGACAACAGGTAAAAATGATGGAAGGAGAGATCGTTGAAAACAGAGGGAGAAGATATTGGATGTCTTGACATCATGGGTCGACAAAATATCGACGTCGAACTGATTAGATGTACGAAGGAGATAACAAAATTGTGAAGAGACATGATCGCCTACGCCGGCAGGCATAGCTCTTGATATATATATATATATGTACTTTTATGTACAATGTACCATATGTATGTATGTGTCAGAAATATGTTATTTGTTTGGTTTTTATTTCCGGTAAGGATTCAAGTAATTGAAGCAACCATCTGACAAATGAAAGACCGCTTTGAAAACTTCTAGCGTTAAAATGTATCGCTAGTATACACACCGTCCATGTGTAGTCAGGGTTAAAAATGAAAGTAAAGAATAGTACCACTGTGAACTACAAGTGATGTTGTAAGAGGTGACTGATGTAGGACCTAGGTAAGCTATCCTAGTAAATAAAAAGCATCGCAGAAATCTGATGTGCTGGTCTACTTTTAGACGCATAACTGGCACAACGTACAATCGCTCTTAGGCTCAGATCACATACAAATCACGCAGAGTGTTTGACAAGTGGTCGATATGGAGTGTTCAAAGAAGAAGAAGAAGAAGAAATTCGTTTTTTTGTTGACAGTGAATTATTCGTTTTCAGAACCTCTCTCGTGTCACAGCCCTACTGAAAAACTCTTGGTCTCTAGCAGGTTCAACCGCCTCCTCCTCCAACGTTATGTTCCAGATTTCCTTTATGTCCTATTGCCACCGTCGTCTTTGTTACACCCTGACTCGTCTTTGAGAAACCATTGTCCCTCTACCCAGTACTGTTCTCGTCTAACATCCATGACGTGTTATGTAACCACAATACTTCTTCTTCTTCTTTGCATTCATTCTTTACAACCAATGTTAATCCCTCTTTGTGATATGTTTGATCTTTGACAAGAACGTGTATACGTTGCACATTGGTTTGGTAGGTCCCTAAAGGCATAGACTTCTACACATTTAGGACATATGCAACCGATTTCAGCCAAACCTCATTATTCGCCTCTTACGACATGCGTGGCAGGTAACAGTGGTTCTATTCTTTACATCCCAAATTTGGGCGTAACCACTGAGGCGGCCACAATACTTCAGGTTCCAGGATGTTATTGTTTATTCCCCAATGTTGCTCTATGTCCAGATAACCAAATATAAAAGATAAATAGCTTGTGCAGCTAAACTTACAACAATATTCTTCTTCTTCTTTGATCGCTCCATATCGACCACTTGTTAACCACTCTTTGTGATTTGTATATGATCTAAGCTTAAGAGCGATTGTACATTGTGCCAGTTATGAGACTACAAATAGGACATCCGATTTCTGCTACGCTTTTTATTTACTAGAGTCCTTAGGCCCCTACCAGTCCGTCTCCGAAGAATGGCGAAGGACTATACTTTTCACGGTTGGTTGCACGAGTAAGATGCCGTCCCATGACAAACTTATGTGCCCCAAAAAGACTAAGAAATGTTCCTAATTCGGAACGACCTCACATAGTCAGAAAGGCTGCACAGCTCTTTGGTGTAGATCATAAAGCCCAAATATACGGTGAAAGATGATCGTAATAGAGCAATTCTAAGACAAAGCTACTCTAGTAAATAAAAGGCTAGCACTAAGTCGGATGTGCTGACCTAGTCACCATAGGAGCATAACTTGGCACAACGTATAATTGCCCTTGGGCTCAGATCACATACAAACCACAAAACGTGGTTTAATAAGTGGTCGATAAGGAGCTTTCGTGGAAGAAGAAAAAAAGGTCCTTACCTCATTCCCTTCTTACGACATGTCTTGTAGATCGCAGTATTACTATTCTTTGCTCTCTTTGCCAGCCCCGGCAACACGTTTATGAACCAACCTTCCTCTATGTTCAAACAACACAATATAAAAGACCAATAATATGTGCAACTAATCTACAACAATAATATGTGCAACCAGTGGCGGCGCGTGATCATTTTTGTTGGTGGGGCCAGACAGAAATTTTCGGAAATATCATGATTTCGGTTAGGTTATACTTTAATGTATCAAATAATAAATACACGTTACATCTTATTTTTTATGGGGCCCGGCCCCACTGGCCCTTAATGACTAGCCGCTACTGTGTGCAACTAATCTGCAACAATAATATGAAAGAACATTCTCTTCATATCATTTTCATCTTCCTTCATTCTAAAGAGCGAAGGGTGAGAAATAAAAAAATAAAATACATAACCACGAGAGTCTTCTTAAATAAGCCAAATAGTTAACTAAATAAAAACCAAGATATGTAATATATAGTGAGTGAGAGTAGACAATTGGTTGGATCCTAGATATTTGCCAAGTTTATGTTGCTGAAATATTGACAAATAGTGTTATATGCCAGAGAGAGTGTGGCGCAAACTCAGAAGTAGTCACAGTGAAATACTTGTCAATTGACTGTCTATAAACACGAAATAGGTCACACATATACATATATATATATCTTTTATAACATGTGTATATAGGGTAGTACTAGGAATGTATTTGTTATTGACCGTCGGCACACGATGGGTGTTGTGGTCAACATCACGCAGGCATCTTTTACTTCCCAGTGCTTTTCCGGGTACCCAATTGTGGCTGGGTCGACCTGAGAGCCATTACCGTCGAAAAAAACTCCACGTCTACTTGTGGAATTGACCCCGGACCACAAGCATAAGAAGCAAGTTCACTAACAACTACACTACTGCGGCTCTCATATATACATATATACTCCTCCAATCAGAGACACCCTCCGTCCCTATTGTATATTGTCTATTTCCAGGTGGAAGATGTAGTTGGCGTCCACTCTTGCCGTTAAGCGTAGGGATAAAAGCTTTAATTTGCGTTCCAGGATCAGATGAGTTGCCCTTGTTGTGTTATATCCGTGTTTATGCAGTGTGTTCTTGATATTGTCTATCCATCTTTTCCTTGGTCTTCCCTTAGCTCAAGTACCTGATCTCATTTTATTTCTCCGTCCGTCCTCCGTCCACTCTCCGTCCCACTCCTCCAAGTCAACCTTATCAACACCAAAATTGTAGAAATTATTGAGCCAGGGTTGGAAACACGTATTAACCCATTCGCCCTTCCGAGCCGATACAGAGGCTCACAGAATCTTTTAAGATGACGCAAAGCCAGAATACTAGCTAATTCAGTATACATTACAATATAAATGCATAAGAAGGGGAAAAAAAAATACGGAGTGAATGAGTTAATATATCTAATATAATCTGAGCACGGGAATTGAGTCGCATGGGACCGTGTTTGTCCGCTCACGTTCAACATTTTACTGAAGTGCTCATTAGTGTCTCATTATATATTTCCCGTTCTTGAACACTCTTGAAGTTCGATCTTCATGTACAAGTTTGCCTGGAGATGTACATTGATTTTGGGTTAATGGGTCTGTAGGATGTGTCGATGTTTGACATCAAAGCTTTAGTCTCATCAAAATGCTTTCATGTTATCACGTTTGACTGACGCTCGTTGTGAGAATCATGTATTTGTTCAAACATAACAGATGATGCAAATATAGAGTCGTTGAGTAGATGTGGTAAATACGGTCGTTGAGAAGATGAGACAAATATAGAGTCATTGAGAAGATGAGGTAAATGTAGAGTCATTGAGAAGATGACGCAAATATAGTCATTGAGAAGATGAGGCAGATATAGAGTCATTGAAGAAGATGGAAATATAGAGTCATTGAGAAGATGAGGTAAATATAGAGTCATTGAGAAGATGAGGCAGATATAGAGTCATTGAGAGGATGAGGTAAATATAGTCATTGAGAAGATGAGGCAGATATAGAGTCATTGAGAAGATGAGGTAAATATAGAGTCATTGAGAAGATGAGGTAAATATAGAGTCATTGAGAAGATGAGGCAGATATAGAGTCATTGAGAGGATGAGGTAAATATAGAGTCATTGAGAAGATGAGGTAAATATAGTCATTGAGAAGATGAGGTAAATATAGAGTCATTGAGAAGATGAGGCAGATATAGAGTCATTGAGAAGATGAGGTAAATATAGTCATTGAGAAGATGAGGTAAATATAGAGTCATTGAGAAGATGAGGCAGATATAGAGTCATTGAGAAGATGAGGCAGATATAGAGTCATTGAGAAGATGAGGGATTGTTGGGGGTACGTTCATAGAATATGTTTTAGAATATTTAAAAAAAAAAAAAACTTTCGTTACTGTCTGTAGTACAGATTTTTTAGGGTGGTGTAGGACGGGAAGGGCGGGGGAGAGGGAGGGACGAGAGAACAAAGAATTTAATGGTGGCATAGCTAATACAGTCGACGCAAAACTATTCAGGTTAGGATTTATCTTTTATGCTCTCGATAGAAAAAAAAAATCGGCTTTGCTGTGGATTGAACCTGGATTTGCCCACACGGGAGACGCGTTCTAATTCGTTCGGTCAGAAGTTTCTCAATATCAAGAATGAATATAATAATATCAACTAGTTACCATAAGAATTCATGCAGAAACAGACTGTAAGAATGTCAAGTCAAATGTGGTGTAGCTAGACAAGAACAATATACTGGTAGCCTAAGACGAACAGCAAATCAACTAGGCATACTCTGGAACATACTGAGGAGGAGATCAGAGCACTTATGGACTAATTGGTTCGATGTGCAGAGATGATGATCAGACTACTAAACTAAACTAAACTAAACTAAACTAAACTAAACTAAACTAAACTAAAGTGAACGTACTATGTACATATCCTGTACACAGATACTGAGTACAGAGCCTGCTTGATAAATCTATGTACAGAGCCTGTATGAGTAGCCTATATAAAGAACCTTTGTGACGAGCCTATGCACAGGACCTTGTTGTTGACCCTATGTACAGAGCCGTTGTATGTGGAGCTAGTAGGATGAGCCAGTGTTTCATGCACCAAGAAGATATCAGGAAAGACATAAAAAATGTATTAGTTTCAAATGATTTGTTATGGGTAACGTTATATACTCTGTTTTCGCACACACTCAGACTCAGATAGACGCACAGTTGCTCTCACATGCTCGCACATGCAAGTACATCTACAAACACACACGCAGTCACTCAAATGCCACAGCACACATCACAAACACACATACACACACGTTTACTCTCAGATGCACACAATCACACGCACACATACACGCACAGCTACACTCACGTGCCACCACACATATCATACACAGAAACACAGTTACACTCACAGGCCCGATCAGCTACACTCGCACGCCACCACACACACCATACACAGATACGCACACACGCACACACTCACACCCCCACCCCCATACCATACACAGACACACAGACACACACTCACATCCACACTCACACGACACACATCCACTCTCACATGCCTCCACTCACACCACACCACATCTACAAACACACACACACACACACACATATACATCTACTATGTTATTTACCTTTCTCACACATTCTCACGTGATACTTAGTGCATTGTTTATATTTCACAGGATGCAGAAATAGATTTGCAAGCTATAAATAGACTAGGTTTCCATTTTGTCCATTTCTACTGTTCGCTATTTCTCTCTTCTATCATCTGTTTGCGTTCTCTCTCTCTCTCTCGTGATCACCGCCCAGACCAATGTACCAGACCTCCCCATACATTCTATTCATTTGGAAATCTGATTCATGCAGCCTTAGCATTGGTATGTTTTACGTCACATCTTCAGCACCATTTGGAGCTCTGGTGTTTATCCTTCGGCGATGTGTCCATTTCAGCCAGCGTTTACTCGGTTCGCTCTCCGTTCTGTAGCCATCTAGTGTTTTGTACGGTGTGGGGTAGCTAGCCCCACGACCAACCTCCTTAGTCGCCTCTTTACGACATGCGTGGCAGGTAACAGTGGTTCTATTCTTTACAACCCAATTTGGGACCCGGTAACCACTCGGGCGTGTTTGCGTTCAGAAAGCAACGGCAATCTACTGAACGTAAAAGTGGTGCCTAGACAATCGACGATATGTTTACTGAGGTTGATTGCGAAGTCATGAAAAGAATATGCCACGATTTTCATTTTCATAATCTGTTTGGAACTCTGGGACACATGAGCTCGAGTTTTCATGGATTCTTCAAGAAACAGACAATAATGTTTTAGAATTTACTCAAGTCTTCAGCATGGTCCAGTCTCAATCCCAAACACCGTCACAGATGACTTGGTCGTTTTTATTGAATGGGAGAACCGCCTGTGTGTAGCTGGGTCTCGCAAGGGGAGCAAAGAGTAGTACTACTACGAGCTACAAAGCATGTCGTAAGAAACGACTTAGAAAGTGGCATAGGAAAGCTACCCTAGTGAGTAAAAATACTTTTTTTTTCTCAGCTGTCTTTACTTATTTAAAACTGTACTTATTTAACATTTGTCTACACGTTTACAATATTCATTGACTCCGGTGCTTTACCTGGGGAGTTCTTAGAACTTATTCCCCCCAAGCATGAATACACGATTCTGTCAGACTGTCATGAGATCTTGATGTTTTATTTCAACTTAAACTACCATTGATATCTTACACATTTAAACGTTATGTAGCTGCTGTCTTTCTTTTCTCCTTTTGCACTGAATCTTTCATTTCAGCATGATCAATCATGCTATTACAGCAACAGGTATGTCACAGAATGTGTCTACAATATTTGATTTACTTACGTCAGAAATCATTTTCTTTGTTTTGTGTTCTGATTCTTCTTGATTTTTCAATGATCAATTTACAATATTCTGATCTTTAGTTCACCATGCAGCCTTAAAAAAATATACTTTTAAACACAGCCTGTCAGAAATATTATTTAATATTGACATGAAACCAATCATATTAGTTCACGTACTTTCAAGGATTCATGTCATCTTTCATCATTATCAGCAATTAAATCTTTGATCTCATTCCATCATTTTGTTTCTCAGAATTCCAAGATTTCACCGTTAGACAAGCTTATTCACATGGTTAACACTTGTTTAAACAAACATTTCAAACGATGCCATTGCATAACAAAAGATGTTTACGCCTCTGCACAACGATTAAAATCCTCAGGCGATTCGTGTGTTTAGATTTCTAAGACTTTAACGACATATGTTTTGATTTCTACAATGTGAGACTTGTATAATACTCGTTGTTGTAAATTGTAATCAACGTAAGCTGTGTTTGATTCTGTTGTGAGATCTGGACAGATTCATTCAGATTAAGTTGTTCCATCATTTCATTGAGAGCAATAAATACACTTATTCTTTATCTGTTATTTATCTTTAATCGTTATAACTTGAGTTTATTCGGTTCTCTTCTTGTTATCTTTATTTCAATATAAGAAGGATACGGGGATCGGGGGCATGTCGTGCTATGATGCAGAGAGGCGGCCGTATCAGGCGACACCGTAATGGGGTGACATAGGCAGCACAATAGAAGTTACAATTGAAGGTTATTTTAACGAAAAAAGGTTCACGGGGCGACATTTCGAAAACTTGCATCATACTGGGAAAATATACCGCATAGTCCTGACGGGGATCTCTGTGGAGTAGATGTTAGATGCTAGAATCTCGTTTCAAAGGTAATCAGTTCTCTTCCTCGTGAAGTCATCAGAGTACTTTCCATACATTTCTGTGGTGTCGAAGATAACTGTTTGCTTTTCGTTCCATCTTCTTCTAACGCTCCATATCGCCCACTTGTTAACCACTCTTTGTGATTTGTATGTGATCCGAGCTTAAAAGCAATAGCACGTTGTGCCAGTCATACGTCTCCAAGTAGGTCAACACTTCCGATTTCTGCGAAGCTTTTATTTACTAGGGTAGCTTCCTAGACCCTACCTCAATTTCCTCATACAACATGCCTTGTAGGTCGCAGTGGTACTATTCTTTGCTTCATTTGAGTGCTCGCGGGCAACTCTTCTCGTTCACTCAGTTCGCTCCTCGTGGAGCCATCGGGATACTTTCCAGAGAATTCCAATCTCAGTGTAGGTGAGATCGAGTGATTAGTCCTATCGGAGACGGACAATAAAATGTAGGTCCTTTGTTAACGTTGAACACATAAAAGAACATTTGGTAGTTCAAAATCGAAAAGTGCAGGCTGGAAAGACGCTGCCCGGGTAAAATTAATTAAAAGATTCAAAATTAATTTCTACAAAATATTTTCACCATCTTCAAAATTACAACGGGGACCTTCGCCGGTGCTACTCGTTCGTGTACTTCTGCTGAGATCTTCGTGTGTAAGAAAGTGATTGGAGCACACATGGTTACTTACCGCTGTGCAATGATAATGGTCGTATCAATCAATCAATCAATCAATCAATCAATCAATCAATCAATCAATCAATCAATCAATCAATCAATCAATCAATCAATCAATCAAAAGTCCTAGACAGTGCTGTCATTCCAAGCATGTACAGCTCTATGAGTAAGCGACGTCTGAGATGGCTGGGACACGTGTGCCGTATGGGCAATGGTAGAATCTCAAAGGACGTTCTATGTGGTCAACTCGCGTGCGTGCCCAGTGTGTTCGTAACGCGTTGGACTACGGGTGACTAGTCCTCTGTAAGTGCGGGTTCAACGCCGCGGACTGGCAGAAAAGCTACAGGTTCCACAGATTTACGGTGTTCGTGGCACCGAGCTGAAGGGTTACGATGTCCATGACACCGAGCCGAAGAGCTTTCAGCTCAAGTGCTTCTGGATCGGAAAAAATAAAATAATGGTCAACTCGCATATGGTACTAGATAGCAATGGCGTCAATTACTACGCTTTATTGACACCTGCAAGCGTGATCTAACTTTACGCAGCATAGACACAGCAATTTAGTAGTGGTTGGCCAGAGACAGGCAAGCATGGCAAACGGCAGCGAGGGATGTCTCAAAAAGAAAAGAAGAGAAACGCCAACACTATGCAATTAAAATAGAGTGCAGAGCGCAGACAGACCATTCTCTGTATCAGCTCCAATCTACAATTTCACCAGCAGCAACTACAGCAAGGATTGCCACTCCAGAATAAGCTATTACAGCTACAACAGACGATGTGATTCAGCACAGAACAAATTACATGACGCAAAACCTATTGTCTCCTGAGACAAAGATGCCAATAATGACCAATAGAGAAATCTATATTGCTTTTGATCTATCGTATGTAATTTAAATTTGAAACAAATAAAACATACAGATACTGTCTAAATCAAAACAAATGAGTTATTTGTGGACAATATCATCCCTGGAGCTATATTTAGAACACAAAGTTTGGCGCGTGCAACTCCTGAAAGGCTTGACAAACATATTTGTTTGATATGTCAATTAAAGTTAATTATCTCCGTGACACAGCGGAAAGGAAACACTGGGATCATGTCAATACACACAATAGTCATGACAATTACTCACAAAGGGATGACGTCATTTCAGTTGAATAAGTTGTAAAAGGAGATATAACTAACCCTGGTACCAGAATACACATATCGTGAGGTTTTCAAACAATATAGTCTGACATCAGAACATGACAAGGGATTTCAAAATATAATCACATACTCACAGTGAAAGTACACCGAGAGTGGTATTGATCGGGGGTCATTTTTGTTATCTCAAGCTCAGAGTAGGAGAGGAATCGCTGACTTGTCGTTAATTTTATTGCTTCTTTTTCTTCTCTTTCTTCTTCTTCGTCTTCTTTTTCTTCTTCTCCTT
The DNA here is from genome assembly GCA_020796225.1 of Arion vulgaris. Taxonomy (NCBI): domain Eukaryota; kingdom Metazoa; phylum Mollusca; class Gastropoda; order Stylommatophora; family Arionidae; genus Arion; species Arion vulgaris. The sequence continues at coordinate 70,787,123 of CM036755.1, read as the reverse complement.
CTTGCGTTCGCCTGTCTTTAGTTCATACGTAGTCAGGGGGCCTGGTGTGGCACTTCTGAATGATTTTGCGTGAAGTTTTGCTATCATTTTTATCATCCCCACACCTCCACCATACAGGCGTGCATTCGTCGACTTCAGAGGTAATATTATTGCTATATTATGTTATGTTATGCGATCAACGTCATGGTACACTGGGCATTCCCATGCGTGCTTCGTCCTCTGCTAGTTATCAGTTATCAGAGGAATATCATCATACCACTCCGGACATGTCCAGATGTGCTCCGATCTCCACCTCAACAAATCCAGCAGCATCCAGCGACCCAACACGCAAAGTCGATGTTGATTAATCAGTCTCTTTGCAGAATAACCATCGGTTGGCAGTACAAAGAAAAGTGGTGGAAAGACCACCCACAACACAACATCAAAGATGGGTACTATGGTCTATCCCGTAGCGAACAAGTTGCTATCCTGGATTCTGCTATGCCCCCTAACCATCTTTCGTGGTCTTCCTCTTGCCTTCTTTCCTGATGTTCTGTTGTAGAAGACTCCGTATACTGTGGAGTTTGGATGCATTCTTGTTAAATAGTCAAACCACTTCATTCTTTATTTCTCAATATAATTCAAGCAAGGTTCTGGGCCAACTTTCTTTCTTATGCTGATGTTGGTGACTATGTCTTTTCTTGTGTTGTTGGTAACTTTTCGCAGGCAACGCATTTCACAAATAGTTATTTTTTGTTACTGCGCTTTGTTCATTGTCCATGTTTGGCACTGGTAACACAAAGTAGGTGCCACTGGGAATATGCATGCTCTTAGTATTGTGATGTCTGTTTCTACCTGCAATCTACCTGTTCCTAATATATCATCTCTATTTTACCAACATGTTCTTCCGACTATATTACAGCTGGAGGTTCTATAATCCACATATTATCTTGTCTTGCATACTGATTTCTTTGGCACTGTTTGATGGGGAAAGAAATGTTATCAGTATTTCTTTGTTCCACTATTGTGTTTCAATCAAATGTGAGAAGATCAGGATGTTTGTGATTCTGGTCCACTTGACATTTCGAATTTGATTTCCTGTATAGATATCTCAAATGTTGTATCAATGCTAACATATGCCAGCCAGAGTTGGAGAATGACTAAAGATATAGAAAGTAAGTTGAATGCATTTGAAGCCCGTGTGTTGCGGGGGTTCTTCAGGGGAGCAACGAATAGTAACATTGTGACCTACGAGGCATGTCGTAAGAGGCGACTGGGGTAGGGGACTAGGGAAGCTACCGTAGTAAATAAAAAGCGTCACAGAAATCGGATGTGCTGGCCTAGTTGTTGGCGCATAACTGGCACAACGTGCAAACGCTGTTAGGCTTGGATCACATAAAAATCGCAGAGTAGTTAACAAGTGGTCGATATGGAGCGTTTGAAGAAGAAGAATGTATTTGAAAATAGATGTCTGCGAAAAATAATGAATATAAAATGTGTCGACTTCAGGAGAAGTGATGAAATCAGAGAAATGTCTGGTCAACCACTAGTAATAACTGTTATAAGAAGAGAAGATGCAGATATGTTGGGCACACCTTGAGAGAAATGATCAAAGAATATCAAAGCAGGGATTGAAGGGGAATGCAAAGGGTTCAAGAAAGAGAGGTCGACCTAAAGAGACCCTGAAATGAACTTTGCTGAGAGAGGCAGGAAATATCGGTCTCAGTTCCATGGAGGAGATTGAGCGAGTTGCCCAGGATAGAGCGATATGGAGAAATTGCTTGCAGGCATTATGTAACGTATAACGGTACGAGAGGAATTATGATTATTATTATTAATATAGATTCTAAAGCATTGTAAGGGGGAGAGAATGCTACATCGTCTTACTTCCCATTTCATTGTTAATACTAATAATTCTTCTCGCACCATTATACGTTACATAAGGGAGTGAACCCAGCACTTTTTGAGCGAGAAGCGAGCACCTAACCTCTGCGCCACAGAGACCAACCAAAATTGAATAATATTTAGAGATAAATAAAGAGGCAAACAAAACTGCTTGAAGAAATTATTTTATCGCTTACTTCCCTTGAAACTTTTAAGATACAAAAAAAAAAAACTAAACACGAAATAAATCCGCGACACCCAGACTCCACGCGCTCTTTCCTGTACTTGTTAAGATAGGAAGCGTCATCGCACGTATCCAACACGCGCAGTAGTTAATATAGTTCATTGATTACTACTGGTCTGTGAATCGTTGTGATGTACAATTGCTTATTTATTCATACACTGCCAGCGGATGACTTTTTCTGCTAAAATCTTGATCAATACTTTCGGGATTATTTGACATTTTTACTTCTTCAACTTTTGTGTTGTTGTCTTTGATTTGTTATTTGAAATGTAGAAGCGGGTAAGTACAATAATGTCTGATTGTAATCAGAGGCGGCTCGTCATTAAGGGCCAGTGGGGCCGGGCCCCACCAAAATAAGGGTTAACGTGTATTTATTATTTTATATATTAAAATATATTCTAATCGAAACCATGATTTTTCCGAAAATAACTGTCTGGCCGCACCAACAAAAATGATCACGAGCCGCCACTGTTTGTAATTTTTTGGTGTTTTTAAATAAAATAAATTAATTGTTAATAGTTGTAAATTTAGCAGAATTTATCATTGCGTATGTATGGCTCAATGGCGTTGTGATTACGTCGTTTTCCTGTCGTACTGAAGGTTGCGGGCTGGGCCGTACCGTGCTATGATACAGAGAGGCGACGTGCATCAGGCAACACCGTAAGGGGGCGACATAAGCAGTTAAATCAAAATACAATTTGAAACATTTAAGTGACGGCATTTCGAAGACTTGCATCATACTGAGAAAATATACCGCACGGTCCTGTCTACATTTCGAAGACTTGCATCATACTGAGAAAATATACCGCACGGTCCTGTCTACATTTCGAAGACTTGCATCATACTGAGAAAATATACCGCACGGTCCTGTCTACATTTCGAAGACTTGCATCATACTGAGAAAAAACCTGCCCGGTCCTGGATGTGGGCTCGAATCCAGACCAACTCACAAGTGCAATTTTGTCATGAGATCCCTAGGGTTGTTGCCGGAGATACGGAGTTTATGCTTTGTGCAATGCTCTCGTCAAATGATATGCTATCTCTGCCGACAATAACGGAGCCATATTGAGGAAACCCGATATAATGAAGTTAATCCTTCACATTTGGACTTTATTTATGTCGTTTTTTTCCAATTTTTCATGAATTGGCAAGTGTTTTACTATGACAACTTATGAGTTTTCGCTTGTCTCTCTTGTCTTTCAGCTCATCTCTGAGTGTTTTCTCTCTCTCGATCACCGCCCAGACCGATGTACCAGATCTCGCCATAAATTCTATTCATGTAGAAATCTGATTCATGCAGCCTTAGCATTGGTGTGTTTTACGTCACATCTTCAGCGCCATTTGTAGCTCTGGTGCTTATCCTTCAGCGATGTGTCCGGTTTCAGCCAGCTTTACTCGGTTCCTCTCCGTTCTGCAGCCATCTAGTGTTTTTTACAGTGTGGGGTAGCTAGCCCCACTACCAACCTCCTTAGTCGCCTCTTACAACATAAATGACGGTAACAGTGGTTCTATTCTTTACACCCCAATTTAGGCCCCGGTAACAACTCCGGAGAAGTCTGCTTTGAACAGATTCTACACCTTTGTGTAATGTTGTTCTGCACACAACACTATCATCAGCTAGTTTTTTCTATTTGTTGTGAGCAATAGAAAAGTTCTTCATTGAGGCTTGGAGAAACACGTAAATACAATGAACTGTAGTTCTACAAAGTACAAAATCAATATGAAGCAACGTTTCGACCAAAAGGACTTTATCAAGCTAAATTTTTGCGCATGGAAAGATTTGTCCTGGACATATAATGACATTACAGATTTGGGGAAGATCATTGTGGAAGGAGGAGTCCATGCAAAGAGGATAAGAGGAATACCACGAAGAAGATGGATTCAGGATGTTATGTTATGTTATGTTATGCGATCGACGTCATGGCATATTGAGTATTCTCATTGGTGCTCTGTCCTCCGCTGCAGTAGCCATCCCAAAGTCCATTTGCTCACATTACCTTTGAAAACTTGATTAGTATACTTTCACTCTCTACCACGAAGACGACACTGTCTGACATGTCTAAACTTCGTGATGTAACAGATGATTTGAGCATGGCTGCTGCAGAGGTGGGACATCCGGCCTATGATAGAGAGAGAGAGAGAGAGAGTAAAATTCAGAAGGATTGTTAGGGTGGCAAAGTTCTTCTTTGTACAAGCTATTTGATGATGACATACTATCTATGTTTTCTTCAATATTGGTGTATGTTAATGTTACTCTTTGTCAGATAACGTGGGTCCTTAAAAAAGTAAATAAACCTTTTTTTATTCCTGGAGGTATATAGGGTAATACGGTGTTAGACCCGTATTTTCATTGACCGTCGGCACACGATGGGTGATGTGGTCAACATCACGCCGGCCACATTTACTTCCTTGTGTTTTTCTTGGTCCCCAATTATGGCTGGGTCGACTTGAGAGCATTAACGGTTGGAAAATATTCATCGCGTACATGAACTTAATTAGTTAAAATCTTAGCCCATGTTTTGCCGGGGCTCGTAAAGGGAGCAAAGAATAGTAACACTGCTACCTACAAGGCATGTTGTAAAAGATGACTGAGGTAGTGGCCTAGGAAGCTACCTAGTAAATGAAAAGCGTCGCATGAATCGGATGTACAAGCCTACTTGTAGGCGCATAATTGGCACAGCGTACAATCGCTCTTAGTTTCGGATCACATACAAATCTCAAAGAGTGATTAACAAGTGTTCGATATGTAGCTTTCGAAGAAGAAGAAGCTAAAATCTATCGAAGTAAAACGTACAAAATTCGACAGATGTAGATTCAATATTGTACCATCTCTACAACAGCACTCTTCTAGAATAGATCTCCAACATTTGCTTACAATGTATCCTTTGTGTGTTGAAGTAAAGTGCTGAAATGCACTATTAAAAAATGTGGTTCGAGTTCCATTATATTTTTTAATCATCCGCGATTTCATTGTTGGTGAGATTGAGTTTCTAGTCCTATCGGAAGTGGACGACAAAACGAAGGTCTGTGGTTCAAGTTCAGTACGTAATGGAACTCTTGGCAGCTGCAAATCGATAATAGTCATCATCATAAGGTGCCGTGCCGGCTGGCGTAGGCAATCATGGATCTCCACAAATCTCTGTCTCTAATGTTTGCTATTATTTCAGATGTTGACGCTCTTCCGTGCCATGAAGTTAGGCGATAAGAGTAGTCTGAGAAGATTTTTCTTGTGTACAAATTGTGAGTTCTAACTAAAACAATATATCAACAACTTGTTGCCGTTCTGCTATCTTTCTACTAATTCCTTCCCATGCTGATCGTGCAGGGACCCAATAGATGCTGCACCATATGATGTAAACGTCACGGGACATACTCGGGTATAGTTATTTATATTATTGAATAGATTACAAATTATTTTTTGGTTCTATTGGCCCCTACCCGACAGTGTCGCAAGGATGGTGCCCAGTATGGTTGAACAAATACACTGACGGTCTCATCCTTATGGATGAGAGCTGCTCGGAGCTTGCTTAGTGGGCTTTTGGCGTTTATGAAGCTCCTACCTTCTGACCAGGAAAATTATTAAAAGTATAATGGAGTGATTTGTTTTGAACAACAGTGAGAGATAGAACACAGCAACAACCCGTTCAAATATTATAAGAAACGAAGGTGGAAATATTTAGGTCATGTTCTTAGATCAGACAAAAGAGACTAAATCGACAAGTCCTTATGTGGTCACCAGATTTGGGGAAAAAAACGTGGAAGACCTAAGACCACTCTTCGAAGAACAATCCTACAAGAAAGTAAACTATTGGGATGTAAAACTATACAAGATCTCCAACTGCTAGCAATGAACCGCATCACACGGAGATCTAAAACCTCTACCCTATGTGCCGTCTTTGGCACGAAAGGAACGAGCTAACTACCTTCTGGCCGCGAAAAAACGTTGAACACACGCTTTAATATTAGTCAAGAGTTTAATTAATGGCTGACGCGCCCTCATCATGACACTCTAACTTCTACTCCGCTTCTAAATGATGATTCATCCATTTGCAAATAAGTGATATTTGTTATTTTTATTAGTTTTTTTTTGGGTAAAATTATTTTTATATAGTATTTTCCGGTAGTACCGCAACCGGTGGACCAAGGTACGGTTGAAACGTGTACAAATTGCTAGCGTCGTCATATTTTCGAATGTGAACTGCTCGGAATTGGTTTAAACTGAATTTAATTGCCTTTTAGCTTATTACATGCACTATTTTCATCATAATAATGATAGTGTTTTATAGAAGAATGCTGAAAATTGAATGGACAATGAAGAAAACAAATGATGAGGTTTTAAATCAGGCCTGCACACAAAGAAACTTTATTGAAAGAACAAGAATCCGGTAATTAAGGTTCTTTGGGCATATAATGCGAAGAGAAGGTTTAGAACATTTGGTGACAACAGGTAAAATTCAGGAAAGGAGAGATTGTAAAAGACAGAAGGAGAAGATGTTTGATGGTCTGACAAGTGGCTCAAAAAGAGATTGACGTCAGAACTGATTAACTTCACCAAAGAGAGAAAGAGAGAGAGAGAGAGTTAGGGAGAGACATGATCGGTTACGCCAACCGGCATGGCACTTGATTGATTGATTGGCTCTATAAAGGCTCTCACCTTCTTACCACTATCAAGCGTTGGACACTACACTTTGATTTAGCAAGAAGTTTAATAAACAGCTAATTCACTTCAGTGGCGGATCGTCATTAAGGGCCAGTGGGACCGGGTCCTAGCAAAAATATGGTGTAACGTATATTTATATTTTATACATTAAAATATATTCTAACCGAAACCATGATTCTTCCGAAAATATCTGTCTGGCCCCACCAAAAAAAATGATCACGAGCCGCCACTGATTCCCTTATAGCAAACTTCTTCTACTCCGCTTCTAAATAATGATTCATCCATTTCAAACCATGACGTCTGTTCTTATTCGAAACGGATAATAACGCCTCTCACTACCGCCATCTTTAATTTTGTTTAAAATATCCTTAACTGATTTCAATCTTTTCCACTCTTCCACCATTTCTTTCACATTTTCTCGATTTTTCTACAAGCTTTTAGTTACCGTTTCCCTGAAACACTTCTCACAAATCTTAGAACAAGAGAGATCATTCATTATGTGGTGTATGACTTACTTCCCTTGTGGTCTGTTGAAGGAAGAGTCTAGCTTATGCCCCCTACATTATTTAGAAAGAAAATAGAGCGTATAATAAGTTCGTTTCAGAGTTAACTCTAATCTACTGTCTTTATGTCTGATGGAAAGAACTATCATTTATGGACACTACAATGGATGTAGTTGAAGAAAGGTGAGGGTTAAATTTCACGAAAGTTGAAATAATGATTATAATTTTATTAATCACGATTTTTTGTTATTTGTTTATAATTTTGCCTCAATTATCTGATAAAGAAATCTGTCAGCTTTATGCTCCCAACGTTTTGAGGCAGGTTTAAATATTGTCGATACGGTAGTGCGGTTCCAATAGAATGAATAAATGAAAATCGGGACATATCCTTAACAGGACTTAGCCATCAACAACAGTAAACGAGTCGTTGATTTTCTAAGACATACTTAAACGTTCAGTAGTTTGCCATTGCTTTCTTAACGGTGAGGTCTATTTCTACTTTTTGTAAAAATCCAAGGGAACGAATGTGCTTCCAAACTTACCCGAGGCGGAATTTGAACCATATCGTCATTGCATATTTGGTAGAATATCGTCATTGCATATTTAGTAGAATACCATCATCATTGCATAATTAGTAGAATACCATCATCATTGCATATTTAGTAGAATATCATCATTGCATATTTAGATTTATCTTGTATTTGAGAATATTATCATTGCATATTTGTAGAATATCATCATTGTATATTTGGTAGAATATTATCATTGCATATTTAGTAGAATATCATCACCATTGCATATTTGATAGAATATCATCACCATTGCATATTTGATAAATATTATCACATTGCATATTTGATAGAATATTATCATTGCATATTTGGTAGAATATCATCATCATTGCATATTTGGTAGAATATCATCATCATTGCATATTTGGTAGAATATCATCATTGCATATTTGATAGAATATCATCATTGCATATTTGATAGAATATCATCATTGCATATTTGATAGAATATCATCATTGCATATTTGATAGAATATCATCATTGCATATTTGATAGAATATCATCATTGCATATTTGGTAGAATATCATCATCATTGCATATGTGATAGAATATCATCATCATTGCATATTTGATAGAATATCATCACCATTGCATATTTGATAGAGTATCATCATTGCATATTTGATAGAATATCATCATTGCATATTTGATAGAATATCATCATTGCATATTTGGTAGAATATCATCATCATTGCATATTTGGTAGAATATCATCATCATTGCATATTTGGTAGAATATCATCATTGCATATTTGATAGAATATCATCATTGCATATTTGGTAGAATATCATCATCATTGCATATTTAGTAGAATATTATCATTGCATATTTGATAGAATATCATCATTGCATATTTGGTAGAATATTACCTTCATATATTTGATATCGTCATTTAAAAAAAATACTGCGAGCTAGTACATTTAGGAGTCATTTTTGCTTAGAAGGGCAAAGTGTTTATAATAAATAGAAAAAAATATATCATATGCATTGTCCTTTATCCCAACAATAAAATCATTGGACATAACTACAGTTTATCTTCTTGGAGGAAATCTTTCTTAAGCGATGTGGCTCTCTAGACAATTTTAGTTTTAATCAAAAACATGGATTTTTCAAAGTGATTAGTTCTATAAAGTACAACATTTGTTCTATCGATTACACATAAAATTATGTTGTTTTGTTTGCGTATTAGCATTACAACATTAATCAGAAACGTTCAATTCTATACATTTTTCTTTCAAATTCCAAGTTTAAAATTAAGTTTTCTCAAAATCATTTTTTTTTCATTTTGTTTGCGTCGGAAATCTCTGAGTTTTAACTAATAAAAATGCATACCATTTTGTAGCTACTGATCTATTTTAAAGTACATTTTTGTGAATATGTGTTTTTAAAATTAATTTTCAATGTGAAAAGATGACACATTTTGGACGGTATTTTGGCAAGCATAAGTTTAAAAATAAAAATAAAATATATTTCTTGAGATTTAAAAAATAAATAAATGCGTCAGTAGCTGTAAATATGCTTTCAGTTTATGAATCACCCCTTTATTTATCAATATATTTGTTTGTTTTGTAAATTTTAGGATTCTAATAACATGTATATTTTTAAAGCTCGCCGCTGTTGTCATGGCAACCATGCAACTTTTTTTTTTAAACATTAAAATAGATCTACATTCTTAGCTAAACATTTTTATTATAAAATATTTGCTGTAAATTAATTAATAAAAAAAATGATTTTTCGGAACCAAACCTCAGCATTATCTGTTCTTTACTAGTAACTTCTGCACCAGTTTACATAGAAAGTAACATTGTTATCCAAATTTACACAATCATCCTTAATTAAGCGCAGTTTACGACAAATTGGATTGGAAATCGTGAATCAATTATTCCCTCCTAGATAAAGATTCGTAATTCGTGGTCCATAACACAAACATTAAAAAACAAAATGGAAGCTTTTGTTGAAACAAGGTGTTACATCAACGTTCTTAGAACATCCTAGGCAGAGAAGAGACAAAAATGAAGACATCATCCTACAAGACCTGCATATCCGAAGAGCATTGGCTTATAAATAACATCATATCCAGTTAGATGAAATATTTTGGCCACGTTAACCGTCACAGTGGTTTGGAGAGATCGGTAATGGAAGGCATTGTTCCCAGAGTACGAGGCAAGGAACGACCAAGATGAAGGTGGCAACAGGACATAAAAGAAATCATGAATATGACGCTGGAGGTGGTGAGAGAACTTGCTAGAGTTTTTCAGTCTTGCTGTGATGAAAATGACGTTCTGCAAGCGACATGCTACTATTTGAGATGGAAAAATCGTGGTATATCCTTTAAAAGACGTAGCCATTAACCACAGTAAAAAAGTCGTTGATTTTCTAGGCACCACTTATACGTTCAGTAGTTTGCCATTGCTTTCGGAACGGTGAGGTAAATTTTTACCTTTCGTAAAAATCCCACGGAAACTAATTTGTTTTCAAACTTGCCTACCGTTAGATTTGAACCAGGCACGCTTGGGTTCGTGATCGAGCTCACTACCGCTTGAGCTACAGACGCTCACTACTTGAGAATCATGTTCAGTAAAATCACTAAGAAGCAGAAGTGATGAGAAAAATTAGAAACACAAAAAATAAGGAAGAAAATAAAACATAGAAGAAAAGAAATATGCATCCCAACCTCTTTACACAATATTCTTATGATTAATTGTAAATTGATGTATTAGGTGGTGCCAGGCCTGATTCTTTTAGAAAGCTAGGAAGTATTATGTGGTGTTTGCTCGATCAATGCCTCAAACGAAATCTTACTTATTCCTGTTTTCTTCCAAATGTTACCGCAAGACGTCGAAGATGTGTCTGGAATGTTCGTTACCGAGCCAAGTCATACAATTTTTCTGGTGGTAATCTTGTTCCCAGTTTATGTTTCATTGCTCGACTCTCGGTAATGTTATATCCGGACTGTTGGTTATTCTGTCGTGTTATAAATAATAGCCGTCCATCGCAGGCGATGATGACAACAATCTCAGACGTGTACTGTTGCACCTCTCTGGGTGTGTGCGGAGGTGACTGTAGAGCCCAATCCTAGAACAGAATCCCCGACCACAGGTGGGCATACATGATCAAGGTTAGACATGTGCGTGTTGTGTGCTCTGTCTTTTCGCGCTGCTCGTTTTCTCTGTGACTCAACAATACGATGATTCTCAGCTATTCAGTTCCTCTTTTGTTGTTACAGCGCCACATTTGGCGATCTTCCCAAGGATTCCCAGTACGTATTGTCTATATCGAAGCATTTCAGAGACACTTTAAGAGTGTCTTTAAAGCGTTTTTCTGTCCACCAGCTAAACGTCTGCCCTCTTCAAGCTCGCCATACATCAACTGTTTTGGGATGCGTTTATCAGGCATTCGAGCAACGTGACCGACCCATCTCAGTTGGGCCTTCTGCAACAGGGTGTTGACGCTTGGGATCTTTGCTCTTGTGAGGACTTCGCTGTCTGGAATTTTGTCCTGCAGTTTATTTTAGTATTCTGCGTAGACAGCTTGTGTGGAAAGGGTTTAATTTTCTTGCGTGTCTGCTATACACTGTCCATGTCTCGCTTGCGTACAGCAGCGTTGTTAGCACTATGGCCTGGTAAACTTTCAGCTTTGTGACTATGCTTATCCTCTTCCGTTCCCACACAGTGACACGTAACCTTCCGAACGCAGCACTGGCTTTGGATATCCTATTGTGGACCTCAGAATCTATGTTTGCCGATCTGGATAGGAGGCTGCCAAGATAAGCAAAGTTGTCCGTTGACTGGAGACGCTGGTGTTTAATGTTGATGACTGGATCGTAGTACTGTTCTCTAGGGGCGGGCTGGAACATGACCTCTGTTTTTGGTGTTAATGGTGAGGCCAAACCTATCACAGGCCATTGAGAACTTGTCCATGTAAGTCTGCATTTCTTCCTCAGAGTTGGTAGTGAGGGCACAGTCATCAGCAAACAACAGGTTTGAGATAGTTGATTCTTTTACCTTGGTGGAGGATTTTAACCTCCGAAGATTGAATAGGTTACCGTCTGTCCTGTATCTAATCTTTACCCCATGTTCGTCGCCTTCCCAAAAGACATCCGTGAGCATGGCAGCAAACATCATGCTGAAGAGTGTTGGGGCCAGTACAGAGCCCTGTTTGACGCCGTTGGTGACATGGAAGGCTTCCGACAGCTCCCCTTCGTCAAGTACACGTGCCATCATGCCCTCGTGAAACTGTTGGACGATCTTGATGAATTTCTCTGGGCATCCAAATTTTTCCATGATCTTCCATAGACCCTCCCTGTTAACCGTGTCGAAAGCCTTTGTCAGATCGACAAAGACCATATAGAGGTTACGGTGCTGCTCTTGGCATTTCTCCTGTAGTTGGCGAGCAGCAAATATCATGTCTGCTGTTCCACGACCTGCTCTGAAGCCACATTGGGTCTCAGGAGTAAGTCCTGTTCCAGGTGATCGATTAATCGATTGAGGAGGACTCTGGCCAGTATTTTGCCAGCGATTGACGGAGAGATCCCCTGTGGTTATCGCAGGCCTGGCGGTTCCTTTCCGCTTGTACAGGTGGACAATAGTGGCATCCTTTAATTCCTGTGGCACACGTTCGTTGCACCAAATGGATGTAAATAACTCTGTCAATTTTAGCATCAACGTGGGCCCTCCTTCTTTGTAGACTTCGGTTGGTATTGAGTCCGCACCCGGTGCCTTCCCGCTGGACATCTGGCTTGTTGCCTTCTTGACCTCTGCTAAGGTAGGTGGAATATCAAGCTTGGCATTGATTGGGACCTGGGGCATGCGCTCTATGGCTTCATAACATATAGTGGATGGATGGTTGAGGACAGAACGGAGTGTTCTGCCCAGCGATTTAGTATCTGAGGCTTGTCAATTAGTAGCCTTGCTCCATCTGCATCGAGTATGGGAGTGGGTGAGATTGTTGAGGTCCGTAAACAGTTTTTAGGGCATCGTAGAAGCGTTTGAAATCATGTCTGTCTGCATATATCTGGATTTCATCAGATTTTTTCTTAGCCATGCGTCTTGTAATTTCCTGATTCTCTTGAGCCCTTCTACGAGCATCTAGGAAAGCTGTTTTTGGATGATGATGATGGTCATTTGATAGCTCTGTATGTCTCATGTTTCGTGAGAAGGATAGACTTGATTTCTTCGTCATTTTCGTCAAACCAGTCGTGGCTCTTGCGTACAGAGTGTCCTATGAGCTCAGAGGTAGATAGGTACAAGGTGTCTCTGAGGGCAGTCCAGTCATCGTCCACGCTGGTTTTGCCAAATTGGAGGTCCTTCAATTTGTCGTCCAGGTCTCTTATTAAGCTTTCGGTGACAGCGGAGCTTTTCAATTTGGAGACTGCCAGCTTTTTGTTGGTTTGCGACCCTGGTGACGTTTTCTATGCTTGATGCGGAGGTTGAGCTTTGACACGATCAATCTTGATCGGCCCAACATTCTGCTCCGCACATAGCCTTGTGACTCTGACGTCACGTCTGTCATTTTCCTTACGATGACGTAGTCAATGAGGTGCCATTGTTTGGAACGGGATGCATCCATGACGTTTTGTTTCGGGTTGGTAAACGAAACAAGGAGTTTGTAATTGTTAGGTCGTGGCAGCAATAGTCTGAGTAATAGAAGCCCATTACTATTGCACTTGCCCACGCCGTGTACTCCTAGTACTCCATCCCAGACCCGATGGTCTGTCCTTACTCTGGCATTGAAGTCCCCGAGTATGATGAGCTTCTCAGACCTTGGGACAGCTGAGATGGCTGAGTCAAGGTCCTCGTAGAAACCATCCTTGATTTCGCTTGGATTTGTCATTGTCGGGGCGTAGACGCTGAGTAAAGTGGCACTCTTTTTATCTCCTAGTGAGATCTGAAGAGTCATCACTCTGTCACTGACACCTTTTGGGAGTCTGGTGAGGCCGCGCACAAGATGAGATTTGACAGCAAACCCTACACCAGATTCCTGACGTTCTGTATTGGCTCTCCCACCCCAAAAAGAAAGTGTAACCTCCGCCCACCTCTGACAGCTGACCCTCGTCAGGAGTCTGGTCTCACTCAAGGCAGCATGTCGATATCATAGCGTGCCAGTTCTCTAGCCACGAGTGCAGTTCGTCTCTCAGGTCTTTCAGCTTTGTTGTTATCTAATAGTGTTCGCACGTTCCACGCGCCTATGGTGAGAGCTTTAAGCGTGTTCTTCATGTTGTGTGATTTGTGTTGTATGTAGTTGTCTGAAACTGTAGCTTGCGCTGTATTTGGATTATAGTGAGGAAAAGTTGCGCTATTCGTCAACCTCACTCTCTCGTCCAGGACTATCTGTATCCAGGGGCAAGACAAGTCAAGACGACTGGAGATAGTGCCAGATGCAGTGGATGACCAGGGCTTTCTAAAGTGCCTCGCCGTGCTCTATGCGGTCCACACCGCTCTGCTGTGATCCGCCTTTCTAACCGTTGAGCCAACTAGTGGCCTCATCCGCGAAGTCAGCCGGATCCAGTCTTTGCATGCACAGGCAGACAGTGCCTAGATTACCGATGCTGTTAGACACATCGGTTACCCTCACCTGGTTTGACCACCGAATAGGCGATGTAACCGTTGTAATCGCTGTGCATGTTACAGCTAAACTACAGGCAAGAGTTGTATGTTGTAGTCACGTTACAACTATTGTTCCGGCCGCCCTGCTGTGTGTAAGTTTACATTTCCACAAGCGGCACGATGGCGGTAGGATAGACCTGTCCTGGCATGTGTCTGTCCGAAAAATTACTGGACAATTCTCTTGTCCCAAGGTGTGCTGGTATTTTTTCATCAGCACATAACAGGAACCTTTGCAGACAACACACTGACGCTTTTAACAGGTTCCGTACGTGACCTTGACCTTCCTTGACCTTCCTGGTGATGCGTGAAGTGTTTCTTTTGTTGGGTGGAATCGCGTGGTAGTTTTCAGCGCTTGGCGTTAATTGAAAATTGTTATCGATAACTGGTGTCGACTAGAAACACGATCTTATTTTCTATTTACACTGTAGTAGAATATAATTGATGATGATTGTAACACAATTACACCTTGAGTTCATTCACTGCTTATACACAACCGAATAATGATATAAATATATATGTACTCTGTTTCGAATTTACACAGATTAATTTTTTTTAAAAGTTCAAGAGCAAACAGTTAACACGCCCGCACACTGGGCGACCGGACAGCATATAGTCGTGTTATAGCAGTATCAGACCACCGTTGGTCATCGAATTTTGGGGTAACAATTTCGGATTTCTTATGATTGCATAGTTTTAGCATGACAAACAGTATGACATTTCTTACGAAGATATAGTAGCTACGGACCACTACATTTGTCTTGTTCCCTGAGAAGTATAGGCCTACAACCGTCGTTTTCTTACTAGTATTTCTAGTACTACAAAATTCTTTAGTTCCAAGTGGAGCACGGTGCTACAACCGTCACAATCGCTCTTATGCTCAGATCACATACAAATCACACAGAGTGATTAACAAGTGGTCGATATGGAGCGTTAGAAGAAGAAGAATGAGAAATAAATGAGAGTAAAGAGAGAATGAGAAATAAATGAGAGTAAAGAGAGAATGAGAAATAAATGAGAGTAAAGAGAGAATGAGAAATAAATGAGAGTAAAGAGAGAATGAGAAATAAATGAGAGTAAAGAGAGAATGAGAAATAAACGAGAGTAAAGAGAGAATGAGAAATAAACGAGAGTAAAGAGAGAATGAGAAATAAATGAGAGTAAAGAGAGAATGAGAAATAAATGAGAGTAAAGAGAGAATGAGAAATAAACGAGAGTAAAGAGAGAATGAGAAATAAATGAGAGTGAAGAGAGAATGAGAAATAAATGAATAAAATAGAAAGAAAGAACAAACAATTCAAGCAATAAAACAACATGACATCTCATTGAAGAGAATACATCAAGTCTGACAACTTTCTTGTCAGCGAAACATTTACACGACTTCTGCCATATGTTAAATTGGATCTTTTCAGACATTACCTGACACCGAAAAACAAAATAACGAACACAATCCATTTCATTTAGAAAATGGCAATTTCAGGTTCAATAAAAATAAATGTCAGAACAACATGACTGTGCGTACACGTATATCTGTTTTCTAGTTAATAACTTCATTAACAACTGCCACAGCATGTGACAGTTATCTGCAAGGTTACGTCCTGATGTCAGACTATATTTAGAATGGTAGTTTGTCTTCCTGGTTGTGTGGGTTAGTTTATGTACAAGATTTGATTTGTGAAGTCATTGATTGTCTGTTGTTTGATGTGTGTGATTAAATAATTATTAACAGAATGTTATGAAAATGATTATATTAAAAAAATCCTGTCGTTAAAGCTTGTAGTACCACTTTTTAGAGTGGTGTAGGACGAAACGCATCGGAATTTAATGGCCGAATTGCTAGTGCAGTCGTCGCGAAGTTGTTCAGATTAGGATTTTAAATTTATGCCCACAACAGAAAAATATTCATTGCTTTTACCGTGGATTGAACATGGGTCTCTAGCATGGGAGCCCCGCTCTAATCAATTCGGCCAGACGCTTGATATTCTTTTTCTTCTTCAATAATGCAACGTTGTTTGTACTCTTACACTTCGACCCATAGCTACCTTTCTATCGACCCATAGCTACCCTTCTATCGACCCATAGCTACGCTTCTATCGACCCATAGCTACCTTTCTATCGACCCATAGCTACCTTTCTATCGACACATAGCTACCCTTCTATCGACCCATAGCTACCCTTCTATCGACCCATAGCTACCCTTCTATCGACCGATAGCTACCCTTCTATCGACCCATAGCTACCCTTCTATCGACCCATAGCTACCCTTCTATCGACAAATAGCTACCCTTCTATCGACCCATAGCTACCCTTCTATCAACCCATAGCTACCCTTCTATCGACCCATAGCTACCCTTCTATCGACCGATAGCTACCCTTCTATCGACCCATAGCTACCCTTCTATTGACCCATAGCTACCCTTCTATCGACCCATAGCTACCCTTCTATCGACTCATAGCTACCCTTCTATCGACCCATAGCTACCTTTCTATCGACCCATAGCTACCCTTCTATCGACCCATAGCTACCCTTCTATCGACCCATAGCTACCCTTCTATCGACCCATAGCTACCCTTCTATCTACCCATATCTACCTTTCTATCGACCCATAGCTAAACTTCTATCGACCCATAGCTACCCTTCTATCGACCCATAGCTACCTTTCTATCGACCCATAGCTACACTTCTATCGACCCATAGCTACCCTTCTATCGACCCATAGCTACCTTTCTATCGATCCATAGCTACCCTTCTATCGACCCATAGCTACCCTTCTATCGACCCATAGCTACCCTTCTATCGACCCATAGCTACCCTTCTATCGACCCATAGCTACCCTTCTATCGACCCATAGCTACCCTTCTATCGACCCATAGCTACCCTTCTATCGACCCATAGCTACCCTTCTATCGACCCATAGCTACCCTTTTATCGACCCATAGCTACCCTTCTATCGACCCATAGCTACCTTTCTATCGACCCATAGCTACCCTTCTATCTACCCATAGCTACCTTTCTATCGACCCATAGCTACCCTTCTATCTACCCATAGCTACCTTTCTATCGACCCATAGCTACCTTTCTATCAACCCATAGCTACCCTTCTATCGACCCATAGCTACCCTTCGATGAATAACTAAACTTCAGGAATTCAGTTCTATATATAGTTAACTGTATATCTTTTACAGGACTTTGCAAATCAACCCCAACTTTTTAACTCTGTTTGTGATTTTTCTAGACATTATTACGTTCAGTTCTACACGCACAATGGATAAATTCAAACTGCTTAAATCGGTGGATCGATTCAACATCTATTTTAGTATCTTCATCCAATAATCAGTCGTGAAGAGATTTAAGAACACCCCCCTTGTCCATCTTCAACTCCGCAACACTCGATGCTGTTGATGCAAGCAGGTCCATTCTCTCATTGCCGCTAACACCCGCGTGTCCAATAACCAATAACTATCATCGGTTGTCCTGGGGTTGACTTAAACGAATGAAGCTACACGCACCCGCCTGATAAAAACCCAAGTCATGTGACTACTCCAGAACGTAATTATATTACACAGAAGAGCTAATTGGCTGTGTTCTTAAACACGTTCGTCTGCAGGTCTAGGCAATGTGTGTCGTAAGAACACGTTCGTCTGCAGGTCTAGGCAATGGGTGTCGTAAGAAACGTTCGTCTGCGGTCTAGGCAATGGGTGTCGTAAGAACACGTTCGTCTGCAGGTCTAGGCAATGGGTGTCGTAAGAACACGTTCGTCTGCAGGTCTAGGCAATGTGTGTCGTAAGAACACGTTCGTCTGCAGGTCTAGGCAATGGGTGTCGTAAGAACACGTTCGTCTGCAGGTCTAGGCAATGTGTGTTGTAGAACATGTTCGTCTGCAGGTCTAGGCAATGTGTGTCGTAAGAACACGTTCGTCTGCAGGTCTAGGCAATGGGTGTCGTAAGAACACGTTCGTCTGCAGGTCTAGGCAATGGGTGTCGTAAGAACACGTTCGTCTGCAGGTCTAGGCAATGGGTGTCGTAAGAACACGTTCGTCTGCAGGTCTAGGCAATGTGTGTCGTAAGAACACGTTCGTCTGCAGGTCTAGGCAATGTGTGTCGTAAGAACACGTTCGTCTGCAGGTCTAGGCAATGTGTGTCGTAAGAACACGTTCGTCTGCAGGTCTAGGCAATGTGTGTCGTAAGAACACGTTCGTCTGCAGGTCTAGGCAATGTGTGTCGTAAGAACACGTTCGTCTGCAGGTCTAGGCAATGTGTGTCGTAAGAACACGTTCGTCTGCAGGTCTAGGCAATGTGTGTCGTAAGAACACGTTCGTCTGCAGGTCTAGGCAATGCGTGTTGTAAGAAAAAACAAGTTGTTGGTTCGAATCCTGTGTCTGGAATTTTTTTAAAAGTCCTAATACTTGTTCTTCTTCTTCTTCTTCTTTGCGTTCGTTCTTTACGACCAATTTTAATCACTTTTTGTGATATGTTTGATCTTTGCCAAAAACGTGTATACATTGCACATTGGTTTGGTAGGCCCTAAACGCATAGACTTCTACACGTTTAGGATACATGCATCCGATTTCAACCAAACTAATACTTGTTCACTTTATATTTCTTCCTAATATTCATTGGCTCCGGTGCTTTCCCTGGGGTTCTTACAACTCCTTATTCTCTTGCATTACACATGAGGGAGTGCATGAGTTGTTAAACCCCAGTCTCGTGAAGTTTCATATTCAATAATCTCTAGTCTCGTGGTTTTATGCTCAATAATCTCCAGTCTAGTGAAGTTTCATATTCAATAATCTCCAGTCTCGTGGTTTTATGCTCAATAATCTCTAGTCTCGTGAAGTTTCATGCTCAATAATCTCCAGTCTAGTGAGATTCTGCTCAATAATCTCCAGTCTCGTGGTTTCGTGCTCAATAATCTCCAGTTATTCATATTCAAATCAGTCCGAAGTTTCTTTAATTCCATAATTCTCCAGTCTCGTAAAGTCTCATGTCCAAGTCAAGGTACTCTAGTTGTATTTTGTCTGTTGTAAAAGAACCACAAAACACAATTATTTACCGGGTGTAATACTATATAACATTAACTGGTTTATTTGGTCTCCACTGATAATAACAAAATAGTTGAAAAAGACAAGCAAAAAAAAAAACCAATTTAATATAAAAATTAAATTTAATTACAGAACTTGACTTATTGACTTTAAAAAAAAAGTTGTTCAAAGCTGTGTTCGTGACATTGATTAATGTTTATAAAACTACTTTAACAATTTTTTTTTTACTTTTGTTTGGGTTTTCGAGTTTAATAACTAGTCGAATGTCAAATGTAAAGTTGGAAGGAGGCAAAATTGAAAGTACTTTATGTATCACAGGCTGCAGAAAGATTCAGATGTACAACAGGCTGCAGGAACATTCTGAAAAAAAAGTTGTTTGTTTCTTTCTGTTTTTGTTGTACTTTTGTTTTTTTAAAATTTGGTTTACTAAATTAAAAAAAAAATGGCAACATAATTCATTTATTAAAAATAAAACAACCTATAAATTGAAAGTGTTACCGAGCAAATCTGTGTTTTACTCCCTCTCTCTCTCTCTCTATCTATCTATCTATCTATCTCTCTCGCTATCCTTTTTAATATCTCCCTATGGGGAAGGGTGGGTCTCTCTAGCGTAGAGGTTAGGTGTACATCTCTCGTGCCAAAGTTACCAGGTTCACTCGCTCGTGAAGATATCGGAATATTTTGTCCCAGAGAACCATGATCTTAGTGTAGTTGAGTTGTTCCTAGTCCTATCGGAGATGGACAATAAAACATATCTCCCATGTTCAAGTTAAGCACGTAAAAGAACTATTGGTAGTTCAAAATCGAGAAGAGCAGGCTGGAAAGCCGCTGCCCGAGGCAAATTTCATTAGAGAAATAAAAACAATGAAATTCATGCAAATATGTTAAACATCTTCTAGATTACATCAGGGATCCTCGCCGGTCATACGGAGTTCATGCACTGCCGCTAAGATCTTCCTGTGTAAGAAGTAGATCAGAGCACACATGGTTACTCACCGAAGTGTAGTGACAATGGTCCAAATCAATCAATCAATCAATCAATCAATCAATCAATCAATCAATCAATCAATCATTATATAGTCATCGTGCGTGAAATACTCTTCTTCTTCTTCTTCTTCCAACCAGGGCTGCGAGTTTTCAATGTTGAACAGCCAATGCCACATTGTACAGGGTGTTCAACTTAAAAGCAGCCTGTGAATGGAGCTAATCTGGCATATATGTATGGAAATGTGAAGGTTCAGTTATGACTTAGTATAGGTCAAGGTTGTGTGATGGTGTGTAATTGTAGTACGGGAAGGGGCGATGAACAAATGTGACGTAGGACGAGCTAGTCAGAACCGGTTTAAATAGTAAATAGACGAGATGCAATGCGTACCTGGCAAATTTCTATTTATCACTGGGGCTGCTTTTAAGTTGAACACCCTATATAATCTGTATGCTTTCTGTAATTGTGAAAAACTAGTATAAAAGGTATTGTGAATAGATGGGTGTGGTGGGAGAAGTTCTTGTCTAGCATACTGTAATCCATGGCATCAGGAGCGGCTCGTCATTAAGGGCCAGTGGGGCCCGGCCCCACTAATAATCGAAAGGGGAATAACTTCCGGAGTAGTAAATACTAAAAAAACATGATTTTTCCTAAAATTTGTGTCTGGCCCCACCAAGAAAATTGACCCCGAGCCGCCACTGCATGTCATTGAAACGGGTGAAGTACTATTAAGTCTCTCATTATTCCATAAATCTCAAGTTTGTTATCAGGATCTCATGTAGACTCTTCAAGTAATTTTAATAACTAACCAGCTACAGAAAAACTTTATTGCATTGAGTATGGGTGCCGTCTGTGGCTTAGGGGATAGTGACTCGGTCTATTAACCCCGACGTTCTGAGTTCGAATCACGCTGCGGACAGTTTGGTTTGCAAATTGTTTCGCGTAGATTTTTACAAAAGGACGATGGCACCACCCGTTCAGAAAGCAATGAAACTACTGAACGTAATAATGCCTAGAAAAATCACAAACAGCGTTAAAAACGGGTTGATTCGCAAAGTCCTGTAAAGGATGTGCAATTAACTAACTATATGTGCGTCAAAGAAAGCCGCGGTAGCGTAGTTGTTAGTGAACTCGGTTCTCAAGGCTGGTGGTCTGGGTTCAACTCCCGCAATGCGCGTAGAATTTTTCCCGACCGCGATGGCTCTCAGGTCGACCCAGCCTCAACTAGGTACCAGACATGCTCTGGGAAAGTAAAGGCGGCCGGCGTGATGCTGACCGCATCACCCATCGTGTGCCGACGGTCAATGAAAAATGCAGGCCTAACACTGTATTGCTCTATATACCACGAGGTATGAAAGAGTTCCTTTACTTTTTTATTTTATTTGCGTCAAAGGAGATCAAAATGAGCAAAAATAACAATCACCCATGCCACCAGAAGAGGGCAAGACAAAAACAGAAAGCCACGACACTGGGCAACAACCCGGTAACAGTGTGACGACAAAGACAGAATACCACGACACTTGGCAACAACCCGGTAACAGTGTGACGACAAAAGACAGAATACCACGACACTGGGCAACAACCCGGTAACAGTGTGACGACAAAAGACAGAATACCACGACACTGGGCAACAACCCGGTAACAGTGTGACGACAAAAGACAGAATACCACGACACTGGGCAACAACCCGGTAACAGTGTGACGACACTGGGCAACAACCCGGTAACAGTGTGACAACACTGGGCAACAACCCGGTAACAGTGTGACGACAAAGAAGAAGAAAAAGAAAGAGATCAAAACAAACTCAAAGCTGAGAAATTTTCAATCCAATAGGAACTCAGTTCTGTTGTATGGTCGAAAACACGGAGGGCAACAAAATAAACCACCAGAAAAATACAGACCTTCGTAAATGGATGTTTACGTAGAATAGAGGGACTGATATGGTATGATAAGATTACGAACGAGGAACTCAAAGAAAGAACTAAGCAGATACTAGTGGAGAAATAGCTCAGGAAGAGACTCTGGAGACGAATAGGACATACATTGAGAAGACCGATTGGAAGCATTACAATACAAGCATTGTTTTGGAACACGCTGGGAAAGAGGAGTAGGGAAGACGTATAATTACCTGGAGAAGAGATCTGGAGACTGATAATAAAAAGATAGGCAAGACGTGGAAAGAGTTGGAAGAAATGACAAGAGAGAGGAAGAGCCGGACAAAGTTTGTTGAAGACCAGTGCTCCGTTTGAAGTTGAACGGTGAAGAAGTAGCTACAAAGAGAATAATGGTGCTACAGTAGCTAGAGCACTTGTTTTCTATACGGATGGTTTCTGCTCGATTCCAAGTTAATGTTGGATTTTCCCTCAAATGCTGGGTTTACTTATATCGACTCAATCTTAATTAGATACCAGAGAAACAAGTGGATGTAAAATGAACCCGCATGATATTGACATTATCACTCATCGTGTGTCGCTTGTCAATGAAAAAATGCAGTTATCAGTTATATGAGGACTATCATCATAGCACTTCAGATTTATCTATAGGTGCTTCGATCTTCGCCTCAACAAATCCAACTCGAATCAAACCTCGGTTCTCAATATATCACATGGTATGAGCAGTTGCCTTGGTTCAAAAGTTAAGGTGTTCGAATCCGAGATAAGTATATCGTTTCATTAATGCATTTTTATGGAGATTTTTAAGATTGTTGCTAACGCTACGGAGCCTGTGATTTCTGCAACACTACCTGCACTTAATGAACTACTCCTGCGGACAGCGACCAAGTCGTATTGGAAAACCCTGCACAATAAAGTGGATCCTTCGACATTAGACGTGGTGTTTAAAAGAATAACGTCTAGTCGAATTGATTAAAGCACGGGGTCCCATTAGGATGGCACGGATTCGATCCCAGGTAAGGTCAATGAGTTTTTTGTTTGTTAATGGCATAAAGAAAAAATCTAAACCTGAACAGTTTTTCGGTGATTGCACTAGTCATTCAACTAATAAATTTCTCAGGTTTATGTCTCACCCTGTCATACACCGCCTTAAAAAACAACGACAACACATGCAGTATAGATAGTTTATCGTATTTAAACGTCCGTTTGTTTTTCCTGATCCAGAAGCACTTGAGCTTTCAGCTCTTCGGCTCGGTGCCATGGACATCGTAACCCTTCGGTTCGGTGCCACGAGCGCCATAAATCTGGAGAATCTGTGGCTTTTCTACCAGCCAGCGAAATTGAATCCGCAGTCGCAGGGAACTTGTCACCTGTCGCCCAACGCGCTAAGAGCAGGCTGGACAGGCGGGCATAAAAAACGTCCGTTTAAAAGCAAAACCACGAGAGAAAAAAACCACACACACACAAGAGAAATGAAATATTAGTAACAATAGAAACACAAGAAAATATTGCAAATATTCTTGTAAAATTACCATCCAGACAAATAAATGTGCAACATATTCTGTCTGTAATCTCCCATCTGCTATATTCATACATTTTTCAATTAAACATTCATGCCATATCCTAGCACATTGAATGGACAATCCTTTTGTTACGGTCAATTTTTTTCACCGCATCAAACCACTGTTATTCTGCACGACTTCCGTTGTTATTCTTTACATCTGTTGTGTTTTTCACTGCATCTTCTGTTGTTATTGATGCTTGTTAATAATGCAACATTCTGGCGTAAATTATTATATGTTTTTGTATTTCTTTCTTGCTGTTATACGTTAGGTACGGTCTGCAAGACATTTCGTTACTCTGCTCTATCCAGGGAAACTTGTTCCATGTCGTCAACGTAACTGAGTTCAATATGTCCTGTCTCTCTTAGTAAAATGTGTTTCAAGATTTTCCTAGGGTGACCTTTCCCTTTGAAAACTGTCACCGGCATCTAAGCAAGAGATGATCAACAGCATTTGTATACCTACTTTGTGTTACCAGAGCCAAACATGAACAATAAGCAAAGTGCAGTGACAAAAAAATAACTACATTTGAAATGCGTTGCCTGCGAAAAGTTATCAACAACACAAGAAAAGACAGTCCCCAACATCAGCATAAGAAAGAAAGTTGGCACAGAACCTTGCTTGAATTACATTGAGAAACAAAAATGAAGTGGTTTGGCCACTTAATAAGAATGCATCCAAACCCACAGTATACAGTCTTCTGCAACAGAACATCAGGAAAGAAGGCGAGAGGAAGACCACGAAAACAAGATGGTTAGATGGCGTAGCAGAATCCTGTCACAGAGCAAAATAATCACCCAAGCCACCAGAACAGCGCAAGACAAAAATAGAAAACCACGACACTGGGCAACAACCCGGTAGCAGTATGACGATAACAGAAGAAGAAGAAGAAGACCTTTCCTTTTTTGTTTCTCAGTAATGTTTCTTTCAAGGTTTCACCAGACGTCATTTCTTTCTTGAACACTTTCTATCCCACTAAAGGAGTCTCTATGGCAAAGTAGTGAAAACGTCTGCCTGGCGTTCTGAAAGTTGCATGTTCGAATCCCGACGTGTAATTTTTGTACAGAGATATATCGAATTGTTGTTGGAGCTATGGAGTCTGTACTTTGGTCAACATCTTCGACAAGTAGCGTGTTATTTCTGTGGAGAAGGAGGGGGCCATATGGAGACACCTGGGATAATGAAGTCATACATTCTTCTTGAGACTTTTTCCTCCCACTTCAATGTCTGCTTTATGATTCTTTGATCATTTATTCTACAAGTATGTTATGTTATGTTATGTTATATTATGTTATGTTACAAATTTTTTTAAAAAATCTGGCCAGCAATGGCGGAATGCGGGAGGGCCATTCAGAGTCAGAACGGTTTGATTCTGAACACGACTTTGCTAGCGCATTCCTGCCATGTTTGGTCGGGTATTTTCCGGTTTCGTTTGCCGAGCTACTGAGTTAGTGCTTGAGCAACGCTATGAGCTGTGACTGTTACATGGAATGCTTTTTGCTGTGTTAAACGTGCGTTTGTTGTGTGTATTCAGAAAATAGCGGACAGCGGTTATGACGAACAAACTCAATCTGCCGTATGCAGTTATATTGCGAGTGCAGAAAGCTGGATTTTGTCGTGATTGATGTCCCCTTCGACAAGAATTGCAATTCCAGTGATGAACAGTTTTGTGTTGCTACATTCGCGACGGCCATATGCATATTATGCGGTGCAGGTTGCTTTTTGTGGCGGTACGCGGCTGTTTCATTCTGGAATTAGTTCACACGGTAAACTTTTCACAGGTGTTGGCATTTCGTGTGATATTCATTGGCACAGGAACGGAGCAATTATGTGGTGACCCGTTGCAGTGAAGCTGGAACCGTACTTATGAACTATGAATTATGAATTATGTTATGTTATGCGATCGATGTCATGGCACATAGACTCTTTCCTCCCACTTCAGTGTCTGCTTTGTGATTCTTTGATCATTTATTCTACAAGCATGTTTTGTTATGTTATGTTATGTTATGTTATGTGATGGGATGTCATGGCGCATTGGGCATTCCCATTCGTTCTCTGTCCTAAAGTTATCCTAAAGCCCATTTGCAGTATTACTCTTCTGTGCTCCTCCTGAGAGCCCCGAGTTCCGAGAAGACACGGTCAGATATCATGAAACGTAATGGCAAAATTGTGTTGCGCAGTTCTCGTTGTGATTGTTTATTGAGATTGTGTATGTGTATTCAGTAACTTGTTTTCTGTTTTCTTTAGATAAAATCAAACCTTCCATCGGACGGCATTCCACCACGTCAGTCAATCTCAAAAACAATAACGCTTTGTTTACAATCGTGAAAATATTTCCAAATCTGTTCCAATTTGATTATTACGTTAAGGGGGCAAAGTTTCATCCCAGTGATTCTAAAGTTGTACTGAGCATTGGTACCGTTGAATTTCTTGCTTCTTCTTGTTCGAGCGCTTCATATCGACAACTTGTTAACCGCTCTTTGTGATTTGAATGTGATCTGTGCCTAGGAGCGATTGTATGTTGTGCCAGTTATTCACCTGTGATGATGATGTTCATCCACCACCGGTGATGATGACCACTATTTTTCATCCAAGACAATGTTTTGAATTATGTTTGTCTGTGTGTGTGTGTAGATGACTAGCGAGCCCGATGTTGAAATGTTCTTTTACAATGTGGACACAGAAATTTGTAACTTATGGGGAGTTTTACTGCCTTTCTTGTTTGTCATTTGTGCTCCATCCGTGCAGTTCTATCTGCCTCGCAGGCCGAAGAACCGGGTAGAAGAAGTGTGCACCAGGCTGACCTGTCTTGAGCAACATTCTCTCAGTTATCAACATCTGCCTACAAGTAGGGCAGCACATCTGATTTCTGCGACGAATTTTATTTAATAGGGTAGCTTCCCTAGTCCCTTACCTTAGTCGCCTCTTACGACATGCCTTGTAGGACGCATGCTACTACTTTTTGCCCCACTTGCGGCCCCCAGCAATGCAAGGGCGTTGAAGTTTTTATATCGTATAGTTACCAATATTAAGTGCGTTACCTTAGTGTCTTTTGTCCTGGAAAGATCGTATAAGTGCTTTGGCTAAATACTATCCCTATCAAAGAATTGCTTGCAAAATTTAAACAAGAGAATATAAGCACGTTCATCTATTAGAGACGCTGGAGATGGATCAGACAAGTGATATGCATGGAGACTAACTCTGTCACGAAAACTGTACTGGGATGGATCAGACAAGTGATATGCATGGAGACTAACTCTGTCACGAAAACTGTACTGGGATGGATCAGACAAGTGATACGCATGTAGACTAACTCTCCACACAAAAAGACCTGGAGAAGAACAGTAGAACATGAAATGATAAAAATAAATCACAGCTGGAACACAATACAGAGAACGATCAATAATAATAAAGAATGGTGTGCTTTTATTGCTATCTTAAGTACCTACTCTAGTGTGTCACAGAAGAAGAAGAAGAAGACTATAGAGAAGGTTACTGGCATTAAAAAATGATGAGAATCCCATGAACTGCTAAAATGACTAATGTTGATGTGCTGAATGAGATCAAGACACAGAAAGCTTATCATCAATATAAGAAAGAGGCATTCATCATTTTTCGGGCATGTGATGAGCAGGGGAGGTTTAGAACACATTGTGACAACCGGTAAAATCGAGGGTAGACGAGACAGAGGAAGATAGAGAAGAAAATTTGGGATAGCCTAACTTCATGACACGGTAGAGCGTCAACATCTGAGATGATAGCAAACACCAACGACAGAGATTTGTGGAGATCCATGATCGCCTACGCCAGTGGCGGCTCGTGATCATTTTTGTTGGTGGGGCCAGAGAGACATTTTCGAAAAAATCATGGTTTCGGTTAGGATATATTTTAATGTATAAAATATAAACACACGTTACACCTTATTATTGGTGGGCCCGGCCCACTGGCCCTTTAAAGAAGAGCCGTCACTGGCCTACGCCAGCCGGCACGGCACCTGATGATGGCATATTTATACATTTTTTGTGTGAATGTTGTCCCTACAGGATAAATTAACTGCTAACAAAGTGTGCGTTTGAAATGTTAATACTACTTAGTTGTAGTGGACGTAAGGTAACAAGTCAACAAAACAAGAGATTGAAGCAAAGTTAATACTACTTAGTTGTAGTGGACGTAAAGTAACAAGTCAACAAAACAAGAGATGAAGCAAAATTAATACTACTCAGTTGTAGTGGACGTAAAGTAACAAGTCAACAAAACAAGAGATGAAGCAAAATTAATACTACTCAGTTGTAGTGGACGTAAGGTAACAAGTCAACAAAACAAGAGATGAAGCAAAGTTAATACTACTTAGTTGTAGTGGACGTAAAGTAACAAGTCAACAAAACAAGAGATGAAGCAAAGTTAATACTACTCAGTTGTAGTGGACGTAAGGTAACAAGTCAAGAAAACAAGAGATGGAAGCAAAGTATACTACTCAGTTGCAGTGGACGTAAGGTAACAAGTCAACAAAACAA
The DNA here is from genome assembly GCA_020796225.1 of Arion vulgaris. Lineage (NCBI taxonomy): Eukaryota > Metazoa > Mollusca > Gastropoda > Stylommatophora > Arionidae > Arion > Arion vulgaris. The sequence goes on along the minus strand of CM036755.1, from coordinate 70,758,681 downwards.
GAGATTGAAGCAAAGTTAATACTACTCAGTTGTAGTGGACGTAAGGTAACAAGTCAACAAAACAAGAGATGAAGCAAAATTAATACTACTCAGTTGTAGTGGACGTAAGGTAACAAGTCAACAAAACAAGAGATGAAGCAAAGTTAATACTACTTAGTTGTAGTGGACGTAAAGTAACAAGTCAACAAAACAAGAGATGAAGCAAAGTTAATACTACTCAGTTGTAGTGGACGTAAGGTAACAAGTCAAGAAAACAAGAGATGGAAGCAAAGTTAATACTACTCAGTTGTAGTGGACGTAAGGTAACAAGTCAACAAAACAAGAGATTGAAGCAAAGTTAATACTACTCAGTTGTAGTGGACGTAAGGTAACAAGTCAACAAAACAAGAGATTGAAGCAAAGTTAATACTACTCAGTTGTAGTGGACGAAAGGTAACAAGTCAACAAAACAAGAGATTGAAGCAAAGTTAATACTACTCAGTTGTAGTGGACGTAAGGTAACAAGTCAACAAAACAAGAGATTGAAGCAAAGTTAATACTACTCAGTTGTAGTGGACGTAAGGTAACAAGTCAACAAAACAAGAGATGAAGCAAAGTTAATAATACTTAGTTGTAGTGGACGTAAGGTAACAAGTCAACAAAACAAGAGATGAAGCAAAGTTAATAATACTCAGTTGTAGTGGACGTAAGGTAACAAGTCAACAAAACAAGAGATTGAAGCAAAGTTAATACTACTTAGTTGTAGTGGACGAAAGGTAACAAGTCAACAAAACAAGAGATTGAAGCAAAGTTAATAATACTTAGTTGTAGTGGACGTAAGGTAACAAGTCAACAAAACAAGAGATTGAAGCAAAGTTAATACTACTTAGTTGTAGTGGACGTAAGGTAACAAGGCAACAAAACAAGAGGATGAAGCAAAGAAATAATAAGTCCAATGAAAGACACTATATACGAAGCGTACACTAGAGCCCGTTTTATAAATCTCATTTTACTATGACTGTGTGAAGTAAAACATAATCCAAAATAAAAAGAAGAAAAAGGATACAATAAAAATCTGAAGAAGATTAAAGTCCAATTTACCTCTTTTATAAAATAGTATACGGCCTTTTTCATCTTTACAGACGGTCAATTGGCAAGTGTTTTACTGTGACGACTTCTGAGTTTTCGCTTTTCTCTCTTGTCGTTCAGCTCGTATATAAGTCTCTTCTCAAAGACTCTGCGCCCTTTCGTAATTTGGCTTTCCACACAACTCTGTCATCAGCTAGTCCCTCCCATGTGCTGGGACCTATAAAACTTTTCATTGAGGCTTGCAGACATCTTTATATCTGAGCAGTGGTCTGCCCTGGTGCCTCTTCCCATCCGAAAGTTCACAGAACAACATTTGTTTTGTATGCGATAAGTTTCCATTCTTCTCACATGTCCCAACCATCTTAGTCGTCTTCTGCTTATCATGCCCATGTTGGATGGCAGGTTTGCACATTGCAGTACTTCAGAGTTGGTTATCTTGTAGTACCACCTGATGTTCATAATCTTGCGGAGACATCGAAGGTGAATGATGTAAAGTCTTTAAGACTCTATAAAATATTAAGCATATATTCCTTTGAAGAATAGAACCTTAATATCGCCCGAGTGGTTGTCGGGGCCTAAATTGGGGTGTAAAGAATAGAACCACTTTTACCTGCCCCGCATGTCGTAAGAGGCGACTAGGAGGTTGAGAGTGGGGCTAGCTACCCCACACAGTAAAAAACACTATATGGCTACAGAATGGAGAGCGAACCGAGTAAACGCTGGCTGAAACCGGACACATCGCCGAAGGATAAGCAACAGAGCTCCAAATGGTGCTGAAGATGTGATGTAAACACACCAATGCTAAGGCTGCATGAATCAGATTTCTACATGAGTATAATTTATGGGGAGGTCTGGTACATTGGTCTGGGTGGTGATCATGAGAGAGAGAACCTTAATAAACCATTTTATAGAAGTTTTTATTGATACAACAGTCTCTCACAAGATCATAAACACATGTATTTTGCCAGAATGACTATAGATATAATTCCCATGTGTTTATTGGTAAGGGAAAATCTATCAAAGAGAAATCATTACTCCCACAGTTTTCTTTCATGAATGCTAAAATCAACAACCTGCTGGTGGCTTTGATAGCGAATTCGATAACACATTTTGCTTGTAACGGGGTTTCTCAGTGGTTAAGTCGTTTACCTGTCATGCACATTTTTTAAAATGAGGTCCTTAGCATGATTGCCGGAGCTACGGATTTCGTGCTTTGTGCAATGCTATGGGCAGATAGCATGCTACCTCCACCGAAAGGAACAAAGATGTACGGGAAAACCCAGTGCAATTAAGTAAAATCGCCTGTGGATACTTATTGCTAGTAACCATGTGCCATGCTATAGTCTGTCCATTAATTCGTGAGCACGTTTGAAATTGATTTTCTCGAAAACTACCTGTTGGATCTCAGTGATTTTTGCATGCAGCCTTAGAATATCCATGACGATAAAATAAAACTAACCAGTAGTCCATAGATGCTACGGATTTTGTACATCGGCGAATTCCTTTGATCTTTTATGACAATTGCAAATACGGGGCTCAAATTTTAGATTTTACAGTATCCCTAGAATTTGTCCATGTCAATTCTATTCATAGGTGTATCTCCATATTAACTTGATAGGTCAAGTAATTAAGTGTGTTGCCCTTTATGTGCAATCGTGAACTTGGATACAATATGCAACAGTTAGTCCTCCTCTTCGGTCACCATTAGACCCAGGGTGTCTTAACTTTACCACAAATTGTATGATGGTAGAAGCATTTGGATATGGAAATGTATACGTTGCTATTTCTCAGTCTGTAATCAAAATATGATTTGTATCATCCCGAATCTGACGATTCCATGAGGTTGATAATTGTTACTGGCTGGACAAATTGTAATCCATCTCGGTGCCAGTACTCGTCTTCCTCTCGGAGCACATGTTCAACACACTTCTTCCAGAACTGCATGTCTATCATTGAGAAGGACTCACGTGTCAGAACTTCAACATCACACATTTTAAACGTCCTGTTCTGTTCGGCAACTTGCCCTTTTACTTTAGCCCAGACAAGCTCTATCGGATTGAACATGATATGGAGGTAGTCGCAAAGACGTGTGGCCGTATTCCGCAATGATTTTGTCAATATGAAACACCTTTGTCTTATTTGTCATCCTCACCAGGTGCAACAACTCGGGTTTCAAATAGGTATCATCGAAGCTGACATTTTCCTTAGCAAGCCAAGTCCTAATTTGATCTTTTGTATTTGATGCAGTTGGTACTTTGTCTTCCGCTGATACTGCGTTGTGATAGGATGCATTATCCATTACCAAGCATGATGGTCTGTTTAGAATTGGAAGTAGATCTTTCTCCATCTAGTGCCTGAAAATATGTCCATTCATTTCTGTGTGGTAGTCCCTACCGTCGGTACTTTTTGATTGGAAAATAAGTCCAGCGTCATGGACAAGACCTTCTTCACTGCTTCCTGCATGTGTTAGTATAATACGCTGGCCTTTGCTGCTTGGTATTTTTCTTTTCTGTTCACCGTCTATTGATTGCCGTTCTTTAGCATTGGTGTGGTGAGCATTGACCCAGGATTCGTCAAATATACAATATCATAGCCTTGCCTCCGCGCTCACGGATCTGCCTCAGGTATTTACTTCGGGCAGCAATTAAATGTGGCTTTTCACAAATAATATTCCTGCCGCCTATAGTTTTCTGAAGGTGAAGCCGGCGGCTCTTACAATTTTCCATAGAGTACTTTTAGAAATGTCTATGCTGCAATCTGATTGCAGTTTTAATTTCAGTTTCCTGAGAGTAACAAGTTGATTTGTCGCAAACATTTTCAAGAGCTCCGTCTTATGACATCTATGTCAAAGTCGTCAATTGTTCTTTTCCGTCCTTGCTTGACATTAGTGCACTTTGTGTCCTGTTTAATCCATCGGGAAAAGGATTCTCTATTCAGACCAAGCGCCAGTTGCGCTCGTTTCTCAGGGTTATGAATATCGCAATATAGATGACCTCTCTTAGATTCCCTACGAAGTGTTGGTATAGTAAAACTGTAACCTTCTGCATTGTTATAAATGTGCACTTCAGACTCATTATGAATGTGATATCAATGTCAGTTTTGATAAGCCAACAAATATGATACAATAGCTTCATACAAATAGCGAGATACGCCTATAACTATACAACGGTATCCCAATTATAACGTCATATGCTTTCCGCTTTCAAAGTCGACTGGGTTAGGTGCACGGGAATTCGTGAAATTGTTGTTTACTCACGATATTTCTATGTTACCATAATGTATTTTAGAACAACGCGTCTGTGTACTGTAAATCTGTTACTATTGTGTACAATCCGGTGAGGTTGATTTTAATATAACCTGAAGAAGAAATATTTCAAACTACATCAAATTTTCTTGGAAAAAATATTTCTCTAGCGTCATGGATATTCTAAGGCTGCTTGCAAAAATCACTGAGATCCAACAGGTAGTTTTCGAGAAAATCAATTTCAAACGTGCTCACGAATTAATGGACAGACTATAATTCCAAAGTTAAATGCCAACTTGGACTAACATTTTTGTTGGTGTGACACAGTAGCGACTCGACTACATGTTTTCGGATTCTTTACTTTGAGATATAAATTACAAGTACCTCAGAAATCTTATTAAGACCCGCCTGAGTAGCAAGGTATACTGATGATAACTTAGCAAGTCTTCACGCAAAAATCATTTAGAGTTTTCATATTAAGCACCATGACTACGACTGATTCCATAGTTGGCGAATGGAAAAAAAAACAATCTACATGTTTCCAAATACGACAAAATATATTATTTAAAAAAAATAAATGATTACAATGCATACAAAAAAACGTTGTTCTTCGAGAGTTTCTCATAGCTTGCGCTGTAACCTTCGTTCATGAGGTCATTTTTCGTTTCATTGGTGTATGTAGGATGGACATGACTGCAGGATATATCATATGGAGTCTGTGTTTCTATCTGACATGTACACTGTGCAGTTTGATCAGGCTTTATTCTGTGCATGTTCTTCTTCTTCTTCTTCTTCTTTGCGTTCGTCCTTTACGACCAATTTTAATCACTCTTTGTGATATATTTGATCTTTGCCAAGAATGTGTATACGTTGCACATTGGTGTGGTAGGCCCCTAAACGCATAGACTTCTACACGTTTAGGACACGTACATTCGATTTCAGCCAAACTTACTTTGTTGCCTCTTACGACATGCGTGGCAGGTAGCAGTTGTTCTATTCTTTACACCCCAAATTTGGGCACCGATAACCACTCGGGCGCCCGTGCATGTAATGTTTGAGCCTGCGGTGATCTATTATCCAGGGTTAAGTAAAAAAAAACTAACAGTCTCTGTAAACAAACTATATAAACAAAACAATACAAAACAAAACAAACAAATAACATGGTTTAATTAGAACTGTGTCCACACAAACATCCACTTCATATTTCCACTTATTGATCTCGGAATCAATCATCCTTTCATACGAGTTAATATTTATATCCCTGCAACACGTGTCTGCTCTTTTTCCCGCTCTCAGCCATTTTATTATTGATCTCGATAGCAACAACAACAAAAACAACAATTGAACGATCACAAACAAGAGGAGAATATGTTCATACTAATCATTTTTGCATTTCAGATTTCTTAGTTGCCTTTCATCCACTTAATCCTTCCTTCTTTTTCTCATATAACATCAAAGAATATATTTGATTAACGAAACGAAATAGAAAAACAAATTCATTAAAGAACAGGCAATACCAAAGAAGGGATTTTGTGTACAAAAAACTAACATAATTTCTGTAAATTAATTTTGTGAATTGATGAAAATGCATTACTAGCGATGTGGTTTGTGTATAGGAATAATATAATGTCTGTAAGCTTTGTGAACGTATGGGTGTGAAGCATGGACATTTAATAAGGCAGTGGAAAAACATTTATGTGCTTTTGAATATAAGTGTTACAGAAGAGTTCTATGTATACTATGGACAGAGAAGAGAACAAATAGATCTATCCAGAAAGAACTCAAAATCAAAGAAAACTGGCTGATACTACAAATAAGAAAGAAAATTGAGATAATTTGGAGATATAAAAAGACATAAAGGGCTGGAGAAGACCATCATGGAAGGAGGCATACCGGCAAAGAGAAGAAGAGAAGACCACGAAGAAGATGGATTCAGAATGTAACTGATTGTTTGAACATGACGGCTGCACAGGTGGGGACATCTGGCCTATGAGAGATAGAAATTCCGAAGGACTGTTGGGGTAGCAAAGTTCTGCTCAAGACAAGCTATTTGATGATAATGAAACTTTGTGAATCAGACAACAGGTAATACAAGTGATAGGATTTTGTGTGGGAGTCCTCTAAGCCATCTAACCCTCTTTTTCGTGGGCTTCCTCCCGTCTTCTTTCCTGATGCTTTGTTGTAGAAAACTGTATACAGTGGAGTTTGGATGCAGTGGCGGAACTGTAATTATTCTTTGTTTCTCAATGTAATTCAAGCAAAGTTCTTTCACAACTTTATTTCTTATACTGATGTTCTGATGCAGAAGACTGTGTATACAGTGGAGTTTTGTTGCACTCTTATTAAGTGGCAGAACCACTTCTTTCTTTGTTTCTCAATGTCATTCAAACGTAGGTAACTAAGTGAAACAACGTAGTTATTGAGAAACGCTTTGCAAGCAGTTGTAAATAAATCGAAGAATAGACCAGGAAAAGCTTTGCAAGCGTTGTAAATAAATCGAAGAATAGACCAGGAAAAGCTTTGCAATCAGTTGTAAATAAGTAGAAGAATAGACCAGGAAATAGCTTTGCAATCTGTTGTAAACAAATAGAAGAATAGACCAGGAAAAAGCTTTGCAATCAGTTGTAAATAAATCGAAGAATAGACCAGGAAAAAGCTTTGCAATCAGTTGTAAATAAATCGAAGAATAGACCAGGAAAAAGCTTTGCAATCAGTTGTAAATAAATCGAAGAATAGACCAGGAAAAAGCTTTGCAAGCTGTTGTAAACAAATAGAAGTGTAGACCAGGAAAAGCTTTCAAGCTGTTGTAAATAAATCGAAGAATAGACCAGGAAAAAGCTTTGCAAGCTGTTGTAAATAAATCGAAGAATAGACCAGGAAAAAGCTTTGCAATCAGTTGTAAATAAATCGAAGAATAGACCAGGAAAAAGCTTTGCAATCAGTTGTAAATAAATCGAAGAATAGACCAGGAAAAAGCTTTGCAAGCTGTTGTAAACAAATAGAAGTGTAGACCAGGAAAAAGCTTTGCAATCAGTTGTAAATAAATCGAAGAATAGACCAGGAAAAAGCTTTGCAATCAGTTGTAAATAAATCGAAGAATAGACCAGGAAAAAGCTTTGACAAGCTTTGTAAACAAATAGAAGAATAGACCAGGAAAAAGCTTTGCAATCAGTTGTAAATAAATCGAAGAATAGACCAGGAAAAAGCTTTGCAAGCAGTTGTAAATAAATCGAAGAATAGACCAGGAAAAAGCTTTGCAAGCAGTTGTAAATAAATAGAAGAATAGACCAGGAGAAAGCTTTGCAAGCAGTTGTAAATAAATAGAAGAATAGACCAGGAGAAAGCTTTGCAAGCTGTTGTAAACAAATAGAAGAATAGACCAGGAAAAGCTTTTGCAAGCAGTTGTAAATAAATAGAAGAATAGACCAGGAGAAAGCTTTGCAAGCTGTTGTAAACAAATAGAAGAATAGACCAGGAAAAAGCTTTGCAAGCAGTTGTAAACAAATAGAAGAATAGACCAGGAAAAAGCTTTGCAATCAGTTGTAAATAAATAGAAGAATAGACTAGTAAAAAGCTTTGCAAGCTGTTGTAAATAAATAGAAGAATAGACCAGGAAAAAACGGCATTAAAAAGAACTAAACCAGTAAATGTAAAAATCATTGTCTGCTGAAGTCAGAAAGAAATGTTTTCATAGCTACCTAGAACTAGAACTGACATGTGAACTCAAATCATGGACTGTTACTGCTGCCTTGTAGTTTGATTGGGGACACATGTGAACTCAACTCATGGACTGTTACTGCTGCCTTGTAGTTTGATTGGGGACAATCAAAGCTTTGAAGAGCAAACCGTACACAAAACTGGACGGTAGGCAAACCAAGCAGTCCATTAACAAGACGGATATAGCTGGGCAGATGACGCTCATCAGCCCGGGAGGGCAGGTCGTCTCGGGTAGCTGCCCTGAAAGATAATAGCAGCCTGCTGCCTTGTGGGTTTGGCTGGGAGAGCAAAAGCTAACGGAGAGCAACCCAGTAAACGCTGGTTGAAACTGAACACACCACCGAAGGATAAGCACTTGTACTCCAATTGGTACTGAAGGTTGTGCACGTACATCACGTTCTTGATGTTTGGCTGTTTATATATCACAATAGAATGATAAAAACGGCTTAAGAATGATCGAGAGAGAGAGAGAGAGAGAGAGAGAGAAAGAGAAATCATGGACAATTACTAAATAGATAGTAACAATTCTGGAATGAAGCAAAGTTTCAATATTCCATAAACTTGTCTGCGAAAGGTATTACGCGTGTTCTGGCTAAGAGCTATCTCTAATTATAGGAACTGCTTGCGCAGTGTCAGCAAGAGAATATGAGCACCATCATACTTCTTTTATTTCTTCTTAAAACAGTCCATTTCCACCACTTGTTAATCACTCTTTGTGATTTGTGTGTGATCCTAGACTAAGAGCATATGTACGTCATGCCACTATGCGCCTACAAACAGGCCAGTGAAAGAAGCGAATGACAGATGGAAGATAACACATAAGACAACAAAGAACTTAGAAGTAAGGTATTCATTTGTTGCTGCCCTACGTGTGAAGGACAACGCAACCTAGAGAAGTGAGTAGAGAGACAAAGAGAAAGAGAGATTATATCAGTACAGCTCATCATAAGTCCCTATTTTTAGCTTATAATTCTATAGACACAAAAATGACAACGTAGATTGTACCAGATTATTTGAATAAGAGCGTTAATTAATTTCTATTGAATCTCAATGTATTGAAATCTGATTTCTAGAATCATTGACAGAATGACTTTCCATTCATACGCCGCAGATGTCGTGTCTGCCTGTTGTTGTGTTTGAGTTCCTTGTTATGATGATGATGATTTGAGTTTTGTTTCGAGTAAATGATGTCGCATGTTTTATGATTGTGTGGTGTTGTGGAGGATGGAGAACCATTCAGGTCAAATGCCAAGGAATAATGAAATATGAGAAATGAAATAATGAAATATATAGAAAACAAGCTGAATGCATTTGAAAATAGATGTCTGCGAAAAATAATAAATATAAAATGGAAATAATTCAGAAGAAATGATGAAATCATAGAAATGTCTAGTCAACCACTAGTAATAACTGTTACGAGAAGAAGAAGATGGAGATATGTTGGCAAACTTTGGGAAGAAATGATCAACGAATATTAAAGCAGGCATTGAAGTGGGATGCTAAGGGTTCAGAAAAGAGGTCGACCTATGGAGACCCTGAAACGAACTTTGCTGAGAGATGTAGGAAATATCTGATTACTTTCCATGAAGGAGATTAAGCGAGTTGCCCAGGATAGAACAGTATGGAAAAACTGCTTGCAAACCCTTTGTAATGTATAACGGTACGAGGGTAATTATTATTTGCGTTGTCCTGTTGGATGGTAATCGTGTTGCATTGACGAATGCTTTTGTTTATTGTTTATTAATATACTCTAATTGTTTTATAGGACACTCCCCGGAAGTGCACAACTGGTGGGCCCAGTACTAGGGAACGTGAAAACGTTTAAAACTACGAGCTTCATCACTCTTTCGAATGAGAATGCTCGGAGTTTGTTTAAGTGGTTTTATTGTGCCATTTGGCGTTTAATGAAGGCTCCCATCCTTTGACCGCGATTAAGTGGGTACTACACTTTGATCGTAGCTAAAAGACTGAGAAGCGTCTTAATATACTCTAGCTGTGGTGGTCGGTGGTTGGTGGTCGGTGGTTGGTGGTCGTGGGGTGGTCGGTGTTGGTGGTCGGTGGTTGGTGGTCGGTGGTTGTGGTCGGCGTGGGTGGAGGGAGGGATGAGTAAATCACGATAATCATCATCAAATAGCTTGTCCTGAACAGAACTTTGTGACATAAACATCCCTCCAGAATTCTCTCTCTCATAGGCTAGATTTTTTTCTCTGTAGCAGTCATGTTCAAACCACATTTACAACATCCCTCAGAATCTCTCTTCTAGTAGATTTCTTTCTCTGTTAGCATCATGTCAAACCAACAGACTTTTGACATTATCCTAAATTTTTTATAGGCTAGATGTTCTTTCTCAGAGTGGACCGTAACAACAGAACGTGAAAACGTTTATAACTTCAATCCCATCAATCTTTCATCGATGCATCATGTTAACCCAAAGTAACTGTGCATTAAATTAGAAGCTTCCACCTTCGGCTTCTGTTCTTGGCATGTTCTGTTAAACCAACGTAACTTTGTAAGACCAATAAAATGGGCCCTGACAGATTTCAAGCTACAGATTCTACCTTGATCTAGCTCAAACCAAAGAATGCGATAGAAGTTTTCTTCTGTGCCAAACGGATTCAATCGTTTGTGCAAAAACAGAGTTAACAAGCACGTCCCTTTCAACCTAAGGCAGATCTTTTTGTGATATTTCAAGCGATTCAGAATAAACATGAAAATAGAATTCTCCTTTCGGAGAATCAATTCTTTGCAAGAGAAAAGAAGACTGCAGAAAACTTCTCCAGTAAACAGTTTTAAGCTATTTTTGTAACATTAAATGATAAATCTAACGATGAATCATTATACAGATAAAATCTAATCTTCACAGATCGTCAAACTAATAAGCTAAACTTCTTTTGTACATAGTTTATGGATTAAACTCCCTTTGAGTAAGCATTTATTTCCTTAGTTATGAGAAAAGTGTTTGTTTCTGTGATGTCATTTCAAGCCAAAAAATTTTACCACTCCAGACAAGTTCAAGGAAAAACTCCTAGTGGTATAGTAAAAAAATTCTATCTAGTAAATATTTAAATTTCTCTCTTATAGTTAGACATATATTCTCAACTTTTCAGTCCAACGACTTTGCTCAACATAAACTTTGCTCAAATCTCCTCTCCCATTAAACAGTTTGTTCCCTACCATCTTCCCCTTCCCATCACTTTACATGCCTCTTTTTCTCTTTGATATAGAAATTGATATTTTGTATACATATGGTCAATTTTCAAATGATCTATACATGAAATAGAAAATTGATGAAAAAAGATCAGTCGTGTAAGACGAGGCATAAGTTGAATTAAAATTTTAAATGATTATTCAATCGCAAAATAAAGAGAAATTATTTTAAATATGTTATTATTAATCCATTTAATGAGCCACGCAACTAATCGCTAGATACCCCAAGATCTTCTAAGGCTCACTATCGCTTCTCCTTATAACTCTTTGCGAAACCGAGTGGAGCAGTCCCTTCACCTAGGGAATCACTGTATTAGACGTGTATAATCTGACTATTAACCCTGACTTGTGAAGAGGTTTGAAGAGCTAAATGCTGAGATAAGCCTAATAAAAGTCCACTGTCTTATATAATCCAGGAACAGTTATCAGAAAAGCTAGAGTAGTTGAACAGATCGTGAAGACTTAAGACAGTTGATGGTTTAGTATTCCCATTATCTTCTGGTATCCCCTGAAAACGCTTTCATTTCTCACTTATAGAACGTCGACTTGATGAATTGAACAAATATATCTTCTTCTTCTTCTTCATTCCACCATTTACTTCTTTATAGAGTTTTAAGAAAAGATATTAGTGATTATATTGTTTTCTTGTTTTAGAAAGGCACTTTGTAAGCTGTTATTCATTTTCGTAAGACTGTTCTTGATGTGGTTGCTCCATCTTTTGCGTGGTCTTCCTCTTGCTCTGTGCTTGTTATATTTTTTTTCTGTGTGGCTCTCAGAGGTAGACGATACCAGCACAATAAGCATGTGTTTGTGCAAACACTGTACGACCAACCTTACCTGATTATTCTGTGTCTAGCTATAACGCAGCGTTTAGAAATGATACATTTTATTGAATGGCTCGCTGGTTGTGTTTGCAAGAACGCTCGTATTGCTAGGCAATGGATACCGTAAGAAATAAGGGTAAATGGTTCGAATCCTGTGTTTGGTAATTTCTTTTTTAGGAAGATCTTAATACTTGTACACTGTCTATTTATTGATCATATTGATTGGCTTCCGTTGCTTCCTCTGTGGTTCTTACAAAAAACTCCTTGTTCTCGTAGTTCATATGCATGGTTCCAACTTCACTTCAACGGGTCACCCCATATTGCTCCATTCCTATGCCAACAAAAATCACACGAAATGCTAACAACTGTCTCCCTACTGTGTGAAATAATTCCAAAATGAAACAGCTGTACCGCCACAAAAAAGCAACATGACCGCATAAATGCATATGGCCGTCGCTAAAGTGTCACCTTGCTCTCATCTGAATTGAACCAATAAACATTTCTGTTAGACCCGTAAATCGAACTTTCCATGCATTGATATTTGATATCCTCCGTGCTGTCATTCTCAGTTGAAAGGACCTAAAGCCGAAGTCGAACTTTCCATGCATTGATATTTGATATCCTCCGTGCTGTCATTCTCAGTTGAAAGGACCTAAAGCCGAAGTCGAACTTTCCATGCATTGATATTTGATATCCTCCGTGCTGTCATTCTCAGTTGAAAGGACCTAAAGCCGAAGTCGAACTTTCCATGCATTGATATTTGATATCCTCCGTGCTGTCATTCTCAGTTGAAAGGACCTAAAGCCGAAGGATTGACTTCATTGCATCGGGTTTTACCCCACATCTCAGTCCCTCTCGGCAGATATAGCACACCACCTGCAGAGAGTTTGCTCGAACCTCGTAGCTAGAACAACAATCCTAAGGGTCTCTTCGACGCACTGTCTATGACATTTCTATATGGTTTAACTTGACGCAAATCTTCATCTCTCTAATATGGTTTTACAAAACTGTCTCCATTCTAAAATTTGGTTTAACTTGACCCTAAATGTCACCCATATCTCATTCTAAAATGGTTAACACGAAAGCTACCATCACATCTCCTATATATGGTTTAAATTGACAGCTAACTATCCATCAACATGCTAACATGGTTTAAACTGCAACCGTTCCTAAGTCACTTTTCCGATCCAGAAGCACCTGAGCTTTTAGCTCTTCGACTTTCAGTGCCCTTGGTTCATCACAACCCTTCGGTTTCAATAACACCGTAATCAAGGAGAACCTGTGACTTATCTACCAGCCTCGCGAATTGAACCCCACTACAGGGAGCTTGTCACCCGTAGTCACAACGAGATACAAACACGCTGGTTACTGGGCATCTATAACACTTCTAATATGGTTTAACTTGTTCTAACTATCGACACCTATCGCAGCAGTCCACTGAATATTTTCCCACCACATTCTATATCTCAAATACGATCTGTAAATGCATTTAGTCTTTCACAAACAATGTCCTTGTGTGACTTACAACCGATATAATAATCTGAAGGACATTGTGATTTTTATTTGTCTAAAGTCTAATGTTCTGATTCACCCTGTCAGAATCTGATGTTGACATCGGTGATGAAATATGTGTGGCTATATGATACATAATCTTGATATCACGTTTCATAACATAATGCTTATCATTGAGGAAGCTTTGACATATGAGTGTCGCAATATTATGTATTTACTTCTTCTTCACCTTTCAACTCCCAGCGGAGCACAGGTCTTCAAGAAACTTCTTCCAGCTCTTCCTCTCTCTTGTCATCTCTTCCAATTCTTTCCATGTTTTACCTATCCTTTTAATATCAGCCTCCAGCTCTCTTCTCCAGGTCTGTCTAGCCTTCCCCTACTCCTCTTTCCCTGCAGATTCCAAAACAGTGCCTGTCTTGCAATGATTCCGGTCGGTCTTCTCAATGTGTGTCCAATCCATCGTCAGTGTCTCTTCCTGAGCTCTTTCTCCACTGGTACCTGCCTAGTTTTTTCTCTGAATCCATGTTTGTTGAAGTTTTTGGCTTAATTTTTCTACGGGGTGAGGTAGCCAGACCCCCTCAAACCCTCCTTAGCCGACTCTTAAAGCATGCCTGGCAAGTAGACACATTTTTATTACTACTTACTTATTCCCCTCAATGCAAGAAAATGGGCAGAGAGGGGAGAGATCTGGAAAGGATGGCCTTCAATAGGAGGGCTTGGAAGACCTTGGTTGCGGACCTATGCTTCTCTAGGGGCAACGGGTGAAAACGAAGAAGACTTATTCCTCTCCGCTCCTTGTGGAGCATAGTGCTTCAACAGTTGACCTTTTGGTCTGTCTCTTTCGCGATCACCGCCCAGACCGATGTACCCTATAAATTCTATTCATGTGGAAATCTAATTCATGCAGCCTTAGTTAGCATGGGTGTGTTTCGTCACATCTTTAGCGCCATTTTAAGCCATCTGTTGCTTATCCTTCGGCGATGTGTCCGGTTTCAGCCAGCGTTTACTCGATTCGCTCTCCGTTCTGTAGCCATCTAGTGTTTTTTACGGTGCGCGGTAGCCGGTCCCACCCCAACCTCCTTAGCTGCCTTTTACGACATGAATGGCAGGTAACAGTGATTCTATTCTTTACACCCCAATTTGAACCACCGTAACCACTCGGGCGATTTTTTCGTCTAAATATCGATTGTTTACTTGTGACAATTTATAAAACTATTAATTTCTTTAACGCTTTTGTTCCCTTATTGATTTCTTGTAATTTAATATTTACAGACTCAATGTTTACGAGCGTTTGTTTACATGTTACTGTGCATGCGTAACACACATATATCAATTTAGAACCTGTGGCGCCATTTTGAATCAAAGATCTGATTATGCATAGAGTCTGTTTTATGTATTCCTTCAGAATAGTTTCAATTCCACGACGAGCAACTAACTGATGATTATCTCTTATATGTGAGACAACAGTAAGCATTCTTCTAATGAATGAGAGAACAAATAAACACAGTAGACAAAGACAATAATATTCACAAAAATTGTGAGAAAAGCTGAGAAATCAGGATTAGCAAATATTAACGAGGATTTGAAAATTCGACTTCTTCTTCAGCGATCTCTGGTGATGCGCTTAATTTACTGTGGACCACAAACTGGGCAGTCAGCTTCGGGTCTGTCAGGTTTCCAAAAGCTTAGTTTTCAGGTCGACTGGGTGAGACCACATGTTGCTTCTCATCTCACCCAGGACAGGACAGTCTTGTAGGATATGCTCTGGTGTCTGTTTGCCTGCTGACACTGGCAAAGAGCTGTTTGACTTATTCCTAGTCTATATAAGTGTTTGTTGAGTCTGCAGTGTCCTGTGCGTAGTCGAAATATAATGACCTGGTCTGTTCTGCTTAGGTCTTTGAGGAGTCTTTTCCATAATCATATCCAGTGTTTGTCTTCCAGTCTACTGCAGATTTTCGCTGTATGAGGGTTTGACCTCTTCGAAAGACAAGGTTAGGTAAATTTACTTTGGCACTGCCCTCCTTATCTAAGACATCTGCACTCTCATGCTGTAATGCCACAGTGAGATGTAATCCACTGCAAGGAATTTCTGCCTTTTCTGAAAACTGAAAATTCAGGATTAGCAAATATTAACGATGATTTGAAAATTCAGGATTAGCAAATATTAACGAGGATGTGAAAATTCAGGATAGTGTAATTTTTATGATAATGAAACATGATCCTAGGATGGAACAAAATAATATTGGAATGCCTATCATAGAACAATACATTGTGTGCGTGTGTATGTGTGTATGTATGTATTGTTATGTATGTATGTTATGTATATAAGTTATGTATGTATGTGTGTATGTATATAGCCTTTTGACTTTACAAACAGTCAATTTGCAGGTGTTTTACTGTGACAACTTATGAGCTTGTCTCTTTTGCATTTCATCTCATCCCCCAAGTCTATTTACAAAAGATTCTGCACCTTTGCGTAATGTTGTTTTTCACATAACTCGGTCATCAGCTAGTTTTCCCCCACTTGCCTAGCCTGGGCAGCTGATATGAGGAATATGACTTACCCACCCTGCACAAAACCGTGTCTCTACCCTGCTGTTTCATCCAAAGGAAAGACAAAGTCCTTACGTTTGGAATCAAGCAGAGTTTGCAGGGATACCAGAAGATGGAATGTAATAGACATACAACTACCATCTGCCTTAGGGTCCTTACCTCCGGATTTGTGGTCATGGTTTGCTCCTCAAACTTCCTGCATGACCGTGCTGACCAACAAGGAAGAAGGTTCACTACCATAGTCTTTGCTATTCCGAGCCAACTCCCCCATCCTCCATCCTCCTCCACAAGGAAGTTGGTTTAACAGTTGCAAATGGTACCATCTACTGTCCTACAGTTGCAGAAGAAAGATCTGATCTGACAGTGAGTTTAACAGTTGCAAATAAAGGGTTTTAAAGCTGAAGGATTGACTTCATTGCACCGGGTTTTACCCAATATGGCTCAGTCCTACTCCGCAGAAATGGCACGCCACCTGCCGAGAGTATTGCACAAACAACGAACTCCGTAGCTCCAGGAACAATCCTAGGGGTCTCTGGAAACAAAAACACTTGTGAACAGAACGGCGTGGTCCGGATTCGAACCCATGACCTTCTACTCATAAGGCAAAGGGCTTAACCACTTAGCCACTGAGAGAGTTGCAAATGGTACCATCTACTACCTACGATATCAGATGAGACATCAGATCTGACAATGGGTTTAACAGTTGCAGATGGTACCGCATACTGTCATACGCTAACAGAAAAAACATCAGATCTGACAGAGAGTTTAACGGTTGCAGATGGTACCATCTACTGTCATACGCTAACAGAAAAAACATCAGATCTGACAGAGAGTTTAACGGTTACAGATGGTACCGTCTACTGTCATACGCTAACAGAAAAAACATCAGATCTGACAGAGAGTTTAACGGTTGCAGATGGTACCATCTACTGTCATACGCTAACAGAAAAAACATCAGATCTGACAGAGAGTTTAACGGTTACAGATGGTACCGTCTACTGTCATACGCTAACAGAAAAAACATCAGATCTGACAGAGAATTTAACGGTTGAGATGTACCGTCTACTGCCTAAGTTACAGAGAAACATCTCATCTGACAGAGGGTTTAACAGTTGAATGTACCATCTAATTTCTTACGGTACCAGAAGAAACATCTCATCTGACAGTGGGTTTATCAGTTGCAGATGGTACCATCTACTGCTCTGTGCAGATGAAACATCTGATCTGACAGTGGGTTTGACAGTTGCAGATGGTACCATCTACTGCCTACGGTCGCAGAGAAACATCTGACGTGACAAACAATATATGCATGTATAAACAAGCGCCTCTTAACTCACGTGTAACTGTTGACACTTCTCAAATCTATAAATATACTAGATACTCCACCAGCACGAGCTTGGCTCGTGGTAATCGTGATCGTGAGATTGGATTACATAAAAACATGGACCATGTAGTTAACAAGATAATGTGGATTTTTTTCCTTTTATTTCAGAAACGAAACGATTTCTAAGCTGGTATTTGATATAAGTTGTATTTTGTGTGTCTATATATTTTAATTTCTTTGCCTTTGTGAGCATGTATGTTGATTGTGTGAGAAAGTGAGGTAAAGAGAGACAGAGAGAGACTATATATATATATATATATATATATATATATATATTATATATATATATATATATAGTTTAAAGCAAAGTCAATCTTCCGATGTGTGAATGTCTGTTCCCTTTAATTAGCTTACTTCTCGGCATTCTACAAATTTGAAATCTGGCAAGCGGGTAGCTTCTGTAGTGCGGACACTGTAAACATTATAAAACTGGACTGTTATTTTTTAAATTTACATCTTAAAACGGAACTTAATTACAAACATGTCGCAGAAGAGTAAGAAACATGAAAGCGTTCTGTTTCCAGCCTCATTTTAAGCTACCGGCATTTTTCAAACCAGTCAAAAGAGAACGAGTGTTTTGATTTACTAGTTCTAGCTTCATTTTGAACTATCGGGATTTCCCCAAAAACTATTGTAAAAACAATAATAAAAATGTCAATTTATATGCAGATAAAAATAACTAAACTTATGTGTGCACAGGTTAACACGACTGATGAGCACAGCACGAGCTAATCTGCATGTACACCTTCACACTATATTTCTCAAAGAACGTAAACAAGCGTTAAACATCATTATCTACATTCCTTCATCAAACACATTTACAACTAGATTTAAACTATAAATTTCATTGCGAAGAACGGGTACGTCTGTTTGTTGTACATAAAATGAACATATTTTTCACAGATTTAAAAAACATGATCAGGTTTAACTGCTTTTTTACCCCAAGTGTACAATAACAACATCCATCTTAGTTAAGTAGCTACTTCTGAAGTCGGTGAAGGTCTGCCTCCTTGGCGGAGGACACCAGTCAAATTGTATAAACAGGCATTCACGCAAAAATATGTTAGAAGCGCCATTCAAGGCGTCATGGCTAACGCCTGAATTCACAGCTGGTGAACGCAGAAGAAGAAGTTAAGTAGCTGAAACATCATCACCAACTTCAAAAGTACACATATAACGTTGTACTGTGTTTATTGCTTTTATCGAGTTTTCTGTCAATCAATATAGCAGTCAAACGACAACTAATAAACTGCATATTTATTCCAACTCTCTGCTATCAGTGCCAAACATGGCCCCTGACTAAGACACAAGAAAGAAAGATTACAACATGTGAAATGAGATGTCTACGAAAAGCTGTCAACGTTACAAGGAGAGATAGAGTGAGAAACGAGAATATCAGAAGCATCGTTGGTACTATACCATGCATACAGTACATCGAGAAGCAAAGAATCAAGTGGTTCGGCCGTCTAATGAGAATGGAACCACATTTACTACCATCACGTGCCTATAATAATCAACACTCAGGGCACAGAGCACGAGGCAGGCCAAAAGCACGATGGATAGATAACATCTCAGAGTCCCTGCGAAAGCATGGACTGACAACGTCAAGGGCAACACACCTGGCACCAGATAGAAAACTAAATCTCCCCACGTCGCTTCACGGCAAATGTGTTAAGATAAGATAAGATAAGATAAGACTTTTCTGGCTTTTGGACCAACTTATTTTTAGGGTATTACTATAGAACAATAGTGGTTTCAAGACGATGAAATGCTCAGCAACAAGGACTGATCCATTCAGTCAGAAGCTCTTCTCATTGATAACATGCTTCGAAAAATAAGAATACCAATGTGAATATTCATAGAAGACGACGCCCATGTGTTGCCGGGGCTCACGGGGGGAGCAACAAATAGTAACACTGAGATCTACAAAGCATGTCGTAAGAGGCGTCTGATGTAGGGGGCTTATGTACGCTACCCTAGTAAGTATAAGGCGTCGCAGAAATAGGATGTGCTGGCTTACTTATTAGGCGCATAACTGGGACAACGTACAATCGCTCTTAAGCTCAGATCACATACAAATTATAAAGAGTGGTTTAACAAATGGTCAATATGGAGCGTTCGAAGAAGAAGAAGAAGAAGAAGCTGAGAGAGAGACAAGAAATATCGGATTCAATTCCATGGAAGAGATTGAGCGAGTTACCAAGGACAGAGCGGTATAGAGTAATTACTTGCAGGCCGTATGTAACTTATAACTGTCTTCTTCTTCTTTTCTCCCCCATTTACTTCTTTATAGAAGTGTTTGTGGGTGGGAGGGGAGGGGAGACGTAGTGATCTTGTGTGTGCTAGTTTAAAGCACTTTGTAAGATTATAATTATTTTCGTGTTTTTTGTTTTTTACCTCGATCCAGAAGCATTTGAGCTATCAGCTCTTCGGCTCGGTGTCATGGACGTCGTAACCCTTCGGTTCGGTACCACGAACACCGTAAATCTGGATAACCTATGGCTTTTCTGCTAGCCTGCGAAGTTGAACCGCACTCACAGGGGGCTTTTCACCAGTCGTCCAACGCGCCATGAACACGCTGGGCAGGCAGACTAATTCATTTTTGTAAGGCTGTTCTTGATGCTGTCGCTCCAACATTTGCGTGGTCTTCCTCTTGCCTTGTACTCATTATATTTTTTCTGTGTGGCTCTCTGTGGTAGGCCACAGCTGTACCAGATGAATTTATATATACGCGATTACGGTGCTACAGCAATAAGTGTTATAAAACAAGAAACGAAATAATATTCTCTTGTAAGGATAACATAGCAGATAACAAGTAAATCAATTAACAGTCTCTGATTAACAAGTAAAGTCAGTTAACAAGTAAGTCAGATTAACAAGTAAAGTCAGATTAACAAGTAAAGTCAGATTAACAAGTAAAGTCAGATTAACAAGTAAAGTCAGATTAACGTAGTCAGATTAACTAAGTCAGATAGTCAGATTAACAAGTAAAGTCAGATTAACAAGTAAAGTCAGATTAACAAGTAAAGTCAGATTAACAAGTAAAGTCAGATTAACAAGTAAAGTCAGATTAACAAGTAAAGTCAGATTAACAAGTAAAGTCAGATTAACAAGTAAAGTCAGATTAACAGTAAGTCAATTAGTCAGATTAACAAGTAAAGTCAGATTAACAAGTAAAGTCAGATTAACAAGTAAAGTCAGATTAACAAGTAAAGTCAGATTAACAAGTAAAGTCAGATTAACAAGTAAAGTCAGATTAACAAGTAAAGTCAGATTAACAAGTAAAGTCAGATTAACAAGTAAAGTCAGATTAACAAGTAAAGTCAGATTAACAAGTAAAGTCAGATTAACAAGTAAAGTCAGATTAACAAGTAAAGTCAGATTAACAAGTAAAGTCAGATTAACAAGTAAAGTCAGATTAACAAGTAAAGTCAGATTAACAAGTAAAGTCAGATTAACAAGTAAAGTCAGATTAACAAGTAAAGTCAGATTAACAAGTAAAGTCAGATTAGTCAGATTAACAAGTAAAGTCAGATTAACAAGTAAAGTCAGATTAACAAGTAAAGTCAGATTAACAAGTAAAGTCAGATTAACAAGTAAAGTCAGATTAAACAAGTAAAGTCAGATTAACAAGTAAAGTCAGATTAACAAGTAAAGTCAGATTAACAAGTAAAGTCAGATTAACAAGTAAAGTCAGATTAACAAGTAAAGTCAGATTAACAAGTAAAGTCAGATTAACAAGTAAAGTCAGATTAACAAGTAAAGTCAGATTAACAAGTAAAGTCAGATTAACAAGTAAAGTCAGATTAACAAGTAAAGTCAGATTAACAAGTAAAGTCAGATTAACAAGTAAAGTCAGATTAACAAGTAAAGTCAGATTAGTCAGATTAACAAGTAAAGTCAGATTAACAAGTAAAGTCAGATTAACAAGTAAAGTTATGATTAACAAGTAAAGTCAGATTAACAAGTAAAGTCAGATTAACAAGTAAAGTCAGATTAACAAGTAAAGTCAGATTAGTCAGATTAACAAGTAAAGTCAGATTAACAAGTAAAGTCAGATTAACAAGTAAAGTCAGATTAACAAGTAAAGTCAGATTAACAAGTAAAGTCAGATTAGTCAGATTAACAAGTAAAGTCAGATTAACAAGTAAAGTCAGATTAACAAGTAAAGTCAGATTAACAAGTAAAGTCAGATTAACAAGTAAAGTCAGATTTACTTACAAGTAAAGTCAGATTAACAAGTAAAGTCAGATTAACAAGTAAAGTCAGATTAACAAGTAAAGTCAGATTAACAAGTAAAGTCAGATTAGTCAGATTAACAAGTAAAGTCAGATTAACAAGTAAAGTCAGATTAACAAGTAAAGTCAGATTAACAAGTAAAGTCAGATTAACAAGTAAAGTCAGATTAACAAGTAAAGTCAGATTAACAAGTAAAGTCAGATTAACAAGTAAAGTCAGATTAACAAGTAATTAGAATTTCTATTCACTTATCAATGTCCAAGATATTGGTTTTCTTTTCTTTAATCATTTTTTTGGGTCTTACAGCGCTAACAAAAGAGATTTCTAGAACGGGCTTTTGTGTTCGCTTCGTATATAGCTTTTTTCACCGACTCCCTTATTTCTAAGGTCCACCTCTTGCATATCGAAAGACAACAAATGAAGTAGTTTGGATATTTAACGAGAATGAAATACAACCAACCACCAATAGCAGCATTTAATAAAAAGAGATCGGGTACTAGGGCTACAATTTGAAACGAGAAACGAGAATCAAGTAGTTCGGCCGTCTAATGAGAATGGAACCACATTTACTACCATCACGTGCCTATAATAATCAACACTCAGGGCACAGAGCACTGTATCTCACACAAACTCGACAGACAACATCGTAATAAATGGCCAAACACTGGAGAAAGTTGAACATTTTACATATTTGGGTAGTAAAGTGTCAAACAACGGAGACACGATGAAAGAAATAAACTCTCGTATTGCTATAGCAGCTAGTGCCTTCACTAAATTAACGAATATCTGGCAATCTCAAGACTTTAGTATATGCACAAAAGTTAAATTATTTAGGTCATGTGTGATTCCTGTACTGACCTACGGTTGTGAAAGTTGAAATCAACAAAGAAAATTGATAAGAAACTGGACAGCTTTGAGAATAAATGTCTACGAAAATTATTAAAGTCAAATGGAGTGATTTCGTTTCTAACAACACAGTGAGAGATAGAACACACCAACAACCCGTATCAAATATTATAAGGAAACGAAGGTGGAAATATTTAGGTCATGTTCTTAGATCAGACGAAAAGAGACTAAATCGACAAGTCCTTATGTGGTCACCAGTTGGGAAAAGAAAACGTGGAAGACCAAAGACCACTCTTCGAAGAACCATCCAACAAGAAAGTAAACTATTGGGATGTAAAACCATACAAGATCTCCAACTGCTAGCAAAGAACCGTATCACATGGAGATCTAAAACCTCTGCCTATGTGCCGCCTTTGGCAGGAAAGGAACAAACTAACTAAACTAACTAATTAGGGCTAAGGGAAGACTAAGAAAAAGATGGATAAACAATATCAATACCACACTACATAAACACGGATACAACACAACAAGGGCGACTCATCTAGCCATAGAACGCAAATTAAAGCTCCATCTGCACGCTTAACGGCAAGAGTGGACAGCCAACTACATCTTCCACCTGGGAATAGACAATAGATAGACATTTTGCGTGGACGGTTCTTTTGCTTTGTATCCACTGTATCGGAGTAACATTGTGTCGCACTTTCTTTTGGTAATCTGTTTATGTGGCTGAACCATTTAATTTGTTGTTTCTTGATGAAGTTTAGTACGGATGATGTACTAATTTTTCACTTGATGACTTAATTACTAAACCGGTCTTTTTTTGTATATTCCTCTAACGCTGCGTACTATTACCTATATTCCTCTAACGCTGCGTACTATTACCTATATTCCTCTAACGCTGCGTACTATTACCTATATTCCTCTAACGCTGCGTACTATTACCTATATTCCTCTAACGCTGCGTACTATTACCTATATTCCTCTAACGCTGCGTACTATTACCTATATTCCTCTAACGCTGCGTACTATTACCAATATAAGGGAAGATTAAGTAGATACCAGTGGGGAGAGAGCTCAGGAAGAGACGCTGGCGGTGGATAGGACATACATTGAGAAGACCGACCGAAAGCATTGCAAGACAGGCACTGCTTTGGAACCCAGGAAAGAGAGCTGGTGGCTGATATTAAAAGGATAGGTAAAACATGGAAAGAATTGGAAAGGATGGCAGAAGAGAGGAAGAGCTGGAAGAAATTTGTTGAAGACCTGTGCTCCGTTGGGAGTTAAAAGGGGAAAAAGAAGAAGGGAAGATTACAGTAAAACTATGAAGCAATCGCGAAACAGAAACATGTAAAATCAAAGTACTGTACTTTTACAAAATATAAAAACAAAAACAATACACAACAACGTTTCCACCAAAAGATCTTTATCAAGGAAAGGATACAACAGAAGTCAAGAAATTCACTTCTTTCACAGAGTACTACATATAGAATCAGACAATAAATTTCTAACCTACTTGGAACTTTGAGTAGACACTTCCTCTTTGTCGTGATTAGTTCTTTTTCTATAATTTATGTCAAAGTTAGAAGAAAACTAACGTGGACTGGAAATAGAAAATAAGAACATTTATATTGAAAAATGCAACCTAAAATAGATTAGCTTGTTATGTCTTTAAATACAAAACTGGTTGTTACGAATCTAAAAAAGATTTTTGCTCTCGTCTGGACTTTTTTGCCGCTTACCGTAATATCTCCAGGAATAGCTTCCTGATATCTGGGCATTAGCGGTTCAATGGTCGTTAGGACGACTTTTAAGCTTAAACAGTATCTTTATTATGTGAGTCAATTGTTAAATACACTACCTATTATTTGGTTCACTAAACTATGTCATCGTCGGTAGCTTAAGCGGTAGTGTGATGGATCACAACCCAAGCGTACCTCGTTCAAACTCCGCGGCAGGCAGTTTGGAAGCAAATTTGTTTCCGTGGGATTTTACGAAAGGTTAAAAATAGACCTCACCGTTCGGGAAAGAAATGGTAAACTATTGAACGTATAAGTGGTGCCTAGACAATCACCGACTAGTTTACTGTTAATAATGGCAATGTCCTGTAAAGGATATGCCAAGATTTTCATTTTCACTAAACTCGGTCTATATTCTCTGTGTCCCGCTGAGTAGGTTAATGGTCTAGGTTTAATACCACAGTCGGCCTGGACATTTTGTCCGACCGTAACAGCTCTTAGGTCGACCCAGTCTCAATTGGGTACCAGGAAAAGCACTGGGAAGTAAAGGTGGCCGGTGTGATGTTGCCCACATCACCCATCGTGTGCCGAATGTCAATGAAAAAAAGGACCCAACATCGCATTATGCTATATACCGAGTGGTATAACAAAGGTTCATTTACTTTTTTATTTACTCTGAGAAAATATATATATTTTTCTGTGACTATATAATTAAATACATTCTTTATTCTAGGACTCTCTAGTTAAATACATTTTTATTGTGATTTACTCTAGTTAAATACATTTTTATTCAGTGACTCTCTAGTTAAATACATTTTTATTCGGTGACTCTCTAGTTAAATACATTTTTTATTCGGTGACTCTCTAGTTAAATACATTTTTTATTCGGTGACTCTCTAGTTAAATACATTTTTATTCGTGACTCTCTAGTTGAATACATTCTTTATGATGTTACTCTCTAGTTAAGTACATTCTTTAATCTGTGACTCTAGTTAAGTACATTTTAAAATCTGTGACTCTCTAGTTAAATACATTCTTAAATCTGTGACTCTCTAGTTAAATACATTCTTAAATCTGTGACTCTAGTTAAATACATTCTTAAATCTGTGATTCTCTCGTTAAATACATTCTTAAATCTGTGACTAGTTAAATACATTCTTAAATCTGTGATTCTAGTTAAATACATTCTTAAATCTGTGACTCTAGTTAAATACATTCTTAAATCTGTGACTCTAGTTAAATACACTATTTATTCTGTGACTCTCTAGTTAGATTCTATATTCAGTGACTCTCTAGTTGAATACATTCTTAAATCTGTGACTCTCTCGTTAAATACATTCTTAAATCTGTGACTCTCTCGTTAAATACATTCTTTATTCTGTGACTCTCTAGTTAGATTATATATTCTGTGACTCTAGTTAAATATAATATTTATTCTGTGACTGGTTAAATACAGTCTCCGTAGCACCGGCAAGGGTTCCTGATGTAAGTTTGAAGATTGTGAAAATTGTGTAAACATTACATTTTAATATTTTAAATTAATTTTGCAATATCAGCGGTTTTGAAGACTAATCTTATCGATTTATCATCATCAAGTAGCTTGTCCCTTCCGGAACTTCACTCCCATGACAGCTGTCCTGAAAAACTCTCTGTTCTGTGCAAGTTGACCGTCGTCAGCAGCAGTCATTCTCAGATCGTCAATGGCATCTTCCACCCATCGTCTTCTAGGTCTTTCTCTAATTTTTCTTCTAGACACCATTCCCTCCAAAATTATCTTCTCTAGGCGCTCATGTCGTTTGATGTGTCCGAAATAGTTAATTTTCCTTGATTTTATGTTCTTTAATAGCCAACTCTAGCTCTAATATCAAGCTGTTGCAGAACAGAAACATTTGTTTTTTTCTCTATTCATGATATTATCGATTGTCTCATGTTAATTGTTCTTTCATGTGTTCAACTTGAACACGTGACTTAAGTTTGATCTCCGATAGGACTAGGAACTCGAGCTCACCTGTATTGAGATCACTGATCTCAGAAAATATCCCAGTCGCCTCACGTGGGGTTGGAACCGAGTACATTTGGAGTGAGAGGCGAACACCATACTTCCCCGCTACAGAGGCCAATTTCTACAACACATTACTATTTATAACTTCTGCTACACATGTCTCCCATAAAATGGCGCCAAAATCCGAACTTACTTTTCGTTAAAATGCTTCTAACTCAATCCCAAGCCTTAAAAGAAAACTAAACCTGCCAGGAAAAAGAAGTAAACGTAGGTGTAGATGGTTTCTGTACAGGTGGAAGAATGCAAATACATAAAAGACATAGAAAACGATGAAATAAGTGTGAAAAAAGAATTAGAATCGTAAAAAGTAAACAAAGAACAGGTACACAAAAGCAATTTGTTTCTTTGATAGCCCAAAATGTGGTACTTGAGAGATTGACACTCGCTGTCTTAGTTGTCGAGTAAGCAAAATACAACCTTCTTGAAGATGAAAGAATGTGTGGCAGTAAGCAATCAGTTGAAATGTATATAATTGAGAAGCTTGACATGTGGATAGGTAATACAATTAACACATTAGCTATTAAGTACTGCAGTCTACGCCTTCTTGTTTGTATCGTTTGGCTATGTGCCGCAGATTTCGCCTTGGTTTGTTTCATAGTCAAATTATTTATTTATATATATATATACATATATAAATATTAATCTCGTACCGTTATACGTTACATAGGGCCTGCGAGTAATTTCTCCATACCACTCTGTTCTGGGCAACTCGGTCAATCACATCCATGGAAATGAGTTTGATATTTCTTGAATCTCTCAGCAAAGTTCGTTTCAGAGTTTCCTTAGGGGTCCTCTCTTTCTTGAATCTATTTTACTCTTATTTTACTGCCTGGTATTCTTTGATCTTTTCTTTTCAAGGTGTGCCCAACATATCTCCATCTTTTCCTTCCTATAACAGATGTTACTAGTGGTTGACCAGACATGCCTCTTATTTCATTACTTCTCCTCAATTCATTCCATTTTATGTTCGTTTTTTTCGCATACATCTATTTTCAAAATTGCTTTCTATATCTTTAGTCATTTTCCAACTGTCTCTCTGGCATATGTTAGGATTGATACAACATCTGAATTGAAAATTCTTAATTTAAGTCAAATTACCAACACATTTATTTTAAGGCATTTTGATCGCTATTGTTCCAATTAATTCTGTCCCATTCTTTTGATAAATGTTTCTTTTTTTTTATCTATGCAAATAAATGTTATTCACTAAATTTCTCGAATAAATAAGAAATTACAGATTAAATTGTATATCACAATCAAATAGCTTGTCCTGAGCAGAATTTTCCCCCCTAACAATCCTTCGGAATTTCTTTATCTCATAGGCCATCCCAGCAACGAGGAGAGAGGAAGACCACAGAGAAGATGGATTCAAGTTGAAATTGATGGTTTGAGCATGACGGCTGCAGAGGCAGGGCATCTGGCATATGCGAGAGAAATTCCGGAGGACTGTTAAGGTGGCAAAGTTCTGCTCAGAACAAGCTATCTGATGATGATGACTAATATCTACAGCCATCTCTATCAGTCTGGTCAGTGACTGCGACTCACCACCCTGGAACTACCCTGTTCGTAAAGACACACTCAACGCGTTAAGAATGTCATTTCGATGCACTGCACTTCCCTCTGATATCATAGCCAAGCCAGCCAATATATCAGTTCTTTTATTACCTCTTGCGAGGCCAGTGACAAAACTTAATTGTGATTTCTCTGATCCCTAACTGTAGCAGCACCTCCACCCAGTTCTTATCTTCTAGCTTAGATGCTGTCCATTTTTATTTCGTTCATAACATAAATGTCTTTACTTTGCATCATTGTAAACTAATGTATCCCCTTCTGATGCGTAGAAAGCAAGTACTTTTCAATTGTCGTCACGTTGCACCAGTTCCCACGAAAATTTCCATAATTTTCTCCCATTGATGAATTATGCAGTCGAATATCGATTTTCCGTTTGAGGGTTGAACACTGCTTCTGATGACGTTTTTTACATTTGTTTTCTAGATTAAGAATTTGCTTAGAGATTTCGATAATCTCCTTAATGTCTGCCATGTGTCAATATCACATGTTTTTACAGGGTGTGTGTAAAGTCCCACAACACTTCATATGTGCTAAAATTAGCTTCCAAAATGAAGTGACGTCAGCAAAAAATTGTGCTAAAATAAAGTATTCACAAAATAGATGAGACTGCAGTAAAACTATTTGATTGGCAAAACACGTAATCACAAAGTACTGTAGTTTTACAAATTACAAAAGCAATGACAAAATACAGCAACGTTTCGACCAACAAGGCCTTTGTCAAGCAAATGAACAACAGGAGTGACAAATTAAAAAAAATAAATGGACGACCAAAAACAAACGTTTCTAATGAAAATCTGGAAATAAAAACGAAAATCTGGGAATAAAAAGGAATAACGAAATAAATGTAGCACAAAAACACACATAAAAACTAGAAATAGAACGAAAGAGAAACAATGAAAAATCTAGTAAATATATAACTTGAATACATGCAACATATACCCATATAGATTACAGATGACTTATAGATGATTTTTTAAATTCGTTTTTACTCATATATTTAAATTCATTTTTTGACCGTTGCAATATCTTTGTCAAAATCTATGTGTAGTATGCTGTGAAATTCGTCATTCCTGTTGTATTGTTTGCTTGATAAAGGCCTTTTGGTTGAAACGTTGCTGTGTATTGTCATTGTTTTTGCATTTGTAAAACTACAATACATTGTAATTACGTGTTTGATGAGACTTTACAAACACACTGCATTTCTCTGGTATATAGTTTAGTTAAGTAACAATATTGACACCAGATAACACAAAAGCTATTTTTATCAACAGTGTAAATGTGAACAATTTTGAATATCTCAGTTCACTGTTAACAAAAGATTGAAATGGGATGAAAGAAATTAAAAGAAGAACAAATATAACCTACCAAAAAAATAATAAAACAACTAAAAATAGTATAGAATGGGAATGATCATATAAAGTGGGTTTTAGTCACATATTTTTTACTTGTATGTTGCCGGGCTTGCAAGGGAGCAATGAATAGTAACACTGCAACTACAAGGCATGTCGTAAGAGGCGACTGAGGTAGGGACCTAGGACAGCTACTTTTGTAAATAAAAAGCGGCTCAGAAATCGGATGTGCTGGCCTACTTGTAAGCGCAAAACTGGCACAATGTACAATCGCTCTTAGATTCAGATCACATACAAGTCACAAAGAGTGGTTAACAATTGGTCGATATGGTGCGTTTGAAGAAGAAGTCACTTATTTTCATTTTAATACAGTTAGGGATCTTCTTCTTCTTCTTTGCGTTCGTTCTTTACGACCAATTTTAATCACTCTTTGTGATATGTTTAATCTTTGCCAAGAACGTGTATACGTTGCATGGTTTGGTAGGCCCCTAAACGCATAGACTTCTACATGTTTAGGAAACATGCATCCGATTTCAGTCAAACCTCCTTAGTCTCCTCTTACGACATTAGTGGCAGGTAACAGTGATTCTATTCTTTACACTCCAAATTTGGTAACCACTCGAGCGTGTTAGGGATTAATTGTCTGTTTGTATGTGTTATGTCTGCCGTATATTTTTTTCCGATCCAGAAGTACTTGAGCTTTCAGCTCTTCTGCTCGGTGCCATGGACATCATAACCCTTCGGTTCGGTGCCACGAACACCGTAAATCTGGAGAACCTGTGGCTTTTTCTGCCAGCCAGCGGAATTGAACCCGCACTCACAGAGGGCTTGTCACACCGCCGTCCAACTCGCTTCGAACACGCTGGGCAGGCGGACGTGTCTGCCGTATAACAGGTCGCTGTATATTGTTTTTTCAATTTGTAAAACTACAGTACTTTGTTTTTTACGTGTTTCGCCATTTCTTCATAGTTTTACTGCAGTATTCCCTTATAACTATCCATATATTGTCTATACAAGAAATCAACCAAAAATGGATATTTATTTTCTACTGCTCATGACTAAAGTGTCACTGTATCGGAGATGGACGATACAACATAAGTCTTGTGTTCAAGTTGTGCACGTAAAGGTGTACTTGACAGTTGAAAATCGATAACAATAGGCTGCAAAGCCACTGTCCATGCTAAATTCATTAAAATATTAAAATAAAATTCCTTCTAAAATGTTTATAAATCTTCTAAATTAAAAATATTGTCGATATAAAGAAAGATTGTTTTAAAACTATATAGCAATGGCGAAACACGTAAGAACAAAGTACTGGAATGTTACAATTTACAAAAATTATAACAATACATAGCAACGTTTCGACCAAAAGGCCTTTATCAAGCAAAGTATACAACAGAAGTAAAGACATTAACGTTTTTACACGGCACAGAACGTATATCATCAGACAATATATATATATATATGGGAAGCTCACCTGTACTACGGAGTTCTTGAACTGTCGTTTAATATATTTCTGTGTAACACACATAGTTATTCACTAAAATGCAAAAATGATCTTCCAATCAATCAATCAATCATTCAATCAATCGATCAATCAAACTGGTCCCTTAATGTCATGTTAGTTATCATTTTGCATTCCGCCCGTGTGGTGCAGGGGCCCACAAGGGAAGCAAAGAACAGTACCACTGTGAACTACAAGGCATGTTGTAAGACACCACTGATGTAGAACCTAGGAAGCTACCTAGTAAATAAAAAGCACGCCCGAGTGGTTACCGGGCCTATATTTGGGGTATAAAGAATAGAGCCACTGTTTACTGCCGCATGTCGTAAGAGGCGACTGAGAAGGTTTGGCTGAAATCGGATGCACGTGTCCTAAATGTGTACAAGTCTATGCGTTTAGGGGCCTAACAAACCAATGTGCAACGTATACACGTTCTTGGCAAAGATCAAACATATCACAAAGAGTGATTAAAATTGGTCGTAAAGAACGAACGCAAAGAAGAAGAAGAATAAAAATCATCTCAGAAATCGGATGCGCTGGCCTACTTTTAGACACATAACTAACACAACGTGCAATCGCTCTTTGACTCAAATCGCATACAATTCACAAAGAGTGGGTTAACAAGAGATCACTATGGAAAGTTCGAAGAAGTAAAAGATTTAGTACTCAGATTTTCAGCAACTTTTACACAGCGATAAAAAATCATGTTCTTCCGTGATTCCCGAGTTTTGATACATATAATATATTCAGTACTGGCGATAAATATTTATAAATATTCATGAACACCCACGCTAGACAGCTAAACACATGCTGGTGCGAGGAATTTCAATGCTAGGGAAGAACGTAACAGCGTAAAAGAAATGAGAAAGTTGACCTTCAAAAACGGTAAAACTTCCTGAAGAAGAAGAAGAAGAAGGTTAGAATGACGCAGGATAATGTTCTATAATGACGTAACTAAAGGTGACTTCCAAGAAAAATAACAAACGTTACAGATAAATAGACAAATAGACAAGATAAAAAAAAGGAAAATGACCATCTGTGAAATGAGATGCTTGAGAAAAGCGGTAAATAAAACAAGAAGAGACCATAGAAGAAATGAGGAAATTAGAAGAACAGTCGGAACTTCCTCTATTTTCTTCTTCGAGCGCTTCATATCGACCACTTGTCAACTACTCTGTGTGATTTGTATGTGATCTGAGCCTAAAGCGATTGTGCGTTGTGTCAGTTATGCGCCTACAAGTAGGCCAGCACATTCAATTTCTGCTCTGATTGCTATTTACTATGGTAGCTTCCCTAGCTCCTAAATCAGTCGCCTCTTACGACATGCATTGTAGGTTGCAGTGGTACTATTCTTTGCTTCCCTTACGGGCCCCGGCACCACGCGGGCGGAACAGATGTAACAACAACTGCTATTAGATTCATTGAAAAACAGAGACTCAAATGGTTTGGCCACATTGTGAGAATGAACCCGAATACACCAGTTGTAAGAGCATACAACCTGAAAATAGAATAATCAAGAGGAATGGGCAGACCAAGAAAAAGATGGATTGATGGAGTTACAGACATCTTAAAACTTCACAATACCACAGCATATCAAGCAACCGAGCGTGCCCTATCTCGGACACCGATCATCAGTTAAACTTTCGACGCCTCACGGCAAAAAAAGCTGAAAAGGTCAAAAGAAAAGAAGACAGGCAAATATTTGTGGATACTTTGAAAGCAAACACCAAACAAATGAAATTAAATCTAGCAGGCAGCGCTAGGAATCGAACAGTTAGGTAAATGTTGAGATTTCGTCTTGTTGTTCCAGGCGTCGATGTGTTTGGGAACTTTGCCAAAGGAACACTTTGCGTTACATAATTATTGTTCTGTTTCCTCTATTGACTGTTGTGTTTATATTTACATATTTTGGAGAAAAAAATTGCCATAACCCATTCGCTGTTCTGAACCGATATATTGGATTTCAGAACTTTTATAAGTTGACACAAAGCTAGTTTACTGGCTACGTTAGTATACGTTGTAATACAGGGTGTTCAAGATTAAAGCAGCCCCATTGACAAATCGAAAGTTGCCAGATAATCTATCGCGTTATGTTTATGTACTATTTAAACCGGTTCTGACTAGCTCGTTTTACGTCACATTTGTTCATCGCCCCTTCCCGCACTACAATTACATACCGTCACATAACCTTGACCTATTCTACGTCATAACTGAACCTTCTCATTTTCATACATATATATGCCAGATTGACTCCATTCACAGGCTGCTATTATCTTGAACACACTGTATAAGTGCCACCCCTCCCCGGCGGTAAAAAAAAGCATGTTACAGACCAGCGTTGTTTAGAACATCACCAACTAGGCTGTGTTAATAAAAATATTCGTCTGTAGGGCCAGGTAATTTTTGTAGTTCGAATTCTGTGTTTGGTATTATGATGCATAATACTTCGGAAATGCTATATATGATATGACCCAGTGGCGGCTCGTGGTCATTTTTCTTGGTGGGGCAACAAATGTTCGAAAAATCAAGGGTTTTGAAGTATCTACTATTATTTGTCTAATCGGGGAAGTTATTCCCCCTTTCGATTATTGGTGGGGCCGCGCCCCACTGGCCCTTAATAACGAGCCGCCCCTGCTACGACCAAAACCTAAACATATCCAGCATCATTTAGAGATCCCACACGCTAGCTCGATGCTTAATAATCAATCTTTTTTGTATATTTAGTATGTCGTTCTTTTCGGGCTGCACTAATATCAACACTCATCACTTTCAATCTGGTCAGTTGGTGAGATTCACCATCTTGAAAATAACCTTTAACCCTTTCGGCCTTCTGAGTCGATATAATGACCCACAGTACTTTTTACGATACAAAACTATACTGGGTCACAGTACCTTTACTGTCATACAAAACTATACTGGCTCACTACGTTTTACTGCCATACAGAACTATACTGGCTTGCTGTACATTTTACTGCCATACAAAACTATACTGGTCAGCTGAACGTTTTACTGCCATACAAAACTATACTGGGTCCTGTGCGTTTTACTGCCATACAAACTATACTGGGTCACAGTACGTTTTACTGCCATACAAAACTATACTGGGTCACAGTGCGTTTTACTGCCATACAAAACTATACTGGGTCACAGTACGTTTTACTGCCATACAAAACTATACTGGGTCACAGTGCGTTTTACTGCCATACAAAACTATACTGGGTCATAGAACGTTTTACTGCCATACAAAACTATACTGGGTCACAGTGCGTTTTACTGCCATACAAAACTATACTGGGTCACAGTACTTTTTACTGCCATACAAAGCTAAACTGGGTCACAGTACGTTTTATTGCCGTACAAAACTATACTGGGTCACAGTAATTTTTACTGCCATACAAAACTATACTAGGTCACAGTACTTTTTACTGCCATACAAAACTATACTGGCTCGCTGCACGTTTTGCTGCTATACAATAGTATACTGGGTCACAGTACCGTTTACGACGAATCAACAGTTTTGTTTTTCATTGTTCATTTTGTACATTTTGTTTGAGGATCATCTTCATCGCACATCGTACATGTCCACAATTGCTCTGATCTCCTCCCAAGCATGTATTTCAGTGTGTTTAGACTAACAACTCCCGTTCTGTGTTGATTGATGTATCTACTGGTTTTTCTCTCGTAGTGTTTCCGTCTTGCCGCACCTATCGGTATGCATAACTTGCGCAACGAGATAGAGAATACCCTTTATCTTCTTCCTGAAATCTTTAAAGCGTATTACTCTATGAGAGTTGGTGATGTTGCATTTGTCCATAGAAGACGCATTCTCGATCGTAGCATTGCTCGCCATTGCACTCACTCTCTCATTGCTCTTTATCTGAGAATGACCAGGGACAAAATTATACTGAATAATTCCATACACATTTGCGAAAGAAATGTGTCCTGAGTTTTAAAAAAACAACCAAAATACGAATTAAATGCGTTCTTACTGTCTTGCTATTGTCTATGTTTTGCCGGTACCGGTAACTGTTAAGATGTTCATGTACTACCACATGTACAGCAAAACATCAGATGAGTAACAATACAGGCTATTGACAGGTCCTGTCAACATAGCCGATATAAACATGTATGTCTTATGTTCAACATATCCGCTTCAAAATAGAACAATAATGTAACAGGTCCTGTCAACATATCCGCTTTCCTAAAATAGAACAAATATAGAGTGTGTACTACAGGTCCTGTCAACATATCCGCTTTCCTAAAATAGAACAAATATAGAGTGTGTACTATAGGTCCTGTCAACATATCCGCTTTCCTAAAATAGAACAAATATAGAGTGTGTACTATAGGTCCTGTCAACATATCCGCTTTCCTAAAATAGAACAAATATAGAGTGTGTACTATAGGTCCTGTCAACATATCCACTTTCCTAAAATAGAACAAATATAGAGTGTGTACTATAGGTCCTGTCAACATATCCACTTTCCTAAAATAGAACAAATATAGAGTGTGTACTATATGTCCTGTCAACATATCCGCTTTCCTAAAATAGAACAAATATAGAGTGTGTACTATAGGTCCTGTCAACATATCCACTTTCCTAAAATAGAACAAATATAGAGTGTGTACTATAGGTCCTGTCAACATATCCACTTTCCTAAAATAGAACAAATATAGAGTGTATACTATAGGTCCTGTCAACATATCCACTTTCCTAAAATAGAACAAATATAGAGTGTGTACTATATGTCCTGTCAACATATCCGCTTTCCTAAAATAGAACAAATATAGAGTGTGTACTATAGGTCCTGTCAACATATCCACTTTCCTAAAATAGAACAAATATAGAGTGTGTACTATAGGTCCTGTCAACATATCCACTTTCCTAAAATAGAACAAATATAGAGTGTGTACTATAGGTCCTGTCAACATATCCGCTTTCCTAAAATAGAACAAATATAGAGTGTGTACTATAGGTCCTGTCAACATATCCACTTTCCTAAAATAGAACAAATATAGAGTGTGTACTATATGTCCTCTCAACATATCCGCTTTCCTAAAATAGAAGAAATATAGAGTGTGTAATATAGGTCCTGTCAACATATCCACTTTCCTAAAATAGAACAAATATAGAGTGTGTACTATAGGTCCTGTCAACATATCCACTTTCCTAAAATAGAACAAATATAGAGTGTGTACTATAGGTCCTGTCAACATATCCACTTTCCTAAAATAGAACAAATATAGAGTGTGTACTATAGGTCCTGTCAACATATCCGCTTTCCTAAAATAGAACAAATATAGAGTGTGTACTATAGGTCCTGTCAACATATCCATTTCTTGAAATAGAACAAATACTAAGTGTTACTTATGATCCCCGTGGGCTCGTGGTCATTTTCTTGTGCACAAATGACGAAAAATCAAGGGTTTTGAAGTATCTATATTTGTCAATCGAAGTTATTCCCCTTTCGATTAATTGGTGAGAGCGCCCACTGGCAATAACGAGCCGCCCTACTAGCCAAACCTAACATATCCAGCATCTTTAGAATCACACGTACTGATGCAATAATCAATCTTTTGTATATTTAGTATGTCGTTCTTTCGCTCAATATATCCTCACTTTCAATCTGGCATTGGGAGATTCAATTTAGAAATAACCTTTAACCTTCGGCCTTCTGAGTCGATATAATATCCACTACTTTTACATAAAAAACTATAGGTGGTACAGTAGGCTCTGTCATACAAACTATCACTGGCTCGCTAAACGTTTACGCCATACAGAACTATACTGGCTTGCTGTACATTTCCTGCCATACAAACTATCGTCAGAACTTTCTCCATACAAAAACTAATATCAGAGTGTTTTGCCTACAACTATAGGGTCACAGTACGTTTTACTCCATACAAAACTATACTGTCAAGTCGTTTCTAATGCCAACAAACTATATGGTAAGTGTTTTACTATAAAAACTATGTCAACAATCACTTTCCCTACAAACTATACGAATCATAGAACGTTTTACTGCCATACAACTATACTGGGTCACAGTGCGTTTTCTGCCATACAAACTATACGTCACAGTGTTCTAATAGCCATACAAAACTATGATGGGTACTATGGTTCTTCAACATATCCCTTGTCCAGTAATTACGAACAAAACTATACTGAGGTCAAGTACTTTAGTCTGCTACAAAGCTAACTGTCACAGTACGTTTCTAAATAGATACAAACTATACTGAGTCGTACTTTAGGTCCTTCAAACTATACTGGGTCACAGTACTTTTAAATAGCATACAAACTATACTGGCTCGCTGCACGTTTGCTGCTACATAGTACTGGGTCAACAGTACCGTTTCCAACGAATCAACAGTTTGTTCATTGTTCATTGTACATTTTGTTTAGGATCATCTTCACCAATCACATGTCAATTGCTCTGATCTTTCCTACATGTATTTCAGTGTTAACAACAACTCCATCTGTGTTGATAGTATCTATGGTTCCCTCGTAGTTTTCCATCTTCCACTTATCGTAAAATCAGAACAACAGATAGAGAATACTTACTTCTTCCTGAAATCTTTAAATACTCGCATTCTATGAAGTTGATGATGTTGATTTGTCCAAATAGAGTTTCGATCGTACATTGCTCGCCATTGCACCACTTCCATTGTTCTTTATCAGAATGACCAGGGACAAAATATAGAATAATTCCATACACATTTGCAAAAAATGTGTCTTGATTTAAACAACAAAATAGAATTAAATGCGTTCTTATTTTGCTATTGCTATGTTGCGGTCCGGTAACTGTTAAGATGTTCATGTACTACCACTGTACGTAAAACATCAGATGAGTAAATATAGAGGTTGTACTATAGGTCCTGTCAACATATCCGCTTTCTAAAATAGAACAAATTAGAGTGTACTATAGGTCCTTCAACATATCCGCTTTCCTAAAATAGAACAAATATAGAGTGTGTACTATAGGTCCTGTCAACATATCCGCTTTCCTAAAATAGAACAAATATAGAGTGTGTACTATAGGTCCTGTCAACATATCCACTTTCCTAAAATAGAACAAATATAGAGTGTGTACTATAGGTCCTGTCAACATATCCACTTTCCTAAAATAGAACAAATATAGAGTGTGTACTATAGGTCCTGTCAACATATCCGCTTTCCTAAAATAGAACAAATATAGAGTGTGTACTATAGGTCCTGTCAACATATCCACTTTCCTAAAATAGAACAAATATAGAGTGTGTACTATAGGTCCTGTCAACATATCCGCTTTCCTAAAATAGAACAAATATAGAGTGTGTACTATAGGTCCTGTCAACATATCCGCTTTCCTAAAATAGAACAAATATAGAGTGTGTACTATAGGTCCTGTCAACATATCCGCTTTCCTAAAATAGAACAAATATAGAGTGTGTACTATAGGTCCTGTCAACATATCCACTTTCCTAAAATAGAACAAATATAGAGTGTGTACTATAGGTCCTGTCAACATATCCGCTTTCCTAAAATAGAACAAATATAGAGTGTGTACTATAGGTCCTGTCAACATATCCACTTTCCTAAAATAGAACAAATATAGAGTGTGTACTATAGGTCCATGTCAACATATCACTTTCCTAAAATAGAACAAATATAGAGTGTGTACTATAGGTCCTGTCAACATATCCACTTTCCTAAAATAGAACAAATATAGAGTGTGTACTATAGGTCCTGTCAACATATCCGCTTTCCTAAAATAGAACAAATATAGAGTGTGTACTATAGGTGTACATTCCACTTTCAAAATAGAAAATAAGTATATAGGTCCTGTCAAATATCCGCTTTCAAAATAGAAATATGGGTACTATAGGTCCTGTCAAATATCCTCAAATAGAACAAATATAGAGTGTACTACGGTCCAAATTCTCAATAGAAAAAAGTATATGTCCGCAACATATCCACTTTCTAAATAACAAATAGAGGTACTATATGTCCTGCACATACTTTAATAGAAAAATATAAGGTTTATGGTCCGTCAACATATCCACTTTCTAAATGAAAAATAAAGTCTTCCCTTGGCGTGACAAAAAACAAGTGTTCCAAAACGGTTACGACCTTCCGTGTCAACCCCAAAAAGTTGCACAAACGAACGTGCTCTTTGAAATTGCAATGGGTTGCTGAGGTGATCAATAAAGTAGGGAAAATCATAGAGTGCAAGAACATCATAGAGTGCAAAAACATCATAGAGTGCGAGAACAACATAGAGTGCAAAAACATCATAGAGTGCGAGAACATCATAGAGTGCGAGAACATCATAGAGTGCAAGAACATCATATAGTGCGAGAATAACCAACATGTTTCTGTGACTGTCAGGCCAGGTAAAAACAAGCATCACTATGTAAAAACAAGCATCACTATGTAAAAACAAGCATCACTATGTAAAAACAAGCATCACTATGTAAAAACAAGCATCACTATGTAAAAACAAGCATCACTATGTAAAAACAAGCATCACTATGTAAAAACAAGCATCACTATGTATAAGCAAGCATCACTATGTAAAAACAAGCATCACTATGTAAAAACAAGCATCAATATGTAAAAACAAGCATCACTATGTATAAGCAAGCATCACTATGTAAAAACAAGCATCACTATGTAAAAACAAGCATCAATATGTAAAAACAAGCATCACTATGTAAAAACAAGCATCACTATGTAAAAACAAGCATCACTATTAACAAGCTCTAGGTACTATACAAGCATCATATGCTAGAAGTGATCACTATGAAAGAGCACACTATGAAAACAAGCATCACATGTAAAAACAAGCATCACTATGTAAAACAAGCATCACTATGTACAAGCATCAGGTAAAAACAAGCATCACTATGTGTCGGATATTAAGATGTTACTGTCTTACATGACATAGTTAACTAAGAACCGGGGAACAAAGTACTCACGTTCTCAGAGCAAATCACATAGATCAACTGATTAGTTACTTATTGATCAAAAGGCTGGGTGTGAAACAAGTCATACAATTCATAAAGGAACAATAGCTAAAATGTTTTGGACACCTGGCAAGAATTACCTGTATCAACTAGTAAAGAGAACCACACTGAAAAAAAGTATAGCTAGTAGACATCAAGAGGAAGACCATGCAAAAGATGGATCGACGGCATAAAAAACAGCTTTAAGAAAATAAATAAACGTATACAAAGGGCTTTAGAACAATCACACACAAGATGGAACGCCCCTCCCCACATCCCCAACATTCTATAAAGAAGTAAATGCTGGAAGAGAAGAAAAAGTTGATAATAGACATGTCCAACAAAAATATTTAATCGTTGTCCATAGTCTACGGTTCCAGAGTTTGACTTTCGTAAGTTGTTACTGCTTCACACAAACACACGAGACGATTTTGTATTTTATAATTTATAATATAATTAATAAACGGGCTTACACATTGATAGATGATTGATAGAATGTGACGAGCGATGTTTCAGTATCAGATTATACATCATTTAGAGCATGACAAGAGGAGGAGAAAACGAGGGTTTACGCCAGAAGTGAGAGCAATTTAAGATGAAATAGAAACGCGATTGCAATCATTGGCTCCCCAAAAAACGATGCAACGATGCAGAAAAATGGACAGCAAAATAAAATTCATCTAATGTAGAGGATGGAGTGAGAGTGAGGGGGAAGAAAGGAGGCGCTGTATTCAACTTTATGAACATGCTATTTCGGGGTAAAAAAATTCCAAAGGTGAAGAATAGCAATTTGGAAGTTTGATGAAATGAAGGAGACATGAGAAAATGGAAAATGATCAAACAGGATCATGTCTGCAGATTTTCTCTATCCAGGACTGAAAATTGAAACGAAAGGGGAATTAATTCATGAAAAACTGTTGTTCTTAAATAATATCATTTCTATGACGTCTATATCGAGCGGTGCTCTTCGCTCGTGTCAGATCAAGGTCATCCTGTTCCTTCAGTCTTTCTTGTCTTCAATCCTATCTTATCTCACAGCGTCAGAATAAAAAGAGATTTCCAGAACGAGTGTTTGTATCTTTCTTTCTTTTCTCCAAATCTGTTTTCCTTAACATCATCAGGATAAGAATAGATCCTCCAGAACGGGTCCTTGTGTGCCCTTCATAAGTAGTGTCTTTCGTCGCCTCTCTTATCTCTGATGTCCACCTTTTGCGTGTGCGGTCTTTTGATGTGTATCCACTGTAACTGAGTAACATCACTCTTTGAGGCTCACTACCTGTTGGTATTCTGCTTATGTGATTGCTCTTTGAGGCGCACTACCTGTTGGTATTCTGCTATGTGATGTCTTTGGGCCTACCTGTTGTATTCTGCTATTGATTTTTGAGGCGCATTACTTTTATTCTGCTTGTGTGATGCTCTTTGAGCTCACTATGTTGTATTCTGCTATGTGATTGCTCTTTGAGGCGCATTACCTGTTGGTATTCTGCTTATGTGTTGCCTGAGCTCACTACCGTTATTCTGCTTATGTGATTGTCTTTGGGCCTCCTGTTGTAATCTGCTATGTGGCTGAACCATTTAATTTTGTTTCTTGTAAAGTTCAGTTCTCATGTTGTACCCCTTTTTCCTGTTGTCTTCATTTCTCCACCAGTCTCTTCTTGATACTCCCAGCATTCTGAGAAGCTTCATCTCTGTCGTGACTAGTTTTACTTCAGTTTAAAGTTGAAAATAAAATAAGTGAACTGAGAATATGTAAAAATAAATTAAAAAAATGTATTTCATCAACAGCACCGGATAAGAAAGAGAAAGTAAGATAAGTTAAAAATGGTATAAAGTATAAAATTACTCGGTATAAAATTACTCAGTATAAAATTACTCGGTATAAAATTACTCAGTATAAAATTACTCGGTATAAAATTACTCGGTATAAAATTACTCGGTATAAAATTACTCGGTATAAAATTACTCGGTATAAAATTACTCGGTATAAAATTACTCGGTATAAAATTACTCGGTATAAAATTACTCGGTATAAAATTACTCAGTATAAAATTACTCGGTATAAAATTACTCGGTATAAAATTACTCGGTATAAAATTACTCGGTATAAAATTACTCAGTATAAAATTACTCGGTATAAAATTACTCGGTATAAAATTACTCAGTATAAAATTACTCGGTATAAAATTACTCGGTATAAAATTACTCGGTATAAAATTACTCGGTATAAAATTACTCGGTATAAAATTACCTAGATGAAAGGAAACAATCTCATCAGAATATGCTTTATGTGCAGAAACACTGAGGGCGAAAATATCAGAAACTACACAGACTCTCATGCAAAATTGTAAATATATGATAGTGTGGCTATTGGCTATATGAAGACTGATGACTCCCACCTTCTACCACTATCAAGCGTTGGGTGCTGCACCTTGATCATAACCTAAAGTCCGAGAAGCTATCAAAACTGTGTTCTTTCTTCTTTCTATCTTTCCTCGAATCCTGTTTGTCTCACAGCGTCAGGTCAATAAGAGATTTCTAAAACGGGCTCTTATATGCGCTTCGTAGATAGTGTCTTTCGTCGCTTATGTTATCTCGGAGGTCCCATCTTTTGCGTGGCCGTCTTTTGCTTTGTACACATTGTATCTGTGTTTTATGGGATAAAGAGGTAATTTTAGACAAATGAAGAATTGGCTCTGTTATCAAGTTTAAAAAAAAACCGAGGGATTAAAAAATTGTAACAACTGGCGTCGCCTATGTTATCTCGGAGGTGCCATCTTTTACGTGGCAGGCCTTTTGCTTTGTACACATTGTATCTGTGTTTTATGGGATAAAGAGGTAATTTTAGACAAATGAAGAATTGGCTCTGTTATCAAGTTAACAAAAAAAACCGAGGGATTAAAAAATTGTAACAACTGGAGAGGAATAACAGTAATATTGATTGATTAATTGATTGATAGAACCATCATCATTGAATTTTGGTGTGTAACAATGTGTGCCCCAAACTCTTTCTCACACAGAAAGATCTAGGTGGTAGTGCAAAACCCCGTAGCACCGCCGAGGGTTCAGAAATATTTTGCGGGAAATATTAATTAAAATCTTTTAATGAATTTTTCCGAGCAGCTTGGTCTTCTCTCAATTTTGAACTGTCAAGTGTTCTTTTACCTGCTCAACCTGAACACAGGACCCACGTTTACTTGTTACGAGAATCATGACTGTATCCACACAGAAGCTGAAGACTGCCCAACATAGAGTATTACATCCTTCCTTCCTTCTTCTTCAAATGCTCCATAACGACCACTTGTTAAACCACTCTTTGTCATCTGTATGTCATCTGACTCTAAAAGCGATTGTACGTTGTTCCAGTTATGAGCTTACAAGTAGGTCAGCCCATCCGATTTCTGTGACGCTTTTTATTTACCAGAGTAGATTTTCTAAGCCCCTACCTCAGTCACTTCTTACGACATGCCTTGTAGGTAGCAGTGTTACTATTCTTTGCTCCCCTTACGAGCCCCGACAACACATGAACTACATCCTTCCTTACACCAGGTCAGTTACACCTTCTGGAATTTAAAAATAAACTCTGAGACTCCCACATATTTTCTGAGACTCCCACATGTTAGACGATCCAACAACATAGAGTGAAAAGTACAAACATCACTGGAACAAACAAGACACAAGCTTGAAACTTCATACTCTCCCAGGGTTTAGAAACCAGTAGCAAGTTACAATTCTTTCCAAGACGGATAATGTATTTGTTTCTCCTGTATAATAGGAAGTTAGCGCAACGCTGTTCTATTGAAATCGATTTGGACACCAACTTCAATTGATACAATTTGATATTTGATTATATTATATTAGTCAATTCCCCGAGTCCGTCTTCTCCTTCTTCTTCTTCAACTTTCAACTCTCAACTCTCAACTCTCAACTCTCAACTTTCAACTCTCAACGGGGTACAGATCTTCAACAAACTTCTTCCAGCCCTTCCTCGCACTTCCCATCTCTTCAAATTTTTTTGCCATGTCTTGTTTATCCTTTTAATATCAGTTTCTAGATCTCTTTATCAGAAGATCATCATGAAAGGAGATATACCGACAAAAAGAAGAAAAGGAAGATCACGGAGGAGATGGATTCAGGATGTAACTGATGGTTTGAACATGACGGCTGCAGAGGCAGGACATCCGGATAATGAGAGAAAGAAATTCCGGAGGATTGTTGGAGTGGCAAAGTTATGCTCAGGACATGCTATTTGATGCTGATGAGAACTCTTCTCCATATATTTATATATATTTATATATTTATATGTCTTCCTCTACTCATCTTTCCCTGTGGGTTCCAAAACAATGCCTGTCTTGCAATGCTTCCAGTTGGTTTTCTCAAATGTGTGTCCTATCCATCGCCAGCGCTTCTTCTTTAGCTCTTTCCCCACTGGTATCTACTTTATTTCTTTCTCACTGTTCGTTATCTTATCATACCATCTCAGTCTCTCTGTTCTACGCCAACAAACACCATAGTTATACAATCACAAATGTTTAACATGAGATACTGACTTGTACTTGGAAGAGAATTCGTACTCGTCGGCGGAGATGCGGTGTAAGTGCTTCTTTGCTGACAGCTTGAACTCCTTGAATGGAACTGAGCATTATGGAGGCACCTCTGTAGCAAATGAAAATTTTTTAATTTTGTTCTCGGACAAGATGAATGGGGCATTAAGACAAAATTACAAAAAACAGAGTAGGGTTTCTATAGTGAGGTGGTAAAGACGTTTGCCTGACGATCTGAAGATTGTAGGTTCGAATTGGGACCGAGTCAACTGTGCAATTTTTTCTGGATATCCCTAGGATTTTTG
The DNA here is from genome assembly GCA_020796225.1 of Arion vulgaris. NCBI lineage: Eukaryota > Metazoa > Mollusca > Gastropoda > Stylommatophora > Arionidae > Arion > Arion vulgaris. The sequence continues at coordinate 70,714,033 of CM036755.1, read as the reverse complement.
CTGGAGCTACAGAGTTCGTGCTTTATGCAAACATATCTGCAGATGGCTTGCAATCTCTGCCGAGAGGGACGGAGTCATATGCGGTGATGTCAACCCTGTGCCTTGATATATGCATGTGTACGAGCAGTTTTGATTATAGTTATATATACTTCTTTCTTCTTCTTCTTCTTCTTCTTCGTTCCATCTTTACGGCCATTTTGATCATTCTTGTTGTGATATATAAACATCCTTTGCCAAGAAAGTTTTTTTTACGTTGTACCAATTATGCGCCTATGGTGACTTGGTCAGCACATCCGACTTCGCCAGCATTTTATTTACTAGGATAGCTTGCCCTAGAACGATCCGTTATACCGTATATTTTGGGTTGGATCTACGCCAAAGAGCCCTTTGTACTGCAACCTTTCTGACTGAGTGCGACGTTCCTTCTGCATCGTATGATAGACACTCTTTAATGATGTTTTACTGCCTAATAGCTATATACAATAAATTATCACAAGACAAGATAACCATTTCAGATCTATTAATAACATGGGTATCAAAAACATGAGAACCGTCTTGAAGATTAGTCTTACATTTACCACACGTACAAGATACAGCATTCAAATGATAAATTATATCGCAAAAACGAACTGACAAGAGTATGTACGTATATTTGATGGTGCGAAACGTCTCTGCGTGTGTGTTCATTTGATGATGTGAAACGTCTCTGCGTGTGTGTACATTTGATGGTAATAAACATCTCTGCGTGTGTGTACATTTGATGGTGATAAACATCTCTGCGTGTGTGTACATTTGATGGTGATAAACATCTCTGCGTGTGTGTACATTTGATGGTGTGAAACTATTCCGTGTGTACATTTGATGGTGTGAAACTATTCCGTGTGTACATTTGATGGTGTGAAACTATTCCGTGTGTACATTTGATGGTGCGAAACTTCTCTACGTGTGTGTACATTTCATGGTGTGAAACTCGTCGATGTTTACATTTGATGGTCTGAAACTATTCTATTGGTCCACAAGGGAAGCAAAGAATAGTACCACTGTGACCTACACGGCATGTCGTAAGAGGCGACTGATGAAGGACCTAGGGAAGCTACCCTAGTAAATAAAAATGGGCGCAGAAATCGGATGTGCTGGCCTACTTGTAGGCGCATAACTGGTACAATGTTCAATCGCTCTTAGACTCTCATCACATACAAATCACAAAGAGTGGTTAACAGTGTTCGATATGGAGCGTTTGAAGAAGAAGAATTAAGGATGTATTTGATATCGTCGCTCTATCTTTTCCGTGGTCTTCCTCTTCCTCTGTAGTCCTCCCCTCTTCCTCTGTAGTCCTCCTCCTCTTCCTCTGTAGTCCTACCCATATACTTTTGTCAATATAACTCTCTGTAGTAGACAATACCTGGACATTCTTGTCTGGTTGTTGCTTTTATGAATTAAACCACTTAATTCGTAGTTTTTATGAATTAAACCACTTAATTCGTTATTTTTAATGAATTAAACCACTTAATTCGTTGTTTTTTTAAATTAATTATATGACTGGAAATGTAGCTTTATAAATTTCAATGCAAACAAAAATTGTATTTGCTGTTTGTTAGTTAATTGTGTGTATTTCTATTATTTTGCGTCTATCACTCTACATTGAGGGATCTTTGTGAACATTCCAGTTGAGCTCTGAACTTTCGTTAATGAATTCTCTAAGAATCTTGCCATGCGAAAACAAACGTTACACCCACCTTTTATCGTACGTAACCTCGCTCTCACAATTTGTCCAACACGCTTCACGACGCACCAGAAAAGTCACTTCATTTTTAACTGCAGTCATTTCCATCGTCAATCATGCCCATTTTATTTCCTGAATGAGATCGTTTCGTAACTATATTTTTGCACATGTTTATTACTTTGGGAAATTTCCGGAATAGTTTGTTCTTTTCTTGACATTTGCATGAAGTAGGCTGTCGATTGATGGAAAAACAAACACATTGTTGATTGCTGATAGAGATCGATTGATCGATTGATTAATCAATAAATGTCGGCTTCATTCATGGAAGCATTCATGCAATTATAGTTAGTTGGTTGATAAGCTGATTCATAAATGGATCGATATAAATATAGATTACTTTTAGTGTTCAAAGGTGTACACTTAATAGTTAGGGATTGGGTGGGGTTCTGTGGCGTAGAGGTTAGGCGCTCGCCTCTCGTTCATAAAGTACTCGGTTTGATCCATCGGGATATTTTCTAGACAGAAAGAAAAACTCATTGGCGTTACCGGGTACTGAACTCCGGTCTCCTGGATGGGAGCCGCCGCTCTAATCCATTCGGCCAGATCTGTCACCTTCACTGTATCCTGTATAATGGGCTCAAAGAGGATGCCATCTGAAAAACAACATGAAACTTGCGCGTGTTAAACTGATTTTATATGTCCATTATAATGGATTCAAAAAGAATCATCATCAAATAGCTTGTCCTGAGCAGAACCTTGCCACCCAAACAGTCCTCCGGAATTTCTCTCTCTCATAGGCCAGATGTCCCCCCACTGCAGCCGTCATGTTCAAACCATCAGTTACATCCTAAATCCATTTTTTTCCGTGGTCTTTCTCTTCTTCTCTTTGCCGGTATGCCTCCTTCCATTATGGTCTTCTCCAGTCCATCGTGCCTTCTTATATGTAAAAAATACCTCAATTTTGTCTTGAAATACTGATAACAGTCCAAGAAGAGATGACACCAGATGACTTGACCACACATGCTAGAGATGACACCAGATGAGTTGACCACACATGCTAGAGATGACACCAGATGACTTGACCACACATGCTAGAGATATCCTATTGTCGACAACCAAAGATATGGTTCCACAAAGAAAAGACAGAAAGAATGAGTGGATTGCAAAGGATACACTAGAGTTAATACAACAGAGAAGAGAGAAAAAGGCACAGGAATAGCAAAGGAAAAAAAAGCTGACCTACAAAAATATAACAAAAGAAATAAGGAAGAACATAAGAAGAGATAAAAAGTAATACCTACAAAATTGTTGTGCAAGGTTAGAAGAATACTAGAAGAAAGGGAGAGAGCAGGAAATGTTCAAAGAAATAAAATCAATGACCATAACGTTTAATTCAAAACTAAATGCATTAAAAGATAGTGTGGGAAGAACAAGCAGAAATTCTCAAAAATGATAAGTAGTAAAGTAAGTTAAGGAACACTTTCATACCTCGTGGTATATAGGGCAATACAGTGTTAGGCCTGTATCGTTCATTGACCGTCGGCACACGATGGGTGATGTAGTCAGCATCACACCGGCCGCCTTTACTTTCCCAGAGCATGTCTGGTACCCAATTGAGGCTGGGTCGACCTGAGAGCCGTCGTGGTCGGGAAACATTCCACGCCCACTGCGGGAGTTGAACCCGGACCATCAACCTTGTGATGCGAGTTCACTAACAACACGCTACCTCGGCTCTCTCAAAGATGATACGATCTGAAAAAACAACAACAAGAGAACCACTGTGTGTTAAACTGATTTCCTGATAGCATTATTTCGGCTACGGAATAACTGTGCTTGATATTATAAAAATTGACATACTATTAGTGGTTTAATGTTGTCGTTTACAAACTATTTGGTGCCAAATCTGCTTACATTGGTTAAGAAATCTGGATACTTGTATGAAATCACACATTTTTTTGGTCTAGATAATTGCTTACCTGGCAAGCTAAGAGACTATAAATAATCTGTATGAAGGACGTCGCTCTGAAATAATCCTGTGTTTTGAATTAATGTTTTATGAAAGTGAGCAATTTTTTAAAATATGTTTGATCTAAAGAAAGATATTTCAGAATAATTGTGAAAAAAAATGAAGAAAAAGAAATATATTTTGTAATATTGAAAGCATATAAAACGGTATGAGCGTGGATACCATGCGGGAGACTCACGTTTAATTCACGGTAAGGATTTGTTTCTGTCGGGGGCATAAAAGAAGAATCATAACCTGTACAGTTTCACGACAACTGCACTAGACATAAGGCCGTTAAGTTCCTCAGGTTCTCATCCATCTTGTTGAAAAAGGGGAAAGACTGCAGTAAAACTTGGTAAAATAGCGAAACAGGCTTTGTTTGTACGTGTTTCATCCATATTGTCCTACATTGCCCTAAAAACGGTACTGCTGGCAGAAACGACAGTTTTTACGAAATAAAAGTAAGAAAACTAGACTATTTCATACTGCAGACATATCATCATCAAGTAGTACGTCCCTTGAAGAACGTTACTTTAATCACAGCTCGCCAGAAAAACTCTCTGTCTCTAGGAAGTTTTCCCGTCTATTCTAACGTCATACTCAAAGTTTCTTTGATGTCCTGATGTCACTTTAGTCTTGGTCATCCCCTGTCTCGTACTCCAAGAACCATGCCATCAATAACCGCTCTCTCCAAACCGTTGTGAAGTTTAACGTGGACACAATATTTCATCTTTCGAGACAAGATGTTATTTATGAGCCAATGCTCCTCGATGTGCAGATCTTGTAGGATGTCTTTGTTTCTTCTCTTCTCTGTCCAGGATGTTCTAATAACTCTTCTGTAACACCCTTGTTTCAAAAGCTTTAATTCTGTTCTTTAATGTTTGTGTTATGGTCCAAGATTAACATCCATATGTTGTCACATGGAATATGCTGCATGTTCTCATTAGTCTTACTTTTGTTTCTTTGCTTGTGTCTTGCCATATATATTTTTTATGTTTGTTGTGGGAGGCGGGTTGGGTGGCTTATGACGTTGTTTTGATAGTTGTAGTAGTAATGTTTCTAACCAATGTTGTCAAATGATCGAAAGACCATCCACAACACAGCATCAGAGATGGTTTCCATAGATGTCAGTAGGATTCAGTGGATGTCAGTAGGATTCAGTATATGTCAGTAGGATTCAATAGATGTCAGTAGGATTCAGTAGATGTCAGTAGGATTCAGTAGATGTCAGTAGGATTCAATAGATGTCAGTAGGATTCAGTAGATGTCAGTAGGATTCAGTAGATGTCAGTAGGATTCAGTAGATGACAGTAGGATTCAGTAGATGTCAGTAGGATTCAGTAGATGTCAGTAGGATTCAATAGATGTCAGTAGGATTCAGTAGATGTCAGTAGGATTCAGTAGATGTCAGTAGGATTCAATAGATGTCAGTAGGATTCAATAGATGTCAGTAGGATTCAGTAGATGTCAGTAGGATTCAGTAGATGTTAGTAGGATTCAATAGATGTCAGTAGGATTCAGTAGATGTCAGTAGGATTCAGTAGATGTCAGTAGGATTCAGTAGATGTCAGTAGGATTCAGTAGATGTCAGTAGGATTCAGTAGATGTCAGTAGGATGCAAAGTGTTCGCAAAAAGAAAGTACAAAACGAGCTTTACTGAGAGAGGCGAGAAATGTTGGAATCTGTTCTACAGAAGAGCTTGAACGAGTTTCCCTAGAAAGTGTTTTAAGACCGAAGGATTGACTTCATTGCACCGGGTTTTACCCCATATGGCTCGATCCCACTCTGCAGAAATGGCATGCCACCTGCCGATAGTATTGAGCAAAGCACGAACTCCTTAGCTCCAGCGACAATCCTAGGGGTCTCTAGAAAAAAAATGCACTCGTGAACAAAACGGCGCGGTCCGGATTCGAACCCACGACCTTCGACTCACAAGACACAAATGGCTTAACCACTTAGCCACAGAGTTTCCCCAGAATAAAGCGGTATGAAGAAATTGTTTTCATCAACGATATCCGTGGTTGTTTTACGTCAATGACTTGTAATGAAATGAAAATCGTAACATATCCTTGACAGGTTGTAGCCATCAACAACAGTAAACAAGTCGTCGATTTTCTAGGCACCACGTATACGTTCAGTAGTTTGCCAATGCTTTCCGAACGGTGAGGTATACTTTTACCGTTTGTAAAAATCCAAGGGAACTAATTTGCTTCCAAACTTCCCGCGGCAGAGTTTGAACCAGGTACGTTTGGGTTGTGATCGAGCTTACTACTGCTTAAGCTACAGACGTTCACGTGACTTGTAAATGGGACCCAAGTTATTTTTTTTTCCTTCATTTTTCCTTTCTTGTTTTTTCTGATTTTTTCTTCATCTTTTACCCAAGTTTTCTGTGTCGTTTTTCACTTATGTTTTGGTACCATCTTTCGTTCCCCTATCATATCATATCATATCATATATTATCATATCATATCATATCATATATTATCATATCTACAATTTTTTTCTATCAAATTTTTCTATTGCTGTCTTATTCTACGCTTTATTTTCTGCATACTTTCTCAGTCTTAATTTTATATTTTTTCTATCTATGTCTCTATTTTATTTCTAATTTATCATCGTTTCAGATTTCTCCTATTTACGCCTACAATTTTTTTGTTCTACCTTCTCTCACTTACATTTTTCTATTTTTTTTTCTACACTCAAAATATTTTTTTGTGTGTGGATTGAATCTGGAAGAATGCGTGTGGAATGGGTGGACATCATTCAGAGATCACATCTCAAGAAAATGACTTGGCTGTACACACCTGGACATACTGGAGTGCTGGGTAACGAGCGTGTAGACTTTCTTGCAAACAATGCCCCGACTCAAGCTGGCAGAAGTATGGACAAATCCGATGCCATCAATGCGGTACGATCTCATTTATGTGATATGGGCAAGTTTCAAACACTAGAATGGGTTCGAGAATTAGGAGTTAAGTTTGAACATGCCAGACAGTTTCGTCTTCGTGTTAGAGAGAGAAGATATAGTAATCAACTTCTCATGGGTACGGTGTGCAAATGGACTTTAGGATGGTTGCTGCAGCGGAGGACAGAGCACGAATAGGAATGCCCAATGCGCCATAACGTCGATCACATAACATAACATAATAACTTTCTTTTCCTTCTTATGTTCTTTTTTCTAATAAAAATCTTCCTTGCTTTTTTCCTTTTTTTTTTTTCATTATTCAGACTTCCAAGTCACTGACCAGTAATGGGTCAAAGTTCAGCGAGGTCACATACAAAATTAAACCCTGTTCATAGATTTGTCTGAGGTTGGAACTAAAAGTCACCAGTCATTAAATAAACATGGCGCACTTTATGTTCTCATCGGAACTCTCTTTTGGAATGAGAAATAACAGACAAAAATAAAAGTCATGACAGCCGTCGTTTCTATTCACCAACTACTTTTGTTTATTGTAATGGCTGAGAAATATTTCTTTAGTCTGGGTGTCTGTGGGTCGACTTTAGCTTGTCTTCGATCCATACAGGGTTCTTCTTATTTTCTTCTTCTTCTGACGTTCCATATCGATCACTTGTTAACCACTCTGTGTGATCTGTATATGATCTAAGAGAAATTTTATGTTCTGCCAGTTATGCGCCGACAATTAGGCCAGCATATCCGATTTCTGCGATGCTTTTTATTTACTAGGGTTGCTTCTCTAGACCCCTATTTCAATCGACTTTTACGACATGCATTGTAGGTTGTAGTTGTACTATTCTTTGCTTCCCTTGCGTGGGCCTCTGCACCACACTGGTTATACATGGTTTAGGATATGATTACAGTTTGCGTGGCCTCGTGCACACACTGGTTATACATGGTTTAGGATATGATTACAGTTTGCGTGGGCCTCGGCAACCACACTGGTTATACATGGTTTAGGATATGATCACAGTTTGCGTGGGCCTCGGCAACACATGTTATACATGGTTTAGATATGATTACAGTTTGCGCGGACCTCGGCAACCCACTGGTTATACATGGTTTAGGATATGATCACAGTTGCGTGGGCCTCGGCAACCACACTGGTTATACATGGTTTAGGATATGATTACAGTTTGCACGGGCCTCGGCAACCACACTGGTTATACATGGTTTAGGATATGATTACAGTTTGCGTGGGCCTCGGCAACCACACTGGTTATACATGGTTTAGGATATGATTACAGTTTGCGTGGGCCTCGGCAACCACACTGGTTATACATGGTTTAGGATATGATCACAGTTTGCGTGGACCTCTGCAACCACACTGGTTATACATGGTTTAGGATATGATTACAGTTTGCGTGGGCCTCTGCAACCACACTGGCTATACATGGTTTAGGATATGATTACAGTTTGCGTGGACCTCTGCAACCACACTGGTTATACATGGTTTAGGATATGATTACAGTTTGCCAAGTATTTCTTTGCTTGTTGTCCTCTTCTCCTTTACTGTTAATCCTGTTTTGTCTCACAGCGTCAGGATAAGAAGAGATTTCTAGAACGGGCTTTTGTGTATGCTTCATAGATAGTGTTTTTCACCGCTTCTGTTATTTCTTAGGTCAACCTTTTACGTGGACGGGCTACTGCTTTCTATCCACTATATCGGAATAGTATTTTTCTTTGAGGTGCACGTAGAGATAAAAAAAAAACATATTCAGTCGTGGTTCATATTTATTTCTTGATTACATGATATATTCAGTAGATAATCAACCAATTACATTTTGCAGACGACCAAAGTCTAATCTATGAAGATGAAGATCAACTACAACAACACATGAATTCATTGCTAATAGCATGTAGGAAATACAACATGAAAATAAACAAACAAAAGACAGAGACCATGAAAATCAGCAGAATACCAAGCCAAGCAAACATACAAATAGATAACACCAGAGTAAAGCAAGTTTCTGAATTCAAATATTTAGGCAACATTTTCACACAGGACAGAAAACTTGATAGAGAAATAGACACAAGGTGCTACAAATGCAAATGCAGTGACCTACCAGCTGGCACCATTACTACAACACCCAGCCCGAGTGGTTACCGGGGCCCAAATTTGGGGTGTAAAGAATAGAACCACTGTTACCTGCCATGTATGTCGTAAGAGGCGACTGAGGAGGTTTGGCTGAAATCGGATGCATGTGTCCTAAACGTGTAGAAGTCTATGCATTTAGAGGCCTACCAAGCCAATGTGCAACGTATAAACGTTCTTGGCAAAGATCAAACATATCACAAAAGTGATTAAAATTGGTCGTAAAGAACGAAAGCAAAGAAGAAGAAGAAGAAGAGACTACAACACCCAAAGATCAAGATGGAAGTGAAAAGACAGATGATAACAATTATTTTCCTACCAACACTTTGTTACCAGTGCCAAACTTGTCTCTTACAGCAACACACCACAGAAAGCTCACCATGTGAGAAATGAAATGCTTGAGGAAGGCAGTTGAAGTCATCAGGAAAGACAGACTACGAAATGAGGACATCAGAAGCAAGTGGCATAACTTCATGCACGAATACATCGAAAGACAACAAATGCAGTGGTTTGGACATTTAATGAGAATGAAATACAACCAACCACCAATAACAGCATACAATAAAAAGAGATCGGGTACTAGAGCTAAGGGAAGACCAAGAAAAAATGGATAGACAATATCAAGACCACACTACATAAACACGGATATAACACAACAAGGGCGACTCATCTGGCCCTAGAACGCAAATTAAAGCTCCCATCCCTACTCTTAACGGCAAGAGTGAGAATCCAACTACCTCTTCTACCTAGGAATAGACAATAGACAATTTAGTAGATTTCAGTAGGATTCAGTAGATGGTAGATTTCTGTAGGATTCAGTAGATGGTAGATTTCTGTAGGATTCAGTAGATGGAAGATTTCTGTAGGATTTTAGTAGATGGTAGATTGAATTCAGTAAGGATTCGAGTAGATGGGGTAGATTTGAGGGAGGATTCAGTAGATGGTAGATTTCTGTAGGATTCAGTAGATGGTAGATTTCTGGGTCAAAGGAGTTTTTGTAAAGAGAGGAGATTACGAAATTGAAAATTACGAAAGAATTTAGAAATGAAAATTGGAATCTGTTCTACAGAAGAGTTCATGAAAAGACGCTAGCGCCGAAATAAATTTATTTGAAAAAATCCAAGAGCAATACAAGAATAAGGGCCCTTGCCTAGAAACCACAGGTAAAGCGAAAGAGGGGGAAGTCTAGAAGGACAATAAGAAGAGATTTAGAGGAAGAGACTAACGATATACGGAGAAGACAGAAGTAGCTGCAGGAGATAGTTAAAGATAGGAATAATTGGCATGAGTTGGTTGATGGCATATACCCATGGGTTTAAAATGTATAGAGAGAGAGAGAGAGAGAGAGAGAGAGAGAGAGAGAGAGAGAGAGAGAGAGATAATCAGTGGCGGCTCGTGGTCATTTTTCTTGGTGGGGCCAGACCAAATTGTCGGAAAAATCATGGTTTTTAGAGTATTTACTATTACTTGTTTTATTCCGGGAAGTTATTCATCCTTTCGATTTTTGGTGGGGTCGGGCCTCCGTGGCCCTTGATAACGAGCCGCCCCTGCAGATAACAGTTATAATTTTATTCTCCAATCATGCTTTTGAAAATGAAGGCAAACATCAATTACACAAGTATCATCAAAACAGCAGGCGTTGCTTTCATCAAGGTGCGTCTCACAAATTCTCGCTCTCTAGTAAGTTCTCCCGCCTACTCCACCTAGTTAAAGGTTTCTTTAATGTTCTTATTTATCAACACGCTTACTGCGTCTTCTGGAACATGATTACATGACTAGAGAATGTGAATTAGAGATTAAAAGAGGAATAGAAAAAGCCAAAAGTACACTCAATAACATAAACAAGTTATTCGCATCAAAACAAATAACCACAAAAACAGCTAAACATGAGGATTACCAAGTGTAATATTTAATCTATATTTGTGCATGGTTCAGATACATAAACAATGAACAATAAAGTCATGTAGACGACGGAGTGAATATTATTGAGATGTAGGTATACAGAAGAATAGGTTGTATGTCATGGAAAGAAATCTCAGACAAAAACAGAAGTTTTTAGAAGTATCAGGAAAGATGAAAGAATTATTTAAGGAAATAAACAATCTAACGAATAAAAAATTTTGAGCACATAAAGAAATGAATGATAATCGTGGCATATTCTTTTTACAGGACGTAGCCATCAACACAGTAAACGAGTGTCGTTGATTTTCTAGGCACCACTTATACGTTCAGTAGTTGTCATTGCTTTCTGACAGGTGAGATTTTTTTTTACAGTTCGTAAAAATCCAAGGGAACTAATTTGCTTCCAAACCTGAACGCCGCGGAGTGTGAACTAGGTACGCTTGGATTTGGTCGGTCCAGAGCCTCACAACCGCTCAGACGCTCACAACCGCTCACGCTCACGTAGACGCTCCACATCCGCTCAGACGTTCACAACCGCTCAGACGCTCACAACCGCTCAGACGCTCAGACGCTCACAACCGCTCAGACGCTCACATAAAGAGATGTGATACATTAATCAAAACAATGTTGAATTAGAATGTTGACAGGCGACAAGCAAGAGGAAGACTATGACACAGGTGGGAGAGAAACATTAAGAGATGAAGAAATCACAGCCTGATTCTGCGTATTGTCAAGTCAGAGACATCGGATACTGGAGATCCAATACAGCTTCTACTTCTTCTTCTTCGACCGCTCCATAACAACATCTTGTTAACCACTCTGTGTGGTTTGTTTGTGATCTGAACCTAAGAGGGATTGTAGTTGTGCCAGTTATGCGCCTACAAGTAGGCTAGCACATCCGATTTCTGCGACACTTTTTATTTACTAGGGTAGCTACACTAGTCCCCTACATCAGTTGTCTTTGACGAGTCGCAGTGGTACTATTCTTTGCTTCTCTTGAATGCCCCGGAACAACACGGGCGTCCATTGCAGCAATCTTTCGATGCGGAGACGGCATTAGATAGTGACGATAATTCCAGTATCGTCTTATCGTCCCCTCCCCCGTCATCCAGGAAACACACCCTCCATTATTGCTCTCCCTCCAAACCGCTGTGACATTTAGCCACGAAAATATTTCCTTATCCGTAACATGATATTGCTTATGGAGCAATATTCCGGGATTTTTCAATTCTTTTAAAATGTCTATATTTGTTTCTTTTCTTTGTCAAACGTTCTCTAAGAATTTGTCAGCAGAACTTTGTTTCAATAAGATTCGATTTTGTTTATTAATTTTTTTATTATGTCCATGATTCCCATCTATATAATGCCACAGGAAATATGACCTGTTCTTTGAAATTTTACTCTTGTTTCTTTGCTTATTTTAGGCCAGTTTTCTCATAGTTATATGCTGCCCATTACTACACTTCATTGACACCTTCAAGCGTGATCTAACTTCATGAAGCATAGACAACAACAAAATTGGGATCGGTTGGCAAAGAACAGGCAAGCATGGCGAGCGGCAGGGAAGTTATGGCCCCAAAAAAACCCACAGAAAAGTACAATCAAATATGGGGTATAAGAAGATCGCAGAGTACATAGAGACCATCCTTTGTGTCAGTGCCAGTCTTCAGTTTCACCAGTAGCAAGGATTGACACTCTAGAATAGGTAATTACAGCCACAAGAGACATTGTGATTCAGCACAGAACAAACTACATGACGCAAGACCTAGTGTCTCAGGTGACAATGGGGTTAATGATTGATGTTTTACACTAACTGCCCCCTTGAAATACAATGGCTAGACTTCCTATACAAAAGATGTCCCCACTCAAATAATACATCACCCCCACAACAGACTCACTCACGCAACACCCTCACCTAAACACAATGTCTATGCCGGTCCACAGATGTTTTGTTTTCCACGTGAAAATAATTTAAAAAAAAAATATTTGTATTGGTAATTTGATGAAAATCGTGGCATATACCAAAGGACGTAGCCATCGACCACAGTAAACGAGTGTTGTTGATTTTCTAGGCTCCACTTATACGTTCAGTAGTTTGCCATTGCTTTCTGAACGGTGAGGTCTATTTTACCTTTTGTAAAAATCCCACGGAAACGAATTTGCTTCCAAACTTGCCCACCATGAGGTTTGAACCAGGTACGCTTGGGTCTGTGATCGAGCTCACTACCGCTTGAGCTATAGACGCTCACATAGCGTCGGTAGTTTACTACGTGTAAATGGACAAGACCAGATTTGAATAAAACGCTTACATCAAAAACATATTTCCCAAGGGTGGAATTTGATCAAGGAACAAGTTGGAACACGGTTCTTTACCCCCTTCACTCTAACCTTCTTGTTATAACATACGGACGCCCCTGACAACGTCATACCATATTTAGTCCTTTAATCATCCTACAGTGTTTCCACAAATAATAATTGTACTTAAATAATATATTTTCGCTGGAAGGAAAACTTGTGCCTGACATTTCTTCCAGAACAAACCCCAAAAAGTCAATTTATGTTTGTTTTAATGTCACTTGCTCACACTATCTTCTTGTATGCTCTTATGTTTGTTAATTTAACTACGTCACTTATTTACGCATATATTTTTACCAGTTTCCCGGGTTTATGGCGATAGAAGGGACATAATCACACTTATTTTGAACCAAAAACTGATCTCTTTATAGCAAAAACAAAATTAAAAAATAATAATACAAAAATACGTGAATAATAAAAGAAATAAAAAATAGAATTGAAGAAGAACAAAATGTGGTTTTTATTCCAGCTGTGAATTATTAACATGTTGAACAGAGCCGGTTACAACTGATTTGGAAAGTTAGGATACATTTTGAAAGCTCAAAACAAACAAACTGATCTTCTATAGCAAAAAAAACCAAAATAATATAAAAATACGTGACATATGAAAATGTTAAAAGTGGAAAAGAATAAAATGTATTTTTGTTCCCAGCTGTGAATTGTTGAAAAGAGTCTGTTGCAACAGATTTAGAAAGTCAGGATATGTTTTGAAATCTCAAAATAAATCCAGCCATGTTTACTTAATTTCGTGACCTGGTATAATTCTCTGTTGGCGATGGTAGGTCAATGATCAGTTTATTGAACGAAGACCAGGAACCTATCACGTTTTGAAGGTTGTTGACAATTATTTAATTTGGTTTTTATGCATTGTTGAGATTTAATGTTGAATTTTATCATAAAATTAGTTTCAAGTAAATTAGATACAAAATTTGAGTTATAGTATTATTGTTATTCTAATTATTGTTATTCTAATTATTGTTATTCTAATTATTGTTATTCTAATTCTCTCGTGTATTGCCGGGGCTCGCAAGGGAGCAAAGAATAGTAACACTGCTACCTACAAGGCATGTCGTAAGAGGCGACTGAGGTAGGAGCTTAGGAAGCTCATCATCGTCAAAAACTTGTCCTCAGCAGAACTTTTCACCCCAACAGTCCTCCTGAATTTCTCTCTTTCATAGGCCTCTGCTGCCGTCATGTTCAAACGATGAGTTAAGATTTCTTCTTCTTCTTTGCGTTCGTTCTTTACGACCAATTTTAATCACTCTTGTGATATATTTGATCTTTGCCATGAACGTGTATACGTTGCACATTGGTTTGGTAGACCCTAAACGCATAGACTTTTACACGTTTAGGACACGTGCATCCGATTTCAGCCGAACCTCCTTAGACGCCTCTTACGACATGCCTGGCAGGTAACAGTGGTTCTATTCTTTACACCCTGCATTTGGGCCCCCGGTAACCGCTCGGGCACTTCTTCTTGTTGTTGTCTTCAGTATACTTCTATCAGTGGCGCGTGACCTTTTGTTGGTGGCCAGACAAATATTTTTGGAAAATCTGGATTTGGATTGTTTTTTAATTTATAAAATAATAAATACACGTTATACATTATTTTAGTGGCTCAACCCACTGGCCCTTAATGAGACCGCCTGCTTCTCATCCTTCTCTTTATTTCTCGTATCATTATTACAATCGTTCTCTTTTTTCTCACTGATATATCAGCATCTTCTTTCTTGTTTTGTTAGCCAACATACTGTTACTGGGTTGTTGTCCTTTTTTCGCGGTCTTCCTCTCGCCTTCTTTCCTGGTGTTCTGTTGTAAGTGATGATGTATACAGTGGAATTTGGTTGCACTCTGATTAAGTGGCTGAACTACCTCATTCTTTGTTTCTCAATGTAATTCAAGCAAGGTTCTGTCGCAACTTTCTTTCTTATGCTGATGTTGATGACTTTTGTCTTTTCTGGTGTTGTTGGTAACTTTTAGTAGGCATCGCATTTTACATGTAGTTAATTTTTGTGACTGCGCTTTACTCACTGTCCATGTTTGGCTCTGGTAACACAAAGTAGGTATGAAAATGCTGTTGATCCTCTGTTGTTTAGCTGTCAGTGAGATGTTTGGGTGCTTTAACAATGGGGCTAGCTGGTAGGTTACATCATTTGTTTCTTACACACTACTCTCTCTCTGTATAGTCTTCCATCTTCTGTGAATATGCTTTCTAAGTATTTCAACTTTTGCACTTTGGTGATTAACGTTTAATTCTCAGGATCATTATAAGTTAAATTAGCAGTTAAATAAGAATTATCATCATAGTACCCCGAAAATGTTCAGAAGTGCTTCGATACCCACCTTAACAAACCAGCAGCGTCCAGGGAACCAGCACGCCAGTTCGATGTTGATTAATCAATCGTTTCACGCATGTGGTATATCATTCTTTTCGGGCTGTTTGACTGTCGACATCCAACTCTCTCAAACAGATTAATGCGTGAGATTTACAACTCTAGAACTTTTCTGTTCTGGTAAACTCTCTCAATGCGTTTAGCTTTTCATTTCGGGTCTTTGCAGTGCACTATGATATCGTAAACATGCCAACCAATCTGTCAGTCAGCTCGTTCATTACCGCTGACTCCTGAGTATCTAGGGAATAAAATGAAGGTTATTTCTCGGATTTTAGTCTCCATCCGTAATTCCACCCTGCGTCGTCTCACCATTTTTGTTTTGACTTTTTGAATCAATACTCCAGGAGTCACTGAGTATAAAAACACAAGCGATGTTACGAGATGTCAATTAAGTCAACGCCTCTGTAACCGCCCGTTTCTCCATTACCAAACTACTTGTAGTTTCACATCATTATCTTTACCATCTAATTATCATAGGCGTATCTCTGTGTCGTAGAGGTTAAGTGTTCGTCTCTCGTGGCAAAGGTAGCAGGTTCGCTTCCTCGTGGATTCATCTGGATATTTTTTCAGAGATCCCTGATTTCAGTGTAGGTGAGATCGAGTTCCTAGTCCTATCGGAGACTAACGATAAAACGTAGGTCCCGTGTTCAATTTGAGCACGTAAAAGAAGATTTGGCGGTTCAAAATTGAGAAAATGCTAGAATGCCACTGCACTGGCAAAATTCATTAGAAAAGATTAAATATAAAATTCAAAACATCTACAAAAACATCTTTACCATCTTCAAAATTTCATCGGGGACCCTCGCCGGTGCTACGGAATTCGTGCACTGCAGCTGAGATCTTCTTGTGTAAGAAAGAGATCGGAACACACATGGTTACTCACCGATGTGCAATGATGAATGGTCCAATCAATCAATCATCTAATTATCATACTTTTTATTCATCTCTTCACCATTTCTATTCACCAGTTTTATTTCTATTCTTTCGTATCATCAACATTATTATTGCCGTCATCATTATCATCAATATTACCGACATCATCGTTGTTATCACAGACAGTATCATCACCACCATTATCCTCCTTACAATCATCATGAGCATAGCTTCAAAATCATCATTATCTTCATAATCATCAGTATTGTTTAAAGTTATCACATAATACCATTGTCATCATTATCATCAAATAGCTTGTCCTGAACAGAACTTTGCCACCCCAACAGTCCTTCGGAATTTCTCTCTCTCATAGGCCAGATGTCCTGCCTCTGAGCCGTCATGCTCAGACAATCAGTTACATCCTGAATCCATCTTCTTCTGGTCTCCTTTCTTCTCTTTGCTGGTATGCCTCCTTCCATGATGGTCTTCTCCAGCCCTCATGTCTTTTTATATGTCCAAAATATCTCAATTTTCTCTTTCTTATTTGTAGCATCAGCCAGTTTTCTTTGATTTTGAGTTCTTTCTGGATAGATCTATTTGTTCTTTTCTCTTCCAAGATATACGGAGGACTCTTCTATAACACTTATATTCGAAAGCACATTGTCATCAACATCAGGAATATCATCACCGTACTTTTCACCACCATTAAAATAGAAGAGAACAAAAAGAACTACAATTTATTTCTCCATACCGCTCTGTCCTGGACAACTCGCAAAATCTCTTCCATAGAATTAAGTTTGATATTTCTTGCCTCTCTCAGCAAAGTTCGTTTCAGGGTTTCTCTAGTGCGTCTCCTGTCTCATGTACTAAAAGTTTATTGTATATCCTTTACAGGACTTTGCGAATCAACCCCATATTTTAACGTTGTGATTTTTCTAGGCATTATTACGTTCAGTAGTTTGCCATTGCTTTCTGAAGGGTGGTTTCATCGTCGTTTTGAAAAATCCATGGAAACAATTTGCAACCAAATTGTCCGCATCGTGATTCAAACTCAGAACGCCGGGGTTAATAGACCGAGTCACTATCCTCTAAGCCACAGACGCCACCATCTCGTGTATTAGAGAGATAAAATCTCTTAGGGACTGTTAGAGTATCGAAATTCTGCGCAGGACAAGCTTCTGGTTGTATGAATCAATGCCATCACGGTCATTATCATCATTATCATCAACATCATCATTATCATCAACATTATCATTATCATCAACATCATCATTATCATCAACATCATCATTATCATCAACATCATCATCATCATCATTATCATCATCATTATGATCAACATCATCATTTCATCAACATCTTCATCACTATCATTGCCGTCTCTCTATGCATTCTTCTAACCTGCAATTAATGCCAGTATGAAATGAAAATCGTGACATATCCTTTACATGACTGCGCTATCAGCGACAGTAAACGAGTCATCGATTTACTAGGCACCATTTACACGTTCTGTAGTTTGTCATTGTTTTCTCAACGGTGATATCTATTTTTATCACGAGAACGAATTTGCTTCCAAACTGCCCATCGCGGTGTTTAAACCAGGTACGCTTTGGGTTGTGATCGAGTCCCCGCCCCACTTAAGCTACAGACGTCTACAATGCCGTTATACTGAAATCAATTCTTGTTACCAATTGCTGGAACGGTAGAATTCCGCAGATTTTTATGTTGAAACAGGGAGGTATGAATGTGTCTGTAAGATATATTTTGAAATCTGGGAAAGGGTATAGTGTTCTAGCGACCGTGCCCCGACATGCTGACGTGCAGACATCGGTCTTGATGTGTAACATCACCTGCGGCGAGTTGTATCATCACCAACTGTGAAATGTGTCAGTACCTGCTGCGAGGTGTATAACACCTGGTACAAGGTGTATATCACCTGGTGCAAGGTGTATATCACTTGCTGAGTATCACTGGGAGGTGTGTATCACCTGCTGCGAGGTGTATCACCTGGTGCAAGGCGTATATCACCTGCGTACAAGGTGTATATCACTTGCTGCGAGTGTGTATCACCTGGTGCGAGGTGTATATCACCTGGTGCGAGGTGTATATCACCTGGTGCGAGGTGTATATCACCTGGTGCGAGGTGTATATCACCTGGTACAAGGTGTATATCACCTGGTGCGAGGTGTATATCACCTGGTACAAGGTGTGTCGAGGTTACACACACACCATTGTGCAACATTGTAAATTTGAATTTCAAAAATATTTACGTAATAAAAGTTCACAATTCGAAATCTTACATGTAATCAGAGAAATGGCAACATCAAATTACTAATGACAATCAGAGAAATGGCAGCATCAAATTACTAATGACAATCAGAGAAATGGCAGCATCAAATTACTAATGACAATCAGAGAAATGGCAGCATCAAATTACTAATGACAATCAGAGAAATGGCAACATCAAATTACTAATGACAATCAGAGAAATGGCAGCATCAAATTACTAATGACAATCAGAGAAATGGCAGCATCAAATTACTAATGACAATCAGAGAAATGACAACATTAAAATACTTGATGACAATCGGTTAAATGACAACATTAAAATACTATATGCAATCAGGAAATGGCAAATTTAAAATTCTGTTAGCTGTTCTAACTGTTACGAAAGAAGTAGACAATATGGGATATCAAAGTTTCCTGGATCACACCAATGGCTAGTGGGGTTGGCTTGCGTGTTGAACTCGGTTATCAGCAGGTTACTATTTTTCCAATATCCCTTCCTAAGAAAGACTATCCGATACCAAATCTGCTGGCGGCAGTGCCATTAGTGGAATACTCTTCTAAACTTCATCTGTGCATGTTTACAAAATGAATTGACAGAGAGAGAGAGAGAGAGAAGACAGAAGAGAGAGAGAGAGAGAGGAAGACGAGAGAGAGAGAGAGAGATAGGTAGACAAACGGAAAATAAACATCAAACAGAGACATACATACAAACAGGGAACTCTGGGATAGAACAGGACAACGACAGGTGGGACAAGAGATAAGGAGCAGAAGGTGGCGATGGATAGGACACACACTGAGGAAACCACCTAACAGCATCACAAGACAAGCTCTCGATGAAACCCCAGGACAATAGAGGTAGGGAAGACAAAGGAACACCTGGAGACGGGAGACGAAGACGGAATGCAAGAACATGGGGAGAGAGTGGAGAGATCTGGGAAAGATGTCCTTGGGTAGGCGGGCTTGGAAGGCCTTAGTTGTGGAGCTATCTTCACTAGGGGCAGGTGACGCCTGGGAGGCGGGGCTTGAAGCCTTGGTTGGGAGCTATGCTTCCTAGGTACTGCCAGATACACACAGTCTGCCTCCAGATTCAATCTGAGAGACGCACATACCGACACACATATGCCGACATATACAGGGAATCAATAGCACATACACACACACAGACAGCACACAAACAACCACAACAGACAGCACACCCACAAGACAGATCATGCACACAGCAACACAGAAGCACACAAACACACACCCACAAACAATCATACACACCAACCTACATACACAGACACAAACACATACACAAACACACAAACATAGTCCATCAGTATGTCAATCACACACGCACCGACACAAATATCCACAACATATGCCCGACCCCACAGCATATCCACAACGAATCATGCACATAACACACACACAGACAACACTATCCACAATACATCATGCACACACCACACCAAGACAAAACATATCCACAAACAATCATGCAACACACAACACACAACACAAACATTCCACAAACAATCATCAACACAACCACACACACAGACACATATACACACATCCACACAACACACACACACACACATATCCACAACATCATGCCCACACCACACACACGCCCAAACATATCACCATATCATGTACCAAACTACAACAGACACAGAACTATTCCATCAGCTATCATCAACACACCAAGGATATAAACATTTCTGCAGCTACAATTCATCACACAACTGCTCACACCAGACATCAGCTTCGTGACAAACATTATTTGCATGCAAACACACAAAACAAAATTGCATTTGTTATGTTATCTGTTATAACTGACCATTGCACCGGCGACTAGATGTCAGTCTCCCAACAGATATCAAAAGTATGCATACTGTGGTCTTGGTCTGATTAAACACACCTCACCTGCCTTCAGGCATCAGCGCGACAACGTAACCAAACTGCCTAATCGCGATCGATTCAACACGATTTTAGTGTCTCATCCAACGACATTCGGAAGAACAAGAATATCCTTATCCATCTTCAACTCACAAGATGCTGTTGATGGCCGTCCGTCTTCATCAATTCAGACCCCAAACACACACAAACACATATAAACACCACACAAACAATCATACACACAACCCAACACATGCACCGCACCACACACGTCAGACACACCTTCTGTAGCCAAATACAGACAGACAGAAGAACTAATTATCGCTATTCCCCTCAAGGATATCACATTTCTGCAGCTACTTCATCACGACCGAAGCTGCTCACACCAACATCAACTTGAATCTGTATTTGTGTATGAAAAAAAGAAAAAAATGATTTCGTTTCGTTTCGTTATCTGACCCTGAAGCTTCACCTCTGACCTCTTCCATCTTTTCTTTTAATCAATCTTCCCCCACGTCGCTTACCACCCGCAACCCCACCTCGCTTGATATTTTATGTGTGTTGATTGTAGGTATTAGCAACTCTCCCCCTGTCCCCATGACAACATCATAATTCCGTTTCTTCTTCTTCTTCTGCATTCGCCCTACTACATTCTTCTGCTACGAAATCAGAGGTAGCCACCGCGCCTGGGATAGCACTTCAGACTGATTTTTGCGTGAAAGCCTACTTACCGTTTTATTGGTGTCCCTCGCCATTCAGGCGGGCGTGCTCCAACTTCAGATTTACTTGAAGTTTAGATCATCAAAGTGGGATCTGTGAATTCTGTGTCAAAACTCACTGTAATAATTCACTTTAGTAAGGTGGTGGGGGCACTGATAATAAGGACAGCAAGCAACACGGAAATTCAATGAGAAGGGCCATACCAAACGCCCTGAGTATTAGTGAATGCATAGCAGGCAAGGTGGCGCCTGTAGCTTAGGAGTTAGTTACTCGTTCTATTAACCCCGACGTTCTGAGTTCGAATCTGTTACGGACAGTTTGGTGGCAAATTGTTTCGCTAGATTTTTACAAAAGGACGATGGCATCACCAGTTCAGAAAGCAATGGCAAACTACTGAACATAATATTGTTTAGAAAAATCACAACAGCGTTTAAAAGCTGTTGTTGATTCGCAAAGTTCTGTAAAGGATATGCAATTAACTTTCAACTATAGCAGGCAAATGCAAAAGAAGAAAGATAAGTTAAATTTAACTCCTTCAACCTTCTAAGCCGAGTTACTGGCTCGCGGTATTTTTTAAAAGGACACAAAGCCAGTATATTGGCCATTTCGGTACATATTGTAATATAAATGCGTCCAGAGCGGAGGATTCAAAAGGGCAGGTTTCGGTGTGAGTGAATGTCGTTTACAGAAGTTTCTTACCTACAGAGACTTACGTGAAACTGCTGTCCTGTGCATGTGGGTGTTTACGGCAATGAGAGAGCAGACATGCTTGCATCAACAGCATCGATTATTAGGGAGTTGAAGATAGATAAGTGGAACGTTCTTTGGTCTTTTTGTGACTGCTTGTTGGATGAAGACACTAAAATTTATGTTGAATCCATCAACCGATTTAAGTTTATTGGAGTTACAGGTTGTATAAGTAGAACTGGATGCCTGAGGAGCAGAGTGAGGAGTGTGTTTAATCAGCGAGGCAAAGAAGTCATCAGCATGCATACTCTTCGATATCTGTTGGGGGAGAATGAGCACATATGGGTCTGCCCGGAGTGCAATGATGTCAGTTTAGTAACCAATAACCAATTTAATGATTAATTTTACTTGCTGATGTGATACTATACATTTGTGTCTTTGCCATGAAACGCCCATTTATTAAGTATCACTGCAGTCATCATGGAAGGAGACATACCGGCAAAGAGAAGAAGAGGAAGACCACGGAGAAGATACATTCACGATGCAACTGATCGTTTGAACATGATGGCTGCAGAGTCTGGACATCTGGTCTATGGGAGAGAAATTCTGGAGGACTGTTGGGGTGGTAAAAGTTCTGATCAGGACAAGCTGTTTGATGATGATGATCACTGCAGCCTCCCATCGGTTTTCTCAGATCTGATTTGATAAGCTCTGATCACCTCAGATTTGTAGGGTTCTGCACATCGCCTAAAAATAATTACGGGTGAAAGGGTGAAATAAGAAAGACGTAAAAAACAAACGAAGTAATATTGTTTTTCAAAGTACAAAAACAAGATACAGCAAAGCTACCACCAACATACATTTAATCATTCAAAGAATTCATAACAAACATGATGTGAATGATGGCCTTTAGACACCAGATATCACAGACAGAGCCAGACGATAAATTGCACAAAAATAAATATATACAACTAAAAACGACAACTATAATATAAGTGAAAGATTAGAAATACAAACTAACAAATATTAAACAATAGTAGTAAAATATATACATAAAGGGGGCCGCAGGCAAAATAATGTAAAGATATAAAGTAGAGCCAGGGTCAGTGAGCTGGCACTGATCAAAATCCTTCCCCACCTCCAAGTGGTGGTCCTGGTAACAGACTAATGTGTGTCTAAGCGGGTAGGGATCGAAGGAGATATACTTTGTATTGGTAGAAGGGTAGGTGCATACGTGTTTGATATGAGATCTGATCGCAACATAGAAGATGAGAATCTCAGTGAATGTACCTACACGTCTCTGCTGTTTGATAAAGAGTCAAAAATAACATAAATCAGACGCTCGTGTGGTTACCAGGGCCCCCATTCGGGGTAAAGAATAGAACCACTATTACCTACCACATACCATATATGGCGAAAGTGGAGGTTTTGGCGTGGGTTTCGTTAACCCATCCTGCAAAAAACACTTAGCTATAAAACTGCAACCAAGTGAAGGAGAGCTTGACTGGGGATCTATGCTATATATTCCATGTCTTGACTGGGGATCTATGCTATATATTCCATGCCTTGACTGGAGACCTATGCTATATATTCCATGCCTTGACTGGGGATCTATGCTATATATTCCATGCCTTGACACGTGATCTATGCTATATATTCCATGCCTTGACACGTGATCTATGCTATATATTCCATGCCTTGACACGTGATCTATGCTATATATTCCATGCCTTGACACGTGATCTATGCTATATATTCCATGCCTTGACACGTGATCTATGCTATATATTCCATGCCTTGACACGTGATCTATGCTATATATTCCATACCTTGACACGTGATCTATGCTATATATTCCATGCCTTGACACGTGATCTATGCTATATATTCCATGCCTTGACACGTGATCTATGCTATATATTCCATGCCTTGACACGTGATCTATGCTATATATTCCATGCCTTGACTGGTGACATATGCTATATATTCCATGCCTTGACTGGTGACCTATGCTATATATTCCATGCCTTGACTGGTGACCTATGCTATATATTCCATGCCTTGACTGGTGACCTATGCTATATATTCCATGTCTTGACTGGTGATCTATGCTATATATTCCATGCCTTGACTGGTGACCTATGCTATATATTCCATGCCTTGACTGGTGACCTATGCTATATATTCCATGCCTTGACTGGTGACCTATGCTATATATTCCATGCCTTGACTGGTGACCTATGCTATATATTCCATGCCTTGACTGGTGACCTATGCTATATATTCCATGCCTTGACTGGTGACCTATGCTATATATTCCATGCCTTGACTGGTGACCTATGCTATATATTCCATGCCTTGGCTGGTGACCTATGCTATATATTCCATGCCTTGACTGGTGACCTATGCTATATATTCCATGCCTTGACTGGAGATCTATGCTATATATTCCATGTTTTGACTGGAGATCTATGCTATATATTCCATGTCTTGACTGGTGACCTATGCTATATATTCCATGCCTTGACTGGTGACCTATGCTATATATTCCATGCCTTGACTGGTGACCTATGCTATATATTCCATGCCTTGACTGGTGACCTATGCTATATATTCCATGTCTTGACTGGTGACCTATGCTATATATTCCATGCCTTGACTGGTGACCTATGCTATATATTCCATGTCTTGACTGGTGACCTATGCTATATATTCCATGCCTTGACTGGTGACCTATGCTATATATTCCATGTCTTGACTGGTGACCTATGCTATATATTCCATGCCTTGACTGGTGACCTATGCTATATATTCCATGCCTTGACTGGTGACCTATGCTATATATTCCATGTCTTGACTGGTGACCTATGCTATATATTCCATGCCTTGACTGGTGACCTATGCTATATATTCCATGTCTTGACTGGTGACCTATGCCTCCCTTGGGCAGAAGGGTATAATAAAAGTATAGATAAAACATATATTAATAATATATACGTATATAATTGTATATAATTGTATATAATTGTATATAATTGTTCATATATATATATATCATGTTCCAAAAATATGTGATGCGCATATATTCAATATCCTCATCATTATCAGGTGCCGTTCCGGCTGCCGCAGGCGATCATGGATCTCCACAAATCTCTGTCGTTGGTGTTTGCTATCAACTCAGATGTTGACGCTCTACCGTGTCATGAAGTCAGGCTATCCAAAATTGTCTCTCTCTGTCTTCCTCTGTATCGTCTACCCTCGACTTTACCAGTTCTTACAATGTGTTCTAAATTAAATATCATACACTGCCTTAAATGGTGGCGTGTGTGGCTTAGGGGATAGCGACTTGGTCTATTAACCCCGACATTCTGAATTCGAATCACGCTGCGGACAGTTTGGCTGCAAATTGTTTCGTGTGGATTTTTACAAAGGACGATGGCACCACCCGTTCAGAAAGCAATGGAAAACTACTGAACGTAATAATGCCTAGAAAAATCACAAACAGCGTTAGAAAGCTGGGGTTGATTCGCAAAGTCATGTAAAGGATATGCAGTTCCCTTTTTTATAACTACATTATTTCATTTTCCCCGTGTTTCGCTTTTGGTGCATCATTTGACTGAGGCATTCACTTGTACTTATCATTTGACTGAGGCATTCACTTCTACTTATCATTTGACTGAGACATTAACTTCTACTTATCATTTGACTGAGACATTCACTTCTACTTATCATTTGACTGAGGCATTCACTTCTACTTATCATTTGACTGAGACATTCACTTCTACTTATCATTTGACTGAGACATTCACTTCTACTTATCATTTGACTGAGACATTCACTTCTACTTATCATTTGACTGAAGCATTCACTTCTACTTATCATTTGACTGAGACATTCACTTCTACTTATCATTTGACTGAGGCATTCACTTCTACTTATCATTTGACTGAGACATTCACTTCTACTTATCATTTGACTGAGACATTCACTTCTACTTATCATTTGACTGAGACATTCACTTCTACTTATCATGTAACTGAGGCATTCACTTCTACTTATCATTTTAAACAAAATATGACCATGGCATTTGACCAAGACATGAACCAACATGAACCAAGATATTTAAAATGGGTTTTTTAATTGTTTTTTACCTATCCAGAAGCACTTGAGCTTGAACATGTATATTATTAATACATGTTGATCGGCTCGGTGCCATGGACATCGTAACCCTTCGGTTCGGTGCCACGAACACCGTGAATCTGGTGAACCTGTGACTTTTCTGCCAGTCCGCGGAATTGAGCCTGCACTCACAGGGAGCTTGTCACCCGTAGTCCAACGCGCTACGAACACGCTGGGCAGGTGGGCTAAAAATGGATTAAAAACGAGAAGGTTAAACCAGATAAAATAATAACATGCTGGAACTCTTAAGATGTAATAGAAGTAGGCTTCCTTCCTTCCCGAGAAACTAAAGGTCTGTGTTGTTGAATACGTAGTTCGTATGTCCGTTGATGACCGTAAAGTGCGATCCTGAAGAGAAAGTATTTGTTCACAATTATCACACTCAAACGATAAGGTATTGCTCTTAACATTAAATTGTGTCCTGAAGTAACGTCTTTATTTTCTTTTAATTCTTTGATCAGACTGTGTTCAACAATAACGGATCTCTTTGTTGGCGTAGAGGTTAAGTATTCGACATACGTTCCAATAACGGATCTCTTTGTTGGCGTAGAGGTTAAGTATTCGACATACGTTCCAATAACGGATCTCTTTGTTGGCGTAGAGGTTAAGTATTCGCCATACGTTCCAATAACGGATCTCTTTGTTGGCGTAGAGGTTAAGTATTCGCCATACGTTCCAATAACGGATCTCTTTGTTGGCGTAGAAATTAAGTATTCGCCATACGTTCCAATAACGGATCTCTTTGTTGGCGTAGAGGTTAAGTATTCGCCATACGTTCCAATAACGGATCTCTTTGTTGGCGTAGAGGTTAAGTATTCGCCATACGTTCCAATAACGGATCTCTTTGTTGGCGTAGAGGTTAAGTATTCGCCATACGTTCCAATAACGGATCTCTTTGTTGGCGTAGAGGTTAAGTATTCGACATACGTTCCAATAACGGATCTCTTTGTTGGCGTAGAGGTTAAGTATTCGCCATACGTTCCAATAACGGATCTCTTTGTTGGCGTAGAGGTTAAGTATTCGCCATACGTTCCAATAACGGATCTCTTTGTTGGCGTAGAGGTTAAGTATTCGCCATACGTTCCAAAAACGGATCTCTTTGTTGGCGTAGAGGTTAAGTATTCGCCATACGTTCCAATAACGGATCTCTTTGTTGGCGTAGAGGTTAAGTATTCGCCATACGTTCCAATAACGGATCTCTTTGTTGGCGTAGAGGTTAAGTATTCGCCATACGTTCCAATAACGGATCTCTTTGTTGGCGTAGAGGTTAAGTATTCGCCATACGTTCCAATAACGGATCTCTTTGTTGGCGTAGAGGTTAAGTATTCGCCATACGTTCCAATAACGGATCTCTTTGTTGGCGTAGAGGTTAAGTATTCGACATACGTTCCAATAACGGATCTCTTTGTTGGCGTAGAGGTTAAGTATTCGCCATACGTTCCAATAACGGATCTCTTTGTTGGCGTAGAGGTTAAGTATTCGCCATACGTTCCAATAACGGATCTCTTTGTTGGCGTAGAGGTTAAGTATTCGCCATACGTTCCAATAACGGATCTCTTTGTTGGCGTAGAGGTTAAGTATTCGCCATACGTTCCAATAACGGATCTCTTTGTTGGCGTAGAGGTTAAGTATTCGCCATACGTTCCAATAACGGATCTCTTTGTTGGCGTAGAGGTTAAGTATTCGCCATACGTTCCAATAACGGATCTCTTTGTTGGCGTAGAGGTTAAGTATTCGCCATACGTTCCAATAACGGATCTCTTTGTTGGCGTAGAGGTTAAGTATTCGCCATACGTTCCAATAACGGATCTCTTTGTTGGCGTAGAGGTTAAGTATTCGCCATACGTTCCAATAACGGATCTCTTTGTTGGCGTAGAGGTTAAGTATTCGCCATACGTTCCAATAACGGATCTCTTTGTTGGCGTAGAGGTTAAGTATTCGACATACGTTCCAATAACGGATCTATTTGTTGGCGTAGAGGTTAAGTATTCGACATACGTTCCAATAACGGATCTCTTTGTTGGCGTAGAGGTTAAGTATTCGCCATACGTTCCAATAACGGATCTCTTTGTTGGCGTAGAGGTTAAGTATTCGCCATACGTTCCAATAACGGATCTCTTTGTTGGCGTAGAGGTTACGTATTCGACATACGTTCCAATAACGGATCTCTTTGTTGGCGTAGAGGTTAAGTATTCGCCATACGTTCCAAATGTACATAGTTCGCTCCCTCGGATATTTTTTCTAGTGATCCATGATCGCAATTAGTTGAGATCGAGTTCCTAGTCATATCGGAGACGGATGATGAGACGTAGTTCCGTGTTCATGTTGAGCACACAAAATAACACTGGACAGTTCAAATACGAGAAGAGTATGAAGAAAATCTCATGATCGGGCAAAATTAATTAGAAAGTTAAAGAAATAACATAGTATTTTCACAATCTTTTAAATTACACTGGGAACCCTCGCCGGTGCTACGGACTTCGTGCATTACTGCTGATATCTTCATATATAAGAAAGAAATCGGAGCATAAATACTAACTCACTAAAGTGCAATGATGATGGTCATATCAATTCTTCTTCTTCTTCTTCTTCCAACGTTTTCAGACATCGATTTGTATACTGTTTTTTTTTTTATCCAGAAGCACTTGAGCTGAAAGCTCTTCGGCTTGGTGTCATGGACATCGTAACCCTTCGGCTCGGTGCCACGAACACCGTAAATCTGGGGAACCTGTAGCTTTTCTGCCAGTCCTCGGAGTTGAACACGCACTTACAGAGGACTAGTCACCCTGAGTCCAACGCGCTAGGAACACGCTGGACACGCTGGCATTTGTATGCTTTAAAAGTAGGTAGTGGTCAACCGGAGTCCATGTACATCTCCATATAGTTAGTCTTGGACTGGTATGAGCGTTGGCCATGTGCTTTCTCTCATTGTATGTTGGATATTCTTGCAGTATGTTTGTCTCTGTCACCTTGCTGGTGCCACATGTGCATATGTCAGAAGGGCCTATTTTGTACTTGTTAAACAGATGGTACCTCAGTCTATTGTGTCCTGTTCGTAGATGAAAAATGACAAGCTGTTCCTCTCTACTTAGTTGGTGGTATGCTTCGTCCTCTTCATGACAAGCTGTTCCTCTCTACTTAGTTGGTGGTATGCTTCGTCCTCTTCATGACAAGCTGTTCCTCTCTACTTAGTTGGTGGTATGCTTCGTCCTCTTCATGACAAGCTGTTCCTCTCTACTTAGTTGGTGGTATACATCGTCCTCTTCATGACAAGCTGTTCCTCTCTACTTAGTTGGTGGTATGCTTCGTCCTCTTCATGACAAGCTGTTCCTCTCTACTTAGTTGGTGGTATGCTTCGTCCTCTTCATGACAAGCTGTTCCTCTCTACTTAATTGGTGGTATACTTCGTCCTCTTCATGACAAGCTGTTCCTCTCTACTTAGTTGGTGGTATGCTTCGTCCTCTTCATGACAAGCTGTTCCTCTCTACTTAGTTGGTGGTATGCTTCGTCCTCTTCATGACAAGCTGTTCCTCTCTACTTAGTTGATGGTATGCTTCGTCCTCTTCATGACAAGCTGTTCCTCTCTACTTAGTTGGTGGTATGCTTCGTCCTCTTCATGACAAGCTGTTCCTCTCTACTTAGTTGGTGGTATACATCGTCCTCTTCATGACAAGCTGTTCCTCTCTACTTAGTTGATGGTATGCTTCGTCCTCTTCATGACAAGCTGTTCCTCTCTACTTAGTTGATGGTATGCTTCGTCCTCTTCATGACAAGCTGTTCCTCTCTACTTAGTTGGTGGTATGCTTCGTCCTCTTCATGACAAGCTGTTCTTCTCTACTTAGTTGGTGGTATGCTTCGTCCTCTTCATGACAAGCTGTTCCTCTCTACTTAATTGGTGGTATACTTCGTCCTCTTCATGACAAGCTGTTCCTCTCTACTTAGTTGGTGGTATACATCGTCCTCTTCATGACAAGCTGTTCCTCTCTACTTAGTTGATGGTATGCTTCGTCCTCTTCATGACAAGCTGTTCCTCTCTACTTAATTGGTGGTATACTTCGTCCTCTTCATGACAAGCTGTTCCTCTCTACTTAGTTGGTGGTATGCTTCGTCCTCTTCATGACAAGCTGTTCCTCTCTACTTAGTTGGTGGTATGCTTCGTCCTCTTCATGACAAGCTGTTCCTCTCTACTTAGTTGGTGGTATGCTTCGTCCTCTTCATGACAAGCTGTTCCTCTCTACTTAATTGGTGGTATACTTCGTCCTCTTCATGACAAGCTGTTCCTCTCTACTTAGTTGGTGGTATGCTTCGTCCTCTTCATGACAAGCTGTTCCTCTCTACTTAGTTGGTGGTATACATCGTCCTCTTCATGACAAGCTGTTCCTCTCTACTTAGTTGGTGGTATGCTTCGTCCTCTTCATGACAAGCTGTTCCTCTCTACTTAGTTGGTGGTATGCTTCGTCCTCTTCATGACAAGCTGTTCCTCTCTACTTAGTTGGTGGTATACATCGTCCTCTTCATGACAAGCTGTTCCTCTCTACTTAGTTGGTGGTATGCTTCGTCCTCTTCATGACAAGCTGTTCCTCTCTACTTAGTTGGTGGTATGCTTCGTCCTCTTCATGACAAGCTGTTCCTCTCTACTTAATTGGTGGTATACTTCGTCCTCTTCATGACAAGCTGTTCCTCTCTACTTAGTTGGTGGTATGCTTCGTCCTCTTCATGACAAGCTGTTCCTCTCTACTTAGTTGGTGGTATACATCGTCCTCTTCATGACAAGCTGTTCCTCTCTACTTAGTTGATGGTATGCTTCGTCCTCTTCATGACAAGCTGTTCCTCTCTACTTAATTGGTGGTATACTTCGTCCTCTTCATGACAAGCTGTTCCTCTCTACTTAGTTGGTGGTATGCTTCGTCCTCTTCATGACAAGCTGTTCCTCTCTACTTAGTTGGTGGTATGCTTCGTCCTCTTCATGACAAGCTGTTCCTCTCTACTTAGTTGGTGGTATGCTTCGTCCTCTTCATGACAAGCTGTTCCTCTCTACTTAGTTGGTGGTATACATCGTCCTCTTCATGACAAGCTGTTTTTCTCTACTTAGTTGGTGGTATGCTTCGTCCTCTTCATGACAAGCTGTTCCTCTCTACTTAGTTGGTGGTATGCTTCGTCCTCTTCATGACAAGCTGTTCCTCTCTACTTAGTTGGTGGTATGCTTCGTCCTCTTCATGACAAGCTGTTCCTCTCTACTTAGTTGGTGGTATACATCGTCCTCTTCATGACAAGCTGTTCCTCTCTACTTAGTTGGTGGTATACATCGTCCTCTTCATGACAAGCTGTTCCTCTCTACTTAGTTGGTGGTATGCTTCGTCCTCTTCATGACAAGCTGTTCCTCTCTACTTAGTTGGTGGTATGCTTCGTCCTCTTCATGACAAGCTGTTCTTCTCTACTTAGTTGGTGGTATACATCGTCCTCTTCATGACAAGCTGTTCCTCTCTACTTAGTTGGTGGTAGTGGTGGTGGTAGTGGTGGTGGTAGTGGTGGTGGTAGTGGTGGTGGTATGCTTCGTCCTCTTCATGCCCTGAGTATCAATTTCGTTGCTTCTTTGATCGGACTTTGTTCATAAATGTTCAGCATCTTGCCTCGTACCTTCTTTTTTCCAGGCTAATTCTCTAAGTGAATGTGTTGACCTCAAATACCTATCTGATCTTGCTTACCTCTTCTTTCTTATAATCTTTAGTCCTGCTTTGTCACACAGCGCCAATATAAGAAGAGATTTCTAGAATGGGTTTGTGTGTGCGCTTCATTAATAGTGTTTTTCACTGCCATTGTTATTTCTGAAGTTCACTTTTTGCGTGTACATCCTTTTACTTTATATCCACTGTATCGGAGTAGGATTGCTCGTTGAGATGCATTGTCTATTAGTATTCTGCTTATGTGGCCGAATCATTTAATTTGTTGTTTTTTTATGAAGTTTAGTACTGATGTTGTACTCACTTTTTTCATGATGTCTTCTTGCTTGCAGACATCTTTAAGTCATCTCTCTCTCTCTCTCTCTCTCTAGCCTGTTACGCCCTTGGCGTTTAGGGCAGCAACAAATCATTTTTCTCTATTCATGGCCTTCCTCTATATTGTGTTACAGCTATGATTCATTTCTTTCAGTTCATGCTCTATCGTTCTCCTCCAGGTTGTCTTGGGTCTTCCACGTTTTCGTTTACCCTCTGGAGTTCATCTCAGGGCAGTTTTCGTGTCAGAGCCAGTTTCCATGCGCATCACATGCTCGACCCATCTCCAGCGTCGTCTTCGGATGATGGTGCTCATATTCTTTTGTGAGACACCACCTGTACACTAAATTCAAGATAGGCACCAACGACCTGTGCTCCTGTGGCGTGGCAAGTATGACAACAGAACATATCCTACAGAACTGCCCCCAGTATGCAGACCTGAGAAGAAAGAGGTGGCCCACTTACACCAGCGTCCAAGACAAACTGTATTGCGCTTATAATCTGAGGCAGACGGCGGCCTTTATTAGAGAATCCCAAATCTCAATATAGTGAGAACGCAGAAGAAGAATATTCTCTTGTTGATATAGTGCGAGCAGTTCTTGGTTAGAGATAGTATTTGTATGATGGTGCTCATATTCTCTTGTTGATATCGTGCGAGCAGTTCTTGGTTAGAGATAGTATTGGGTCAGGACACATGTAAAGATTGTTCACAGACAGGCTGTATGAAAGGTGGAGAGTTTGAATATATCTTGTTCTGTCATTCTCCAGCATTCTGATCCGTATATCTTTAAGTCACATTTAGGGTCATTCATTCTGTTTGTTTTCAGAGATCAGTTCTCCATAACGGATATTCTTGAGAGTTTGATTATTGTCTATAAATATATTGTTGTTAATTTTATATTTCATTAAATTCTTGCTTACTTATGTGATAATATATGTATGTGTCTCTGTCCTTTATCGCCAATTTACTTTGTATCTCCGTAACCTACCCACGGTTTTCTCCAGATATGGTCTGGTCAGGGCTGACCACCTCAGATTTGTAGTTTTCCGTACACGAGATGCGGACTAACCACTGGGGATAGATCTGCCTGAAAAGAGTGTACGTCAGCGCTGTCTCTAACATGGTGCCCACCGACGTTTCAGTGTTCCGGACGAAGCTATAAACAATTGTTACATATATGAATCGTAGGTGTGACTCACCATACCAGCGAAGAGAAGAAGAGGACGACCACGGAGAAGAGGGATACAGTATCTAACTGATGGTTTGAACATGACGGCTGCAGAGGTCTGGTCTACGAGAGAGAGAAATTCCGAAGGACTGTTGGGGTGGCTGAGTTCTGCCCAGGACAAGCTATTTGATGATGATGATGATGTGTGACTCTCTTGTTAGTATGAAGTCCGTCAGAGATTAGGGAACCCGATCCCGAAAAAAACACATGCTGAAATCGAATATGTTGGTTCGAAATGTATAACATATCGCAACTTAGCTGTTGCAAACTAAAGCACAACTTATTAAAAGCTTTGGACTCAAATCACAAAGTAAAAAAACACACGTGGTTAAATGCGATTCAATCAATGAATTATATGACTTCTTCGCATTAAATGTTGATAGTAACGGCTCTTCAGTAAGCTCTATCCCTTTCCCTGACATTACACCACGCAATATCTTTGCCTTATCCTTAAGTCTCTGTGGCTGAGTGGTTAAGCCTTTGCCTTCATCGAAGGTCGTGTCGAATCCGGACCGCGGCCTTCTGTTCATGAGTGCAGTTTTTTCCAGAGACCCTAGGATTGTTGCCGGAGCTACGGAGTTCGTGCTTTGTGCAATACTCTCGGCAGGTGGCGTGCCATTTCTGCGGAGAGGGACCGAGCCATATGGGGTAACCCGGTGCAATGAAGTCAATCCTTCGGCTTTTAAACCCTTTTTTTGCCTTATCCGTTTAATGATATTCCCTCCAAATCGTTTCTGTTTTCCCCTTGCCCCTCTTGCTTTCTACCTTATTTGTGACCATATCATACCATCTCAGTCCCTCTATTCTGCACAGATACCAGTTGATGGATGTTTGCAATTTATGCATTGTAGTCGTTCTCCATGTTTCTGACCCATATAGCAGAGCCGCTTTAACATTGGAGTTAAATATCATAGTTTTTGTTTTATTTTGATTTCTTTAGACTTTCATAGATTTCCCAGTGCAATGAAATCTCATCTAGCGTTCTGTATTCTTAATTTAACATCTCGTTATAAAAGTACGTATTTGTTCTTCCTGGGAATCCCTGGCGCAAGATTGCCGAATGTGGCGCTGTAACAGCACAAGAGGAGCTCTCATAGCTGAGAATCGTCGTGAGATTGAGGCAGTGAGAAACAGCTGCGAAAACACAGAACACACAACACCACATGTCTAACTTTGATCATGTATACCCCCACTTGTGGTAGGGGATTGTGTTCTAGGATTAGACTCTACAGTCACCTCCGCACCCACCATAGAGGTGCAGCAGTACACGTCTGAGGCTGTCGTCATCATCGCTTGCGATGTACAGCGTTTATTATTTTTTTTGTTAGTTTTCCTCTTTTCCATGAAACTCGTCTCATTCTTTTCTATACACACATTTCGCAAGTTTCGACTCTTCTTTTCATCCGTTTGTTCATCGTCCATTATCCACGCTTCAGCTTCCATACAACAATGATAATTAGATGTAGCTATTGACAAACCTTATCTTTTGTGCATTTTGTTATCTGTTTGAATGTAACCTCATTTTTCATGTTGTGAAGTATGTTCTTGGCTATTCTTATTCTCTTCAGAACTTCTCTTTCACATCTGCCGTCTTCTGGTATTGTATCTCCAAGATATACACAACACAACACATGTTCTAGTCTATTTTTAGTTAGCATTGTGTTCATTGCGTTTGTTTTTCTTGTTTTAGTTGCTATATTTTTATTTTCTAGTTATCAATATCCAGGTCATCTATTTGTCGTTTGTTGTTTAATTTTCCTAATAGTTCTTGCAGTTTTTGTTCATTGTCTGTTGACGTCAATTTGTCATTAGTTGATCATGTTTTTTAAAATTATTATTCGCCAGTTGAATTTCTGTGATTTTTTGTGACTGAGCAGAGCGCAGTCACAAATAATAACTACATGTGAAATACGTTGCCTGCGAAAAGTTACCAACAACATAAGAAAAAACAGAATCACTAACATCAGCATAAGAAAGAAAGTTGGCACAAAACCGTACTTGAATTACATAGAGAAACAAAGAATGAGGTAGTTCAGCCACTTAATCAGAGTGCATACAAACTCCACAGTATACAGAGTCTTCTACAACAGAACATCGGGAAAGAAGGCAAGAGGAAGACCACGGAAAAGATGGTTAGATGGTGTAGCAGAATCCCGTGAAAGAACAAAGATAACAATCACACAAGCCACCAGAACAGCACAAGACAAAAACAGAAAACCACGACACTGGGCAACAACCGGTAGCAGTGTGACGACACTGGGCAACAACACGGTAGCAGTGTGACGACACTGGGCAACAACCTGGTAGCAGTGTAACGACACTGGGCAACAACCTGGTAGCAGTGTGACGACACTGGGCAACAACCTGGTAGCAGTGTGACGACACTGGGCAACAACCTGGTAGCAGTGTGACGACACTGGGCAACAACCTCGTAGCAGTGTGACGACACTGGGCAACAACCTGGTAGCAGTGTGGCGACACTGGGCAACAACCTGGTAGCAGTGTGACGACACTGGGCAACAACCCGGTAGCAGTGTGACGACACTGGGCAACAACCTGGTAGCAGTGTGACGACACTGGGCAACAACCTGGTAGCAGTGTGACGACACTGGGCACAACCTGGTAGCAGTGTGACGACACTGGGCAACAACCTGGTAGCAGTGTGACGACACTGGGCAACAACCTGGTAGCAGTGTGACGACACTGGGCAACAACCTGGTAGCAGTGTGACGACACTGGGCAACAACCTGGTAGCAGTGTGACGACACTGGGCAACAACCTGGTAGCAGTGTGACGACACTGGCAACAACCTGGTAGCAGTGTGACGACACTGGGCAACAACCTGGTAGCAGTGTGACGACACTGGGCAACAACCTGGTAGCAGTGTGACGACACTGGGCAACAACCCGGTAGCAGTGTGACGACACTGGGCAACAACCTGGTAGCAGTGTGACGACACTGGGCAACAACCCGGTAGCAGTGTGACGACACTAAGCAACAACCCGGTAGCAGTGTGACGACACTGGGCAATAACCCGGTAGCAGTGTGACGACACTGGGCAACAACCCGGTAGCAGTGTGACGACACTGGGCAACAACCCGGTAGCAGTGTGACGACACTGGGCAACAACCCGGTAGCAGTGTGACGACACTGGGCAACAACCCGGTAGCAGTGTGACGACACTAGCAACAACCGGTAGCAGTGTGACGACACTGGCAAACCCGGTAGCAGTGTGACGACACTGGGCAACAACCCGGTAGCAGTGTGACGACACTGGGCAACAACCTGGTAGCAGTGTGACGACGCTGAGCAACAACCCGGTAGCAGTGTGACGACACTGGGCAACAACCCGGTAGCAGTGTGACGACACTGGGCAACAACCTGGTAGCAGTGTGACGACGCTAGGAACAACCCGGTAGCAGTGTGACGACACTGGGCAACAACCGGTAGCAGTGTGACGACACTAAGCAACAACCCGGTAGCAGTGTGACGACACTGGGCAACAACCCGGTAGCAGTGTGACGACACTGAGCAACAACCCGGTAGCAGTGTGACGACACTAAGCAACAACCCGGTAGCAGTGTGACGACACTGGGCAACAACCCGGTAGCAGTGTGACGACACTGGGCAACAACCCGGTAGCAGTGTGACGACACTGGGCAACAACCCGGTAGCAGTCTGACGACACTGGGCAACAACCCGGTAGCAGTGTGACGACAAAAGAAGAAGAAGTTGAATTTCTTCTTCTTCTTCTTCAAACGCTCCATATTGACCACTTGTTAATCACTTTGTGTGATCTGTATGTAATCCGAGCCTAAGAACGATTGTACGTTGTGCCAGTTATGCGCCTACAAGTAGACCAGCACATCCGATTTCTACGATGCTTTTTATTTACTAGGGTAGCTTCTCTAGGTCCTATTTTCAGTCGCCTCTTACGATATGTCTTGTAGGTCGCAGTGGTACTATTCTTTGCTTCTCTTGCGGGCCCTGGCCCCACACGGGAGAGTTGAAATTCATCCCCGGTATCCTTCAATACAATTGAATATGTTTTATTTATATACAAGTTTTCTTAACAAACAGATTTACTTTTGTATTTAATCAAATATTACTCAACCTCCGATTCCAAACTGAAAGTGTAGTTATGTTCCGTTTAATCATGTTTTTAAATGACAGGTCGCAGAACAGACATCAGAACATATCCTGCAAGACTGTCCTCTACTGGGTGAGCTAAGCAACATTTGACCACACCCAGTCGACCTGAAGACTAAGCTTTGGAAACCTGACAGTGCTGAAGGACCCCCAAAGTTTGTGGTCCACATTAAATTAAGCGCATGACCAGAGATCGCTGAAGAAGAAGAAAAATGACAGGTCTCCGTGTGCTGCCGGGCTCGAAAGGGAGCAAATAATAGTAACACTGCACCTGCAAGGCATGTCGTAATATTCGACTGAGGTAGGGGCATAGGGCCTAGGGAAGCTACACTAATAAATAAAGGTGTCCAGAAATCAGATGTGCTGACCTACTTGTAAGCGCGTAAATGGCACAATGTGCAATCGCTCTTAGGCTTGGATCATATACAAATCACAAAGAGCAGTTTAACACATGGTCGATATGGAGCGTTAGAAGAAAAAGAAATAATACCTTCTATGAAAAGCTTCAATTTTGTTCGTGTTATAGTCCATGATTCACATCGATGTGTTGCTACATGGAATATGCATGTTCTTAGAAGTCTTACCTTTTGTTCGTGTTATATCCATATTCACATCGATGTGTTGCTACATGGAATATGTATGTTCTAGAGTCTTACCTTTTTTCGTGTATAGTCCATGATTCACATCGTGGTTGCTACATGGAATATGTATGTTCTTAAGTCTACTTGTGTTCGTGATAGTCATGATTCACATCGATTGTTGCTACATGGAATATGTATGTTCTTAAAGTCTTACTTTTGTTCGTGTTAAAAGTCCATGATTCACATTGATGTGTTGCTACATGGAATATGCATGTTCTTAGAAGTCTTACCTTGTGTTCGTGTTTTAGTCCATGATTCACATCGATGTGTTGCTACATGGAATATGTATGTTCTTAGAAGTCTTACCTTTTGTTCGTGTTATAGTCCATGATTCACATCGATGTGTTGCTACATGGAATATGTATGTTCTTAGAAGTCTTACCTTGTGTTCGTGTTATAGTCCATGATTCACATCGATGTGTTGCTACATGGAATATGTATGTTCTTAGAAGTCTTACCTTTTGTTCGTGTTATAGTCCATGATTCACATCGATGTGTTGCTACATGGAATATGCATGTTCTTAAGTCTTATTTTTTGTTCGTGTTATAGTCCATGATTCACATCGATGTGTTGCTACATGGAATATGTATGTTCTTAGAAGTCTTACCTTTTGTTCGTGTTATAATCCATGATTCACATCGATGTGTTGCTACATGGAATATGCATGTTCTTAGAAGTCTTACTTTTGTTCGTGTTATAGTCCATGATTCACATCGATGTGTTGCTACATGGAATATGCATGTTCTCAGAAGTCTTACCTTTTGTTCGTGTTATAGTCCATGATTCACATCGATGTGTTGCTACATGGAATATGCATGTTCTCAGAAGTCTTACCTTTTGTTCCTTTATTTGATTTATATACCCATCCTCATTGCACTTCAGTGAGAAACCATGTGTGCTCCGATCTCTTTCTTACACAGGAAGATCTCACCTGCAGGGCACGAACACCGTAGCACTGGCAAAGGTCTCCGATGTAATTTTGAAGATGGTGAAGATACATTTAATGAATTTTAATTAAAATATTTTAAATTAATTTTGCTCGGGGAAGGGTTTTCCAGCCTGCTCTTCTTGATCTTGAACTGCCAAGTGTTTTTTACGTGCTCACATTGAACACGGAACCTACATTTTATCGTCCATCTCCGATATAACTAGGAACACGATCTCGTTCTTTGCTTGTACAAAACAAGTAAGAATGTTAAAATAAAACTCTGCTAAAATCTTGAGTGTTTAAGTTAACAG
The DNA here is from genome assembly GCA_020796225.1 of Arion vulgaris. Classification (NCBI taxonomy): domain Eukaryota; kingdom Metazoa; phylum Mollusca; class Gastropoda; order Stylommatophora; family Arionidae; genus Arion; species Arion vulgaris. The sequence goes on along the minus strand of CM036755.1, from coordinate 70,674,714 downwards.
AAAACATTTCAAGTTCATACGCTCTAACACACAAAACTAAGAAACAGTTTGGGAAGTTAAAAATCGTTACTTTCAAACATACTGATCCCATTTTTAAGCTATTTTCCCATTTTTTCATGTTCTTCCAAACGCTATTTTACAAATATTTTTTCTTAACAATTTTTCCTAGTGGCATTAGGATGTAAAAAAAACTACACTTAGAGTGTTATTATTTTGTGAAGAAAATATGAAAAAAATGATAACGAAACGAATTAATGTTTTTTGAAGTAGACAAGAAAATTGAAATGTTCTTTTACCTATTGAAGTTGATATTTTGAATGTTTATATATTTTGATTTGAGTTCTTGTTTTGTAGATGATATAACTGATTCTTGAATAAATAAATAAAGTCGGTTATCTGTTCCAGCAAATTATAAAATATCAGGAATTGGAAACGTGATTTCTCAAAGTCAAAGAAAACTGGGGGATGTTACAAACAAGAATGAGAAAATTGAAGAAAACTGTCTGGTTCTACAAATATGAATCGAAATATTGAAAAACAAAAACAGGTTGATGTTGACAGAGTTTAAAGTTGAAGGATTTACTTAATTCCGCTGGGTTTGACCCCATATCTTCTAGCTCGGTCCCTCTACGAAGAACTGGCATGCTACCTGCCGAGAATATTCCACAAAGCACGAATTCCGTAGCTCCTGCAACAATACTATGGGTCTCTGGAACAAATGCACTCGTGAACAGAACGGCGCGGTCCGGATTCGAACCTACGATTTTCGAAACGTAAGTCGAAAGCTAAACCACAGCCAACTCTAGATAACTAGGCAAGACAACAGACAGGGAATCCTGACCTAGATCAGAGTGGGGGCTGGAATCTATATATGTTTGATAGAGCACTGCAAGCTTTTTTGTAATTTTACTCAATTCTGTGAGTCTATGGTTATTTATTGGTGAAAAATATTCATAATATTGATATTCCTTATTGTTAAACTTAACTTGTTGCATAATATAACCTTGATTTAGCATTTTGTGTTGATTTTAAAATGAATTCGTCTATATATACCAATACTGGAATGAGAGGTTACGTGGTGTAGTTGTGGTCTGATTTCCTCTAACTCTTACCTGAGTCCGAAGGCCCATAAATTTATAGTTGGCTCTGGCTAAACCAAGAATGAGAACATTAAAAAAAACAGGCAGATTTTGCAAATCAGAATGAAACAAATGAAGAATACATGCTGATGTTACAAATAAAATGATAAAGTTAAAGAAAACAGGCAGATGTTGCAACGGAGTTCGTGCACTGTAGCTGAGATCTTCCTGTGTAAAATTTCACAGTTCTAGTCTGTGCAAATTTGTGCAGAAAAAGTTGGTGAATATACATACACTTTGATCCAAAATTCAGGAATATGAACTTTATCTCACCTACATTAACCCGTTCGCTCGTCCGAGCCGATTTACTGTCCCGGCGTATATTTCATGATGTCGAACAGTCAGTATACTGGATAATTCAGTATATACTCTAATCTAAGTGTCTCTGGAGGTAAAATAAAACTTTGGAGTGAAAGAGTTAATATCAGACTTAACTGACAAATAGTTAGGTCTCTTCACACGAAACACGATCCGAGTACTTTGGAGGGTGAGACTAGCAAAATATCTCACTTCCACAGAGAATGTGATACTGAGAATTCCTGGAAGATTATCAAAAATGCAGAGCTTAGTATATATGTTGTTGGGTATGTGCTATCTCACAATATTGTAACCTCCTGTAAAGATTCGCCTCTACACTTCTACTACCTGTAATAATCCCATATCTTGATTGCACGGATCCGACTCTGCACTTATATATCTGCACTAATCCTATATCGTGATCGTTTTTCTTTCAATCTGCTAGATATAAGCCAGGATAAGTACACAAATGTTTATCTACCTGTCACTTATCTATACACCTATTTACCTACCTGTATACCAACCAGCTTACCTGTATCTTCTTTGTTTGTTATGAATGAGATTAAAGCCTCTTTAAGCCGAGGCATGCTCTTTTCAACCTAAGGGATAAATAATAATAATTCCTCACCTACCGTTATACGTTACATAGGGTCTGCAAGTAATTTCTTCATACCGCTCGATATTGGGCAACTCGCTCAATCTCATCCATGGAACTGAGACAGATATTTCTTGCCTCTCTCAGCAAAGTTCGTTTCAGAGGTCGACCTCTCTTTCTTGAACCCTTTGCATCCCACTTCACTGCCTGCTTTGATATTCGTTGATCATTTCTCCTCAAGGTGTGCCGAACATATCTCCATCTTCTCTTTCCGAACCTAAGGGATACCTTGTTTTTATTATATCTGTGACTCTTTCAACCAAAGGACTAACCTTGTTTTTATTATATCTGTGACTCTTTCAACCAAAGGACTAACCTTGTTTTTATTATATCTGTGACTCTTTCAACCAAAGGACTAACCTTGTTTTTATTATATCTGTGACTCTTTCAACCAAAGGACTAACCTTGTTTTGGTTAAATTACCACGACTAGAGACGTATAGTAAAAACGTGTAGTAAAAATGTGTAGTAAAAATTTATAATTCAAAGGAATTTCAAGATTCATATTACTATTTTACACATCACTTGTGAATATTTTGTTTAATTTATGACACGTTTAGTTAGATGTTTTACCGTAGTTCATCAACATCATCAAGTGCCATGCCGTCTGGCTTAGACGATCATGGATCTCCAAAACTCCCTGTTCCTGGTGTTTGCTATCATCTCAGATGTTAACGATCTTCCGTGCCATGAAATCAGACTGTTCAACATTTTTCTCTCTCTGTCTCGTCTACCTTCGACTTCACGGTTGTCACAATGTGTTCTAAACCTCCCCTACTCTTCTCTCTCTCTGTCTCGTCTACCTTCGACTTCACGGTTGTCACAATGTGTTCTAAACCTCCCCTACTCTTCTCTCTCTCTCTCTGTCTCGTCTACCTTCGACTTCACGGTTGTCACAATGTGTTCTAAACCTCCTACTTTCTCTCTCTCTGTCTCGTCTACCTTCGACTTCACGGTTGTCACAATGTGTTCTAAATCTCCCCTACTCTTCTCTCTCTCTGTCTCGTCTACCTTCGACTTCATGGTTGTCACAATGTGTTCTAAACCTCCCCTACTCTTCTCTCTCTCTGTCTCGTCTACCTTCGACTTCACGGTTGTCACAATGTGTTCTAAACCTCCCCTACTCTTCTCTCTCTCTCTGTCTCGTCTACCTTCGACTTCACGGTTGTCACAATGTGTTCTAAACCTCCCTACTCTCTCTCTCTCTGTCTCGTCTACCTTCGACTTCACGGTTGTCACAATGTGTTCTAAATCTCCCTACTCTCTCTCTCTCTCTCTGTCTCGTCTACCTTCGACTTCACGGTTGTCACAATGTGTTCTAAACCTCCCCTACTCTTCTCTCTCTCTGTCTCATCTACCTTCGACTTCACGGTTGTCACAATGTGTTCTAAATCTCCCTACTCTCTCTCTCTCTGTCTCGTCTACCTTCGACTTCACGGTTGTCACAATGTGTTCTAAATCTCCCCTACTCTTCTCTCTCTCTGTCTCGTCTACCTTCGACTTCACGGTTGTCACAATGTGTTCTAAACCTCCCCTACTCTTCTCTCTCTCTGTCTCGTCTACCTTCGACTTCATGGTTGTCACAATGTGTTCTAAATCTCCCTACTCTTTCTCTCTCTCTGTCTCATCTACCTTCGACTTCACGGTTGTCACAATGTGTTCTAAACCTCCCCTACTCTTCTCTCTCTCTCTGTCTCGTCTACCTTCGACTTCACGGTTGTCACAATGTGTTCTAAACCTCCCCTACTCTTCTCTCTCTCTCTGTCTCATCTACCTTCGACTTCACGGTTGTCACAATGTGTTCTAAACCTCCCCTACTCTTCTCTCTCTCTGTCTCGTCTACCTTCGACTTCATGGTTGTCACAATGTGTTCTAAACCTCCCCTACTCTTCTCTCTCTCTGTCTCATCTACCTTCGACTTCACGGTTGTCACAATGTGTTCTAAATCTCCCCTACTCTTCTCTCTCTCTGTCTCATCTACCTTCGACTTCACGGTTGTCACAATGTGTTCTAAACCTCCCCTACTCTTCTCTCTCTCTCTGTCTCATCTACCTTCGACTTCACGGTTGTCACAATGTGTTCTAAACCTCCCCTACTCTTCTCTCTCTCTGTCTCGTCTACCTTCGACTTCACGGTTGTCACAATGTGTTCTAAACCTCCCCTACTCTTCTCTCTCTCTGTCTCATCTACCTTCGACTTCACGGTTGTCACAATGTGTTCTAAACCTCCCCTACTCTTCTCTCTCTCTGTCTCGTCTACCTTCGACTTCACGGTTGTCACAATGTGTTCTAAACCTCCCCTACTCTTCTCTCTCTCTCTGTCTCGTCTACCTTCGACTTCACGGTTGTCACAATGTGTTCTAAACCTCCCCTACTCTTCTCTCTCTCTCTGTCTCATCTACCTTCGACTTCACGGTTGTCACAATGTGTTCTAAACCTCCCCTACTCTTCTCTCTCTCTGTCTCGTCTACCTTCGACTTAACGGTTGTCACAATGTGTTCTAAACCTCCCCTACTCTTCTCTCTCTCTGTCTCGTCTACCTTCGACTTCACGGTTGTCACAATGTGTTCTAAACCTCCCCTACTCTTCTCTCTCTCTGTCTCATCTACCTTCGACTTCACGGTTGTCACAATGTGTTCTAAACCTCCCCTACTCTTCTCTCTCTCTGTCTCGTCTACCTTCGACTTCACGGTTGTCACAATGTGTTCTAAACCTCCCCTACTCTTCTCTCTCTCTCTGTCTCATCTACCTTCGACTTCACGGTTGTCACAATGTGTTCTAAACCTCCCCTACTCTTCTCTCTCTCTGTCTCGTCTACCTTCGACTTCACGGTTGTCACAATGTGTTCTAAACCTCCCCTACTCTTCTCTCTCTCTCTGTCTCGTCTACCTTCGACTTCACGGTTGTCACAATGTGTTCTAAACCTCCCCTACTCTTCTCTCTCTCTGTCTCATCTACCTTCGACTTCACGGTTGTCACAATGTGTTCTAAACCTCCCCTACTCTTCTCTCTCTCTCTGTCTCATCTACCTTCGACTTCACGGTTGTCACAATGTGTTCTAAACCTCCCCTACTCTTCTCTCTCTCTGTCTCATCTACCTTCGACTTCACGGTTGTCACAATGTGTTCTAAACCTCCCCTACTCTTCTCTCTCTCTGTCTCGTCTACCTTCGACTTCACGGTTGTCACAATGTGTTCTAAACCTCCCCTACTCTTCTCTCTCTCTCTGTCTCGTCTACCTTCGACTTCACGGTTGTCATAATGTGTTCTAAGCCTCCCCTACTCTTCTCGAATTGAACTCCCAAGGGTTTCTTTTTACGTGTTCAAATTGAACACGGGACATACATTTTATCGTCCGTCTCCGATAGGACTTGGAACTCGATCGCACCTACACTGAGATTTAGGATCTGTGAAAAAATATTACTCCACGAGGGAGCGAACCTGGTACAATTGGTATGAGAGACGAGCACCTTACCTGTACACCACACATACTCTGTACATACTCTGTACATACTCTGTACACCCGAAATATAATGATCGCATCTTTCTTATATTGATAATAAGCTTTCTCTGTGTATTGGCCTCATTCAACACCCCCACAGTCGTCATTCTATCAGTACCGTACTTAAATTTATATTCAAATATTTTATCATAATGAAATCTCAAATAAGCTGAGCTTAAGAAAACATCTACCAACTCGCTGTTATCACAAACTGAGAATCAAAATAGCGCCAGGCACTGTCCATTTATCAAAGACATAAATTACATAAGACGTTACACATATAACTGTCAGAATATCTTCACCGTGTTATGTCTTCGCCAGCAGGGCCGTGCGGTATATTTTCTCAGTATAATGCAAGTCTTCGAAATGCCGCCCCTTAAATGTTTTTTCTTTCAAAAAACCTTCAATTGTGAATTTGATTTCGCTGCTTATGCCGGTCCCTTAAGGTCCGCCTGATGCGCTGCCTCTCTGTATCATAACACGGCACAGCCCTGTTTGCCAGACAGAGACAGTCTTCATCTGTTTTCGTCTAGGGATGTCGCCCCTTTTTCAGTAAATGGAAGTAAAAATAACGAAATGCAACATAAATGCAATGAAACAAATCAAATCAAAGGGTAAATGATACACATTGTATAATGCAAACTTCATCAAGAAACAACAATTTCAATGGTTCGGTAACATAAGCAGATTACCAACAGACATAAGCAGATTATCAACAGACATAAGCAGATTACCAACAGACATAAGCAGATTACCAACAGACATAAGCAGATTACCAACAGACATAAGCAGATTACCAACAGACATAAGCAGATTACCAACAGACATAAGCAGATTACCAACAGACATAAGCAGATTACCAATAGACCATGCTACTTATAGAGTAATGTTATTACGATACAGTGGATATAAAGCAAAAGGGTCGAACACTCAAAAGGTGGACCTCTGGTAATAAAACTTCCCGGAAGAGACAAATAATAGTAAATACTAAACTATAACCTAACCCAAATACTATATAAATACCAAATACCACGACGTTCCGCAAGGGACATACCACGACGTTCCGTAGGGACATACCACAACGTTCTGCAAGGGACATACCACAACTTTCCGCAAGGGACATACCACAACGTTCTGCAAGGGACATACCACAACGTTCTGCAAATGACATACCATAACGTTCTGCAAGGGACATACCACAACGTTCTGCAAGGGACATACCACAACGTTCTGCAAGGGACATACCACAACGTTCTGCAAGGGACATACCACAACGTTCTGCAAGGGACATACCACAACGTTCTGCAAGGGACATACCACAACTTTCTGCAAGGGACATACCACAACGTTCTGCAAGGGACATACCGTAACGTTCCGCAAGGGACATACCATAACGTTCTGCAAGGGACATACCACAACGTTCTGCAAGGGACATACCACAATGTTCTGCAAGAGACATACCACAACGTTCTGCAAGGGACATACGACAACGTTCCGCAAGGGACATACCAAAACGTTCTGCAAGGGACATACCACAACGTTCCACAAGGGACATACCACAACGTTCTGCAAGGGACATACCACAACGTTCTGCAAGGGACATACCACAACGTTCTGCAAGGGACATACCACAACGTTCTGCAAGGGACATACCACAACGTTCTGCAAGGGACATACCACAACGTTCTGCAAGGGACATACCGTAACGTTCCGCAATGGACATACCATAACGTTCTGCAAGGGACATACCACAACGTTCTGCAAGGGACATACCACAATGTTCTGCAAGGGACATACCACAACGTTCTGCAAGGGACATACGACAACGTTCTGCAAGGGACATACCATAACGTTCTGCAAGGGACATACCGTAACGTTCCGCAAGGGACATACCATAACGTTCTGCAAGGGACATACCATAACGTTCTGCAAGGGACATACCACAATGTTCTGCAAGGGACATACCACAACGTTCTGCAAGGGACATACGACAACGTTCCGCAAGGGACATACGACAACGTTCCGCAAGGGACATACCAAAACGTTCTGCAAGGGACATACCACAACGTTCCACAAGGGACATACCACAACGTTCTGCAAGGGACATACCACAACGTTCTGCAAGGGACATACCACAACGTTCTGCAAGGGACATACCATAACGTTCTGCAAGGGACATACCATAACGTTCTGCAAGGGACATACCACAACGTTCTGCAAGGGACATACCATAACGTTCTGCAAGGGACATACCACAACGTTCTGCAAGGGACATACCACAATGTTCTGCAAGGGACATACCATAACGTTCTGCAAGGGACATACGACAACGTTCTGCAAGGGACATACCATAACGTTCTGCAAGGGACATACCACAACGTTCTGCAAGGGACATACCATAACGTTCTGCAAGGGACATACCACAACGTTCCACAAGGGACATACCACAACGTTCTGCAAGGGACATACCACAACGTTCTGCAAGGGACATACCACAACGTTCTGCAAGGGACATACCATAACGTTCTGCAAGGGACATACCATAACGTTCTGCAAGGGACATACCACAACGTTCTGCAAGGGACATACCATAACGTTCTGCAAGGGACATACCACAACGTTCCACAAGGGACATACCACAACGTTCTGCAAGGGACATACCATAACGTTCTGCAAGGGACATACCATAACGTTCTGCAAGGGACATACCATAACGTTCTGCAAGGGACATACGACAACGTTCTGCAAGGGACATACCATAACGTTCTGCAAGGGACATACCATAACGTTCTGCAAGGGACATACCACAACTAGAGTGAGAAGAATGTAGTCAAACACACAAAAAAAAAAAGATTTGTGAATAAGAACAAGCCTATGTTGTGTTTGAATGTTTCTGCATCATTTGTATATAGTTCCATTTTTAGACTATCCAATCACGACCGACTCTAAAATGACCTCAGCGCAGGTGGCCATATTGCCATGTGACGTCATAGGCTGAGGCGGTGTATTCTCACAGACTAACTATTGTCACTATTGTGAAACGCTGATTTAAAAATAAAAATTTGTCGATCCAGAAGCACTTGAGCTTTTATCTCTTCTGCTCGGTGCCATGGATATCGTAACCCTTCGGTTCAGTGCCACGAACACCGTGAATCTGGAGAACCTGTGGCTTTTCTGCCAGCCCGCGAAATTGAACCTGCACTCACAGAGGGCTAGTCACCCGTAGTCCTACGCGCTACGAACACGCTGGGCAGGCGGGCGGGAAACGTTCATCAATACATCTTGCAGATATTAGAAACTTGTTGTTGGATGCATGTGTGTATTACAGAAGATGTTTTCTGATGAGTAGCTATAGTTGTTGCTCTCAGAGACTGTTATAGTTGTTGCTCTCACAGACTGTTATAGTTGTTGCTCTCACAGACTGTTATAGTTGTTGCTCTCACAGACTGTTATAGTTGTTGCTCTCACAGACTGTTATAGTTGTTGCTCTCACAGACTGTTATAGTTGTTGCTCTCACAGACTGTTATAGTTGTTGCTCTCACAGACTGTTATAGTTGTTGCTCTCACAGACTGTTATAGTTGTTGCTCTCACAGACTGTTATAGTTGTTGCTCTCACAGACTGTTATAGTTGTTGCTCTCACAGACTGTTATAGTTGTTGCTCTCACAGACTGTTATAGTTGTTGCTCTCACAGACTGTTATAGTTGTTGCTCTCACAGACTGTTATAGTTGTTGCTCTCACAGACTGTTATAGTTGTTGCTCTCACAGACTGTTATAGTTGTTGCTCTCACAGACTGTTATAGATAAATATATTAGGTCGTGATCTAATGCTCCAAATTAATTAACATAAAACAGAATGAATTCAGATGATTATTATGAAATCAGAGAAATGTCTGGTCAACTAATAGTAACAAATACTACAAGAAAGAGAAGATGGAGATATGTTTTGAATTGAGAAAACATGATCAAAGAATAACAAAGCAGACATTGAAGAGGGATCTCGTTTGTGCTACGGAGTTCGAGCACTGTCGCTGAGATCTTCCTGTGTAAGAAAGAAATCGGAGCACACATGGTTACTCACCAAAGTGCGATGATAATGTCCTATAAATCAAATACAATAAAACACATACCATGGGTTTTTCGAAAATTGTTGTCTGTCCTCTCCAACTACAATAATCAAGAGCAACCACTGGTTCTATATAAAAAAAGACGGCTGCTATTTTTGATGAACTCGCATAGCTGAGATTCGCCGTGCCGTTGAAGCACAGAGAAAACGAGCTGCGCGAAAAGACGAAACACATAACACCCGCATGTCTTACCTCGATCTTGTATGCCCCAGCTGTGGTAGGGGATTGCGTTCTAGGATTGGACTCTACAGTCACCTCCGCATATACCAGAGAGGTGCAGCAGAACACGTCTGAATCTGTTGTCATCATTGCTTGCGATGGACGGCTATTATCCAGTAACGTTAGTTTTGTCTGTTTCAACCGAGATAGATTTCACAGACTTTACTTGGACTGGTGATAGATTTTGCAGACTTTACTTGGACTTGTGATATATTTTGCAGACTTTACTTAGACTTGTGATAGATTTTGCAGACTTTACTTGGACTTGTGATATATTTTGCAGACTTTACATGGACTGGTGATATATTTTGCAGACTTTATTTGGACTGGTGATATATTTTGCAGACTTTACTTGGACTCGTGATATATTTCACAGAATTTACTTGGATTTCTTAAGAAAGATTTCTCAGTCTTTTCTTTGACCTTGAACGATTTCTCAAACTTTTCTTCAAACAATGATGCGGCAAATTCCGCAGTCCCTCTAGATTGTCCTCTACCCACTTTGTTGCTGGAATTTCATTTCACAGCCACATGTGGTTGTCTGATCATCTGCATTCTTAACATGTCCCAACCACTTTGATCTAATCCGTTTTATTTCCTGGTTGATATTGTTGGTGCCTCTGTCTCGGGTGATTTCACTATTATGTATTCTTTGATTCCCAACAAATTCGGAGAATTTTTCTGAGTCATCTTGACTTAGTTCAAAGCTACAGTCTTATTTTGCTACTTGTTTCCATTATCTCTGATTGGTTATTGGTTAGTGGTTACTAAACTGACGTCATTGCACTCCGGGCAGACCCATAGGTGCTCAGTCTCCCCAACAGATATCGAAGAGTATGCATACTGATAGTTCCTGTGGCTCGATGATTAAACACACCTCTCACTCTTCCTCTCAGGCATCCAGTTCGACTTGAACAACGGGTAACTCCAAACTGCTTAAATCGCTTGATCGATTCAACATCGATTTTAGTGTCCTCATCCAACAGAGTCTCGAAGAGACTGAAGAATATCCCCTTATCCATCTTCAACTCCCCAACAATCGATGCTGTTGATGCAAACCTGTCCGCTCTCTCATTACCGTGAACACCCGCATGCCCAGGACAGTATATCCACGTAAGCCGCTGGAGGTTAGAAACTTCTATAGACGACATCCACTCATACCACTCAACCTCCATCCTCATACTAGAAGTAGTTGTCCTGTATGCCCCACTTCGCTCTGCAACAACCCTACCTATCTCTGATCCATACATTAAGACTGAGCGCACATTTGATTTGTGTATATTGAGTTTAGTAAGTGTCCTGTGTCATGGAACCATATGCTATGTGATCTCTAAGCTTTGAATTTAATCAGTGGCGGCTCGTCATTAAGGGACAGTGGGATGGGCCCACCAAAAATAACGTGTTACGTGTATTTATTATTTTATAAATTAAAATATAACCTAACCTAAAATAACGTGTTACGTGTATTGATTATTTTATAAATTAAAATATAACCTAACCTAAAACCATGACTTTTCCGAAAATTTGTGTTTGGCCTAACCAACACTGATGAGCACTAGCCTGCATTTAACAGTTCTGATGTAAATAGAAATGATTCCTCTGAAGTCGGAGAAGGTTCGCTTGCATGGCGAGGGAAACGCATGATATGGAAAGTATGCCTTCACGCAAAATTCAGCCAGAAGCACAATACTGGACGCCCTGATTGCGCCTTAGTTCATAGCGGGCGAACAAAAAGAAGAAGAAGAAATGATTCAACTGAAATAATCTATTTCTTTTCGATTTCACGTGATACTTGCAGAAATATTCATAACTTATTTCCATGTGATACTTACAGAAATATTCATAACTTATTTCCATGTGATACTTGCAGAAATATTCATAACTTATTTCCATGTGATACTTGCAGAAATATTCATAACTTATTTCCATGTGATACTTACAGAAATATTCATAACTTATTCCATGTGATACTTGCAGAAATATTCATAACTTATTTCCATGTGATACTTGCAGAAATATTCATAACTTATTCCATGTGATACTTACAGAAATATTCATAACTTATTTCACGTGATACTTACAGAAATATTCATAACTTATTCCATGTGATACTTGCAGAAATATTCATAACTTATTCCATGTGATACTTGCAGAAATATTCATAACTTATTCCATGTGATACTTACAGAAATATTCATAACTTATTCCATGTGATACTTGCAGAAATATTCATAACTTATTCCATGTGATACTTACAGAAATATTCATAACTTATTTCATGTGATACTTACAGAAATATTCATAACTTATTCCATGTGATACTTACAGAAATATTCATAACTTATTTCACGTGATACTTACAGAAATATTCATAACTTATTCCATGTGATACTTACAGAAATATTCATAACTTATTCCATGTGATACTTGCAGAAATATTCATAACTTATTCCATGTGATACTTACAGAAATATTCATAACTTATTCCATGTGATACTTACAGAAATATTCATAACTTATTCCATGTGATACTTACAGAAATATTCATAACTTATTCCATGTGATACTTACAGAAATATTCATAACTTATTCCATGTGATCGCCCGTGTGCTGCCGGGGCCCGAAGGGAGCAAAGAGTAGCACTGCGACCTACAAGGCATGTCGTAAGAGGCGACTAAGGTGGGTTTGGCGTAGGGCTGGCTACCCTATCCAGTAGAAAATTTTAGCCACAAATCCAACCAACCATGAACAAGTCACATAAAAATAAAATAAAAACTGTGCCAGCCAAGAGGAAAGGAAGCTCTTCTAGAAGAGGTATGAAGCGATGCAGAGAAAGCCAAGGAGTCTACACCGCAGATTATCTTCCTTTCACCTAGGAAAGCTCCAGAATTGGCACCTGGAATGTTAGAAGTATGTATCAAATGGGAAAGACAGCACAGGTTGTAAATGAGATGAAATTTCACGGGATTGGCATCTTGGGATTATGTGAAACTAGGTGGAATGGTGCAGGCAAACAATGTCTAAACACAGGAGAAACAATGCTGTTCTCAGGCCATAGGGAAGAAAATGCCCCCCATAGTGAAGGAGTGGCTTTAATGCTATCTAAAGAAGCGGAGACTGCACTAATAAAGTGGAAAGCAGTGAGTCCTAGGATAATCACAGCAACATTCAGAACCACCAAAGAAAGTATTCTTGAATGTGACCCAGTGTTATGCACCTACCAATGATAAAGAGGAAAAAGTAAAGAGGAATTTTACATAAAACTTCAAAATACTATAGGTAATCAGAGAAATGGAACATCAAAATTCTGATGGGTGACCTCAATGCCAAAATAGGTTCGGACAACATAGGCTACGAGGAGATCATGGGAAACAGGACTAGGAATAATGAACAAAATGGAGAACTATTCACTAATTTCTGTGCAGCGAATCAATACGTCATAGGTGGAAGTGTCTTTCCACATAAAAGAATACATAAAGCAACCTGGTTATCACCAGATCACAGAACAGAAAATCAAATTGACCACATATGCATAAACAAGAAATTCAGGTCATCTCTACAAGATGTAAGGGTCCTAAGGGGTGCAGATGTAGATTCGGATCACCATTTGCTGATAAGTAAAATTAAACTGAAGCTAAGCGATACATAACATCCCATGAACATAGACACCAATATAATGTAGGATACCTCAGAGTCAAGAAACAAAAGAACAGTTCAGATCAAGTCTCTAATAAGTATGAGGTGTTGCGGCAATTAGAAGATGAGGTGAGTGTGGAAGAATGCTGGCAGCAAGCCAAAAATATTTGAATGAAACATGCAGAGGTATTAGGAAAAAGAGCGAATCATAAGGCATGGATAACTCCAGAAACTCTCAAGGAAATAGAAGAAAGGAAAAGAGGAAAGCAGATTTAAATAATAGCAAAACTAGAACTGCCAAAGCCATAGCCCGGGAAAAGACACAGAAGCTAAAGAAAGTGAAGAAACAAATAAAGTTAGATAAAAGACAATACGTAGAAGATCTAGCAAGAGAGCAGAGGTAGCTGCAGGAAAAGGAAACCTTAGGGATCTTTACAATATCACTAGAAAGCTAGCAGAAAAATACAGACCATCAAATGGGTTGATCAAAAATAGTAGTGGGGAAACTATCACTAATGTTAGAGACCAAATGGAAAGATGGATGGAATACTTCAAGAAACTCCTGAACAGACCAGCACCTACAAACCCCCAGATATCCAACCGGCAGAAATTGACTTGGACATCAACTGGGAGAAACCATCCAAGGAGGAGATTAGTAAAGCCATTAAACTTTTAAAAGATGGAAAAGCGGCCGGTCCAGATGGTATTCCAGCAGAGGCGGTTAAAGACAACATAAACACATCCACAGAAATACTGTATAAATTATTTAGCAGAATCTGGGAGACGGAAGAAATACCAGCAAACTGGAGAGAAGGATACCTGGTGAAGCTACCAAAGAAAGGGACCTTCAGAAGTGTGAAAACTATAGGGGAATAATGCTGTTGTCAGTACCTGGGAAATACTAAGCAGAGTCATCCTGGAGAGACTGAGAGATACCATCGATATAAAGCTAAGAGATGAACAGGCAGGCTTCGACCAAATAGATCCTGTGCTGACCAGATAGCCACATTACGTATAATAATAGAGCAAAGTATTGAATGGAAATCCCCACTTTATATCGGATTTGTTGATTATGAAAAGGCTTTGACAGTATTGATAGGAAACCCTTTGAAATTAATGAGGCATTATGGAATCCCACAGAAAATTATTAACCTAATAAAGCAACATATACAGATATGAAATGTAGAGTTCTTCATGAAGGTAAACTAACAGATACTTGCGGAATAGAAACAGGAGTGCGTCAGGGATGTCTTCTATCACCTTTGTTTTCCTTACTGACAATAGACTGGATTATGAAGACCACAGTAACTAACACCAGAAATGGAATCAATGGACTCTGACAGAGCAACTAGATGATCTGGACGTCGCTGATGATATAGCCCTTCTGTCACATACACAAAATCAGATGCAGGATAAGCTTAACACATTGAATCAAAGGTCCCAGCAACTAGGGCTGAACATTCATAGGGAAAGACAAAGATATTGAGAATTAACCAAGCAAACGACAACTCGATCTCCTTGGGGGAAATCCCACTTCAAGAGGTAGAATCATACACATATTGGGCAGCAACGTAGACAAAGAGGGTGGAACAGATAGAGATGTTAAAATAGAATACAGAAGGCAAGGGGAGCTTCATTGCACTGGGAAACATTTGGAAGTCCAAAGAAATCAAATCTAGAACAAAAATTCGGATATTTAACTCTAATGTTAAAGCAGTTCTACTGTATGGGTCAGAAACATGGAGAACAACTAAAACAATAGCGCATAAATTGCAAACATTCATCAACTGGTGTCTGCGCAGAATAGAGGAATAAGATGGTATGATAGGGTCACAAATGAGGAACTTATGGAGAGAACAAGACAGATTCCAGTGAACGAACAGGTTAAAAGACGCTGGCGCTGGATAGGACACACTTTGCGAAAACCGGAGGGGAATATAACAAGAAGGATCCTTGCCTGAACCTGCAGGGACAGCGAAGAAGGAGGCCGAGAAATACATGGAGACGAGATTTGGAGGCAGAGATCAACAATATAAAGAAGAGCTGGAGGGAGCTGCAGGAGATAGGCTAGAGATAGGAAGACTTGGCATGAGTTGGTTGAGGGCCTATGCCTAACCTGGGTAAAAGGCAAAGAGAGAGAGAGAGAGAGATTCCATGTGATACTTACAGAAATATTCATAACTTATTTCATGTGATACTTACAGAAATATTCATAACTTATTCCATGTGATACTTACAGAAATATTCATAACTTATTCCATGTGATACTTACAGAAATATTCATAACTTATTCCATGTGATACTAGCAGAAATATTCATAACTTATTCCATGTGATACTTACAGAAATATTCATAACTTATTCCATGTGATACTTACAGAAATATTCATAACTTATTCCATGTGATACTTGCAGAAATATTCATAACTTATTCCATGTGATACTTGCAGAAATATTCATAACTTATTCCATGTGATACTTACAGAAATATTCATAACTTATTCCATGTGATACTTGCAGAAATATTCATAACTTATTCCATGTGATACTTACAGAAATATTCATAACTTATTCCATGTGATACTTACAGAAATATTCATAACTTATTCCATGTGATACTTACAGAAATATTCATAACTTATTCCATGTGATACTTGCAGAAATATTCATAACTTATTCCATGTGATACTTGCAGAAATATTCATAACTTATTCCATGTGATACTTACAGAAATATTCATAACTTATTCCATGTGATACTTACAGAAATATTCATAACTTATTCCATGTGATACTTACAGAAATATTCATAACTTATTTCCATGTGATACTTACAGAAATATTCATAACTTATTCCATGTGATACTTGCAGAAATATTCATAACTTATTCCATGTGATACTTGCAGAAATATTCATAACTTATTCCATGTGATACTTACAGAAATATTCATAACTTATTCCATGTGATACTTACAGAAATATTCATAACTTATTCCATGTGATACTTACAGAAATATTCATAACTTATTTCCATAAACAAATTACAATTTTGTTTCCTGAAACAAATGTTTGGCGTGTTTGTTATGTAGCGGATTAAAGCTTCTTGAAGCCGAGGGATGTTCTTTAACATAAGGACGAACCTTTTATTGATTTATTGATAGATATGACCATCATCATTGCACTTCTGTGAGTAACCATGTGTACTCCCATCTCTTTCTTACACAGGAAGATCTCAGCTGCAGTGCACGAACTCCGTAGGAACGGCGAGGGTATCCCATGTAATTTAGAAGTTGGTGAAGATATTATGTAAGAATTTATTTTAAAAAAATGTATTTTCAAAATTTTATTAGTTATATCAGGACGTGTAGGCTTAGTTATATCAGGACGTGTAGACTTAGATATATCAGGACGTGTAGGCTTAGTTATATCAGGACGTGTAGACTTAGTTATATCAGGACGTGTAGGCTTAGTTATATCAGGACGTGTAGACTTAGTTATATCAGGACGTGTAGGCTTAGTTATATCAGGACGTGTAGACTTAGTTATATCAGGACGTGTAGACTTAGTTATATCAGGACTTGTAGACTTAGTTATATCAGGACGTGTAGGCTTAGTTATATCAGGACTTGTAGACTTAGTTATATCAGGACGTGTAAGCTTAGTTATATCAGGACGTGTAGACTTAGTTATATCAGGACGTGTAGACTTAGTTATATCAGGACGTGTAGACTTAGTTATATCAGGACGTAGGCTTGTTATTTCAGGACGTGTAGCTTAGTTATATCAGGACGTTAGACTTAGTTATATCAGGACGTGTAGGCTTAGTTATATCAGGACGTGTAGGCTTAGTTATTTCAGGACGTGTAGGCTTAGTTATATCAGGACGTGTAGACTTAGTTATATCAGGACGTGTAGACTTAGTTATATCAGGACGTGTAGACTTAGTTATATCAGGACGTGTAGGCTTAGTTATATCAGGACGTGTAGGCTTAGTTATATCAAGACGTGTAGGCTTAGTTATATCAGGACGTGTAGGCTTAGTTATATCAGGACGTGTAGACTTAGTTATATCCGGACGTGTAGACTTAGTTATATCAGGACGTGTAGGCTTAGTTATATCAGGACGTGTAGGCTTAGTTATATCAGGACTTGTAGACTTAGTTATATCAGGACGTGTAGACTTAGTTATATCAGGACGTGTAGGCTTAGTTATATCAGGACGTGTAGACTTAGTTATATCAGGACGTGTAGGCTTAGTTATATCAGGACGTGTAGGGTTAGCTATATCAGGACGTGTAGACTTAGTTATATCAGGACGTGTAGACTTAGTTACATCAGGACGTGTAGGCTTAGTTATTTCAGGAAGTGTAGGCTTAGTTATATCAGGACGTGTAGACTTAGTTATATCAGGACGTGTAGGCTTAGTTATATCAGGACGTGTAGGCTTAGTTATTTCAGGACGTGTAGGCTTAGTTATATCAGGACGTGTAGACTTAGTTATATCAGGACGTGTAGGCTTAGTTATATCAGGACGTGTAAGCTTAGTTATATCAGGACGTGTAGGCTTAGTTATATCAGGACGTGTAGCTTAGTTATATCAGGACGTGTAGGCTTAGTTATATCAGGACGTGTAGACTTAGTTATATCCGGACGTGTAGACATAGTTATATCAGGACGTGTAGGCTTAGTTATATCAGGACGTGTAGACTTAGTTATATCAGGACGTGTAGGCTTAGTTATATCAGGACGTGTAGGCTTAGTTATATAAGGACGTGTAGACTTAGTTATATCAGGACGTGTAGGCTTAGTTATATCAAGACGTGTAGGCTTAGTTATATCAGGACGTGTAGGCTTAGTTATATCAGGACGTGTATGCTTAGTTATATCAGGACGTGTAGGCTTAGTTATATCAGGACGTGTAGGGCTTAGTTATATCAGGACGTGTAGGCGTAGTTATATCAGGACGTGTAGGCTTAGTTATATCAGGACGTGTAGGCTTAGTTATATCAGGACGTGTAGGTTTAGTTTACAGGACGTGTAGTGCTTAGTTACATCGGACGTGTAGGCTTAGTTATATCAGGACTTGTAGGCTTAGTTATATCAGGACGTGTAGGCTTAGCTATATCAGGACGTGTAGGCTTAGTTATATCAGGACGTGTAGACTTAGTTATATCAGGACGTGTAGACTTAGTTATATCAGGACGTGTAGACTTAGTTATATCAGGACGTGTAGGCTTAGTTATTTCAGGACGTGTAGGCTTAGTTATATCAGGACGTGTAGACTTAGTTATATCAGGACGTGTAGGCTTAGTTATATCAGGACGTGTGAGCTTAGTTATTTCAGGACTGAGGCTTAGTTATATCAGGACGTGTAGACTTAGTTATATCAGGACGTGTAGGCTTAGTTATATCAGGACGTGTAAGCTTAGTTATATCAGGACGTGTAGGCTTAGTTATATCAGGACGTGTAAGCTTAGTTATATCAGGACGTGTAGGCTTAGTTATATCAGGACGTGTAGGCTTAGCTTATATCAGACGTGTAGACTTAGTTATATCCGGACGTGTAGACTTAGTTATATCAGGACGTGTAGGCTTAGTTATATCAGGACGTGTAGGCTTAGTTATATCAGGACTTGTAGACTTAGTTATATCAGGACGTGTAGACTTAGTTATATCAGGACGTGTAGGCTTAGTTATATCAGGACGTGTAGGCTTAGTTATTTCAGGACGTGTAGGCTTAGTTATATCAGGACGTGTAGACTTAGTTATATCAGGACGTGTAGCTAGTTATATCAGGACGTGTAGGCTTAGTTATATCAGGACGTGTAGGCTTAGTTATATCAGGACGTGTAAGCTTAGTTATATCAGGACGTGTAGGCTTAGTTATATCAGGACGTGTAGACTTAGTTATATCCGGACGTGTAGACATAGTTATATCAGGACGTGTAGCTTGTTATATCAGGACGTGTAGACTTAGTTATATCAGGACGTGTAGGCTTAGTTATATCAGGACGTGTAGGCTTAGTTATATCAGGACGTGTAGACTTAGTTATATCAGGACGTAGGCTTAGATTATATCAGGACGTGTAGGCTTAGTTATATCAGGACGTGTAGGCTTAGTTATATCAGGACGTGTAGCTTAGTTATATCAGACGGTAGGCTTAGTTATATCAGACGTGTAGGCTTAGTTATATCAGGACGTGTAGGCTTAGTTATTTCAGGACGTAGGCTTAGTTATATCAGGACGTGTAGGCTAACAAACATGAACAATAAGAATTAAATAAGAGTAAAAATTAAATGAAATAAGAAGAATATACATTTATATTAGAATGACTGTTTGTAACAGATGAATTGCATGCATACTTCTATTGTTACGAAAAGTCTGAACGCAACATCGCAACAATTCTTTTATCGTTACACAAGTTACAATAGACATTGATGAATTCTCATCTTCGTTGGTGACCTGCTTTGCAAAAGCGAAATTCTGTAACTTATTGTTTTTCGCCTGTTTTAAACAGAGTTATTTTTAGCAATAACCTAAAATATGGTTACATGAGAATTCTTTATTATGCAAGGTATTCCTTGGTATGCATAATGCTAGAATGGCTAGTTCAATTTACGGTTACAATTTGTTATATATATATATATATATATATATATATATCACAGAGCATATTATTTACTAGACCAGCGTTTCCCAAAATGGATCGTGGATCAACAGGGGTCCGTGAGTACTCACAGGAGGTCCTCGGGCGCTTGAAGAAATATTATGATCTTTGACATTTTAAACAGAAAAATACATTTTAAAACATGTATAAAAACAGTGGTAAACTAGTTCCGCTGCGAAATCAAAGGACCGGACCAGACCGGAGTCTAAATGTCTAACATGACAATATGAAAGATCATTTGAAGTTACCCACTGTCTGAGAACATTGTTTATTATTGTAACACAAAGATAATTCATTCCTGTACATTTTCATATTTATAACCTTTTGAGGATCCGTAGCAGCAAAATGTATTTAAAAAGGGGTCGGCGGTAATGCATTGTTCATTGTTGACGTGAGGATCCTACACATCGCATATATGACATCTCCATAATTGCTCCAATCTCCTCCCAAGCATGTATCTCAATGTGTTTCGACTAACAACTCCCATTCTGTGTTGATTGATGCATCTACTGGGGTTTATCTTGTGGCTTTCCCGTCTTGCCGCACCTATCGGTATGCACAACTTGCGCAACCGAGATAGGGAATACCCTTTATCTTCTTCGTTGAAATCTTCAGTGTGTATGTTTTCTGTTAGAGATGCAAAGTTTGGGAACCGCTGTATTAGACAAATGTGTAAAAATACTGCGCCTGAATGTCTAGAGAGCAAGACAATAATTTCAGATTACCTACAACCAATCTTTCATAATGAAACAATGTATTTCATTGTTTTGTGTATGTTTCAACCGAAACTGGTTTTTACAGAAATTACCGAAATAATGGATTTATGATAGTGTTAATTCTGTGAATATTTGAGTTGAAAAAATGGTGGTAAATCACAGAATGTGGAAGTGAAGGAATTGGGGATTTCCGCTGATAATTATGATCAGAATATAAATATAACTTACGCGTGTGCGTCTGGTTGAATGGAGTAGTGCGCCGGCTCAATTCGGGAGACCGGGGTTTGATCCACGGTCACGCCATGGATTTGTTTTTCTGTGAGGAGCAAAGGGGAAAAACCAAAGCTGAGCAGTTTGTGATGACTGTACTAGCCATGCAACCATTACATTTCTCAGACTTATGTCTCCTCTGTCCTACACGCCCTAAAAAGCGGTATTACACATGCAGTAAAACCGTTACAAAAATAGATGTGAGAAGAATGGTGTCGGATTCTTTGAAAATAGATCTGCTTCTGACAGCAGATAAAAGGAGGCGATGAGGGCAGAGCAAATGAGTCCTTAAAGGAGTCCCAGAAGATGAAATATTTTGGCAACGTTAAACGTCACAGTGGTTTGGGGAGAACGGTAGTGGAAGGCATGTTTCCTGGAGTAGAGGCAAGGAACGACTAAGACAAAGGTGGCAGCAGGACATCAAAGAAACATTGAACATGACGCTGGTAGAGACGGGAGAACTTGCTAGAGACAGATAGTTTTTCAGGCGGCCTGTGTTGAAAGCGACGATCCCAGGGACATGCTGCTACTTAACTTAGGAGTACATCCCATCTAGATGAGCCAAAATTCTTATTAGCCTTTGAACTCTTTGCTTAAATTTCCCGGCATACACCACTGGGAAGTAGGGTTGGCGTGTTTGTTCTATGAGTCATCAGGAGGAAACGAATTTTCACTTTTAAACCTTCATAAGAACAACTAACCAACCTTAACTTTGTTGGAAGCAGAGACAAGTGCAAAATTCATTTGATAAACCAATCATAAATCAATCGCATCTCCAGGACGAAAACTTCTGTTTCGGATGCGCCTGTCCTACACTAGTAGGGCCTAACGGAAACGCAATATTCTAACCGTGCTTGGCAAAGACTGTTTATATATCACAATAAGAATGATCAAAATGGTCGAAAAAACGAACGAAAAAACCGTATCTCCATGTATTTCTAGGCTTCCTCTCTTTCGTCTGCACTGCGGGATCCACTGAGGGATCCCTTATAGTTATATTCCTTTGGGGTTTTTCTCAAGCTGTATCTGTGCAGAATCTGAATATCAAAATATGCTCCTTTCTGTTGCTAGGGTAATATGAATAATTTGTCTAGTGACCTAGATGTTCTGTTCCCTACTCTATCATGGACTTGTTTTTGTTACAAATCTCTTTACCATCTCATAGTTTATCTGGTATCTCTGTGGCTAAGTGATGGGTCTGGGCTCTCTGTGGCTAAGTGATGGGTCTGGGCTCTCTGTGGCTAAGTGATGGGTCTGGGATCTCTGTGGCTAAGTGATGGGTCTGGTCTCTCTGTGGCTAAGTGATGGGTCTGGTATCTCTGTGGCTAAGTGATGGGTCTGGTCTCTCTGTGGCTAAGTGATGGGTCTGGGATCTCTGTGGCTAAGTGATGGGTCTGGGATCTCTGTGGCTAAGTGATGGGTCTGGTATCTCTGAGGCTAAGTGATGGGTCTGGTATCTCTGTGGCTAAGTGATGGGTCTGGATCTTGTGGCTAAGTATGGGTCTGGATCTCTGTGGCTAAGTAATGGGTCTGGTATCTCTGTGGCTAAGTAATGGGTCTGGTATCTCTGTGGCTAAGTAATGGGTCTGGTATCTCTGTGGCTAAGTATGGGTCTGGTATCTCTGTGGCTAAGTAATGGGTCTGGTATCTGTGGCTAAGTGATGGGTCTGGATCTCTGTGCTAAGTAATGGGTCTGGATCTCTGTGGCTAAGTAATGGGTCTGGGATCTCTGTGGCTAAGTGATGGGTCTGGTATCTCTGTGGCTAAGTAATGGGTCTGGATCTCTGTGGCTAAGTAATGGGTCTGGGATCTATGTGGCTAAGTAATGGGTCTGGATCTCTGTAGCAAGTAATGGGTCTGGGATCTCTGTGGCTAAGTGATGGGTCTGGTATCTCTGTGGCTAAGTGATGGGTCTGGTATCTCTGTGGCTAAGTAATGGGTCAGGGATCTCTGTGGCTAAGTAATGGGTCTGGGATCTCTGTGGCTAAGTGATGGGTCTGGGATCTCTCTGGCTAAGTAATGGGTCTGGGATCTCTGTGGCTAAGTAATGGGTCTGGTATCTCTGTGGCTAAGTGATGGGTCTGGTATCTCTGTGGCTAAGTAATGGGTCTGAGATCTATGTGGCTAAGTAATGGGTCTGGGATCTCTGTGGCTAAGTAATGGGTCGGTATTCTGTGGCTAAGTATGGATCTGGATCTTGGCTAAGTAATGGGTCTGGGTATCTCTGTGGCTAAGTAATGGGTCTGGTATCTCTGTGGCTAAGTAATGGGTCTGGATCTCTGTGGCTAAGTAATGGGTCTGGGATCTCTGTGGCTAAGTAATGGGTCTGGGATCTCTGTGGCTAAGTAATGGGTCTGGGATCTCTGTGGCTAAGTAATGGGTCTGGGATCTCTGTGGCTAAGTAATGGGTCTGGATTCTGTGGCTAAGTAATGGGTCTGGATCTCTGTGGCTAAGTAATGGGTCTGGGATCTCTGTGGCTAAGTAATGGGTCTGGATCTCTGTGGCTAAGTAATGGGTCTGGGATCTCTGTGGCTAAGTAATGGGTCTGGGATCTCTGTGGCTAAGTATTGGGTCTGGGATCTCTGTGGCTAAGTAATGGGTCTGGGATCTCTGTGGCTAAGTAATGGGTCTGGGATCTCTGTGGCTAAGGATGGGTCTGGATCTCTGTGGCTAAGTCATGGGTCTGGTATCTCTGTGGCTAAGTAATGGGTCTTGGATCTATGTGGCTAAGTAATGGGTCTGGGATCTCTGTGGCTAAGTAATGGGTCTGGTATTTCTGTGGCTAAGTGATGGATCTGGGATCTCTGTGGCTAAGTGATGGGTCTGGTATCTCTGTGGTAAGTAATGGGTCTGGTATCTCTGTTGCTAAGTAATGGGTCTGGGATCTCTGTGGCTAAGTAATGGGTCTGGTATCTCTGTGGCTAAGTAATGGGTCTGGTATCTCTGTGGCTAAGTAATGGGTCTGGGATCTCTGTGGCTAAGTGATGGGTCTGGTATCTCTGTGGCTAAGTATGGGTTGGGATCTTGTGGCTAAGTATGGGTCTGGGATATCTGTGGCTAAGTAATGGGTCTGGTATCTCTGTGGCTAAGTAATGGGTCTGGGATCTCTGTGGCTAAGTGATGGGTCTGGTATCTCTGTGGCTAAGTAATGGGTCTGGTATCTATGTGGCTAAGTATGGGTTGGATCTTGTGGCTAAGTAATGGGTCTGGATCTCTGTGGCTAAGTGATGGGTCTGGATCTCTGTGGCTAAGTGATGGGTCTGGTATCTCTGTGGCTAAGTAATGGGTCTGGATCTCTGTGGCTAAGTAATGGGTCTGGTATCTCTGTGGCTAAGTATGGGTCTGGTATCTCTGTGGCTAAGTAATGGGTCTGGATCTCTGTGGCTAAGTAATGGGTCTGGGATCTCTGTGGCTAAGTAATGGGTCTGGTATTTCTGTGGCTAAGTGATGGATCTGGTATCTCTGTGGCTAAGTAATGGGTCTGGTATCTCTGTGGCTAAGTAATGGGTCTGGTATCTCTGTGGCTAAGTAATGGGTCTGGATCTCTGTGCTAAGTGATGGGTCTGGTATCTCTGTGGCTAAGTAATGGGTCTGGTATCTCTGTGGCTAAGTAATGGGTTTGGGATCTCTGTGGCTAAGTAATGGGTCTGGTATCTCTGTGGCTAAGTAATGGGTCTGGTATTTCTGTGGCTAAGTGATGGATCTGGGATCTCTGTGGCTAAGTAATGGGTCTGGTATCTCTGTGGCTAAGTAATGGGTCTGGTATCTCTGTGGCTAAGTAATGGGTCTGGATCTCTGTGACTAAGTAATGGGTCTGGATCTCTGTGGCAAGTATTGGTCATGCTGGGATCCTGTGGCTGTTAATGGGCTCGTGAACCTCTGGTGGCTAGCAATGGGTCTGTATCTCTGTCGGCAGATGTGAGGCTGGTACATGGGCAAGTCAATGGGTCTTATCTCTGTAACGTTAGAGTCAATAGGGTTAGTTTACTAGCTCCTTTGCAATCTGTCTGTCGTATTCTGTGGCTAAGTCAATGGTCTGTATCCATTATATGAGTTCTATAAACTGCTGGCAGTCTGGTATTCTATGGCTATATGTTCTGCTATTCTGCTGGCTAACTAATGGTCTGAGTGATTCTGTAGGCATAATGGTCTGTATTTCTGTGGCTATCAATGCTGAGTGATTCTGTAGGACATAATTTCGATTTTATACTGCTGGACCAATGCTGAGGATTCTTGGCTATAATGTCTGATATTCTGCTGGCTAAGTAATGGCTGAGGATCTATTGGAAGTAATTCTGTATTTACTGTGGCAAATGGTCTGGGATTCTGTAAGGCTAATGGTCTGATATTCTGTGGCTACCAATGGCTGAGTGATTCTCTGGCAATATATTCTGATATCTTATGTTTAAGTAATGCTGTTCTGCAGTATTCTAGGATGGCTAAGCTTAATGGCATGGGATCACTGTGGCTAAGGATGGGTCTGTATCTGGGCACATAAGGTTTATTCTCATGGCTAAAAATGGTCTGGGATATCGTGGCTAAGAGATAAGGTCTAGGCATCTCTGTGGCTAAGAATGAGTCTGGATCTGTGGCTAGGATGGTTGGTATCTCTGTGGCTAAGTGATGGGTCTGGGATCTTAGTGGCTAAGGATGGGTCTGGATCTCTTGGCTAATGATGGGTCTGGGATCTCTGTGGCTAAGTAATGGGTCTGGGATCTCTGTGGCTAGTGATGGTCTGGTATCTCTGTGGCTAAGTAATGGGTCTGGTATTTCTGTGGCTAAGTAATGGGGCTGTATCTCTGTGGCTAAGTAATGGGTCTGGGATCTCTGTGGCTAAGTAATGGGTCTGGTATCTCTGTGGCTAAGTAATGGGTCTGGGATCTCTGTGGCTAAGTGATGGTTCTGGTATCTCTGTGGCTAAGTAATGGGTCTGGTATCTCTGTGGCTAAGTAATGGGTCTGGGATCTCTGTGGCTAAGTGATGGGTCTAGTATCTCTGTGGCTAAGTAATGGGTCTGGGATCTCTGTGGCTAAGTAATGGGTCTGGGATCTCTGTGGCTAAGTAATGAGGGCTGGGATCTCTGTGGCTAAGTAATGGGTCTGGGATCTCTGTGGCTAAGTAATGGTTCTGGTATCTCTGTGGCTAAGTAATGTTTCTGGTATCTCTTTGGCTAAGTAATGGGTCTGGTATCTCTGTGGCTAAGTAATGGGTCTGGTATCTCTGTGGCTAAGAGATGGGTCTGGTATCTCTGTGGCTAAGTAATGGGTCTGGATCTCTGTGCTAAGTAATGGGTCTGGATCTCTGTGGCTAAGTAATGGGTCTGGGATCTCTGTGGCTAAGTAATGGGTCTGGTATCTCTGTGGCTAGTAATGGGTCTGGTATTTATGTGGCTAAGTAATGGGTCTGGTATCTCTGTGGCTAAGTAATGGGTCTGGTATCTCTGTTGCTAAGTAATGGGTCTGGTATCTCTGTGGCTAAGTAATGGGTCTGGTATCTCTGTGGCTAAGTAATGGGTCTGGATCTCTGTGGCTAAGTAATGGGTCTGGTATCTCTGTGGCTAAGTGATGGGTCTGGATCTCTGGCTAAGTAATGGTCTGGATCTCTTGGCTAATAATGGGTCTGGTATCTCTGTGGCTAAGTAATGTGTCTGGGATCTCTGTGGCTAAGTAATGGGTCTGGGATCTCTGTGGCTAAGTAATGGTCTGATCTCTGTGGCTAAGTAATGGGTCTGGGATCTCTGTGGCTAAGTAATGGGTATGGGATCTCTGTGGCTAAGTAATGGGTATGGGATCTCTGTGGCTAAGTAATGGGTCTGGATCTCTGTGGCTAAGTAATGGGTCTGGTATCTCTGTGGCTAAGTAATGGGTCTGGTATTCTGTGGCTATAATGGTCTGGTATCTCTGTGGCTAAGTAATGGGTCTGTATCTCTGTGGCGTTATCTTGCGTTCCGATGACCGTGGGTTTGAAGCTGGCCTGTGTCGTTCTGTTCATTAGCGCATTTTCCGCCAGAAACCCTCTAAGATTGTTACCGTAGCTACGGTGTTCGTGATTTATTAAATACTCTCGACAAGTTACGTGAAACAGATGTGGAGAGGGACCGAGCTACATGGGTAAAACCCGTACAATGAAGTGAATCTTTCCTCTGTACACCGTTTAGTTGATGTCGATATCAGGTTGTAGTAGTTTTACTAGCTCCTTTGCCAATCTGTCTGTCACGTTTTGTAAGGTATGTTGCAATGTAACTTAATCCATTATATTAGAGTTCTTATAAAATGCTGGCACCAACTGCTGAGTGATTCTATTGGGACATATATTTCTGCATATTTATACTGCTGGCACCGGCTGCTGAGTGATTCTATTAGAACATATTTCTGCATATTTATACTGCTGGCACCGGCTGCTGAGTGATTCTATTAGAACATATATTTCTGCATATTTATACTGCTGGCACCAACTGCTGAGTGATTCTATAAGGACATATATTTCTGCATATTTATACTGCTGGCACCAACTGCTGGGTGATTCTATTGGGACATATATTTCTGCATATTTATACTGCTGGCACCAATTGCTGAGTGATTCTATTGGGACATATATTTCTGCATATTTATGTTTTATAAGTAATGTTTCTGTTCTGCAACAGATGATATTAAAGAGAGTTCGCTATTAACTCCTAGTGGACTAAATGCCTGACTACATGTCTTTGTTCTACAACAGCCTGATATTAAAGAGAGTTGGCTATTAACTCTTTAATGGACATGATATCACACTACATGACTTTGGGTTGGACACCTTTTTATCTGGAGCCACACTAACGTTTTTTTATTCTAAAAACAAATGGCTTGTAAAAACATGGCATTTGCCCCGATCCACTAAGAGTTAAAGAGCATAAAATCAAGGACAAATTAATATTTCGGACACATCAAACAACATGAGTGCATAGAGAAGTTAATTATGGAGAAGAATGAGAGAAAGACCAAGTAGACGATGGGCGGAAAATGTCATTAACGATCTGAGAATGACTGCTGCTGACGCCGGTCATCTTGCACAGAATAGAGAGTTTTTCAGGACTGTTGACATGATAGCCAGGTTCCGGAAGGGACGCGCTACTTGATGATGATGATGCTTTATTTACTCTGAGAACTGTAACCCAACCTACTATACAGAGACATGCTTATTAGCAACGTATCGGAATTTCTTCATGGAAATAAATGAAACAGGCCGATAAATATAATCCTCTGTCCGCCTTATATTTACATGTAGCTCTTAATAGTTTATTTATTTCGCCATAACATACATACAAATATAGGACGCGTGTCTTAACGTCCAACTTTAAAAATTCTGGTATGAGTTGGAAACGGAATGTTGTGTGCGTAAGTATTTATGTTATTATGTGAATAAATATGGTAGCTGATTAATATCGATACTACGGTGAGCAAAACTGGTATAATTTCGGTTTTTCTGGGCCCAGATCGATATTTCAGTATTTGAATTGATTGATTGATTAATAGGACCATCATCAATGCACTTTAGTGAGTAACTATGTGTGATCCGATCTCTTTCTTACACAGGAAGATCTCAACATCGGTGCAACAACTCCGTAGTACCGGAGTGTCCTGATATAATTTAGAAGATAGTGAAATATTTTGTAGCAATTTTAATTTTTAAATCTTTCTAATAAATTTTGCATGGCAGCTGTTTTCCAGGCAGCTGTTTGCCCGGCAGCTGTTTTCCGGGAAGCTGTTTTTTTCAGGCTGGATTTCTCGAATTTGAATTGCAAATAGTTCTTTTATGTGCTCATCTTGAACACGGTACCTATATTTTGTCGTCCGTCTCATAGACTAAGAACTCGATGCACCTACCTAAGATCAGTCATCTCTGAAAATATCTCGATGTTCCATGGTGAGAGAACATACCTTTGGAACTATAGACGATCACCAACCTCTAGTATGTTAACTACATAGTTATTCAAACATTGCTTGTACGATCATCAAACCTCTAGTATGTTAACTACATAGTTATTCAAACATTGCTTGTACGATCATCTAACCTCTAGTATGTTAACTACATAGTTATTCAAACATTGCTTGTACGATCATCAAACCTCTAGTATGTTAACTACATAGTTATTCAAACATTGCTTGTACGATCATCAAACCTCTAGTATGTTAACTACATAGTTATTCAAACATTGCTTGTACGATCATCAAACCTCTAGTATGTTAACTACATAGTTATTCAAACATTGCTTGTACGATCATCTAACCTCTAGTATGTTAACTACATAGTTATTCAAACATTGTTGTACGATCATCTAACCTCTAGTATGTTAACTACATAGTTATTCAAACATTGCTTGTACGATCATCTAACCTCTAGTATGTTAACTACATAGTTATTCAAACATTGCTTGTACGATCATCTAACCTCTAGTATGTTAACTACATAGTTATTCAAACATTGCTTGTATCTAGGATTTGTAAGTTCTTTGTTTGTATATAATGATTTGTTGAGTTATTCCCCTTCGCTTCTCGTATAGTTTATGACTTAAACAGCTGTCCCCTTAGTTTTCCTGAATTGTTTTCTTGATACTTTCCCAGGATAGTCTAGCATTCTTAATTTCATTTCGGCGGAAACCCACCCAGGACAAGGGTTGTATTTTTAAAATTCACAGAAAAAAACTAACAAAGATATTTCATACAATTTGGCCACATGTTGCAAAAGGCATCGTTTTGGATGATAAACAACATGTAGTGTATGCACTGTAGTTAGTTATTTAAAAAATAATTAATTTTCTTGAAAATATATTGTAAACCCCCCTCCACACTGCATCGGGGAGAGGATTTCACAAATATAAGAAGTGCAAAGAAGGCCAAACTTGCATATGATGTACATATCACTCATGATTATAGCGGAACCTCCAAAAATGTCTAACTCAATTGGTTTTGTAAATATGGATTTTGTAATGTAACCCTTCCTAATTAAAAAAATGTCAAATTAGAACAGCAAATATCTCTGCTTATATACAGTTTAGACAACAAGTGAGGTTCACGCTATAAATATGGGTGATATGTACATCATATGCAAGTTTGGCATTCTATGCACTTTTATATTTGAAATCCCCTCCCCGAAGGAGGGGAGTTACAATATATTTGCAAGAAAATTAATTATAAGTGCATACACTAAATGTTGTTTCATCATCAACCAATATCTTTGTAACAGGCTAAATTGTATAACAATATCTTTTGTAACAGGTGGCTAAATTGTATAACAATATCTTTGTACAGTGTAAATTGATAATACTTTGTTTTTTCTGAGAATGTTTAAAAATACAACCCTTGTTCTGGGTGGGTCTCCCCTTAAGAAGACTCCGTATCCAGGTCTGCTTAGGTAGTCCCCTTTTCGTTTTACTTAGGTTCCGCTCAGAAGCTGTTTAGTGATCCTCGACCTAATCTGCCGCTCATATAATTTAGATCACATACTTCAAACGCACAGTCATGCAGTGGATCCCATCACACTGAAATATAAGCGGAAACGAAGAGGCAGACAAGCTAGTAAAGGCAGGAGGGCGACTACCGCAGACTGATTACGAAATCAGCTACTAGTAGGCTAAAACAACCATCGGATGGCAATATAGAGAGAAGTGGTCACAAAACCACCATCAACACAGCACCAAAGATGAGTACTATGGTTTGTCCAGTAGCAAACAAGTTGTCATATTCCGAATCCGTACCGGCCATAACAGACTCCGGTCCCAACTTTACAACAAATTAAAAATCGGCACAACTAGCCCGTGCGACTGCGAGCAGGCGGACATGACGGCAGAGCACTTACTGCAAGACTGCCAACTTCTAGCAGGCCTGAGAAATGAAACCTGGCCGGAAAATACCGAGCTAAATGAGAAGCTGTAGGGAGGGACGGAGTTGCCTAAAAACAACAGCAGAATTTATGTGGAAATCTGGTACATCAGTCTAAGCGGTGATCAAGAGAGAGAGAGAGAAAGAGATCACACACAAATCTCAAAGAGTGATTTAATAAGTGATCAATATGGAGCCTTCGAAGAAGAAGAAGAAGAAGAAGAAGATGCTAGGAAAAACTACTTCCATCATGATGTATTCTTGTTATAATAGATTTATTATTATATTGTTATACACGTCTTCTTCATGGCATGGAAGATCGTCAACATCTCAGATGATAGAAAACACCAGAGACAGAGATATGTGGAGATCCATGATCGTCTACGCTAGCTGGCACGACACCTGATGATAATGATGATGCAGGTCTTCTCTCTCCTTTGAAGATCAGAGTTTTAGCTGTACTTTGAAAAGTAATACTTTCTTTGTAAAGAATATAAATTGCTGTGCAATTTAAAGAACAGTTTTTCCTTTCTACCTTAAAGAATAATATTTCTTTTGTACTTTTAAAATAAAAATTATCTTTGTAGTTCCAAAATTCATATTTCATGGAAGAGCTAGCAGGTTGTACTTTGAAAAACGCTCGCCTGCAGCACAAGCCAGTAGGCTTCGTATGAAATTTAGGTGTGTGGTTCGAATTATGTGTTTGATAATTGTTTTTTCCGAAGGGCTTCTTCTTCTTCTTCTTTTTCGAACGTCCATATCGACCACTTGTTAAACCACTATTTGTGATTTGTATGTGATTTGAGCTCAAGAGCGATTGTACGTTGTACCAGCTATGCGCCTACAAATAGATCAGCAAATCCGATTTCTGCGACGTTTTTATTTACTAGGATAACTTCCCTAGAACCCTACCTCAATCGCCTCTTACGACATGAATTGTAGGTCGCAGTATTACTATTCTTTGCTCCCCTTGCGTACACCGACAACACACAGGCGTTCTCTCTCTCTCTTTAGCCTGTTACGCCTTTGGCGTTTAGGGCAGCAACAAACGTACACCATTCTTCCCTGTTCATGGCCTTCCTCTGTATTGTGTTCCAGCTATGATTCATTTCCTTCAGCTCTTGCTCTATCGTTCTCCTCCAGGTCATCTTGGGTCTTCCACGCTTTCGCCTACCCTCTGGAGTCCATCTCAGTGCAGTTTTCGTGTCGGAGCCAGGCTCCATGCGCATCACATGTCCAATCCATCTCCAGCGTCGTCTTCGGATGATAGTGCCCATATTCTCTTGTTGGCATCGTTTAAGCAATTCTTGATTCGAGATAGTAGTCGGCCAGTACACGCTTAAGATTTTTCGCAGACAAGTTGTATGAAAGGCGGAGAGTCTGGACATATCCTGTTCTGTCATTCTCCAGCATTCCGATCCGTACAGCAATGTTGACAGCACAGCTGTTATAGATACTAGTCTTGGTTCTGATGCTGTATTGGGCAGATTTCAAGGCGGTCTGAAGGGTCATGAATGCACTTCGTGCCTTACTCAGTCTGTTTTAATGTCAGATCCAGCGCCTCCTTCATTGCTAATAACACTTCCAAGGTATGTGAAAGCGGTTGTATCTCGGAGGGTTTTACCTTCTAGTTTGACTGGTGCTGGGGTTGCTATGTTCAGAGTCATTACTTCAGTTTCTTCTGATTTATTTTCAGCCCAACCATCTCACTATATTGGTTAAGGCGGCAGGTCTTTCCTGGATATCTCTATGTGTATGAGATAGGAGTGCGATGTCATCTGCAAAATCTAGGTCTTCCAGAGTGGTTGTGAGCGTCCATCTAATACCTCTTGCCTTATCTTCCGTTGTTTTACGCATCACCCAATCTATGACAGTGTTGAATAATAGGGCTGACATAACACATCCTTGTCGCACGCCTGTTTTGACTTCAAACTTTAGTTCTGAAGTTTCAACACTGCATGCAAACTTGCTGTAGCAGCTTTTATAATATTTATAAAACACAGTGGGATTCCATACCATCTTAAGATACCATCCATAGACTTTCGCGGTGTATGCTATCAAAAGCCTTTTCAAAATCTACAAAGTTGATATAGAGTTTGCTTTGCCATTCTGTGCATTGCTCTATGATATTTCTAAGAGCAAATATTTGGCCTATACAGCTCCGTCCTCTGCGAAATCCTGCTTGTTCCTTTCTCAGTTTCTTATCCACAGCATCAGTAATACGTTGTACGATGATTTTGCTTAAGATTTTACTTGGGACAGAAAGCAGTGTTATTCCACGCCAATTATTACAATCGGCAAGGGAGCCCTTTTTGGTTATCTTGATGATGACTCCTCTGTTCCATGCATCAGGTATTATTTGGGCATTCCATATAGTACACAGGCGTTCAGGAGGGCTTATACTTGTTTACTGTCGATTATTTATCATATTCATGTACGCCGATGCTTCAGCTGGGGTTCTTAGAACTTGCTATTCTCATAATTCATTTACGTTTTACGAACCGTATTTGATCTATATTTTGATGAATCATAATTTCTTAGTCATTAAACATCAGTTTCTAGGGGAGGATGGGGGCGGGTGGTCAATGGCGAAGTGGTTAAATCGTTTGCCTGTCGTACTGAAGGTCATGGGTTCGAATCCCGAACGAGACACATATGCAATTTTTTCGTAATATTCCTAGGATTATTGCTGGACCTACAGAGTTCGTTCTTTGTGCATTGCCCTCGGTAGATGGCATGCAGTCTCTGCCGACAGAGATCGAGCCATATGGGTGAACTCGGTGCAATGAAGTAAATCCGTCGCCTCTAGACATTTTCCCATTAGTATTCCACTTAAAGACACGAGGTACGAAAATCTACACATCTGAGGTGGTCAGACCGGATCATTTTCTTAACATCCTCAGTTATAATTATGTTATAGTTAATTAAGTATTCTGTGTATATCTGTTATCTTGATACTCTGTTAGAATTATGTTATAGTTAATTAAGTATTCTGTGTATATCTGTTATCTTGATACTCAGTTAGAATTATGTTATAGCTAATTAAGTATTCTGTGTATATCTGTTATCTTGATACTCAGTTAGAATTATGTTATAGTTAATTAAGTATTCTGTGTATATCTGTTATCTTGATAAAGGTCTATGACCGAAACGTCGTTATTTTAAAAAAAAATGTATTGCATATCCTTTACTAGACTTTGCGAATCAACCCCAGCTTTTAACGCTGTTTGTGATTTTCTAGGCATTATTACGTTTAGTAGTTTGCCATTGCTTTCTGAACGGCTGGTGCCATCGTCCTTTTGTAAAATCCACGAGAAACAACTTGCAACCGAACTGTCCGCAGCGCGACTCGAACTCAGAACGTCGGGGTTCATAGACCGTATCACTATCCCCTAAGACACAGACGCCTCCCAAGTGTTGTTTACTTTCATATTTAATCATTAATTTGTCATTATTTATGCAATACTGTATATACCTGTCTTTGTTCAATCGCAGATGCCACTTAAAGATAGATTATAATTACCTTTGTTTATTTGCTGTTTGTTTGCGCTCGTTTGTATCAACCAAGTTAACTACTCTTTGTGATCTGCGAGGTTTGTACAATTAGACATGAGTACTTTGCTATTCACCCTTTCCTATTCCATGTCAAGCTCATGCGACATGTGCAACAGACAGATCTGAATTTCGGCCAAAGTGGATACAGATTGGTCAAGAGAGATGACCGTCAGATTTTGCAAACAGAAAAACCTCCACTTTAAAGTAGCTTATCTAAAGTTATACTGTAGCATGGTATCAGATTTGATTGGACATAGATAGACTGTCAGAGCTAACTAAAGCCAGATATCAGATCTGATTGGACATAGAGAGATTGTCAGAGTTAACTAAAGCCAGATATTAGATCTGATTGGTCGTAGGTAGGCCGTCAGAGCTGACACAACCTAGGTATCATATCTGATTAGACATAGGAAGGCTGTCAAGCCTGGAGATAATTTATTGCATGCTGGATTCATGACACGAATGAGTCTCAACACCCGAA
Organism: Arion vulgaris; assembly: GCA_020796225.1. NCBI lineage: Eukaryota > Metazoa > Mollusca > Gastropoda > Stylommatophora > Arionidae > Arion > Arion vulgaris. The sequence continues at coordinate 70,639,593 of CM036755.1, read as the reverse complement.
ATGATAATCAGCAATAAGGACTGACGTTTTGTGGAGGTTTATGATTTCCTACGCGAGTCGACACGGAACATGATGATAACTGTGCCCCTGTGGCTTGGCGAGTACGACAACAGAACATGTCCTAAAGAACTGCCCCTAGTATGCACACCTGAGAAGAAAGAGGTGGCCCACTTACACCAGCGTCCAAGACCAACTGTATGGCGTGGCTGATAATCTGAGGCAGACGGCTGCCTTTATTAGAGAATCCGAAATCCCAATCTAGTGAGGACGCAGAAGAAGAAATTATATATATATATATTCACAGACACACAGAAACACAAACATATCAACGCACGTCCGGCGGTCACAAAGGTGCACACGTCTCAACCGGTGTACAATCGTTCACACTCATTATTTGTCTCTTCTTAAAAGACATCTATACATCCAACCTAACAATCGATTTCAATAACTCATAGTGACCAGCTTTTCTACCAAACTAAGTGGTTCTATCACAAGTACGGGACTTTGCTTGACATAACCATTAGTCAATTATAATGAAGACAAAATAAGCCCCGACTTTAACCGATTCTTTTTCCAAATTATCCTCATCTGAAATTGAATCCCCTTTCATCCATTTTTGTCAAAATTATCAGTCTCAATTTCAATCACGCAATTTCTCAGTTTCAATAATTTTCTAATTTTTCTTTCGCAATTTTCTTGTAAGCGATGAGAAAGCGGTATTCTCATATCAAAAGGCAAGTATTTGATATTGATATAACATAAGTAATACAGTAATTATGGAACCAGATTACCAATAACAAAAAATATATCTTAAGAAAGTAGCTAACACTTTGGCACAAGTTTCATGCACGTAGAGAAGTTTCTTGTTGTTCCATACTACTTAAGAACAGGAACGAACACATTGGCGCAAGTTTCATGCACGTAGAGAAGTTTCTTGTTGTTCCATACTACTTAAGAACAGGAATGAACACATTGGCGCAAGTTTCATACAGGTAGAGACGTTTCTTAAGTTGTTACATGCTACTTAAGACAGGAACGTACACCTTGGCGCAAGTTTCATAGGTGACAGTTGCGGTAGACAAGTTTCTTAATGTTGTTACATGCTACTTAAGACAGGAACAACACATTGGCGCAAGTTTCATACAGGTAGACAAGTTTCTTGTTGTTACATGCTACTTAAGACAGGAACAAACACATTGGCGCAAGTTTCATACAGGTAGACAAGTTTCTTTAATGTTGTTACATGCTACTTAAGACAGGAACAAACACTTGGCACAAGTTTCATACAGGTAGACAAGTTTCTTGTTGTTACATGCTACTTAAGACAGGAACAAACACCTTGGCGCAAGTTTCATACAGGTAGAAAGTTTCTTAAGTTGTTACATGCTACTTAAGACAGGAACAACACCTTGGCGCAAGTTTCATACAGGTAGACAAGTTTCTTGTTGTTACATGCTACTTAGAAAATGAAAATCTGATATCCTAAAGGACGTACCCATACAGGTAACAAGTCGTTGATTTTCATAGACCACTTAAGACGTTCAGTAGTTTGTCATTGCTTTCTGAACGGTGAGGTCTATTTTTACCTTTTGTAAAAGTCCCACGAAACGAATTTGCTTCCAAACTTGCCCACCTTGGAGTATGAACCAGATACGCTAGGGTTCGTGATCGAGCACACTACCACTTGAGCTACAAACGCTCACATGCTACTTAAGATGAATATAAAACATGAAATTATTTTGTTTGGAATATTTTTGTAAATATATCTCCTCTTCTTTCTTTTTTTTTCTCTAATCTTGTTTTGTCTCACAATGTCAAAGGGTTAGAAGACATTTTAGAATTTTGTTGGTAATCTGCTTAATGTGGTTGAACAATTCAAATTTTTTATTTCTTGGTGAAGTTCAGTACTGATGTTGTACCCACATTTTTCCTGATGTCTTCATTTCTCAACCGGTCTCTTCTTGTTACCCCAGCATTCTGCGTAGACACTTCATCTCTGTCGTGATTAGTTTTCTTCTATCATTTGTTGTCAGTGTCCAGGTTCGACACTGGTAACATAATGTGGGGAGAAAGACTATGTTGAACATTGCTCTTTTTGTGTTCATGGTGACATGTTTGTATTTTAAAATTGACACCATTTGTCATATCGTTTGATTTGCTTTGTTGCAAATCTCAGAGTATGCTCAACATATCTCCATCATCTCTTTCTTATATCAGTTGTTACCAGTTGCTAACTAGCATTTATCTCATTCCATAACCTTTCGTGAATTCTATGTTCATTATTTTTCGCAAAAATTTATTTTCAAGTGCCTTTAATTTAATATTTTTAACTATCCTTCAACTCTTTCTGGCTTATGTTAAGAATGTTACAACATTGGAATTGTAAATTTGTAATTTAGATTTACAACTTCATAACTCGGAGCTCTATATTTTATTTATGTGTTTATAGTTTGAAGTTTATAATTTTATTTTGGGAAAAAACACTTCTAGTGCAATCAAAATTGTTACCCAGATAGGTGAACTGCTCTGTTATGTTATTTTTTTATCAGTGGCGGCTCGTCATTAAGGGCAGAGGGGCCGGGTCCCACCAAAAATAATATGTAACATGTATTTATTATTTAATAAATTAAAATATAACCTAATCCAAAGTCATGATTTTCCCAAAAATATGTGTCTGGCCCAACCAAGAAAAAACGATAACGAGCCGCCACTGATTTTTACAATTTTAGATTCCAACGTGATAGATTGATTGATTAATTGAGTGATAGAACCATCATCATTGTACTTCGGTGAGTAACCATGTGTGCTCTTTCTTACATAGGAAGATCTCAGGTGCAGTGCACTAACTCCGTAGCACCGACGAGGGTCCTAATGAAAATTAAAATTTGATGAAGATATTGTTGTAGGAATTATTTTTTCTAATGAATTTTTCACGGGCAGCCGTTTTCCAGTCTGTTCTTCTCGATTTTGAATTGCCAAGAGTTCTTTCACGTGCTTTAAATAAACACGGGACATACGTTTTATCGTCCTTCGATAGGACTAGAAACTCGATATTACATACACTGTTATCCACTGTATCACCTATCTCATGTACCTTCATTATATTTGTCCTATTCTGGCTTATATTCAATCCATGTTAAGGCCAAGGAGTTTTTTTTTCTGTCGAGGGCATAAAGAAAACATCCTAACCTCTGGAACATTTTTAGGCTGGTAGACTCAGCTACATTGCCTAGCCTATCGGCCATTAAATCTTTACACGCTCTGTTTATCCCTTCTTCAGTCCTATACAGCCCTAAAGCTGTATTACACGCTCGTGTCCCTTCAGTCCTATACTGCCCTAAAAGCTGTATTACACGCTCGTGTCCCTTCAGTCCTACACTGCCCTAAAAGCTGTATTACAGGCAGTAACTGAAGATTTTTTTCAACAGTGCGCTATTTCATAAATCCGAATGTGCAGCATTAAGAGTTTTTATTCCTTTAAAATAAACTTCTCTGCTGAATTATGTTGTATCTGATTTTACTGGCCGATGCATGGAGAGAAAATGTATTGTTTTTAATGGGGAAGAAGCCGATTTTGAAGCAACGTGGCATGTTTCTTTAAGTGACTTTACAAATAGAATAAAACTAAATTCCTCGCCCGAGTGGTTACCGGGCCCCATGTTTGGGATGTAAAGAATAGAACCATTGTTACCTGCCACGCATGTCGTAAGAGGCGTCTAAGGAGGTTTGGCTGAAATCGGATGCACATGTCCTAAACGTGTAAAAGTCTATGCGTTTAGGGGCCTACCAAACCAATATGCAACGTATACACGTTCTTGGCAAAGATCAAACATATCACAAAGAGTGATTAAAATTGGTCGTAAAGAACGAACGCAAAGAAGAAGAAGAAGAAACTAAATTCCCCATGTGAAGAACGGGCAAATTGCTAGTATATATATATATATACAATGAAAAACACAAATACACAATGAATCTTCTTCTTCTTTTGTCGTCACACTGCTACCGGGTTGTTGCCCAATGAATCTTGCAAATAGTTTTTTTTAAATATTTTAATTTTCGCACTTGAGGTGATTTGTTAGATAATTGACAATGTTCGGGTGGTTTGTCAAGTGTCTTGCCACATTGTCAAAGTTAATTATCTATGACTTTGCACTGAATGCAATTTGTTGCTTAGGGAGTCAAGTAATCAATCTTCCTATTGATCTGACCTTTGATCTGTCTGGCTCAAAATGGCTACCAACTTTCTTAATTATGGGAAATATTTGCAATCGTTGTCTGGGGGATTGTGTAAGTGTGCTTAAACGTACACATTTATCAGACCAAAAGGGACTGAGCACATCTCTGTTCGCCATTATTGTAATCATATTGATTATAGTATCGCCCAGGTCATACCGGGGCCCGCTAGAGAAGCAAAGAATAGTACCACTGCGACCTACAAGGCATGTCGTAAGAGGCGACTGATACAGGACCTAGGGAAGCTATCTTAGTAAATAAAAAGCATCGTAATCGGATGTGCTGGTCTACGTGTAGGCGCATAACTGGCACAACGTTCAATCGCTCTTAGGCTCAGATCACATACAAATCACAAAGAGAGTGGTCGATATGGAGCGTTCGAAGAAGAAAAGATTAAAGAATGTTACTTTGAGTCAGGAGATAGCCCGACTGTACGTCGAGGAAACCAATACAACGGTAAGCAGGCTTTCACGCAAAAATCAATCAGAAGCGCCACACTTGGCGCCATGACTACGCCTAAATTCATATCGGGCGAATGAGGAAGAAGTAGAAGATTATATAGTTTGTTTAAAACATCGTTCGTGATGCAAGAATAGTTAAGGTTCGACTCGTGGCAATGAACAAGGGGCATATGTCGAGACTGATACAGAGGGCTAGGTGATTAACACAAGACAAGCGAGATTTCGATCAATCAGAACGACTTGTTGAAGTTATGGGATAGTAATTAATGAAGTGGTCGTTATGTGGGAATTGATGTGATACGATGTAAGGGAGATAAAGATGAGTGTAGAGGTGAAAATAGAGAGAATAGGGTGGTAAAAAATGTAGTAGTGGGGAAAATAAGGAAAATAACAATGTGACAGTGTAAGAATTAAGAGATGTAATACTGAGGTAGTATTAAGAATAAGGGAGAGAATGTGGTAGTGTCAAGAAAAAGGGATAGAATGTGGTAGTGTTGAGAATAAGGGGGATAACACCGACGTAGTTGAGATATAAGGGGATAACACTGAAGTAGTGTTGAGAATAAGGAGATAACACCGAAGTAATGTTAAGAATAAGTTGAATAACACTGAAGTGGTGTTGAGAATAAGGGGATAACACGGTAGTGTTAGAATGGAAAACGAGTAGTGTTGAGAATAAGGGAGATAACACTGAAGTAGTGTTGAGAATAAGGGGATAACACTGAAGTAGTGTTGAGAATAAGGAGTAATAATGTGTTAGTATTTATAATTAGGGTGCTAATAATGAAGTGGAAGAATAAGGTGGGAATGTGCTACATGAGAATTGGGAAGCAATATTGTCTAATATGTTGGAGAATTGGGGAAGGAATATGGTATGAGATTAATGTGATCCTTTTGAGAACAAGGTATGTAATAATGTTGTTATTTGACATTTTTCCTCTTTTCTGACTGTTAACTAGCAAGTGTTACACTGTGGAAACTTTAGCTCATCCCTAAGTCTTTTTTCAAAGAATTCTGTAACTTTTCGTAATGTATCTCCACGTCACTTGGTCATAAGCTAGTTTTTAACATTTGTTGGGATCGCAAGAAAAGTTCTTCATTGAAGCAGTTTTTCTTCTAGCGATCCAACCAAACCATGCATATCCTTCCACATCTACTAGTGAGACTGAGCACCTATAGGTCTGCACGGATTACTATAACGCCATTCTCTAACCAACACACATATTCATGCTAAGTGAAATCATCGAGAAGCAAATACACCAAAAAAACATAAGCAAAAACGAGTAAAAAACGAGGAAATTAACTCAAGAAATATATATCTTACATCCCTGTAAATGTATTATGTAAGCGGGAATGTTAAATTACATAGCAATTCTCATTAATTACTTCTACTGTCAAACCAGCGTTGTTTTACACTGCAAGAGCAGAGAAATCTGGCTTTTCTTCTCGATTTATAGTCAGATAATTTAGAAAATTTAGCTTATCTGGCACGACCTATATATTTTATTTATTATTTTATGCGCAGGAAAGTGGTTCAAGCAGTGGAAGAAACTGGAACGCACTTTTCTTATTTGGCTTGGAAATTTATTTTATCTGGCATGTGCCAAGCGATAGATAAAGCATGTTTCTAATTCTGGGATAACTTTGCCAGTTAGAAATCTCTGCCAATTCTAAATCCCACACCATTGGGAATTGATTTTGGTTTTTGTGAACGATTGAGTCGTGGATGTAAATATTAACTTGGTAAGTTGAATTTTTAAAGTTACTGATGTTAACAATGGGGTTAGCTGGTAGGTTACAGCATTTGCTGGAGTGCAAAAATCAAATGCTGTAACCTACCGGCTAACCCCATTGTTGAGGTACCCACAAATTTCACAGGCAGCTAAGCAACAGATGATCGACATCATTTTTATACCTACTTTGTGTTACCAGAGCCAAACATGGACAATGAGCAAGGCACAGTCACAAAAATAACTACATGTGAAATGCGTTGCCTGCGAAAAGTTGCCAACAACACCAGAAAAGACATTGCCACCAACATCAGCATAAGAAAGAAAGTTGGCACAGAACCTTGCTTGAATTACATTCAGAAACAAAGAATGAAGTGGTTTGGCCACTTAATAAGAATGTATCCAAACTCCACAGTATACAAAGTCTTCTACAACAGAACATCGGGAAAAAAGGCAAGAGGAAGACCACGAAAAAGATAGTTAGATGACATAGCAGAGTCCTGTGAAAGAGCAAAAATAACAATCACACAAGCCACCAGAACAGCGCAAGACAAAACCAGAAAACTAGATACTGGCAACAACCCGGTAGCAGTGGGACACTGAACAACCCGGTAGCAGTGTGAAGACACTGCAACAACCTGGAGCAGTGGAAGACACGGCAACAACCCGGTAGCAGTGGAAGACAGGGCAACAACCCGTAGCAGAAGACACTGGCAACAACCCAGCAGGTGACGACAAAGAAGAAGAAGAAACATGTATTCACCGGCAAAGAGATGAAGAGGAAGATCACGGAGACGATGGATTTATGATGTAATCAGTAGGTTGAACACGATGGCTATAGAGGCAGGACATCTGGCATATTAGAGAGCACTATTCCGAAGGACTGTTGGAGTGACAAATTCTGCTCAGGACAAGCTATTTGATGATGATGATGTATTTGATTAAGGTTTTGATTTCATAGAGTTCATTAGTAATTTAGAGTATTATTCAACTGCAGTTGTTGTATTTAGAGTGTCGTTCAGTTGCACTTGCTGTATTTACAGTGTTGTTCAGTTGCAGTTGGTTTATTTATTATAGTGTTGTTCAATTGTAGTTGTTGTATTTAGAGTTTTGTTCAGTTGCACTTGCTGCATTTAGAGTGTTTGTTCAGTTGCACTTACTGTATTTAGAGTGTCGTTCAGTTGCACTTGCTGTATTTATAGTGTTGTTCAGTTGCAGTTGTATTTAGAGTGTTGTTCAGTTGCAGTTATTGTATTTAGAGTGTTGTTAAACTGCAGTTGTTGTATTGTTTGTATTCATAAATGTATTATCAGACTAGGATGGTCGGAGAGAGTTGCAAACACAGATGTGTGGATAAGGACATGATAGGAATCTATGATCATCCAAGTTAAAGCAGAAATTTGTGATGGATCGGGCTACCTACGGAAGACACAGTCAAATGTCACTAGACAAGCACTTGAGTGAAGCCCGCAAGGAAAATGGATAAGGGGACGTCCTAAACAGTTCTGGAGACGGAGTCATCTTTAGTAATATGAATTGATGTTACCGCTTTTTAGAGCGGTGTAGGGTACATGAGCCTGAGAAATTTAATGACCGATTTTCTAGTACAGTCAACGCAAACCTGTTCAGGTTATAGCTTTTTTTTATGTCCCCGACATAAGAACCCTTCATTGGTCTTACCTCGGATCGAACCGGATCTCCCGAATGGGAGCCATCGCACTAATGCATTCAACCAGACACTCCTCATGGTGACCCCATTATATCTCATCAGTGGCGGTTCGTCATTAGGGGCCAGAGGGGCCGGGCCCCACCAAAATTAAGGTGTAACGTGTACTTATTATTTTATACATTAAAATATATCCTAACCGAAACCATGATTTTTCCGAAAATATCTGTCTGGCCCCACCAACAAAAATGATCACGAGCCGCCACTGCATCTCATTATCCCACTTGACATAGAATATGCATACAAAAACCAGTGGCTGTAGAATCTTCCCTATGTAGACATTTCTCAACGAGAAATGCATAAATGGTGGCATTCTTGTTGATACGGATGCCGGGTTGGTTACTCGATATTTGCGAAGCTAATTGTCTTTCACGGCTCGTTGTAGTAGTGGGAGAGTTGTTAGGTAATAGAGAACGGTGACCACAAGCAGCGTGACTTTGGAAGTTTCTGCCGTGACCAAGGCAATGGCCTGGCTGCAGTCGCAGACTGCACTCTCATGTCTGTATTCTTATTGGCTCAATGAGCATGTCCAGGAAGACCCATGCGTGTTATGTGCGCTGGCAAGTGTCTGCATAGAATGCTGACGTAGAGTAACGAGAAAACCAATTTAGAAATGAAATCAGGAAAAAGTAGATACAACATCAATACTGAGCTTCATCAAGCAACAACAAATTAAATGGTTCGGCCATTCCCTAGAGGTATCTAAAGTGACGGGGTTAAGACGTTTGCCTGTTGTTCTAACGGTTGTTTTCGAATCGGAACGAGCAATATGTCTATTTTTCAAATAGATTCTTGAATTGTTGATGGAGCTACGGAGTTTGCTTGTTTAAACTTCGGTAGATGGCGTGAAATTTCTGAAGTGGTGCCAATGGGAAATCTGGGTGCAATGAAGTCAATTCTTCGCTTTTGGACCGTCTTCTTATGATCTTCCTATCAAGGACCAGACTTTACCGTTAATACATTGTTTTAATCAAGCATTGCCTCCTGCCCAGCGTGTTCGTAAAGCGAAAGCGCGTTGGACGACGGTGACAAGCTCCCTGTGAGTGCGGTTCAATTTCGTTGGCTGTCAGAAAAGCCGCAGATTCTCCAGATTTACGGTGTTCGTGGCACCTCTTCTTCTTCTTCTTTGCGTTCGTCCTTTACGACCAATTTTAATCACTCTTTGTGATATGTTTGATCTTTGCCAAGAACGTATATACGTTGCATATTGGTTTGATAGGCCCCTAAACGCATAGACTTCTACACGCTTAGGACACATGCATCCGATTTCAGCCAAACCTCCTTAGTCGCCTCTTACGACATGCGTGGCAGGTAACAGTGGTTCTATTCTTTACCCAAATTTGGGCCCCGGTAACCACTCGGGCGGTTCGTGGCACCGAATCAAGGGTTACGATATCCATGGCACCGAATGGAATAGCTGAAAGCTCAGGTGCTTCTGGATCGAAAATTTTTTTTTTAAATCTAGCATTAAACAAAGTTTCATGTGTTGACTTAAGAATGTAGTCTAATTAGGTCAAATTCAAACAGATATGTACAGTAACCTAGAATAGATATTATACGTTTGACCTATGAAAAAAATGCATGAACAGATGGGTCATATGGAACACTGGAATAAGAAACGTCTGTAGACATATGGCTGACCCAAATAAACAAAGACAGAATGACCTTCATTCTAAATATAGATTATAGCTTTTATTTATATATTTACTTCCCAACACTTATCATTAATAATGAGATATATAATTGTTTGGTTTATGTCTCATTTATCTATGTTCCTCGTGGAGCATAGGGTCTCAACAGTTGTTAGCCACCTTTTCCGGTCTCTTGCTGTTTTCTTTATGTCTTCCCAGGATCGTCCAGCCTTCTTCAGTTCTTCAAGGAGACTTCTTCTTTGCGGCCGCTATTTTGATGGTTATACCGTTATACCGTTATGATGAAGTCGACTGTTTTCTGAAGCTCATCTCTGGTGCCATGTAGTTTTGAATGTAGTGTTGTGTTGTAGTGCCAGCATTCCTTTCTAGGGAGGACATACAGGGACCAGTCCTACAGTCTTATAATGAAGTTGACTGTTGTCTGGAGCTTATCTCTGGTGCCATGTAGTTTTGAATGTAGTGTTGTGTTGTAGGGCCAGCATTCCCATGGTGGGTTCAGAAGAAGTTCGGGGTGTTCAGGCGATCAGGGATCGGTGGCTCCTTAAAGAAGAAATTAATAATAAATATTTTAATATAAATTATTTTCTTGATTTTGCGATGGAATAATCATTTAAAATTTGAATTCTGCATTTTAATTCATCTTATGCCCGTCTTACAATATACATTTTTTCATCAATTTTCTATTTGATGTATATAATCATTTGAAAATTGACCATGTATGGCTGAAATATATTCATTTTGTATGTCAAAGTGAAAATAGAGCATGTATATATAGGGAAGGGAGGGGTGGAAAACTGTTATAATGGGGAGAGGTCGTTATAAAGTTTATGTCGTGCAAAGTGGGCGGTGGCCGAAAAGTTGGAAATCTATTGTTTAACTCTTACAAGCATAGTGTCCACTGTATTAGTGTCCACTGTATTAGGACAACTGCTATTTGTTCATTTCACATCTACAATGCATGTTTCGTGACCTCTGACTCATAAAATCTACTACTAAAGACTTACTGTGTGCGGTGTTTCTATTGACATAGTGGTAAATTAACTATAAAAAAAGTTCGTTCCAAAATTCGTGATTACACCAAGGTTTAATTTGTACGAAAATCTACCTGATGCATACCAGTGATTTTTGCATGCAGTCTTATATATCTCACGACCTTACGAATCCATGTTTAACTAATTGGTAGGTAGATTGGTTGATGCAAAAACGTTTTTGTTATATAATTTTGCATAAGCACAACAAAATGATCATCAAAGTTTAGAACTTACAGTAATACACAAAATGGTGGTGAATGATTGCAAAGGCGTATTCTTATTACATATTATAAAAAGAAAGGTCACATAGTGAACAAATGATACCTTCCACTTCTATAAATGAAAGTAAATGTTGCGTACATACGCCAATGGCAGTCGGTAGGAAGCATTGTGAACTGATTAATTCCACGGGATTCCCGATTTCGACTCGCACTGAATTGCATGTGGAACACGGAAATGCTTAGTTATAGACAAACTTGACAATCGTACTGTAAAATTTCGACATGTATACCATATCAACATCGCTGTAATTTTAGTAATAACATATAATAAAATCTTACAGAACTAAATGTTTGGGTGGGCAAAAAATACTTTTGGAAGGTCGTCACTGTTACCTAAATAAAAATGCAAAAATCAAGAATTTCTGTCAAGTGGATGATTTTATATCGGCCGGTAAAGATGATCACGAATTTTGGAACGAACTTATAGTACTTCTGATGTGTAGTCAAGATGGCGGGCAAGATGATATCCATTCCAAAAATGCATGCATTGAAAGGGTTAGGATAGTCCAGTCTTCTTCAGTTCCTCAAGAAGACTCCGTCTCCAGGTTTAGTTAGGACGTCTTCGTTTCCGATTCCAATGCGGATTCCATTTAATTGTTTGTCTAGTGACACCTGACTATAACTTCGGTATGTCCTAGCAGTCGCTTTTTTCTCCTCCTACCCTTGTTCATCATGTAATTCTTCTCTGTTCTTATCCACAGATCTGTGTTTGACCCTCTGTCATACCATCTCATCTCGTTCGTACTATCCCCAGCGTCCTTCTCTGATTCACATCATCTGTACCATCGTCGCGTCCTTCAACTCTTACCATCTGCCATCTCTCCATTACCATCTCGTACCATCTCTTTGTACCATCTCCGTCCTTCTCGTCCATCTCTTACCATCTCGTACCATCTCTTACCATCTCGTACCATCTCGTACCATCTCACGTCCTTCTCGTCCCATCTCTTACCATCTCTTACCATCTCTTACCATCTCTTACCATCTCGTACCATCTCACAAGTCACCTTGATATTTTTCCAGCGATCCCTGATTTTAGTGAGATCGAGTTCCTAGTCCTATCAGAGACGGACGATAAAACGTAGGTCCCGTGTTCAATTTGAGCACGTAAAAGAACCCTTGGCAGTTCAAAATCGAGAAGAGCAGGCTGGAAAGCCACTGCCGGGTAAAATTGCATTAGAAAAGATTAAAAATTAAATTCCTACAAAATATTTAAAACCCTTTTCTGAATAACATCAGCGACCTCACCGATGCTACTGAGTTCGTGCACTGCAGCTGAGATCTTCCAGTGTAAAAAAAGGAGATCCGAGCACAAATGGTCACTCACCAAAGTGCAATGATGATGCATCAATCAATCAATCAATCAATCAATCAATCAATCAATCAATCAATCATGTATAAGGAATTAACAACCTTGTTTTTTTAATGTGTTTTTAATTTGTAAAACATATGAAATGGTTCCTGCTTGTTATTAAAAAAAAATATTCGGTATTTAACAATACGGAAATGCAGGAGTCACGTGGGCTACTAGACTTTTATCGGAATGTCCATTTGAACTGAACGGACTTCTGACTGTAGGGGGTTCTGGGAGATCAAACAAAATAATTGACAGAATAAGCAGAGGCAGAATGCACTTATAACGATGCTGTCTTTATGCTTGATTTAAATGTATTTTAAAAGGGGTTTATAGCCTAACTATTGACTTATTAGCACCAAGTTTTACCCAATAAATCTCGGTCCCTCTCCGCAGATATGGCGTGCCACCTGCCGAGAATATTGTACTAGATACGATTTCCGTAGCTCTGCAACAATCTTGGGAAGGGGAGGGGTGGGGGGGAGGGAGGACTATGAAGAAATGCATTCGTGAACAGAACGACGGATCAAACCGACAACCTTTGGAACTCAAGGCTCCCGTGTGTTGCCGGCGCTCGCAAGGGAGTAAAGAATAGTAATCTTCGACACTACAAGGCATGTCGTAAGAGGCGACTTAGTTAGGATCCTAGGGAAGCTACCCTAGTAAATAAAAATCATCACATAAATGGGATGTTCTGGCCTACTTGTAAGCTTATAACTAGAACAAAACTAGAACAACGTACAATCGTTTTTAGGGTCAGATGACATACAGATGACATCCAGTTTGGTTTAACAGTTGACATAGAGATTGAAGAAGATGCAGGAAGATGAAATGCTGATGTCAGCTTCTGTGGGGACACATCAGATGTAACATAAGATACATACATGTGTTCATACAGATGACAAAGAGTGGTTTAACAAGTGATCGATATAGAGCATTTGAACAAGAAGAAGAAGGATGCAATACTCTGTGTTGGGCAGTCTTCAGCTTCTGTGTGGACACAGTCGTGATTCTCGTAACAAGTAAACGTGTGTCCTGTGTTCAGGTTGAGCAGGTAAAAGAACCCTTAGCAGTTCAAAATTGAGAAGAACAGGCTGGAAAGGCAGCTGCTCGGGAAAAATTCATTTAAAAGATTTTAAATTAATAATTCCTACAAAATATTTTCCCGACCCTCGCCGGTGCTACGGAGTTTTGCACTGCCACCGAGATTTTCCTGTGTGAGAAAGTTTTTGGGGCACACATTGTTACACACTAAAATTCAATGATGATGATTCTATCAATCAATCAATCAATCAATATCAGGGTTATTCCTTTCCAGTTGTTACAATTTTGTTAATCCAAAGTACTGCAACATGCAAATCTGTCTTCCGTGATGGGCATGCTCAGCAATAGGCGACTAAGATGGTTGGGACATGTGAGAAGAATGGAAACTTGTCGCATACCAAAAAAATGTTGTTCTGTGAACTTTCGGAGGGGAAGAGGCACCAGGGCAGACTACTGCTCAGATATAAAAATGTCTGCAAAGCCTCAATGAAAACTTTTTTAGGTCCCAGCACATGGGAAAACTAGCTGATGACAGAGTTGTGTGGAAAGCCAAATTGCGAAAGGCGCTGATTCTTTTGAGAAGAGACTTATGTATGCACTGAACGACAAGAGAGAAAAGTGAAAACTCAGAAGTTATCACAGTAAAACACTTGCCAATTGACCATCTGTAAAGTTGTCACAGTAAAACACTTGCCAACTGACCATCTGTAAAGTTATCACAGTAAAACACTTGCCAATTGACCGTCTGTAAAGTTGTCACAGTAAAACACTTGCCAATTGACCATCTGTAAAGTTGTCACAGTAAAACACTTGCCAACTTTACCATCTGTAAAGTTGTCACAGTAAAACACTTGCCAATTGACCATCTGTAAAGTTGTCACAGTAAAACACTTGCCAATTGACCATCTGTAAAGTTGTCACAGTAAAACACTTGCCAATTGACCATCTGTAAAGTTGTCACAGTAAAACACTTGCTAATTGACCGTCTGTAAAGTTGTCACAGTAAAACACTTGCCAATTGACCATCTGTAAAGTTGTCACAGTAAAACACTTGCCAATTGACCTCTGTAAAGTTGTCACAGTAAAACACTTGCCAATTGACCATCTGTAAAGTTATCACAGTAAAACACTTGCCAATTGACCATCTGTAAAGTTGTCACAGTAAAACACTTGCCAATTGACCATCTGTAAAGTTGTCACAGTAAAACACTTGCCAATTGACCATCTGTAAAGTTGTCACAGTAAAACACTTGCCAATTGACCATCTGTAAAGTTGTCACAGTAAAACACTTGCCAATTGACCATCTGTAAAGTTGTCACAGTAAAACACTTGCCAATTGACCATCTGTAAAGTTATCACAGTAAAACACTTGCCAATTGACCATCTGTAAAGTTATCACAGTAAAACACTTGCCAATTGACCATCTGTAAAGTTATCACAGTAAAACACTTGCCAATTGACCATCTGTAAAGTTGTCACAGTAAAACACTTGCCAATTGACCATCTGTAATGTTGTCACAGTAAAACACTTGCCAATTGACCTCTGTAAAGTTGTCACAGTAAAACACTTGCCAATTGACCGTCTGTAAAGTTGTCACAGTAAAACACTTGCCAATTGACCGTCTGTAAAGTTGTCACAGTAAAGCACTTGCCAATTGACCGTCTGTAAAGAGAAAAAAGGTCATATAATCCAAAGAGTGGTTTAACAAATGGTCGATATGAAGCATTCGAGAAAAAAAAAAAGAAGAAGCAACAGAAGGCAAAGGCTGAAACACTTAACCACAGAGGCCCAACTGAAATAAAGTGAAGATTAAAATCAATGAATGGGAAATATGAAAGGTTTGAAACATTGAAGAAACCAATCGATAAATCAATAACTGGTTCCTGTAGGCGTATTAGTGAGAGTTGACAAGTTTTGTGTGTATGTTTTCTCTGCTACCATCTGTCTTGTTGTCTCTGTCTTCATATGTCTGTCATCTTTTGCAGCAGGGCTATCACATCGTACAGTAATAATAATAGTAATAATTCCTCTAGTACCGTTATACGTTACATAGGGCCTACATGCAATTTCTCCATATCGTTCTATCCTGAGCAACTCGCTCAATCTGCTCCATGGAACTGAGACCGATATTTCTTCCCTCTCTCAGCAAAGTTCGTTTCAGGATCTCCTGAGATCTATTGATAATATCTATCTATATTCCTATGTCTCGTCAGAACTCATCCTATGAGAAGAGCGTATCTCTTTGTCTTTCTGTCTGTCCGCCTCCCTATGTCTGTCTGTTATCCCATCGTTATGTTATCCCTGTCCGTTTCTCCATACTTTCTCCTGACCATGTTTCTTTTCTCTCTCTCGCTCTCTCTCTCCCTAACTATTTGCTTTTCTTCATTCAGGTACTTTTATTGGTATACGATTTCCCCATATCTAACAGTTATAGAAATCTTCATGTCTAACAGTTATAGAAATCTTCATGTCTAACAGTTATATAACTCTCCATGTCTAACAGTTATATAACTCTCCATATCTAACAGTTATAGAAATCTTCAGTCCAGTTATATAAATCACATGTCTAACAGTTATATAACTCCCATGTCTAACAGTTATATAACTCTCCATATCTAACAGTTATATAACTCTCCATATCTAACAGTTATATAACTCTCCATATCTAACAGTTATATAACTCTCCATATCTAACAGTTATATAACTCTCCATATCTAACAGTTATATAACTCTCCATATCTAACAGTTATATAACTCCCATATCTAACAGTTATATAACTCTCCATATCTAACAGTTATATAACTCCCATATCTAACAGTTATATAACTCCCATGTCTAACAGTTATATAAATCTCCATGTCTAACAGTTATAGAAATCTTCATGTCTAACAGTTATATAACTCTCCATATCTAACAGTTATATAACTCCCCATGTCTAACAGTTATATAAATCTCCATGTCTAACAGTTATAGAAATCTTCATGTCTAACAGTTATATAAATCTCCATGTCTAACAGTTATAGAAATCTCCATATCCAACAGTTATATAAATCTCTATGTCTAACAGTTATATAAATCTCCATATCTAACAGTTATATAAATCTCCATATCTAACAGTTATATAACCTCCCATGTCTAACAGTTATATAAATCTCCATGTCTAACAGTTATAGAAATCTCCATGTCTAACAGTTATATAAATCTCCATGTCTAACAGTTATATAAATCTTCATGTCTAACAGTTATAGAAATCTCCATATCCAACAGTTATATAAATCTCCATATCTAACAGTTATATAAATCTTCATATCTAACAGTTATATAAATCACCATGTCTAACAGTTATATAATCTCATATCTAACAGTTATATAACTCTCCCATATCTAACAGTTATATAAATCTCCATATCTAACAGTTATAGAAATCTCCATATCTAACAGTTATATAAATCTCCATATCTAACAGTTATATAACTCTCCATGTCTAACAGTTATAGAAATCTCCATATCTAACAGTTATATAACTCTCCATGTCTAACAGTTGTATAAATCTCCATATCTAACAGTTATATAAATCTCCATATCTAACAGTTATATAACTCTCCATGTCTAACAGTTATATAAATCTCCATGTCTAACAGTTATATAAATCTCCATATCTAACAGTTATATAACTCCCCATGTCTAACAGTTATATAACTCACCATATCTAACAGTTATAGAAATCTCCATGTCTAACAGTTATATAACTCTCCCCATATCTAACAGTTATATAACTCACCATGTCTAACCGTTATATAACTCCCCTACCTAGCAACTACATCTTTCCCCTGTCTAACACTATATACATTTTTTTCTCGAATTTTCCCACTAGACATCTTTTTCCTGTAGATGCTAGTTCTCCCATTCATCTGTAAGCTTTCTACGCAAAAGTGTGTCAATTAATTAGTCTGTTTATCTGTTTGCTTCTACGTTTATCAATCTTCAAATATTACCCCACCCCACCTTCCCTCCCCCTTCCCCTCCTTAATCCCTCAGGCTTAGCGCTTATAACTCACAAACAAACATTGCATAATTAACTGTCCAAAATAAAAAAAAATACAAACAAATTCCAGAACGTTCTCATAAAGCCGTTTCACCTTTCACATTTGAACTATTTCTCCATTTCTAACCGAATTTTCGTAGTAGTAGCGTACGTACCACGTTTGTTATCATCATAGACGATATAAAACCCAAGCTACGGTAAGCTAACGGTGACTGCATTAGAAATTCTGGTATCCACGAATCTGGCGTGGACTTGTATCTAATGTGATGAGGAGATATCGAGGGCCTGGCGCGTTGCGAGAGCTATTACCAGTAGTAATATGCGTGACAAAACTTTCAACTCTATAGACGGGACTAAACTTTTCAACGTGATTGGTGTTATTCTACGGATTAGATAAATATATGTGTTTAATTGTCATGGAGTTTATGTTCATACAAGAATAGTATGATAACATCTGATAAACGAAGCAGGTTAGATAGAAAATATTTCTGCAAGTTTGGTTTGTTTCGCAATTTTTATTCTAACAATTTATTTGTTTACATATTTCAAACCGTTTATTTATTTTTTAAAATCTCTATTTACTTGTTTAAGTAAAGGTAGTTTTGAGTAACAATATATATATATATATGGCCTTTTTCGTCTTTACAGACGGTTAATTGGCAAGTGTTTTACTATGACAACTTCTGAGTTTTCGCTTGTTTCTCTTGTCTCAGCTCCTCTTTAAGTCTATTTTCAGAAGATTCTTCACCTTTGCGTAATATTGTTTTCCACATTATTTGGTCATTAGCTAGTTTTTGCTATTTGTAGGGACAGACAGAAAAGTTATTCATTGAGGCTTTGCAGACATCTTTATATCTGAGCAGTGGTCTGCCTTGGTGCTTCTTTCCTTCGACAGTTCACAGAACAATATTTGTTTTGGTATGTGGCATTTGGTATTGTCTATTTTCTCAATGCCCTAGCTATCTAAGTCTTCTACTGCTGAGCATGCCCATGATGGAAGGTAAGTTTGGATATTGCAGTACTTCAGAGTTAGTTATCGTATCGTACCACCTGATGTTCATAATCTTGCGGACTTCCTCTTAAAACTTTCCATATCGACCACTTGTTAACCACACCTTGTGATCTGTATGTGATCCGAGCCTAAGCGCAGTTGTACGTTGCGCCAGTTATGTACCTACAAGTAGGTCAGCACATTCGACTTCTTCGACTGTTTTTATTGACTAAGGTAGCTTCACTACGCCTCTACATCAATCGCCTCTTACGACATGCCTGTAGATCGCAGTGTTACTATTATTTGCTCCCATTGAGAGCCATGGCAGCACACGTGCAATGTTGCGGACAATTTATAAGATAATATAATATATCAGGGATTTAAATAGTATGTGCCGTTTCAAAACAATCCTATCTGTTCTTTACGAACAAAATTAGAATTAACCTATTTTGTCTTGATTGTCCACTCTTGCCGTTAAGCGTAGGGATGTGATCTTTAACTTGCGTTCTAGGGCCAGAGGAGTCACCCTTGTTTTGTTAGATCCGTGTTTGTGTAGACTTCTTATCATAACCACATTTGCAGTGAAGCGTCATGGGGAGATTTAGTTTTTCTATCTTGTGCCAGGTGTGTTGCGCTTGACGTTGCTAGTTCATGCTTTCGCAGGGACTATGAGATGTTATCTATCCATCGTGTTCTTGGTCTGCCTCGTCATCTGCGCCTGAGTGTCAATTGTTGTAGGCACGTGATGGTAGTGTTTATGTAGTGTGGTCTCGATATTGTATATCCATCTTTTTCTTGGTCTTCCATTGGCTCTAGTACATGATCTCTATTGATTGTATGCTGTTATTGGTGGTTGATTGTATTCATTCTCATTAAATGTCCAAACCACTGCATTTGTTGTCTTTCGATTTATTCGATGCATGAAGTTATGCCCACTCTGCTTCTGATGTCCTCATTTCGTAGACTATCTTTCCTGATGACTCCCACTGCCTTCCTCAAGCATTTCACTGCGTCTAGAATTAATCAAGTAAGCAAAATCTCTATCTCCCTGGGCAAACCCAGAGCCAACTATAAACTTATGGGCCTTCGGACTCAAGTAAGAATTATGGGAAATCAGACCACAACTACACCACGTGATCTCGCATTCCAGTATTGGTGTATATAGACGAATTCATTTTAAAATCAACACAAAATGCTAAATCGAAGGTATATTATCCAACAAGTTAAGTTTAACAATAAGGAATATCAATATTATGAATATTTTCACCAATAAATAACCATAGACTCACAGAATTGAGTAAAATTGCAAAAATCTTGCAGTGTTCTATCAAACATCTGTAATGTCCAGCCCCCTTTTCTGATCTAGGTCAGGGAATACCCGATCAGTTGTCTGGCCTAGATATCTAGAGTTGGCTGGGGCAAACCCCTCTCTTAATAAGATTGGTATTATTTATCAGGAAGTCCCTAATACTTGTTACTTCTTCTCTAGACTTATGTTAGTTTTATAATTTACTTATTCATTTTGCTGACTTATGTGATACCATACTTACATCTATTTGTCCTAAATTGATAATTTATTAAGTATCACCGCAGCTTCCCCTCGGTTTTCTTCAAATCTATTCTGATCCGCTTTGACCATGTCAGATTTGTAGGTTTCCATACATCGTCTTCTACTGCCCCTTTCAGTTCCCAACGGAGCAAAGGTCTTTAACAAACTTCTTCGCTTGTCTGCCCAGCGTGTTAGTAGCACGTTGGACGACAGATGACAAGCTCCATGTGAATGCGGGTTCAATTCCGCGGGCTGGCAGAAAAAGCCACAAGTTCTCCAGATTTACGGTGTTCGTGGCACCAAACCGAAGGGTTACGATGTCCATGGCACCGAGCCGAAGAGCTGAAAGCTCAAGTGCTTCTGGATCAAGAAAAAAACTGAAAAAACTTCTTCCAGCTCTTCCTCTTTCTTGCCATCCTCCTTCTTGCCATCCCTTCCTTTTCTTGCCATCCCTTCCTCTCTCTTGCCATCCCTTCCTCTTTCTTGCCATCCCTTCCTCTTTCTTGCCATCCCATCCTCTTTCTTGCCATCCCTTCCTCTTTCTTGCCATCCCATCCTCTTTCTTGCCATCCCATCCTCTTTCTTGCCATCCCTTCCTCTTTCTTGCCATCCCTTCCAATTCTTTCCATGCCTTATATATACTTTTAATATCAGTCTCCATAGAACTTGTTAAGTGTCTATTTAATTATCATATTCTTTGGCCTCTCTGCTCTCCCTGGGATTCCTAAAAAAACCGACTTATTTTCTTGTCCCTTTAAGAGATGAATCATGCGTATACCTGGGAAGCAATGTAAACAAAGATGGAGGAACAGATAGAGGTGCCAGAATAAGAATACAAAACGTAAGACGAGCTTTCATCGCATGAGAAAATTTATGAAAGCGTACAAAAATGAAATCTAGAAACATAATTGTAATGTTTAGCTCCAATGTTAAAGCAGTTTTCCTGTCTTCTTCTGCTTCTTCTTTTTCTCTTTCATGATTTACTTCTTTATAGAAGTGATGGGGAGAAGGGGGTGTATTAATCGTTTGTGTGCTCGTTTTAAGGCACTTTGTAAGCTGTTACTCATTTTGTTATGGCTGTTCTTGATGCCGTCGCTCAATCTTTTGCGTGGCTTTCCTCTTGTTCTATACTTGTATACTTTTTGTCAGTGTGACTTTCATGGGTAGACGATACCAGGGCATTCTTGTTAGGTGTCCAAACCAGTGGCGGCTCTTGATCCTTTTTGTTGGTGGGGCCAGACTCAAATTTTCGTGGAAAATCATGGTTTTGGGTTAGGTTATATTTTAATTTATTAACTAATAAATACACGTTACACATTATTTTCGGTGGGACCCGGCCCCACTGGCCCATAGTGACGAGCCGCCACTGATTCAAACTATTTAATCTGTTATTCTTTTATGAATTTCTTTTACGAGCATTTTCTATTCTTCTTCATCTTCTTTTGTCGTCACACTGTTAAGAGTTGTTGTCCAGTGTCGTGGTTTTCTGTTTTTTTCTTGCGCTGTTCTGGTGGCTTGGGTGATTGTTATTTTTGCTCTTTGACAGGATTCTGCTACACCATCTAACCATCTTTTTCGTGGTCTTTCTCTCGCCTTCTTTCCTGATATTCTGTTGTAGAAGACTCTATTTGCTGTGGAGTTTGGATGCATTCTTATTGAGTGGTCAAACCACTTCATTCTTTGTTTCTCAATGTAATTCAATCAAGGTTCTGTGTCTACTTTCTTTCTTATGCTGATGTTGTTGAGTGTCTTTTCTGGTGTTGTTGGTAACTTTTCGCAGGCACCGCATTTCACGACAGCTGGAACCAGAGATAAGAAGAAGAAGGTGGTGATGGATAGGACACACACTGAGGAAACCCCTTACCAGGATCACGAGACAGGCTCTCTGATGGAACCCCAGGGCAATAGAGGTAGGGGAAGACCCAGGAGCACCTGGAGACGGCAGTTGGAGGAATGCAAGAAAATGGGGAGAGATTGAAGAGATCTGGAAAAGGTGGCCTTGAATAGATAGACGGGATTGGAAGGCCTTGATTGCGGACCTATGCTTCCCTTAAGGCGGAGGGTGAAGAAAAAGAATACACATTTCACATGTAGTTATTTTTTGCGACTGCGCTTTGCTCATTGTCCATGTTTGACACTGGTAATATCTTTTATACAGAATACACACCACTTTTACATAATGTCTATTGTCCATGTTTCACATCCATAAAGCTGGATTGTGTATAATATAAACAATCAGATTGACAAGGCATTCATTTTCTCATGTTGCACATTTATAACTCAACATTTCGTGAAATATATAACGTTTCAGACTTGCTGGACACTCTGTCTCATTCCTATTGTCCATGCTTCCCATCCATACAAGTATATTGATTACACTACGCAATTTTTCTTACGATATCTTCCTTTGTCACCGCTTCATATTAATGAATAATCATTTTGTTGAATATAATACTGCAGACTTATAACCTCGCTTCCATTGTCCATGTTTGGCTACAATAAAACAGGATTTTATTCAAAATAATATTCTAGCTGCAATCAACGTTTGCATTCTTCTATTTCCATTGACTCGTTTCTTAGTAAGCTTATTCATGTATTTGTTATAGGAAACTTTATATATAATATTGTGATATTTCTCATCCCTGTTTTCTCTCGTCAACACAAATATTTGTCTTTTATCTAGTAAAAGTTAATTGCATATCCTTTACAGGACTTTGCGAATCAACCACAGCTTTTAACGCTGTTTGTGATTTTTCTAGGCATTATTAACATTCAGTAGTTTGCCATTGCTTTCTGTACAGGTGGTGCCTCGTCCTTTGTAAAATCACGTGAAACAATTTGCAACCAAATTGTACGCAGCGTGATTCGAACCCAGAACGTCTGGGTTAATAGACCGAGTCACTATCCCCTAGGCCACAGACGCCACTTTCTTTTATCTATTACGCAAGATTATTTTCTATTTCTTATAGAAGATTTCTATTATTTATTCTGAAGACGAGCGTCTGGTTGAATGGATTAGAGCGCGCGGTCACATTCGGGAGACCCGGGTTCGAACCCCGGTAAGGTAATGAATTTTTTTTTTCTGTCGTGGACATTGAGAAATATCCTAACATGAACAGTTTTACGGTGACTGAACTAGCTATGCCACCATTAAATTTCTCAAGCTCATGCTTCTCCCCTTCACCACCTCCCATCCTACACTGTCCTAAAAAGTGGTAAAACAGGCAGTAAAGATGGTTTTATTATACAATTTTGTGTGTGTTATAATTACTTTCAAATTAATTATTTTTCTGTTTCAAGTAGATTTAACGACATTTTTTCCTTTAGACAACAGAAATAGTTGTCATCATCAAATAGATTGTTGTTCTGAGCAGAACTTTGCCACCCCAACAGTCCTACGGAATTTCTCTCTCTTATAGGCCAGATGTTCTGCCTCTGCAGCCGTCATGTTCAAACCATCAGTTATATCCTGAATCCATCTTCTCCGTGGTCTTCCTCTTCTTCTCTTTGCTGGTATGCCTCCTTCCATGATGGTCTTCTCCAGCCCTTCATGTCTTTTTATATGTCCAAAATATCTCAATTTTCTCTTTCTTATTTATAGCATCAGCCAGTTTTATTTGATTTTGTGTTCTTTCTGTATAGATCTATTTGTTCTCGTCTCTGTCCAAGATATACGGAGAACTCTTCTGTAACACTTATATTCAAAAGCACATATTTTTTTTTTCACTGCCTTGTTAAATGTCCATGCTTCACACCCATACGTTGCCACTGGGAATATGCATGCTCGTAGTATTCTGAAATAATTGTACAGAAAGTATATCATTGAGAGATTTCAAGAGGTAATGTCGATGTTTATACATTCATTGTTATTATTTTGACTGGGCTTGCAAGGGGAGCAAAGAATAGTAGCACTGCGACCTACAGGTCATGTTGCAAGAGGCGACTGAGGTAGGGGTCTAGGGAAGCTACTCACGAAAATAAAAATCGTCGCAAAAATCGGTTACTTGTAGGAACATAACTTGCGCAACATTCGCTCTTACGCTCAGATCATGTACAAATCACAAAGAGTGGTTGAAGAAGTTGTTGATATGGAATGTTCGAAGAAGAAGAAGAATCAATCAATCAATCAGTCACTCAATCAATCAGAACATGAAACCTGGCAGTGGTAAATGACTTGTTCATTCATAAGAACTCCGACGTGCTCACACGGAACTTATTTAATTTTAGCACAACGTTGAAAAGCTTTCTTAGCTTATGCATTCAGTTATACTTGTTTGCATTCAAACTTATGCTTTCTGATCTCAATATTTGTTCTTCTGCGTTCTCACTAAATTGGGATTTCGGATTTTTTTCTAATAAAGCCAGCCGTCAGCCCCAGATTATACAGTTTGTCTTCTGCGTTCTCACTAGATTGGGATTTCAGATTCTCTAATAAAGGCAACAGTCTGCCTCAGATTATCAGCCACTCCATACAGTTTGTCTTGGACGCTAGTGTAAGTGGACCACCTCTTTCTTCTCGTCTGCATACTGGGGGTAGTTCTGTAGGATATAATTCCTATGATTTCTGCTTCCCCGTTTGTGCCGACCTCTTCCTGCAGTGAGTTTTGGCCACCCTCGTGATGGTAGGTCTGACATTCTTACTGCGTGTCTAAATCTCCTAGGCAGATTGGCGACCGTAGAATCCGTTATCCCATTTCTCATTGTGAGTGGTCGTTGAACCATGTTATGGGCCTTACGGCCTTGTGCATCCGTTTTCTGCAAGTATTTGTTTCGGGTTAGCATTCCTAGCGAACAAATGCATCCGATTTCAGTCAAACCCCTTAGTCGCTCCTTACGACATGCGTGGTAGGTAACAGTGGTTCTATTCTTTACACCCCAAATTTGGGTCCCGGTAACTACTCGGGTGATCTCAATATTTAACAATGGCGAAACACGTTATAACAAAGTACTGTACTTTTACAAACTACGAAAAACAATAAAAATACACTACAACGTTTCAACCAAATAGCCTTTATCAGTGTGTCTGTGGCTATGTGGTTAAGCCCTTTGCCTTGTGAGTCGAAGGTCGTGAGTTCGAATCCAGACGTGCCGTTCTGTTCACTGGTGCTTTTTTTCCAGAGACCCCTAGGATTGTTGCTAAAGCTACGGAGTTCGTGCTTTGTGCAATACTCTCTGCAAGTGGCTTCCATTTCTGCGGAGAGGGACCGAGCCATATGGAGTAAAACCCGATGCACTGAAGTCAATCCTTCGGCTTTAAAACCTTTTTTAAAACCTTTAACCTTTATCAAGCAAAATAAACAACAAGAGTTACGAATTTCACAGCACACCACTACCTATAGACTACCACATAAACATCATAACGACGCTAAAATGAAAATCTATGACTAAAAACAAAGTTGAAAGTTTTGACACAAATTTTGAACGATTTCTTAGTTTATGCATTCAATCAGTGGCGGCTTGTTGTCATTTTTATTGGTCGGGCCAGATATTTTTTTCCGGATAAATCATGGTTTTTGGTTGCTATATTTTAATTTATAAAATAATAAATACCCGTTATACATTATTTTTGGTGGGGCCCGGCTCCACTGGCCCTTAATGATGAGCCGCCACTGCACTCAATTATACTTGTTTGTATTCAAACTTACGCTTTATTATCTCCGTATTTAACAACAATAAAAAATCTGCATGTTTTAATCAAACAATTTTAAAACATATATTAGCTCTAGAATTTTCTAAATTATCTTATTATATTGTTGAAATAAAACTAATTTACATCCTGTTAGCAACGGTTACTTGCTTTGTATTATAAATAATTCCAAAAAGTGAAATTACTTAAACGCTAATCAGTCTTGAGAAGGAATATTTTGTTGATGTATCTGAAGTTATCAGTTATTGATAGATTGATTGATTGATTGAACCATAATCATTGCACTTCTGTGAGTAACCATGTGTGCTCCAATCTCTTTCTTACATAGGAAGATCTCAGAGGCTAGCACGAGCCTAAGAGCGATTTTATATTGTTCCAGTCGCCCGAGTTGTTACTGGGGCCCCAATTAGGGTGTAAAGAATAGAACCACTGTTACCTGCCACAAATGTCGTAAGAGGTTGGACGTGGGGCTAGCTATCCCAAACCGTAAAACACACTATATGGCTACAGAACGGACAGCGAACCGAGTAAACGCTGGCTGAAACCGGTCACATCGCCGAAGGATAAGCACCAGAGCTCCAAATGGTGTTGAAGATGTGACGTAAAAACACCACTGCTAAGACTGCATGAATCAGATTTCCATATGAACAGAATATATGGGAAGGTCTGGTACATCGGTCTGGGCGGTGATCTAGAGATATATATATTGTTCCAGTTATGCCTTACAAGTAGGCAAGCAAATCCAATTTCTGCGACGATGTTTATTTACGATGGTAGCATCCCTAGCCTTTACCTCATTCGCCTCTTACGACATGCCTTGTAGGTCACAGTTTTACTTATCTTTACTCTGCTTGCGAGCCACGGCAACGCACGGGTGAATAACATCATTAATTGTGATCCATGTTGACGGCAAATAACATCATTAATTGTGATCCATGTTGACGGCAAATAACATCATTAATTGTGATCCATGCTGACGGTGTAAACATCATTAATTGTGATCCATGCTGACGGTGTATAACATCATTGATTGTGATCCATGTTGACGGCAAATAACATCATTAATTGTGATCCATGCTGACGGTGTATAACATCATTAATTGTGATCCATGCTGACGGTGAATAACATCATTAATTGTGATCCATGCTGACGGTGTATAACATCATTAATTGTGATCCATGCTGACGGCGAATAACATCATTAATTGTGATCCATGTTGACGGTGTATAACATCATTAATTGTGATCCATGTTGACGGTGTATAACATCATTAATTGTGATCCATGCTGACGGTGTATAACATCATTAATTGTGATCCATGCTGACGGTGAATAACATCATTAATTGTGATCCATGTTGACGGCGAATAACATCATTAATTGTGATCCATGTTGACGGTGTATAACATCATTGATTGTGATCCATGCTGACGGTGTATAACATCATTAATTGTGATCCATGCTGACGGCGAATAACATCATTAATTGTGATCCATGCTGACGGTGTATAACATCATTAATTGTGATCCATGCTGACGGTGTATAACATCATTAATTGTGATCCATGCTGACGGTGTATAACATCATTAATTGTGATCCATGCTGACGGTGTATAACATCATTAATTGTGATCCATGTTGACGGTGTATAACATCATTGATTGTGATCCATGTTGACAGCGAATAACATCATTAATTGTGATCCATGCTGACGGTGTATAACATCATTAATTGTGATCCATGCTGACAGTTTTCTCAAATGTTTTCTGAACGATTTCTTTAAAAAAATATTTATATTTCTGACTGTTAATGTTGAATGAGGTCAAGACACAGATAAATGTGATCATCAATATAAGAAAGAGGCAGTCATTCTTTTTCGGGCATGCGATGAGAAAGAGAGGTCTAGAACACATTGTAACAACTGGTAAAAATCGAAGGGAAACGAGAAAGAGGAAGACCTCGAGAGAAAATGTTGGATAGTCTGACGGAAGAGTGTCAACATCTGAGACCAGAGATAGAGATTTGTGGAGATCCATGGTGTGCCTACGCCAGCCGGCACGGCACCTGATTATAACTGGTACTGTTATTGTATTTACTGGACGGTGTTGTTATACAATGTGCAATAACTTGATATTAAAGAGAGTTGGCTATTAAAGAACATCAAATCAATAAAAATTAAATATTTCGGACACATCAAACGAAATGTGTGCCTAGAGAAATAATTTGGGAAGGAATGCTACCTGGAAGAAGAAGGAGAGGAAGACCTAGAAGACAATGTGTGCAAGATGTCATTGACGATCTGATAATGACTGTTGCTGACGCCGGTCAACTTGCACAGAACAGAGAGTTTTTCAGCACTGCTGTCATTGGAATCAAGTTCCGGAAGGGACAAGCTACTTGATGATGATGATGATGATGTTATATATCTCAGAGTGTGAAAATTTTTTTATTTATTTGTTCTGTGTAAAGTACAGATTGGGGGCGAGGCGAGGTGGATATTGTCTCATCTTCATGGGGTTGGGGTGGGTGGGGGCGCCAAGTGAATAATGTTGAGAACCACTGATCTCTGATGACAAAATATGAGCTCGTCAACTCCCCACCCCCATTTTCCCTTCCGCCCTCAGCTTCCCGC
Source organism: Arion vulgaris (assembly GCA_020796225.1). Classification (NCBI taxonomy): domain Eukaryota; kingdom Metazoa; phylum Mollusca; class Gastropoda; order Stylommatophora; family Arionidae; genus Arion; species Arion vulgaris. Next base: position 70,611,214 of record CM036755.1, on the reverse strand, counting down.
CCTCCAATACTAATCACGGAATGCATGTTTCGGAATATATATAAAAAGTGTATGAGTTTGAGAAAAGGGAACGAAAGTGGACGGGATGGGCGAGATGGGGTGGGGGTAACTATTCACAAACTTACTTTGTTATATTTAGATCTAAAACAAAATAACAAAATAATAACAGAAATTAAAAGATCGCCATGGTAAACAGACTGCAAAACATAACTTTTCAAATAAATCCTTCGCTATGGAACACCCCATCTCTTCTTTCTATCAAATTTATCAATTATTTTTAATGGTTTTCATCGTTTGCACAGAGAACAAAATTGACAGTTATCGGAGCTGAAGTGCAGATAAGCAAAGTCTATGACTACTTATTATTAAGAGCATATTTTTTGTTTGTTCAAATTTGTCCACATAACAAAACAATAGCATAAAAAAAACCTGTAAATTAGTATGCTTTTCTTTTCTTTATTGTCTGTAGTTTATCTTGACGGATTACTTTTCAAAATTGAGCTGTTTGCGAATTTTTGGAAAAGTATGGAGAGCCGTTAAGTCAGGTTTGATTTTTTATATACGTAAACCCAGACAGGTACGTGTTTGTTGGTACTTATCTAGGGACTACAATCAGATAACAGTCATCGTGTTCTTTAAATGCTTTCAAGTTGTCCTCTGTGATTGTGCACAGAAGAAGATGATATATATATATATATATATAGAGAGAGAGAGAAAGAGAGAGATGGAGGAAGAGAGCAGCAGTAGCGTAGTTGCTAGTAGACTCGATTCTTAGACAAGTCATCCGGGTTCAATTCTACAGTGGATATTGAATATTTTCCCGCCGAAACGGTTCTCGTGTCGATCTGGCCTTAATTGGGTATTATCAATATAAGAGAAGACTGCAGTAAAACTATGGAATGGCAAAACACGTAAAAACACATGTTCCTGTGTATTGTCATTGCTTTTGTATTTTAAAAAACTACAGTACTTTGTTTGTATGCATTTCTCCTTAATTGTGTACCAGGACAAGCACTGGGAAGTAAAGACGACCGGTGTGATGTTGACCACATCACCCATCGTGTGCTAACGGTCAATGAAAGAAACAACAAATCTAACATCATATTTCCTATATTCCTCTAGGTCTAAAAATAGACTGTTTCTATACCTTTACTATATACATATATATATATATGTACTAGAGCTGCTGTTTTCTCATTTGATAAGTATGTCACATTATTATTAAGTCACTTTATTATTTGAGTTATTTTATTCATATGTCACGAAGAGACCTTATCAGAAAACGAAGAAATTAGAAGAACAGTCGGAACAATACCTGTTATTAGATTCATTGAAAAACAGAGACTCAAATAGTTTGGCCACTTGATCAGAATGAACCCGAATACACCAGTTGCAAGAGCGTACAACCTGAAAATAGAATCATCAAGAGGAAGAGGCAGACCAAGAAAAAGATGGATTGATGGAGTTACAGATATTTTGAAACTCCATAATATCACAGAATATCAAGCGACCAAGCGTGCACTATCTAAGAAACTGATCATCAGTTAAACCTGCTACACCTAACAGTAATAAAGCAGAGAAGGACAAAAGAAAGAATTCATGTCACTTTAAGTAACTGTTCCATTTGTAGTTTATTCAATGCTAGATATCGTGTCTACGTTACATGGGGCATTTATATCGTTATAGTTAGACAGACATACAGACCAGTACACATATCATTTAGAGAGACAGACATACATACATATACCAGACACATAGAAAGACAGACAGACATGCAGGTAGGCACGCAGACATAAATACAGACAGACAGACCTATAGTTAGATGAATACATGATAGACATATAAATATATAAACAGACAGATAGACATATGAAAAGCTAGATAGATAGACAGACATACACCCAGATAGACATATAGGCACATATGCAGACAAGTAAACAGACACATACATATATAGATATATAGATAGGCAGTCAGGCAGACACACATACAAACCGACAGACATAAATATCGATATAGTGATTAGATACATAGACAGACAGGCAGATGTGACTGCACACTTTAATTCAGAGAAAATTTTCGACGGAACAACAAAGTGACCATATTTCATATTTCTTATTTTTCTTCAGATGATTTCTAAGAAACAGAAGACACCATTTCAAGAATGATGACTAACACTTTCAAAAGCTATTCAGTGACAGCTCTACTTGTACAGATAAGTGACATTAAATCTATAATCATCAAACGTATGTTTCCATGGCAACACAACAGAATCATCGCATCAGTCAGACATGAGCAAATCTTCGAGAACGTTTGCAACAGAAAACAACACGGTTTCTTGTGATCTCTCTATAAGCTGTCTATGTCACAGCTGTTCTTGCAGAAGAAAACTTAGCGTGTGGTCAGTTTTTCTTGTTTTCCCAAAAATCGGCTTAGTATGAGGTTTTTGAAAGAAAACTAATCATCAAATTTGGTTATTTCTGTCTCAAAAGTTTAGTCTACGTGACAATTTTAAGAAGATGTATCTGCCAGGCATGTACTTTTCCAGGTCTACAATCCTACAAAGAAATTTGACGTTTTAAATGGATATAAATTATGTGCTATAAATGTTGCTATAAATATTTATAAAGGTACCTACCTATACGTGATAGAATAAGCCTGTTAACAGAGTTACGGTTTCATAGAAAAGTGATATTTAGAATTGGTACATGACATAAATTGTATGATATAAATATTGCTATAAATATGTATAAAGATAATTACCTATTCTCGATAGAATCAGCCTGTTAACAATATAGCAATTTCAGAGAATTGTGATGGTTAAACTGGATACATGATATAAATTGTGTGCTATAAATATTGCTATAAATATTTATAAAGATACGTATCTACTCACGAACGAACCTGCAAGCAGTGCTATCATAATTTATGTCTCATAGGGAGGTTTTGAATATATAAATTCATGATATAAATTGTGTGCTATAAATGATGCTATATAAATATTTATAAAGATATATACTCACGAACGAACCTGCCTTCTAACACAGAATAGCTGTTTCAGAAATTGAATAATATTTTTTTGGTTTAAACAAAGAAGTTTGTTCTATGATCGCACTGTGCACGTAATACATCAGGATTAAGTCAGGATATCATCATTCATTGAGTCTGTTCCAGGATTACAGCCTGTCAAAAATCTCTTCATTTTCATCTAGAAATATTTTTGAAATTAACCCAACATCTGACGAGAGCTGCTTCGAGAGAATATTTAAATCAAGGAGAGCTACTGCTGTTGTTTTGTTTATCTAGGATATGTATTGGGAACGCGTCATTTCCTGTGTCCTCCTTATCGTGTCTACCCTGGCACAGACGACAGAAGGTAAGAAATGTTTTGTTCTGCCTCTTCACCACACTCTATCTCTCCACCCCACTCTGTCTCTCCACCCCACTGTCTCTCTCCACTACACTCTATTTCTCCACCACACTCTCTCTCTCCACCACACTCTATCTCATCTCCACCACACTTTCTCTCTACCCCACTCTGTCTCTCCACCACATTCTCTCTCTCCACTACACATTATCTCCTCTCCACCACACTCTCTCTCTCCACCACACTATATCTCTCCACCCCACTCTCTCTCTCCACCACACTGTATCTCCTCTCCACCACACTTTCTCTCTCCACCCCACTCTGTCTCTCACCACACTCTATTTCTCCACCACACTCACTCTCTCCACTACACTTTATCTCCTCTCCACCACACACTCTCTCTCCACCACACTATATCTCTCCACCACACTCGATCACCTCTCCCCCACACTTTATCTCCTCTCCACCACACTCTATCTCTCCTATCTCTCCACACACGTTATCTCCTCTCCACCACACTCGATCACCTCTCCACACACTTTATCTCCTCTCCACCACACTCTATTATCTATCTCTCCACCATACTCTATCTCTCCAACAAACTCTATCTCTCCACCAAACTCTATCTCTAAACATCTCACACATCATTTTGCTGTCATTTGTTTCTTCATTTTCCAAAAGTATTTCCACCCATTTCCTGTTTATCTCCTTCTCTTCTTCTGTTGTCATCACACTGCTACCGGATTGTTACCCAGTGTCGTGCTTTTCTGTTTTTGTCATCACACTGCTACCGGATTGTTACCCAGTGTCGTGCTTTTCTGTTTTTGTCTTGCTCTGTTCTGGTGGCTTGGGCAATTGTTATTTTTGTTCATATCTGAGACGAACAATACAACGCAGGTCCCGTGTTCAATTTGAGAAAGTAAAAGAACAATTGGCAGTTCAAAATTGAGAAGAGAAGGCTAGAAATACTTTGCCATGGACAAAATTCGTTAGAAAAATTGAAAATAAAATTTCTACAAAATATTTCACTATCTTCAAATTGACATCAGAAATCTTCGCGGTGCTACGGAGTTCGTGCACTACCGCTGAGATCTTCTTGGGCAAGAAAGAGATCGGAGCATACATCGCTACTCACTAAAGTGCGATGATGATTGTCCAATAAATAAATAAATCAATCAATCATGGCCTAGGCACTCATAAGCACATATCTGGCACAACGTACAATCGCTCTTAGTCTCAGATCACTACAAACCACAAAGAGTGGTTTAATAAGTGGTCGATATGGGGCGTTGGCAGAAGAAGAATCAATCAATGTATTGAACTAAAGTCTCCCACATTATCTAAGAACGAACAGGGTTCTCCAGGTCATTTACATAATCTCGTCTATGGAAGTCCACGTACGTGCAGAATGTCGTCTGTTGGCTCGCCTGCTTCTTGATGGCAATCGAACTTGACCGTTACAAATCTTCCGTATCTGTAAATTAACTGGTTCCAAACTACTTTTCCACCACTTTTGACCCCGTATATCATTCTGCTCTTATGATAACAATCGTAGTCACTTCCATCCCATAATTGTAATTCTTGCCAATTCTTTACTCTACCACGTTTCAAGATAACGGTTATTGATGGTGTGTCTGTGTGTTCATTTGTTTATCTGCTTCTGTGTGTATTATTTTATGTGTGTATGTGTGCTGGTTTCTCTTGTGTACCACGTTGAATAGCAAGTCTGACTCTAATTATATCGTGACTACGTACGGGGCACTGCAGACTCAACAAACACTTATATAGACTAGGAATAAGTCAAACAGATCTCTGCCTGTGTTAACAGGAGGAACATTCCCCGGAGCATGTCCTGCAAGACGGTCCTCTCTTGTGTGAGTTGAGAAGCAACTGAAATGATTTTTCTTTTAAATAACCGTCAATTGTGATTTTGATTTCACTGCTTATGACGCCCCCTTACGGCTCCGCCTGATGCGGCCGCTTCTCTGTATCATAGCGCGGCACGGCGTTACTTATATTCAATTTCAAATATATGCTTTCTATCTGCTTTGTTAAAAATCTATGCTGCACACTCATAATATACACGCTACCAAACACAATACATACACATAATATACACACTAGCAAACACAATACATACACATAATAGATAAGCTACCAAACACAATACATACACATAATATACAAGCTACCAAACACAATACATACACATAATAGATAAGCTACCAAACACAATACATACACATAATATACAAGCTAGCAAACACAATACATACACATAATATACACGCTACCAAACACAATACATACACATAATAGATAAGCTACCAAACACAATACATACACATAATATACAAGCTAGCAAACACAATACATACACATAATATACACGCTAGCAAACACAATACATACACATAATATACACGCTACCAAAACACAATAGATACACAATACACACACATATTTGTTTCCCTGTTAAATAAAGCATTACTGATCGTCCCATTAAGAATGGAAAGCTCGCTTCATTTACTGTTCAGCAGTGTATCTAAATAACAAATCTGAAAGGATTTAAAGGCGATGGATTTCCTGGATTTCCCAAATGACTCCGCCCTGTCCACCGAGATGTCACGCCATCTACTAATTGTTTTGCACAAAGTACAAACTCCATAGCTCCAGCTTTTGTTCTTCATCTTTGAACGCTCCATATCGACCACTTGTTAACCACTCGTTGTGATTTGTTTGTGATCTGAGCCTAAGAGCGATTGTGAGTTGTACCAGTTATGCGATGATAAGTAGGTCAGCACATCAGATTTCTGCGATGATTTTTGTTTACTCGGGTAGCTTTCCTAGGTCCTACAGCAGTCGCCTCTTACGACATGCCTTATAGATCGCAGTGGTACTGTTCTTTGCTTCACTAGGTCCTACATCAGTAACCTCTTACGACATACCTTTTAGATCGCAGTGGTACTGTTCTTTGCTTCACTAGGTCCTACATCAGTAACATCATACGACATGCCATATAGATCGCAGTGGTACTGTTCTTTGCTTCACTAGGTCCTACATCAGTAACCTCTTACGACATGCCTTATAGATCGCAGTGGTACTGTTCTTTGCTTCACTAGGTCCTACATCAGTAACCTCATACGACATGCCTTATAGATCGCAGTGGTACTGTTCTTTGCTTCACTAGGTCCTACATCAGTAACATCATACGACATGCCATATAGATTGCAGTGGTACTGTTCTTTGCTTCACTAGGTCCTACATCAGTAACATCATACGACATGCCATATAGATCGCAGTGGTACTGTTCTTTGCTTCACTAGGTCCTACATCAGTAACATCATACGACATGCCTTATAGATCGCAGTGGTACTGTTCTTTGCTTCACTAGCGAGCCCAGACAACACACGGGCGACATAGCTCCAACAACAATCTTAGAGATATTGTGAAAAATGTGCACATGTAATTCGTTCAGGATTTGAGCTCACAAACTTCACAACGACAGGTAAACGTCTTACCAACTTTGTCATTGAGACTCCCATTAAATAATAATTGATGCTAATAAATAATTCTTACAAAGTTGTCGCATGTAGTACAAATGAAGTTATAATATCAACTTAAACGGATACATGATTCTTTGATAAGATTACGAATGAGGAACTCAGAGAAAGAACTAAACAGATACCAGTGGAGAAAGAGTTAAGGAAGAGAGGCTGGCGATGGTTAGGACACACCTGAGAAGACGACTTGAAGCATAGCAAACACGCACTGTTTTGGAACCAGTAGGAAGGGTAGAGGAAGGCCTGAACAGTTGAGAAGATAATGGAAAGATAGTTGGAGAAGATAGTTGGAGAAGATAGTTGGAAAGATAGTTGAGAAGATAGCTGAGAAGATAGCTGGAGAAGATAGTTGGAGAAGATAGTTGGAGAAGATAGTTGGAGAAGATAGTTGGAAGATAGTTGGAGAAGATAGTTGGAAAGATAGCTGGAAGATAGTTGGAAGATAGTTGGAGAAGATAGTTGGAGAAGATAGTTGGAGAAGATAGTTGGAGAAGATAGTTGAGAAGATAGCTGAGAAGATAGTTGGAGAAGATAGTTGGAGAAGATAGTTGGAGAAGATAGTTGGAGAAGATAGTTGAGAAGATAGTTGAGAAGATAGTTGGAGAAGATAGTTGGAGAAGATAGTTGGAGAAGATAGTTGAAGAAGATAGTTGGAGAAGATAGTTGGAGAAGATAGTTGGAGAAGATAGTTGGAGAAGATAGTTGGAGAAGATAGTTGGAGAAGATAGTTGGAGAAGATAGTTGGAGAAGATAGTTGGAGAAGATAGTGGGAGAAGATAGTTGGAGAAGATAGTTGGAGAAGATAGTTGGAGAAGATAGTTGGAGAAGATAGTTGGAGAAGATAGCTGGAGATGATAGTTGGAGAAGATAGTTGGAGAAGATAGCTGGAGAAGATAGTTGGAGAAGATAGTTGGAGAAGATAGTTGGAGAAGATAGTTGGAGAAGATAGTTGGAGAAGATAGTTGGAGAAGATAGTTGGAGAAGAGAGTTGGAGAAGATAGTTGGAGAAGATAGTTGGAGAAGATAGTTGGAGAAGATAGCTGGAGATGATAGTTGGAGAAGATAGTTGGAGAAGATAGCTGGAGAAGATAGTTGGAGAAGATAGTTGGAGAAGATAGTTGGAGAAGATAGTTGGAGAAGATAGTTGGAGAAGATAGTTGGAGAAGATAGCTGGAGAAGATAGTTGGAGAAAGATGAGTTGGAGAAGATAGTTGGAGAAGATAGTTGGAGAAGATAGTTGGAGAAGATAGTTGGAGAAGATAGTTGGAGAAGATAGTTGAGAGAGATAGTTGGAGAGATAGTTGGAGAAGATAGTTGAGAAGATAGTTGGAGAAGATAGTTGGAGAAGATAGTTGGAGAAGATAGTTGGAGAAGATAGTTGGAGAAGATAGTTGGAGAAGATAGTTGGAGAAGATAGCTGGAGAAGATAGCTGGAGAAGATAGTTGGAGAAGATAGTTGGAGAAGATAGTTGGAGAAGATAGTTGGAGAAGATAGTGAGAAGATAGCTGGAGAAGATAGTTGGAGAAGATAGTTGGAGAAGATAGTTGGAGAAGATAGTTGGAGAAGATAGTTGGAGAAGATAGTTGGAGAAGATAGTTGGAGAAGATAATTGGAGAAGATAGTTGGAGAAGATAGTTGGAGAAGATAGTTGGAGAAGATAGTTGGAGAAGATAGTTGGAGAAGATAGTTGGAGAAGATAGTTGGAGAAGATAGTTGGAGAAGATAGTTGGAGAAGATAGCTGAGAAGATAGTTGGAGAAGATAGTTGGAGAAGATAGTTGGAGAAGATAGTTGGAGAAGATAGTTGGAGAAGATAGTTGGAGAAGATAGTTGGAGAAGATAGTTGGAGAAGATAGTTGGAGAAGATAGCTGGAGATGATAGTTGGAGAAGATAGTTGGAGAAGATAGCTGGAGAAGATAGTTGGAGAAGATAGTTGGAGAAGATAGTTGGAGAAGATAGTTGGAGAAGATAGTTGAAGAAGATAGTTGGAGAAGATAGTTGGAGAAGATAGCTGTAGATGATAGTTGGAGAAGATAGTTGGAGAAGATAGTTGGAGAAGATAGTTGGAGAAGATAGTTGGAGAAGATAGTTGAGAAGATAGTTGAGAAGATAGTTGGAGAAGATAGTTGGAGAAGATAGTTGGAGAAGATAGTTGAGAAGATAGCTGGAGATGATAGTTGAGAAGATAGTTGGAGAAGATAGCTGAGAAGATAGTTGGAGAAGATAGTTGGAAGATAGTTGGAGAAGATAGTTGGAGAAGATAGTTGAGAAGATAGTTGGAGAAGATAGTTGGAGAAGATAGTTGGAGAAGATAGTTGGAAAGATAGTTGGAGAAGATAGTTGGAGAAGATAGCTGGAGATGATAGTTGGAGAAGATAGTTGGAGAAGATAGCTGGAGAAGATAGTTGGAGAAGATAGTTGGAGAAGATAGTTGGAGAAGATAGTTGGAGAAGATAGTTGGAGAAGATAGTTGGAGAAGATAGCTGGAGAAGATAGTTGGAGAAGATAGTTGGAGAAGATAGTTGGAGAAGATAGTTGGAGAAGATAGTTGGAGAAGATAGTTGGAGAAGATAGCTGGAGACTGATATGAAAAGGATAGGTGAAACGAAGGAATTGGAAGAGATGACAAGATAGAGTAAGAGCTGGAAGAAGTTTGTTGAAGACCTGTGCTCCGTTGGGAGTTGAAAGGGAAGAAGAAGGATACATAGATCGCTGATAGATAAAAAAACCAAACAACTCGAATCTGAAAAAGATTGCTCCACTCATTGGAATCTAAGATTACTCGATAACCTGTCTCACAAAGCAAAATGCAAAATTCAAATTTTTTATGATTATTAAATCGCAAAATCACGAAAAAACCTCCTCAAATGCTTCTGAACCCACTATCGCCCTCCTGGAAGGCTTCAGCGCCCACTGGGGGGCGATGCCGCCCACTTTGGGAAGCCATGAGACTTACACAAAGCACGAACGAAGATCATCAATCAATCAATCAATCAATTAATCAAACCACAAAACATTACGAAAAATAAATCCGGCACGTTTTACAAGGAAGAGAAAATATGACAACTGCATGATCTGACAACTGCATGATCTGACAACTGCATGATCTAACAACTGCATGATCTGACATAGCTCATTTTATGACATATTTTTAATTAGCAATGTCGTGTCCATCTTTACATAATTAACGCTCATCATTGTATGGAACGACATTTGGTTTATCATTTTATGATAAACATCAATTTGTCTAAACATTGTCCGAGTTCTCTGTATCTCCATAACCTAATAAACATCGGACGAGATGTCACAATGCTGTCAAATGATGATGACCTTTATCCCTGAATGAAATTATTTGCTGTGTCGTAACCTCTATAATAGCACAATGAACAGTTGATTGGAAAGTTAGCTAAATTTATGCCAATCTCTTAAGGGAAGTTTTACAGGAAGACATTTCAATTCTCTTTTTTTTGTTGAAGGATGCAATATAAGACAGTTCGACATTGTGTTTGCGGTTTTTTTTTAGGAACAAAGTCAGCAACAGAATTGTCAGACATCACAAAGTTAAGAAAATTGTATAACAGGAACGAGACAGGGGAAGACAGAGAGAGACAATTTTGGATATCCTTACTTCATGGCCCCTGTAGAACGTCAACATTTGAGTTGATAGCAAAAAGAAGGACAGAGATTTGTGGGGATCCATGATCGCCTACGCCAGCCGGCACGGCACTTGATGATGATGATGATGATAACAGAAAATTGTTTCGCAGAGTGTGCAAGAGTCATTGATTGATTTACTACTGCCTTGTAGTTTGATTGGGGACAATCACAGGCTAGCGGAGCAAACCGTACACAAAACTCGACGGTAGGCAATCCTAGCAGTTCATTAACAAGACGGTATAGCTGGGAGATGACGCTCATCAGCCAGGAGGGCAGGTCGTCTACGGTCGCTGCCCTGAAAGAAAATAGCAGCCTGCTGCCTTGTGGGTTTTGGCTGGGGACAGTAAAAGACTAACGGAGAGCGAACCCAGTAAACGCTGGTGGAAATCGAACACACCACCGAAGGATAAGTACCTGAGCTCCAATAGGTACTGAAGGCTGTGCATGTACATCCGTTCTTGATGTTTGGCTGCTTATATATCACAATAGAATGATAAAACGGCATAAGAACGATCGTGAGAGAGAGATTGATTAGTAGAGCCGTAATCCTTGCACTTCGGTAAACAACCATGTGTGCTTTGCGTTCTTACTAATACATGAAAAACTTTGCGATAGTGCATGATCTCCTTTGTGTTCTTACTAATACATGAAGAACTTTGCGAAAGTGCATGATCTCTTTGCACCGGTGAAAGTAAAGGTATCATACGCAATTTTAAAAACGGTGATAATTTTTGTAGAAATTTGGGTTTTAAAAGTTATAATGAATTTAACACAGGCTGTGGCTTCACAGTCTACTCTTACCAATTTTCAACTAGTAAGAGTTTTTTCGCTTGCTCAACTTGAATACGGGACCTATGTTAAATCGTCGGTCTCCCATAGGACTAGAAACACGATCTCACCTACACTGAGATCTATGATCTCTAAAATATTATTCAGATCGCTCCACGCATTAAATGAAGCGAGTACTTTTGTAGCGAGAGGCAAACACCTTACCTCCACGACACATATACCTCCCTCCCTCCTATTTCCCTCCCATCTCTCTCCTCTCCCCCGCTCAGTTTTCACAATTAAATCGTTTTTATTTTGTTGAGATCTTCAAGCACATCACACTTAAACTTGTCAAAGCACAGAAAATAAATGACTCATTTTATGTAATCTTTAATCAGAGCGTCCACGAACTATTTTCTCTTTATCGTTTCAGGAAGTGAGTCGTGGTGAGAAGTCCAGGTGTGGTTTCCTAGCTAGCGCTCATGGTTAAGTCAGAGCCAAGTATTAAATTATGGGTCTTCGGACTCAGTTAAGAATTATGGGAAATCAGACCACAGCTACACCACGTGACCTCGCATTCCAGTATTGGTGTATATAGACGAATTCATTTTAAAATCAACACAAAATGCTAAATCGAAGTTATATTATGCAACAAGTTAAGTTTAACAATAAGGAAAATTAATATTATTAATATTTTCACCAATAAATAACCACAGACTCAAAGAATTGAGTAAAATTGCCAAAAAGCTTGCAGTGTTCTATCAAACATCTGTAATTTCCAGCCCCTTTTCTAATTTTGGTCAGGAATCCCCGGTCACTTGTCTGACCTAGTTATCTAGAGTTGGCTGTGGTTAAGTCCAGTCGTGATAAGAAGTCCGGCTGTGGTTTCCTGGCTAGCGCGCATGGTTAAATCGTGTCGTGGTAAGAAGTCTGGCTGTGGTTTCCTGGCTAGCGCGAATGCGTAATAGAACCTTAGGCAGCTCAACATCAAGAAGGGCAGGCAGGAAAGCCGCTAGCTGTACAAATTTCATTATGAAGATTACAAATAAAATTCGTTCAAAATATTTTCATCATTTTCCAAATTACATCAGAGAATCCTCGCAGGTATTCAGGAGTTCGTGCACTACCACTTCCTGTATAAGAAAGAGATTGGAGCACACACTTCTACTCACCAAAGTGCAGTGATGATGGTTCTATCAATCAATAAATTTCTTCCATAGGTTTTGTCTCTCTATAGCAGTTCCTTTCCATATGGTTTGTTCATTATGTTAATAATAAATACTAATTCCTCTCGTACCATTATAGGTTACATAGGAACTGTGTGAAATGTCTCCATGCCGCTCTATCCTGGGCAACTCGTTCAATCTCCTCCGTGGAACTGATACCGATATTTCTTGCCTCTCTAATCAAAGTTCGTTTCAGCGTCTCCTTAGGTCGTTCTCGTTTTTATTGCGTTCCACTTCAATGTCTGCTTTGACATTTGTTGATCATTTATTCTCTAGGTATGTCCAGCATATCTCCATCTTCTTATAACAGTTGTTACTAGTGGTTGACCAGATATTTCTTCTCAAGGTATGCCCAACATATCTCCATCTTCTTATAACAGTTGTTACTAGTGGCTGACCAGACATTTCTTCTCAAGGTATGTCCAATATATCTCCATCTTCTCCTTCTTATAACAGTTGTTACTAGTGGTTGACCAGATATTTCTTCTCTAGGTATGTCCAACATATCTCTATCTTCTTATAACAGTTGTTACTAGTGGTTGACCAGATATTTCTTCTCAAGGTATGTCCAACATATCTCCATCTTCTCTTCTTATAACAGTTGTTACTAGTGGTTGACCAGATATTTCTTCTCTAGGTATGCCCAACATATCTCCATCTTCTTATAACAGTTGTTACTAGTGGTTGACCAGACATTTCTTCTCTAGGTATGCCCAACATATCTCCATCTTCTTATAACAGTTGTTACTAGTGGTTGACCAGATATTTCTTCTCAAGGTATGTCCAACATATCTCCATCTTCTCCTTCTTATAACAGTTGTTACTAGTGGTTGACCAGACATTTCTTCTCAAGGTATGTCCAACATATCTCCATCTTCTTATAACAGTTGTTACTAGTGGTTGACCAGACATTTCTTCTCAAGGTATGTCCAACATATCTCCATCTTCTTATAACAGTTGTTACTAGTGGTTGACCAGACATTTCTTCTCAAGGTATGTCCAACATATCTCCATCTTCTCCTTCTTATAACAGTTGTTACTAGTGGTTGACCAGACATTTCTTCTCAAGGTATGTCCAACATATCTCCATCTTCTCCTTCTTATAACAGTTGTTACTAGTGGTTGACCAGATATTTCTTATCTAGGTATGCCCAACATATCTCCATCTTCTTATAACAGTTGTTACTAGTGGTTGACCAGATATTTCTCTGATTTAATTACTTCTCCTGAATTCGTTCCATTTTATGTTCATTATTATTCGCAGATATATATATATATAGAGAGAGGGAGAGAGAGGGAGAATATATCTGTATATATTTTCGTGGATATATAGAAGAATAGGCAGAGTTTCATGGACATAAAAAGAGACAAATAAACAAGTTTTAGGAAAACTAGACATGAAGAAACAATTATTAAGAAAAATAAAATTCAGACAAGTAAAGTATTTTGGGCACATAAAAAGACATGACACAATGATAAAACATTTACTAGAGGAAAGTTGAGGGCGAGAGCAAGAGGAAGACCGAGAGATAAGTGGGAGGGAAACTTTAAGAAACGGACAGGTTACAGTCTGGCGAATGCAACACCAAGGCGAAAGACAGAGGATACTGGAGTTTCATTGAAGCCAACCTTCGATGTGGAGATCGCACCTGATGATGATGATTTTTCACAGACATCTATGTCCATTATGCCGAACATATACAAATGAATGTCAGTATTATGTGTTTTATGTTTGCAAAGAATGGCTGACACTAACAAATGATGTAATTCAATAGGACGATAAATATCCTGAATGACAATATTGCCACCCACAATAAACCGACACACGACGTAATGTTTGCACACTTGCCACGATTGTGAATTTGTGAGAGCGTTTAAGTATGTGACTTGTGTGTGTATGTATGTGTTTCAGACTATGTGTGTGTGTTTTGTACGATTGTGCGTATGTGAGAATGTCTATAAGCGAGATTTTGTATACTGTGAGGTTGTATAGCTGTAACACTGTGTAGATGTCTGCCATGTCCGGTACTGCCTGCCCTGTTCGGTATTGTCTGTCATTTTCGGTACTGTCTACCCTGTCCGGTACTGTCTATCCTTTCCGGTAGTGTCGACCCTGTTTGGGGCTCTATCTGCCCTGTTTGATACAGTCTGCTTTGTTCGGTACTGTCTGGCTACCTGGGGTTCTATCTACCCCGTCCAGTACTGTCTATCCTTTCCGGTAGTGTCGACCCTGTTCGGGGCTCTATCTGCCCTGTTTGATACAGTCTGCTTTGTTCGGTACTGTCTGGCTACCTGGGATACTATCTACCATGCTCGGTACTGTCTATCTACCCGGTCCGGTACTGTCAGCCCTGTTCGGTACTATCTACCCGGTCCGGTATAGTCTGTCCTGTCCGGTACTATCTACCATATTCGTTACTGTCAGCCATGTTCGGTACTATCTACCATGTCCGGTGCTGTCTGTCCTGTCCGATACAGTCTGCCCTGCTTGTTGCTACCAGTCTGTGTGATTGTGTCATATCAGTAAAAAATAACATCAAGAGCACTTACTCAGTTGCACACTAATGAATGGTGAAACTGACTATCGTAACACATAGATCATTCGCATATCGAATCAGACACAATAGAATTGTGGGTCCAGTACCACACTCGACGTTCTACAAGAGAGGAAAGTAATTGGTCCTCTTTCCTCTTGCACACTTGGGTCTAGAAGTGTGAAGATGACAGGCCATCTCATACCCTGTGGTCTGAAAAAGCTACAGTACAATTGTGCTTACTTTTCTTCACCTTTACCCTTCACCCTCACCTCTAGTGATGGATACGTCCGCAACCAAGGTCTTCCAAACTATCCTATCCAATGCCATATTTTCCAGATCTCTGCACTCTCTCTCCATTTTCTTGCATTTCTTCTCTAACTCTCGTCTCCAGGCGTGCTTCGATCTTCCCTTACCTCCATTCCCTGGGGTTCCATAGAATGAACTGTCTCGTGATGCTGTCTCTTCAGTGTACTATTTATGGCACTAATGAATAAATTGTGCCTAGGCCCGAAAGTGAAACAAAGAATAGTAAAACTGTAACCTTTAAGGTATGTCGTAAGAGGCGTCTGACGTAGGGCCTAGGAAACTACCCTAGTAAATTTTTTTCCCGATCCAGAAGCACTTTTAGCTCTTCTGTTCAGTGCCATGGACATCGTAACCCTTCGGTTCGGTGCCACGAACACCGTGAATCTAGAGAACCTGTGGCTTTTCTGCCAGCCCGCGGAATTGAACCCGCACTCACAGGGGCTAGTCACCCGTAATCCAACGCGCTACGAACACGCTTGGGCAGGCGGGCACCCTAGTAAATAAAAATCATCGCATAAATCTGATGTGCTGGTCTACGTTTAGACACATAACTGCACAACGTACAATCGCTCTTACTCTCAGATCACATACAGATCACAAAGAGTGGTTTAACAAGTTGTCAATATGGAGCGTTCAAAGAAGAAGAAGAAGAATATCAATGAAATCTGAATACAAGTTAACAAATATAAACAGATAACATAGAAGTACATATTAAATCTGAGAAATATGAAAATAAAATTTCAAAGTCTAGACAAAAAGATAGTGTGTGAGATTTTGCCAGTCCATAATGTTAAACCGTCCAGACCCCGATATCGTCTACCATTATCTGACTTTGACTAATTTTCTTATCATCTTCTTTATTGTCGGAATCATATTCCAGCGCTTAATTTATTAGGGGAGGATCGAAAGTTAGAAAACGCAAGGTTTTTGTATCATCCTCTTCATCATCATTATTATCGTAAGCAACATTATCAGCATCATCGTCATCATCATCACCATCATCATCATCATCATCATCATTATCACTGTCATCAGCATCATCATCTTCGTCAACATCATCATCCTCGTATCATCTTCAGCTTTATCATCGTCATCATCATCATTATAGTCATCACTATCATCATCAGCACCATCATGGCCATAATCATTACTATCGTCATCATCATCAACAATATCATCATCTTCGCGCCATCCAAACCATACTGCGAGCCTGTACATCGGCACAGATGAGCGAATGAGTTAACAGACACCATGAACATCAGGCTGTCAATATTCTGAAAACAAAAAGAAGAAATCCACTATAAACAAATTTCACTTGACCACTGCTCTTCATTTCCTGGACACCTAGTTTATCTTTGAGTGGGATAACATATTTCACTTGACCACTGCTCTTCATTTCCTGGACACCTAGTTTATCTTTCGTGGACAACAAATTTCACTTGACCACTGCTCTTCATTTCCTGGACACCTAGTTTATCTTTGCTTGGGACAACAAATTTCACTTGACCACTGCTCTTCATTTCCTGGACACCTAGTTTATCTTTGCGTGGGACAACAAATTTCACTTGACCACTGCTCTTCATTTCCTGGACACCTAGTTTATCTTTGCGTGGGACAACAAATTTCACTTGACCACTGCTCTTCATTTCCTGGACACCTAGTTTATCTTTGCTTGGGACAACACATTTCACTTGACCACTGCTCTTCATTTCCTGGACACCTAGTTTATCTTTGCTTGGGACAACACATTTCACTTGACCACTGCTCTTCATTTCCTGGACACCTAGTTTATCTTTGCGTGGGACAACAAATTTCACTTGACCACTGCTCTTCATTTCCTGGACACCTAGTTTATCTTTGTGTGGGACAACACATTTCACTTGACCACTGCTCTTCATTTCCTGGACACCTAGTTTATCTTTGCGTGGGATAACAAATTTCACTTGACCACTGCTCTTCATTTCCTGGACACCTAGTTTATCTTTGTGTGGGGCAACACATTTCACTTGACCACTGCTCTTCATTTCCTGGACACCTAGTTTATCTTTGCGTGGGATAACAAATTTCACTTGACCACTGCTCTTCATTTCCTGGACACCTAGTTTATCTTTGCTTGGGACAACAAATTTCACTTGACCACTGCTCTTCATTTCTTGGACACCTAGTTTATCTTTGCGTGGGATAACATATTTCACTTGACCACTGCTCTTCATTTCCTGGACACCTAGTTTATCTTTGCGTGGGGCAACAAATTTCACTTGACCACTGCTCTTCATTTCCTGGACACCTAGTTTATCTTTGCGTGGGGCAACACATTTCACTTGACCACTGCTATTCATTTCCTGGACACCTAGTTTATCTTTGCGTGGGACAACAAATTTCACTTGACCACTGCTCTTCATTTCCTGGACACCTAGTTTATCTTTGTGTGGGACAACACATTTCACTTGACCACTGCTATTCATTTCCTGGACACCTAGTTTATCTTTGCGTGGGACAACAAATTTCACTTGACCACTGCTCTTCATTTCCTGGACACCTAGTTTATCTTTGCGTGGGGCAACACATTTCACTTGACCACTGCTATTCATTTCCTGGACACCTAGTTTATCTTTGCGTGGGACAACAAATTTCACTTGACCACTGCTCTTCATTTCCTGGACACCTAGTTTATCTTTGAGTGGGATAACAAATTTCACTTGACCACTGCTCTTCATTTCCTGGACACCTAGTTTATCTTTGCGTTGGACAACAACAAATTTCACTTGACCACTGCTCTTCATTTCCTGGACACCTAGTTTATCTTTGTGTGGGGCAACACATTTCACTTGACCACTGCTCTTCATTTCCTGGACACCTAGTTTATCTTTGTGTGGGGCAACACATTTCACTTGACCACTGCTCTTCATTTCCTGGACACCTAGTTTATCTTTGTGTGGGGCAACACATTTCACTTGACCACTGCTCTTCATTTCCTGGACACCTAGTTTATCTTTGCGTGGGACAACAAATTTCACTTGACCACTGCTCTTCATTTCTTGGACACCTAGTTTATCTTTGCGTGGGATAACATATTTCACTTGACCACTGCTCTTCATTTGCTGGACACCTAGTTTATCTTTGCGTGGGGCAACAAATTTCACTTGACCACTGCTCTTCATTTCCTGGACACCTAGTTTATCTTTGCGTGGGACAACACATTTCACTTGACCACTGCTATTCATTTCCTGGACACCTAGTTTATCTTTGCGTGGGACAACAAATTTCACTTGACCACTGCTCTTCATTTCCTGGACACCTAGTTTATCTTTGTGTGGGGCAACACATTTCACTTGACCACTGCTATTCATTTCCTGGACACCTAGTTTATCTTTGCGTGGGACAACAAATTTCACTTGACCACTGCTCTTCATTTCCTGGACACCTAGTTTATCTTTGCGTGGGACAACACATTTCACTTGACCACTGCTCTTCATTTCCTGGACACCTAGTTTATCTTTGCGTGGGACAACAAATTTCACTTGACCACTGCTCTTCATTTCCTGGACACCTAGTTTATCTTTGAGTGGGATAACAAATTTCACTTGACCACTGCTCTTCATTTCCTGGACACCTAGTTTATCTTTGCGTTGGACAACAACAAATTTCACTTGACCACTGCTCTTCATTTCCTGGACACCTAGTTTATCTTTGCGTTGGACAACAACAAATTTCACTTGACCACTGCTCTTCATTTCCTGGACACCTAGTTTATCTTTGTGTGGGACAACACATTTCACTTGACCACTGCTCTTCATTTCCTGGACACCTAGTTTATCTTTGTGTGGGACAACACATTTCACTTGACCACTGCTCTTCATTTCCTGGACACCTAGTTTATCTTTGTGTGGGACAACACATTTCACTTGACCACTGCTCTTCATTTCCTGGACACCTAGTTTATCTTTGAGTGGGACAACAACAAATTGCAGACGAAGGTGCAAATATATCGAACCTGTGTAATTAGCTTTTTACGATATGGCTCAGAAACATGGACAGCCTACTTAAGACACCAGAGGAGACTTAACATCTTTCACCTTCGAAGTCTCCGCAAGATTATGAACATCATTTGGTACGACAAGATAACTAACTCTGAAGTACTGCAACGTGCAAACTTGTCTTCCATCATGGGCATGCTCAGCAGGAGAAGACTTAGACGGCTTGGGCATGTGGAAAGAAAGGACAATTGCGGCATTCCAAAACAAGTGTTGTAATGTCAACTTTCGGAAGGGAAGAGACACCAAGGCAGACGACTTCTCAGATATAAGAATCGCCCGAGTGGCTACTGGGGCCCAAATTTGGGGTGTAAAGAATAGAACCACTGTTACCTGCCACGCATGTCGTAAGAGGCGGCAAAGGAGGTTTGGCTGAAATCGGATGCATGTGTCATAAACGTGTAGAAGTCTATGCGTTTAGGGCCTAACAAACCAATGTGCAACGTATACACGTTCTTGGCAAAGATCAAACATATCACAAAGAGTGATTGAAATTGGTCGTAAAGAACGAACGCAAAGAAGAAGACAATATAGGGATGTCTGCAAGGCCTCAATGAATAACTTTTTTATCAGTCCCAGCAAATGGGAAAAACAAGCTGATGATTGAGATATACGGAAAACTTCATTACGCAAAGATGCAGAATCTTTTGAGAAGAGACTTAGGGATGAACTGAAAGACAAGAGAAACAAGCGAAAACTCAGAAACTGTCACAGTAAAACATAGTAAAGACCAAAAAGGCCATATATATATTATGTTTCTATGCCTTGTTGAGCAAGGGAAATTCTAACATCAACTTGTCTTCCATAGTCACGTACAACCTGAGATATAATGTTCTTTCCTGGGGTAGATCATGTTTCTCATATCAAGCTAGTTTGATATCAATATTTATAGTATAGCACTCAAGGTGAGGTAGAACTGAAGGTGAGGTAGCTGGGGGGTAATGAACGATATCTCAGCTTTGGCGCAGTTATGGGTATCCAGTTTCTAACTTGGTCTCTGGATAGTTTTATTTTTTTAAAACTATATTTCTTGCTCGCACTCTCTCTCTCTCTCTCTCTCTCTATCTCTTGGCTCTCTGGCTCTATATCTCTGGCTCTATCTCTCTGGCTCTATCTCTCTGGCTCTATCTCTTGGCTCTATCTCTGGTTCTATCTCTCTGGCTCTATCTCTTGGCTCTATCTCTGGCTCTATCTCTCTGGCTCTATCTCTTGGCTCTCTGGCTCTATCTCTCTGGCTCTATCTCTCTGGCTCTATCTCTCTGGCTCTATCTCTTGGCTCTATCTCTGGTTCTATCTCTCTGGCTCTAAATCTCTATCTCGATCTGCATCTATCTCTGTCTCTTTCAGTCTCTATATCTCTGTCTCTCGCTGTTTCTCTCTCTGTCTCTTTATATGTGTCTCTTTATCTATCTCTGTCTCTTTATCTGTGTCTCCCTCTGCCTCTCTCTCTGTCTCTCTCTCTCTATATATATACAGTGGCGGCTCGTGATAATTTATGTTGGTGGGGTCAGACAAAATTTTCAAAAATCATTGTCTAAATAGACCACATTTCTACTGGTCATAAAAAATAGTGCGCTAGAAATGCGTAAAGTATACTAATTAGGGAGAAATTACGCTGAATTAAAAACTGTATGTGATAATTTATCGTTATATATTCTCATTTAAAAGCTAATTAGTATCACGTCAAAAGTAATAATTTCGAACAAATGATTTATAAAAGAATAAATACACGTTATGCATTATTTTTGGTGGGGCCCGGCCCCACTGGCCCTTAATGACGAGCCACCACTGTATATACATCTGTCTCTCCTGTCACTCCCTCTGTCTATATATATATATATATATCTATGTCTCTGTCTCTCTCTCTCTCGGTCTCTATATCTATGTTTTTCTCTCTCCCTATATCTGTGTCTCTTTTCCTATATATATGTCGCCCTCTCTATCTCTATATTACTGTCTCTCTCTCTATATATGTCGCCCTCTCTATCTCTATATTACTGTCTCTCTCTATATATATATGTCGCCCTGTCTATCTCTATATTACTGTCTCTATATATATATGTCGCCCTCTCTATCTCTATATTACTGTCTCTCTCTCTCTATATATGTCGCCCTCTCTATCTCTATATTACTGTCTCTCTCTCTATATATATGTCGCCCTCTCTATCTCTATATTACTGTCTCTCTCTCTATATATGTCGCCCTGTCTATCTCTATATTACTGTCTCTCTCTCTATATATATGTATCTCTATATTGCTGTCTCTCTCTCTATATATATGTATCTCTATATTGCTGTCTCTCTCTCTATATATATCTATCTCTATATTACTGTCTCTCTCTCTATATATATGTCGCCCTGTCTATCTCTATATTACTGTCTCTCTCTCTATATATATGTATCTCTATCTCTCAGAGGTTTCTTATTCTATGTGTATCATTTTAGTCTCAGTCTGTTCCTACATCTAATACCATGTCTCTGTCTGGAACTATGCCTACCTATCTTGTTCTAACTCTGTGTTCATCTCTCTGTGTCATCTTTCTCTTCCCTCTCTCCTCTCTCTGTTTCTTACCATGCATAAAACATTCTACGTTCCATTCCTTTCTCTATCAAATGTCACATCCCATCTTTATGTCTGACTCTACCTCTTTTAAGACATTTCTCTTTATGTCTCAATCTACCTCTTTTGAGACATTTCTCTTTATGTCTCACTCTACCTCTTTTGAGACATTTCTCTTTATGTCTCACTCTACCTCTTTTGAGACATCTCTCTTTATCTCTAACTCTACCTCTCTTGGTCTAACGTTGTGTACATCTCTCTTTGTCCTCCTGTCTCTCACCTTTCTTTCTCTCCCTCTCTCTCTCTTTCTCTTTATTTCCATGTGTATGTTTCTAACGTTACGTGCAGCATTCTAGTCTCAATCCGTTTCTCTGTCAAATTCCATGTCTCACTTTAGATCTCTACCTATCTCTCTTTGTCTGTGTGCATCTCTCTTTGTCTGTGTGCATCTCTCTTTGTCTGTGTGCATCTCTCTTTGTCTGTGTGCATCTCTCTTTGTCTGTGTGCATCTCTCTTTGTCTGTGTGCATCTCTCTTTGTCTGTGTGCATCTCTCTTTGTCTGTGTGCATCTCTCTTTGTCTGTGTGCATCTCTCATTGTCTGTGTGCATCTCTCTTTGTCTGTGTGCATCTCTCTTTGTCTGTGTGCATCTCTCTTTGTCTGTGTGCATCTCTATTTGTCTTTGTGCATCTCTCTTTGTCTGTGTACATTTCTCTTTGTCTGTGTACATTTCTCTTGGTCTGTGTACATTTCTCTTGGTCTGTGTACATCTCTCTTTGTCACCTTGTCTCTCTACTCCCTCTTTGTTTCCAACTCTGTCTTTACCATTCTTATCTCAAAGCATGCCACGCTCTGGGTCTCTGCTGATCTCTTTCTGTAACTTTGTCTCTCTGCATGTCTGTATCTCTGCTTTTTTCATGTGTCTCTCAGTCTCTGTTTCTACATGTAACTGTCTCTGTGTTTAGCTCTGACTTTATCCAAATGTGCCCCATAACGTCTCCGTCTGTGTATCTTTAAGTTTCACTGTTATCTCATCATTAGCGCCTCTCTCTCTTTCTATCTCTTTCTCTCTATCTCTCTCTTTTTCTCTTTCTTTTCTCTGTCTTTCTCTCTCTCTTTTCTTTCTCTCTATCTTTCTCTCTCTTCTTTCTCTCTATCTCTCTGTCTTTCTCTCTCTTTCTTTCTTTCTCTCTATCTCTCTGTCTTTCTCTCTCGCTGTCTTTCTCTCTATCACTCTGACTTTCTCTCTATCTCTCTGTCTTTCTCTCTCTTTCTTTCTCTCTATCTCTCTGTCTCTCTCTTTCTTTCTCTCTATCTCTCTGTCTTTCTCTCTATATCTCTGTCTTTCTCTCTATCTCTCTGTCTTTCTCTCTCTTTCTGTCTTTCTCTCTATCTCTCTGTCTTTCTCTCTCTCTTTCTTTCTTTCTTCTCTTTCTCCTCTTTCCTCTCTCTCTTTCTTTCTTTCTCTCTCTCTGTCTTTCTCTCTATTTCTCTGTCTTTCTCGCTGTCTTTCTCTCTATCTCTCTGTCTTTCTCTCTCTTTCTTTCTTTCTCTCTATCTCTCTGTCCTTTCTCTTCTTTCTTTCTCTCTATCTCTCTGTCTTTCTCTCTCTGTCTTTCTCTCTCTGTCTCTCTGTCTTTCTCTCTTTTTCTTTCTTTCTCTCTATCTCTCTGTCTTTCTCTCTATTTCTCTGTCTTTCTCTCTCGCTGTCTTTCTCTCTATCTCTCTGTCTTTCTCTCTTTCTTTCTCTCTATCACTCTGTCTTTCTCTCTATCACTCTGTCTTTCTCTCTATCTCTCTGTCTTTCTCTCTTTTTCTTTCTTTCTTTTATCTCTCTGTCTTTCTCTCTATTTCTCTGTCTTTCTCTCTCGCTGTCTTTCTCTCTATCTCTCTGTCTTTCTCTCTCTTTCTTTCTCTCTATCACTCTGTCTTTCTCTCTATCACTCTGTCTTTCTCTCTATCTCTCTGTCTTTCTCTCTCTTTCTTTCTTTCTATCTCTCTGTCTTTCTCTCTCGCTGTCTTTCTCTCTATCTCTATGACTTTCTTTCTATTTTTCTTTTTTCTCTCTCTATTTTTCTCTCTCTTTTTCTCTCTATCTTTCTCTTTCTCTTTTTCTCTACCTCTCTCTAACCTCTCTCTCTCCCTACGTCTCTCCCTCTATATCCCTTTCTCTCTCCATCTCTCTCTCCATCTCTTTCTAATACTCTCTCCCCCTCTCTCTCCGTCTCCCCCTCTCTCCACACATAAAACACAAACAAACATGTTGACAGAAAAATGCATGTACATCTCACAGAGTAATCTAACCAATAAAATGGTTGAAGTAACGTAAAAAAAAAAACAGCCACACACACTTGCCAACATTCTTGGTAATAAATGTGTTACTGGCTGTGTAACGTCAAGACTACGCTGATTAGTTTATGTGCTTCTAAATTAACTAATCATTTTAGATAGATAACAACGGATATCGAAACTGTGGTGTTATTTTTATGTTAACGGATGATACTAGTTACTATAAAGTAACTGGTTATACTTATACATGTTAACGGAAGATACTAGTTACTGTAAAGTAACTGATTATACTTATATCGAAATAGGGGGAGACTGCAGTAAAACTTGGTAAATAGTGAAACACGTACAAACAAAGTACTATAGTTTTACAAAAACAGAAACAGTGACGATAAACAGCAACGTTTCGACCAACAAGGCCTTTATCAAGCAAACGAACAAATAGGAGTGACAAATTAAAATGAAACACAAATGGACGACCAAATACCAACGTATCTAAGGAAAATCTGGAATAAAAACGAATAACGAAATAAATGTAACACAAAAACACACATAAAAACTAGAAATAGAAAGAAACAATGAAACATCTAGTAAATATATAACTTGAATACATGCAACATATACCCATATAGATTATAAAGCATGGGAAGAGAAAGTACTAAGAAGCATAAGAATGTAATACATGCAACATATACCCATAGAGATTACAAAGCACGGGAAGAGAAAGTACTAAGAAGCATAAGAATGTAATACGTTGAGCCCGCGTGGTCGCAAGGTACCATACAAAGAAATCAACCGATTCTCCAGAGCAAATCGACTACGATCATCAGAGGAACATCTGATGATTATATGATGATTATATGATGATTATATGATGGCCCTCTTCCGTCTGTGTATCATAGATACATTGATGATTGTATTGGCATTACCGATATGCCTGAAGCCGATTTGTCACGCTTCATTAATTTCATTAATGTCTTCAATCCGGCTATTCGGTTTACATCTCACATCTCTACCTCTTGTGTCAACTTTCTTGACATCACTATCACTATCAGCCTATCCACCATCACTACATCAGTATACTACAAGCCTACTGATGCACATAGTTTTCTTCTTTATACCTCTTCCCATTCCCAGGCTTGTCGTGATTCTTTACCATTCTCTCAACTCTTGCGCCTTCGTCGCCTCTGTAGCGAGGACGACGATTTCCTCGATAGAGCTCACGAGATGCTGGATTTCTTTCGTAAGCGCTTATACCCGGATAAGGTGCTTGCTTCTGCTATGCGGCGCGTTCAGCAAATTTCTCGCCAGGAGGCTCTCTCTAACCAGCATAGAACTTCCAATTCTGACAGGGTGAAACTTGTCTTAACTTTCCACCCTCATAGTTCCCTTGTGAAGAAAGTCTTATTCCGTCATCTCTCCATTCTTCAGTCTGATCCTGATACACGTTCAATCTTCCAACACTATCCTTTGGTGGCGTACAGACGGGACAGAAGCCTTAAGGATATGTTAGTTCACAGTCGCCTCAAGCCTAACATCCAGAGTCATTTTGGCACCATCCAGTGTGGCCGTCGGCGCTGTAACACTTGTGCTAATGTAATACAGACCCGCACGGTGTCTTTTCCAAAAGCCACGTTCGTTGTTGAAGACAGTTTCACGTGCGAGTCCGTAATATTATCTATGCCATTATCTGCAAGCGGTGCAACAAGGCCTATATTGGGAAACCGGCAGGAGACTCAGTGACCGATTCGCCCAACACTTGCGCGATATACGCCAATGCTCTGTGACCCTGTAGCTACCCATTTCAATGATACTGGCCATTCAGGAGCTTGCGATGTCCAGGTCACAGCCATCCGATCATGTTCCTCTGATGATCGTAGTCGATTTGCTCTGGAGAATCGGTTGATTTCTTTGTATGGTACCTTGCGACCACGCGGGCTCAACGTATTACATTCTTATGCTTCTTAGTACTTTCTCTTCCCATGCTTTGTAATCTCTATGGGTATATGTTGCATGTATTACATTCTTATGCTTCTTAGTACTTTCTCTTCCCATGCTTTATAATCTATATGGGTATATGTTGCATGTATTCAAGTTATATATTTACTAGATGTTTCATTGTTTCTTTTCTATTTCTAGTTTTTATGTGTGTTTTTGTGTTACATTTATTTCGTTATTCGTTTTATTCCAGATTTTCCTTAGATACGTTGGTATTTGGTCGTCCATTTGTGTTTCATTTTAATTTGTCACTCCTATTTGTTCGTTTGCTTGATAAAGGCCTTGTTGGTCGAAACGTTGCTGTTTATCGTCACTGTTTCTGTTTTTTGTAAAACTATAGTACTTTGTTTGTACGTGTTTCACTGATTATACTTATACATCTTAACGGAAGATACCAGTTACTGTAAAGTAACAGGTTATACTTATACATGTTAACGGATGATACTAGTTACTGTAAAGTAACAGGTTATACTTATACATGTTAACGGATGATACTAGTTACTGTAAAATTAACAGATGGTTCTTTTACGTCAATATTAACAAATGTGGAACGTCTAGCTAAAATGATTAGAGGTCGGGCTCCAGTCAGGAGACTCGGGTTCAATCCCTGCCAGTAAGGCCAATCAGTTTTATTTTCTGTCGAGCACATTAAGCAAAAAATCTTAACATGAATACTTTCGCAACGGCACCGCTCTAAACAGCGGTATTAAAAGTTTACATATCCTTTACAGGACTTTGCGAATCAACCCCAGCTTTTTAACACTGTTTATGATTTTTCTAAGCATTATTACGTTCAGTAATTTGTCATTGCTTTCTGAACGGGTGCTGCCATCGTCCTTTGTAAAATCCACAGGAAACAATTTGCAACCAAAATGTCCACAGCGTGATTCGAACTCAGAACGCCGGGGTTAATAGACCGAGTCACTATCGCCTAAGCCACAGAAGCCACCAACAGTGGTATTACAGCCAGAAAAGAGAGTTAGTTAGATGTCTATTTTCTCCAAGAAATTAACATACCTGTCTAGCGTTACTTTCGTTGTTTATACTAACAGACACTCTCCGTCTCTCTCTCTATCGCTCTGCCTCCCCATCCTCTGTCCCCTTCTCTCCCGCCCTCTCTCTATTCCTCTCTCCCAACCTCTCTCCCTCTGCCTCCTCTCTCTCTCCCTCTCCTTCTTCCTCTCCCTCTCTTCCTTTCCCTCTCTCTTGCGATATTTCTAACCCCACTGAGGCATATGCCCTCAACCAACTCACACCAAGTCTTCCTATATTTAGTTATTTCTTGCATTTCTCTCCAACTCTTCCCCATATCGCTAAACAATGTCTCCAGATCTCTTCTCGTTATAACTCTAGTCTTTCCTTTCTTTCGCATTGCATGAGAACACATAGCTATAATTTGCTATTAGTGTGTAAATAGTAATTGTCCGTTATTCTAACACATATTCTGTACCAATAGTGTGACAGGGTTGCTCATCATATGCAAGGAATGTTATTTGAAAGATGTCTGTTTATTCCGGGTTCCGTTATTACTGTCTAACCATCGTTTCTTGTACAATTTGTTTTCTGCTAATCAGGAAAAAATGGCTACTTCTAGAATGATTGTCCCTGCTGCAGGATGTCTGGTGTGCATTTATTTATATTGCAATCAGTGGCGGCTCGTGATAATTTTTGTTGGTGGTGGCCAGACAGAAAATTTCGGAAAAATCATGTTTTCGGTTAGGATATATTTTAATGTTTTAAATAATAAATACACGTTACACCTTATTTTTGGTGGGGACCGGCCCCTCTGGCCCTTAATGACGAGCCGCCACTGGTTGCAGCCAATGTTAGATTTTGATAAATAGTTGCCTGCTGAAGATAAATATTTATTCTACACATAACACGTGGTTAGATAACTAATTAGGAAGATCTAAATATCCCGCCCGTGTGTTGTTGGAGCTCACCGGGGGAGTAAAGAATAGTAACACTGCGACCTACATGGTTTGTCGTAAGAGGCGACTGAGGTAGGGGCCGAGGGTAGCTACCCTAGTAAATAACATCGCAGCAGAAATCGGAAGTCTTGGCATACTTGTAGGTGCATAACTGACACAACGTAGAAGCGCTATTAGGCTCAGATCACATACATATCACAAAGAGTGGTTAACAAGTAGTCGATATGGAGCGTTCTAAGAAGAAGATTTAAAAGTCTAGAGTAGAAGATTGACTTCATTGCGCCGGTTATTACTTTAATATGGCTTAGGTCACTCTCCGCAGAAATGATTCCCTACCTTCCGAAAGTATTGCGCCGAGCACGAACTTCATAGATCCGACAACAATCGTAGGAGTCTATGGACAAAAATGCACTCGTGAACAGAACAGCATGGTCAGGATTCTCTCTTTCTCTCTCACAATCACCGCCCAGACCGATGTACCAGATCTCCCCATAAATTATATTCATGTGGAAATCTGATTCATGCAGCCTTAGCATTGGTGTGTTTTACGTCACATCTTCAGCACCATTTGAAGCTCTGGTGCTTATCCTTTCGCGATGTGTCCGATTTCAGCCAGCGTTTACTCGGTTCGCTCTCCGTTCTGTAACCATCTAGTGTTTTTACGGTGTGGGGTAGCTAACTCCACGCCCATGGTCTGATGTCATCATTCTCATAATGTATAGGTGTGTTTGCTTGCTGGTTATACTCATGTCTGACCAGTCTTCGCAGGACTACATACCGAATAACATCACGTTTTACCATCTAATCTCAAGCTAGCAACTAGCAACCTCGTTGAAAACCAAAGTCATAATGGGAAAATACCACCTAAATGTATCTCTATATCTGTAACTTTATCGTATCGTATTTGACATATCCGTCTTCCATAACAGATATTCATCGTTGCTGTTCTCTTCATTCTTCACTTGATGATCATCTTCATAGCACATCGAACATCGCACATCGCACATCTTCATAGCACATCGCACATCTCCATAATTGCTTCGATCTTCTCCCAAGCATGTATCTCAGTATGTTCAGGCTAACAACTCCTGTTCTGTGTTGACTGATGCATCTAGTGGGATTTCTTCAAGAGAATGTAGTTGCATCATATTTGTATGTATGCGCGTAGATGACTTGTGATCCCGATGATGTTCTGTTCTCTTTATTAATTGTTTACCGTGACCAGAATCTTTTAAATCTCTTTCCACCAAGTTTCCGTGGAACATCCATGCATTTTCTCACCAACTCTCCATAAACAAAGCTGTTATCTTCTTTTTCTTTGCGTTCGTTCTTTACCACCAATTTGAATCACTCTTTGTGATATGTTTGATCTTTGCCAAGAACGTGTATATGTTGTACATTGATTTGGTAGACCTCTAAACGCAATAGCCTTCTACGTGTTTGGGACACGTGCATCCAATTTCAGTTGTTTTAATCAATGCCTCTACTCAGGGTCATGCTGTATATTTTCTCAGTATGATGCAAGTCTTCGAAATGCCGCCCCTTAAATGTTTATTCTTTTAAATAACATTCAATTGTGATTTTGATTTCACTGCTTATGACGCCCCCATTACGGTACCTCCTTGTGCGGCCGCCTCTCTGTATCATAGCACAGAACGGCCCTGCCTCTTCTGACATACATCAACACCTCATTAACTATATAAACATCACTGCCGATATGCATGATTAATTAGACACAGAGGTATTATTCCTTCCTTTTGCAATACGAGACCATAAAATCCGCCCATGAAAGTCTACTGGCCCAGTTTTCTTCCAATTTCAAAGTTCCATTTCTTAGGCAATTCTTATATCCGTTGTAAAATGCTTGCAATGTAATTTATAACTTAATACAGTCACCAGGAAATGCGTTGTAAAGATTTAGATACATATTTATAGAAAGTGCGGGAACACTTTATAGCAACACTTTATCATATGTGTTACCAGACCTGTAGGTTTTTTACAGTGCGAGTTAGCAATGAGGTATAGCTGCGACTTTTAGAAATGTTCTTTATAATTAGTCATAGGCCTATTTAACTCTTACAATGCGGCAAGCCAGCAGACAAACCGTTCCGATACCAGAACCATTTGACCAATTGTTTTATTTATTGATTGATAGGACCATCATCATTGCACTTCGGTGAATAACCATGTGTGCTCCAATATCTTTCTTACACAGGAAGATCTCAACGGCTGTGCACGAACTCCGTAGCACCGATGTGATTTAGAAGATGGTGAAAGTATTTCGTAGGAATGTTATTGTTTAATTGTTCTAATTAATTTTGCACTAGCAGGTAGCGGCTTTCCAGCCTGTTCTTTTAGATTTTTGAACTAAGTGTTATTTTACATGCTCAACTTCAACACGGGATCTACGTTTTATCATCCATCTCCGATAGGACTAGGAACTCGGTCTCACCTACATTGAGATCAGGGATCTCTGGAAAAGTATCCCGATGGCTCTAGGAGGAGCGAATCAGTACCTTTGGAACAAGAGGCGAGCGTCTAACTTCTACGTCACAGAGATCCATTTTGAGGCTATGTGTGTCTCATTTATTGTAGAGTAAAGCATAAAAATTTGCAAATTAGAGCTTTCAATTTTTCACGCCATAATTCTACAAAACCCAAAGATCAAGATAGAAGTGAAAAGGTAGAGGATTAAAAAGTATTTTTCTACCAACACTATGTTACCATTGCCAAACTTGGTCTCTGACAGTAACACATCACAGAAAGCTCACCACGTGTGAAATGAAATGCTTGAGGAAGGCGGTAAGGTCACCAGACATTTTTTTGGGGGGCATATCCTAAAGGACGTAGCCATCGACTACAGTGAAGGAGTCGTTCATTTTGTAGGCACCACTTATACTTTCAGTAGTTTTCCATTGCTGCCTGAATGGTGAGGTCTATTTTTACCTTTATAAAATCCCAGGAAACGAATTTGCTTCCAAACTTAACGAAATGATAACATCAGAAGCAAAGTGGGCATAACTTCATGCGACGAATACATTGAAAGAGAACAAATGCAGTGGTTCGGACATTTAATGAGAATGGATTACAACCAACCACCAATAACAGCATACAATAAAAAGAGATAAGGTACTAGAGCCAATGGAAGACCAAGAAAAAGATGGATAGACAACATTAAAACCACACTAAATAAACACGGATATAACACAACAAGGGAAACTCATCTGGCACTTGAACGCTAATTAAAACTCCCACCCTTACGCTTAACAGCAAGAGTGAACAAACAATTCCATCATTTAATTTGTGACACTTTCATGTTCCCTTTTTCCTCTCTGGACTCTCTTCATTGTGCCATGCTTTCTTGGTCTTTTCTACCTTTGTTTCTTCAACTTGCTCTCCACGCCATCTCATCTTTCCTCGAACTTCTTGATTATCCACCAAATCCAATTAAGATTATGTAGGCATATAATGGACTTCTATAGCTTAAGCGGTAGTGAGTTTAACCACAAGCCAAGAGTTCCTGGTTCAAACTCGAAGTTTGGAAGCAAATTCGTTCCGGATGATTTTTACGAATTGTATTAAAAATAGACCCTACCGTTTAGAAAGCAATGGCAAACTACTGAACATATAAGTGGTGTCTAAGAAATCTAAGACTCATTTACTGTGGTTGATGGTAACGTCATGTAAAGGAAAAGCTACGATTTTTAAGCACAGAATCATTAGCAAAATATGAAACACTTATAATAATAATCATCAGCCCATATTATCACCTCACATTTTAGTAGAACCCTCTATCGGCACTCGGTTTACACCGTCATCATGTACTCACTCGCTCGTTTTTTTTCTTTCTAACGAACGCTTTCTACAGGACAGAGAGTTTAAAGGAAACACATGGCTTGGCAGACTTGAGTTTAACAGCAGTCAAATCTTCAACGATGCCAGGTTCAGTTCATTCTGTGAATAGTGAGACTCATTGTAAACGAATTCTTGCTAACAAAACAGGATAGTAACGTGAAGCTAATTTTGGAAGCTTACGTTAGAGATATCATTATGCCATGTGTTTTATCTGTCTGTATGTCTATTTATTTGTCTGTCTGTCTATTTATTTGTCTGTCTGTCCGCAAGTGTGGTGCCGGGGCATGCAAGGGAAGCAAAGAATAGTACCACTGCGACCTACAATGCGTGTCGTAAGAAGAGGCGGCTGAAGTAGGCCCTAGCGATGCTACCTTAGTAAATAAAAATTCAGCAGAATTCGGATGTGCTGGCCTACTTGTAGGCGCATAACTGGCACAACGTAGAATCGCTCTTACATACAAATCACAAAGAGTGGTTGACAAGTGGTCGATGTGGAGCGTTTGAAGAAGAAGATGAAGAGGTCTGTCTATCTATATTTTCATAGGTCTATCGGTTCGTCTGTTTGTCTGTCTTTGTCTATACCTCTCTATGTCCGCATGACTCTCTATCTACACCTGTGTATGTCTACAACTACTATGTATATCTACACCTGTGTATGTCTACAACTACTATGTATATCTACACCTATGTATGTCTACAGCTACTATGTATATCTACACCTATGTATGTCTACAACTACTATGTATATCTACACCTATGTATGTCTACAACTACTTTGTATATCTACACCTATGTATGTCTACAACTACTATGTATATCTACACCTATGTATGTCTACAACTACTATGTATATCTACACCTATGTGTGTCTACAACTATTATGTATATCTACACCTATGTATGTCTACAACTACTATGTATATCTACACCTATGTATGTCTACAACTACTATGTATATCTACACCTATGTATGTCTACAACTACTATGTATATCTACACCTATGTATGTCTACAACTACTATGTATATCTACACCTATGTATGTCTACAACTACTATGTATATCTACACCTATGTATGTCTACAACTACTATGTATATCTACACCTATGTATGTCTACAACTACTATGTATATCTACACCTATGTATGTCTACAACTTCTATGTATGTCTACAACTTCTATGTATATCTACACCTTCTATGTATGTCTACAACTTCTATGTATGTCTACAACTTCTATGTATATCTACACCTTCTATGTATGTCTACAACTTCTATGTATGTCTACAACTTCTATGTATGTCTACACCTTCTATGTATGTCTACAACTTCTATGTATATCTACACCTTCTATGTATATCTACAACTTCTATGTATGTCTACAACTTCTATGTATGTCTACAACTTCTATGTATGTCTACAACTTCTATGTATGTCTACACCTTATATCTCCTCATATCTCCCTATCTACACCTGTGTTTGTCTACACTCTCTATATCATCAAGTCTCTCTATATACACCTGTTTGTCCTGTCTCAATGTCTCCGTCTTCTCTCGATCAACATCTCAGGTTCAAATCAGGACAACGCGATCTGTTCACAAGTGCATGTTTTTCAAGAACCTTAGGATTGTTGCTGGAGCTACGAGCTCGAGATTTGTGCAATACTTCAGCAAGTGCATGCCATTTTTGCGAAGAGGACCTAGCATATATGGTAAAATCCGGTGCAATGAAGTCAATATTTCGACTTCAACTCTTTCGCCCTTCCAAGCCGATATATTGGCTTATAGTATGGTTAAAGATGACGAAAATCCATTACACTGACTAAACTAGTGCACATTACAAAGTAAACTAGTCCGCATGTCAAATAGATTACGGAGTGGAAGGGTTAAAACATGTTTACCTTCAGATGTATGTACATTCGCAGTAGAACTTTACAAGTAGAACTGTATGCCTTAGGGTCAGAGTGAGGAGTGTGTTTAATCAGCGAGCCACGGGAACCATCAGTAGGCATACTCTTCGATATCTGTTGGGGGGAGACTGAGCGTCTATGGGTGTGTCCGTACCAATAACCAAATTCTCAGTACATGTATTGTTTAGATGCATAAATAGTTTGCAACTTTCATTTATGAATCTCGATTATAAATATCCTGAAATAGAAAGTGCAACAACATCCTCAAATACAATTTACCTTCCTGATGTTTTAACTTACCTTTGCCAATCTAAAATAGAACACAGGTGTTTCGTTGTCAATATATCGTTATTACGACTTGTCGACAAAAGTTGTTGAAGAAAAAACCGACGATAATGATTGATGAGGTGGGATTAGATGAGAAAAATTACATGAAAATGGATTTGTGTAAGCTAGAAAATTTCAGAACAGGTTTTGATTGTTTGGCTTACCTGTTAGGTAAGAGACTGGGCGGAATTATGTTATTAGTACAGGTGGACACAGGTAAAACATATGTCCACACATGAAAAGAAAACAAAATTTTCTTCAACTGTATGGTATATGGGACAGAACCTTGTTTCAGTGATATCTAGAGATAAATAATTGAGTGGTTCCGTCACTAAAATACAACAGAACTCCAATGTTTACAGAGTCTCCTACAACGACGGAACATCAGGAACGAAGGTGAAGAAAGACTATGAAAAAGGATTGATGGCGTTACAGAATCCTGTCGAAAAGCAAAAATAACAATCACCCAAGCTACTAGAACACCGTAAAACAAAAACAGAAACGCCCGACACTGGGCAACAACCCGGTAACAGTATGACGACAAGAGAAGAAAGAAGAAGAAGTATTAGCTAATGTTTATTGTCTGTTCCCAGGTGGAAGATGTAGTTGGCTATCCTCCTCGCCGTTAAGCTTAGGGATGGGAGCTCTAGGACCAGAGTTCTAGGGACAGATGAGTCGCCCTTGTTGTGTTATATCCGTGTTTATGTGTGGTCTTGATATTGTCTATCCATCTTTTTCTTGGTCTTCGCTTAGCTCTAGTACCCGATCTATTTTTATTGTATGCTGTTATTGGTGGTTGGTTGTATTTCATTCTCATTAAATGTCCAAACCACTGCATTTGTTGTCTTTCGATTTATTCGGTGCATGAAGTTATGTCCACTCTGCTTCTGATGTCCTCATTTCGTAGTCTGTCTTTCCTGGTGACTCCCACTGCCTTCCTCAAGCATTTCATTTCACACGTGGTGAGCTTACTGTGATGTGTTGCTGTAAGAGACCAAGTTTGGTACTGGTAACAAAGTGTTGGTAGGAAAATACTTTTTATCATAAAGAAGTATAACATGCACAAATAATAAGTAAACAATCGAAACTACTACATTAATCACATTGTAACTGTAACAAGCTGCAACATGTTAACCCAATCTATACCTTAAGCCTCTATAGCGGCTTGAAAATGTACGCCAATCCCACCTCCAGTCCATATGATGGCTTTTGAAATGGAGTCCTTTCTTTTATTTCACCTAAACATTACGCTTTTTTAACCCTTCTTCTAAATAGTAAAAATAATATATATATATATATCTATACAAGGTGTTTTTAAAATCTCACTACACTTTTTATGTAGAACAACTTGAAACACTAAGTACATGAGGTCATCAAAAATGTGCTAAACTAAAGTAGTGAAATTAGTTGCAATAGTTACTGATATGGTCTATTGTTGTTGTTTTTTTAAACTGGAAAGAACCAATGAATTATTCCTTATAATAGATGGAAATATCCACCATGGGCTTCAAGATATGTCTGTACACGTTTCTTGATATTGTCAATTATCTTCTACAACTTGTCTGGTGATATTTTTGAATATTAATTCTGATTGCTTCTTTCATGCACTCAACTGTGTGTAAATAATGTATGTAAATATTTCTTTTCAAGGAACCTCATAGATAATAATCTAGTAGAGTTAGATCTGGAGAACGAGCAGGTTAAATTCCATACGATATTATGCGATTTGTGACATTTTGTTTTTAATGCAGAGATGATGTAGCTGTGTGTACAGTTGCACCATCTTACTGAAATCAGTTGTCTTCATTTTCAGGCAAGTTGAGTTATTATAACAAGATACGCGGACACCTTCAAATCTGATCTGGTCAGATCGGATCAGATCAGATCTGGAGAAAACCAAAGGAGGCTTCGGTGATACGTAATAAATTAGCGTTTCATGACAAATACCCGTATGTATGGTATCACATAAGCCAGCAATTTATTCATTATTATAAGAAAGGTTCACAATGTCAGTCCGGTAACCCAAATTTACATTTATAATGTTGTCGAAGAATATTGGCACAATTACAAGTTTTCTACTTACAACACGCCATACCCTATTTTTCCAAAGTGTAGACTCGCTGCATGAAATATATATGGATTAAAGCTGCCTTAAATGCGATTATGGTTTCCATTATCATCATGGTGCGTATTCTTTATAGCACGTTGCTCTCTTTGCAGCACATCTGAAATTCACTCTGTCTCTAGCCAGTTCACCCACTTCGTCGATGGTCATATTCATGGTTTCTTAATATCTTGTAGCCATCTTCTTCTTGGTCTGCCTTTACGTCCTGGGACCCTGCCCTCTAGTATTGTTCTTTCCAGGCCACCGTGACGCTTGATGTGACCAAAGTATGTAATTTTTCTGTATAGTATGTTGTTTATCATCGAATTCTCTTTAACATTTAGTTCTTTCAGGACATGTGTGTTCCAGTATCCAGACAGATGAAACCATGCCTCATCAGAGAATAATGTGACATCGAGAATTGATTCCTCTTCTTTAGCTAGAAATTCTTGAAGCCACATGCAGTAGCTGACTCTGGGTTGATTGTCTTCTCTCTCTCTAGTTCTGACACACGAGAAATCCTGTATGAAGGAAAATGTAACTGGTGTTTAAGAATTGAGTGCACTGTGTTCAGGACCGTACGGTACATTTTTCTCAGTATAATGCAAGTCTTCAAAATGTCGCCCCTTAAATTTGTTTTCTTTAAAATAACCTTCAATTGTGATTTTGATTTATTTTCTTATTTCGTCCCCTTACGGTGCCGCCTTATGCGGCCGCCTCTCTGTATCATAGAACGGCACGCCCTGACCGTGCTCACTGACACGTTCACTTATTGCGACATTTTCCTTAACGACTTACATGGACTTTTCAGGATTCTGTCTTGGATATCTAGACAAATTTCTTCAGACATAGCAGATCTACCAGATCTCGGGGCATCTTCTACATTTCCTTCATCCAGAAACTTACTCAACAAATTGCTTCAAATATTGCACTCTACCAGATCTCGGAGCATCTTCCACATTTCCTTCATCCAGAAACTTACTCAACAAATTTCTTCAGACAATAGCAGGTCTACCAGATCTCGGACATCTTCACATTTCCTCATCCAGAAACTTACTCAACAAATTTCTATCCCATATGCATGAGTAGGTGATTTTTCTGGAAATCTTGCTATAAAGTGTTGATCCCGATACCGCACATGTGGTGCCAGGACCCGCATGGGAAGCAAAGAATAGTACCACTGGGACCTACACGGCATGTCGTAAAAGGCAACTGATGTAGGAACTAGGAAGCTACCCTAGTAAATAAAAAGCATCACATAAATCGGATGTGCTGGCCTACTTGTAGGTGCATAACTGTGACAACGTACACTCGCTCTTAGGCTCCGACTACATACAAATCACACAGAATGGTTAACAAGTGGTCGATATGGAGCATTCGAAGAAGAAGATCCAGATACAACGAGACATATGAAATATGAGATAGAGCAAAAAACATCTTTCTTCATATTTCTTAAATTCTAGTTTTTCTATGGTGGTCCGTCTTGGCCATATTCCACTAAATTCCTATCAGAGATCGCTTTGTTGCACTTTGTTTAGATTTTTTATTTTAATTGTCAGAATAATATGTTTTGGCTATAATCCATGACATTAATTTAAACATCATATCTGCCGTGCATGTTTGCCATTTTCTTGAGCTTTGCGCACGCGTCCAGTGAGGATACAATTTCCATGTTTTCAAATTAGTTTGTATCGGCTAAGGTAATAATTCCATACGTTCATGTCCTGTGTATATGTCTGTTCATATTGTCTGTCCATCTTTCTCAATATCTGCTAACACGCGATCATTATCTTTAGAGGGAAATATTCATCTTGTAGTTGTGCCCTATCATTTCTATATCTTCAAGTATCACGACATACTGACAGCATGCATT
The DNA here is from genome assembly GCA_020796225.1 of Arion vulgaris. NCBI lineage: Eukaryota > Metazoa > Mollusca > Gastropoda > Stylommatophora > Arionidae > Arion > Arion vulgaris. The sequence continues at coordinate 70,572,916 of CM036755.1, read as the reverse complement.
TATTTTTGTATATTTCATTCCATTGAAATTATAACAATTAATTTCTTCTTTTTTCTTCATCTTTCCTCTATTCCCACTCTCTCTCCATTATTCTCTCCATAAATCTATTTTTCATATCTTTTGTTTGAAATTCTGAGAATTAATCTCCTAGCTTTTTGTCTTAATTTTTCCTCTATTCCCACTCTCTCTCCATTATTCTCTCCATCATCATCATCAAGGTGCGTATCCTTTATAGGACGTTGCTCTCTTTGCAGCGCATCTGAAATTCACTGTCTCTAACCAGTTCACCCACTTCGTCGATGGTCATATTCATGGTTTCTTTAATATCTATTCTCTCCATAAATCTATTTTTCATATCTCTTTTGTTTGAAATTCTGAGAATTAATCTCTCAGTTTTCTCTTAATCTTTCCTCTATATTCCCACTCTCTCTCCATTATTCTCTCCATGTATCTATTTTGTCACCAGTTACAAAAGGACAAACAACCTGAAAATGGAATCACTAAGAGGAAGGTGCGGACCAAGGAAAAGAAGGATTGATGGAGTTACAGACATCTTAAAATTCCACAATATCACAGCATATTAAGCGCCGAGCTCGACTATCTCGAAACCGATCATCAGTTAAACCTGCTATGACTATCTCGGAAACCGATCATCAGTTAAACCTGCTATGACTATCTCGGAAACCGATCATCAGTTAAACCTCTAGACTATCTCGAAACCGATCATCAGTTAAACCTGCTATGACTATCTCGGAAACCGATCATCAGTTAAACCTGCTATGACTATCTCGGAAACCGATCATCAGTTAAACCTGCTATGACTATCTCGGAAACCGATCATCAGTTAAACCTGCTATGACTATCTCGGAAACCGATCATCAGTTAAACCTGCTATGACTATCTCGGAAACCGATCATCAGTTAAACCTGCTATGACTATCTCGGAAACCGATCATCAGTTAAACCTGCTATGACTATCTCGGAAACCGATCATCAGTTAAACCTGCTATGACTATCTCGGAAACCGATCATCAGTTAAACCTGCTATGACTATCTCGGAAACCGATCATCAGTTAAACCTGCTATGACTATCTCGGAAACCGATCATCAGTTAAACCTGCTATGACTATCTCGGAAACCGATCATCAGTTAAACCTGCTATGACTATCTCGGAAACCGATCATCAGTTAAACCTGCTATGACTATCTCGGAAACCGATCATCAGTTAAACCTGCTATGACTATCTCGGAAACCGATCATCAGTTAAACCTGCTATGACTATCTCGGAAACCGATCATCAGTTAAACCTGCTATGACTATCTCGGAAACCGATCATCAGTTAAACCTGCTATGACTATCTCGGAAACCGATCATCAGTTAAACCTGCTATGACTATCTCGGAAACCGATCATCAGTTAAACCTGCTATGACTAACGGGAAAAAAAGCAGATAGGAACAAAAGAAAGAAATAGATCAATTTTTATTTTTAGTTAAACCCTCCTTCTGTCTTTAATACCGCTTTTGCCCGTCTGCCCAGCGTGTTCGTAGCGCGTTGGACTTCGGGTGACTATCCCTCTGTGTGTACGGGTTCAATTCCGTGGGATGGCAGAAAAAGCCACAGATTTCCCAGATTTACGGTGTTCGTGGCACGAACCGAAGGGTTACGATGTCCATGGCACCGAGCCGAAGAGCTGAAAAGCTCAGTGCTTCTGGATCGAAAAAAAAATACCGCTTTTCGACGATGTAGGACAGTAGGGGCATAGGCCTGTGGAATTTAATTGCCGCATGGCTAGTACAGTCGCCGCGAGACTGTTTAAGTTAGGCTGTTTTCTTTATGCCCTCGACAGAAAACGACAACCACGATTGAACCCGGGTCTCCAGCATGAAAGCCGCGCTCTAGATGCTCCACTATTGTGCATTATTTTTAATAAATCTCTCTTTCTCATTTTCTCTGTGATTCTATTTTGTCACTAAACTGAATATACTCACTTATTTTTTCTATCTCATTCGTTGAAAATTCTCGCAATTAATCTCTTCTATTTTCATCTTTTCTTCTTCTTCTTCTTCTGCGATCAACTTCTGCTACACGACTACTCCGGTATGTGTCATAAACAGGGCGGTGCGCGTCTTCATCGGTCCCCCATAGTTTGTCTTGTAGGGTTCTTTCTGTTGGCCAGATCTCCATCCTCACACTGCTCAGGCTGGGGCAGTCTTGTAAGATGTGCTCTAGAGACCGCTTAGGTGCTCCACAGGTGCAGGCAGCCGAGTCCATGAGACCCATTCTATGGAGATGTGCTCTGAGACTGCAGTGTCCGTTCTAAGTCTGAAGACTGTGGTCTGTGCTTTTCTGTTTATTGTATTTATACTGTCGTACTCTGCGTTTTCTCCGTTAGTTTTTCTTTTGTATTAAGGAGTTCCACAGGGCAGTGTGATAGCACCAACTCTCTTCATAATACACATAAATAACATCAACAAATGCTGTACCCAGAACAGCCTACATGTGGACGATTTTGCAGTCTTTCAGAGTTTTGCAGCAGAGTTTTGCAGTCTGCCAGAGTTTTGCAGTCTGCAGAGTTTTGCAGTCTGCCAGAGTTTTGCAGTCTGCCAGAGTTTTGCAGTCTGCCAGAGTTTTGCAGTCTGCCAGAGTTTTGCAGTCTGCCAGAGTTTTGCAGTCTGCCAGAGTTTTGCAGTCTGCAGAGTTTTGAGTCTGCCAGAGTTTTGCAGTCTGCCAGAGTTTTGCAGTCTGCCAGAGTTTTGCAGTCTGCCAGAGTTTTGCAGTCTGCCAGAGTTTTGCAGTCTGCCAGAGTTTTGCAGTCTGCCAGAGTTTTGCAGTCTGCCAGAGTTTTGTGACCATAACCAATGATACTCATACATACATAGTTAAAATAAATTGAGAGCATTTTTGCTAATGACACACGTAGGTATGTCAATTTTTCACAATAAAATTATATTTTGTTTTTGATACAACGAGACACGGTGTATCCTCAATTTGTTCACAATAAATTATATTTGGTTTTTGATACAACGAGACACGGTGTATCCTCAATTTGTTCACAATAAATTATATTTGGTTTTTGATACAACGAGACACGGTGTATCCTCAATTTGTTCACAATAAATTATATTTTGTTTTTGATACAACGAGACACGGTGTATCCTCAATTTGTTCACAATCAAATTATATTTTGTTTTTGATACAATGAGACACGGTGTATCCTCAATTTGTTCACAATAAATTATATTTTGTTTTTGATACAACGAGACACGGTGTATCCTCAATTTGTTCACAATAAATTATATTTTGTTTTTGATACAACGAGACACGGTATATCCTCAATTTGTTCACAATAAATTATATTTTGTTTTTGATACAACGAGACACGGTGTATCCTCAATTTGTTCACAATAAATTATATTTTGTTTTTGATACAACGAGACACGGTGTATCCTCAATTTTTTCACAATAAATTATATTTTTGTTTTTGATAAACAGAGACACGGTGTATCCTCAATTTGTTCATAAGAACATCATTTTTTTGGCAATTTGTCCTACTGTAAAAAGAAACATAATTTTCCCCAACAGAAAACATAAAAAACCTCGACTTTGATCATAATGCCTCAATATTTTACGACGGAAAAATATACAAGAAACAAACTAAAAATATTTTCCAATTTTTATTTGAAAGCGTAGTAAATCTACTCCCCCTCATCCTTCCTGGAAAATACAACGTTGAATGTATTCATTCATTCGCACAGGACCGTGCGGTATATTTTCTCAGTAAGATGCAAGTCTTCAAAATGCCGCCCCTTAAGCCTACTTCTTTAAAATAACCTTCAATTGTAATGTTGATTTTGCTACTTATGCTGCCCCATTAGGGTTCCGCCTGATGCGGTCACCTCTCTGTATTCTCATGTTAGTTATATGGAGAAATTCAGTCCTTTCTTTGTTTTTCAAAGTTGAAATTTTAACAAGAAATTCATGTCTTTCGTTAAAAATTTAACGACTTTCTTTTTTTTCCTTAGATTTATATGAAGACAACCCTGTTTGTTATTGCGAGATTTATTATCTTTGCTTATTTCTTCGTCGCGTGTGTTGTTATGTTATATAAGTGTATTCCACTTATGTAGCGTCTGTGGCTTTGGGGATAGTGAATCGGTCTATTCACCCTGACGTTCTGAGTTCGAAACACGCTGCGGACAGTTTGGTTGCAAATTGTTTCGCGTGGATTTTTACAAAAGTACGATTGCACCACCCGTTCAGAAAGCAATGACAAACTACTGAACGTAATAATGCCTAGAAAAATCACAAACAGTGTTAAAAAGCTGGGGTTGATTCGCAAAGTCCTGTAAAGGATATGCAACTTTTTTTAAAAATTTCACTTATACAGTTAGAAGGTTGAAACAATATTTCCAGTAGTCTTTTCAAACGTTAGATAATGTTAAATTTGGGATCGCGAGAGAGAGAGAGAGAGAGAGACGTTAGGTTATGTTTATTTTGGGATCGCGAGAGAGAGAGAGAGACGTTAGGTTATGCAGTCACTCGTCACTTTATATTTCTAGATCCAAGCATGCATGTGTTAGGTTACCATTTCTTTCTTCACGTGTGGATCGTCGAGTGTGCATTGGTTTTCATCTCACTGTGGTATTGCAGACAATGAGAGTGATGATGTCTTAGCTACGGAGGGCAGTGTCAAAGAGCAAATTTACCAGCCCCTGTCTTTTCAGGAGGTCAAAGGTCTCATACAGAGAAAATCTGCAGTAGACTGGAAGACAAACACTGGATATGATTATGAGAAAATCTGCAGTAGACTGGAAGACAAACACTGGATATGATTATGAGAAAATCTGCAGTAGACTGGAAGACAAACACTGGATATGATTATGAGAAAATCTGCAGTAGACTGGAAGACAAACACTGGATATGATTATGAGAAAATCTGCAGTAGACTGGAAGACAAACACTGGATATGATTATGAGAAAATCTGTAGTAGACTGGAAGACAAACACTGGATATGATTATGAGAAAATCTGCAGTAGACTGGAAGACAAACACTGGATATGATTATGAGAAAATCTGCAGTAGACTGGAAGACAAACACTGGATATGATTATGAGAAAATCTGTAGTAGACTGGAAGACAAACACTGGATATGATTATGAGAAAATCTGTAGTAGACTGGAAGACAAACACTGGATATGATTATGAGAAAATCTGCAGTAGACTGGAAGACAAACACTGGATATGATTATGAGAAAATCTGCAGTAGACTGGAAGACAAACACTGGATATGATTATGAGAAAATCTGCAGTAGACTGGAAGACAAACACTGGATATGATTATGAGAAAATCTGCAGTAGACTGGAAGACAAACACTGGATATGATTATGAGAAAATCTGCAGTAGACTGGAAGACAAACACTGGATATGATTATGAGAAAATCTGCAGTAGACTGGAAGACAAACACTGGATATGATTATGAGAAAATCTGCAGTAGACTGGAAGACAAACACTGGATATGATTATGGAAAAGACTTCATCACAGATCTAAGCAGAACAGACCAGGTCATTATATTTCGCCAGCGTAACGGATGCTGAAGACTTAACAAATACTTATATAGAATAAAAATAAGCCACACCCAGTCGACTTGAAAACTAAGCTTTGGGGAAACCTGTCAGACCTGAAGCTGACTGCCCAGTTTGTGGTCCACAGTAAACTAAGCGTATAACCAAAGATATCTGAAGAAAAACCAACAAATCTGTTATAACCAATTCGATAAGTGAAAGTTCTATGCAATACATCAGTGTTGCCCAACGTACTTTATGTTAGGGCGTATCTTACTGGTGGTTATGGAGGCCCTGGCACCATGTGACCATTGCAATACTACTACCAATAATAATAAGTAATATACACCCATGTGGTGCCTGGCACCATGTGACCATTGCAATACTACTACCAATAATAATACGTAATAATAACACCCATGTGGTGCCTGGCACCATGTGACCATTGCAATACTTCTACCAATAATAATACGTAATAATATCACTCGTGTGGTCCCTGGGCCCACAAAGGAAGCAAAGAATAGTACCACTACCACCCACAAGGCATGTCGTAAGTTGCGACTTATGTAGAGACACAGGAAGCTACCTAGTAAATAAAAAACATCGCATAAATCGGATGTGCTTGCCTACTTGAAGGCGCATAACTGGCACAACGTACAATCGCTATTAGGCTCAGATCACATACAAATCACACAGAGATGTTAACAAGTGATCGATATGGAGCGTTAGAAGAAGAAGTAATATTAATAGTTTTAATATTAAAAGGCATTTTTGGGAGCCGCAAAGGAAAGGGAAGATGGGAAGACTTAGAAATACCCGGAGAAGAAAGCTGGAAACTGGTATTAAGAAGATAGATAAGAATTGGATAAAATTAGATGTGATGGCGAGAGAGAGAGAAATTAAAAATACCCGGAGAAGAAAGCTGGAAACTGGTATTAAGAAGATAGATAAGAATTGGATAAAATTAGATGGGATGGCGAGAGAGAGAGAAATTAAAAATACCCGGAGAAGAAAGCTGGAAACTGGTATTAAGAAGATAGATAAGAATTGGATAAAATTAGATGTGATGGCGAGAGAGAGAGAGAAATTAAAAATACCCGGAGAATAGAGCTGGAAACGGGTATTAAGAAGATAGATAAAAATTGGATAAAATTAGATGTGATGGCGAGAAAAGGGGAAAAATTAAAATCCCCGGAAAAGAAAGGAAATGGTATTAAGAAGATAGATAAAATTGGAAAAAAAGATGATGGCGAGAGAGAGAAATTAAAAATCCCCGGAGAATGAGCGGGAACGTAAAAGAAGATAGATAAAATTGGAAAAAATTAGAGGGATGGCGAGAGAGAAAAAAAAACCCCAAAAAAAGGGGGAATTTTAAAAAAGATGATAAAATTATAAAATTAGAGGGATGGCGAGAGAGAGAAAATTAAAATACCCGGAGAATAGAGCTGGAAACTGGTAAAGAAGATGAAAGAATTGGATAAAATTAGATGTGATGGCGAGAGAGAGAGAAATTAAAAAATCCCAGAATGAGCTGAAACTGGTATTAAGAAGATAGATAAAAATTTGGGAAAAAATTAGTTTATGGGAGAGAGAGAGAAATTAAAAATACCGAAATAGAGCTAAAACTGGTATTAAGAAGATAGTAAAATTGATAAAATTGAGGGATGGGAGAGAGAGAAATTAAAATACCCGGAGAATGAGGGGGAAACTGGTTTGAAGAGGGAAAAAATTGGATAAAATTAGATGTGATGGGAGAGAGAAAAAAAAAAATACCCGGAGAATAGAGTGGAAACTGGTAAAGAAGATAGATAAGAAGGGAAAAATTAGATGTGATGGCGAGAGAGAGAAATTAAAAAATACCCGGAGAAAAAAATGAAACTAAAAGAAGATAGATAAAAATTTGATAAAATTAGATGTGATGGCGAGAGAGAAGAAAATTAAAAATACCCGGAGAATAGAGGAAACTGGATTAAGAAGATAGATAAAATTGGATAAAATTAGATTTGATGGGAGAGAGAGAAATTAAAAATCCCCGGAGAATAGAGTGAAACTGGTATTAAAAAGATAGAAAATTGGATAAAATTAGGTGATGGCGAGGAGAGAAAAATTAAAAAATAGGAGAATAGAGCTGAAACTGGTATTAAAAAGATAGATAAAATTGGATAAAATTAGATGTGAGGGGAGAGAGAGAAAAATTTAAAAACCCCGGAGAATAGAGCGGGAAACTGGTTTGAAGATAGATAAAAATTGGAAAAAATTTAGATGTGATGGCGAGAGAGAAAAATTAAAAAATCCCCGGAGAAAGGGGAAACTGGTATTAAGAAGATAGATAAAATTGAAAAAAATTAGATGGGATGGGAGAGAAAAATTAAAAAAACCCGGAAAATGGCGGAAACGGGATTAAGAAGATAGATAAAATTTGGGATAAAATTAGATGTGATGGGAGGAAAAGGGGAAATTAAAAAATCCCCGGAAAAAAGGGAAACTGGTTTTAAGAAGATAGAAAAGTTTTGGAAAAAATTTAGAGGGGATGGCGAGAGAGAGAAAAAAAAATACCCGGAAAAAAAGCTAGAAACGGGTTTTAAAGAAGATAGATAAAATTGGAAAAAGATGGGATGGGAGAGAGAGAAATTAAAAATACCGGAGAAAAAGGAAACGGTAAAGAAGATAGATAAAATTTGGGATAAAATTAGAGGGATGATGAGAGAGAGAGAAAAAAAAAATCCCCGGAGAAGAAAGCTGAAACGGGTATTAAGAAGATGAAAAAATTTGGGATAAAATTAGATGTGATGGGGGAGAGAAAAAAAAAAATCCCCGGAAAAGAAATGAAACGGGTATTAAGAAGATGAAAGTTGATAAAATTGATGTGTTTGGGGGGAGAAAATTTTTAAAAATACCCGGAAATAAGGGGAAACTGGTTTTAAGAAGATAGATAAAATTGGAAAAAATTTAGATGTGATGGGAAGAGAGAAATTAAAAAATCCCCGGGAGAATGGGGGGAAACTGGTATTAAGAAGATGATAAGTTGGATAAAATTAGATGGATGGGAGAGAGAAAATTAAAATAGGGAGAAAAAAGCGGGAAAACTGGTATTGAAGATAGATAAAATTGGAAAAAATTAGATTGATGGCGAGAGAGAAAAATTAAAATACCGGAAAAGAAATGAAACTGGTATTAAGAAGAAGATAAAATTGGATAAAATTAGATGTGAGGGAAGAAAAAATCCCGGAAAAAAAGCTGAAACGGGTATTAAGAAGATGATAAAAATTGGATAAATTAGTGTATGGAGAGAGAGAAATTAAAAATACCGGAAAAAATAAAAACTGGTTTTAAGAAGATAGATAAAATTTGGGATAAAATTAGATGTGATGGGGGAAAAATTAAAAAAATCCGGAAAAGCTAAAAACGGGTAAAAGAAGATGAAAAATTGGAAAAAATTGAGGGTTTTAAGGAGAAAAAAAAAACCGAGAAAAAAGTGAAAGATTAAAAGATAGATAAAATTTGGGAAAAAAAAATTAGATGTGATGGGAGAGAGAGAAAAAAAAAATACCGGAAAAAGAAAGGGAAACGGGTAAAAAGATAGATAAGTTGGATAAAATTGAATGGGAGGAGAGAGAAATTAAAAATAGGAAAAGAAAAAGTAGAAACTGGTATTAAGAAGATGAAAGGGGAAAAAATTTAAAGGGGATGGAGAGAGAGAGACTTTAAAAAATACCCGGAAAAAAAGGGAAACTGGTATTAAGAAGAGGGGGAAAAAATTGGATAAAATTTAAAGGGGATGGAGAGAGAAAAATTAAAAAATCCCGGAGAATAGGGGCTGAAACTGGTATTAAGAAGATAGATGAAGGAAAAATTGAGGGATGGCAGAGAGGGGAAAAATTTAAAAAATACCAGAATAGAGGGGAAACGGTTTTAAAGAAGATAATAAAATTGGGAAAAAATTAGATGGGGAAAGGGAGAAATTAAAAAATCCCCGGGAAAAAGGCTGAAACTGGTTTTAAAAGATAGATAAGAATTGATAAAATTAGAGGGATGGCGAGGAGAAGTTAAAAATCCCCGGAAAGGGGAAACTGGTAAAAGAAGATAGATAAAATTGGATAAAATTAGATGATGGGGAGAGAAAAAATTTAAAAAATACCGGAGAAGAAAGGAAACTGGAAAAAAGATAGATGTTGGAAAAAATTAGATGTGATGGCGAGAGAGAAAAATTAAAAAAAGGAAATGATGAAATTTAAAAGAAGATAGATAAAATTTGGGATAAAATTAGATGTGAGGAGAGAAAAATTAAAAAAACCCCGGAGAATAGAGCTGGAAACGGTATTAAGAAGATGATAAGAAGGGATAAAATTTAGAGTGATGGCGAGAGAGAGAAATTAAAAAATCCCCGGAGTGAGCGGGAAACGGGTAAAGAAGATAGATAAGAATTGGAAAAAATTTAAATGGGGGAAGGGAAAAATTAAAATCCCCAGAATAAGCGAAACGGTATTAAAAAAGTGATAAAATTGAAAAATTAGATGTGATGGGAGAGAGAGAAAAAAAATACCGGAGAAGAAAGCGGAAACTGGTTTTAAGAAGATAGATAAAAATTTGGGATAAAATTAGAGGGTGGGAGAGAGAGGTTAAAAATCCCGGAAATGAGCGGGAAACTGGTTTAAGAAGTTTAAAAAATTTGGGATAAATTAGATGTGAGGGCGAGAGAGAGAGAAATTAAAAATCCCGGAGAATGAGCTAAAACGGGTTTTTGAAGATAGATAAAAAGGGAAAAAATTTAAAGGTGATGGCGAAAAAAAATTAAAAAAACCGGAGAAAAAAGGGAAACGGTAAAGAAGATAGATAAAATTGATAAAATTAGAGGGATGGGAGAAGGGAAAAATTTAAAAAAATACCGGAAAAAAAGCGGGAAACTGGTATTAAGAAGATAGATAAAATTGGATAAAATTAGATGGGATGGGGGAGAGAGAAATTAAAATACCGGAAAAAAAGGGGAAACTGGTTTGAAGATGAAAAATTGGATAAAATTAGATGTGATGGCGAGAGAGAAGAAATTAAAATCCCCGGGAGAAGAAAGGGAAACTGGATTAAGAAGATAGAAAAGAATTGAAAAATTAGATGGGATGGGGAGAGAGAAAAAAAAAATACCGGGAAGAAACGAAACTGGTATTAAGAAGATAGATAAGTTGGATAAAATTAGAGGGGATGGCGAGAGAGAAAAAAATTAAAATACCGGAGAAGAAAGGGGAAACTTTTAAAGAAAAAGATAAAATTGATAAAATTAGATGGATGGGGGAGAGAAATTAAAAATACCCGGGAGAAAAAGGGGAAACGGTTTTAAGGATAGATAAAATTGATAAAATTAGATGTGATGGCAGAGAGAAAAAATTTAAAAATCCCCGGAGAAGAAACGGGAAAACATAAAGATAGATAAAATTGAAAAATTAGAGGGGAGGGGAGAGAGAGAGAAAAAAAAAATCCCCGGAGAAGAAAGGGGAAATTTTGAAGATAGGTAAAATTGATAAATTAGAGTGATGGCGAGAGAGAGAAAAATTTAAAAAATCCCCGGAAAAAAGCTGAAACTGGTATTAAGAAGATAGATAAAATTGATAAAATTAGATGGGATGGGAGAGAGAGAAAAATTTAAAAAAACCCGAGAATAGAGCGGGAAACTGGTATTAAGAAGATAGATAAAAATTGGGATAAAATTAGATGGGATGGCGAGAGAGAGAAAAATTTAAAAAATACCCGGAAAAAAAGGGAAACTGGTATTAAGAAGATATAAGTTGGATAAAATTAGAGGGAGGGCGAGAGAAAAATTAAAAATCCGGAAATGGGGGGAAAACTGGTATTGAAAGATGGGAAAAATTGGATAAAATTAGATGGGGCGAAAAAAGAGAGAGAAATTAAAATACCGGAGAATAGAGTGGAAACTGGATAAGAAGATAGGTAAAAATTGGATAAAATTAGAGGGATGGCGAAGAGAAGAAATTAAAATACCAAATGAGGGGAAACTGGTTTTAAAGAAGATAGATAAAATTGAAAAAATTAGATGTGATGGCGAGAGAGAGAAAAAAAAAATCCCCGGAGAATGAGGGGAAAACTGGTTTTAAAGAAGATAGATAAAAATTTGGGATAAAATTAGAGGGATGGCGAGAGGAGAAAAAAAATCCCCCGGAAGAAAGGAAACTTATTAAGAAGATAGATAAAATTGGAAAATTAGATGTGATAGAGAGAGAGAAATTAAAATCCCCGGGAGAATAATGAAATGGAAAGAAGATAGATAAAATTTGGGAAAAAATTAGATGTGATGGGAAGAGAGAGTTAAAATACCCGAGAAGAAAGCTGAAATGGTTTTAAAGAAGAAGATAAGTTGATAAAATTAGAGGGATGGCGAGAGAAAAAAAATTAAAAATACCCGAGAAAAAGGGGAAAACTGGTTTTAAGAAGTGAAAAAATTGAAAAATTAGAGGGATGGAGAGAGAGAAATTAAAACCCCGGAGAAGAAAGGAAACTGGAAAGAAGATAGATAAAATTGGATAAAATTAGATGTATGGAGAGAGAGAAATTAAAATACCGGAGAAAAAAAAGGGAAACTGGTTTTAAAGAAGATAGATAAAAATTGGATAAAATTAGAGGGATGGCGAGAGAGAGAAAATTAAAAAATCCCCGGAAAGAGCGGGAAACTGGTATTAAGAAGATAGATAAGAATTGATAAAATTAGATGGATGGGGAGAGAGAGAAATTAAAAAATACCCGGAGAAGAAAGGGGAAACTGGTATTAAAAAGTAGAAAAATTGGAAAAAATTAGATGTGATGGGAGAGAAAAATTTAAAAAATACCCGGAAAAGAAAGGGGAAACGGTATTAAGAAGATGAAAAAGGGAAAAATTAGATGTGATGGCGAGAGAGAGAAAATTAAAATCCCCGGGAGAATGGGGAAACTTTTTAAGAAGATAGATAAGATGAAAAAATTAGAGGGGATGGGGAGAGAGAAAAAAAATACCGAGAATAGAGGGAAACGGGTATTAAGAAGAAGAAAAGAATTGAAAAATTAGAGGGATGGAGAGAAGAAATTAAAAAATCCCCGGAGAATGAGCGGGAAACGGGTATTGAAGTGATAAGAATTGGAAAAAATTAGATGTGAGGGGAGAGAGAGAAAAAAAAATACCCGGAGAAAGGGGGAAATTTAAGAAGATAGAAAAAATTGATAAAATTAGATGATGGCGAGAGAGAAAAATTAAAAATGGGAGAATGAGGGGGAAATTTTGGAAGATAGATAAAATTTGGGATAAAATTAGAGGGGATGGAGAGAGAGAAATTAAAAATACCCGGAGAAGAAAGCGGGAAACTGGTATTAAGAAGATAGATAAGAATTGGATAAAATTAGATGTGATGGGAGAGAGAAAAATTTAAAAATACCGAGAATAGAGCTGAAACGGGTATTAAGAAGTATAAAAATTGCATAAAATTAGAGGGATGGGAGAGAGAGAAAAATTTAAAAAAGAGAATAGAGCTGGAAACTGGTAAAAAAGATAAATTGGATAAAATTAGATGATGGGAGAGAGAAAAAAAAAATAGGAGAATGAGCTGGAAACTTATTAAGAATAGGTAAGTGGAAAAAATTAGAGGGGATCGAGAGAGAGAAATTAAAATCCCCGGAGAAAAAGCTGAAACTGGTATTAAAAAATAGATAAAATTGGATAAAATTAGATGGGATAGGAGAAGAAATTAAAATACCCGGAGAAAAAGGGAAATTATTAAGAAGATAGATAAAAATTGGAAAAAATTAGATGGGATGGGGAGAGAGAAAATTTAAAAAAATACCCGGAGAAGAAAGGGAAAGGTATTAAAAGAAAATAGATGAATTGGATAAAATTAGATGTGAGGGGAGAGAGAGAAAATTAAAAATACCCGGAGAAGAAAGCGGGAAACTATTAAGAAGATAGATAAGTTGGAAAAAATTGAGGGGATGGGAGAGAGAGAGAAATTAAAAAAATCCCCGGAAAAGAAAGGGAAAGGTATTAAGAAGATATAAAATTTGGGATAAAATTAGAGGGATGGGAGAGAGAAAAAAAAATACCGGAGAAGAAAGCTGAACTGGTAAAGAATAGATAAGAATTGGATAAAATTAGATGGGATGGCGAGAGAGAGAGAAATTAAAAATACCCGGAGAATAGAGCTGGAAACTGGTATTAAGAAGATAGATAAGAATTGGATAAAATTAGATGGGATGGCGAGAGAGAGAGAAATTAAAAATACCCGGAGAAGAAAGCTGGAAACTGGTATTAAGAAGATAGGTAAGAATTGGATAAAATTAGATGTGATGGCGAGAGAGAGAGAGAAATTAAAAATACCCGGAGAATAGAGCGGGAAACTGGTATTAAGAAGATAGTAAAAATTTGGGATAAAATTAGATGGGATGGCGAGAGAGAGAGAAATTAAAAATACCCGGAGAATAGAGCTGGAAACTGGTATTAAGAAGATAGGTAAGAATTGGATAAAATTAGATGTGATGGCGAGAGAGAGAGAGAAATTAAAAATACCCGGAGAATAGAGCGGGAAACTGGTATTAAGAAGATAGATAAGAATTGGATAAAATTAGATGTGATGGCGAGAGAGAGAGAAATTAAAATCCCCGGGAGAATAGGGGCGGAAACTGGTATTAAGAAGATAGATAAGAATTTGATAAAATTAGATGTGATGGCGAGAGAGAGAGAAATTAAAAATACCCGGAGAAGAAAGCTGAAACTGGTATTAAGAAGATGATAAAAATTTGGGATAAAATTAGATGATGGCGAGAGAGAGAAAATTAAAATACGGAGAATAGAGCTGAAACTGGTATTAAGAAGATAGATAAGAATTGATAAATTAGATGTGATGGCGAGAGAGAGAGAAATTTAAAAAATACCGGAGAAGAAAGCTGGAAACTGGTATTAAGAAGATAGATAAAAATTTGGGATAAAATTAGATGTGATGGAGAGAGAGAAAAATTAAAAATCCCCGGAGAAAAAAAGCTGGAAACTGTATTAAGAAGATAGATAAAAATTTGGGATAAATTAGATGATGATGAGAGAGAGAAAAATTTAAAAAATACCCGGAGAAGAAAGCGGGAAACTGGTATTAAGAAGATAGATAAAAATTTGGGATAAAATTAGATGTGATGGCGAGAGAGAGAAAATTAAAAACCCCGGGAGAAGAAAGGAAACTGGTATTGAAGATAGATAAGAATTGGATAAAATTAGATGTGATAGAGAGAGAAATTAAAAATACCCGGAGAATAGAGCGGAAACTGTATTAAGAAGATAGATAAATTGGATAAAATTAGAGGGGATGGCAGAGAGAGAGAAATTAAAAATACCGAGAAGAAAGCGGAAACTGGTATTAGAAGATAGATAAGAATTGGATAAAATTAGATGATGCGAGAGAGAGAGAAATTAAAATCCGGAGAAGAAAGCTGGAAACTGGTATTAAGAAGATAGATAAGAATTGGATAAAATTAGATGTGATGGGGAGAGAGAGAAATAAAATACCCGGAGAATAGAGCGAAACTGGTATTAAGAAGATAGATAAGAATTGGATAAAATTAGATGTGATGGCAGAGAGAGAGAAATTAAAATCCCCGGAGAATAGAGCTGGAAACTGGATAAGAAGATAGATAAGAATTGGATAAAATTAGATGGGATGGCGAGAGAGAGAAATTAAAAATACCCGGAGAAGAAAGCTGAAACTGGTATTAAGAAGATAGATAAGAATTGGAAAAAATTAGATGGATGGAGAGAGAGAAATTAAAAATACCCGGAGAAAAAGCTGAAACTGGTATTAAGATAGTAAGAATTGGATAAAATTAGATGGGATGGCGAGAGAGAGAGAAATTAAAATACCCGGAGAAGAAAGGGAAACTGGTATTAAGAAGATAGAAAAGAATTGGATAAAATTAGATGGATGGCGAGAGAGAGAAATTAAAAATACCCGGAGAAGAAAGCTTGAAACTGGTATTAAGAAGATAGATAAGAATTGGATAAAATTAGATGGGATATGAGAGAGAGAGAATTAAAAAACCCGAGAAAAAGGGAAACTGTATTAAGAAGATAGGTAAGAATTGGAAAAAATTAGATTGATGGAGAGAGAGAGAAATTAAAATACCCGGAGAAGAAAGCTGGAAACTGGTATTAGAAGATAGATAAGAATTGGATAAAATTAGATGTGATGGCGAGAGAGAGAAATTAAAAATACCCGGAGAATAGAGCTGAAACTGGTATTAAGAAGATAGATAAGAATTGGATAAAATTAGATGGGATGGCGAGAGAGAGAGAAATTAAAAATACCCGGAGAAGAAGCGGAAACTGGTATTAAGAAGATAGTAAGAATTGGATAAAATTAGATGGATGGCAGAGAGAGAGAGAAATTAAAATACACGGAGAATAGAGCTGGAAACTGGTATTAAGAAGATAGGTAAGAATTGGATAAAATTAGATGTGATGGCGAGAGAGAGAGAGAAATTAAAAATACCCGGAGAATAGAGCTGGAAACTGGTATTAAGAAGATAGGTAAGAATTGGATAAAATTAGATGTGATGGCGAGAGAGAGAGAGAAATTAAAAATACCCGGAGAATAGAGCTGGAAACTGGTATTAAGAAGATAGTAAGAATTGATAAAATTAGATGTGATGGCGAGAGAGAGAGAAATTAAAATACCTGAGAATAGAGTGGGAAACTGGTATTAAGAAGATAGATAAGAATTGGATAAAATTAGATGTGATGGCGAGAGAGAGAGAGAAATTAAAAATACCCGGAGAATAGAGCTGGAAACTGGTATTAAGAAGATAGATAAGAATTGGATAAAATTAGATGTGATGGCGAGAGAGAGAAATTAAAATACCGGAGAATAGAAGCTGGAAACTGGTATTATGAAGATAGATAAGAATTGGATAAAATTA
Organism: Arion vulgaris; assembly: GCA_020796225.1. Lineage (NCBI taxonomy): Eukaryota > Metazoa > Mollusca > Gastropoda > Stylommatophora > Arionidae > Arion > Arion vulgaris. Next base: position 70,556,422 of record CM036755.1, on the reverse strand, counting down.
GATGTGATTGCGAGAGAGAGAGAAATTAAAAATACCCGGAGAAGAAAGCTGAAACTGGTATTAAGAAGATAGATAAGAATTTGATAAAATTAGATGTGATGGCGAGAGAGAGAGAAATTAAAAATACCCGGAGAAGAAAGCTGGAAACTGGTATTAAGAAGATAGATAAGAATTTGATAAAATTAGATGTGATGGCGAGAGAGAGAGAAATTAAAAATACCCGGAGAAGAAAGCTGGAAACTGGTATTAAGAAGATAGATAAGAATTGGATAAAATTAGATGTGATGGCGAGAGAGAGAGAAATTAAAAATACCCGGAGAAGAAAGCTGGAAACTGGTATTAAGAAGATAGATAAGAATTGGATAAAATTGATGATGATGAGAGAGAGAGAAATTAAAAATACCGGAGAATAGAGCTGGAAACTGGTATTAAGAAGATAGATAAGAATTGGATAAAATTAGATGGATGGGAGAGAGAGAGAAATTAAAACACCGAGAATAAGCGGAAACTGTATTAAGAAGATAGATAAGAATTGGATAAAATTAGATGATGAGTGAGAGAGAGAGAAATTAAAAATACCCGGAGAAGAAAGGGAAACTGGTATTAAGAAGATAGATAAGAATTGGATAAAATTAGATGTGATGGCGAGAGAGAGAGAATTAAAAATACCCGGAGAATAGAGCGGAACTGGTATTAAGAAGATAGATAAGAATTGGATAAAATTAGATGGGATGGCGAGAGAGAGAGAAATTAAAAATACCCGGAGAATAGAGCGGGAAACTGGTATTAAGAAGATAGATAAGAATTGGATAAAATTAGATGGTGATGGCGAGAGAGAGAGAAATTAAAAATACCCGGAGAATAGAGCTGGAAACTGGTATTAAGAAGATAGATAAGAATTGGATAAAATTAGAGGGATGGCGAGAGAGAGAAAATTAAAAATACCGGAGAAGAAAGTGGAAACTGGTATTAGAAGATAGATAAGAATTGGATAAAATTAGATGTGATGGCGAGAGAGAGAAATTAAAATACCCGGAGAAAGAGGAAACTGGTATTAAGAAGATAGATAAGAATTGGATAAAATTAGATGGGATGGCGAGAGAGAGAGAAATTAAAATACCCGGAGAAGAAGCGGGAAACTGGTATTAAGAAGATAGATAAAAATTTGGGATAAATTAGATGTGATGGCGAGAGAGAGAAATTAAAATACCTTCGGAGAATAGAGCTGGAAACTGGTATTAAGAAGATAGATAAGAATTGCATAAAATTAGATGTGATGGCGAGAGAGAGAGAGAAATTAAAAATACCCGGAGAATAGAGCGGGAAACTGGTATTAAGAAGATAGATAAGAATTGGATAAAATTAGATGTGATGGCGAGAGAGAGAGAAATTAAAAATACCCGGAGAATAGAGCTGGAAACTGGTATTAAGAAGATAGGTAGAATTGGATAAAATTAGATGGATGGAGAGAGAGAGAAATTAAAAATACCCGAGAATAGAGCTGAAACTGGTATTAAGAAGATAGGTAAGAATTGGATAAAATTAGATGATGGCGAGAGAGAGAAAATTAAAAATACCTGGAGAATAGAGCTGAAACTGGTATTAAGAAGATAGATAAGAATTGGATAAAATTAGATGTGATGGCGAGAGAGAGAAATTAAAAATACCCGGAGAATAGAGCGAAACTGGTATTAAGAAGATAGATAAGAATTGGATAAAATTAGATGTGATGGCGAGAGAGAGAGAGAAATTAAAAATACCCGGAGAATAGAGCGGGAAACTTGTATTAAGAAGATAGATAAAAAATTGGATAAAATTAGATGTGATGGCGAGAGAGAGAAATTAAAAATACCCGGAGAATAGAGCTGGAAACTGGTATTAAGAAGATAGATAAGAATTGGATAAAATTAGATGTGATGGCGAGAGAGAGAAATTAAAATACCCGGATAAGAAAGCGAAACTGGTATTAAGAAGATAGATAAGAATTGGATAAAATTAGATGTGATGGCGAGAGAGAGAGAAATTAAAAATACCCGGAGAAGAAAGCGGGAAACTGGTATTAAGAAGATAGATAAGAATTGGATAAAATTAGATGATGGCGAGAGAGAAATTAAAAATACCGGAGAATAGAGCTGAAACTGGTATTAAGAAGATATATAAGAATTGGATAAAATTAGATGTGATGGCGAGAGAGAGAAATTAAATAACGGAGAATAGAGCTGGAAACTGGTATTAAGAAGATAGATAAGAATTGGATAAAATTAGATGATGGCGAAGAGAGAGAAATTAAAAATACCCGGAGAATAGAGCGAAACTGGTATTAAGAAGATAGATAAGAATTGGATAAAATTAGATGGGATGGCGAGAGAAAGAGAAATTAAAAATACCCGGAGAATAGAGCTGGAAACTGGTATTAAGAAGATAGATAAGAATTGGATAAAATTAGATGTGATGGGAGAGAAGAGAAATTAAAAATACCCGGAGAATAGAGCTGGAAACTGATATTAAGAAGATAGATAAGAATTGGATAAAATTAGATGTGATGGCGAGAGAGAGAGAAATTAAAAATACCCGGAGAATAGAGCTGGAAACTGGTATTAAGAAGATAGATAAGAATTTGGATAAAATTAGATGTGATGGCGAGAGAGAGAGAAATTAAAAATACCCGGAGAATAGAGCTGAAACTGGTATTAAGAAGATAGATAAGAATTGGATAAAATTAGATGTGATGGCGAGAGAGAGAGAAATTAAAAATACCCGGAGAATAGAGCTGGAAACTGGTATTAAGAAGATAGATAAGAATTGGATAAAATTAGATGTGATGGCGAGAGAGAGAGAAATTAAAAATACCCGGAGAATAGAGCGGGAAACTGGTATTAAGAAGATAGGTAAGAATTGGGATAAAATTAGAGGGATGGCAGAGAGAGAGAAATTAAAAATACCCGGAGAATAGAGCTGGAAACTGGTATTAAGAAGATAGATAAGAATTGGATAAAATTAGATGATGATGAGAGAGAGAAATTAAAAATACCCGGAGAAGAAAGCTGGAAACTGGTATTAAGAAGATAGATAAGAATTGGATAAAATTAGATGTGATGGCGAGAGAGAGAAATTAAAAATACCCGGAGAATAGAGCGGGAAACTGGTATTAAGAAGATAGATAAGAATTGGATAAAATTAGATGATGGCAGAGAGAGAGAAATTAAAAATACCGGAGAATAGAGCTGAAACTGGTATTAAGAAGATAGATAAGAATTGGATAAAATTAGATGTGATGGCGAGAGAGAGAAATTAAAAATACCCGGAGAAGAAAGCGGGAAAATGGTATTAAGAAGATAGATAAGAATTGGATAAAATTAGATGTGATGGCGAGAGAGAGAAATTAAAAATACCCGGAGAATAGAGCTGGAAACTGGTATTAAGAAGATAGATAAGAATTGCATAAAATTAGATGTGATTGCGAGAGAGAGAGAAATTAAAAATACCCGGAGAATAGAGCTGGAAACTGGTATTAAGAAGATAGATAAGAATTGGATAAAATTAGATGTGATGGCGAGAGAGAGAGAAATTAAAAATACCCGGAGAATAGAGCTGGAAACTGGTATTAAGAAGATAGATAAGAATTGGATAAAATTAGAGGGATGGCGAGAGAGAAATTAAAAATACCCGGAGAATAGAGCTGGAAACTGGTATTAAGAACATAGATAAGAATTGGATAAAATTAGATGTGATGGCGAGAGAGAGAAAATTAAAAATACCCGGAGAATAGAGCTGAAACTGGTATTAAGAAGATAGATAAAAATTTGGGATAAAATTAGATGTGATGGCGAGAGAGAGAAATTAAAAATACCCGGAGAATAGAGCTGGAAACTGGTATTAAGAAGATAGATAAGAATTGGATAAAATTAGATGTGATGGCGAGAGAGAGAGAGAAATTAAAAATACCCGGAGAATAGAGCTGGAAACTGGTATTAAGAAGATAGATAAGAATTGGATAAAATTAGATGTGATGGCGAGAGAGAGAGAAATTAAAATACCCGGAGAAGAAAGGGAAACTGGTATTAAGAAGATAGATAAGAATTGGATAAAATTAGATGTGATGGCGAGAGAGAGAAATTAAAATACCTGGAGAATAGAGCTGGAAACTGGTATTAAGAAGATAGATAAGAATTGCATAAAATTAGATGTGATGGCGAGAGAGAGAAATTAAAAATACCCGGAGAATAGAGCTGGAAACTGGTATTAAGAAGATAGATAAGAATTGGATAAAATTAGATGTATGGCGAGAGAGAGAGAAATTAAAAATACCCGGAGAATAGAGCTGGAAACTGGTATTAAGAAGATAGATAAGAATTGGATAAAATTAGATGTGATGGCGAGAGAGAGAAAATTAAAAATACCCGGAATAGAGCGGGAAACTGGTATTAAGAACATAGATAAGAATTGATAAATTAGATGTGATGGCGAGAGAGAGAGAGAAATTAAAAATACCCGGAGAATAGAGCTGGAAACTGGTATTAAGAAGATAGATAAGAATTGATAAAATTAGATGTATGAGAGAGAGAGAGAAATTAAAATACCGGAGAATAGAGCTGGAAACTGGTATTAAGAAGATAGATAAGAATTGGATAAAATTAGATGGATGGCGAGAGAGAGAGAAATTAAAATACCTGGAGAATAGAGCGGGAAACTGGTATTAAGAAGATAGATAAGAATTGCATAAAATTAGATGTGATGGCGAGAGAGAGAGAAATTAAAAATACCCGGAGAATAGAGCTGGAAACTGGTATTAAGAAGATAGATAAGAATTGGATAAAATTAGATGTGATGGCGAGAGAGAGAGAAATTAAAAATACCCGGAGAAGAAGCGGAAACTGGTATTAAGAAGATAGATAAGAATTGGATAAAATTAGATGGGATGGCGAGAGAGAGAGAAATTAAAAATCCCCGGGAGAATAGAGCTGGAAACTGGTATTAAGAAGATAGATAAGAATTGGATAAAATTAGATGTGATTGCGAGAGAGAGAGAAATTAAAAATACCCGGAGAATAGAGCGGGAAACTGGTATTAAGAAGATAGATAAGAATTGGATAAAATTAGATGTGATGGCGAGAGAGAGAGAAATTAAAAATACCCGGAGAATAGAGCGGAAACTGGTATTAAGAAGATAGATAAGAATTGATAAAATTAGATGTGATGGCAGAGAGAGAGAAATTAAAAAATACCCGGAGAATAGAGCTGGAAACTGGTATTAAGAAGATAGATAAGAATTGGATAAAATTAGATGTGATGGCGAGAGAGAGAAATTAAAAATACCCGGAGAAGAAAGCTGGAAACTGGTATTAAGAAGATAGATAAGAATTGGATAAAATTAGATGGATGATGAGAGAGAGAGAAATTAAAAATACCCGGAGAATAGAGCTGAAACTGGTATTAAGAAGATAGATAAGAATTGGATAAAATTAGATGTGATGGCGAGAGAGAGAAATTAAAATACCCGGAGAATAGAGCGAAACTGGTATTAAGAAGATAGATAAGAATTGGATAAAATTAGATGTGATGGAGAGAGAAAAGGAAATTAAAAATACCCGGAGAATAGAGCTGGAAACTGGTATTAAGAAGATAGATAAAAATTTGGGATAAAATTAGATGTGATGGCGAGAGAGAGAAATTAAAAATACCCGGAGAATAGAGCTGGAAACTGGTATTAAGAAGATAGATAAGAATTGGATAAAATTAGATGTGATGGCGAGAGAGAGAGAAATTAAAAATACCCGGAGAATAGAGCTGGAAACTGGTATTAAGAAGATAGATAAGAATTGGATAAAATTAGATGTGATGGCGAGAGAGAGAGAAATTAAAAATACCCGGAGAATAGAGCGGGAAACTGGTATTAAGAAGATAGATAAGAATTGGATAAAATTAGATGTGATGGCGAGAGAGAGAAATTAAAAATACCGAGAATAGAGCTGAAACTGGTATTAAGAAGATAGATAAAAATTTGGGACAAAAATTAGATGATGGCGAGAGAGAGAAATTAAAAATACCCGGAGAATAGAGCTGGAAACTGGTATTAAGAAGATAGATAAGAATTGATAAAATTAGATGATGGCGAGAAGAGAGAAATTAAAATACCCGGAGAATAGAGCTGAAACTGGTATTAAGAAGATAGATAAGAATTGGATAAAATTAGATGTGATGCGAGAGAGAAATTAAAAAATACCCGGAGAATAGAGCTGGAAACTGGTATTAAGAAGATAGATAAGAATTGGATAAAATTAGATGTGATGGCGAGAGAGAGAGAGAAATTAAAAATACCCGGAGAATAGAGCGGGAAACTGGTATTAGAAGATAGATAAGAATTGGATAAAATTAGATGTGATGGCGAGAGAGAGAAATTAAAAATACCGGAGAATAGAGCTGGAAACTGGTATTAAGAAGATAGATAAGAATTGCATAAAATTAGATGTGATGGCGAGAGAGAGAGAAATTAAAAATACCCGGAGAATAGAGCTGGAAACTGGTATTAAGAAGATAGATAAGAATTGGATAAAATTAGATGTGATGGCGAGAGAGAGAGAAATTAAAAATACCCGGAGAAGAAAGCTGGAAACTGGTATTAAGAAGATAGATAAGAATTGGATAAAATTAGATGGGATGGCGAGAGAGAGAGAAATTAAAAATACCCGGAGAATAGAGCTGAAACTGGTATTAAGAAGATAGATAAAAATTTGGGATAAAATTAGATGTGATGGCGAGAGAGAGAGAAATTAAAAATCCCCGGGAGAATAGAGCGAAACTGGTATTAAGAAGATAGATAAGAATTGGATAAAATTAGATGTGATGGCGAGAGAGAGAGAAATTAAAAATACCCGGAGAATAGAGCTGGAAACTGGTATTAAGAAGATAGATAAGAATTGGATAAAATTAGATGTGATGGCGAGAGAGAGAGAGAAATTAAAAATACCCGGAGAATAGAGCTGGAAACTGGTATTAAGAAGATAGATAAAAATTTGGGATAAAATTAGATGTGATGGAGAGAGAGAGAGAAATTAAAAATACCCGGAGAATAGAGCTGGAAACTGGTATTAAGAAGATAGTTAAGAATTGGATAAAATTAGATGTGATGGCGAGGAGAGAGAAATTAAAAATACCCGGAGAATAGAGCTGAAACTGGTATTAAGAAGATAGATAAGAATTGGATAAAATTAGATGTGATGGCGAGAGAGAGAGAAATTAAAAATACCCGGAGAATAGAGCGGGAAACTGGTATTAAGAAGATAGATAAGAATTGGATAAAATTAGATGTGATGGCGAGAGAGAGAAATTAAAAATACCCGGAGAATAGAGCTGGAAACTGGTATTAAGAAGATAGATAAGAATTGATAAAATTAGATGTGATGGCAGGAGAGAGAAATTAAAATACCGGAGAATAGAGCTGGAAACTGGTATTAAGAAGATAGATAAGAATTGGATAAAATTAGATGTGATGGCGAGAGAGAGAGAAATTAAAAATACCGGAGAATAGAGCTGAAACTGGTATTAAGAAGATAGATAAGAATTGGATAAAATTAGATGTGATGGCGAGAGAGAGAGAAATTAAAAATACCCGGAAAATAGAGTGGAAACTGGTATTAAGAAGATAGATAAGAATTGGATAAAATTAGATGTGATGGCGAGAGAGAGAAATTAAAAATACCCGGAGAATAGAGCTGGAAACTGGTATTAAGAAGATAGGTAAGAATTGGATAAAATTAGATGTGATGGCGAGAGAGAGAAATTAAAAATACCCGGAGAATAGAGCTGGAAACTGGTATTAAGAAGATAGATAAGAATTGGATAAAATTAGATGTGATGGCGAGAGAGAGAAATTAAAAATACCCGGAGAATAGAGCTGGAAACTGGTATTAAGAAGATAGGTAAGAATTGGATAAAATTAGATGTGATGGCGAGAGAGAGAGAAATTAAAAATACCCGGAGAATAGAGCTGGAAACTGGTATTAAGAAGATAGGTAAGAATTGGATAAAATTAGATGGGATGGCGAGAGAGAGAGAAATTAAAAATACCTGAGAATAGAGCTGAAACTGGTATTAAGAAGATAGGTAAGAATTTGGGATAAAATTAGATGATGATGAGAGAGAGAAAAATTTAAAAAATACCGGGAGAATAGAGCTGGAAACTGGTATTAAGAAGATAGGTAAGAATTGGATAAAATTAGATGGGATGGCGAGAGAGAGAGAAATTAAAAATACCCGGAGAATAGAGCGGGAAACTGGTATTAAGAAGATAGGTAAGAATTGGATAAAAATTAGATGGGATGGCGAGAGAGAGAGAAATTAAAAATACCCGGAGAATAGAGCTGGAAACTGGTATTAAGAAGATAGGTAAGAATTGGATAAAAATTAGATGGGATGGCGAGAGAGAGGAATGGCTGGAAGAAATTTATTGAAGACCTGTCCTCCGTTGGGAGTTGATAGCTGAAGAAGAAGAAGAAGAATACGTGGGCATTTATCGATTTTTTCTTTCATTTCAATTCAACAATTTCAATTAATTAATTTATTTTCCAATGTATTTTGTGTATACAATGTGTGGTTCTATTTGTTTGATCACACATTACAATCAGATTGATTCTCAATTATCGACAAGAATATGTTTATTTTATGTCTAGAAAGATACCAGTAAAACACACTATCTAAAATTGAATATTGTGAAGCTCGTACATGAAGTGTTTACATGAGTCATTATGTGGCTGAATAGATTGGTTTGAGTGTGTATAGTTCATCTGGTCGAAATTATTATTACGACAATACTCTGTTGTAGTTAGATCATCTACTAGATCAGCTTCTCAAAGTGGGGTACCACCCCAGTGGCGCTGAAGCCTTCTAGGGGGCGATGGTGGGTTCAGAAGCATTTCAGGGAGATTTTTTCCTTGTGATTTTGCGATTGAATAATCATTACAAATTTGAATTCTGGAATTTAATTCAACTTATGCCCATCTTAACGATCCATTTTTCATCAATTTTCTATTTCAGGGATTATATATTTGAAAATTGACCATGTATGACAGAAATATATATCCACTTTCTATGTCAAAGTGAAAATAGAGGATGTGTATATATATGTATGTGGGGAGGGGGCGTTGGCAAACGTTTATAATGTGAAGGGGCGTTACAAAGTTTATGTCGTTCAAAGTGGGCGGTAGGCCGAAAAAGTTTAGGAATCTATGTACTAGAGTTACTGATAACAAGTTGCTAGGAGTATCCCTATTGAACACATGCCGGGGAAATTCCGTGTTTCGACGCCAGTTTGGTTCAAAATTTGCTACTGTGAACAAGGTATCCTATTTAACGTCACTAAACTTGAATCTTTATGGGGATCTAAATTACATGTATTTCTAGTTGGAGTAATGTTTGCCTGAATGGTGATGGACATTAATAAAAGAAAACAAAGCCTTCATGCAAAAATTAGTCAAAGACGTCATATAGGGCTCCATGTCTACACCATAATTCATAGGTCGAAAAAAGGCCGAATTAGAGGTCCAAAAAAAGTTCATTTTCAGTAAAGCCGAAGTTGAAGGATTGCCTCCTTGTCCGGATTTGTCTAAAACCGAATGAGTGACTTCATTGTACCGGATTTGTCTAAAACCGAATGAATGACTTCATTGCACCGGAATTTGTCTAACACCGAATGAATGACTTCATTGTACCGGATTTGTCTAAAACCGAATGAATGACTTCATTGTCCCGGATTTGTCTAAACCGAATGAGTGACTTCATTGCGCGGGTTTCCAATAGGCTCTGTTCCTGTCAACAGAAATGGCATTCTATCAACCGAGATCGTTGCACAAAGCACGAACACCGTAGTTCCAGCAACAATCCCTGAAATCTCATGAACAACATGCGCATGTGACTCGATCGGGATTGAAACCCCCAACCTTCAGAACGACAAACAAAGATATCAACCACTTCGTCAAAGAGATCCCACCTAAGAGGCATCTACAGTTTTAAAGCATACCAGTTCCCATTAATTTATTTGCATGTTCATTTTGTAACAGTATCTAATTTAATCGGTAAGCCACTCAACTAAGTTGTAAATATTCAACAACTTACGACAAGTTCCAACTAATTTCTTATCCCCCTCCTACATACGCAGTTACGTCTAATAACCATAATTAGCCAGAACTTCATGTTATCGCCTAGTTTACCCAACTGAAACATGGACGCATGTACTGGGAGATACCTCTAGAGCAGCGTCTCTAAAGTGGGCGGTACCGACTCCCAGTGGGCGTTGACACGTTCTAGGGGGCGATAGTGGGTTCAGAAGAATTTGGGGTGCTCAGGCGATTAGGTCGGTGGCACCTTAAAAGAAATTAATAATAAATATTTTAAATAAATTATATTTTCGTGATTTTGCGATTGAATAATCATTTAAAATTTGAATTTTGCATTTTAATTCCTCTTATGCCCGTCTTACACGATCCATTTTTTCATCAATATTCTATTTCCTGTATATAATCATTTGAAAATTGACCTTGAATGACAGAAATATATATGAATTGTCTATGTCAAGGAGAAAATAGAGCATGATATATATATATATAGGGGGCGTTAGCAAACTATTATAATGCGGAGGGTTAAAAGTTTATGTTGTGCAAAGTGGGCGGTGGGCGTTACAAAGTTTATGTTGTGCAAAGTGGGCGGTGCACCGAAAAATTTTGGGAACCTATGCCCTAGAACATGTGTTAGGAATTATCGGAAAGTTATGAAAACAAAATGCTTAAACAAAACTCAACCAAAATAGATTGGGATTTAGGTTTCAGATTTATCAGAAAGTGTTAACGTACTCTGTGTTATTTGCTACGTACGTGTTTAATAGAAATTCTATGTCTCAGTTTCTCAAGTAACATTTCATGTTAATTGTATTTCTTATATAGTTGTCTATCTATTTTCTTTTTATTGTTTACTTGGTTGACGCTGAACAGGGCGTTTCTTACATTCTGTTGTAGTTTACATTGATGCAGCGATATATGTGTCTTTCAATCTGATAATTTCGTTTAAAATATAGCATTTTAGGGACCGGTTGTCCGTCCTCCTTTTTCGACTCCTACTCGTTTAGCAAGGTTGACGTATATGCAGTTTGTCAAGACTAATATCCGGTTGGTGGGCAGAAGAAAGGGGTTCTTCTTCTTGGGCGATCTTAGGTCATGCGCTTCATCTTCTTCTTCTTTGCGTTCGTTCTTCACAACCAATTTTAATCACTCTTTGTGATATGTTTGATCTTTGCCAAGAACGTGATACGTTGCACATTGGTTTGGTAGGCCCCTAAACACATAGACTTCTACACGTTTAGGAAACGTCATCCGATTTCAGCCAAACCTCCTTAATCGCCTCTTACGACATGCATGGCAGGTAACAGTGGTTCTATTCTTTACACTCCAAATTTAGGTCCCGGTAACCACTCGGGAGGGTCATTCGACTATTCTTCTTCTTTTTCAAACGTTCCATATCGACCACTTGTTATCCCACTCTTTGTAATTTGTCTATACTCCGATCCTAAGAGCGATTGTACTTTGTGCCAGTTATGCGCCTACAAGTAAGTCATGCCATCCGATTTCTGCGATGCTTTTTATTTACTAGGATAGCTTCCCAGACCTCACCTCAGTCGCCTCTTACGACATGCATTGTAGATCGCAGTGTTATTATTCTTGTCTCCTCGAAGTCCATCAATACACGAACGATGCGCTTATTCCAAAGACACTTTTGAAGTATTTATACAATGTCAAATCTGACGCTGCATGCAACACCACAATTGGAATTCGCATAGCTGAGACCCATCTCAATGCCAAGATAAACAAGTTAGAGAGAAAAGATAGAACACACAATACCATAGAGCAACCCTTTTTCGATCCTAATTATGTATTCCCCTTCTGTGGAAACGACCCTGAAACGAACTTTGCTGATAGAGGCAAGAAATATTGGTCTCAGTTCCATGGAGGAGATTGAGCGAGTTGTTCAGGATAAAGCGGTATGGAGAAATGTGTATGGAGCGGTATGGGTCCTATGTAACGTATGACGGTAGGAGAGGAATTAATATTATTATTGTTCTGTGGAAGGGATTTTCGCTCCAGAATTGGATGCTACAATAACCACTGCACACATCAGAGATGTGCAGCAACACACGTCTGAGTTTGTTCATGCTGAAACAGTCTATATACAACAACACTGGAATGTGAGAATCGCACGACAGTGGTGATCTTATTTCCTAGAATTCTTAATTGAGCTCATCGGCCGTATGTTTATCGGAGGTCTCTGCTCATCAATCAAAATCAAATTGATACGGTCAGTTGATGTACGCTGTTGGAGATATTTCGAAGGATACCGTTGCACCTATGAACATTTCCGGAGTCATTGATTACTGGTTACTAAACTGACGTCATTTCACTTCGGGCAGATCCATGGGTGCACAGTCTCCCCCAACAGATATCGAAGAGTATGCTTACTGTTGGTACCTGTGGCTCGCTGATTAAACACACTCCTTACTCTGCCCCTCAGACATCCAATTCTACTTGTACAATGGGTAACTCTAAACTGCTTAAATCGCTGGATCGATTCAACATCTATTTTAGTGTCCTCATCCATCAGGCAGTCGCGATGAGACAGAAGTGCAATGAAGATATTCCAAACTGAAACTGAACACAGTCCTGTGCTGTTCAAATTTATTTTATAGCTACTGAGCTGATACATTCGGCATGGGGGAAAAGACATAACACTTATGTAACTCTTAGAAGACAAGAGTTTTCCATTGCGGCAAACTTTCATATTTTGGTGGAGCCGACACTGTTTCTGTGTGGCATAAAATAAATATTTATGATAAAATAGATTGTACGATGAAACTTGTGTTCTGGAATTTCATGGCGTGACTACGTGCAGTATTTAATGGGCAGAGATTAGAGAATCGTGGGAGACAGAATAAATTATTAGACGTTAGATAGTCATATAGGTTTAACATTTACCACGAGATAGAGAGAATGATCACAAGATGGGTAGGTCGTATCCATCTATATCCTCTTCAAATCTCCAGTCATTTTTCTTATTTAGATCTATGTTCTAGTTTATTTAGTGCTTATTCTATCTATGTGTCTTCTTGATAAAGATCCATGATCGAAAGGTGGAATTTTATAGTTTTATTATTATAGTTAATGGAGTTTTATATTTAATTAAAATTCTTGCTTCTTCTTCTTCTTCTTTGCGTTCGTTCTTTACGACCAATTGTAATCACTCTTTGTGATATGTTTGATCTTTACCAAGAACGTGTATACGTTGCACATTGGTTTGGTAGGCACCTAAACGCATAGATTTCTACACATTTAGGACACGTGCATCCGATTTCATCCAAACCTCCTCTGTCGCCTCTTACGACATGCGTGGCAGGTAACGGTGGTTCTATTCTTTACATCCCAAATTTGGGCCCCGGTAACCGCTCGGGCGAAAAATTCTTGCTTACTTATGTGATACTATACACACGTGTCTTTGTCCTTAACCGCCAATTTACCTACTATCCCTGCAACCTACCCTCGGTTGTCTCCAGATCTGATCTGGTCTGACCACCTCAAATTTGTAGCCTTCCGTACATCGCCTTATCCTCTGCATATACCGTTTGACACATAAGGCGTCTACGAGAGATTTCCATTGTTGTATTTTGCCGACTTTCTGTTAACTGTGTTTCCCCGTTAGGTCACAATCTTTCAACTATAATAACTTTTTGAATCGAACTGGTACAGTCAGTCACTGGACTTCGTAGTCCAACGCGCTACCAACACGCTTGGCAGACGGGCCCCATCTTCTGTTAACAGCGCAGCTTACCTAGCCAATGCCCCTACTGTCATACCACATACATGCTCAGGCCATTGCTAACGCCATCTTTTAATGAGGTGCGGGTTCTTCTTCTTTACGTTCGTTCTTTACAACCAATTTTAATCACTCTTTGTGATATGTTTGATCTTTGCCAAGAACGTGTATACGTTGCAATTGGTTTGGTAGGCCCCTAAACGCATAGACTTCCACACATTTAGGACATGTGCATCCGATTTCAGCCAAACCTCCTTAGTCGCCTCTTACGACATGCATGGCAGGTAACAGTGGTTCTATTCTTTACACCCCAAATTTGGGCCCCGGTAACCACTCGGGCGTGTGGGTTCAATTCCACATTGTTCGTGAAATATTTTTCTGACCATAACAGTTCTCAAGTCAACCCAGCCTCAATTGGGTAGCAGAAAAAGTACTGGGAAGTAAGAAAATCAACCGGTGAGACGCTGACCACATCACCCATCGTGTGACGACGATCAATGAATTATGAAATATACAAACCTACCACTGTATTACTCTATATATCTGGAGATATCAAAAAGTGTTTATTTCTTTTCAAAGATGCACAGTCTGTTCGTTTTAAAAGCTCCTCATTTGTTGTGTTATTTGACAAGAAAATTTGCAGGATTCTTCTTAAATATTTATTTTGGAATATCTCCAAAGTGTATATGATTTTGTTGATCATTTTCCATAACTCACTACTATGTAATAACACTTCCAGGACAGGTGGTATACAGACAATAAAAATGTTCCCTAACCTTTGCAGAACGTCGTGTAGAACGTTGTACCTATTGTTTCACATTTATAGACCCAAAATATGCAGTGGGTAGGAGAGCAAATTCCTGTTCTCACTAATGAAACTTCGGATGTTGAAATAGACTATATATATATGTGTGTGTATTTATTGATTTATTTAGTACATTACATTTTATGATGTGTGTCTAACGTCACATTGAACTTTTACTAACATGTCTTTGCCCTATTCTATGTTTAGAGCATTTACTGTTTTAAAAATTAAAACGTTGGGGTGTTACCGGGGCCCATGTGGGAAACAAAGAATAGTTACACTGCAACCTACAAGACATGTCGTAAGAGGTGACTGAGGTAGAGGTCTATCTCTTTCGCTACTACATACTTTCTGAAGGCTGAGCTAAAAATAGCTACTCTTTGTTTCTAGGTCACAAACGTGAATGTACGCCTATATCAGTGACAGTAGCAATGTATAACGTGCTAACACGTCTTTAGCCCACAGAGGAGAGATAATAACAGACGTGTTAATGCGTCTTTAAAAGTGAATGGGGAAAACGTATATATACGTCCTTAGCAGCTAAAGGGCTAGAAAAGCTACCTAGTTAGTAAAGCATCGCATAAATCGGATGTGCTCCCTTACTTGTAGGTGCATAACTGGCACAATATAAAATCACTCTTAGGCTCAGATCACATACACATCACAAGGAGTGGTTAACAAGTGATCGATATGTGATCGTTCGAAAAAGAATAAGAATAAGAAAAGTCTAAAAATTCGTGAGAAACCCCCAGCAAAAATAAAACTGATCAGTTTGGTAAATTTGTGAAGGTTTGAACTGGTCCAGATTAACAGGGTATAGTGCGTTTTAACTTGTCGAATCTTGCCAGTATATAGCACATTTTTGTACGTTTAAAAAAATCACTAATACTGATATGTTAATGGCAATATCTATTACATCAAGACCGAGGACTTCATCATCATGTCAGGTGTTTTCTTTTTAACCTATATGTTTACCTATCTACATACCTGTCAATCTGTTTACCTGTCTAAGATGTCTCTGTGGTGTAGAGTTTATGTGATCGTCTCTAGTGCCAAAGGTACCAGGCTCGCTCCCTCGTGGAGCCATCTGAAAAATTGTCAGTGTCAATGATGATGGTTCTATCAATCCATCAATCTGCTTACATGTCTGAATACCTGTCAATCTGCTTACATGTCTGAATACCTGTCAATCATGTTTACATGTCTGAATACCTGTCAATCTGCTTACATTTCTGCATACCTGTCAATCATGTTTACATGTCTGAATACCTGTCAATCTGCTTACATGTCTGAATACCTGTCAATCTGCTTACATGTCTGCATACCTGTCAATCTGCTTACATGTCTGAATACCTGTCAATCTGCTTACATGTCTGAATACCTGTCAATCTGCTTACATGTCTGCATACCTGTATACACTGTTTACATATTTTAAATATCCACTGTCCTATAAATACTCTTTGTGTATCTACCTACCTACCTGTAAATTTACTTACCTGTCAATGTCTCTACCTGTCTACATATTTCCCTTTTTTGTACCTGTCCGTATAATTTTTATTATTTTTATTGTTACATTCTTCTCATACAGTTATACGTTACATAAGTCGGTCTGCAAGCAATTTCTCCACACCGTTCACATACAAATAGTTTATTTAGTTTTCCTTCTGTATGTATGTGTCCTTGAAAAAAGACTTACAGTCCAAACGTCGTTTTTTTTTAGTTTTCTGCGTCGACACCAACGATCTAACGACTTGCCTACTTCATCACCAGTGCTCTAACCCCTTGACAATGTCGCCGCCAGCGCTCTAACGACGTGTCTATTTCAACACTAACGCTGTAACCGTTAGAATGCGTCGACACCAACGATTTAACCATATACTTAACTACTTCACCACCAACGCTCTAACCACTAGACTACGACCCAATTCCAACTACAAATAAATGCCTACAACAATAGACAGGGCCGTGTCGTACTATGTTACAGAGAGGCGACCGCATCAGGCAGGTCATAAGGAGCGGCATAAGCAGTTAAATCAACATTACAATTGAAGTTATTTAAAAAAAAAAAACCGATTTAAGGGCTGCATTTCGAAGACTTGTATCATACTGAGAAAATGTACCACACGGCCCTGACTCTAGAGACAACTACACAACGCCAACGCTTAAACCACAAGACCAGTTCTCATACTACCTGACCTCGTCAGAACTCTTTCTTAGGATGAGAATATTACACATGGTACATTTTTTTTCCCCTTTTTTGACATACATTTAACACCGGAAACAAATATGGTACCTTTTTCAAAACATGTTTTCACATTAACCTATGACCTGATATGTCAAGGCCGGCAATAGTGTGTCCCATGATCAAAGTTCAATGTCCTGACCCTGATTCTGGTATAGATGAACGGTTTCATTAATTCTAGGTTTAGGCCTGGTTTACTAGATAGCACCTGATACTTCTGATTGACAGTTGATGCACTATTACAGGTACTCAGGTAAAAATATCTTCTCGCGAAGGTAAGGTGTTCATCTCTACCTCTAAATGTGCTCGGTTCGTTCCCCGTTTGGACCTATCGGGATATTTTTCTCTAGGTCCCTAATCTCAATGTAAGGGAAATCGAGTTCCTTGTGGTGTCGGAGACGGACGATAAAAAGTTCAAGGTCAACACGTAAGCAAACCTTTAGAAGTTGAAAAATGATAATAGTAATTGCAAAGCCGCTGTCCCATAAAATTATGAAAAAAATTAAAATAAAATGACTACAAAAATGATTGAAATAAAAATCGTAGTTCCTTTTCAGAACTTCTCAACAACCCCAGTAAACTAGTCATCGATTTTCTAGCCACCACTTATAGGTTCAGTAGTTTGCCATTACTTTCTGAATGGTGAGGTCTATTTGTCGACCACGAAGTTTGAAAAAGACACACTTGGGTGTGATCTAGCGCACTACCGTTCAAGCTAGTCTGCAAAACTGCAGTTTAGCTCCTTTTCAGTGATGCTGAGTTCTCCTCCTACCGTTGAGATCTTCCTATATAAGAAAGAGATCGTGACACACATGGTTATTCACTGAAGTGTGATGATCATGGTAATATCAATCAATAAATCAATCAACAAATAAATTACTTGAATTTAACTTTATAAAAGTCAAAATGGCAACTCAAGCCCCTGTTTACGAAACCCACATCAAGAGGGGTAGAATCAACGGCTAATCTACATTCTCATGCTGCTCTTTGTTGTCATAACATTCTCATGCTGCTCTTTGTTGTCATAACATTCTCATGCTGCTCTTTGTTGTCATAACATTTTTACAGGTTTTTGTTTTGATAATGACCCAACCTCAGATTGTAATCAGAATCTCTATAGCTTTTTGCTATCTATCCACGTTGAATACACTCGTCCGTATATATTGCGTCTTATCCCTACACATGCCAGACAATAGCTCTAGCAGGGTCGTACCGTTTTATGATGCACAGAGGCTGCGCATAAGGCGGCACCATAAGAAAGGGGGCATAAGCAGCGAAATCAAAGTCACAATTGAAGATTATTATTAAGATAAAAACATTTACGGGGCGGCATTTCGAAGACTTGCATCATACTGAGAAAATATACCGCACGGTACTGAGCTCTTGCATTTAAGTGTCTGAATAATCATTGTATTATTTTCTAAGTATAGTAACGATTGTTTAAAATAATTTTTATTTGTTATGATCAATTATTCAAGTTAGATGGATTCAATTAAGCAATCAAGTGCATGCCTGCCGGCGTAGACGATCATGTCTCTCCACAACTCTCTCTCTCTCTCTCTCTCTCTCTGCTTGGTGCATGTAATCAGTGCTGACGTTGATCTTGTGTTGAACCACAATGATGTCAGACCATCCAACATCTTCTTCCTCTGTCTTCCACAATCTCTCCTTCCCTGAATTTTACCTGTTGTTACCAAATGTTCTAAACCTTCTCTTCGCATTATATGCCTGGTCGCTTTGTAGGTCACAGTGTTCATTTTCTTTGCTTCCCTTGTGAACCTCGGTAATTAGCCGCCTTGATTGTGCAGACGTGAACCTTCGGTAATTAGCCGCCTTGATTGTGCAGACGTGAACCTTCGGTAATTAGCCGCCTTGATTGTGCAGACGTGAACCCCCGGTAATTAGCCGCCTTGATTGTGCAGACGTGAACCTCGGTAATTAGCCGCCTTGATTGTGCAGACGTGAACCCCCGGTAATTAGCCGCCTTGATTGTGCAGACGTGAACCCCCGGTAATTAGCCGCCTTGATTGTGCAGACGTGAACCCCCGGTAATTAGCCGCCTTGATTGTGCAGACGTGAACCCCCGGTAATTAGCCGCCTTGATTGTGCAGACGTGAACCCCCGGTAATTAGCCGCCTTGATTGTGCAGACGTGAACCCCCGGTAATTAGCCGCCTTGATTGTGCAGACGTGAACCCCCGGTAATTAGCCGCCTTGATTGTGCAGACGTGAACCCCCGGTAATTAGCCGCCTTGATTGTGCAGACGTGAACCTTCGGTAATTAGCCGCCTTGATTGTGCAGACGTGAACCCCCGGTAATTAGCCGCCTTGATTGTGCAGACGTGAACCCCCGGTAATTAGCCGCCTTGATTGTGCAGACGTGAACCCCCGGTAATTAGCCGCCTTGATTGTGCAGACGTGAACCCCCGGTAATTAGCCGCCTTGATTGTGCAGACGTGAACCCCCGGTAATTAGCCGCCTTGATTGTGCAGACGTGAACCCCCGGTAATTAGCCGCCTTGATTGTGCAGACGTGAACCCCGGTAATTAGCCGCCTTGATTGTGCAGACTGAACCCCGGTAATTAGCCGCCTTGATTGTGCAGACGTGAACCCCCGGTAATTAGCCGCCTTGATTGTGCAGACGTGAACCCCCGGTAATTAGCCGCCTTGATTGTGCAGACGTGAACCCCCGGTAATTAGCCGCCTTGATTGTGCAGACGTGAACCCCCGGTAATTAGCCGCCTTGATTGTGCAGACGTGAACCCCCGGTAATTAGCCGCCTTGATTGTGCAGACGTGAACCCCCGGTAATTAGCCGCCTTGATTGTGCAGACGTGAACCCCCGGTAATTAGCCGCCTTGATTGTGCAGACGTGATGTAAGATTTAAACAGTGTACGTGATAATATGTGACTTGACTGTGACCTAAATCCCAACCAGTGACAGCTATTAAGTGTACTTAGGTATCCTGATAAGTCTTAAACGGTTGCATAATTTCCACATTTAAATTCAGTTTACAAATCAGATATACAAAAACTGATTTCCTGCGCTGCACCTGTTTTAGAAGAAGAAAAATCAACTGAATGACTGAAGTCTGGGTTTAGTGAGCAGTTTATCCTAACTTTGAAACGTACTTTTCTGGACATTTTTATCAGTTTAATATCTGGGTCATAGAACTCATTTTGTGACTTGTCCAGGATACTGTGATAATTTACTTAGAGGTCAAGAGAGTGAGGAAGCAAGTCCGAAAATGACCGAATATGATTCCATTACAATTAAATGTATCCAGGTCCGCTTATACTCTCAGAATAGCCATCTAATTAGGTCAGTGAGTAATGTTATATATATATATATATATATTATTAAGTGTTACCAAAATAGTGGTTTTATGTCAGGGAAATAACACATAAACAAAACAGTGGTTTTATGTCAGGGAAATAACACATCAACAAAACAGTGGTTTTATGTCAGGGAAATAACACATCAACAAAACAGTGGTTTTATGTCAGGGAAATAACACATAAACAAAACAGTGGTTTTATGTCAGGGAAATAACACATCAACAAAACAGTGGTTTTATGTCAGGGAAATAACACATCAACAAAACAGTGGTTTTATGTCAGGGAAATAACACATCAACAAAACAGTGGTTTTATGTCAGGGAAATAACACATCAACAAAACAGTGGTTTTATGTCAGGGAAATAAGACATCAACAAAAATCCCTTTAAATGGTTATCATCTAATACCAGTTCAATAATTCTGCTATCTTAGGGCCATAGTCACTGCCAGGTTTTCTCTTGAAGTGACCATGTAACATCAATCATGTAACATCAATCATGTAACATCAATCATGTAACATCAATCATGTAACATCAATCATGTAACATGGAAACACAAAGCATCGATCGAATAGGTTGTGCTGCTACTACATTCGGCAAACTATCAAAACGAGCGTGGGACAACACAAAACTGATATTGCAGACGAAGATTCAAATATATCGAGCCTGTGTAAATGGCCTTTTTCGTCTTAACAGATGGTCAATTTGGTAGTGTTTCACTGTGACAACTTCTGAGTTTTCGTTTGTATCTCTTTCAGCTCATCCCTAAGTCTTTCTTCAAAGGATTCTGCACCTTTGCACAATGTTGTTTTCCTGATATCTCAGAAACATGGACAGCCTACTCAAGACACGAAAGAAGACTTAACATCTTTCACGTTTGATGTCTCCGTAAGATTATGAACATCAGGTGGTACGACAAGATAACTAACTCTGAAGTACTGCAACGTGCAAACTTGCCTTCCATCACGGGAATGCTCAGCAGTAGAAGACTAAGATGGCTAGGGCATGTGCGAAGAATTAAAACTTATCGCATACCAAAACAAATTTTGCTCTGTGAATTGTCGGAGGGGAAGTGGCACCAGGGCAGACCACTGCTCAGATATAAAGATGTCTGCAAGGCATCAATGAAAACTTTTCTATAGGTCCCAGCACATGGGAAAAACTAGCTGATGACAGAGTTGTGTGGAAAGCGATATTGCGCAAATGCGTGGATTCCTTTGAGAAGAGACGTATGTATGAATTAAAAAATAAGAGAGAAAATCGAAAACTCAGAAGCTGTCACAGTAAATCACTTGTCAATTGACCGTCTGTAAAGACGAAAAAGGCCATATATATATATATATCCAAAGGCGCAGGATTGACGTCATTGCACCGGGTTTCCCCATATGGCTTCTTCCATGTCGGCAGAGATGACATGCCATCTGGCAAGATTATTGCACAAAGCACGAACTCCTTAGCTCTGGCAACAATCCTAGGGTCCCATGAAAAAACGCACATGTGTCTCGGTCCTGACTCGAACCCACATCCTTCAGTACGACTGGAAAAGGACATAACCAATCCACTATTAAGACATACATACATATATATGTGGGACATACATATATATATATGTGGTTACTGCCTGTAGTACTGATTTTATGGCGGTGTAGCATATATGAAGTTTACTGAGAGAAATGAGAAATATCGGGCTCAATTCCATAGCAGGGATTGAACGAGCTCTCCAGGATAGAGTGGTATGGAAAAATTGCTTGCAAGACGTATGTAACGTATAACAGTACTAGGGAGGAATGTAATGCAATATTAACATTTACTCATTCCTTAAAATTCTTAGAAAAATAGTCACGACAGAGACGAAATGTCTACGCAGAATTCTGGGGTAACAAGAAAAGACCGGTTGATAAATGAAAACATCCGGAAAAAAGTGGGTACAACATCAGTACTAGCTAGACTCATGGTTCAGTCACATAAGCAGATTACCAACAGACAGCGTACCTCAAATATCGATGTTTCTCCGATACAATGGATACAAAGCAAAAGGTGGGCCTCAGAAATAACAGAGGCGACGAAAGGCACTATTTATGAAGCGCACACAATGGCTCGTTCTAGAAATCTCTTCTTTCCCTAACGCTGTGAGACAACATGATTGGAGAAATGTAAGACTCATTCCTTAGTGTCACGTAGCGTATCGTTTTTTTTAAGCTGAACGCAACCTCTTGACATCTATATTCTTGACCTTAAGCAAACACGCCTTTCACAAAACTGATAACAAATGGAAACTGCACAAAAAAGTAACATTCTTTTGTAAATGAAGTGAACAGTTAGGAACAGTTAGAACACGTAGGTAGTTGTTGTTTTTATTTCTGTTAGGAATTTATTCCTGGGTAATAGCGAAATAGAGGAAGCCATAGAAATACATGGAGAAAAGATTTGGAGGTAGAGATTAACAATATACTGGAGAGTTGGAAGAAGCTGCAAGAGATAATAGCTTAATATATAGGAAAGATTTACATCAGTTGGTTTGAGGACCTATGCTTCAGATGAGGTTAGAAAGGAACAAGAGAAAAAGAGAAAGGAATTTGTAGAGTAATATATTGTGGGCTGATTCCTACACAATTTTTTACCATTTTCAAAATTACATTGAGGACCGTAGCCGATGCTAAGGAGCTCGTACACTGCAGCTGAGATCTTTCTGTGTGAGAAAAAGATAGGAGAAAACTTGATTATTCACTTAAGTGTAATGATGATGATGTCCTATCTTGGAACGTGCGGTATATTTTCGCAGTGTGATGCCAGTCTTCGAAAATGACTCCCCTTAAATATGTTTTCTTTAAAAATAACACTCAAATGTATATTTGATTTGCTAGCTTATGCCTAAGTCCCCTTTGAAGGTCGCCGCCTGATGCGGCCGCCTCTCCGCATCATATCAAGGCACGGTCCTGTCCCTTTCTATAAATCAATCAGACACTTGTTTGTCATCGTGTAGATTTAGAAGACACGATGAAATCACCACATTACGACCTACGATCTATTACTGAAACCAAGGCTGAGAAACTTGCAAAAGCTGGAGCTAGCCTAACAAAACACCACCCAACACAAAGCTTTACAGAAGCAGAAGAGGGGCTTCTTAAACAATCCATAAAAATTATGTGGAGAAAAACAAACGGTGGATACAACTCAGAACATGACAACATGAATACATTAAACAGAAAAGCGCAGAGCACAGTCTTCAGACTTAGAACGGGACACTGTGGTATTAGAGCACACCGCAATAGAATGGGTCTCATGGAATCGGCTGTCTGTACATGTGGAGCACCAAAGCAGGCTCCAGAGCACATCCTGCAAGACTGTCCCAGCCTATGTAGCGTGAGAATGGAAATCTGGCCAACAGAAACAACCCTACAAAATTAATTATGTGGGACCGGTGAAGACCTCAAGCGCACCATCCTGTTTATGACACATACTGAGTAGTTGTATAGCAGAAGTTTAATTACAAGAAGAAGAAGAATACTAGCGCATGACAGCAAACTTTGATGAGACTCACAACTAAATTGACCACCAGCAGCTAAAGGAATTATGTTCATCAACAGACATCGCCCCTGATACTACAGATCATGGTAACTTATGTTCATCAACACCAACAGACATCGCCCCTGATACTACAGATCATGGTAACTTATGTTCATCAACATCAACAGACATCGCCCCTGATACTACAGATCATAATATTACAACTACGTTACAATTTTCATAGACTATGAACATTCATCACCATCATCAAGTAGCTTGTCCCTTCCAGAACTTGGCTCCCATGACAGCAGTCCTGAAAAGCTCTCTTTTCTATGCAAATTGACCGGCGTCAGCAGCAGTCATTCTCAGATCGTCAATGAAATCGTGCATCCATCGTCTTCTAGGTCTTCCTCGCATTCTTCTTTCAGGCACCATCCCCTTCAAAATTATCTTCTGTAGGCACTCATGTTGTTTGATGTGTACGAAATATTTAATTTTCCTTGATGTGATGCTCTTTAATTCCTACAATACACGTACTAAAACCGACTTTTACGCACTTTTTTGAGGAACAAATTTTAAGGCGAAGATGTCCTTACAAAATTTGTTATAACTTTCTTACATTCAACAGCAGAGACAAACTGCATACACCAAAATGTGCGCAATGGAAAGATCTATTACAAACACCTACTTGCTGTATTTGAATTTTAAAAATACACTTAAAGCATTAAAGTCCTCTACGATATATTAACAACTGGTTAGAACCATATGGTCCGTGAAGTGGCTTGTCGTAAAATGGGAACTAACTTGAGGGTCTGTCAGGTGGCGTTTCGTATTCTATGAATTAATAGGCAACTCTCTTTAATATCAAGCTGTTGCAGAACAGAAGCATTTGTACTTTTCTCTGTCCATGATATTCTAAGTACTCTTCTGCAGCATTTGCATTCAAATGCGTTATTTGAACATTATTGTTTTAAAATTATTTGTGTGCACAGTTTTATTGCAGTCTCACTAGAAATCGATTAATTTTTTACTGCTGTGAGACACTTGCCAGTTAACACTCCAGTTATTTTCACATTTCCCTCTTGACTGACATCGTAAATGTTACACTACTCGCTTCCAGACAATTACCAGCAGTAATGAAGAGCACTATTGACGCGCATTATAGTGTGTGGTTTAATTTAATGCACTTTTTTCCTTGGCAACATATGGTTGTGAGACATGGACCATTGACAAAGCGACGGAGAAGATCATTAATGCCTTTCAATGCAAATGCTACAGAAGAGTACTTAAAATATCATGAGCAGAGAATACATTTTTCCTGGGCAGCGGCTTTCCAGTCTGCTCTTCTCTATTTTGAACTGCCAGGTGTTCTTTTACGTGCTGAATATTTAACATGTGATTTACGATAGACCCATCCACTCATACCGAAATCTGCCATTTTTAATCTTGTGAAGCATCGACTGAGAGGCAGATACAACATCGGCCACAGTAAACGTTAATTCTGAACTTCATCAAGAAACACAAAATTAAATTGTTTGGGTACATAATTATATTACGAACGTAACGTGCGTAAGAGCAACGCGACTAAGATACAGCGGAAACAAGACAAAAGGCCGTCCTTGGACGACATAAATAACATAGACCGTGAACGACTCCATGCAGACAAAAGCCCGTTCTATAAATCTCTTCTTATCCTAACACTGTGAGGACGAAACAGGATTAGAGAAAGAAGAACTTGAAGATTTTTTTTTAAAACCTGAAGTTATGAATAAAAGAGAACACCGTTCTCTGTTTTTTTTTTTTTAAATGGATAGACTGTAAAAGTCGAATAACCTTTGAGGTCAACATTAAATACGGGCCTCCACCGGATCCCTCTAAACTCCTCATTATCTGAAAAGAAGTTTTTATGGAAATACTCGTTCTAATTTTTTTTTATGTGCATTCAAATTATCACATTTTTTTCTGTACACTTAGTTCTCACCTGAACATAAAAACCCCTCCCGCATAATCCTGTACTATTCCGATGTCCTCTTTCATGAAATGAGCCTTAACCTCCCACGATATCTCCACACTGGGCTACCTTTCATAGCATTATACAACCAAAGTTTAAACACTACAGATATTACTTGCCAGTTTGGAATTCTGAAGAATTGTATGAAAGTTCCAGATTTTTATCAAATGTTATTGGTTTAAAACTATTTTAAATGTAACCAAACATACACGCTAAATATTATGTTTCCGCAACGTCCGGTCCTTAATGTTGTTTCACAATTCCGTTGTTCACTCTCTGTAATAATATTACATCGAAATGTCAAAATGAAATAAATGGTGCACTTAATTTAACACATTCAATACCAGGTGCTGTTCAGAGTGTCATAAAGTTGTACTAATTTGGTTTAATAAATTAGTGTTTGCCTGTTAAATGGTATTTGTAGAATGTCTAACTCTCTATGTTAAATTATCATTTAATTTGTTAATTGTTTTAACTTCTTCTTCTTCACCTTTCGCCCCCAGGGAAGCATAGGTCCGCAACCAATGCCTATCCAATGCCATCTTGTCCAGATTTCTTCATTCTCTCCCCATTTTCTTGCACTCCGTCTCCAACTCCTGTCTCCACTTCTTCCCTTACCTCTATTGCCCTGGGGGTTCCATTGGAGAGCCTGTCTCGGGATGATGTCAGGTGGTTTCCTCATTGTGTGCTATCCATCGCAAATCTTCTTTCCCTTATCTCTGGTTCCATCTGCCGGTATCCCGCTATATCCCACAGATCCCTGTTTATAGTCCTGTCAGACCATCACAGATGTAGTATTGTTTTAATTAATTATTGTTTCTTTTAATAAAAAATGTATGTTCTGTCGTTGCTTCCCGATATCCCGTCTTGTAGTCACGTCATGTTGTTCACTTATTTCATTTGTCTTATTGTTGCTTTTGTTTGAACAACTCTTTATTTTATTTTGTTGCCCTGTACTTTAATCATGTCCATCTGTTTTATTCTTCCTACTTCTTCTTCTTTTTCTTCTTCTAACACTTGTTAACCACACTTTGTGATTTTATGTGATCCGAGCCTAAGAGAAATTGTACATTGTGCCAGTTATGCGCCTACAACTATGTCACCACATCCGATATCTTCCGGTATTGTCGGGTATTTTCCGGTTTCGTATGCCGAGCTACTGAACATTTCACAGTTGTTGGCATTTCGTGTGATTTTCATTTATGAGCAATTATGGGGTGACCTGTTGCAGGGAAATTGAAACCGTACTTATGAACTATTAACTATCCGATATTGCTACCGTTTTAATTACTAGGTAGCTTCCTAGACCACTACCTCAGTCGCCTCTTACGACATGTCTTGTTGGTCGCATTGTTACTATTCTTTGCTCCCCTTGTGAGCCCCAGCAACACATGGGCGCTTCCTTCTTCTAATTCTGTTATTCGTTCTTTCTTCCTTCTTTCTTTCTTTTCTTTTCTTTCGTCCGCTTTCAACTCAGACGAAGTTTCATCTCTGAAACTGATTTTTACGTGAAAATCCGTTTTTCCAATTTCTTACAATGGCAGCAGCGTGACATTGTAAATTACTTTACACTGGCAGCCGTGTGCTCAATGTACTCGTAATTAGTATTCCTCGCCATACAGGCAGATTTTCTCCGACTTCAGAGGTACTCAAGTTATCGTCCTGAGTAAGACCAGGGACTCGAACAAATGCCGGACAGTGGGTTCGAACCGAGCTATGAGGCGTCTCACAGCTAGCAGGCCGAGCTACTATCAACTACTCTAGGCAGTCCCCCGTTCTTTCTTCCAATCTTTGTGATGCATCCCGTCCTTCAATGATTCTGTCTTTTCTGTTTCCTCAGCTTCGTTTTTCTCATATACTTTTATTTATTGAATAATAGAAAAATGAAAATCGTGGCATATCCTTTATAGGACGTAGCCATCAACAATAGTAAACAAGTCATTGATTTTCTAGGCACCACGTATACGATCAGTAGTTTGCCATTGCTTTCTGAACTGTGAGGTCTATTTTTACCTTTCGTAAAAATCCCATGGAAACGAATTTGTTTCCAAACTGTCGTCGCTGTGTTTGAACCAGGGACGCTTGGGTTGTGATCGAGCACACTACCGCGTATTCTTCATTCACATTTCCTCTTGTTGGTAAAGGAACGCAGTGCGAAAGAGCATATCTACCAATTCCTGTCTTTTCAAGAGGTCAAAACCCTCATACAGAGAAAATATGCAGTAGACAGGAAGACAACCACTGGTTATGTTATGCTATGTTATGCGATCGACATCATGGCACATTGGACATTCCCATTCGTGTTCTGTCCTCCGTTGCAGCAGCCATCCCAAAGTCCATTTGCTCACAGTACCCATGAGAAGTTGATTACTATATCCTCTCTCTACCACGAAGACGACACTGTCTGGCATGTCCAAACTTAACGCCTAATTCTCGAACTCGTTCCAGTGTCTGAGACCCGCCCATGTCACACACATAATTATGGAAAAGACTTTCTCAAAGACCTAAGCAGAACAGACCAGGTCATATATTTCGCCTACGCACCGGCACTACAGACTCTTCAAATACTTACATAGACTAGGAATAAATCAAACAGCTCTCTGCCATTGTCAGCAGGCGAAACAGACACCAGAGTATGTCCTGCAGGACGTTCTATCGCACTGCTTCGGGGAAACCTGTCAGACCTTGAAGCTGAATACCCAGTTTGTGGTCCACAATGGACTACATTTGTGGTCCACAATGGCTACCACAGAGATCCACAATGACAACCTGTAACGATCACAAAGCAAGAAGAAGAGAACGCAAAAATATAGAGCGATGGCATCAAGAATAGCCTTAAGGAAATGAATAACGACTTACAAAGTGCATTAGAAAAACACACTGAATATCACTACACTACTCCCCAACACTTCTATAAAGAAGTAAATGGTGGAAGAGAAGAAGAATGAATTAAGCACATGACCAGAGATCGCCGAAGAAGAAGAAGAAGAGCTTCCTATTTCATTTAGGGTTCTCTGTGACGTAGAGGTTATGTACTCGTCTCTAGTGCCAAAGGTACCAGGTTCGCTCCCTGGTGTAGCCATCTGGGTCTTTTTCCAGAGATCCCAGACCTAAGTGTAGGTGAGATCTAGATCCTAGTCCTATCGGAGACGGACCATAAAACTTAGGTCACGTGTTCACTTTGAGCACGTAAAAGAACAAATATCAGTTAAAATTCCAGAAGAACAGGCTGGAAAACCACTGCCCGGGTAAAATTCAGCAAAAAAGATTTTAAATAAAATTCCTACAAAAATATCTTCACCATCTTCAAAGTTACATCGGTGATCCCTCGCCGGTGCTAATGAGTTCGTGCACTGCAACTGAGATCTTCCTGTGTAAGAAAGAGATCGGAGCACACATGGTTACTCACCGACGTGCAATGATGATGGTCCTATCAATCAATCAATCAATCAATCAAACCTATGTCATTTATCAACACAACTCGAGTCCTCTGTAAGTGCGGGTTCAACTCCGCGGACTGGCAGAAAAGCTACAGGTTGCCCAGATTTATGGTGTTCGTGGCACTGAACCGAAGGGTTACGATGTCCATGACACGAGCCGAAGAGCTTTCAGCTCAAGTGCTTCTGGATCGAAAAAAAAAAAAAAATCAACACATCCGTTGTGTTCTTATTTTCTCAATCCCGTCTAAAATTAGTATTCACTTCTTCAAATGAACCCGTCAAACCCCAAGTGGTTAACGGGCCCAAATTGGGGTGTAAAGAATAGAACCACTGTTACATTCCATGCATGTCGCAAGAGGCGAGTGATGAGGGAGGAAGTGGGCTAGCTACCCACACCGTAAAAACACTAGATAACTACAGAACGGAAAGCGAACCGAGTAAACGCTGGCTGAAACCGGACACATCGCCGAAGAATAAGCACCAGAGCTCCAAATGTTGCTGAAGATGTGACGTAAAACATACCAATGCTAAGGTTGCATGAATCAGATTTCCACATGAATAGAATTTATATGGAAATCTGGTACATCGGTCTGGGCGGTGATCACGAGAGAGAGAGAGAAAACCCATCAAACAATTAACTCAATTATTTGTCTATTTTTGTTGGCAAGTTGTCTTGTTTCCAGTAAAACCTATTTTGCCGTCAGCATTTTAACTTTAATTAATTATGTTTAATTTTAGCATATAAAATTGTCATGGGCTTTGTTGTGATTGATGTATTGGAAGATCTGGTAAACAGGGTCATCAGCGTTTGTGAAACTGACCTGGACTATTTCTGATCTTTTCTAGGTCAGTCTATCTTTGTTTATCTACTTAATACGCAAACACACACACATGTACAACCGCGCACACACACATACACTGAAAGATATGATCATTATTACCACACATGAACAAGCAGAAAGACACGTTCTCGCATGTGTCACAAGTTCACAAGCACGTACGAGCACATAAATGCACACACATGCACATACACACACACACACACACATATACATACATACATACATGAGCACGTAGATATACACGAACGAATTTTATAATTCTTCACACCACAGACAACACACACATAAATTGTCTTTTTCCAGCATTCGCTAACAAACAGACATACACTCTCAACACTCTCAACACTCGCTAACATACAGACATACACTCTCAACACTCCTAACATACAAACAGGGCGGTTCGTCATTAGGCCAGTGGGCCAGGCCCCACCAAAAATATTGAGTAACATGTACTTATTATTTCAGACATTATTTGTTTATAATTATTACTTTCAACAGGATACTGATTAGATTTGAAAGTTGATATATAGCGCTAAAATATCACACACATTCTGAAATCTAAAATTCAACATATTTTTCCTTCAATTAGTATACACCCATGGTCATTAGGGGCCAGTAAGAACAGGTGTACCAACCCAAAAATAATTAACGTGTACTTATTATTTTAAAAAATTTTGTTCGTAATTATTATTGTTAACTTGACAATGATTAGCTTTGAAAGTTGAATATTTAACACTAAAATATAAATATTATATCATAATAATATAACAATCATAATAATATATAAATATTATTATTTAAAAAACTATTCTATACGGTCGCAAATTCAGCTTCTCTCTATAACGCTTGACGTATATATCAGCGCACTATGTTTTATCGGGTCGTTTTAAAATTCTCTACTGACGATGTAACATTGCGATCGCTCAATTCCTACGCGATCAACCAATTAACAGTTAAACGACGACTCTTGATTAAATAGTACCTTGTATAATTATCGATTGAATCACAAATTATATATAAAATAGTAGAAAATGATATGCATTAATAGAAATATGTAACTAACTATTATTATAATCGTAAACGGTAATCGTCCGTTTTGTATTCAATATACATATGTCTTCTACAACGCACACTCTTTTGCGATTGACAAGATGTGACCTACTTTTGAAGTTGTGGCTTACTCGAAATTCAAAACGAATCAAGTGGATTATTATTACGAAATCCGTTTCCTTCGTTAAAGATAGAAGAAAAGCTTGAAATTAACCGGCTAGGTGCACATCAGCCAAATAGCTTTGTATATGTGCAACAAGATGGTAAGAAAAAGAGGACTTTCAATAATAAGTGGTTTAGTAAAAATCGTGGTTAACTGTTAGTGAGGAAAAGCAAATTTTTTTTGTTTTTATTGTTTGCTATTTCATGGTGAAGTACTGTGGTCAACAGTAGGTTGTAGGGATCTCTTTTGTACCTTTGTTATATGGTATATATTTTAGTTGCTGTTGAACCCCAGGAATTATGAGTTTTCACCATTCTGTCTACAGTGCGTGGGGAGAGTGCCCGGCTTTCTTGCAATGAGAGCTGGCAATTATGGTTGACCATTGATTCAGGAGGAGAGTATGCGCTTACACGCGACTCGTACGTTGTTACTTTTACATTTGCTTTGCATTTATGCAACTTTTTCATTAGACATCGGCAGAAGATGCGTGCATTCACTAGTATTTAGGACCCAAGAGGCGTGTCTGCGTTTGCTTTATTACCTATACCAGAGTATCTCTCTCTCGATCCTTACCCACTTAGCCAGACAGGATCTTTTGTCTATTTCCATGGTCACCACGAGAAGGTGGAGTAGGGTATTGATCAGTGTCAGCTCACTTACCCTGGCGCAACGTTGTCCCGTTTGTTATTTGCGCATGCGACGCCAGATCATTATAGTAAAGGGGAATAACTTCGCGGAATAGACAAATAATAGTAAATACTAAAATATAAACTGAGCCTAAAATCATGATTTTTCCGAAATTTTTCTCTGGCCCCACCACCAAAAAGGACCACGAGCCGCCACTGTATACAAACATACACTCTCAACACTCGCTAACATCCATACACTCTCAACACTCACTAACATACAGACATACACTCTCAACACTCTCTAACATACAGACATACACTCTCAACACTCGCTAACATGCAGACATACACTCTCAACACTCGCTAACATCCATACACTCTCAACACTCACTAACATACAGACATACACTCTCAATACTCCTAACATACAGACATACACTCTCAACACTCTCTAACATCCATACACTCTCAACACTCACTAACATACAGACATACACTCTCAACACTCGCTAACATACAGACATACACTCTGAACACTCACTAACATACAGGTACACTCTCAACACTCGCTAACATACAGACATACACTCTCAACACTCGCTAACATGCAGACATACACTCTCAACACTCTCTAACATCCATACACTCTCAACACTCACTAACATACAGACATACACTCTCAACACTCACTAACATGCAGACATACACTCTCAACACTCGCTAACATCCATACACTCTCAACACTCACTAACATACAGACATACACTCTCAACACTCGCTAACATACAGACATACACTCTCAACACTCGCTAACATACAGACATACACTCTCAACACTCGCTAACATCCATACACTCTCAACACTCACTAACATACAGACATACACTCTCAACACTCGCTAACATCCATACACTCTCAACACTCCCTAACATACAGACATACACTCTCAACACTCGCTAACATACAGTCATACACTCTCAACACTCGCTAACATCCATACACTCTCAACACTCGCTAACATACAGACATACACTCTCAACACTCTCTAACATCCATACACTCTCAACACTCACTAACATACAGACATACACTCTCAACACTCCAACATACATACATACATTCTGAACACTCACTAACATACAGGTACACTCTCAACACTCCTAACATGCAGACATACACTCTCAACACTCTCTAACATCCATACACTCTCAACACTCACTAACATACAGACATACACTCTCAACACTCGCTAACATACAGACATACACTCTGAACACTCACTAACATACAGGTACACTCTCAACACTCGCTAACATACAGACATACACTCTCAACACTCGCTAACATGCAGACATACACTCTCAACACTCACTAACATACAGACATACACTCTCAACACTCAGCAACATACAGACATACACTCTGAACACTCACTAACATACAGGTACACTCTCAACACTCGCTAACATACAGACATACACTCTCAACACTCGCTAACATGCAGACATACACTCTCAACACTCACTAACATACAGACATACACTCTCAACACTCCAACATACAGACATACACTCTGAACACTCACTAACATACAGGTACACTCTCAACACTCACAACATACAGACATACACCTCAACACTCCAACATGCAGACATACACTCTCAACACTCACTAACATACAGACATACACTCTCAACACTCACTAACATACAGACATACACTCTGAACACTCACTAACATACAGGTACACTCTCAACACTCTAACATACAGACATACACTCTCAACACTCTAACATACAGACATACACTCTAACACTCACTAACATACAGACATACACTTCAACACTCCAACATACAGACATACACTCTCAACACTCGCTAACATACAGACATACACTCTTAGTTTGGATATCTGACAGGATTGTCATGGTATCATCTATCACAGAGAGACACACATAAAAAATGTAACGAGTACAGAACAAGAGGAAGACAACGCAAAAGATGGAGTAAAGGCATCAAAAACTGCCTAAAGAAAATAATAACAGCTTAAAAGTGCATTGACCAGTGGATAAGATCCGGACAGGAACCCATGATGACCCAGGTCTAGAGGAGAAAATGGCGATGGGTCGGGCATATCCTACGGAAGACACAGTCGATTATCACTAGACATGCGCTTGAGTGGAACCCGCAAGGAAATCAAAAAATAGAACACTCTAAACAGACCTGGAGACAAAGTCTTCTTGAGGAACTGAAGAGTGCTGAACTGTCCTGGGAGACCATAAAGAGGGCAACCAGAGACCAAGAAGAGTGGCGAACAACTGTTGAGACCCTATGATCCATGAGGAGCGGGGAGGAATAAGTCAAGTCCAAAGTCCAAAGTGCAATAGAATACCCCCTCCACCCCACCCTCCCAACACTTCTATAAAAAATTAAATCATGGAAGAGAATAAAGAAAACGACCATTATAAATGAAGACGACCATCACACTACTGTGTTCCAATTCCTGAGAACACTTTCAAGTGTAACTTATAACGTAGAAATGTAAAGAAAATTAATCAGATTATATAACACAGAAAACACTTGAGCCAATTAGCTTGAGCTGTTTCTTATGTTTATTTTCCTTCTATAAACCCGACAATCTACACTACTCACTTAATTATCCTCTTTATTCATATTTCCTTTGTTTTATTTTGTTCAAGCTTCTTTTTGTTTTTAACTACGGCCCCCGTTAACGGAAGGCAGTCCAAGCTTAGTTGGGAAATCGGAAATTCCCTGTTGATTTGAGCTGACTTTGATATTTGTTTGATACTTGGCCTCCTTCTTCTTCTTCGAACGCTCCGTATTGACCACTTGTTAACTACTCTGCGTGATTTATATATGATCTGAGCCTAAGCGCGATTGTACGTTGTGCCAGTTGTGCGCCTACAAGTAAGCCAAAAAATCCGATTTCTGCGAGACTTTTTATTTACTAGGGTAGCTTCTATAGGTCCCTACCTCAGTCTCCTCTTACGCC
Organism: Arion vulgaris; assembly: GCA_020796225.1. Classification (NCBI taxonomy): domain Eukaryota; kingdom Metazoa; phylum Mollusca; class Gastropoda; order Stylommatophora; family Arionidae; genus Arion; species Arion vulgaris. The sequence continues at coordinate 70,521,536 of CM036755.1, read as the reverse complement.
ATGCCGTGTAGGTCGCAGTGGTACTATTCTTTGTTTCTCTTGCGGGCCCCGGCCCATACGGGGCTTTATTGTTTAACTGTGTCCCACGTTAAGGGAAGTAAGTCTAAGCTCGGTGGGGAAAACGGAAATTCCCTGTTCATTTGAGCCGACCTTGATATATGTTTGATACGTGGACTCCGTTAACATAAGGCCGACGAGCTAAACATTCTAGAAAATAAGACCACACTGATACAAGAAGCAGCAAGAGGTAGCTAAAGGTTGTTTGAAGATCCTTGTCCTAACCAGTGGCTCAAACGAGAGAGAGAGAGAGAGAGAAGAGAGAGAGAGAGAGAGAGAGAAAGAAAAAAGGGGAGAGAAAAAGAGAGAGTTGTCCTTTATTGAAATCGTTAATTAAAATTGAGAATCTATATGTCGATGTGGTTAAGGTATTTAACTGGCGATCTCAAGGTTTTAGATTCGAATCTGCACTGAGTCACATGTGCATTTTTTTATGGATATCCCCAGTATTCTTGCTGGAGCTATGGAGTTCGTGCTTTGTGCAAAACTCTTGGTAGGTGGCTTGCAATTTCTGCCAAGAGGGACGGAGCCATATGGGAAAACGCATGCAATGAAGTCAATCCTTTGGCTTACGCCCTTAGATCCTTAATTAAGATATCATATTGGACATATATATCAGGGGCGTATCGCTCTGAAATCCAGTCATAACTGAAGATGGAAACAATAACGATATTGTACCTTGGTTACATTCATAAACAAATCTTCCTGTAATTGAACATATCAGCTTAATCATACATTTCCTTGTCATGATTCTGTAATGATTACTTCCCTTTTGTGACATATTCTATTTATCTCCCATTTATCTTATACATCATCTGTATTGTGTTCTCCTTCTCTATTGATCTATTTGTTGTATTACTGGATGTTTTGGAGATGACAATTCTTCAATTATACTGTCATGAAGTTGCAAAAATATATGTCTAAAGTGAATTTAAAGTTGTTGTTTTTTCCCAGTGTTGTATTTTTTTTTTCAATTGTACATATAATGGGATTTTGAACACATTCGGACAATGTGAGTGTAGTTTGATGTATGTAGGAAGGGAAACCGGTAATGTTCGTAAAGGCGTGTATGAATACGTATGCGAACAGGCGAACGTGCAGAAGAGTAGACGCCGTAGGAACAAACAAATGCGCACGCAAAAATATACAGCAAGATAGATACAGATGAATAAGCAGAAGGATAAACAAGTGTGGGAGGGGGGGGGTGTATCTATTGCAAAGTGGTTAAGACGTTTGTCTGACGTTCTAGCGGTTGTGGGTTCGAATGAGGACCGAGTTACATTGAAACTTTTTCATGAGTTCATTATTATTGTTGCTGGAGTTATGGAGTTTCCTGTTTTGATTATAACTTTGGGCAGATGACGTGCCATTTCTAAGGACAGGGACGAGCCACATGGGGAAACTCGGTGCAATGCAGTTAATTATTCGCCTTTGGACACTTATTTTAGAAACAGATGTACAAACAAAAGCACAAACATATGAACAAACAGTCGTACAAACAGGGGTGGTACAAACGAGCGATCAGCGCTACAAAGAACGATACAAACAGCTGTACAAACTTCGATATAAACAGAAGTGCAAACAGCTGTACAAACAGTTGTACACACAGAGGTCTAAACAGAAGTACACATGCGCAAACACACACAAACAGACATACACAACAAAATACAAACAAGTATAACCACAAATCAGACATACACAAATACAAAAAAATATGAAAAATAACCACATAAACAGACAGATACAAACAGAAAACAGACATAACACAGACAGAATATATATACATAATACATCAAGTCAGACACACATAAACATCAAAAAATACATAAACACAGACAAAAAAGTACAAACTAGAAACACTAGACACTACACATCAATAGAAGTACACAACCTAGAGCTCTGCTGTAGCGTAGTGGTCTGGGTTCAGCTCCGGCAATGCGCGTGGAATTTTTCCCGACCACGACGGCTCTCAGGTCGACCCAGCCTCAACTGGGTACCAGAATGCTCTGGGAAAGTAAAGGCGGCCGGCTGATGCTGACCACATCACCCATCGTGTGCCGACGGCAATGAAAAATACAGGCCTAACACTGTATTAACCTATATACCACGAGGTATGAAAGGGTTCCTTTACTTTTTTTTTTAACTTAGAGTACAAACTAGAAACACTGACATAAACACAACAAACATACAAATAGATAAAACAAAACAGAAATAGATTTTGTCTGTTTAAAAACATTATCCAGGAATACTTGCATAGTTTTGTAAATGAAAGAAGAAAGTAATCGCTAGATAAACCAAAACAGAAAGAAAAGAATGCTACGTAAACTAGGCAAGACAATACTGCGTAGAACAAAGAAATCTACCATCATTTGAGCGGGCGGGGGCTGTTTATGTTGCTTGAACTTGAATCAAAGTCTTGGCTGTTGTTGTTCTTCTGTTGTTGTTGCTAGTACCTCAAGGAATTCCAAGTTTGTTTTCTTTCTCCAATGAGAGCAGATATAATAATAATAACAGTAATAATAATAATAAAAATAGTCGTCCATCGCAAGCGATGATGACAGCAGCCTCAGACGGTGCTTCTGCACCTCTCGTGTGTGCGGAGGTGACTGTAGAGTCCAATCCTAGAACATAGTCCCCTACCACATGTGAACAGATATATGAACAAGGTTAGACACGTGGGTGTTGTGTGTTCTGTTTTTTTCGCGCAGCTCGTTTTCTCTGTGTTTCAACGATAATTCTCAGCTATGCGGGTTTCTCTTGTATTTTTACAACAGTACATTTGGCGATCTTGCTTAAGTGACCAGCATGTAATTCTATATCAGCTTCAGAGACTTGAGTGTCTAAACTTTCTGCCATCACCTGAACGTCTGCCTTACGTCAAAATCACGAACGTCACTCTTCAGCAGTCAACATCACCTGAACGTCTCCCCTTCAGTCAACATCACGAGTCTCTCTTACGTCAAACTTTTTCTGATCACATCACCTGAACGTCACTCTCCGCCATCCTGAACTTTTCAAGAGCAAAACTGAACGCACCGCAAACATCACCTGAACGTCTGCCTCCTTCAAGCATGTCAAACATCACCTGAACGTCTACCTCCTTCAAGCATGTCAAACATCAACTGGGCGGAGATATGACAGTAATTAAGGAACTAGATTCCTTAGAGAGCTTTCTTAAGTTCAACATCCCGGAGTAGTGGGATTTTCTCTCATAACGCAACGGTCTCAGGTTGAAGCAATTTCAAGAAGGTACCAAAAGAAACCCACCAATAACAGCATGCAATAAAAAGAGAGCGGGTACTATAGCTTGCGACTCAACTAGCCCTAGAACGCAAATCAAAGCTCCCATTCCTACGCAAAAGTGGAAAGCCAAATCCATCTTCCAACTTGGAAATAGACAATAGACCAAAAGAGACATTGAGAAATAAAGACTGCCGTCATCAGGATTATCTTCACTGCTTCGGTTTTATCCCATATGGTTCTGTCCCTTTCTGCACAAATAGCACACCACCTGCCGGTAGTATTGCAGAAAGCACGAACTCTATAGCTCCGGCAACAATCTTAGGAGTTTCTGGAAAACAAATATACCTGTGAACAAACAGATATACCTGTGAACAAACAAATATACCTGTGAACAAACAAATATACCTGTGAACAAACAAATATACCTGTGAACAAACAAATATACCTGTGAACAAACAGAATGACGTGGTCCAGATTCGAACTCACAAGCTTTGGAACGCTTGGAAACAGCGTAACCACTTAGCTACATAGACACCCCTCCCTCCACCAACCTACAATATCTGCAACCAGCTTGTGGTTAAGCCGAGTCTTGAGTGCAGCCGCCCGGACCTGGAGAAGATTGCGGACTTGGTCATGACGAGAATGTTCATGTTAATGTTTCAACTCTAAAATTAACACGGAAAAAAAAAGAAGAAAAAGAAGAAAAAAGAATAAATTATATTATTGTTATTACTGCATCTGCAGCGAAGAAGAAGAAGACTGCATCTGCAGAAGAGAACAGAAGAAGAAGAAAAAGGTGCATCTGCAGCAAAGAAGCTGGTGAATGATATTTAAGAAGTAAATAACAGAAGGCATATTTAAATAATGAGAATGAAATACAACCAGCCACCAATAACAGCATACAATAAAAAGAGAAGAGATCGGGTACTAGAGCTAAGGGAAGACCAAAAAAGATGGATAGACAATATCAAGAACACACTTTATTAACACGGATATAACACAATAAAGGCGACTCATCTGGCCCTAGAACGCAAATTAAAGCTCCCATCCCTACACTTAACGACAAGAGTCGACAACCAACTACATCTTCCACCTGGGAATAGACAATAGACAATATTTAAATCATTATCATTATCATTAATATTTCATATATACATCAAGGTAGGTAATATACCTGAACATCAAACAGGTAAAGGTAATGTCAGGAGATAGGTGTGATCTAAAAAAAAAACAGGTGAGTTTGTTCTTCGCACTTCATCAAATGAATGTTCTGAAGAAAGAGATTTCATCTTTCATGATTTGTGCTTTTAGTATTAACTTGTTACTCGATTCTGTAAGACGTCACAGAGAGAATGTTATGAAATTATGATATATTAACTGTTAAGAAACGATACGCCACCTGGAAAACCGTACTGGTGGTACCATTTTTCTTACAAACCACATTAAAACCTTAAATACTTCACTCAACTCATTTCGTAACATTAACCACTATTATCATCATCATTAAGTAGCTTGTTCCTCCCGAAACCTGACTCACATGACAGCAGTTCTGAAAAGCTCTACGTACTGTGCAAGTCGACCAACGTCATCAGCAATCATTCCCAGATCGTCAATGACATTTTGCACCTATCGTCTTCTACGTCTTCTACTCATTCTTCTTCCAAGCACTATTCCCTCCAAAATTATCTTCTCTAGGCACTCATGTCGTATGATGTGTCCGAAATATTTAATTTTCTTTGATTTTATTCTCTTTAATAGCCAACTCTCTTTAATATCAAGCTGTTGCAGAACAGAAGCATTTGTCCTTTTCTCTGCTCATGATATTCTAAGTACTCTTCTGTATCATGTGCATTCAAACGCATTAACGATCTTCTCTGCCACTTTGTCAGTGTTCCATGTCTCACAACTATATGTTGCCAAAGCAAAACAAAAACGCAGGCTCTTAAAAACTTGATTTTTGTTCTTATGTCAGTTCCCTTCCATAGGTTTCATAAACTACTATAGTGGTAATGAAATCTATCCATACTGTGCTGTTAGTTGCTTGACTACTATAGTGGTAATGAAATCTATCCATACTGTGCTGTTAGTTGCTTGACTACTATAGTGGTAATGAAATATATCCATACTGTGCTGTTAGTTGCTTGACTACTATAGTGGTAATGAAATCTATCCATACTGTGCTGTTAGTTGCTTGACTACTATAGTGGTAATGAAATCTATCCATACTGTGCTGTTAGTTGCTTGACTACTATAGTGGTAATGAAATATATCCATACTGTGCTGTTAGTTGCTTGACTACTATAGTGGTAATGAAATCTATCCATACTGTGCTGTTAGTTGCTTGACTACTATAGTGGTAATGAAATCTATCCATACTGTGCTGTTAGTTGCTTGACTACTATAGTGGTAATGAAATCTATCCATACTGTGCTGTTAGTTGCTTGACTACTATAGTGGTAATGAAATATATCCATACTGTGCTGTTAGTTGCTTGACTACTATAGTGGTAATGAAATCTATCCATACTGTGCCGTTAGTTGCTTGACTACTATAGTGGTAATGAAATATATCCATACTGTGCCGTTAGTTGCTTGACTACTATAGTGGTAATGAAATCTATCCATACTGTGCTGTTAGTTGCTTGATTAAACAAATAGCACATTGTTTCACTTTCTATTAAACCTACACTGTCTTCATTGCAGGACAAATAATGAATTAGAAATAAAATACGATGTTAGGCCCGTATTTTCCATTGAACGTCGGCCCATGATGTGTGATGTGGTCAACATGACGCTGGTCGTCTTCACTTCCCAGTGCTTTTTCTGGTACTCAATTAAGGCTGGGTCAAGCTGAGAACAGTTACGGTGGGAAAAATATTCGCCGCCAACTGTGGAATTGAACTTGGACTACTAGTCTAAGACAATGTAAGAAAACCTACAAATCTGAGTGGTCAAACAGGATACAAATCAGATTTTGAGAAAACCGTGGGGAGGCTGCGGTAATACTGTAAATGAGTGTTTTAGACAATAACACAGTCTACGGAGATTTTTATTCTTCGAACGTCTCATATCTATCACTTGTTAACCACTCGGTGTGATTTGTATGCGATCTGAGCCTACGCGCGATTGTACGTTGTTCCAGTATGCGAATAACAAGTAGGCCAGCACATCTGATTTCTGCGATGCTTTTTATTTTACTAGGGTAGCTTCCATAAGTCCTACATCAGTCGCCTCTTACACATGCCTTGTAGGTCGCAGTGGTACTATTCTTTGCTTCTCTTGCGGGCTCCGGCACCATATGAGCGAGTCTAAGGAACGAGTTCACAAACAGCGAGTTTACTGCGGCTTTCTGGTACTTAACATATGGGCTAGTCTAGGAACGAGTTACAAACAGCGAGTTACTGCGGCTTTCTGGTACTTAACATATGGACTAGTCTAGGAACGAGTTTACAAACAGCGAGTTTACTGCGGCTTTCTGGTACTTAACATATGGGCGAGTCATAGGAACGAGTTCACAAACAGCGAGTTTACTGCGGCTTTCTGTGCTTAACATATGGACGAGTCTAGGAACCAGTTCACAAACAGCGAGTTTACTGCGGCTTTCTGGTACTTAACATATGGGGAGTCTAAAGCGAAAAACGAGTTTACTGCGGCTTTCTGGTACTTAACATATGGGCGAGTCATAGGAACGAGTTACAAACAGCGAGTTTACTGCGGCTGTCTGGTGCTTAACATATGGGCGAAACTAAACAGAGTTTTTAGAGTACACTTTATACCATTTTGGTCTTAAAAGAGCAGCGAGTAAAACAGGAGTTTTAGTGCTGTTCGAGAGTTAATAGGGAAAATCAAAGAAGGAATTCAAAAAAAGAGATCTTATCTCGGGTTTCTGATGAACTAGCAGTGAAGAATAGTACAAAAGAGTTTATCTGCGGTTTCTGGAACTTAACATATGGGAGATAGGAAGATATTTACTAAGAGCGAGAACTCAGCTTGTGAAACATAGACGAGTCAAGGAACGAGTTCAACAGTGGCAGAATGCCTTTCTAATAACTATACATCCATGAACAAGTGTAAAAAGAGTTTATGCGGCTATTTGTATAATCACATGGCAGTCTAGGACTGGTTTCTAAACTTTATCTTTATTTTATGAATCCATCGTTAAAAAGCTATCTTCTGAATACAAAAAGCGAGCAAAATAGAAATATTCCTGTTGACTTGCGCTTTTTATTAACATCATATGGCATCAAGCAACGAGTCACCACCACGAATTTACTGCGCTTTTGGTGCTTAAAATTACCATGGGCCAGCATAGAACAGTCCAAACAGCAATTTATTTGCGGCTTTCGTTTGTGTTAGGGGGTGAAATTAAAAAAGACAGTTTACTCGGCTATCTTCTAAAATCTCTAGAAACGAGTTCAATTTAAGCATCATGCTACTGCGGTCTGGTCAATACAGCTTAAGAATGAGTTCACAAATCAGTCATTTATGGTGAGTATTACATCTCATAATCGAATTACAAAAAGTTTTTATTTCTGATACTAAATATGTCAATTATTTTGAACGGTTACACTTAAAACGTTACTTCATCTTATTGGTACTTAACAATGACGTAAGGAACCGAGCCAAAACAGCGGCTTACTGCGGCTCTGGCTAAATAAGGGCGAGTCATAGGAACGCGTTAAAGCATTTACTTGCGGTTCCCGCTGTGTAACATATGGCGAAATTAGAACGCAGTTCCAACAAGCGTAGTTTCTTCAGTTTCTGGTTTCTTAACTATGAACAGCAAGAACAGTACAGTGACAGCAGTTTCTCTTTTTTTTTTGGGCGAGTCAGAAGCACTGCAGTCTTTCGGCTTTCTGTACTTAAGCATGGACATCTAACTTGATTCGAGTCCACAAACACCGTTTACTGTGGCTTTTCTGGTACAATTAACATATGGGGAGCTTGATAGTTCCAACGTGCTTTCTGCGCTTAGCGGGTCTTAACAATATGGCGATCTAAGTGACATATCTGCAAAGAGGGACTGCGGCCTTTCGGAAACAAACAAACAACGAGACAAACATTATATAAGCTGGTATTAACGATATGAAATAAATTAAAGATCTAGTAATTTATTTCCGATTTGTAGTATTAAAAAAACATCGAGTAAAACGGTGTTTTACTGCTCGGTATAAGAGAGTTAATGAGGAAAATAAAGAATGGAATTAAAGGGAAAAGAAGATACTTATCTCAGAGAGGTTGAGAACTCAGCATGTGAAGAGATAGACAGATCAGGACATCTAGTGGCAACAATGTCACTATAATCCCATAATCCATGCAACAAATGTGAAAGAGTTTTTACGCGAATTGATTTTGTTAAGTCAAATGCGTCGTTGTCATGGTTTCTAGTCTTTAATTTTATTTTTAGAATCCATCTTATATACTATCTTCTGAAAATACAAAAAAAACTGACAAAAATAAAATATATTTTCCTGTCGACATTACTTCTTATTTTAGTAATCATCTATATACTATTAACAACCAAAGTCACCTCATATAATTTCGCCAATTGTGCTTAAACAATCGACCATGCCCAGAATAAGATTCAGTCCAAATATGAATTATATTGTTGCCAAGCTTACGTATTGTGTTAGGGGGTGTTTTAATTAAATAGTACTACGCACTCTATCTTCTAAAACTCTAGGTTACTGAGCAATTTAAGGCATCATGCTACTGACGGTCGGGTTATACAGCTTTAGATATCGATTTTTCAAATTCATCATATTATGTGAGTATTACATCTCTATAATCGAATTATGCAAAAAGTTTTTATTTGTATCACAAAATATGCTTCAAAATTATTTTTTAACAGCCATACACTTTAAAAATTATCTTCATCTTATTCAGTTGTGTACGCTGTACAAACTAAACGTAAGGTCGCTGCGGCTAAGTGGTTGAGCATTTGCTTGCGTTCCGACTGTCGTGAGTTCGAATTAGAACCACGCCATTCTATCCCCAAGTGTATTTGTTTCAATATTTCCCTAGGATTGTTGCTAGAACAGCAGAATCCGTACAGTGTGCACATTTTTTCTTCTTTTTTTCCCGATCCAGAAGCACTTGATCTTTTCAGCTCTTCGTCTCGGTGCCATGGACATCGTAACCTTTCGATTCGGTGCCACAAACACCGTAAATCTGAAAAACCTGTGGCTTTTCTGCCAGCCCACGGAATTGAACAATACTCACGGGGGCTTGTCACCCGTCGTCCAACGTGCTACAACACGCTGGGTAGGCGGGTGCTTAGTGCAATACTCTCGGCATATAACGTGTCATATCTGCAAAGAGGGACTGAGCCCTCGAAAAAAACAAACAACTAGACATAAGCATATATAAACTGATATTAATCGAATCATGAAATAATATTAAAGAATACGTAATCGATTACCGATTTGTAGTCATAGGCGTTGACATATATTTGTTTCTGGTGGTGTGGTAGGGAGGGTGGATGGGGAGGAAGGGGGCGAAAAATGAATCAAAATAATTTTTGTTGGTAGTTTACAATACGTAAATGAGACAGACCAGATTGAGATTGTATTTCTATTAGCGGGCTCCATATGGAGAAATATTAACATCGTCTTACTGTTCAACTTGTAGCAACAGGCACAAAAACTGTTCAGTCTAAAAATGGTTTTCCTGGAGGTGGCACTTGTCTCCCCCCCCCCCTTCCCCATTTCCTTCCTCCCATCCCTCTTTAATATGTACATCCATGGTTGGAGTTGAGTATAATACTTCAAACGTTTGTTTTACACGTGAAATAGACCGGAAGAATGTCTTGGTTTACAGTCACCAAAATAGATAATAACTAGAGCATGACTGCCTGTGAAAAGGAAGGTCATTTGCCAGGAGGGGAACTGGCGACCACATATCAAAATTCTAAGGTGTACAATTGTCAATATTATAATGGTATATTCCTCTTGTACCGTTATCGTTATATACGGTCTTCAAGCACCTTCTCCGTATCTCGGCGCTATCTTGGGCAGAAGAGTCTTCCCTGAAAAGATTATATCTTGTTACAATAGCGTCCTCCGTATATCATGGACATCATGGACATCATGGACATCATGGACATCATGGACATCATGGACATCATGGACATCATGGACATCATGGACATCATGGACAAGAAGAAGAGAACACATAGATCTATCCAGAAAGAGCTCTCACACTCTATATGACTTTCTCTCACTTTCTCTCTCACGCTTTCACTCCTCTCTCTCTGTCACTCTCTCTCCCTCTCTATCACTCTCTCTCTCACTTTCTCATTATCTCACTCACTTTCTCTTCTCACTTTATCTATCACTTCACTTTCTCTCACTCTCTCTCTCACCTTCCTCTCTCTCTTCATCTCTCTCAACACTCTTCTCTCTCTTTCTCTCACACACTCTACCTCTTCCTCTCTCACTCAATCTCTCTCACACACTGTACTCTCTCAATCTCTCTCACACACTCTACCTCTTTCCTCTCTCTCTCACTCTCTCTCTCTCATGTTCTTCTCAACTCAATCTCTCTCATACACACTGTACTCTCTCTCCCTCCCTCTGACCTTATCTCTCTCGTGTTTATTTTCTAGATCCGTGTTCGTGCTGTTCCCATTGATTACCATCTCTCCCGTGCTCTTGACTTTCATTTTAGCGCCTGGATTTGAACTTAGGTACGGTTTCTTCTGGTAACCTTCTGGTATTATCTGACCAGACCAACTTCCGCTTAATGGGTTACCTTTGTCGTCTGAGTGTCTTTCCGGTCTCGCTAGATCGTGTCTGGCCATTATTAACAGAAAAACTCACTCGAGGTAATTGAGGTTCAAATTGTCTTTCTACAAAGCTGTAGATTGTGTCTCTTTTTGTTGTTAATTTACTTCATATCTTTTGTTATCTGTCTTGTTTTTCTCTTGCTTGATATTTGTTTCATTTTTACTGTTATTTCTCAATTTTATTCCTAGTCTCTCTGTACTTCTTTCTTTCTTCATCTCTTTATATTCCCGCTGGGGTGAAGGGTGAAGGTGAGTGGTGAATGATGAAGTGGTGAGGTTGAAGTGGTGAAGTGGTAAGATAGTGGTGAAGTGGTGAAGTGATGAAGTGGTGAAGTGAGTGAAGTGGTAGTGGTGAAGTGGTAATTGTGAAGTGGTGAAGGTGAGTGGTGAAGTGGTGAAGTGATAAAGTGTGAAGTGGTGAAGTGGTGAAGTGTGAGTGATGAAGTGGTGAAGTGGTGAAGTGGTGAAGTGGTGAAGTGGTGAAGTGATGAAGTGATGAAGTGGTGAAGTGGTGAATGGTGAAGTGGTGAAGTGGAGATGAAGTGGTGAAGTGGTGGAAGTGGTGAAGTGGTGAAGTGTGAAGTGGTGAGTGGTTTGCCTGTCGTTCTGAAGGTTGTGTGTTTGAATCGAGAACATATGTGCAATTTTTTACATGAGATCACTAGGATTGTTTCTGGAGCTATGATGTCCGTGCTTTGTGTAATGCTCTCGGCAGTTGGGATGGGATGCCTTCCATACCGGCCCTGACAACAGACGGGCGGGTCACATATTTATATATAGTATTTCTTCTGTTCTTCCTTTTCTCTCTTTCTTTGTGAAATATTATATGACTTTTCTTTGCTAATTATTCCTTTTTTCTTCTTTCTTTTTTACTTTTTCTTTCCTTTTTTTCTTTTCTTTCTTTTCTGCTAAAGCGAGCACTAGAAACTAGAGTAAATATTAATTGAGTAGAACCGAAGGCGCCAGTGCTCAGCCGAAGCTACATCAATCCATCATTAATTTGACAGAAATGATAAAGAGCAAAGTAACAAGAATATAAATAATAACGGACGAGAATAAATTGATAAAATGTCAGAAGATTTTGATGTTGATGTATTTAATCAACTAGGAGGGGTAGATGTGAGATCACACATGGGGATTTGTTGGTATATATATCGTTAGTGTGTTGCAGGGGATCACAGAGGGGAGCAAAGAGTAGTAACACTGCGTCCTATAAGGCATGTCGTAAAAGGCGACTGAGGTAGGAAAACTACCCTAGTAAATAAAAAGCGTTGCAGAAATCGGATGTGCTGACCTACTTGTAGATGCATAACTGGAACAACGTACAATCGCTCTTAGGCTCAGATCACATACAAATCACAGAGAGTGGTTTAACAAGTGATTGATAAGGAGCGTTGGAAAAAAAGAATAAGTACTAACACTGGGTGATCCATCCTTCTCCTTCTACTAAACTGTGACGACGTAACGATTTGTCTCCTTATTTTAGAACCCCCAGAAAATAATAATTAAAGTGAACATTTAATTATCTAGAACTCATGAATATATATTTCTGTGGTTCTCTTTTAGATCAGTTTCTTCTTTGTACTTTTAGAGGAATTTCTTTTTAAATTTAGCTAAAAGCAAAATAATGACTCGTGCAATCTATTTTATGTCCAAAGATACACAAGTTTGGTTGGGAAAGTGTGTGTTTTTTTATTATTCAGTAAATGGATTGGTAAATCCTTCAGTATCCATTTTACTTAGGATTGTCAGTAGTTGTGTTTCAGAACATAGCAACAGTGTTGTAATTTAGCAAAGTGAGAGAGAGAGAGAGAGAGAAAAGAAAGAGAGAGAGAAAGATCATGAGTAAACAATACACTTACAGTTACTGAACAATTCTAGCTAGATGAAGAGAGAGAAAGACAGAGAGAGAAAGACAGAGAGAGAGAAATAGAGAGAGAAAAGAGACAGAGAGACAGAGAGAGAGAAAGACAGAGAGAGAAAGAGACAGAGAGAAAGAAAAATTATGAGTAAACAATAGACTTACAATTACTGAACAATTCTAGCTAGATGAAGAGAGAGAGAGAGAGAGAGAGAGAGAAAGAGAAAGAAAGCAAGAAAAAGATTATGAGTAAACAATAGACATACAGAGCCACTTTTCGTATTGAACATATAAACTGTTGAGTGGAAACACTGAACACTTTCTCAGCTGGAGATCATTATTATTAGAGGTAGTTTGAGAAGCTAGTTTATGAAATCCGAGTCTGATACATGCTTGAAGCAGACACGCTGTAGAATAATTCACAAAACTGCTTGGGATAACACGGCGATTCTAGCTAAATTATCTTTCTAATTAGTAGAGAGGTAAATAGATGGAAAACTAGAAATTATCTTTCTAATTAGTAGAGAGGTAAATATATGTGAAACTAGAAATTGTCTTGCAAGATTAGGTAATAAATTTTTTTTTTTTTTTTTAAATCTGATCAAGAAGTACTTGAGCTTTTCAGCTCTTCGGCCCGGTGCCATGGACATCGTAACCCTTCGGTTCGGTGCCACGAACACCGTAAATCTGGGGAATCTGTGGTTTTTCTGCCATCCCGCGGAATTGAACCCGCACACACAGAGGTATAGTCACCCGTAGTCCAACGCGCTACGAACACGCTGGGCAGACGGGCAGGTAATACATTTAAAGATGTGACATGGACTTTTGTGATTTTTAACTCGAGAAACAAGATTGTTAATTGACAGTATGTCTATTTGTTATCTTGATAAAGACTTATGGTTGAAACATCGAGTGCTGTTTATTTTCATATTTAATCATACATTTGTCATTACTTATGTAATACTGTATTTACCTGTCTTTGTTCAATCGCTCATTTATTCAGTGTTACCGCAGCCTCCCCTACGGTTTTCTCCAGTTTCTGATCTGATCCGGTCTGACTACATCAGATTGATAGATTTTCGTACATCGCATAATTGATATTAACAAACTCTGTTATAAATATGGTGTCATTTAAAGATTAAGTTTAACTTTTTCTTTCTCTTCTTCCAACGCTCTATATCGATCACTTGTTAAACTACTCTTTGTGATGTGTATGTGATCAGAGCCTAAGAGCGATTTACGTTATGCTACTTATACACCTACAAGAAGGCCAGTACATCTGATGTATGTGAGGCTTTTTATTTACTATGGTAGCTTCTCTAGGCTTTGACATCAGACACCTCATAGGACATGTCTTGTAGATCGCAGTGTTACTATTCTTTGCTTCCCTAGCCACCCCTCGGCAACACACGGGTGGAACTAGTTCAGAACTTCCCAAAGAGAAGAGCTAGATAGTTTGCACGTGGCCCTCGGAAACATAAGACCGACTAGCTCAGACGGGAAATCGTAATCGTACCTCCCTGTTTGATGCGGGCTGGTTTTTATATAAGTTTGATAGAGCACTGTAAGGTTTTCTGCAACTCTACTCAATTCTATGAGTCTATGGTTACTTATTGCTGAAAAATGTGAATAATACTGATATTCCTTATTGTTAAACTGAACTTGTTACTACATAATATAACCTTGATTTAGCATGTAATAATACTGATATTTCTTAATGTTAAACTGAACTTGTTACATAATATAACCTTGATTTAGCATGTAATAATACTGATATTTCTTATTGTTAAACTGAACTTGTTACATAATATAACCTTGATTTAGCATGTAATAATACTGATATTCCTTATCGTTAAACTGAACTTGTTACATAATATAACCTTGATTTAGCATGTAATAATACTGATATTTCTTATCGTTAAACTGAACTTGTTACATAATATAACCTTGATTTAGCATGTAATAATACTGATATTTCTTATTGTTAAACTAACTTGTACATAATATAACCTTGATTTAGCATGTAATAATACTGATATTCTTATTGTTAAACTGAACTTGTAACATAATATAACCTTGATTTATGTATAAATGATATTTCTTATCGTTAAATGAAACTTGTTACATAATATAACCTTGATTTAGCATAATAATACTGATATTCTATTGTTAAACTGAACTTTTACACATAATATACCTGATTTAGCATGTAATAATACTGATTCTTAGTGTAATGAGACTTGTACATACATAACTTGAGTTTCATGAATAATCTGTATTTCTTATTGTTAAACTGAACTGTGAACATGAACGCTGTTTGCATGTAATAATACTGATATTCTATTGTTAAATGAACTTGTTACTACATAATATAACCTTGATTTAGGCAGATCAACGTTGTTCTTTTGTAAACTGAACTCTGTTACTTATACCTTGATTTAGCATGTAATAATACTGATATCCTATGTTAAACTAACTTGTTACTACATAATATAACCTTGATTTAGCAGTAATAATACTGATATTCCTAGTTAAACTGAACTTGTTACATAATTAACCTGATTAGCATGTAATAATACGATATTTCTTATCGTTAAACTGAACTTGTACAAATATAACCTTGATTTAGCATGTTAATACTGATATTTTTTATTGTTAAACTGAACTTGTAACATAATATAACCTTGATAGCATGTAATAACTGTATTTTTATCGTTAAACTGAACTTGTAACATAATATAACCTGATTTAGCATGTAATAATACTGATATCTTATCGTTAAATCTAACTTGTTACATAATATAACCTTGATTTAGCAGATAATTGATACTTATTGTTAAACTAGACTTGTTAAAAATATAACCTTGATTTAGCATTATAATATGATATTCTTATTGTTAAACTGAACTGTTACATAATATAACCTTGATTGCATGTAATAATATGATATTTCTTATTGTTAAATAACTTTAATAATATACACTTGATTTAGCATGAAATACTGATATTCTTATTTAAACTGACTTTTACTACATAATATAACCTTGATTTAGCATGTTAATAATACTGATATTCCTTATCGTTAAACTAACTTTTACATAATATAATCTTGATTGGATGGTAATAATCTGCTATTCTTATCGTTAAACTGAACTTTTACATAATATAATGATTTTATGTAAAAATTCTGATATTTCTATCTTAAACTAGACTTGTTAATAATATAATCTTGATTTAATTGTTTGTTTTATTAACATGAAAGTGTCTATATCTAAACAGGTTTTAAAGCCGAATGATTGACTTCATTGCACCGGTTTCCCCATTGCTCGGTCCTCTCAGCAGAAATGGCACGCCACCTGCCGAGAGTATTGCACAAAGCACAAACTCCGTAGTTCCAGCAACAATCCTAGGGTTCTCTGGAAGAAAACTGCACTCGTGAACAGAACGGCGCGGTCCGGACTCGAACCCACGACCTTCGACTCACAAGGCAAAGAGCTTAACCACTTAGCCACAGAGACCCTCTAAGGCGAGGATCACGCGACGGTTGTGGTCTTATTTCCTAGAATCGCCCGCCTACACAGCGTGTTCGTAGCGATGTTTGGGCGACGGGTGATAAGCCCTCTGTGAGTGCGGGTTAAATCCGCGGGTTGCAGAAAAAGTCACAGGTTCTCCAGACTTACGGTGTTCGTGACACCGAACCGAAGGGTTACGATGTCTATGGCACCGAGCCGAAGAGCTGAAAGCTCAAGTGCTTCTGGATCTAGAAAAAAAATTTTCCTAGAATGTTAACCCGAGACCGCCGGCCTTATTTTATCGGAGGTCACGGTTACACTACCGAATTCATAGAATTGGAATTATGTTTTACAATTTAACTTGATAGAGAACATTCAGATTGAGATTTGGAACCAGAATAGACATGAGATGTTCTTTACTTTCAAAGTTTTATGAAATGAGTTTATCAGATTAAAGTCGTGGAGATATGAACATTGAGGTGTTATTTATTGGAGGAAAACACTTCAAGAAGTCGAGACAAATTTGGCGCGGAAAGGAATGTCTTCAAATAGATATTTAAATAATATGTTTTTTTAGACACGTAAAGAGATAGGCTATCATGGACGGCGTACAAACGTTAAGGCAAGGTGGAAGGGGGAGAGGCAAGTGCCTCCATTCCTTCCCGGGAGAATATTTTTTCAAATATAAGTTTTATCCGATTCTGGTCTTTTCTATTTAAGCGTTGTTAAAAAAAACATTTAATAATTGTTTTGAATCTTTTTTTAAAAATCGTTTTGCCCCACCACCTAGACTCTACTCACGTAGACACTCACTCCCCACCCCCGACTCCCTCTTTTTTCTCTCTTTGCAAGAACAGAAAATGAACTTTAAAAAAAAGAGACAGGAGAAAGAATAAAAAACGAAAATTTTTGACATTGATTCAAGAAAAAAATAAACACAACTAAATTCCGAAATATTAGTTGAAACTCATGTTCATACAGAGCAGCTCTCAGTCAAAAGATACATGAAACTACATTCAGCTAAAATGAACAGAATACTCAGTCAAACGATAGATGAAACTACATACAAACTTCAGCTAAAGGCATACACCATATGACGTTTCAAATCAACTAAGTTCAAGAATGGCCAAGAAATCACAAGAATGTGCCGTGTCGACACCGAATCAAGGTGTTATCGTATCCCAGAATAACATGAGTTCATTTTTTTTATTATCGTTTTAACTTTACTTCTTTTCGTTTTAAATTTACCTAAATATTTTGTGAAAAACATGCGTATTTATATGTTTTTTTCCAGTGTTCAGATGAGCACAAGGAGTTTTTTTCAATAATTTTTTCGAGATTCGTTACTTCCGTTGCTTCCTCTGGGGTTCTTGAAAAAAACTTCTTGTGCTCATCTTATAATAAATTTGAAGCTACTTTGAATGATGTATGCATGTTTGTTTTATGTGTATACATGTGTGTATGTATGATATTGTCTCGTCTCAAATATATACAAGAACAATAAGCTTATAGCATGTGTTTGTGCAAACACTGTTCGAACGAACCCTACCTGATTGTTTCTGTGTCTAGTTATAACGAGCGTTTGAGAAAGACACTTCCCCGTGAGTCATTTTTTAGAATGGCTCATTGGTTGTGTTCGTAAAACGCTCGTATTGCTAGGCTAGGCGATTGGTGTCGTAAGGACTAGGTAAGTGGTTCGAGTCCCGTGATTGTCTATTTGTTTTTTCGGATGCTCTTAATACCTGTACCATGTTTATTTGTTGATCATTTTCAGTGTTCGGGGCGAATCAGGTTTACATGCATGAGGTTTTGGAAATACTAAATGTACTTTAAACTTAGTTGATATATCAGTTTTCTTCTTCACCTTTCAACTCCCAACGGAGCACAGGTCTTCAACAAACTTCTTCTAACTCCTCCATTCTCCTGCGATCACTTCCAATTATTTCCCTGTTTTACCTATCCTTTACTATCAGCCTCTAGCTCATTCTCCAGGTATATCCAGGTCTTCCCCTACTCCTCTTGCCCTGCGGGTTTGAAAACAGTGTCTGCCTTGCAATGCTTCGGGTCGGTCTTCTCAATGTGTGTCATATCTATCGCAAGCGTCTCTTCCTTAGCTCTTCTCCACTGGTATCTGCTTAGTTCTTTCTCCACTGGTATCTGTTTAGTTCTTTCTCCACTGGTATCTGTTTAGTTCTTTCTCCACTGGTATCTGCTTAGTTCTTTCTCCACTGGTGTATTCTGGTTCTTAGTTCTTTCTCCACTGGTATCTGTTTAGTTCTTTCTCCACTGGTATCTGCTTAGTTCTTTCTCCACTGGTATCTGCTTAGTTCTTTCTCCACTGTATCTGCTTAGTTCTTTCTCCACTGGTATCTGCTTAGTTCTTTCTCCACTCTTATCTGTTTAGTTCTGTCTCTGAGTTAGTCGTTCGTAATCTGATCATACCATTTCAGTCCCTCTATTCTGCGTAAACATCCGTTTATGAAGGTTTTTAGATTTGTGCTGGTTTCTTTTACTGTCCTCCATGTTTCCGAGCCATAGAACAGCACTAACTTCACATTTCATTGAAAGATTCTCAGCTTTATGTTTGTTTTGATCTCCTTTGACTTCCATATTTACTCAATGCAATAAAGTTTCCTTTGCTTTTGTATTCTTATCTTGACCTCTTTGATTTATCAGTCTAATGTGTTGAAAATGGGTAAAATATGTTTTTTATGCTGCGTAGTTAAGTTTGTGCAATTATTTTGACGGGTGTTGTTACTGCGACGAGTGTCCGATCCATATGGGGGGAAAAACTAGGATCTATAGACGATAAATTGACTTCATTGCACTGAGTTTTATCATATATTCTCGGTCCTTCTGTGTAGAAATGACTTACCATCTGCTAAGAGTATTGCGCACAGCGCGAACTCCTTAACTCCGGTAAAAATGTTTAGAGATCTCTTTTAAAATGCATTCGTGAACAGAACGGCGCGGTTCGGATTAAAGCCCACCACCTTCGAAACGTGAGGCTTCAGCTTAACCACTAAGCCACATAGACTCCCACGGAAAAACATGGGAAAATAAAGTCGCCTATTCGCATTGAAATCCATCTTTTCAAACACAAGATATTTGTGTAGATTGTGTACACTTTCTGTTTATTGAGATACGGTAAACCTTGCGATTTCTTGTCAGATGAGAAAAAGTAACTTGTTTGAAGAAAAAAAAAAGCCAAAGTTAAGAAAGATTGTTGAAATGCAAGCTAAGCTAAAATACATTCAGAAAATAACAAGGATAGGAATCATCTAGGTCGTTGTTATGAGAGCCTTGTATTTTTTTTAATCCAGAGGTACTTGAGCTTTCAGCTCCTCGGCTCGGTGCCATGGATATCGTCACCTTTCAGTTCGGTGCCATGGACATCGTCACCTTTCAGTTCGGTGCCACGAACACCCTAAATCTGGAGAACATTTGGCTTTTCTGCTAGACCGCTGAATTGAGCCGCACTCACAGTGGGCTTGTCACCCGTCGTCCAACGCGCTACGAACACGATGGACAGGCGAACAAGAGAGCCTTATATAAACATCACTGTAGCTCATACAGAGGTCAGTTCAATCCCCCATGTCTGCTTTATTAGACCAGTGAGCGTGCCTCAGTATATCATATTCGGGACATGTATGAAGATTGTACTCTGCAATTTATCGTGCCTGTCCACGTGTACACATGGCTGAATTGTCAATCTTGAATTTTGTACACATGTGGCTGCGGAGTCGATTGCATTCCGCCCCTAGGCGCAGAATGACAACTTGTTCTAGTCTGGTCATATTTTAGTAATCGTCCTGTGTCCGTATTGGTGGTTTAGTAATTGATTTAATCGTCCTTTTCATTTGATGGTAGGTAACTGGTACGCAAGGTTGTTCTCCTGCAACATCTTCTTTGACCAGTCAGTCTGCTGTCTCATTTCCTGGTATTGCACAGTGCGACGGTAAGCACTGCAAGACGACCTTGTACTTGTTGCACAACTCACACAGTAGGGTCTTTAGAACTTGCAATGTTCTCAATTGTAATACTTTTGTAAGTGCTATTGTAAGTGCTGATTTGGCATAATTCTACATTGATATTTTGTAGTAATGTCGATTACGACAGCCCTATTATCTTCAATTTCTAGTACACGTATCGATCCTGTCTTCAAATACATAATACTACATCACATGTATTCGAACATGATCATTCTCTTCCCAAAATGTGTCGATACTGCATTTAAACAAGTTCATTAACCCTCTGACGACATGAAATACTCTCGCATTTAAGAGATGTTAACCCTTCTCTCATTCCGTTCAAAAATAATAATGGGTTTTATCCTTACTATTTCATTCGCTCTATCTATCCATCTCTGTCTCTCACACTCGTTTCCATTCGGAACATCACACAGCACTGTTAAATGGATTCTAGCCCGCTGCACACAAGGCGTCATGACACTCCATTTTTTATCGTCTAAGTTATTGCTCATATTTTTCTCATTATTAGGCGATCAAATAAAAGGGAGTTGATTCTCGTTTTGTAGCGGTTCTAAAACTTGTTGGATTGTGGTCACAAGTCGAATTATTAGTGAATGTATGAATTGTGAGGCAAGATCTCCAAGACGGAGATACAGCTCTCTGCCAGTGTCAGCAGGCGGAGCAAACACCGAGCATGCCCTGCAAGACTGCCCTCTCCTGTGTCAGCTAAGAAGCAGTATGCGAGCACACACAATCGGCCTAAAATCAAAGCTTTGGAGAAACCTGACAAACCTGAACTGCCAAGTTTGGGGTCCACAGTTAACTATGCTCATGACCAGAGATTGCTGAAGAAGAAGGATATATATTGTATTAAATAAGGTGTTTAAGATAAAAGTAGCCCGATTGGCAAGTTTTGATTTATCAATCGGACCCCTTTTATCTTGAACACCCTGTAGTATTGTCTATTGAAATCGATATTCTAAAATTCAGTACGCAAAAATGTAGCTTTAGTGAGCGTATAGTAAAACACAGATAAAATATATTATCATTATAAGAAAGAGGCAGTCTCCGTTTTCGGACAAGTGATGGGAAGTGAAGGTTTAGAACACATGTAACAACTGATGAAATCGAGGGTAGACGAGACAGAGAAAGACAGAGATCAAATATTATGCAGCCTGACTTCAAGGCACAGAAGAACGTCAACATCTGAGATGATAGCAAACACCAGGGATAGAGATATGTTGAGGTCAGTGATCGCCTACGCCAGCCAGCACGGCACCTGATGATGATGATAAAGATATTAAGAGTTAACATTGCGGGATTTTAATATTTACTTAAACTATTGGCCACTGCCCACATAAAAATATATATCGGGCCTCAGTAGGTCACCAATAATAGTATTTAAGTATAGAATAGAAGTGATGAAAACAGAGACATGTCTGGTCAACCACTAGTGACAACTGTTATAAGAAAGAGAAGATGGAGATATGTTGACACATCTTGAGGAGAAATGATCAACGAATATCACAGCAGGCATTGAAGTGAGATGCAAAGGGTTCAAGAAAGAGAGGACGACCTAAGGAGACCCTGAAACAAACTTTGCTGAGAGAGGCAAGAAATATCGGTCTCAGTTCCATGGATGAGATTGAGCGAGTTGCACAGGATAGAGCAGTATGGAAAAATTACTTGCAGGCCCTATGTAACGTATAACGGTACGAGAGGAATTATTATTATTAATACAATAGGTACCAAAGTTTATATTTTAATGGTTAACCTGCCCTTAAGTTAAAGACTTCTATGCACTGAGTTAGCTCACTCAATTATATATGTCTAGGAGCTATGGGCTACTCATAGCAGACTTAAAGTGTCTGGTCAAATTACAAGAACACTCTGCAAGATTTGAACATTTTTTTCCCCTGGAATAGTTAATTATTTGATACGCTTCATTTCAAATTATTCCAGCTGCGTTGTCTCCTTCAGTTCTGCAGATACATTCATGAACTTGACAATCATTTGCGTTCTCTCATATTGTATGCTTCATATGGAGCACGGGACTTACAACTATAATCATTTTCAGTTATGATTCTTCAATTTAATAACAATTCGTAAATATTATTTTAAAGTTCTAAAGGAGAAGGAATGATATCATTGCGACGTGTTTCCCCATATGGCTCCGCCCATGTCGGCAGAAATTTACCTGTCGACAGAAATGGCCCGTCATCTGCAGAGAGTGTGAAACAAAGCACGAACAACGTAGCTCCAGCAACAATCCTAGGGATCTCATTAAAAAATTGCACATGTGATTCCGTCGGGATTCGAACCAAAAACCTTCAGAACGACAGGTAAATGTCGTAACCACATTGTCATAGCGATTAACTAGATAAATATTTTCTATATGGAATTGAGTCCGATAATTCTTGTTTCTCTTCGTAAAATTTGTTTCAGGATTTTCCAATGTCGTGCTTCCTTTCTTGATTCCTTTGACTTCCACTTCAATGTCTGCCTTGTGATCTCTGATCATATCTCAGAGTATGCCCAACATATTTCCATAATATCCTAATTCTCTCTCGTCTCTCTCGGTTATGTATTTTTAACGCCGTTTCTAGTATGAGGATTGTGGTTAAGGCCGTTACTGCTGCTTTCCATTGGCTATCTGTACCCCATTTACTGGGGCCGTTGTTGTATCTGATGCTTCACACTATCCATGAGGACATTTTTCGGTATGAGTGGATGTCGTCTATAGAAGTTTCTAGCCCCCAGAGGCGTTCGTGGATCTACTGTTCTGGGCATGCCGGTGTTTGCGGTAATGAGAAAGCGGAAAGTTTGCATAAACAGCATTAAATGTTGGAAAAATGAAGATGAATAAGGAAAATGATCTTCGGTCAGGTCGCGACTGCCTGTTGGATGAGGATACTAAAATAGATGTTGAATCGATCCAGTGATTTAAGCAGTTTGAAGTTACCCATAGTACAAGTAGAACTGGATGCCTGGGGGGCAGAGTGAGGAGTGTGTTTAATTAGCGAGCCACTGGAACCATCAGTATGCAACTCTTCGATATCTGTTGGGGGAGACTGAGCACCTATAGGTATGCCGGGGTGTAATGACGTCAGTTTTGTAACCAAAAACCAGGAACACCGTTTAGGACACAGGCTCTTAATCAAATCATGCCAAGTTCTCATATCTTTTGCAATCTCGTTCAGCTCATTCTAGTTCTTCCATATATCGCTACCAGCTGCTTCCAAAGTTTTTCTCCATCAATTTCAAGCCTTCCCTTTTTTTCTCTTTCCATACTGGAACCAAAAAAATAGCCTTCTTGCTATAATCCACTCGGATTTTCCCAAATTGTTTTTTCTTTTCGCCTTTTCTTCACCTCTCTGTTCGCTGTGATCTACTTCTTTGTATGCTCTATATTGAATACTTGCTAACCACTCTTTGGGATTTGTATGTGATCCGAGCATAAGAGCGATTACACGCTGTATCAGTGTGCGCCTAATAGGCCAGCACATCCGATTTCTGCACGCTTTTTATTTACTAGGGTAACTGTTCTAGGACCTTTCTCAGTCGCCTCATTACAACATGTTTGTAGGTCGCAGTGTTACTATTATTTGCTCCCTGCCAGCCTCAGTAACACGCGGGTGTCACTGTGATTTATCTTGTTCTCTCCACAAACGCCTCAGGTATGATCATGTCCTACCTAAGGTATGATCATGTCCTACCTCAGGTAAGAAGTGTCCACCCAGGTATGATCATGTCCTACCTCAGGTATGATCATGTCCTACCTTCACATTACCTCTACTCTTCGCAAAAAAAATAGTTGATGAATCACTGCAGTTTATGCTTTATTGCTTTATCAGTTTTCCATGTTTCTGATCCATACAGCAGAACTGCTTTAACATTACAGTTAAATTAACAAGCTTGTTTACATTCTTCTTGTGAATTATGTTACGCTTTCGAATATGCTAACCTCATCAACAGGTTAAAATACATTTGAGTGCGGGGGGTCTCAGATACGTGTCGTGGAAATATCAGGGTTCAAGACCTGCTTTGGGCTAATACATTTTCGATATGCAACGATAGGCGTCTGGACTAAATTAGATCCTGATCCTTCGCTTTGGTATCTTAATTACTAGTACTACTAAAGATGGAGTAAAGCTCGTTTGAATGGCGAAGAACATTTCCCTTATTATATTTATAATATCAGATTACGTCCCCTGTTATTTGTATAATATTAGATTACTTCCCTGTTATATTTATATTTTCAGATTACTTCCATGTATATTTAAAATATCAGATTGCTTCCCCTGTTATATTTATAATATGATTTTTTATCTTATGTTACAGTTATGATATGCGATCACCTAAACATAAAAAAAAATATCATAAACGAGCAATCTCCAGCAAATAAACGGACAATTTCAATAAAATAAACCATGTTAATGCATTTATTAAGCTGTTTTGCAGCATTCTTATTTGATATTTATAGTTCCCAGTTTAGAATAGACGTGTTTAGCAAGCAACGTTGGGATTATCATAGTTGTGTTTTATCTTGTTCTTCTAGTTAGTTTTCCGCCTACGTTAAGACTGAAACGCTTCTATTCTCACTGCTTCATTGGGTTTTTCGTTTAGCAATTCAGTTGTCATTCTTATCGCAGTGACGTGCTCGGAGTGTTAGAGCTGTTATAGCAATATTGTTATGTAATAACATTGTTCGACTTAACTCTTTCCTCTTCTGACCGTATACTGGCTCACTGGGTCACTGTAGCGAGTAGGTGCTCGTCTATCGTGTCAGAGTACTGTTTGCTATATTTAGATATTTTTCCAAAGATCGCTATCTTGCAGTGGGATCGAGTTAATATTCCTTATCGGACGCACGATAAAACGTAGTCCCTGTGTTCAATGGAGTCATGAATAACCTAGTAGATCAAACGTATGCCTTCGGACTCAGGAAAGAATTTGGGAAATCTAGAGTTATCTCAGAGTTAGCTGTCTTTTACGAACGATAAAAAGACCTCACAGTACATAAAGCAATTGGCAAACTACTGAACGTATAGTGGAGACCTAGAAAATCAACGACTCTGTTTATGTGATTGATAGCATAGTCATGTAAAGATATGCCAAGATTTTCCTTTCGACAAAGAGTTAATATTGGGATGTTAATCAAATCAGGTAAATACTTGAGAAGAGAGCTGGACTGATATTAAAAGGATAGGTAAAACATGGAAAGAATTAGGATGTCAAGGAGAGAAGAGCTGGAAGAGTTTATTGAAGATCTGTGCTCCTTGGAGTTGAAAGGTGAAGAAGAATCCAAATCGGTGGGCTCTGTGTGAGCAGGGAGGCTCGTCATATCTGGGCCGGCCTCACCAAAACCGAAGGAGAATAACTTCAGAATAGACAAATAATAGTTAATTTGCTAAAAAAGGAAAGATTCATGGATGTTTTCCAGGAGAGAGAATAAGACTGTGGAGGTTCTTTGAAGTCTTGCTCACTTTTTTCCAATGAAAAGGATGACCACGAATGACCATTTTCCAATCGTGGTGGGTTGTGTGTGATCATCTCCAAGGTAAAGAAATCCAAAAATAATAATAGACAAATAATAGTAAATACTAAAAAAACATGATTTTTCCGAAAATTTGTGTCTGGCCCACCAAGAAAAATGACCACGAGCCGCCACTGATGTGAAGGTAAAGTGTTAACATCTCCCTGAAAAGGTACTCGGTTCGTTTCCCGTGTGGAGATATCGGGATATTTTTCTATAAATAAATGTTTATAATATATGTGAGATCAAGTTCCTAGTCATATCTGAGAGACGAACGACTAAAAAGTAAATGTTGTGTTCAGGTTTAGCACGTGAAATAACATTTGATACATGAAAATCGATAAAAGTAGGCTGCAAAACCGCTGCCCTGTCCAAAATCATTTTTTTAAAACTACAAAATAAGAATCTCCGAAAAAAATCAAAATTAAATTTAAAAACGCTTTGTGGATTCGAACCCACGATCTTCAGAAGACAATGTAAACAGTTTTGCTACTTCACTAATGAAACCTTTACCAACAGTACATCATTAATCTGTGTATTAAACAAAACACACTTTTAGAAATGAAAGGATGAATACAAAACATGTTGCAGCGTGATACAAACGGAGGAAAACAAAATTGAAATGGATATGCAACCTGGGGGAAAGACCGGGTAATCACAGAGATAAATTTCCCCAGGGAAAAGAGGAAAGTTAGAGAAATTAGAAGAACGTGATGGAAATAGACATAAGGAAGTGTGAAGGAGAATGTGAAGTTGGGATTATACAGTGATGATACCTGTGTGATGCTGAGCATTTGGGGGAGTTTTTTTCGTGATTTTACGATTAAATAAAAATTAAAAATTTGAATTCTGCATTTTAATTCATCCTATGCCCATCTTGAACGATCCATTTTTTCATCAATTTTCTATTTCTTTGTATATAATCATTTGAAAATTGACCATGTATGACAGAAATATATATCAATTTTCTATGTAAAAGTGAAAATAGAGCATGTATATATGTGTGTGTGGTGGGGGTGGCACATTGTTATAATGTGGAGGGGGGCTTACAAAGTTTATGCCGTTAAAAGTGGTCAGTGGGCCTAAAAGTTTGGGAATCTGTGGTTTAGACTGTACAATGAAAATAAATAGGAAGTGTACAATATTGAATCTTTATCGTACATAAATTTGGACATGCGTATTTGCAATGTTAACTATAGGATGAGTATACATAGATGGATACAGGAATAATTACATGGAATAATTTTCAAGTAATTCGTGTAAGTGAGATCGAGTTCCTAGTCCTATCAGTGGGAACGATAATACGTAGATCCCGTGTTCCCAAGTAAACAAAAAAACCATTGACAGTTCAAAATCGATTAGAACAGGCTTGGAACGTCACTGCCTGTTGAAAATTCATTAGAAACATTAAAAATATAAATTTCTACAAACTACATTGGCGGCTCGTCCTTAAGGGCCTACGGGGCCGGACCCACAAAATTAATGTGTGATGTGTATTTTTAAAAATAAATTAAAATATAATCTAACACAAAACCATGATTTTTCCGAAAATGTTGTCTGGCCCCACCAACAAAAATGATCACGAGCCGCCACTGGTAAACTATTTAAACCATCTTCAAAATTACATCTGGGACCCTGGACGGTGCTACGGAGTCCGTGCATTGCTACTGAGATCTTCCTATGTAAGAAAGAGATCGGATCACACAAGGTTGCTCAGCGAAGTGCATGATGATGGTCATATCAATCTATCAATTAGAATTGGATGCCCAATGGGCAGAGGAAGGAGTGTGTTAACTAGAGAGCAACAGGAATCATCAGTATGTATACTCTTCAATATCTGTTGGGGGAGACTGAGCACCTATGAGTCTGTCCCAGAGTGCAATGACGTTAGTTTACTAATCAATAAACATTAAAATGAAAATGAATTCATAATCCGCCCGAATTCTGTAAAGGCTCCCGCAAAGATAGTTTCAGCTGGCGCTCTGTTTGCTAATAGGAACAGATCACATATATGAGCACCAAAAAAGCACATATTATGCCACATATTTTTTCCCAAATAAATTCACATAAATGTTATTCTTCCCAGGCGAAACCCTGTCTTGTCGTACAAGCCCACCGTACAAACAGCTTCCCCATAAATCATTCTTTGATGTTTGAAAAACTCTACATCTCATAGGCGCCGCCAAAAATTATTTTTGATTTAATTTCATACAAAATTACACACCGCTCCGTTCTTTTTACACCGACCGTATAAAAACGTACTAATGAAGTCTTGTTTGCTTCAAATAATATAGTTCAAAAAAAAGCACATAAATTTGTGTCTTGCTATTCGACAGACACGTAAATAGATTCAGATATAGATTATTAGACATGAAGGCGGACAAATGAACCGATGAGGATAGATTTATAGATAAGAATAGATTTATAGGTAAGAATAGATTTATAGGTAATAAGAAATACTTTCTGCGATTTTTTCGTGTTTCGGTTTTGTGGTCATTGACCATGCTCGATCAAATGATAGAATATGTACATCGATCAAATGATAGAATATGTACATCGATCAAATGATAGAATATGTACATCGATCAAATGATAGAATATGTACATCGATCAAATGATAGAATATGTACATCGATCAAATGATAGAATATGTACATCGATCAAATGATAGAATATGTACATCGATCAAATGATAGAATATGTACATCGATCAAATGATAGAATATGTACATCGATCAAATGATAGAATATGTACATCGATCAAATGATAGAATATGTACATCGACGAAATGATGAATATGTCATCATCAATGATAGATATGTACATGATCAAATGATAGAATATGTACATCGATCAAATGATGAATATGTACATCGTTTTCAGGTAGTTCGAACTCCGACGCGTGTTTGCCGTAAATTGTTCAGAATCTTAGGTTTGTTGCCGATTCTACAGAGTTCGTTCCTTGTGCA
This sequence comes from Arion vulgaris, assembly GCA_020796225.1. Classification (NCBI taxonomy): domain Eukaryota; kingdom Metazoa; phylum Mollusca; class Gastropoda; order Stylommatophora; family Arionidae; genus Arion; species Arion vulgaris. The sequence continues at coordinate 70,492,601 of CM036755.1, read as the reverse complement.
GTAATCTCGGTAGTTGGTTTAACATTTCTACGGAGAGTGACCGATCCATGTGCAGTAATCTCGGCAGTTGGTGTAACATTTCTACGGAGAGTGACCGATCCATGTGCAGTAATCTCGGTAGTTGGTGTAACATTTCTACGGAGAGTGACCGATCCATGTGCAGTAATCTCGGTAGTTGGTGTAACATTTCTACGGAGAGTGACCGATCCATGTGCAGTAATCTCGGTAGTTGGTGTAACATTTCTACGGAGAGTGACCGATCCATGTGCAGTAATCTCGGTAGTTGGTGTAACATTTCTACGGAGAGTGACCGATCCATGTGCAGTAATCTCGGCAGTTGGTGTAACATTTCTACGGAGAGTGACCGATCCATGTGCAGTAATCTCGGCAGTTGGTGTAACATTTCTACGGAGAGTGACCGATCCATGTGCAGTAATCTCGGCAGTTGGTGTACCATTTCTACGGAGAGTGACCGATCAATGTGCAGTAATCTCGGTAGTTGGTGTACCATTTCTACGGAGAGTGACCGATCAATGTGCAGTAATCTCGGCAGTTGGTGTACCATTTCTACGGAGAGTGACCGATCAATGTGCAGTAATCTCGGTAGTTGGTGTACCATTTCTACGGAGAGTGACCGATCCATGTGCAGTAATCTCGGTAGTTGGTGTACCATTTCTACGGACAGTGACCGATCCATGTGCAGTAATCTCGGTAGTTTGTGTAACATTTCTACGGAGAGTGACCGATCAATGTGCAGTAATCTCGGCAGTTGGTTTAACATTTCTACGGAGAGTGACCGATCAATGTGCAGTAATCTCGGTAGTTGGTTTAACATTTCTACGGTGAGTGACCGATCCATGTGCAGTAATCTCGGTAGTTGGTGTACCATTTCTACGGAGAGTGACCGATCCATGTGCAGTAATCTCGGCAGTTGGTTTAACATTTCTACGGAGAGTGACCGATCCATGTGCAGTAATCTCGGCAGTTGGTTTAACATTTCTACGGAGAGTGACCGATCCATGTGCAGTAATCTCGGCAGTTGGTTTAACATTTCTACGGAGAGTGACCGATCCATGTGCAGTAATCTCGGAGTTGGTGTACCATTTCTACGGAGAGTGACCGATCAATGTGCAGTAATCTCGGCAGTTGGTGTACCATTTCTACGGAGAGTGACCGATCCCTGTGCAGTAATCTCGGTAGTTGGTGTAACATTTCTACGGAGAGTGACCGATCCATGTGCAGTAATCTCGGTAGTTGGTGTAACATTTCTACGGAGAGTGACCGATCAATGTGCAGTAATCTCGGTAGTTGGTTTAACATTTCTACGGAGAGTGACCGATCCATGTGCAGTAATCTCGGTAGTTGGTTTAACATTTCTACGGAGAGTGACCGATCCATGTGCAGTAATCTCGGTAGTTGGTTTAACATTTCTACGGTGAGTGACCGATCCATGTGCAGTAATCTCGGTAGTTGGTGTACCATTTCTACGGAGAGTGACCGATCCATGTGCAGTAATCTCGGTAGTTGGTTTAACATTTCTACGGAGAGTGACCGATCCATGTGCAGTAATCTCGGCAGTTGGTTTAACATTTCTACGGAGAGTGACCGATCCATGTGCAGTAATCTCGGTAGTTGGTTTAACATTTCTACGGTGAGTGACCGATCCATGTGCAGTAATCTCGGTAGTTGGTGTACCATTTCTACGGAGAGTGACCGATCCATGTGCAGTAATCTCGGCAGTTGGTTTAACATTTCTACGGAGAGTGACCGATCCATGTGCAGTAATCTCGGCAGTTGGTTTAACATTTCTACGGAGAGTGACCGATCCATGTGCAGTAATCTCGGCAGTTGGTTTAACATTTCTACGGAGAGTGACCGATCCATGTGCAGTAATCTCGGCAGTTGGTGTACCATTTCTACGGAGAGTGACCGATCAATGTGCAGTAATCTCGGCAGTTGGTGTACCATTTCTACGGAGAGTGACCGATCCCTGTGCAGTAATCTCGGTAGTTGGTGTAACATTTCTACGGAGAGTGACCGATCCATGTGCAGTAATCTCGGTAGTTTGTGTAACATTTCTACGGAGAGTGACCGATCCATGTGCAGTAATCTCGGCAGTTGGTTTAACATTTCTACGGAGAGTGACCGATCAATGTGGGTTAGAACCAATGTAATGAAGTCAAATCTTTTCTTCCTTATTAAATTCTGACTAAAAGGGGAGGCGTCTGGTCGAATGTATTAGAGCGAGGTCTCTCATTCGGGAGACCCAAGTTCAATCGCCAGTCAAGTATTTTTTTCTGTTGGGGCATAAAGAAAAAAATTATAACCTGAACAGTTTCGCAGTGATTGCTCTAGCCATTAAATTCCACCGGCTCATGTACCCCTTTTCTACACCGTCCTAATAAAGCTGTATTACAGGTAGGAACGAGTTTTTTGTTGGGGTTTTTTTTTTTGGTCAGTTCTTAAAGACTGACAGTAACTTGAATCACATATCAACATTTCATTTGTGGAGTTTGTTCCACAGGAACATGTAGATGGGCGTGATTGGGTAGCCATTCTGTCAGGAAAAGATAATCTAATATATTATACATAGTTACTTTAGATTGATCTCCCTTGAATTAGAGATTTGTGCGCCTTGTCACGCGTCAAGAGTAGAAATATGTGTATGAAAGAAGTTCTGGTGAACGCTTCAACGAAATTAAAAAGACGAGAGAAAGAGAAAAGGAAAGAGAGAGACAAAGAATGATACAAAAAAGATGAAGTTTTGCTTCTGCAGAAAATAGCAGTAACGAGTAGTTGATATTTGGTTGAGTTACATTGATAGTATGTCGATTTTGGCAACATTTTCACAAAGGACGGAAAACTCGATAGAGAAATAGAGACAAGGTGTCCAAAAGCAAATGCAGTGACCTACCTGCTGGCAGCATTACTACAACACCCAAAAATTAAGATGGAAGTGAAAAGACAGATGATAAAAAGTATTTTCTACCAACACTATGTTACCATTGCAAACTTGGTCTCTTACAGCAACACATCACAGAAAGCTCACCACGTGTGAAATGAAATGCTTGAGGAAGGCAGTGGGAGTCACCAGGAAAGACAGACTACGAAATGAGGACATCAGAAGCAGAGTAGGCATAACTTCATGCACCGAATACATCGAAAGACAACAAATGCATGGTGTGAACATTTAATAGAATGAAATACAACCAACCACAATAACAGCATACAATGAAAAGAGATCAGGTACTAGAACCAAGGAAGACCACGAAAAGATGGATAACAACATCAAGACCACACTAAATAAACACGGATATAACACAAGGGCGACTCATCTGGCCCTGAAACACAAATTAAAGCTCCCACCCCTACGCTTATTGGCAAGAGTGGACAACCAATTCGATCATCCATCAGGGGAAAGACAATAGATAATACAATGCTAGTGCTAGTGTTAATGAATATTATCAGGTAAGACTGCAGTAAAACTATGTAGCAATAGCGAAACAGGTAAAAACTAAGTATTGTAGTTTTACAAAGTTTATGATTGATTTGATTGAATGATTGATTGATTGATAGGACCATCATCATTGCACTTCGGTGAGTAACCATGTGTGCTCTAATCTCTTTTATAAACATTAAGATCTCAATGGCAGTGCACGAAGTCCATAGAACCGGCGATGGTTTCACATGAATTAGATATTTTGTTTTAATCTTTCTAATCAATTTTGCTCTGGCAGCGGCTTTCCAGCCTGTTCCTCTTGATTTGAAAGTGCCAATGGATCTTTCTCGTGTTCAAAATTTAACACGAGACCTACTTTTTATCGTCCTTCCAAATTTTTTTTTCCGATCCGGAAGCACTTGAGCTTTCAACCTTTCGGCTCGGTGCCATGGACATCGTAACCCTTCGGTTCGGTGCCACGAACACCTTGAATCTGGGGAATATGTGGCTTTTCTGCCAGCCCGTGGAATTGAACCCACACGCACAGAGGGCTAGTCACCCACAGTCCAACGTGCTACGAACACGCTGGGCAGGCTGGCTATGTGTTCCCAATAAGACTAGGAACTCGATCTCATAAAGATCAGAGATCACTTGAACATATCCCGACGGCTTCACGACGGAGTGAACCCAGTACCTTAGGTACGAGAGACGAGCACATAACCTCTAAAACACAGCTACACTCACCCCACACCCCACCCCACAAAGTACAAAAACAATATACAGCGACCTTTCAATCAAAAAGTCTTCATCAAGCAAAGGGTGCACCAGAAGTGAAAAAATTCAGACTTCTTACGCGGCAGACAGACTCGAACATTTCCTAGACTGAAAACTTCCGTTTTGGATGCGCTTGTCCTACATTAGTAGGGTCCTCCTGGGGCGCAACATCCTAACCGTTCTTGGCAAAGACTGTATATATGACAATAAGAATGATCAAAATGGTCGAGAACGATTCAAAAAAAGTAAATCCCTTAAGGCTTTGAATATTATTTTTCATTTGATTTATTTATTGATTTATTGATTTATTTATTGGTTGATTTATTGATTGATTGATTGATATGGCCATCGTCATTGCACTTCATTGAGTAACCATGTGTGCTCCGATTTCTTTCTTAGACAGGAAGATGTCAGCAGCAGCGGGATCATTCCATTTTACACTAATTGTCAATTTATTTTTGGTTTAAGTCGAGGGAGGCATCCGAAAATGTCGGACTAGTACCCTAAGGTTTTAATAGGTTGCGACACATTTTTGGAAAGATAATTCATTAGTTTCCAAGAAATAACTTGACTTCTTCCTCTCCGCTCCTCGTGAAGCATAGGGCTTCAATTGTGAAATGACCGGTACTTGATGCCGTAAAGTATGACATTACGTGGTAAAGAGATTACGTTCTCGCTTCTAGTTCCAAATGTACTCAGTTTGCTCCCTCGTGGAACCATCATGATATCTTTGCAGAGATCCCTGTATGTAGTGTAGTTTAGATCGAGTACCTAGTCCGGACGGAGACAACGTAGGTCCCGTTTTCAATTTGCGCACGTAAAAAAACCCTTGGCAATTCTAAATAGAGAAAAGCAGGCTGGAAAGCCGCTGCCCTAGGAAAAAGTCATTAGAATATGGTTTAATATTTTGAATATTCTACAAAATATCTTCACAATTACATCAATGACTCTCGCCGGTGCTACGGAGTTCGTACACTACCGCTAAGATCTTCCTGTATAAGAAAGAAATCAGAGCACACATGGTTAATTACCGAAGTGCAATGACGATGACAATGACTTATCAATCAATCAAGCAAACACTCAATGTGAGAATGCTATGGTGATTTTTAGTTATTATGTCTCATCCAACTCCTGATTTGTTGGGTGTTTACAGTATTTGAACTTCAGTGCTGATTTGTTGGCGTGTTACTATGTATTTTAGCTTCAGTGCTGATTTGTTGGGTGTTTACGGTATTCAGCTTCAGCGCTGAACTCATTTGGTGATTGCTTCTTGGTTTGAAAAGAAGATAATGAAGTTACTTTCTCGAAAATGGTCCTGCTATTTTGAGAACAGTGCATTTGGAATTTCTTTCCTTGTGATCTTCTCTAAATGCGTAGGTGTTAACACAGTATCAACTATCGTTTGCTCTCTAACTGCCCTCTCTTTAGAAGATATGGTTTCACAGTGACATTTCAAACATTTCCAGAACTTGCAAAGGTCACGAATGTATCAAACTAGGCAGGAAATTCTTGTTTAGGTTATGTGCAAACTTGAACAGTAACAAGGGGTGGGGAAAGCGGTAGGGGGCTGCTAATCTTGTCTGTTGAAAAGCACGGCGAATAGAAAACCTTTTGTAGGTGGAAGGGTAGGGTGAGGGGTGGGAGCTATGTTAGTGGTTTAGTGGTAAAGACATATCACCTTGCGTTCCGAAGTTTGGAGGTTCGATTCCGTACCACACCGTTCTGTTCACGATTGAATTTGTTTTCTCTGAGATCCCAAGGATTGTTGTCAGATTCGCCCGTGTGGTGCCAGGGCCTCGCAAGGGAAGCAAAGAATAGTACCACTGCGACCTACAAGGCATGACGTAAGAGGCGACTGATGTAGGACCTAGGGAAGCTACCCTTATAAATAAAAAAGCATCGCAGAAATCGGATGTGCTGGCCTACTTGTAAGGACATAACTGGCACAACGTACACTCGCTATTAGGCTCAGATCACATACAAATCACACAGAATTGTTAACAAGTGGTCGAGATGGAGCGTTCGAAGAAGTTGTCGGTTTCCTCCTTTGACATGAAGATAACATTTCCTTTGATATAAAGATAATATTTCCTTTGATATAAAGATAGAATTTCCTTTGATATAAAGATAATATTTCCTTTGATATAAAGATAACATTTCCTTTGATATAAAGATAACATTTCCTGTGATATAAAGATAACATTTCCTTTGATATAAAGATAACATTTCCTGTGATATAAAGATAACATTTCCTTTGATATAAAGATAACATTTCCTTTGATATAAAGATAATATTTCCTTTGATATAAAGATAACATTTCCTTTGATATAAAGATAACATTTCCTTTGATATAAAGATAACATTTCCTTTGATATAAAGATAAAATTTCCTTTGATATAAAGATAACATTTCCTTTGATATAAAGATAATATTTCTTTGATATAAAGATACATTTCTTTGATATAAAGATAATATTTCCTTTGATATAAAGATAACATTTCCTTTGATATAAAGATAATATTTCCTTTGATATAAAGATAATATTTCCTTTGATATAAAGATAACATTTCCTTTGATATAAAGATACTATTTCCTTGATATAAAGATAACATTTCCTTTGATATAAAGATAATATTTCCTTTGATATAAAGATAACATTTCCTTGATATAAAGATAACATTTCCTTGTATAAAGATAAATTTCCTTTGATATAAAGATAACATTTCCTTTGATATAAAGATAATATTTTCTTTGATATAAAGATAACATTTCCTTTGATATAAAGATAACATTTCCTTTGATATAAAGATAACATTTCATGTGATACAAAGATAACATTTCCTTTGATATAAAGATAATATTTCTTTGATATAAAGATACATTTTCTTGATATAAAGATAATATTTCCTTTGATATAAAGATAACATTTCCTTTGATATAAAGATAACATTTCCTTTGATAAAAGATAACATTTCCTTTGATATAAAGATAATATTTCTTTGATATAAAGATAGCATTTCTTTGATATAAAGATACTATTTCCTTGATATAAAGATAACATTTCCTTTGATATAAAGATAATATTTCCTTTGATATAAAGATAATATTTCCTTTGATATAAAGATAACATTTCCTTTGACATAAAGATAATATTTCCTTTGATATAAAGATAATATTTCCTTTGATATAAAGATAACATTTCCTTTGATATAAAGATAAAATTTCCTTTGATATAAAGATAACATTTCCTTTGATATAAAGATAATATTTTCTTTGATATAAAGATAACATTTCCTTTGATATAAAGATAAATTTCCTTTGATATAAAGATACATTTCATTGATATAAAGATAACATTTCTTGATATAAAGATAATATTTTCTTTGATATAAAGATATATTTTCTTTGATATAAAGATAAATTTCTTTGATATAAAGATATCATTTCCTTTGATATAAAGATAACATTTCCTGTGATATAAAGATAACATTTCCTTTGATATAAAGATAACATTTCCTTTGATACAAAGATAACATTTCCTTTGATATAAAGATAACATTTCCTGTGATACAAAGATAACATTTCCTTTGATATAAAGATAATATTTCCTTTGATATAAAGATAGCATTTCCTTTGATATAAAGATAACATTTCCTTTGATATAAAGATAACATGTCCTGTGATATCAAGATAACATTTCCTGTGATATAAAGATAACATTTCCTGTGATATAAAGATAAAATTTCCTTTGATATAAAGATAACATTTCCTGTGATATAAAGATAATATTTCCTTTGATATAAAGATAATAACTCCTTTGATATAAAGATAACATTTCCTTTGATATAAAGATAGCATTTCCTTTGATATAAAGATAATATTTCCTTTGATATAAAGATAACATTTCCTTTGATATGAATCAACAACAAATAATGACAAAATAAAAATTTCAAGAGAATATTAAACGGGTAAAAAGGAAAGAATCGTCGAAACAATAATCAAAGAGAAGAAAAAAAAAATTGATCGCTGTAGGGGAATAACAAAATAATTGGACACTGATAAGTTAGTTATTAAAAAATTTAAAAAAACCAAACAAAAGAATATGAAGATAACAGAAAGAAAAAAAAACTAGAATATGAGGAAATGACAGTTTTGTAAACAAAATTTCACTTAACTCTACTCCCACTGCTAACCCCAATAAACGGCCGACAAAAACAGCTGCCCTTCCTTCATCCTTTTTCTCATCATCCCGATTCTCAACAATCCCCAGGACATAGCTCATTAACTCGTCCCCGAAGATACAATTAGTAACGTAGAGAAATTATTTTAGCCTTCAGACAGATATAGATGAACATCCTTAAGGATGTCTGTGATACTGAGAATCTCACGGTTTGTTTTTCTTCTGGGCGTTTGGTATCCATTCACTTCTTGCTTCCAATAAAGTTTATATTAAATATCCAGGAGTATGTCAACAAGACCCTAAGTTCGAACATACACACACACATGTATTGAAGCATACATACTTGGCATATACAATGATCTATAGACAATGTAATACACACACATACACACACGCCCATACGTATATATTAATGAATATAAATTGGAGTAAATTCAGGAGAAGTGATGACATTAGAGAAATGTCTGGTCAACCACTAGCAATAACTGTTATAAGAAGGAGAAGATTGAGATACGTTGGGCACACCTTGAGAAGAAATGATCTAAGAATATCAAAGCAGACATTGAAGTGGGAGGCAAATTATTCACGAAAAAAAAGAATACCCTATAGAAATCCTGAAGATAACATTGATGAGAGAGGCAAAAATATCGACTCAATTCCAAGGAAGAGATTGAGGTAGTTGCCCAGGATAGAGCGGTTTAGAGAAATTACTTGCAGGCCCTATGTAACGTGAAACGGTACACAAGAAGTAGCATAAATATATATATTGCCTTTTTGGTATTTACAGGATCGATCATATTTAAGTCGACATTTCGTGTAATGGTGACAACTACTCCCTTGAGGTTTGCACGTTATTTCTCTTTCTCTTTGAGTTTCGCATCCAGTCTCTTTACAAAATACACAAACAATGACAAAACACAGCAACGTTTCGATCAAAAGGCCTTTATCAAGCAAACAATACAACAGGGGGGAAGAATTTCACATCACACTACATTTAGCCTACCACAGAGATTCCAACGGGTATAAATGTATGCTCTCTCTCTGTGTAGAACAGAGGTTATCTCTGTGGTATAAATCTCTGTGGTAGTCTGAATGTAGTGTGCTGTGAAATTCGTCACTCCTGTTGTATTATTTGCTTGATAAAGACCTTTAGGTCGAAACGTTGCTGTGTATTGTCATTGTTTTTGTATGTTGTAAAACTACAGTATTTTGTTATTACGTGTTTCGCTAGTTTATATAGTTTTACTGCAGTCTTCCCCTATATGAAGTTCATCCCTAAGTTTCACTTCGTCAGATTCTGCATCTTTATGCAATGTTGTTTTCCTTATATCTTGATCATCAGTTAGTTTTCCCCCAATTGCTTGAATCAATAGAAAAGTTCTTTATTGAGGCTTTACAGATATCCCTACATCTGAGCAGTGGCCTGCATTGACGCCTCGTTCCTTTCGAATAGTGGGTCTCTGTGTCTAAGTGGTTAGCCCTTTGCCTTGCGAGTCGAAGGTCGTGGGTTCGAATCTGTACCGCGTTGTTCTGTTCACGTGTGCAGTTTTATTCCAGAGACCCTTAGGATTGTTGCTGGAGCTAAGGAGTTTGTGCTTTGTGCAATACTCTCGGCAGGTGAGGGGCGGAGAGGGACCGAGCCATATGGGGTATAACCCGGTGCAATGAAGTCAACCCTTTGGCTTTAAAACCCTTTAAAAGTCCTTTCTAAAGTTCATAGAACACCGTCGTTTTAGGTATACGGCTATTATCATTCTTCTCACATGTCTATGTTACCTTAGCCTTGAACTGATGATTATTCCCAAGATGGATAGCAGATCCACTACTGCCTGCAGTTCGGTTGGGAACAATCAGAGGCTAACGGAGCAAACCGTACAAAAAAACTAGATGCCAGGCAAACCAAGTAGTCCAAAAAAGAATGGTGACCTGGACAGATGACGCTCAACAACCCGGGAGGGAGGGTTATCTAAGGCTAGCTACCCTAAAAAATAGCAACCTGCTGCCTTGCAGGTCAGCTGGGGACAGCCAAAGGCTGATAGAGAGCGAACCCAGTAAATGCTGGCTAAAACAGGACACATCGCCGAAGGATAAGCACCAGAGCTCCAAATGGCGCTGAAGATGTGACGAAACACACGCATGCTAACGCTGCATGCATCAGATTTCCACATGAATGGGATTTACGGGAAATTTTGTACATCGGTCTAAGCGGTGATCGCGAGAGAGAGAAAGAGAGAGGGGAGGGGGAATAGCAGATTATAATATTTCAGTACTTCAGAGTGAGTTCTTCATCATCATCATCATCAAGAAGCTTGTCCCTTCCGGAACTTGGCTCACATGACAGCAGCCATGAAAAACTCTCTGTTCTGTACAAGGTGACCGGTGTCCAGTCATTCTCAGATCGTCAATGACATCTGGCATCTATCATCTTTTAGGTCTTCCTCTCAATTTTCTTCCAGACACCATTCCCTCCAAAATTATCTTCTCTAGGCACTCATGTCGTTTGATGTATGCGAGTGAGTTAGAAGAATTACAAAAAAATAGTGAATAGTGAAAAGAAAGCCTATACATGAGTAGGTATGTTGGAAGGTTGAGAACCACTGTTTTAGTTTCATCTTCCCTTCTCTCTGTCGTCTGACTTTCTTAGACACTACGTCACGACCTTGAAGATGACAACAAATCATTGCTTAGCAACTATTCGGCACGTGACTGTCCAACATGTCTAGCTGTATCAGTTCGTTTCGAATCTCATCTGGCGATCTAGAACCTTCTATCACATGACTGTAGCTAAGTATTCGTTGACACGTCTATTAATAGTACGTCTGCAACATTTAATAACGGGCGTTGTTAGTGGGCGACTCATTCTCTCACCTCCTTTTCCTCTTAATTAACAATTAACACTAAAAATGGAAAAGATGTGTCAGAACAAGGTCAACCATTTTAATAGTCCTCACTTGCCAAAACTCTAAACATTCTCCCTATTATAGTTCGAGACTGTATCAGCACTTCTGGAACAGGCATTAGCACAGCAAGAACTTGTCACTATAGACGGGAGAGCAGGAATGGCGTTGATGTTTGTTAACTCACTTCTTAGACTAGTAGTCCGGGTTCCACTGCCAGCGGGGAGTTTTTCCCACCGTAACAGCTCTCATGTCGATCCAGCATCAATTAGGTACAAGGAAAAGCACGAAACGGGGCAGCGTGATTTTAATCAAATCACAATCGTGTGCCGACGGTCAATGAAAATACGGACCTACCACTGTATTACTATATAGGATGAGAACAAGAGTTTTTGCAAGAACCCAGAGGAAGCAACGGAAGCAAAGAATATGATCAACAAACAAACAATGTACATGTATTAAGAGCTTCAGAAAAACAAATAGACAACACAGGATTCAACCACTTACCTCATTTCTTACGACACCCATCGTCTAGCCTAGCAATACGAGCGTCCTTATAAACACAACCAGCGAGCCATTCTAACAAAATGGCTGACTGAGGAGTGTCTTTCTCAAACGTTTCGTTATAACTAGACACAGAATAATCAGGTAAGGTTCGATCGAACAGTGTTTGCACAAACACATGCTATAAGCTTATTGTGCCTGTATATATTTGAGACGAGACAATATCATACATACACATATGTCTGACCCCCCTATAAGTACATCCCTGGCTCCGTATTTATACGTTCTTGACCGTTATCAGTACCTCATGACCCCTTATTATTACGTACCTGACCTCTTATCAGTACGTATCTGACCGTATAAAGCTTCACAGTAGCTTGCTGTGCTACGGTGGTTGAGTAATTCATTGATCACCGGAACAAAATAATCCAGATCGTTCATCGTGTGCATCACATCATCGTGATCGTAAAATCACGTTATTTTTGCCTCGATACTGTCTTTGAGTCTGACCATTATCTAGTCTTTTTTCTTTTGTTATCACACTGTTACCGGGTTATTGTCCAGTGTAGGTGTTTTCTATTTTTGCTTTTCTGCTGCTCTTGTGACTGGGGTGACCGTCTGTAGCTTAAGCAGTAGTGAGCTCTGATCACAACTCAAGTATACCTGGTCTCTCTCTCTCTCTCTCGCGATCACCGCCCAGACCGATGTACTAGATCTCCCATAAATTCTATTCATGTAAAAATCAGAATTATGCAGCCTTAGTATTGGTGTGTTTTACGTCACATCTTCAGCACCGTTTGGAACTCTGGTGTTTATCCTTCGGCAATGTGTCCGATTTCAGCCAGCGTTTACTCGGTTCGCTCACCGTTCTGTAGCCATCTAGTGTTTTTACGGTGTGGGGTAGCTAGCCCTACGCCCATCTCTTTAGTCGGGGCGACATGCGCGGCAGGTAACAGTGGTTCTATTCTTTACATCCCAATTTGGGCCCCGGTAACCACTCGGGCGATACCTGGTTCAAACTCCTGGGCTGGTAATTTGCAATCACATTTTTTCGCTTGTTTTTTTACGAACTATTAAAATAGAATATTCAGAAAACAGTGGCAAACTATTGAACGTATAAGTTGTGCATAGAAAATCGACGAATCGTTTACTGTATTTGGTGGCGAGGTCCTGTAAAGGATATACGATGATTCTCTTTTTTCCATATATATCTACATATATATATATATATATATATATATATATATATATATATATATATATATATATATTTGTTTTTGGTTTCTGTAACTACTGTTTTTTTAAATGGATGGGTAGTTAGCCCATCGCACAACCCCCAACCTGGATGACCAGGAGACCACATTTAGTCTGCCCTCTCTCCTTCGACCTTCCCGGCTTGGGTAACCCTGCCGGCATAGCTCTCCGGGTCCCTGAGGTACGCAAGCCCCCCCCCACCACTACAAGGTAATGGCCTCATGGAGGAGCTAGGGCAAATACAAATAAGATCCAGACCTTTGTCAACGGATGTTTGCGGCGGATTCTCAGATTGAGATGGTATGATAGAGTTACAAACACGGATCTGTGGATAAGAACAGGGCAGGAACCTATGATGACACAGGTCAAGAGGAGAAGATGGCGATGGATAGGCCATTCCTTGCGGAAGACACAGTCGAGTGTCACTAGACAGGTGCTCGATTGGAACCCGCAGGGAAAACGAAAAGAGGACGCCTAAACAGACTTGGAGACGAGGTCTTACTGAGGAGCTGAAGAGTGCCCAATTGACCTGGGAGACCATAAAAAGAACAGCCAGAGACCGAGAAGAATGGCGAACAACTGTTGAGGCTCTATGCTCCACGAGGAGCGGAGAGGATTAATGATGATGAATGATGATATATATACTTATTTAACATGAGAGTTGATTTTATCACATAAGCTTACGAAGTCAACGTGTTCTCCTGATTGTGCTACATACACACACATACGCTTCTACACACACATTGTGTGTGAATGTATGTTGCGATAACTAAATGAGTTTACTAAATGAGTTATGTTTGTGAAAGTAAATGTGTACCCGTGTTAAGTCTACGCAAGCCGTTAACTGCGTTAAATCTCCCCCAAACTCTAATCTGTTAATCTTCACAATTAGCTTACTTAATTCTCCCTAAGCTGTTAAACTTCCCTAAATATTCACACCCCCTTAAATGTGTTAAATCGTCGGTTTTAGTTTCAGCGTTTAACTTCTATAGCTCGGCAAGCCACATTACAAACATGTTCAATTTTACAGCAAGCCGTGTCATGAACCAAAATATTACAAAGAATAAAATGATACACAAGATATATTTGATGATATTTTTGTACAATTCTTTGTAAAATTATCATCATCATCAGCTGCCGTCTCCACATCGAAGGTTGGCTGCAATGAATCTCCAGCATCCTCTGTCTTTCGCCTTGGTGTTGCACATTGCCAGACTGTAACCTGTCCATTTCTTAAAGTTTCCTCCCACTTATCTCTCGGTCTTCCTCTTCCCCCTCAACTTTCCCTCTAGTAAATGTTTTATCATGGTGTCATGTCTTTTATGTGCCCAAAATACTTTACTTGTCTGAATTTTATTTCTCTTAATAATTGTTTCTTCATGCCTAGTTTTCCTAAAACTTGTTTATTTGTCTGTTTTTCTGTCCATGAAACTCTGCCTATTCTTCTATATTTTCACATCTCAAATGCATCAATTCTTCTTCTAACTGCTTGTTCATTGTCCATGTTTCCGAGCCATACATTAATATAGGATATATGTAGCATTTGATCATTCTCATTGTTAGCCTGTTTGTGATTTGTTTGGATGTCAGTAACTTTCTCATACTATTGAAATTATCCTTGGCCATTCCTATTCTCTTTTTAATTTCTATTATACATCTTTGTAAAATACATAATAACAAAATTATGAAATAGAGCATTCAAGTTTCCATATTCTGATATATAAAGTGGGGCTCTGTTGATTCTTCTTGTTTTGCTTCTTCTTTTGTCATCGCACTTGTACCTTGTTGTTGTCCAGTGTCGTGATTTTCTGTTTTTGTCTTGCGCTGCTCAAGTCGCTTGGGCGATAGTTATTTTTGCTTTTTTTGACAAGTTTCAACTATGTCATTTAACCATCTTTTTCATGGTCTTCCTTTCGCCTTTTTCCTGGTGTTATATTGTAGAAGATTCTGTATACAGCGGTGCTTGGATGCATTCTTATTAAGTGGCCAAACCACTTCATTCTTTGTTTCTCAATATAATTCAATCCAGGTTCTGTCCCAACTTTTTTCTTATACTGATGTTGGTGACTGTCTTATCTGGTGTTTGTGGTAACCTTCATATGTACAGAATTTAACATGTAGTTATCTTTTTCGACTGTGCTTTGCTCATTGTCCATGTTAGGCTCAGGTAATAACAAGAATGTATGAAAACTCTGTTGATCATCTGTTATTTAGCTGTGAGATGGGAAGTGTGTGGGTGCCTTAACAATGGGGCTAGCTGGTAGCGTACAACATTTCCTTATCATGAGACGGATGATAAAACGTAGGCCCCGTGATTTTTGTGGGTCTTTCTCCCCGATCCAGAAACACTTGAGCTTTCAGCTCTTTGACTCGGTGCCATGTACATCATAACCCTTCGATTCGGTGCCACGAACACCGTAAATCTGGAGAACCTTTGGCAATTCAAATTCGCTAATATCAGGCTGTAAAGCCAATTCCGTGAACTAGAACGAGTTGCATGAACGAGTTGACCAAGATAGAACGGTATGGAGAAATTACTTGATGTCCATATATAACTTATAACAGTACGAGAGAAATATAACAAATGTCAAACAATCAAGTGCCATGTCTGCAAAGGTGACAATGTCTCTCTACAACTCTCTCTTTAGTACATCAAATATATTCTGACGTCGATCTATTGTCGAGCCACGATATCAGACCATTCAACATCTTCTTTCCCTGTCTTCCACTATCTCTTCTTCCATGAATTTTACCGTTCTCACCAAACATTCTACTCCTCCTCTCGTTCGACACAATACAAGCCCGGCCGACAAGCCCGGTCGAAGGGGCCGAAGAACAACTATAAGGGAAAAAAATGAAAATCGTGGCATATCCTTTACATGACTTCGCCATTAACTACATAAACGAGTTGATGATTTTCTAGTCACCACTTATACGTTCAGTAGTTTTCCATTGCTTTCTGAACGTTGAGATCTATTTTTACCCTCTCGTAAACATCCACGCCGTACAAATTTGCTTCCAATCTGCCCACCGCGGTGTTTGAACACAGGTACACTTGGGTTGTGATCGAACTCCCTACCGCTTAAACTAAAGACGCCACAAAAAACCTTATATAAATATATAATACTTATAATCGATATTCGAGATGGAGACGGTATTTGAACTAACTTAACGACATGCAAAGTAGCGCACTGTATATCTACTCCAGACTGCCAGTGATCCATCCCTGAGGTCATCAAGTGGTTTTAGGGGTATAACACTAGTTTAGAAATGTCATATTTTCTCAACATAATTATACCAGAAGGGTTAGATTACTTAAGTGTATTCTGAAATAATTGATAAATATTTTGATGTATTAGTGAATAACTGATTAGCAATATCTACTTAACGGATACGTTCTCATATTTCCTGATACCTAGTATTACTAACTACTGTTTGGAGACTATCATGTATCGCTGATATTGACTCCCCGAGGAAGTAGTTACACGTTAATCAGTTTAGATCTAGACAATAACACAGAATATGTGGTACTACAAAGTGGTGGCTTTTGTTTGTAAAATCTTGTTAGTATCTTCTTGTCAATTTTGAGTACATATGTGTGTACTTCTTCTGAGAGCATGCATATTCCCTGTGGCAACATATGGATACGAATCGTGGACCACAACACAAACATTAAAGAATAAAATTGAAGCTTTTGAAACTAGGTGCTATAGAGAAGTTCTTAGAACATTCTGGACAGAGAGAAGAAAAAGCGATTATCAGATCAGTCTCGATGGATATGCTTCAAAGGATTGAAAATGGAAGTCTGCGCGTGGAATGGGTGGACAGCATTCAGAGATCACATCTCAAGAAAATGACTTGGCTGTACACACCTGGAAATGCTAGAGTGCTGGATAACGAGCGTTCTGATTTTCTTGCAAACAATTCCCCGACACAAGCGAGCAGAAGTATGGACAGAACCAATGTCATCAATACGGTACGCTCTCATTTATGTATATGGAGTGTCAGGACTAGAATGATAGATTGGGATTTGTATGGACATGCCAGCAGTGTCGTCGATTGATAGAAATAGAAGATATACTAATCAACTTTCATGGTACGGTGACTGACTTTCATATGGCTGCTCATCGAGGACAGAGCGCATGGGACATAATGACCAGACGTCGATCCTTAATATAACATAATAGGCATAACATATGTATGTTGGTCTTTCGTCTTACAGACGTCAATTTGCAAGTGATTTACTGTGACAACTTCTAAGTTTTAGCTTTTATCTCTTGTCGTTCAGCTCATACATAAGTATCTTCTCAAAAGACTCTGCGTCCTTGCGCAAAATCGCTTTCCACACAATTCTGTCATCAGCTAGTTTTTCCCATGTGATGTTTGTTACCTATAGACAATTTCTTCATTTAGTTTTTCATGTTTGAGACATCTTCTACCTAACATATACTAAGACAACATCTAAAACATAACATCTACACACATAACATCTACACATAACATCTAACACATAACATCTACACACAAAACATATACACTCATAACATCTACACACAAAACATCTACACTCATAACATCTACACACAAACATATACACATAACATATACACACAAAACATATACACACATAACATTCAAAACATATACACATAAAATCTGACATAACATATACACACATAACATATACACACAAAACATCTACACTCATAACATCTACACACAAACATATACACTCATAACATCACACACAAACATATACACTCATAACATCTACACACCTACACACAATATACGATTTTCCTTCTTCTTATAATGTTCACCCACAACTTCATGTCATTACTGATCCTAACCCGTCCGTTGCTGACTTTGTTCCGTGTCATAAGGTTAATCCGCTTGTTACATTTGCTATCTCGGCGTGGATTTCCCCCCTGAATAATGCTGCGTTGCCAGCTCTCACCATGTCATGTCTCTGCTCACTCAAGCTCTTTGATCAATTTACACTCATGTAATGGATGTATTTTTTCTATATTTATCGCTGGAATTATTCTGTCAATGTTATCTTATCTTGGGAGAACCGATAACAATAAAAAGGAAGGAACATAGGATAGGCAGAGAAAGAGAAATATAGATAGATATATGGATAGATTATTTTTTAAACACTTACCTTCATCTTTATCCCAGGTCATTCTGGGGTGAAGGTCAATGAGGAAGCGGATGCACTTGAGGTCAATGCTGCGATCGAGAATGGGTCTTCTATGGACACAAGCGACATCATCAAAGCTCTAAGGGAAAATATACACTCTAAAGATTTCAAGGAAAAAGATAAAGAGTATTTATATATCTTGGTTGCGCAAGTTTATGCATACCGATAGGTGCGACAAGACGGGAAATCCATGAGAGAAACCCCAGTAGATACATCAATCAACACAGAACAGGAGTTGTTAGTCTAAACACACTGAGATACATGCATAGGAGGAGATGGGAACAATTATGGAGATGTCTGATGTGCGATGAAGATGATCTTCAAATTAAGAATGTAATTTCGGTCCATTGCAACTTCCATTGATATTGTAGCTGTGCCAGCCAATCTATAAGCTCTTTCATTACCTCTGACTCCTGCGTGCCTAGTGAAGAAAATAAAGGTACATTCTCTAACTCCAGTCTGTACCAGGACCTCCACACATTTTTGCTTCATATATTTGTTTTTTCATCATCGAATAGCTTGTCTGAGCAGAACTTTGCCACCCCAACAGTCCTTCGGAATTTTTCTTTCTTATTTTTTTTTCTGATCCAGAAGAACTTGAGTTTTCAGCTCTTCGACTCGGTGCCATGGACATCGTAACCCTTCGGTTCGGTGCTACGAACACTCTGAATCTGGAGAACCTGTGGCTTTTTCTGCCAGTCAGTGGAATTGAACCGCACTCACAAGGACTTGTCACACCGTCATCCAACGCGCTACAGACACGCTCACATAGACCCGCCTATGCAACCGTCGTGTTTATGTGATCATATAGATAGGCTATATAGACAGACACACAGACAGACAAACAGACAGAGACAGGCAGACAGAAACAGGCATACATATAGATAAGTGCCAATAGGTGTCAATATTGGTGCAGTCAGAAAAGAACGACATACTAAATATGCAAAGAGATTGATTAATCAACATCGAACTGGCGTGTTGAGCCGCTGAATACTGCTGGATTTGCTGAGGTAGAGATCGGAGCACCTATGGACATGTCCGGAGTACTATGATGATCATCATCAAGGCGCATATTCTTTATAGGACGTTGATCTCATCACAGCACATCTGAAATTCACTGTCTCTAGCCAGTTCACCCACTTCGTCGATGGTCATATTCATGGTTTCTTTAATATCTTGATGATAGTCCTCATATAACTGATAACTGATAGATAGGCAGGAGGAGGAACAGACATTCAAACATACATACATGCAGAAATAAAGAGAGACAGACAGATAGAGAGACAGACAGACAGACAGACAGATAGATAGATAGATAGATAGACATCTAACGTACATTTCGAAAGTCTATAATCTTCTATCTTCTATATATATAAAAATGAATGTATGGATTTATGTTTGTATGTTTGTTACCTATAGACTCGGAAACTACTGAACAGATGTAGCTGAAATTTACAGGATATGTTTGTTTTGATGTCGGGATGCTACCTGTCACAGTTTGAAATAGTAGCGCTGAAGCTTTTCGAAAAATCTAAAAAATAATAACACGCTCATTTCATCGAGAGTTTCTAACCAAATTGCCATTAACGTTTCCGGAAGTCTACGGTGTACGTATTAGTATATACACATCAGATTTAGCTGAAATTTATAGGATATGTTTGTTTATGTTTGTTTTGATGTCGGAATGCTACCTGTCATAGTTTTAAATATGTATCGCTGACAATTTTAGAGAAAAATCTTTTAAAAAATCGAAAAACGCAAATTTCATCGAGAGTTTCTTCCGGAGCACTGGTGCAATTGGGAATGGATGCGCCAGAACGATCTGCAAACAACCTTTTCGATTGTGAGTTGGAACGAGAAACACACTTTGATATCAACGAATTGAGTACATTTGTTCAAACGAATCTTCCAAAATTGATTCCGGAACAACGCATAGCATATGACAGAATTATGCATGCAATTACAAGTCAAAACGGTGGATTGTATTTCATAGATGCGCCCGGAGGCACAGGCAAAACTTTTCTCATTTCACTTATTTTGGCAACCATACGATCACGAAATAATATTGCACTGGCAATCGCATCTTCTGGAATTGCAGCAACTCTTTTAGATGGTGGCCGAACAGCGCATTCAGCGCTGAAATTGCCATTGAATATGCAAATCACTGAGACACCAACATGCAATATCAACAAAAATTCTGCAATGGGTAAAGTACTCCAATTATGTCAACTCATTATATGGGATGAATGTACTATGGCGCATAAAAAGCATTAGAAGCGCTTCATCGTACACTGAAAGATTTGAGAGGAAATGACCAGCTCTTCGGTGGCGCACTCATTTTATTGTCTGGCGATTTCCGGCAAACTCTACCAGTTATACCAAGATCAACACCCGCTGATGAACTTAATGCATGCCTGAAATCATCAGTTTTATGGCGACACATACAGAAATTGACATGAAGACCAATATGCGTATACAACTACAACATGATGAAACCTCTGAACGTTTCGCAAAACAATTGTTGGATATTGGGAATGGGAAAATGCCAATCGATGATTCCACACGATGTATCACATTGCCAACAAACTTCTGTAACATCATAGCGACCACAGACAAATTGATTCAAAAAGTTTTCCCAAATATTGCACATAATTACAAAAATCATCAGCGGCTCAGTGCACGTGCAATATTAGCAGCAAAAACAAGGATGTATATGCCATGAATTTGAGCATTCAAAACAAAATACCAGGCGAAGTGACAACGTATAAGTCCATCGATACTGTAATGAATCAAGACGAAGTTGTCAATTATCCAACTGAATTCTTGAATTCACTTGATTTGCCAGGCATGCCACCACATGTTTTAACATTGAAATTGGCGTGCCTATCATTCTTCTCAGAAACATTAATCCACCACGACTTTGCAACGGTACTAGACTTTTAGTGAAAAATATGAAGAACAATATCATCGAAGGTACAATTTTAAATGGAAAATTTAAAGGAGAAGATATACTATTGCCACGCATCCCAATGATTCCAACAGACATGCCATTCGAATTCAAACGCTTGCAGTTTCGGTGCGACTCGCCTTTGCAATGACCATCAACAAATCACAAGGACAATCACTACAAGTGTGTGGACTACATTTGGAAAATTCCTGCTTTTCACATGGACAGCTATATGTGGCCTGTTCACGCGTCGGAAAACATTCTGATTTATTCGTGTATGCACCAGATGGAAAAACAAAAATATTGTATATCCAAAAGCACTTCAATAAACAGACTTGAAATGAAACGTTAAATTGTAAGTGTTTTTTCTCCAAGAAAATGAACAAAAGGACAATGATAAAACAAATAATTACTACATATTGTTATAGCAAGTTTCCTTTAAATTCATTTTCTGTTGAAGGCGATACAACGCGCAGGGTACAGCTAGTATAATATAAACATTGAAGATTGTCTTGTGAAGAAAATAAACAAAAACAATGAAATTAAAAATGAATTAGTTTAGAGTGAAATAAATTGAACGAAATAATATCAATCTATAGAAGAAGGAAAAAATGAATTAGTTTAGAGTGAAATAAATTGAACGA
Organism: Arion vulgaris; assembly: GCA_020796225.1. Lineage (NCBI taxonomy): Eukaryota > Metazoa > Mollusca > Gastropoda > Stylommatophora > Arionidae > Arion > Arion vulgaris. The sequence continues at coordinate 70,470,758 of CM036755.1, read as the reverse complement.
AATAATATCAATCTATAGAAGAAGTAGAAAAAAATAACGAACAAAAGAAATGACATTTTGTCTTCATCAAAGAGACAGCTTTCAAGCAAGAAATAAGCAAAGATCCTATTATGTGCCAAACATTAAACTGAATTTTTTTGTCTGTTATAATTCCCAAGTGGTTACCGTAACAACTTTACAGGAGTGTGTATATACATATACGTGTATGTGTGAGTATATGTGTGTGTGTGTGACTGTGTGTATTAGTGAGTGTTTTACCACGCCTATAACAACATGTACAAGTAGTATATCTCTTAAACGATTGTGTATGTCTGTTCCTATCCATTCTAACTTATATCTATCTATAATATTCCTTACTAGCGTAACTGAAAGAAAGCATATCAGTGAGTTGTCTTGATGTTTAGTGCAAACAGTGACATAAGTCGGGTTCGCCTTCTAGCTAGAGAGACAAAAATAAAACAGTCAGTGGCGGCTCGTGATCGTTTTTGTTGGTGGGGCCAGACACACATTTTCGGGATCATTGTTTTGGGTTAGGTTATATTTTAATCCATTAAATAATAAATACATTTAACACATTATTTTTAGTTGGGCCCCTCTGGCCCTTAATGAGGAGCCGCCACTGAAAAGAGTTATATAAAAATTGTATGACAAACATAATCGTGTTACTCCAACGAAACAAAGAATAGTAAATGCCACTCTCTGAAAGAATGAAAATCGTGGCATATCCATTACAGGACTTAGCCATCGACAACAGTAAACCAGTCGTCGATGTTTTTCTTCTTCTTCTTTGCGTTCATTCTTTACGACCAATTTTAATCACTCTTTGTGATATATTTAATCTTTGCCAAGAACGTGTATACGTTGCACATTAGTTTGGTAGACCCTAAACGCATAGACTTCTACACGTTTAGGACACGTGCATCCGATTTCAGCCAAACCTCCTGGTCCCTCTTAAACATGCGTGGCAGGCAACAGTGGTTCTATTCTTTACACCCAAATTTGGGCCCCGGGTAACCACTCGGGGACAGTCGATTTTTTTTAAGCACCACTTATACTTTCAGTAGTTTGCCATTGCTTTCCAATGGTGAGGTCTATTTTTATCGTTGGAAAAATCCAAGGGAACTAACTGCCCCTGCGAAGTTTGAACCAGGTACTCTCGTGCTGTAATTTTCTCTAAAGGTCAATTTTGTAGCAACTTTTTCAATTCTGCCCACAAAGCTACAAACGCTTTGAATTTCTTCACAACATTTATTGGTCAGATTTCTTGTATCATCTCACTTTTCCTCTCTTTCTATGTTGGTATCAGTCAAGTATATATCTGGTTATATTGTTTGATTGTTTCCGAAGTGTTCTTTTTCTTCTTTATCTTCTTCGAACACAACATATCGACCACTTGTTAACCACTCTTTGTGATTTGTATGTGATCTGAGCCTAAGAGCGATTGCACGTTGTGCTAGTTATGCCCTACAAGTAGGCCAGCACATCCGTTTTCTGCGACGCTTTTTATTAAATAGGGTAGTTTCCTAAGCCCCTATCTCAGTCACCTTTACGACATACCTTTTAGGTCGCAGTGTTACTAATCTTTGCTCCTCCACCCCCTCCCACGGGACCCGGCAACACACGGGCGATTTCCGAAGGGTTCATCTAATCCATTGCCATTTTCTCAATCTTTGTTGCTACGGAGTTCGTGCACTGCAGCTGAGATCTTCCTATGTAAGAAAGAGATCAGAGCGTATATGGTTACTCACCAAAGTGCAATGATGATGGTCCTATCAATCAATCAATCAATCTTCACCGACGCCTGCAAACTCATCGTTGATTCTAACACCACTATTGATTGCGATATCAACAATCAAAGGATAGAAATTGACCTCTTTTCAAACCTCAAAACCCCTCCTTTCTTTAATCAAAATCTTCCTGGAACGAGGTGTTGTCATAACGACGTATTTAAGACGCGGTGAGAGCATTGTTTACATAGAAGGAGCTTGACGTCATTTCCTCCAAACCCTGTTTACTTCCCTTTCCTGCTCTTGACATAGAACAAGAAGTTGATTTTTCTACAGGTTGTCTGAGATTTCGCCGATAAGTTTGTTATGAGTTTTTACTAAGAAAGATTCTAGGGGGGTCTCTGTTGGGTATAGGTTGGGTGCTCGCCTTTCGTGGAGTCATCGGGATATTTTCAGAGTAGGTGAGATCGAGTTCCTAGTCCTTTCGGAGTCGGATGATAAAACATAGTTCCCATGTTAAAGTTGAGAACGTAAAAAAAAAAACCATTAGCAGCTCAAAATCGAGCTAGAAGAGCAGGCTGCAAAACCGCTGCCTGGACAAAAATCCATTAGGAAAATTAAACATAAACAATTTCGACAAAATATTTTCACGATCTTCAAAATTATATCGGTTACTCTCGTCGGTGCTACGGAGTTCGTGCACTGACACTGAGATCTTACTGTGTAAGATATTGCGAGAGCCACCGTAGCGTAGTTGCTAGTGAACTGGCTTCTTATGCATGTGGTCTGGGTTCATTTCCACAGTGAGCGTAGCATTTTTTTCTAATGGTGGTAATCAATGGCTACTTAAATAAAAATATAAATATGTATACAAATATGTTAGGCGTCTGTGGCTTAACAGTAGTGTACTCGATCACAACTTTTTCTTCTTTGCGTTCGTTCTTTACGACCAATTTTAATCACTCTTTGTGATATGATTTGATCTTTGCCAAGAACGTGTATACGTTGCACATTGGTTTGGTAGACCCCTAAAGGCATAGACTTCTACACGTTTAGGACATGTGCATCCGATTTCAGCCAAACCTCCTTAGTCGCCTCTTACGACATGCGTGGCAGGTAACAGTGGTTCTATTCTTTACACCCCAAATTTGGGCCCCGGTAACTACTCGGGCGTCAGATCACAACTCAGGAGTACCTGGTTCAAACACCGCAGCGGGCAGTTTGGAAACCAATTTATTCGCGTGGAATTTTATGAATGGTAAAAACAGATCTCACCGTTTAGAAAGCAAAGGCAAACTACTGACCGTATACGTTTGATGTCTAAAAAATAGACGACTCGTTTATGATAGTTGATAGCGACGTCCTGTTGATACCACGATCTTTGTTACATACAGATTATTTTTTTTTAATTAACGAATTATAAATATACTATAGATCAAGTGAACTCGATTCTTAGGCTAGTGATCCTGGGTCAATTCAACAGTGGGCGTGGAATTATTTCTTACCGTAACGGTTCTTATGTCGACACAGCCTCAATTGGGTACCAGACAAATCTGTGTTAGCTGATTGACTCCCTTAAGCCGCTGGGAGCGCCACTATGTATTTCTTTTAGATATATTTTTAAAGAACATTCATTTATCCACAAATTGGTATATTACTCATAAAAATCTGTTCATAATTAAGAAATTGTCAGCTGAATTTATACATACACCTCATCATCATCATCAGGTGCCGTGCCGGCTGGTGTAGGCGATCATGGATATCCACAAATTTCTTATACACCTGCAATGGGAAAATAGGATATAAATTCAATTCAGCCACAACCCGTTTTTTTCAATTCGGTAGCCAATCAGCGGCCAACGTGATGTTGACCACATCACCCATCGTGTGCCGACTGTTAGTGACAAATACGGGCCTAACACCGTATTACCCTATATACCACGTGGTATAAAAAGTGTTCATTTCTACAGAACTACACAAAATAATACCCACAACCAAACTAACTTTGACATCAGCCAACTAAAATATATGCCTCTGGATTATCGACGCAGGAAAGCTGCAGATTATCAAGGATTACCGCAGCTTATCTCCTGGAGGGCATTATACGACAGCATCGCCGGGGTTGTGTTTCGGAGAGTTATTTGTCTGCATTGACTGTGAATATATATTTCATGATTGCTTAATGTTTTTGTTAATTGTTGTTGTCACTATTAACGAATATGCTGAGAGAAAAAAAAACCCAGACACTTTATGCTTAAATAGGGGACGCATGATAGTGATATAATGTAACAACGATCTGTCTATGTGCTTGAATTTTTATGAGATCATTTCTCAAACAATAATTTAATTTTCTGAACAAATTTCATGTTTAATGGACCAGAGCCAAAGCAATGTTTTTACAAGCCATTTGTTTTAGAATAATAAAAAAACGCCCTTTAGTGTGGCTCCTGGTAAAATGCGTCCGACCAAAGTCAAGTAGTGTGACGCTTGATCCACAAGGCGTTACTGATTGTGGGATTGTGAAAAAGAAGAGACAATTTGATTCTGTAAAATCTAAAAGATTGATGTAAAACTAGAAATGAATGGGGAAAATACAAAAATAGCAGTTGTAATAACAAAAATAACAACAATAAATTGTCATTATTGTACAAGAATAATATCTATAACATAAAACGTGATTAGAAAAGATGCTTATATGATTGCTTGTTTGTGAATACCCATAATATCATATGCTAACGTTGTAACAAGGCATGCATAGGCGAAACTGGTAAACGGTTCAGTAACCGTTTCGGCCATTATTTATGTGATATACAACATTACTACACTTCATCTATACTCCATTTACACTCCATGTACATTCCAGCTACACTCTATCTACACTCCATCTACACTCCATCTACATTCCAGTTACACTCATCTACATTCCATACACTCATCTACACCATATACACTCCATCTCACTTCAGCCTACACTCCATCTACACTCTATCTACACTCCATCTACATTCATCTACTCCCCATCTACATTCCAGTTACACTCCATGTACATTCCAGACCTCATCTACACTCCATCTAACTCAGTACCACCCATTTGCACTTCACTTACATTCCATTTACACTTAACTTACACTCCATCGACACTTCATCTACACGCCATCTACACTTCATCAATACTTCCGCCCGTGTAATTCCGACGCCTGCATTCGAAGCAAAGAATAGTACCACCGCGACCTACAAGGAATGCTGCAAGAAACGACTGATGTAGGACCTAGGGAAGCAACACTAGTAAACAAAAAGCATGCAGAAATCGGATTGCTGTCCTACTTGTAAACGTATAACTGGCACAACGCATACTCGCTCTTATGCTCAGATCACATACAATTCATAAAGAGGGTTAACAAGTGGTGGATATGGAACATTCGGAAGAAGAATATCTACACTGTATCTGTATTATAATTTAGAATAACATAAAGCAAACAAAAACAAAAAATCAAAAAAATCCGAAACATACGCAATCCCAAACTCAACAAAAACATCAAATTTAGCACAAAAATACATCAATAAATATCCGAACCATTAGCAAAAATGATTTAATCTAATACTGTTGCAACTAAAGATATCACTGTCATGCTTCAATGGTTCTGCTGTGTGTACAAAGTGGTGACACTTTTCAGCAAACCAGATTTTTATTACGCAAGCAACTAGTCATTTGGAGATCGGAAGTGCAGAGCGCTATACTGTTAGGTCAGCAGCTAGTGCCGTGGGCACTTGAGTTGGATTTGTTGTTTATGATTGCGCCCCTGATCGCTTCAAGGGCAAACAATAAAACAGCTTAGAAAACAGCAGGATGTCTAGCCAGTTAGAAAATGGGAAGTGGAGATGGGGAAATGTGGGGAGTTGGGGTTTGTTGAGTTGTAAGAAGATTAAATGGAATAATCTAGGATTCTAGGATTCTAGGATTGTGTTCTAGGATTGACTCTACGTCACTTCTGCACACACCAGAGCGGTGCAGCAGCACAGTCTGAGACTGTTGTCATCATCGCTTGCGATGGACGGCTATTATACGAGGTGCATTGAAAAGTAATGCCTCCAAGTCCATAACTTTGTTAATAGTGTTCGGAGGCAATTGACACCGATATCAGAATAAAGTATATGTAAGTGTGTTTTCAGGACAGTAAGTGTCAAGTGTCTGGAATGTTGCGCATGCGCACAACATTATCCAAGATGGCGTCATACATGGAAATTCGGTTGAAGCAAAGAGCTGTGATTGAATTCTTGACGGCCGAAGGTTGTGTTCCCATCGACATGCATCGGAGAATGAGAGCGGTATATGGTGACGCCTGTGTGGATGTGAGTACTGTTAGGAGGTGGGCAAGGACTGTTAAAGGCGACAATCCAGTGACGATGACCTTGCCTGATCAGGCTCGCAGCGGACGACCAATTACAGCAGTGGATGAACAACACCAAGCTCGCGTGGACGAACTGATTCATGTCAATCGCCGCATCAAGCAAAAGATGTCGCTACAATGCTTGCAATTTCGACTGAACGAGTACATCACATTATTCATGTATTGCTAGGGTATAGGAAAGTTTGTGCAAGATGGGTTCCTCGCATGCTCTTCCACACACCAGCCGACAAACAACGGCAGCATTAGAGCGTCTCAATTTTGACATTTTAGCGCACCCACCATATAGCCCCGATTTGGCACCTTGTGACTTTTCCTGTTCCCAAAGCTCAAGGAACATCTCAAGGGAAACATATATGCTTCTGACGAGGATGTGGCAGCAGATGTGCGTACCTGGCTTCGTGAAAAATCATCAGATTTTTTCTTCGACGGGATGCAACAACTAGTTCGACGTTGGCGTGTGTGTGGGAACGTGGAGGTGACTATGTCGAAAAATAATGACTCTATTGTGTAGTGGACCTCAAGCTTTCTGAAAATGTATGTTTCATTTGTAAATTATGTATATTAAAAAGTTATGGACTTGGAGGCATTACTTTTCAATGTCTTGTTATGCTTCCCTTGTATTATAAATGCAGTTCCATTGCAATAATGTATGCGTCCATCTAGACTGATGTCAGCCTCGCGTATGCAGCCACTGCTGTTATCGCCATGTGTGTTTTGCAGGAGTGACTTGTATGTCAATCCACTGTCATATTCAGTTCCACTGTGGTTGCTATGTCATGTTCCACTTGTCTGTTATGTCAGCCACTTGTGTGTTATGTCAGTTCCACTGTCTTTATTCAGCCATGTCTGTTATGTGCAGTTCCACTTGTCTTGTTATGTCAGTTCCACGTGTGTTGTTACAGCGTCACATTTGGCGATCTTGTGCCAGGGATTCCCAGCACGTGGTGTCTATATCGAAGCATTTCAGAGACACTTAAGAGTGTCTTTAAAGTGTTTTTCTGTTCACCAGCTGAACGTCAGCCCTTTAAGTTTTCAATATACATTTACAATCAAGCCAGTTAAGTATAGTATATTTTCTCAGTATGATGCAAGTCTTTGAAATGCCGCCCTTAAATGTCAAAACTCTGTGTTATTTGTATGTGATTTGAGCCTAAGAGCGATTGTATATTTTGCCAGTTATGCGCTATTCCAGTTGACCACTACTTTTTGTCAATACTTTAACGACATAAGCAGTAATGTATCATTGTTGCTATTTACGTCAAAAATATCAAGCTGATTGAACGCGTTAATCTGTTATAATGAGGTGGGTGGGTAGGGTGGGGTGTTATAAATTTATGTCTTGCAAAGTGGGAGGTGACCCGAAAATGGTTGGAGACCTATGGGTTAGAGAGCGTTTCCCAAAGTGGGTGGTATCCCCTCTCCCCAGTGAGCGCTGAAGCGTTCTAGGGGGGCGATAGTGGGTTCAGAAAAATGTGTGGGTTTTCATGCGATTAGGGGTCGGTGGCTCCTTAAAGAAGAGCTTAAAAATAAATATTTTAAAATAAATTATTTTCGGGATTTTTCGATTGAATAATCATTTAAAATTTGAATTCTGTATTTTAATTCATCTTATGCCCGTCTTACACGATCCATTTGTTCATCAATTTTCTATCTCATGCATATAACCATTTAAAAATTGACCATGTATGACAGAAATATATCCATTTTCTATGTCAAAGTGAAAATAGAGCATGTATATATGTGGGTGGGTGGGGAGGGGCGTTGGCATGCTGTTATAATGTGGAGGGGGACGTTACAAAGTTTATGTTGTGCAAAGTGGGCGGTGGGCCGAAAAAGTTTGGGAATGTATGGGTTAGAATATGAGATGCTGAGAAAACATTGTGTGGGATGTGTGGGCACAGTGCGAGCACAGCGCGAGGTGATATGATTAGAGATGGAATGAGTGTAGATCACGTTGTCTGATTTCTTTTAGAAAATTTGAGAGAACAATTTCAACGTTTTAATGATTCATGATTGATTGACTGATTGATTGATTGAGTGATGTGATTGTCATCATTGCACTTTGCGAATAATTAACTATCTGTGCTCTTTCTTACACATAAACATCTCAGTGGCAGTGCATAACAGTGCACAACTTGTGTATCATAGGCCAGGTTCTCAGGCTTAATTTTACGAATGGTGAAACTTCATTAATTTTGCCCATACAGCGGCTTTTCGGCCTACTCATATCCATGTTATGCTGCAAAGGGTTAAATTCTAAAATGTGACCTATGCTGTTTCATCCGTCTCTTATAAAGGACTAGGAACTTGATCTTATCTACATTGAGACCAGGGATATATGGAAACAAACATCCCAATCACTCCACGCTAGATATGAACCCCCCTACTTTCTGAGAGAGATGCGAGTGCTTTACCTCTACGCCACATTGACCTTCTGGGTTCATGAAGTCGAAGATTTGAGTGCTGGTGAAATATGTAGGAAGTGAAATGGTAAATGACAGTTTGTTTTCTTTCTCTTTCGCTCTCTCTCTCTCTCTTTCCCTCTCTCTCTCCTCTCTCTCCTCTTTCTCACATAGTAGAATCGCAAGAAATATGCTTGCTCACACACAGACAGCAGATGCATGCACAAGAGACACACACACACACAATACAGATTCATATACGAGAATATATATATATATATATATGTACACACACTCACATGGAGGTCTCTGTGGCTAAGTGGTTACGCCCTCTGCCTTGTGAGTCGAAGGTCGTGGGTTCGAGTCCGGACCGCGCCATTCTGTTCACGAGAGCAGTTTTTTCCAGAGACCCTAGATTGTTGCTGGAGCTACGGAGTTCGTGCTTTGTGCAATACTCTCGGCAGGTGGCGTGCCATTTCTGTGGAGATGGACCGAGCCGTATGGGATAAAACCCGGTGCAATGAAGTCAATCCTTCGGCTTTTAAACCCTTTTAAACACACACTATAATCATCGCTATACGTGAGTCACATCCACCCACACACAAACTGAATTGATAAACTTGCAATGTTTACTGTATTCTTGCGCGCCCACACACACACACACACACACAATGCATTCACAAACAGTAAACATATGTGAGAAATAGAATCATCGTTCATAAGATTACCCCGCCCCTCCCCCATCCCATCCCATACCCTCCTCCCCAACCACGAAAAAATATTTCTTAAAACATTATTTTTCAGTTCGTTCCTGAGCACAATATTATTTGTTTCTGATGAAACGTTTTGTCGAAATTAAGTTTTCATCTTTAATTTTTAATTACTATTACTATTACTGTTACGATTACAATTACTATTAATATTACTGTTACTATTTCTATTACTATTACTATTACTGTTACTGTTACTATTACTATTACTTTACTTTACTATTACTATTACTGTTACTATTACTATTACTATTACTGTTACTATTACTGTTACTATTATTGTTACTATTACTATTACTGTTACTGTTAATGTAACTATTACAATTACCGTTACTATTACTATTCGTTACTGTTAATGTTACTATACTATTACTATTACTATTACTATTACTGTTACTGTTACTATTACTATTACTGTTACGATTACAATTACTATTAATATTACTGTTACTATTTCTATTACTATTACTATTACTGTTACTTTACTGTTGAACTATTACTGTTACTGATACTTAATGTACTATTACAGTTACTATTACTATTACTATTACTGTTACTATTACTATTGCTGTTACTATTACTTTACTATTACTGTTACATGTACTATTACATTACATTGCTGTTACTATTACTATTACTGTTACTATAATATTACTGTTACTATTACTTTACTATTACTTTACTATTTCTATTACTATTACTATTACTGTTACTATTACTATTACTGTTACTAATACTGTCACTATTCCCGGTACTATTACTATTACTATTACTGTTACTATTACTGTTACTATTACTATTACTGTTACTATTACTGTTACTATTACTGTTACTGTACTATTACTGTTACTATTACTTTACATTACTATTACTGTACTGTTACTGTTACTGTTACTATTACTATTACTGTTACTATTACTGTTACTATTATTATTACTTGTTATATGCCCTTTTTCATCTTTACAACGGTCTAGCGTACGTTTTACTGTGACAACTTCTAGTTTCGTCTTTCTTCTTTTTCAGCTCGTACATAAGTCTCTTTCAAGACTCTGCGCCTTCCAATTTGCTTTCACAAACCTGTCATCAGCTAGTCCTCCCATGTGCTGGATCTATGAAAGTTTTCATTGAGGTTTGCAGACATCTTATATCTAGCAGTGGTCTACCGTGCTCTTCCTCGAAAGTTACTGATAACATTTGTTTTGTATGCATAGTTTCATTCTTCTACTGTCACCTATCTTAGCTGTCTACTATGAGCATGTCCTATGATGGAACAGATTTGACTGTTACTTCATTATTGGTTATCTTGTCGTACCACCTGATGTTACATAATCTTGGAGACATCAAGGTGAAAGATTACTAGTCTCTACTCGTGTCTTGAGTAGGCTGTCCATGTTTCTGAGAAGACACTGACATATGACATATGAGATATTACTGTTACTGTTACTATTACTGTTACTATTACTGTTACTATTACTATTACTTTTACTGTTACTATACTGTTACTATTACTGTTACTATTACTTTATTTACTTTACTATTTTCTTCTGTCTTCTATATTCATCATACTATTACCGGGCTGTTGCCTAGGGTCGTCGTTTTCTATTTTTGTCTTGCGCTGCTCTAGTGGCTTGGGTGATAGTTATTTTCCACTTTTGACAGTATTCTGTTATGAATAACAGTCATTTATCCGATCTTACTCTCGTCTTCTTTCCTGATGTTCTGTTGTAGAAGACTATGTATACTGTGGAGTTTGGTTACATTCTTATTAAGTGGCTGAACTACTTCATTCTTTGTTTCTCTATGTAATTCAAGCAAAGTTCTTTCCCAACTTTCTTTCTTATGCTGATGTTGGTGACTCTGTCTTTTCTGGTGTTGTTGGTAACTTTTCGTAGGCATGGCATTTCACGTGTATTTAATTTGTGTAACTGTGTTTTGCTCATTGTCCATGTTTGGCTCTAGTAACACAAAGTAGGCATAACAATGTTGTTGATCACCTGTTGTTTAACTGTCAGTGAGATTTGATAGTTTTAAAACTGTTTTTTTTCCGATCCAGAAGCACTTGAGCTTTCAGCTCCTCGGCCCGGCGCCATGGACATCGTATCCCTTCGGTTCTCTGCCACGAACACCGTGAACCTGGAGAACCTGTGGCTTTTCTGCCAGTCCGCGGAATTGAACCGCACTCCCCGGGAGCTTGTCACCCGTCGTCCAACGCGCAACGAACACGCTGTGCAGGCGTGCTAAAACTGTACTTAAAGAATTTCCCGGTTAACACACGTGCATAAAAGGGAGACAACAAACTATTTATTTCGTACTTTTTGCTTTGTCTCCCTTGATATAACACAACCAAACATGGCGTAGATTGTTTTCAAATTGCAAATCTGTGCAGGTCACATATTCTAAAACGTTCAAAGCCGAAGTACGTAATAACTAATCATTACTTTTTAGCCTATCCGTTTCATACGGGAACTAATTACTTGTACCACCATATGGGACAATAATCGCTGGTTGGGTGTTGTTGACAAATTGTATCATTGACAACTGAAGTTTCTAACTATGAGCATTGTACGACTGCTCGCTTACAGCAGGGGCGGTTCTGTAAATATGATCAATGCGGGTTTCTTCAATTAACGATATTTCGCCCGTGTGGTGCCGGGGCCCGCAATGAAAGCAAAGAATAGTACCACTGTAACCTACAATGCATGTCGTAAGAGGCGACTGATGTAGGTCCTAGGGAATATACCCTAGTAAATAAAAAACCCTCCCCATGAGGCCATTACCTTGTAGTGGTGGGGAGGCTTGCGTGCTCCAATGATACAGTGAGCTAGGACGGCGGGAACTTATGTTCCCGGAAGGGTTACCCAAGCCGGAAAGGTCACTTAAGAGGGGACAGACGAAGCATGGTCTCCTGGTCCTCCAGGTTGGGGGTTGGGCTTGGGACTAACGATCCCATCCTTTAACAAAAAATTAAAGTTACGGAAACAACAACAAACATACAACCTATTCACGGGCATGAAGGGCTACCAGAGTCATTGACTCACATGACTGGAAGTGGTGAAAGCCGAAAGGAAGCTACTTTCATGAGGACGGAAGTCCTGAATGCCAAAACCAAGACCAGAATTGGATGCTGGAATGTAAGAACAATGTACGAAACTGGAAAACTATCACAAATAACAGCAGAAATGAGAAGATATAATCCACATATGTACTGGCCGACTACTATCTCGAATCAAGAATTGCTTGCACGATGCCAACAAGAGAATATGGGCACTATCATCCGAAGACGACGCTGGAGATGGATTGGACATATGATGCGCATGGAGACTGGCTCCGACACGAAAACTGCACTGAGATGGACTCCAGAGGATAGGCGAAAGCGTGGAAGACCCAAGACGACCTGGAGGAGAACGATAGAGCAAGAGCTGAAGGAAATGAATCATAGCTGGAACACAATACAGAGGAAGGCCATGAACAGGAAAGAATGGTGTACGTTTGTTGCTGCCCTAAACGCCAAGGGCGTAACAGGCTAAAGAGAGAGAGAGAGAAATAAAAACATCGCAGAAATCGGATGTGTTGGCCTACTTGTAGGCGTATAACTGGCACAACGTACAATCGCTCTTAGGCTCAGATCACATACAAATCACACAGAGTGGTTGACAAGTGGTTGATATGGAGCATTCGAGTAAGAAGAAAACCTCGGTTGAGAACATAACGACACACATAGTTCTGTTCGTTTAACACCTCACTACATGACGTAGAGAACATAACGACACACATTCCTGTTCGTTTAACCCCTCACTACATGACGTAGAGAACATAACTACACACAGTCCTGTTCGTTTAACACCTCACTACATGACGTAGAGAACATAACTACACACAGTCCTGTTCGTTTAACACCTCACTACATGACGTAGAGAACATAACGACACACAGTCCTGTTCGTTTAACACCTCACTACATGACGTAGAGAACACAACGACACACAGTCCTGTTCGTTTAACACCTCACTACATGACGTAGAGAACATAACGACACACAGTTCTGTTCGTTTAACACCTCACTACATGACGTAGAGAACATAACGACACACAGTTCTGTTCGTTTAACACCTCACTACATGACGTAGAGAACTCACTACATGACTCCTTTCTCAAACTAAGACACGAATTTGATACTATCGCAATGTAACAACAAGCATGCCACAGGTCTCCATGGATCCTTGCGATGTGGTGACAACCAGTCTGATATGAGAATTATCAATAACACATCTTACTGAAAGAGACTATTCAGTAATGAGTCTGGATTCGAACTTACAACCTTCAGAATATAAGGCACACTGTTTAACCACTTCACCACACAAACCCTCTAAGATAATTCTTGGTTAACTATTACCTTCCCTGAGTGGTTACCGGGGCCCACATTTGGGGTGTACAGAATAGAGCCACTGTTACATGTCACGCATGTCGTAAAAGGCGACTAAGGAGGTTTGTGTGAAATGGGTTGCACGTGTCCTAAACGTGTAGAAGTCTATGCGTTAAGGGGGCTAACAAACCAATGTGCAACGTATACACGTTCTTGGCAAAGATCAAGCATATCACAAGAGTGATTAAAATTGGTCATATAGAATGAACGCAAAGAAGAAGTAGAAAGACTATTATCCATCCACAAAAGAAGAAGTTCACCAGAACAGCGCTTGACAAAATCAGAAAACCATGATACTGGGCAAAAGCCCGGTAGCAATGTGACGGCAAAAAGAAGAAGAAGGAGAAGTTACATTTAACACTTGAATCCCAGTTATGTTTGTTTACCTGCATACACATTTTTATTGCAATGTAGAGCTGCAGGTGTGACAATAAGAGACAAAATTATAAATGAAGAAATCAGAGGAAGACTGGATGTGAAACCAGTTATGCAATTCATAAAAGAACAACAGATTAAATGGTTTGGACACCTGACAAGAATGCCCTGGTATCGCCTACCACAGAGAGCCACACAGAAAAAGTATAATGAGTACAAAACAAGAGGAAGACCACGCAAAAGATGGAGCGACGGCATCAAGAACAACCTTACAAAAAGGAATATCAGCTTACAAATGGCCTTAAAACAAGCACACACATGATCACTACGCCCCCTCTCCAACACTTCTATAAAGAAGTAAATGGTGGAAGAGAAGAAGAAGATACTGCCTTTACGTCATCTACAAAATATTCTGGGAGCCGGTATGTCGGCTTAGAGGGGGCTAAAGGGTTAAGTTAGAAATTCGTGATAGATAAAATTGTAACGTTTGATGTAAGAAAGTCACCCACACACACGATGGATGTTTCTATTCGACAGGTGTAGATCTAAAGGTGGATGACACGGTTAATATCTGTAACCAGGAGAATGTCTTCAGATGTGAGAACGATCGTAACCAGTGTGTGCCTACCAGAGTGACATGTGACGGAGTTGCTAACTGTGACAATGGAAGAGATGAAGCGGTGGATGTATGTGGTAAGTGGCTAATAAATCTTGCTTTCCTGTTCATCATCTACCTTTCTGGAATAGTCCATTATTGATAGTTACCATTCTTAGTCTAGTTTAGTTTAGTCGTCGGATCATCATCATCACTGCACATCAAACCAATTAGTCCATAAGTTCTCCGATCTCCCCCACAGTATGTCTCTCAGTTTAGTTTAGTCGTCAGATCATCATCACTGCACATCAAAACCAATTAGTTCATAAGTGCTCCGATGTCCCACTCCAAACAGTATGTCTCTCAGTTTAGTTTAGTCGTCAGATCATCATCACTGCACATCAAACCAATTAGTCCCTAAGTGTGATCTCCATCAGTATGTCTCTAGTTTAGTTTAGTCGTCAGATCATCATCCTGCACATCAAACCAATTAGTTCATAAGTCTCCGATCTCCCAACAGTATGTCTCTCAGTTTAGTTTAGTCGTTGGATCATCATCACTGCACATCAAACCAATTAGTCCATAAGTGTCCGATCTCCCCACAGTATGTCTCTCAGTTTAGTTTAGTCGTCAGATCATCATCACTGCACATCAAACCAATTAGTCCATTATTGATAAGTTACCAATCTTAGTCTAGTTTAGTTTAGTCGTGAGATCATCATCACTGCACATCAAACCAATTGTTCCCAAGTGCTCCGATCTCCCCCAGTCATGTCTCTCAGTTTAGTTTAGTCGTGGCGACTACATCAATCGATCTCCCACATTCCCAATGTGTGCACTAAGGACTCCAGATCTTCTCCCAGTATGTTCTCAGCGTGTGGCGACTAACGACCCCAGATCTTTGATCTCCCCCACAGTATGTCTCTCAGCGTGTGGCGACTAACGACCCCAGATCTTTGGTGGCTTAATCTTCTTCTTTGGCTACCATCATAGTTTTCTGTCTCGCTACACCACACTTGACTTGGAATTGTTGCAGTCTGGTTAGTGTTGTAGATTCACCACTATTACTTGAATTATGTACACGTCCTCTCTCCCTTAGGGAATTCATAATATCAGTCTAGTCCATTGTTTGCCCGCTATTTACAGCAGCCATACCTGCAAGTCAATTCGCGCGTTCATTCCCCCTTACACCTGTATGCACTGACAACAAAAATGTAACTGATATTTATCAGGTTAGACCTCCACAGCGACTCCATCCATTGTCTTCAAGCTCATCCTGTTTCACTCTTCCTAAACATAATTATTGAGTCACTGAGAAAACATGCAGTGATAAAAGTTTGTGATTCTAACCACACCATCTCTTTATTTACCATTCTTCATTCATCTAATGCAACATTCTGGTATATATACTTTTTGTGCTAGCTGTTTTATGTGATTCTGTTATAATAGCCGTTCATCGCAAGCGATGATGACAACAGTCTCACACGTGTGCTGATGCATCTCTCTGGTGTATGCAGAGGTGACTTTACCTTTAGAGTCCAATCCTAGAAGACAATTCCGTACCTCACGGGGGGCATACATGATCAAGGTTAGACATGTGGGTGTTGTGTGTTCTGTCTTTTCACGCAGCTCTTTTTCTTTGTACCTCAACGGCACCACGATTTTCAGCTATGAGAGTTCCTCTTGTGTTGTTATAGCGCCACATATGGCGATCTTGCGCCAGAGATTCCCAGTATGTGTTGTCTATATCGAAGCAATTCATAGACACTTTAAGAGTGTCTTTAAAGCGTTTATTCTGTCCACCATCTGAACGTCTGCCCCCTTCAAGCTCGCCTTACATCAACTGTTTTGTATACGTTTATCAGGCATCCGAGCAATGTGACCGGTCCATCTCACTTGGGTCTTCTGTTATAGAATGTATCTGAACCTCAGGTGATGCTATGAAAGACCCGAAATTAGAGGTTCCGTTATGAGAGGATTTTGTCTATTGAAGTTTCTAACCCCCAGTGGCGTACGTGGATCTACTGTCCTGGACATGCGGGTGTTTGCGGCAATGAGAGAGGGGACAGGCTTGCAAACACCATCTTCAAAATTACATCGGAAACCCTCACCGATGCTACGGAGTATGTACACTGCAACTGAGATCTTTCTGTGTAAGAAAGAGATCGGAGCACACATGGTTATTCATCTAAGTGCAATGATGATTGTCATATTAATCAATCAATCATTGCTTACGCACTGCATTGATCTGAAACTGTTCCTCTGTTGATGATATGATTGCCTGATCGTTGGAAACAAATAATTAAAATCAGTCACAATGCAAAAATAACAATCTGTTACCGGCGTGTATTTTTAGAAGTGAGTGAAATATAATCTGTCACTTAAGATTAAACAAAAGAGACAAGTAATCTATCTTTTCTATGTCCCTGATTGAAACTTCATTAAGTACCGACTTCTCGCATGTCAATATTTGTTAGAGACGTGTAAAGAATTAAGTAAACTATCTCGCGTGAGCACTTCTGGAATTAAAGTTTTCATCGTACGATATCTGCATCTCTCGTGATTGCTGACATATATCTTTCTCAATACAAGTGACATCCGATTCAGTACAAGGCTAGTGCGTTAGATCCAATCACTAACTTATTCTTGGTTCAATTCCAGGTACGGGTTCAATTAGAGTTCAGTTTGTTCAATACGAACTCCATACTTTATGGCAAGGAAGGGGGAAGTGTAGGGGAAATGTGACACCCTGAAAATGAATTTTTAAAACTAAAATAGTTTTATGTGAATCTGTCGTCTCGTGTATCAATAAAGTACAAAAGTTAAATTGTTTAGCTCATGTGTGATTCCTGTACTGACCTACGGTTGTGATTAGTTGGATATCAACATATAAAATTGATAAGAAACTGAACAGCTTTGAGAATAAATGTCTCCGAAAATTACTAAAAGTAAAATGGAGTGATTTCGTTTCGAACAACACAGTGAGAGATAGAACACACCAACAACCCGTATCAAATATTATAAGGAAACGAAGGTGGAAATATTTAGTCTTAGATCAGACGAAAAGAGACTAAATCGACGAGTCCTTATGTGGTCACCAGTTGGGAAAAGAAAACATGGAAGACCTAAGAGGACTCTTCGAAGAACAATCCTACAAGAAAGTAAACTATTGGGATGTAAAACCATACGAGATCTCCAACTGCTAGCAAAGGACCGCATCATGTGGAGATTTAAAACCTCTGCCCTATGTGCCGCCTTTGGCACGGAAGGAACATACTAACTAACTATCTTCACCATTTTCTCGTAGTATACTTCTTCTTCTCTTCCACCATTGACTTCTTTATAGAAGTGTTAGGGCGAAATGTAGTGATCTTGTGTGTGCATGTTCTAGTGCACTTTGTAAGCTGATTTTCTTAAGGTTGTTCTTGATGCCGTCGCTCCATCTTTTGTGTGGTCTTTCTCTTGCTCTGTACTCGTTATACTTTTTTCAAGTGTGGCTCTCTGTGGTAGTCGATAACAGAGCCTTCTTGTGATCCATACAACCAGTGGCGGCTCGTGATAATTTTTGTTGGTGGGACCAAACATTGTTTTCCGGATAAATCATGGTTTTTGGTTGCTATATTTTAATTTATAAAATAATAAATACACTCTATACATTATTTTTGGTGGGGTCCGGCCCCGCTGGTCCTTAATGACGACCCGCCACTGCATAAAACCATTGGTGGGACTTCATCGTTGTTATTATAAGTACACCTTCAGTTCATCATTATACACCTGATCTTTCCTTCAGGCTGTCTGCCCACAGAGTTCCAGTGTAACACAACTACGTGTATCAATAAAGTACAGCGGTGTGACACACAAGTGGATTGTGATAATGGCAGCGATGAGTTAGATTGTGGTAAGTACATCAGATTGTGTGCATTGTTTTGTTTTGTACATTCTGAACGATGTTGTGTTGTGCATTCTATACTGTCTTGTATTATGTTGTGTTGTGCATTCTATACTGTCTTGTATTATGTTGTGTTGTGCATTCTATACTCACTTGTATTATGTTGTGTTGTGCATTCTATACTGTCTTGTTGTGATGTGTTGTGCATTCTATACTGTCTTGTATTATGTTGTGTTGTGCATTCTATACTGTCTTGTTGTGATGTGTTGTGCATTCTATACTGTCTTGTATTATGTTGTGTTGTGCATTCTATACTGTCTTGTTGTGATGTGTTGTGCATTCTATACTGTCTTGTTGTGATGTGTTGTGCATTCTATACTGTCTTGTTGTGATGTGTTGGGCATTCTATACTGTCTTGTTGTGATGTGTTGGGCATTCTATAGTGTCTTGTTGTAATGTGTTGGGCATTATATACTGTCTTGTTGTGATGTGTTGGACATTCTATACTGTCTTGTTGTGATGTGTTGGACATTCTATACTGTCTTGTTGTGATGTGTTGAGCATTCTATACTGTCTTGTATTATGTTGTGTTGTACATTCTACAGGGTGTTCGACTTAAAAGCAGCCCGTGAATGGAGCTAATCTGGCATATATGTATGGAAATGAGAAGGTTCAGTTATGACGTAGTATAGATCAAGGTTGTGTGATGGTGTGTAATTGTAGTGCGGGAAGGGGCGATGAACAAATGTGACGTAGGACAAGCTAGTCAGAACCGGTTTAAATAGTAAATAGACGAGATGCAATGCGTACCTGGCAAATTTCTATTTATGACTGGGGCTGATTTAAGTTGAACACCCTGCTATAATGTCTTGTAGTGTTGTGCAAACTCTATTATTATGGAATGTAGACTGCCTGCCGTCTTGTCTTGTGTTCGAGTCTTGGTGGCCTAGAGATTAAGTGCTTGCCTCTCGTTCCAAATGTACACGGTTCGCTCCCTCATGCATCTATCGGAATATTTGTCCAGAGATCCCTGATCTCAGTGTAGGTGAGATCGTGTAAGGGTTCTATCAGAGAAGGACGATAAAAGATAGGTTCTGTGTTCAAATTGAGCACGCAAAAGAACACTTGTCAGTTCAAAATTGAGAAGAGCAGGCTGGAAAGCCACCGCCCGGACAAAATTCATTAGAAAAAAATTCCTACAAAATATTGTACCATTTTCTCAATTACATCGGTGACCCTCGCTGGTGCTACGGAGTTCATACATTTCCACGGAGATCATTTTGTGTAAGAAAGAGTTAGGAGAACACATGGTTCCTCACTGAAGTGCAAGTATGATGGTCATATCAATCAATCAATTATTTTGTGATGTAGTGTGCCTTCTACGTTGTCCTGTTTTCAGCGAGGGTCCAGGGTGTAATCTTTAGGATGATCACAGTTTTACAGGTACATATATTTTTAATTTGCATAAATGATTTTTTTGCTCAGGACGGGGCTGCTTTTCAGTGCACTCTTATCGTTGTTCAACTTCTAAATGTTACTTTACATGTACAACTACTAAATGTTACTTTACATGTACAACTGTTAAATGTTACTTTACATGTACAACTACTAAATGTTACTTTACATGTACAACTACTAAATGTTACTTTACATGTACAACTACTAAATGTTACTTTACATGTACAACTACTAAATGTTACTTTACATGTACAACTACTAAATGTTACTTTACATGTACAACTACTAAATGTTACTTTACATGTACAACTACTAAATGTTACTTTACATGTACAACTACTAAATGTTACTTTACATGTACAACTGCTAAATGTTACTTTACATGTACAACTACTAAATGTTACTTTACATGTACAACTTCTAAATGTTACTTTACATGTACAACTACTAAATGTTACTTTACATGTACAACTTCTAAATGTTACTTTACATGTACAACTACTAAATGTTACTTTACATGTACAACTTCTAAATGTTACTTTACATGTACAACTGCTAAATGTTACTTTACATGTACAACTGCTAAATGTTACTTTACATGTACAACTTCTAAATGTTACTTTACATGTACAACTACTAAATGTTACTTTACATGTACAACTTCTAAATGTTACTTTACATGTACAACTACTAAATGTTACTTTACATGTACAACTACTAAATGTTACTTTACATGTACAACTACTAAATGTTACTTTACATGTACAACTGCTAAATGTTACTTTACATGTACAACTACTAAATGTTACTTTACATGTACAACTTCTAAATGTTACTTTACATGTACAACTGCTAAATGTTACTTTACATGTACAACTGCTAAATGTTACTTTACATGTACAACTGCTAAATGTTACTTTACATGTACAACTACTAAATGTTACTTTACATGTACAACTACTAAATGTTACTTTACATGTACAACTACTAAATGTTACTTTACATGTACAACTACTAAATGTTACTTTACATGTACAACTGCTAAATGTTACTTTACATGTACAACTGCTAAATGTTACTTTACATGTACAACTGCTAAATGTTACTTTACATGTACAACTGCTAAATGTTACTTTACATGTACAAATTAAACACAGGACCTATGTTTTATCTTCCTTCTCCGAAATGACTAGGATCACTGGAAAAATATTCTGATCGTTTAACACGGTAATCTACCAAGTACTTTTAGAGTGAAATGCAAGCACCATATGTGAACGCAACAAACACCCGATTTCTAATTTCCTAACCTCTTTGTTGAAAATTATTCGTAATCTATAAATAAGTGAATTACGTAAGAATGTTATGTTATTCGAATGGAACGTCGATGGACGTACATAGGACATTCCCATACGTGTTTCGTTCTCCCTGCATCAGACATCCCAAAGCCCACTTGCTCATCGTATCAATGAGAAGTTGATTAGTATATCTTCTCTCTCTACCACGAGGACGACACTGTCTGGCATGTCCAAACTTAACTCCTAATTATCGCAATCAGTCCAGTGTCTGAGATTCAGCCATATCCCATAAATGAGTGTGTACCGCAGTGATGACATCGGCTCTGTTCGTACCTATGCCAGCTTGAGGTGGGACCTTGTTTGCAAGAAAGTCAGAATTTCGTAAGAATATGCGCTCAGTCTTATTTTATGAATCAGAGCCATCGCATCCATCCATGCTCCACAGTCATCCGATCATGTTCCTCTGATGATCAAAGTCGATTTGCACTAGAGAATCGTTTTATATCTTTATATGGTACCTTGCGACCTCATGGACTCAACACACTACATTCCTATGCTTCTTAGTACGTTCTCTTCTCTTGCTCCATATTCTATAGCGTGATATGTTAAAGAAAGTTAATTTTATATGGTACATTTTATGAATCAGGACTCAACACACACATTTCCATGCTCCAGTATCGATCATGTTCCTCTGATATCAAAGTGATTGATTAAAGTAATCTATTTATATCTTTATATGGTACCTTGCGACCTCATGGACTCAACACACTACATTCCTATGCTTCTTAGTACTTTCTCTTCTCTTGCTCCATATTCTATACGTGTATATGTTAAATGTATATATATGTTATATCTTTATATGGTACCTTGCGACCTCATGGACTCAACACACTACATTCCTATGCTTCTTAGTACTTTCTCTTCTCTTGCTCCATATTCTATATATGTATATATGTTAAATGTATATATATGTTATATATTTATTTGATTGTTATTGTTTATCTTCTTTTTTCCACTTCTACTTTTGTTTGCATTTATTTCGTTATTCGATTTTAGTTACAGATTTTCATTTTAGAGCCGTCTAGAATGTATTATCTGATTCTATATGTTCTATGCCATGTAAGAAGTGAAGAAATTCACTTCTGATGTATCTTTGCTTGATAAAGCTTTGGTTGAAACGTTGCTGTAAATTGGTATTGTTTTTGTATTTTGTAAAACTACAGTACTTTGTTTTACATGTTTCGTCTTTACTTACTGTGACCGTTTCAGCATGATATGTATTTGTGAATATTTTAATTTAGTTACTGTTTCTACCAGACTTATCTCACGAAACATTTATCATCCAACTTTAAAATGTTCACACGATTTCCAGTGTACAACTTTATTGGGATCCAGTTACAACTTTTATTTTGGGATCCAGTGTACAACTTTTTATTTTGGGATCCAGTGTACAACTTTTTATTTTGGGATCCAGTGTACAACTTTTTATTTTGGAATCCAGTGTACAATCTTTTATTTTGGGATCCAGTGTACAACTTTTTATTTTGGGATCCAGTGTACAATATTAATTACAGACTTAATAATTAACTATTAATTTGAAGGCTACTTAGCGGGTATAATTTTACTGGTAAACAATTACGCCATAATGCCGAATGGTTATTCCGAAATGGTGTATTGTATTCGGATTGACACTGATTATATAAACGGTTCAAATATTCCCATTTCGAGTGATTTACGAATTAATAACTGCTGATGTTTATGAAATAATTTATGGTTCCAGCCAGACTTGAGTGGAGATGGTTATTGGATGTTACCAAGTACAATGTCCAGACTGAACGTAGATATCGTTTACAGGGTCAACTTAGTTCAGAGGAATTTATATTACTAATAAATGTGGTCATTAATGAGTTGATGTACGCAAAGTGCGTGGTTACATAGGTACAAAGTACACTAAAGCGATGTTTCAATCGCAACGATATACGAGGGAGAGAGAGAGAGAAAGAGAGAGAGAAAGAGAGAGAGAAAGAGAGAGAGAGTGAGAGAAAGAAACAAGTGATACATTTAGTATGACAAATAACATGACAATGGAAGTGCTGACAGTGACTAAGTCACTAATCTGGCTACTCACAAAACTACAATCATGCGTGCATTCTGAGTGATTCATTGAGTATGACCCGAAAGGTGGAGGCTGGTTCGGTAGCACAGGTATGAACTAAATCACTACAAGTGCCCGCCTGCCCAGCGTGTTCGTAGCGCGTTGGACGACGGGGGACAACCCCTATGTGAGTGCGGCTCAATTCCACCGGCCTACAGAAAAGACACAGGTTCTCCAGATTTACGGTGTTCGTGGTAACGAACCGAAGGGTTACGATGTCTATGGCACCGAGCCGAATAGCTGAAAAGTTCAAGTGCTTCTGGATCGAAAAAACATATATAACAAACATCATTATCTCAACTGCAAGTTATATAGTATTAAACTGAATTACGAATTTTCAATTCAAATGTTATATCAATCCTAACATATGCCAGCGAGAGTTGGAAAATGACTAAAGATATAGAAAGCAAGTTGAATACATTTGAAAATAGATGTCTGCGAAAAATAATAAATATAAAATGGAACGAATTCAGGAGAAGTGGTGAAATCAGAGAATATCTGGTCAACCACTAGTGACAACTGTTATAAGAAAGAGAAGATAGAGATATGTTGGACACACCTTGAGGAGAAATGATCAACGAATATCAAATAAGGTATTGAAGTGGGATGCAGAGGGTTCAAGAAAGAGAGGACAACCTAAGGACACCCTGAAACGAACTTTGCTGAGAGAGGCAAGAAATATCGGTCTCAGTTCCATGGATGAGATTGAACGAGTTGCCCAGGGTAGAGCGGTATGGAGAAATTACTTGCAGGCCCTATGTAACGTATAAAGGTAGGAGAGGAATTATTATTATTATTATTATCAGGGCGGCTCGTCATTATGGGCCAGATGGGCCGGGCCCTACCAAAAATAATGTGTAACGTGTATTTATTATTTAATAAAATAAATTGTACCCTAATTCAAAACCATGATTTTTCAGAAAATGTGTGTCTGGCCCCACTAACAAAAATGATCACGCGCCGCCACTGATTATTATTATTATTGTCGCAGCTTACCGTTATTTGTTATTGCTTACTAAATCGACGTCATTACACTCTAAGCAAAGATGCCCCTAGACCTGTATGTTTCATTCACACCTGGCACACGATGAGTCACGTGGTCAACATCACGCTGGCCACCTTTACTTATCACTGTTTTTCCTGGTACCAAATTGAGACTGGGTCGACCTAAAAGCCGTTATGGTCATAAAAATATTCTACGCCCACTGTGGAATTGAAACAGTACCACGCTCCTAAAAGCGTGTTCCTAACAACTACGCTACTGCGTTTTTCTACGCTACCACGACATGGTAGTGTATTCTTTAAAACTGAACATTGTACGTCTCGTAACACTTAGTATCAATCAACCAAGTGCCATGCCTGCCGACGTAGGCGATCATGTCTCTCCACAACTCTCTCTGCTTGGTGCATTTAATCAGTTCTGAAGTCGATCTTGTGTCGAACCATGATATCGTGCATATAGTATTTTTTTAAAAGCACGTTTTAGGGGCAGTATGTTTTGGAATAAAACTTTTAATGGCTGGTGTCTTAACAAAAGCTATTGAATCTTATGTCAAATATATGAGTCCAGACGTAAATAAAATTACAGATTGAAAGAGTTTAGCATTACTGACCTTGTAACATTGAATGACCTTGTAACATTGAATAACCTTGTAACATTGAATAACCTTGTAACATTAATAACCTTGTAAGTTGAATACCTTTAACATTTAATGACCTTGTAACATTGAATGACCTTGTAACATTAAGTGACCTTGTAGAATTGAATGACCTTGTAACATTGAATGATCCTTTGTAATAATTGATGACCTTGTAACATTGAGTAACATTAGGACACTGAATGACACTTAAACATTAAATTCACCTGCGACATTGAATGACCTTGTATAATTGAATGACTTTGAAAATTTGAATGACTTTGAAACAATAAGTGACCTATTATTCAATGATCTTGCCTGAAAATTGACTGATTTTTGCGATATTGACTGCTCTTGTGACATTGACTAATCTTGCAGCATTTACTTATTTTGCGACATTGACTGTTTTTGCAGCGTTAAATGATCCAGCAGTATCGAATAAATGTGTTTAACATCGAATGACATAACACTATTGAACCGTTCTGTAACATTGACCGTCCTTATCGTTCCCACAGAAACTTACACCTGCCCACCTACCACCCACATTAAGTGCAATAACCACTTCTGTGTGTCACGTGATGTCCAGTGCGATTTCAAGGACGACTGCGGAGATAACTCTGATGAGAAGACTTGCAGTAAGTTAGACTTGTTAATGTTAACATATGTTGTTGTTGTTATTGTTGTTAACATCTACTGCTGTTTGTATCGGTAGCAGCAATTGTTGCTGTTTTTAGTGTTAACATTTGTTTATGCACAGCCAACTCTAGATAAGTTTATAGTTGGCTCTGTATTATGTCATTATAGTTGGTAGGACCACAGGCAACTCTAGATAAGATTATAGTTGGCTCTGTCTTATATCATTATAGTTGGTAGGACCACAGGCAACTCTAGATAAGTTTATAGTTGGCTCTGGGTTTTTGTCATTATAGTTGGTAGGACCACAGCCAACTCTAGATAAGATTATAGTTGGCTCTGTATTATGTCATTATAGTTGGTAGGACCACAGCCAACTCTAGATAAGTTTATAGTTGGCTCTGGTTTATGTCATTATTGTTGGTAGGACCACAGCCAACTCTAGATAAGTTTATAGTTGGCTCTGTATTATGTCATTATTGTTGGTAGGACCACAGCAACTCTAGATAAGTTTATAGTTGGCTCTGGGTTTTTGTCATTATAGTTGGTAGGACCACAGCCAACTGTAGATAAGTTTATAGTTGGCTCTGTATTATGTCATTATAGTTGGTAGGACCACAAAGCAACTCTAGATAAGTTTATAGTTGGCTCTGTATTATGTCATTATAGTTGGTAGGACCACAGCCAACTCTAGATAAGTTTATAGTTGGCTCTGTATTATGTCATTATAGTTGGTAGGACCACAGGCAACTCTAGATAAGTTTATAGTTGGCTCTGTATTATGTCATTATTGTTGGTAGGACCACAGCCAACTCTAGATAAGGTTATAGTTGGCTCTGTCTTATGTCATTATTGTTGGTAGGACCACAGCCAACTCTAGATAAGTTTATAGTTGGCTCTGGTTTATGTCATTATAGTTGGTAGGACCACAGCCAACTGTAGATAAGTTTATAGTTGGCTCTGTCTTATGTCATTATAGTTGGTAGGACCACAGCCAACTCTAGATAAGTTTATAGTTGGCTCTGTATTATGTCATTATAGTTGGTAGGACCACAGCCAACTGTAGATAAGTTTATAGTTGGCTCTGTATTATGTCATTATAGTTGGTAGGACCACAGCCAACTCTAGATAAGTTTATAGTTGGCTCTGTATTATGTCATTATAGTTGTAGGACCACAGCCAAATTTAGATAATTACTGTTGGCTCTGTAATATGTCATTGAATGTATGGTGTGACCACAGGCAACTCTAGATAAGTTTACTAGTTGGCTGTGATTAGTTCATTATTGTTGTAGATCCATGCCAACCTAGATAAGTTTATTAGTTGCTCTGTATTAATATTAATTGTTTAGGACCAACTGAATCAGGTCTTATAGTTGGCTCTGTATTATGTCATATGTTGTAGGATCCAGCAGCCAACCTAGATGTTTATAGTTGGCTCTGTCATTATGTCATTATTGATGCAGACCACGCCAACTCCTAGATAAGTTATAGTGGCTCTGTATTATGTCATTATAGTTGGTAGGACCACAGCCAACTCTAGATAGTTTATATTGGCTCTGGTTTATGTCATTATAGTTGGTAGGACCACAGGCAACTCTAGATAAGTTTATAGTTGGCTCTGTATTATGTCATTATAGTTGGTAGGACCACAGGCAACTCTAGATAAGTTTATAGTTGGCTGTGTATTATGTCATTATTGTTGGTAGGACCACAGCCAACTCTAGATAAGTTTATAGTTGGCTCTGTATTATGTCATTATAGTTGGTAGGACCACAGCCAACTCTAGATAAGTTTATAGTTGGCTCTGTATTATGTCATTATAGTTGGTAGGACCACAGCCAACTCTAGATAAGTTTATAGTTGGCTCTGTGTTATGTCATTATAGTTGGTAGGACCACAACCAACTGTAGATAAGTTTATAGTTGGCTCTGGTTTATGTCACTATTGTTGATAGGACCACAGCCAAATTTAGATAAGTTTATAGTTGGCTCTGTATTATGTCATTATTGTTGGTAGGACCACAGCCAACTCTAGATAAGTTTATAGTTGGCTCTGGTTTATGTCATTATAGTTGGTAGGACCACAGGCAACTGTAGATAAGTTTATAGTTGGCTCTGTATTATGTCATTATTGTTGGTAGGACCACAGCCAACTCTAGATAAGTTTATAGTTGGCTCTGTATTATGTCATTATTGTTGGTAGAACCACAGCCAACTCTAGATAAGTTTATAGTTGGCTCTGTATTATGTCATTATTGTTGGTAGGACCACAGGCAACTCTAGATAAGTTTATAGTTGGCTCTGTATTATGTCATTATAGTTGGTAGGACCACAGCCAACTCTAGATAAGTTTATAGTTGGCTCTGTATTATGTCATTATTGTTGGTAGGACCACAGTCAACTCTAGATAAGTTTATAGTTGGCTCTGGTTTATGTCATTATAGTTGGTAGGACCACAGGCAACTCTAGATAAGATTATAGTTGGCTCTGGTTTATGTCATTATAGTTGGTAGGACCACAGCCAACTCTAGATAAGATTATAGTTGGCTCTGGTTTATGTCATTATTGTTGGTAGGACCACAGCCAACTCTAGATAAGTTTATAGTTGGCTCTGTATTATGTCATTATTGTTGGTAGGACCACAGCCAACTCTAGATAAGTTTATAGTTGGCTGTGTATTATGTCATTATAGTTGGTAGGACCACAGGCAACTCTAGATAAGTTTATAGTTGGCTCTGTATTATGTCATTATAGTTGGTAGGACCACAACCAACTCTAGATAAGTTTATAGTTGGCTGTGTATTATGTCATTATAGTTGGTAGGACCACAGGCAACTCTAGATAAGTTTATAGTTGGCTCTGTATTATGTCATTATAGTTGGTAGGACCACAGCCAACTCTAGATAAGTTTATAGTTGGCTCTGTATTATGTCATTATAGTTGGTAGGACCACAGCCAACTCTAGATAGGATTATAGTTGGCTCTGTATTATGTCATTATAGTTGGTAGGACCACAGCCAACTCTAGATAAGTTTATAGTTGGCTCTGTATTATGTCATTATAGTTGGTAGGACCACAGCCAACTCTAGATAGGATTATAGTTGGCTCTGTATTATGTCATTATTGTTGGTAGGACCACAGCCAACTCTAGATAAGTTTATAGTTGGCTGTGTATTATGTCATTATAGTTGGTAGGACCACAGCCAACTCTAGATAAGGTTATAGTTGGCTCTGTATTATGTCATTATAGTTGGTAGGACCACAGCCAACTCTAGATAAGTTTATAGTTGGCTCTGGTTTATGTCACTATTGTTGATAGGACCACAGCCAAATTTAGATAACTAGACCTGACAACTGACGGGGAGACTCCTAGACCTAGATCAGAGCGAGAAAGGGGGGCTGGAATTATATGTGTTTGATAGAACACTGCAAGCTCTTTTGCAATTGTACTGAATTCTGTGAGTCTACGGTTATTTATTGGTGAAAAATATTCATAATATTCCTTATTGTAACTGATAATGTAACTTTGATTTAGCATTTTCTGTTGATTTAAAAATGAATTCGTCTATATACACCAATACTGGAATGAGCGGTCACGTGGTGTAGTTGTGGTCTGATTTCCCATAATTGTTACTGAGTCCGCAGGCCCATAAGTTTATAGTTGGCTCTGATAGGACAAATAGCGCCGATTTTAAAATGCAAACATGCCACCCTGAACACAATTTTTCTCCCCACAATATTATGCTATCAGTGCCTAACCTGGACGCTGACATCAAATAATAGAAGAAAACTAGTCACGACAGAGATGAAGTATCTACACAGAATGCTGGGTGTAACAAGAAGAAACCGATTAAGAAATGAAGACATCAGGAAAAAAGTGGGTACAAAATGAGTACTGAACTTCATCAAGAAACAACAAATTAAATGGTTCGACTACATAAGCAGATTACCAATAGACAGTCAGATAGTGCTCCTCAAAGAGAAATATTACTCTGATACAATAGATACAAAGCAAAAGGCCAGCCATGCAAAAGATGGACTTCAGAGATAACAGAGGCAACAAAAGACACTATGAGGCGCACACACATGCTCGTTCTAGAAATCTCTTCTTATCCTGATCCTGAGAGACAAAACAGGATTGGAGAAAAGAAAGATTATTGCTGCTAAAATATTTTAAAACAGCTTCGCCGATAACAAAGTTTACAAAACGATGTGCTAGTGACAACGGGGCATGAAAATTCAGTGGATTGAATCCAACTTAGGCAAACATTTGTCGATTTGATGTGCACAAGGTTAGACTACAAGAAACCATAATTTTTCACTTGGAGATTTAAATTACAAGTACCTCTGAAGTCTGAGTAAGGTTTGTCTGAATGTAGTGGGGCACTAGTGATAAGGAGATAAAGCCTGCACTCAAAAATGAGCAAGATCCGTCATGACTACGCCTGAATTCACAACGACGTACACGCCGAGTGGTTACTGGGGCCCAAATTTGGGGTGTAAAGAATAGAACCACTGTTACCTGCCACGCATGTCATCAGAGGCCACTAAGGAGGTTTGGCTGAAATCGGATGCATGTGTCGTAAAGGTGTAGAAGTCTATGCGTTTAGGGGCCTACCAAACCAATGTACAACGTATACATGTTCTTGGCAAAGATCAAACATATTACAAAGAGTGATTAAAAGTGGTCATAAAGAACGAACGCAAGGAAGAAGAAGAAGACAGCGGCGAACGGAAAACAAATCAAATGCCAACACTCTTCTAACAAAATTCTTGCAACAATTTCCAGCATCTTCAAAATTAAGTTGAGACGTTCGCCGGGAGCGCTGTAGTGCCGCTGAGATCTTCCTGTTTCAGAAAGAGGTGTGGTACCGGGGCCTGCAAGGGAAGCAAAGAATAGTACCACTGAAACCTACGATGCATGTCGTAAGAGGCGACTGATGTAGGCACTAGGATGCTACCTTGTAAATAAAAGCAGCGCAGAAATCAGATGTTCTGACCTACTTGTAGGCGCATAACTGGCACAATGTACAATTGCTCTTAGACTCAGGTCACATACAAATCACACAGAGTGGTTGACAGGTGGTCAATATGGAGCGTTCGAAGAAGAAGAAAGAGATCGGAGCTCACATGGTTATTTACTGAAGTGCAATGATGATGGTTCTATCAATCAATCAATCAATCAATCAGCTGTAAGAGGAAGTGAATATATTATGCTGGATGCTCAGACAGTACTGTTACAGACAGACGACAAATCACGATCTAAATGACAAATCACAGATCAACGTCAATCAATCAACTAAAACTGACAAAAATCACAGATCAACGTCAACTTAAAACTGACAAAAATCGATCAGATCACACAGTCAACTCAAAACTGACAAAAATCACAGATCAACTCAACTTAAAAAAACTCCATGACAAAATCACAGATCAACGTAACTAAAACTGACAAATCAACACAGCAGATACTTGAAATAACCAAATGTTTATCAAATATTCTTTTGTTCTACCCGAGGATCTTTGTGGCTAAGTGGTTAAGCCCTTTGCCTTGTGAGTCTTCTTCTTCTTCTCTTTGCGTTCGTTCTTACGACCAACTTTAATCACTTTTGTGATATGTTTGGTCTTTGCCAAGAACGTGTATACGTTGCACATTGGTTTGGTAGGCCCATAAGCGCATAGACTTCTACACATTTAGGACATGTGCATCCGATTTCAGCCAAACCTTGTGAGTCGAAAGTCGTGGTTCGAATCCGACCGCACCGCTCTGTTCACAAGTGCAGTTTTTTCCTAGGATTGTTGCTGGAGCTATGGAGTTCATGCTTTATGTAATATTTTGGCAAGTGGTGTGCCATTTCTGGAGAGGACCAAGCCATATGGGGTAAAATCCGGTGCAATAAAGTCAATCCTTCGGCTTAAAAACCCTTTAAAACCCTTTGTTCTACAGGTAGAAGGGATTGCTACTCGACTGAATTTCAGTGTAACAATACTCAATGTGTTGATGCAGCATATCTTTGTGATGGAGTCCTTGATTGTACGGATAGTAGCGATGAGGATGAGAGTCAGTGCGGTAAGTACTTAGTCATGGTCTAACTCTTGTAACACAATCTTCATCATAATCATGAGAGGCAGTGCGGTAAGTACTTAGTCATGGTCTAACTCTTGTAACACAATCTTCATCTAATCATGAGAGGCAGTCGTAATAATAGTCATGGTCTAACTCTTGTAACACAAGCTTCATCATAATCATGAGAGGCAGTGCGGTAAGTACTTAGTCATGGTCTAACTCTTGTAACACAATCTTCATCATAATCATGAGAGGCAGTGCGGTAAGTACTTAGTCATGGTCTAACTCTTGTAACACAATCTTCATCATAATCATGAGAGGCAGTGTGGTAAGTACTTAGTCATGGTCTAACTCTTGTAACACAATCTTCATCATAATCATGAGAGGCAGTGTGGTAAGTACTTAGTCATGGTCTAACTCTTGTAACACAATCTTCATCATAATCATGAGAGGCAGTGTGGTAAGTACTTAGTCATGGTCTAACTCTTGTAACACAATCTTCATCATAATCATGATCTTTGACCTATATGAATTTTCGCCCACGTGTTACCAAGGCTTTAAAAGGGTAGCAACGAATAGTACCACTGTGACCTACAAGGCCCTTTTGTATGAGGTGACTGAGGTAGGGACTAGGAAGCTACCTTAGTAAATAAAAATCGCCGCAGAAATCAAATGTGCTGGTCTACTTGTAGACGCAAAACTAGCACAACATACAATCGCTCTTAGGCTCAGATCACATACAAATAAAAAAAGAGTGGTTTAACAAGCAGTTGATATGGAGTGTTTGAAAAAGAAGAAGAGGTTTATGATTGTGATCATCATTATCAACCTTGTGATCATCATTATCAACCTTGTGATCATCATTATCAACATTGTGTTCATCATTATCAACCTTGTGATCACCATTATCAACATTGTGATCATCATTATCAACCTTGTGATCATCATTATCAACATTGTGATCATAATTATCAACATTGTGATCATCATTATCAAAATTTGGATCATCATTATCAACCTTGTGATCATCATTATCAACCTTGTGATCATAATTATCAACATTGTGATCATCATTATCAACATTGTGATCATCATTATCAACATTGTGTTCATCATTATCAACCTTGTGATCATCATTATCAACATTGTGTTCATCATTATCAACATTGTGATCATAATTATCAACATTGTGATCATCATTATCAACATTGTGATCATCATTATCAACCTTGTGATCATCATTATCAACCTTGTGATCATAATTATCAACATTGTGATCATCATTATCAACATTGTGATCATCATTATCAACCTTGTGATCATCATTATCAACCTTGTGATCATCATTATCAACATTGTGTTCATCATTATCAACCTTGTGATCATCATTATCAACATTGTGATCATCATTATCAACCTTGTGATCATCATTATCAACCTTGTGATCATAATTATCAACATTGTGTTCATCATTATCAACCTTGTGATCATCATTATCAACCTTGTGATCATCATTATCAACCTTGTGTTCATCATTATCAACCTTGTGATCATCATTATCAACCTTGTGATCATCATTATCAACATTGTGTTCATCATTATCAACCTTGTGATCATCATTATCAACATTGTGATCATCATTATCAACCTTGTGTTCATCATTATCAACCTTGTGATCATCATTATCAACCTTGTGATCATCATTATCAACCTTGTGATCATCATTATCAACCTTGTGATCATCATTATCAACATTGTGTTCATCATTATCAACCTTTTGTTCATCATTATCAACATTGTGATCATCATTATCAACCTTGTGATCATCATTATCAACCTTGTGATCATAATTATCAACATTGTGTTCATCATTATCAACCTTGTGATCATCATTATCAACCTTGTGATCATCATTATCAACCTTGTGTTCATCATTATCAACCTTGTGATCATCATTATCAACATTGTGTTCATCATTATCAACCTTGTGATCATCATTATCAACATTGTGATCATCATTATCAACCTTGTGATCATCATTATCAACCTTGTGATCATCATTATCAACCTTGTGATCATAATTATCAACATTGTGATCATCATTATCAACATTGTGATCATCATTATCAACCTTGTGATCATCATTATCAACATTGTGATCATCATTATCAACATTGTGATCATCATTATCAACATTGTGATCATCATTATCAACATTGTGTTCATCATTATCAACATTGTGTTCATCATTATCAACATTGTGTTCATCATTATCAACCTTGTGTTCATCATTATCAACCTTGTGTTCATCATTATCAACCTTGTGATCATCATTATCAACCTTGTGATCATCATTATCAACATTGTGATCATCATTATCAACCTTGTGATCATAATTATCAACCTTGTGATCATAATTATCAACCTTGTGATCATAATCAGTGGTAACAACCATCACCATCATCAGTATCATGATAATCACTGCCTTTATCTTTAAGTCTATTATCATCTTCTGAATCTCCTCATATCAGCTTACTTGATCTTCTTCTTCACCTTTCAACTCCCAGCGGAGCACAGGACTTCAACAAACTTCTTCCAGCTCTTCCTCTCTCTTGCCATCCCTCCAACTCTTCTCATGTTTTACCTATCCTTTTAATATCAGCCTCCAGTTCCCCTCTCCAGGTCTGTCTAGGCCTTCCCTACTCCTCTTTCCTGCGAGTTCAAAAACAGTGCCTGTCTTGTAATGCTTCCAGTCGGTCTTCTCAATGTATGTCCTATCCATCGCAAGCGTCTCTTCCTGAGCTCTTTCTCCACTGTTATCTGCTTTGTTCTTTCTCTGAGTTCCGTGTTTGTAATCTTATCATACCATCTCAGTCCCTCTATTCTACGTAAACATCCATTTACAAAGGTCTACAGTTGTCTGATGATTTCCTTTGTTGTCTTCATGTTTCCGAGCCATAGAACATCACTGACTTCACATTTGATTGAAAGATTCTCAGTTTTGTGTTTGTTTTGATCTCCTTTGACCTCCCCACTTCTAATCTTTGGTTTAGAAATCTCCTCATATCATCTTACTTGATCTCCCCACTTCTAATCTTTGGTTTAGAAATCTCATGTTGACTTAATTGGTCTCCCACGTGGAAGTAAAGAATAGTACTACTGTGACCTACATGACATGTCGTAAAAGGCGACTAATGTAGGACCTAGGTAAGCTACCGTAGTAAATAAAAAGTGAAAATCGGTCTACTTGTAAACGCATAATTGGCACAATGTACAAACGCTCTTAGGCTAAGATCACATACAAATCATACAGAGTGGTTAACAAGTGGTCGTTGATATGGAACCTTCGAAGAAGAAGAAAAACTTACATATTAACACCAACAACAACATTTCTCAAATTTATGTTGAATTATTATTTATTTCTTCCAACAGAAAAATATTTCAAGTGCCCGCTTGGATCATATATCTCACATAAACACGTTTGTGATGGTTGGGATGACTGCCCGTTTGTTCAGTTTGATGAACTTAACTGTTAAGTATACATTTATCTTCTTTCCCATCATTTCCATTTTTTCTGGGACTACTCTTGATATCTTCTACTTCTTCTTCTACGAACGCTCCATATTGACTACCAGTTAACCACTCTTTGTGATTTGTATGTGATCTTAGCCTTAGAGCGATTGTCCATTGCAAAACTGTATTATGAAAACTAGACCATCTAAGTTTGGTTCCAGCATGCTTCTTCTTCTTTTGTCGTTACACTGCTACAGTGTTGTTGCCCAGTGTTGTTATTTTCTGTTTTTGTCTTGCATTGTTCTGGTGGCTTGAGCGATTGTTATTTTTGCTTTTGACAGGATTCTGCTATGCCATCTAACCATCTTTTTGTGGTCTGCCTCTGCCTTCTTTCCCGATGTTCTGTTGTAAAGACTGTATACTGTGGAGTTTGGATGCATTTTATTAAGTGGCCAAACCACTTCATTCTTTGTTTCTCAATGTAATTCAAGCAAGGTTCTGTGTCAACTTTCTTTCTTATGCTGATGTTGTTGACTGTCTTTTCTGGTGTTGTTGGTAACTTTTCGCAGGTAGTGCATTTCACATGTAGTTATTTTTTGTGACTGCACTTTGCTCATTGTCTATTTTTGACTCTGGTAACACAAAGTAGGTATGAAAATGCTGTTGATCATCTGTTGTTTAGCTGTCAGTGAGATTTGTGGGTGCCTTAACAATGGGGTTAGCTGGTATGTTACAGCATTTGTTTTTAGCTCTCTAGCTTCTGTCTCTTTATCTAGTCTTCCGTCTTCTGTGAATATGCTTCCTAAGTATTTGAATTCTTTCACTTGGTTTATTTTAGTACCATTGACATGGATGTCTAGTTTATTATGTTTTCTTCCCATATTCATTATTTCTGTTTTAGTGTTATTGATTTTCATGTCATGATTTATACAATTTTTGGTTTAGGCTGTCAATATGTGCATATACTAGGAGCAAACACGTCACCATGAACACAAAAAGAGCAATGTTCAACACAATCTTTCTCCCCACATTATGTTACCAGTGCCAAACCTGGACGCTGACAACAAACAATAGAAGAAAACTAGTCACAACAGAGATGAAGTGTCTACGCAGAATGCTGGGTGTAACAAGAAGAGACCGGTTGAGAAATGAAGACATCAGGAAAAAAGTGGGTACAACATCAGTACTAGACTTCATCAAGAAACAACAAATTAAATGGTTCGGTCACGTAAGCAGATTACCATCAGACAGTGCACCCCAAAGAGCAATGCTGCTCCGATACAATGGGTACAAAGCAAAAGGCCGAGCACGCAAAAGATGGACCTCAGAGATAACAGAGGCGACGAAAGAGACTATCTACGAAGCGCATACTAGGGCCCCTTTTAGAAATCTCTTCCTGACCTGACGCTGTGAGGCATACAGGATTCGAGAAAGAAAGAAAGAAACTAGGAGTTAAGAGGATAAGAGAAGCATCAGGTTGAACGGATTAGAGCCCAGCTCCCAATCGGGAAACCCGGGATCAATCCCCTGGTAAGGTCAAGGAGTATTTTTCTGTCTGGGACATAAAGAAAAATCCTAACCTGAACAGTATGCTGTGACTGCTCTGGCCATGTAGCCATTAAATTCCTCAGTCACATTTCCCTCCTGTCCTATACTGCCCTAAAAACGTTTTTCAGACAATAATGACATGTTTTTAAAAAATAAAGCATTACTCTTATCTTTTCTTCTCAGGTTCAACAGAACTGCGGCTTGAATACATTTCGCTGTCCAAACAGTCAGTGTATCAACATTAGTAACGTCTGTGATGGAGCTTGTGATTGTCTGTCTTGTGCTGATGAAGATAATTGTGGTAGGTGCTACATTCATTTGGTATCTGTTATAAAATTATTATTGTTATAGATTTAGGTTGTTATCTGTAACCAAATCTCTGATAACCCTCGCGGAATAGTGTCCAATATAACAACATTTGTAGAGATTAGTTAACAATAAGTTTTAACAAACAAAAAACCCGACTTGATCGTACCACATCTACTTAGTTATAGTATAGAATTGTGTCAGACCCAGTAATAGATGAAGCCATCAGAACTGAGTCAAACACAGTGGTAGCATCTCTATCACTGATTAAAAATGAAAATCATGACATATCCTTTACAGGACATAGCCATCAACCACAGTAAACGAATCGTTGATTTTCTAGGCACCACTTATGCGTTCAGTAGTTTGCCATTGCTTTCTGAACGGTGAGGTCTATTTTTACCTTTTAGTAAAAATCCCGGGTTGTGATTGAGTTCACTACCGCTAAACTACAAACGCTCACACTAATTACTGCTAATTATTGCATATTATTGTACCCCAATGAAGACTGTCTGCCAGCCTGTCTAACTATATCCTTTTGTCTCAGATGGGGGCTCTGTGGCTAGGTTAGGTGCTCGCCCGTGTTACAAAGGTACTCGGTTAACTCCTTGTGGAGCCATCGAGATATTTTTCCAGAGATCCCTGACCTTAGTGTAGGTGAGATCGAGTTCCTAGTCCTACGGAGACGGGCGATATAACGTATATTCTGTGCTCAAGCTGAGCCTGTAAAAGACCCATTGGCAGTTTAAAATCAAGAAGAGCAGGCTGGAAAGATGCTGCCCAGGCAAAATTCATTAGAAAGATTAAAAATAAAAAACCTACAAAATATTTTCACCATCTTCTAAATTACATTGAGGGCCCTGACCGGTGCTACTGAGTTTGTGCACTTCCGCGGAGATCTTCCTGTGTAAGAAAGAGATCAGAGCACACATGGTTATTTGCTAAAGTGCAATGATGATGGTTCTATCAATCAATCAATCAATCCTTTTTTGTACCTCATTTGACACATCAGGTGTCCATAAGAAATTTCTATTGTTGTCGTTCAGCTGCCTTAATATTAATTATTGCCCTCATCAGGTCACATATCTTGGTAGCAACATAAACACAGAAGGAGGAACAAACAAAGTGTCAAGATAAGAACAAAAAAGCAGAGGGCAACTTTATTGGATTGAGTAAAATATGGAAGTCAAAGAGATCAAAACAAACACAAGCTGAGAATCTTCTAATCAAATGTGAAGTCAGTGCTGTTCTATGGCTCAGAACTGGAAGACAACAAAAGAAACCATCAGAAAACTGCAGACCTTTGTAAATGGATGTTTACGTAGAATAGAGGGACTGAGATGGTATGATAAGATTACAAACGAGGAACTCAGAGAAAGAACAAAGCAGATACCAGTGGAGAAAGAGCTCAGGAAGGCACGCTGGCGATGGATAGGACATACAATGAGAAAACTGACCGGAAGCATTACAAGACAGGCACTGTTTTGGAATCCACAGGAAAGAGGAGTAGGGATGGCCTAAACAGACCTAGAGAAGAAAGCTGGAGGTTGATATTAAAAGGATAGGTAAAACATGGAAAGAGTTGGAAGGGATGGCAAGAGAGAGGAAGAGCTGGAAGAAGTTTGTTGTAGGCCTGTGCTACGCTGAGAGTTGAAATGTGAAGAATGAAGACATCAGGTCACAATTGTTCAACTCTTTCCACATTTCTTCTTCCCAAAAAAGAAGAGTCAGTAACCATATGTTATGCTAATTCCATGGCTTGAGGCAAACTTAGACTAAATAATGTGTTGGTGTGCACATGACTTCTGGACTAACTACAGGTTTCCTGATTCTTTACTTGAAAATCTAAATTACAAGTACCTCAGTAGTCAGACCATTGCTCACCTGAATGTCTAGAGGAGGACACTGATGATAGACAAGGCAAGCCTTCATGCAAAAAATCAGTCATAGATGCCATATTAACCATCCTAACTACACTTGAATTCATAGTGGGCGAATGTTTAAGACAGATATATGTTCCTCACACATACAAACAATATATATATATACATTGACTTATTTCTCAACCATACAAATATATTTCAGCAACACAAAGCTGTGAAGCAACAGAAAAGTTTCTGTGTCATCCGTTGTCTCATCCATCCCGATGTATAGAGAAGAAGTGGGTCTGTAACAACGAAAATGACTGCAGAGATGCCTTGACAAGTCTGGATGAATTTTCTTGTAGTGAGTTTCACTGTCTTCTTCTTGTCTCTAACCTTGTTTTGCCTCACAGAATTAGGATTAGAGGAACTTTCTAGAACATGTTTCGCCTGTGTTCTGCCGCGGTCCATTACGGAAACAAAGAATAGTACCACTGCGACCTACAAAGCATGTCGTTAGAGGTGACTGATGTAGGACCTAGGGAAGCTACCCTAGTAAAAAAAAAAGCATCACAGAAATCAGATGTGCTTGCCTACTTTTAGGTACATAACTGGCACAACGTACAACTGCTCTTAGGCTCAGATTATATACAAATTGCACAGAGTGGTTAACAAGTGGTCGAGATGGAGTATTCAAAGAAAAAGAACAGGTATTTTTATGCGCTTCATAAATAGTGTTTTTCATCACCTCTCTTATTTCTTAGGTCCACCTTTTGCATGGACAGCCTTTTGCTTTATATCATCTGTATCATAGTAGCATTTCTCTTTGAGACACATTGTCTGTTGTAATCTGCTTATGTGGCCAAACCATTTAATGTGTTTTTGCTTGGTGAAGTTCAGTACGGATGTTGTACCCACCTTTTTTCCTGATGTCTTCATTTCTAAACCAGTCTCTTCTTGATACTCCCAGTATTCTGTGTAGACACTTCATCACTGTTATGACTAGTTTTCTTTATCGTTTCATGCCAGCGTCTAGGTTAGGCACTAATACCATAACGTTGGGAGAAAGATTATGCGGACTGCATTTATGCTCCTATCTTCCTATATGCATTGAGGTCATAAATCAACTCTGTTGTATATTTTCGTTAATTTCAAAACTGTATTTGAAACCTTTTTTTCATGTTTAATTGCTATCAGGATTTCATCTCCTTTTGGCATTGCGGGCAACAAGAGTGCTGATGTCTTGGCTAAGGAAGGCAGTGCCAAAGGGCAAATTTATCAACCAATGTCTTTTCAAGCGGTCAAAACGCTCATACTGAAAAAATCTGCAGGAGACTGCAAGACAAACACTGGATATGATTATGGAAAAGACTTCCTCAAAGATCTAAGCAGAACAGACAAGGTCATTATATTTTGTTTATGTGCTAACACTGCAGACACTAACATCGATTATGAATAAGTCAAACTGCTCTCTGCTAGTGTCAGCAGGCGGAACAGACACTGGAGCATGTTTGGCAAGACTGTCCTTTCCTGGGTGAACTGAGAAGCAACATGTGTCCATACCTAGCTGACCTAAAAACTAAGCTTGGGATAACTTGGCAGACCTGAAGCTGACTGCCTAGTTTGTGGTTCACAGTAAACTAAGCACATGACCAGAGATAGCTGAAGAAGAGGGATTACTCCATTCTTTAGTGTTACATACGCTGAGATGTAGGTGACAAAAATTAGTTTTATTTTTGTGCCAGGGCATGCAGGTGTAAGGGAAAAGCAATAGGCTTGCAGATATGACTAAAGAAAGGGAGCAGTGGACCAGACCAAGCTGATATTCTAATTTCCCTAAGGAAGAGAGGGTGTGCAAATGATTCTAGTAATAGTGGTGAATCTACAACCCTAGTCAGACTTCAAGAATTCCAAGTCAAATGTGATGTAGCTAGACAAGAGCACTATACTGGTAGCCAAAGAGGAATAGTAAACCTACAATGGTTTCGTTAGTCGCCACACACTGAGAGACATACTATGAAGTAAATCCGAACACTTCTGGACTAATTGGTTTGATGTGCAATCATGATGATCCCACGACTAAACTAAGCTGAGAGACATACTGAGGAGTAGATCCGAACACTTCTGGACTAATTAGTTTGATGTGCAATCATATGATCCACGACTAGACTAAAGAAGGAATGAGTGAAAATTCTTTGTTTATTCAAATCCTGAACCCATTCCAATTTCTACAGCTAAACATAAAACTGTAGCTATTTGGATCGAACATTTGGCAATTGTTCTACTGTCCTGAGGGGCGGTGTATACCACGACGACTACTTTGTGACTATTACGCTGACTGCTTGCATGGGGAGGATGAGTTAAATTGTGGTAGGTGTTTGTTGTTGTGTTTCATAAGGTTATGAGCTCAATCTCATCCCATGGGGTATATCAGGGACTGGGGTCTCTGTGGCTAAGTGGTTACTGTTGTATTTCATAAGGTTATGAGCTCAAACTCATCCCATGGGGTATATCAGGGGACTGGGGGTCTCTGTGACTAAGTGGTTGTTGTTTGTGTTCGTTCTTTACAACCGATTTGATCATTATTATTGTGATTTATAATTGATCTTTGTCAAGAAGGAATATAATGTTACCCCTCCGTTAGGCCCCTGCTAGTGTAGGACAAGAAGGAATATAATGTTACCCCTCCGTTAGGCCCCTGCTAGTGTAGGACAAGAAGGAATATAATGTTACCCCTCCGTTAGGCCCCTACTAGTGTAGGACAAGCCATCAAATGTTTTTCAGCCTTTGTCTTGTGTTCATTATTATTGTGATTTATAATTGATCTTTATCAAGAAGGAATATAATGTTACCCCTCCGTTAGGCCCCTGCTAGTGTAGGACAAGCCATCTAAAATGTTTTTCAGCCTTTGTCTTGTGTTCATTATTATTGTGATTTATAATTGATCTTTGTCAAGAAGGAATATAATGTTACCCTCCGTTAGGCCCCTACTAGTGTAGGACAAGCCATCTAAAATGTTTTTCAGCCTTTGTCTTGTGTTCATTATTATTGTGATTTATAATTGATCTTTGTCAAGAAGGAATATAATGTTACCCCTCCGTTAGGCCCCTGCTAGTGTAGGACAAGAAGGAATATAATGTTACCTCTGTTAGGCCCCTGCTAGTGTAGGACAAGAAGGAATATAATGTTACCCTCCGTTAGGCCCTGCTAGTGTAGGACAAGAAGGAATATAATGTTACCCTCCGTTAGGCCCCTGCTAGTGTAGGACAGAAGGAATATAATGTTACCCTCCGTTAGGCCCTGCTGTGAGGACAAGAAGGAATTAATGTTATCCTAGTTAGAGCCCCTCAGTGAGTGACAGAGAAGTGTATAATGTTACTCGTTAGCCCTTGCAAGTGTAGGACAAGAAGGATATAATGTTACCCTCCGTTAGGCCCCTGCTAGTGTAGGACAAGAAGAAGTATCAATGTTACTCCGTTAGGCCCTGCTAGTGTAGGACAAGAAGGAATATAATGCTACCCTCGTTAGGCCCCTGCTAATGTAGGACAAGAGGAATATAATGTTACCTCCGTAGGCTCCTGCTAGTGTAGGACAAGCCATCTAAAAAGTGGTTAAGCCTTTGTCTTGTGTTCTGAAGGTCTGGGTTGAATTAAACCACGCTGTTCTGTTAACAAATGTATTTTTCCAGAGGTTCCTATGACTTTTGTTAGTGCTACAGAGTTTGTGCTTTATGCAATACTCTCGGCAGGTAGTGT
Organism: Arion vulgaris; assembly: GCA_020796225.1. NCBI lineage: Eukaryota > Metazoa > Mollusca > Gastropoda > Stylommatophora > Arionidae > Arion > Arion vulgaris. Next base: position 70,427,939 of record CM036755.1, on the reverse strand, counting down.
GTCACTTCTGTGGAGAGGGTTCGAACCATAGGAGGTAAAACCTGGAGCAATGAAGTCAATCCTTTGACTTTAGACCCTTTATATTAACTCTTTCCACGCTTTAAGCAGCACACTGCGCCATGGAGTTGCTTTCTCATAAGAAGTCTTTCTAGTTTTACTTCTACTGTTTTACTTATACTACTATTTAACCTTGTTATTCTATTAGGTTGTCCAGTTTTATTCAATTTAGTATATTATAATATATATATGTTTATTTATTGACGAGTAATTGGGATTGGTTTTTTTTTGTGGATTGGGAGGGGTTTACCTCCCTTGAATTAATCTTATAAATTGAGAAAATAACTCAACGTGGAAAGAGTTAAGGAACTACAGTGTTAGGTCTGTATTTGTCTGTGACCAACTGCATATAGTGGGTGCTAATGTCAGCATCATAGTGATTTTATTTCTTTTCAAGCATCTCTCATGTCATTCAGGGTTGTTCTTCAGCCTCTTGTTGACGACCTACTGTTAGATGAGGAAACTAATAATGATTTTGAATGAATCCAGCGATTTAATTAATTTGATAGTACATGTTGTACAAGTAGAGCTGGATGCTTGAGATGGGGGCAGAGAGAGGAGTGTGTTTAACTAGTGAGTTGCAGGAACCATCAGTATGCGTACCCTTCAACATCTGTTGTGGGAGACTGAACCCCTATCGGTTTGCCCGGAATGGTGTGATTTCAGTTCACTAACCAATAAGCAATAACCAATGTCTTATGTATATAGTATTAAAATTAAATTACGAATTTTCGATTCAAATGTTGTATCAATCCTAACATATGCCAGCGAGAGTTGGAAAATGACTAAAGATATAGAAAGCAAGTTGAATGCATTTGAAAATAGATGTCTGTGAAAAATAATGAATATAAAATGGAACGAATTCAGGAGAAGTGATGAAATCAGAGATATGTCTGGTCAACCACTAGTGACAACTGTTATAAGAAAGAGAAGATGGAGATATGTTGACACACCTTGAGGAGAAATGATCAACGAATATCAAAGCAGGCATTGAAGTGGGATGCAAAGGGTTCAAGAAAGAGAGGACGACCTAAAGAGACCCTGAAACGAACTTTGCTGAGAGAGGCAGGAAATATCGGTCTCAGTTCATGGAGGAGATTGAGCGAGTTGCCCAGGATAGAGCGTTATGGAGAAATTACTTTCAGGCCCTATGTAACATATAACGGTACGAGAGGAATTATTATTATTAATGTCTTATGTCCCTAATTGTAACTAGTTGACCTGAGAGTGATTTTTGATGAAAATAAATGTCACTTTAACTGGAAAACTTAGTCATGGGAGCATCTGGCCGAACGGCTTAGAGAGGGGCTCCCATTTGGGAGACCCGGTTAAATCCCCAGTATGAACAAGGAGTTTTTCTCGGGGGCGTGAGGAAATATCCTAACCTGGAGAAGGATGACCCTATCATCAGTAATGACAAGATGTTTTGTAAAATCATTCTTAATAGAATCAAAGAAACAGTGGATACAATCCTGAGAGAAGAACAAGCTGGTTTTAGACCTGAAGAAGCTGCTTAGACCAAATAAGTACACTAAGATGGAAGAACATATCGAGAAGCAATAACCACTTATCTTAAATTTGATTGATTTTGAAAAAAAGGCTTTTGACAGCCTACATAGAATCTCCCAGTGGAATATGTTAAATTATTATCAATGTTAAAGTCGTTAAAAGTTATCTTATAATATATTCCTTAGTGTCTGATGTGTGTCCCCCTATACACAGCTTCAGTTTACATCCAATATTCACCATTTTTTCTGCAAAATTTTATTATCAAAAGTTTAGATCAGTAAAAGAAACAGTTTCAAAATCGGATCAATATTAGCTTTAAAATTAAATTAATTAAAGTAGTATGAAATTGAATTCTTGATGTCCTATCCAACAATTAAGTCCGCCATCTTGGTTTTAAAAAAAACATGCGGCTAAGAAAGCTTACAGTCAAAGGGATATAATCCAAAAATTGCCAGATGACCTCTGCAACATAGGCATGGATTACGTCCCTTAACGTACTATTAATTTCGTTGTGTTTTTATGTCATTACAGCTTCACTTTTCTGTTTCAAACTACACTATAGAAATTTTAAAATAATTAAGAAGAATGTGAAGACGCTACTTTGATTAGACGTGAATCATTACAAGAACCACTCAAACTGTTAAAATCGTTTAACGACAACATACCCGATTCAAACCACTTCTTAAAAATATCAGAAAATACAATTCATGCTATTAAATGACATCTTTGGAAAGGCTTACCCAATTCCTCATCAAGGATTAATAACAACTTTCACCCATGTAGAGCCAGGTTAATTAGCAAGTTTTAGGTAAAATGTTAAATTAACCAAAAAGTATTTCAAGAGTTCAAAGGATGCATTAGTCAAAATGTTAAAAATGAAGATGGAGATGGATTAAACATGTATGTTGTATTCCAGTGAAGGGATTTTTTATTACAGCTCTCAGATGGACAGAGAAGGCCTGGACATCCAATGGAAACATGGAGAAGAACTGTGGAGAGAGACTTGAAGGAGCGGGCTCTGACGTGAGAGAGGTTGGTAGAAAGAAAAGCTGAACAGCAACATTGGAAGTCTTTTGTGGAAGCCTTATGTGTCAATCGGGACAAGAAGATGATATATAAATGTTTTTAAAAATTTTAATGAGAGTTGGAAAGTAATATCTGTTTTGTATCACTTATTCCTCCAGGGTTTGAGAGCTGCTCTTCCGAGGAGTTTACATGCAACAATCATCAGTGTGTGCCCCAGTCCGCACGATGTGATATTAAGCGTGACTGCTTTGATTGGTCAGATGAGAGGGACTGTGGTATGTATTAATTTAAACACATTGGCAGTCATATCTTTAGTCATCTCTATATTTTTTTGTTCAGTTTCTGTATATGTTTCTTTGTAACCATGAAACGTTATCAATCAGTTATATGAGGACTATCATCATAGCACTCCGGACATGTCCATAGATGTTCCAATCACCGCCTCAGCAAATCCAGCAGCATTCAGCAGCCCAACACACCAAGTCGTTGTTGGTTAATTGTGTTTGCGATGGTGATTAAATGAAACGTTATATCTCATGACAATTGCATGTTGTATAGTTAATCTTGGTACTTCTCTGAGTTTTTGCCGCCATTGACGTAGCAGGTTTAACTGATGATCGGTTTTCGAGATAATGCACGCTCGGTCGCTTGATATGCTGTGGTATAGTGGAGTTTTAAGGTGTTTGTAACTCAAAACAACCCATCTTTTTCTTGGTCTGCCCCTTCCTCTTGATGATTCCACTTTCAGGTTTTACGCTCTTGCAACTGGTGTATTCGGTTCATTCTCACCATGTGGCCAAACCATTTGAGTATTTGTTTTTCAATAAATCTAATAGCAGGTGTTGTTCCGACTGTTCTTCTAATTTTTCTCCTGCATTATATGATCTCTTCTTGTTCTATTTACTGGTTTCCTCAAACATCTCATTTCACAGGTGGTAATTTTCCTTTCTTGTTCTTTTGTCAGTGCCCATGTTTGGAACTGGTAGCACAGTGTTGGTATGAAGATTGCATTTATAATCTGTCTTTTAATTTCTACTGGAATTGCTGGGTGTTTCAAGATTGGGGTACATACTGCCTTAATATCCATCATAATAATAGTTTCTCTAAATAAAAATATCTCATTTGTTATGGTTTATCTAAGTTCTTTTTTAACAGGCCCTACCTGGAAGTGCTGCAATGGGTGGACCCAGTTACGATTGAACGTGTAAAAGAATTTCAGAGCATCATCATTTTTTCGAATTTTAGCTGCTTGGAATTTGTTTAAATGTATTTAGTTGCATATTGGCTCTTTGACAGCTCCCACAATTTGACTGTGATTAAGTGGGCACTACACTTTCATCTTAGCCAAAACACTGGGAAGTTCTCTGTAATGGATATTTCTCTTCTTGGTGGTAGTCTACCTATGTGATGTTCTTTCTCAATGATGATCTTTCTCCTGGTGATGATCTCTCAAAGTGATTACCTCTCCTGATGATGTTCTCTCAAAGTGATTACCACTCTTGGTGATGATCTCTCAGTGATTACCTCTCCTGATGATGTTCTCTCAAAGTGATTACCTCTCTTGGTGATGATCTCTCAAAGTGATTACCACTCTATGTTATGTTATGCGATTGACGACATGGCACATTGGAAATTCCCATTCGTGCTCTGTCCTCCGCTGAGAAGCCATCCCAAATTCCATTTGCTCACCGTACGCATGAGAAGTTGATTACTATATCTTCTCTCTCTACCGCGAAGACGACATTGTCTGACATGTCCAAACTTAACTTCTAATTCTCAAACTCATTCTATTGTCTGAGACTTGCCCATGTCACATAACTGAGAGTGTACCGCATTGATATCAGCTCTGTCCATACTTCTGCCCGCTTGAATCGGGGCATTGCTTGTAAGAAGTTCAGCACGCTCGTTACCCAGCACTCCAACACCTCCAGGTGTGTACAGCCAAGTCATTTTCTTGAGATGTGATCTCCGAATGATGTCCACCCATTCCACATGCAGACTTCCAGATTTATTCCTTTGAAGCATATTCATCGAGTCTGATTAATAATCGTATTGGTTACCTGTTGCTCAGCCACTCATGACAGAGCCCTGGAGGCAGCAGTGATCCCCATAGTCATCCTCGATGTTGTCTCGAAAGTGCTGCAGCCCTCAATAAGTGTGCTACCGTTTCATTGTGCTGAATAAGCCCACGATGATCTGGTTCTGTGTCTGACAGAGCCAACGGTGTTGATAATGATATTACCTTTCTTGGTGATGAACTCTTGTTAATGATGTCTCTAAGTGTGTGTGTGTCTCTAGATGCCTGAAGTAGTAGTCCTGGTTGCAGACAATAAAGACAAACATGTAGATGAAAAGAAAACAGTGTATAGATCATACAACAATTCCAACTGAAAATAAACATTAAAACACACTTTTCTCAAAGATGAACACACTTCCCAGTGCTCTTCATTGCAAAATGAAAAGATAAAAATTGATTATAGAAAAGGAGATTTGATAAAAAGTTTATTTACAGCACCATTTGAAAAGGATGACAAACATATATACATATTCTTCTTGTACGTTATACGTACATAGGGCCTGCAAGTAATTCCTCCATATCGCTCTGTCCTGGATAACTTGCTCAATTTCTTCCATGTCCAATATTTCTTGCCTCAATGATGACAAACATGCTAACTCAAATATAATATACCAGATTTCTTTGCATTTATATGCCTAATTTATTATAATGATACATTCAATGACAGAACACTGCTTTATCTTTCCAACAGAAATATTTGAATGCCCAGCTGAAACAAGAAATGCAATCAGGCCAATGTGTAAATGCAGAGTTTTGGTGTGACTTTACACGGGATTGCGCTGACGGTAGTGATGAACGCTCTTGTGGTAAGTTATTTTGTAATTTCTTTTTGTTTTAAATGAAATATTTATTCGTTCTGATATCGCCAACTTCTTCATCGTCATTTAGGTTGAAATTACTCTTCTAAAATCATATAAGTACATTTATAAATATCACTGTTATCCCGACAGCAAAGTCTATCATTATTATTGTCCCCATTATTTAATTATCTTTATTAAATCCATCAATATTATATATTAGCACACACTTTGATATTATCAACAACATCATCAAGTTTACTATCAGCACTGCATTCATATCATCACTTTCATTGTCCTAAAATTGGTAGTTTTATCATTATCATCAGGCACATTATCACCAACACCATCATCTTCATAATCATCAACATGATAATAATCATCCCTATTTTTAAGGGGTGAAAGGATTTTAATTCAAAGTATTGACATGACAGGGCCAAGTATTCCCATATGACTCAGTCCTTCTCCACAGAAATTGCATTCCACCTACCATGGCTATGGTCAATAATAGACAGTGTAGAAGTATTTACTTAGATTCAATAAGTAGCATCGCTCAAGTGCAGGCTTCACTGTACACTCTAACTGTGCACAGTGTCTTTTTCTTCTTCATCTTTTAACTTCCAACAGAGCACAGGTCTTCAACAGACTTCTTCCAGCTCTTCCTCTTTCCTACCATCCCTTACAATTCGTCCATTGTTTTACCTTTCCTTTTAATATCAGCCTCCAGTTCTCTAGGTATGTCTAGGCCTTCTGCTACTACTCTTTACCTGCGGGTTCCAAAATAGTGCCTGTCTTGCAATGATTTCGATCCGTCTTCTCAATGTATGTCCTATCCATCGCCAGTATCTCTTGCTTAGCTCTTTCTCCACTGGTAGCACAATGCAGTGTGCACATTGATAATTGTTAGCCCAGCTGGGTTCAAACCCATTTTTTACACATCATATAGTCATTAGCACAGCGTGTTATCAACTTTATGTTCTTCTTCTTCTTTGTTGTCACACTGCTACCGGGTTGTTGCCCAGTGTTGTGGTTTTCTGTTTTGTCTTGTGCTGTTCTGGTGGCTTGGGTGATTGTTATTTTTGCTCTTTGACAAAATTCTGCTATGCCATCTAACCATCTTTTTGTGGTCTTCCTCTTGCCTTCTTTCCTGATGCTCTGTTGTAGAAGACTCTGTATACTGTGGAGTTTGGATGCATTCTTATTAAGTGGCCAAATCACGTCATTCTTTGTTTCTCAATGTAATTCAAGCAAGGTTCTGAGCCAACTTTCTCTCTTATGCTGATGTTGGTGACTCTGTCTTTCTCACCAACTTCATGTTCAACGATTCGGTTTTGTCATAAACATCATTACCATCACCTATATCATCATATTCATAATTTATTACAATATTGTCATCATTAAATATTGTCATCATTAAGTATTGTCATCATTATATTGCACATTATGTCATCATTAAGTATTGTTTAAAATCATTACCTGACTGGTTTCAGAAAGGAGAGCCTGCAACGAAGATGAATTCACCTGCGAAAGTGGGCAATGCATTGACTACAGTATGTTGTGTTACTACGATCGTAATTGAAACACGACTTGGTTGTGCAGACAAATCACATCTTTTTAACTGCTGTAGGTATCACTGTTGATGTTGTGCTGTTTCTAAACTATATATACATACATATGTATTGTATGTTGTATAGGATTCATAGAAGAAATTAGATTTCACTATAAGCCTCATAAACAGCAAATAAAATAGTTTGGTATTGTTTTTCAGTATTGGTGACATTTGTTCAATAATCTGGTTTCGGTTGTTTGCAGTAATGAAATAGCGAACAGACATGCAACAGCAGCATCGATTGTTGGGAGTTTAAGATAGAAAAGGGGTTGTTCCTCGGTCTCTTCGCGACGGCCTGTTGGATGAAGACACTAAAATAGATGTTGAGTCGGTCCAGCGATTTAAGTAGTTTGACGTTACCCATTGTACAAGTAGAGTTGGATGCTTGAGGGGCAGTCAGGAGTGTGTTTAATCAGTGAGCCATGGGAACCATCAGTACGCATACTCTTCAATATCTGTTGGGGAGACTGAGCACCTATGGGTCTGCCCAAAGTGCAGTGACGTCAGTACAGTAACCAAAAACTACCTCTGAAGCTGGAGAAGGCCCGCCTGTATAGCAAAGAAACCAATAAAATGTAAAACAGGTTTTCATGCAAAAATCAGTGAGAAGCGCCACACTTGATGCCATATCTATACCTGAATTCATAGTGGGCAAATGCAGAAGAAGAAGAAGGAACCAATAACATCTGTGTTGTATTTGTATTTCTAATGTATTTCTTCCATTGGATCTTCTTCTTCTTCTTTGTCGTCACACTGCTACCGGGTTGTTGCCCAGTGTCGTGGTTTTCTGTTTTTGTCTTGTGCTGTTCTGGTGGCTTGTGTGATTGTTATCTTTGCTCTTTCACAGGATTCTGCTACGCCATCTAACCATCTTTTCCGTGGTCTTCCTCTTGCCTTCTTTCCCGATGTTTTGTTGTAAAAGACTCTGTGTACTGTGGAGTTTGGATGCATTCTTATTAAGTGGCCAAACCACTTCATTCTTTGTTTATCTATGTAATTCAAGCACGATTTTGTGCCAACTTTCTTTCTTATGCTGATGTTGGTGATTCTATCTTTTCTTGTGTTGTTGGTAACTTTTCACAGGCAACGCATTTCACATGTAGTTATTTTTGTGACTGCACTTTGCTCAATGTCCATGTTTGGCTCTGGTAACACAAAGTAGGTTCCATTGGATGAGATCATATAAAGAAGGCACCAGATTTAACTGTGAAAGTAACTTTGTTTGAAATGTGTTTCACTAATTTTTGTTTGTAACACTGTTTTATTTACAGCTAAACATACCTGCCGTGATGGTGAGTTGAAGTGCCGAAACAGTTACTGTGTGGACAAGTCTAGAAAATGTGACGGGGAACTAGATTGCAAGCCTGCTCAAACAGATGAAGAGAATTGTGGTAAGTTTATGTATTTGCTAAAGAGGTGGAGACTGCAGTAAAACTTGGAAAAATAGGTAAACACGAAAAACAAAGTACTAAGTTTTACAAAATACAAACAGTGACGATAACAGCACGTTTGATAAAAAGGCTTTATCAAGCAAACATACACAAGAATGGATTGAGAACACTACAAATGGACGATTAATGTGGAAACATAACCTATCTGATGAAAATCGGAATGAAACGACACTGAAGGGCAACAAAAGAAAGTGAGAGGAACATAGACAATCATAGTGGATAATGACACATATGGAGCAAAGGCAGTAGATACAGAACAAAGACAGTACTAAAGCTGGAATGGCGCATAGAAGGAAACCATAGAATGATAAAACGGTTCTCCATGAGAACATGAGAGAACTCGCTTTATTTCATATGGCAACATGCGACGAACTCAGAAGATCATTACATCTTTGTTTATTCTGTGTATTATATGTGTTTTGCTCCATATGTGTATTTACCCATATATGTTATGTCTCTCTTCACTTTACTGTGAAGTACTTTGTTGAATGTTTTCCAATTTTCATGAACATGTTTGTTTACATGCAAAATCTCCATGTATGTGTCTGAAGTAAATTCATTACTGTGTGACATTCTAGAAAAGGCTTGGAACAGTTGACTCGCTTCAATATTGAAAACTGTGTTGCGTGTTTATGTATTTGCTAGCACCATTATGTATGTATCCTCAAGGTCTGCAGACAGTGATTTGGCTGTATGCACCTGGATATGCTGGAGTGCAGGATAACATATGTAAATGTACAGACTTTCTTGCAAACAATGCCTGGCTCAAGCTAGGTGAAGTATGGACAGAACCAATGTCATCAATGCTATATGCTCTCATTTATGTGATATGGGCAAGTCTCAGACACTGGAACGAGTTCTAGAATTATTAGTGCAGGTCAACAAACTTGCTAACTTTCTTGCAAACAATGCCCCATCTCAAGTTGGTAGAAGTATGAACAGACTTGATGTCATCAATGTGGTACACTCTCATTTATGTGATATGGGCATCTCTCAGACACTGAATCGAAGAACTAGGAGTTAAGTTTGGACAAGCCAGATGGTGTTGTCTTCCCGGTAGAGAGAGAAGATATACTAATAAATCTCTCATGTGTCGGTGAGCAAAAAAATAAAATAATGTCAATTGACAAAGCAAAAGGCTCACCAAACATCAAATAAACAATGAAGAACTCCAATGTGTAGAGAGCTACGAATACCTGGGATCGATAATTAACAATAACGCTGACTGCACCAAAGAGTTCTCAGTAAGTTTGGCAATAGCAATCAAGAAGCTAAATACAATGAAGGACATGTGACAAAGCACCAGCAAAATATTAAAATTTAAAATATTGAGGAAAACATGCATTTTTCCAGTGGCTACTTATGGTTGCGAATCATGGACCATTACACAAAAAACAAGAACGAAAATCCAGTCCTTCTAAACTAAATGCTACGGGAAGATCCTACGTATACCATGGACAGAAAAAAAGAAAGAACACTGATACCCTGAAAAAGCTAAATGTTAAAGAGAATTGGCTGATAAACAACATACTATACAGAAAAATTAGTTACTTTGTCACATCAAGTGTCACGATGGCCTGGAGAGAACAATATTAGAGGGCAGGGTCCCGGGACGCAGAGTCAGACCAAGAAGAAGATGACTACAAGATATTAAAGAAACCATCAATATGACCATCGAGGAAGTGGGTGAACTGACTTGAAACAGAGTGATTTTCAGATGCACTGCAAAGAGAGCAACGTCCTATAAAGGACAGTCACCTTGATGATATTGTACGGGAACAAGTTTACTTTGGGATTGCTGCTGCAGCAGAAGACAGAGCATGCATGCAAATCCCAAGTCGTAACTTGCATAACATCTTAATGGTCAGATTGAGTCAATAGTCTTAGGGGGATACAGATTGGGATATGGGAGAGGTGAGATTTCAACAATACTTTAAAATTCATTTTTTATTTTGTAAAGTTGTGTTTTTGTACACAAATGTGTTTTAATTTTAGTGCTGATACTCATATTATCTGCTCTTTTGAACGTAGCTGCATCCACTCCCATGTGGCACTAGTGGGTTAGGGGCAGATTCAAAAAATACTTACCTACCCAATTATCCACCTAATGATGCTCGTCCATCACGGTTGATGATGACCACCATTTTTATCCAAGGGAATGTAATTGCATTATGTTTGTTTGTGTGGCGAGATGACAATTGAGCCCAATGGGGACTTGTAATGTTCTTTTACAATGCGGGCAAGGATTACTTCACTTGTGGGGATTTTTACTGTCTTTCTGTTTTGACATTTCTTTGATACCCATGCAATTAAGATAAAACAAACATGACAAAAGATATTTTTATCAACGAGAGAAAGTAGAAAATGTGAACAGTTTTGAATATCTTGGTTCCTGCTAACAACAGATGGAAATGGGATGAAGGAAATTAAAATAAGAAAAAGATGGCTTTGCAAAAATTAAACAACTAAAACAGTATGGAACGAAATGATAAAAACAAAGATCAGAATACTAAGAGCATGCATACTCCCAGTGGCAACACATGGGTATTAAGCATTGACACTTAATAAAGCCGTGGAAAAACATATGTGCTTTCAAATATAAGTGTTACAGAAGAGTCCTCCGTATATCTTGGACAGAGAAGAGCAAATAGATCTTCCAGAAAGAACTCAAAATCAAAGAAAACTGGCTGATGCTACAAATAAGAAAGAGAAAATTAAGATATTTTGGACATATAAAAGACATAAAAGGCTGGAAAAGACCTTCATGGAAGGAGGCATACCGGCAAAAAGAAGAAAAGGAAAACCATGGAGAAGATGTATTTAGGATGTAACTGATGGTTTGAACATAACGGCTGCAGAGGCAGGACATCTGACCTATGAGAGAGAGAAATTCCTGAGGACTGTTGGGGTGGCAAAGTTCTGCTCAGGACAAGCTATTTGATGATGAATTCTACTTGCCTAACAAGCCGAAGAACATATCCCTCTAGCAACATATACTACATACTTCCACATTTAACCGTTTAACTTTCCATCTGCAAATCATGGCATATCCTTTACAGGATGTAACCGTCAACAACAATAAACGAATCGTTGATTTTCTAGGCACCATTTATACGTTCAGTAGTTTGCCACTGCTTTCTGAACAGTGAAGTCTATTTTTAACCTTTTGTAAAAAATCCCACGTAAACGAATTTGCTTCCAAACTGCCTTCCGTGGAGTTTAAACCAGGTACACTTCAGTTGGGATCGAGTTCACTATCGCTTAAGCTACAGACGCTAACTACCTACCTAGCAAAATATCTAATGATCTGTTACCTTCTATCTGCTACCTACTAACCTAGCTACACAACCACCTACCTACTCACACATTTATATTCTATATGTGTGTCCAATCTCTTATCCACAGATTACCCTTGTCCACTTGAAGGTCTGACTTGTGTTTGCAAAGGAGATAAAATGAACTGTGAAAACAAGAAAATGCTGGTGGTGCCACCTCTGATTGAAAAGGAACACTATTCCAAGTTGTAGGTAAATCGATGTTGTCCTAGTGCTCATGTTCCTTCTGCCACTGTCCATGTAGATACCACTTCTAATCTTCCTTTTGTAACTGTCCATGTTGTACCACTTCTAATCTTCCTTTTGTAACTGTCCATGTAGATACCACTTCTAATCTTTCTCTTGTAACTGTCCATGTAGATACCACTTCTAATCTTTCTCTTGTAACTGTCCATATAGATACCACTTCTAATCTTTCTCTTGTAACTGTCCATGTAGATACCACTTCTAATCTTCCTCTTGTAACTGTCCATGTAGATACCACTTCTAATCTTTCTCTTGTAACTGTCCATGTAGATACCACTTCTAATCTTCCTCTTGTAACTGTCCATGTAGATACCACTTCTAATCTTCCTTTTGTAACTGTCCATGTTGTACCACTTCTAATCTTCCTCTTGTAACTGTCCATGTAGATACCACTTCTAATCTTTCTCTTGTAACTGTCCATGTAGATACCACTTCTAATCTTCCTCTTGTAACTGTCCATGTAGATACCACTTCTAATCTTCCTTTTGTAACTGTCCATGTAGTACCACTTCTAATCTTCCTCTTGTAACTGTCCATGTTGTACCACTTCTAATTTTCCCTTTTAACTGTCATATAGATACCATTTAATCTTTCTCTTGTAACTGTCCATGTTGTACCACTTTAATCTTCCTTTGTAACTGTCCATGTTGTACCACTTCTAATCTTCCTCTTGTAACTGTCATTAGATACCACTTCAATCTTTCTTTGAACTGTCCATGAGACCGGACTCTACCATCAAATTCCTCTTGTAATCTGCTCATCAAAGCATTTAATCTTCTCTTGTAACTGTCCAAGATACCACTTCTAATCTTCTCTTGTAACTGTCCATGTAGATACACTGCTAATCTTACGCTGTAACTGTCCATGAGATACCACTTAATTTCCTTTGTAACTGTCCATGTTGCACCACTTCTGAATCTTCCTCTTGTAAATCCGTCATGTTGATACCACTTCTAAATCTTCCTCTTGTAACTGTCCAGTTGTACCACTTCTAAATCTCTCCTATTGTAACTGTCCATATAGCATACCACTTCTAATCTTCCCTCTTGTAACTTTTCCATGTAGTCCAATCTCTAATCTTCCCTTGTAACTGTCCATGTTTAGTACCAACTTCAATCTTTCCCTCATTGAACCTGTCCATTAGATAACATTCTAATCTTTTCCTTTAACTGTCCATGTAGATACCACTTCTAATCTTCCTCTTGTAACTGTCCATGTAGATACCACTTCTAATCTTCCTCTTGTAACTGTCCATGTAGATACCACTTCTAATCTTCCTCTTGTAACTGTCCATGTAGATACCACTTCTAATCTTCCTCTTGTAACTGTCCATATAGATACCACTTCTAATCTTTCTCTTGTAACTGTCCTTGTTGTACCACTTCTAATCTTCCTCTTGTAACTGTCCATGTTGTACAACTTCTAATCTTCCTCTTATAACTGTCCATGTTGTACAACTTCTAATCTTCTTCTTGTAACTGTCCATATAGATACAACTTCTAATCTTCTTCTTGTAACTGTCCATGTTGTACAACTTCTAATCTTCCTCTTGTAACTGTCCATGTACGTAACCACTTCTAATCTTCCTCTTGTAACTGTCCATGTACGTAACCACTTCTAATCTTTCTCTTGTAACTGTCCATGTAGGTACCAATGCTTGTATTCTTTCTGTAGCTATTAATGTTGTACTGCTTGAGTAAGCCTCATATTTGGTGATTTCTACCACTTTTGATATTTTTGCAGTCCATCATTTCCAGGGCAACCATTGCTTTTAAACAATTGTATCTGAATAGTAGTGCTCATTATGGTGTATTGTTGGATGGTAACCATGTTATGTTTGTTGAAGACCTGTGCTCCGTTTCGAGTTGAAAGGTGAAGGTAACCATGTTACGTAGCGAACAAACCGCAGATGCAAATTGTTAACACTCTTTGCTATTGATCACATTATTGTGGAAATTCCTGGGTTCGAGTCTAGATAGGCACACAAATTCTCCCCACGCTCATCGCACAATTAGATGAAGCCCTGATTCTTTACTTAATGATCTAAATTACATGCACCTCTGAAGTTGGAGTGAGGCTCATCTGAATCACGAGGAACACTGTTGATGAGGAAAACAAGTCTTCAAGCAAAAATCAGTTAGAGGCACGATATTAAGTCTATGCCTGAATTCATATCAGGAAACCAAAAAAACACAGCCATACCATTTGGTTGAACTTTTCCCATTTCTTCTACGAAACCAATACTATTCACTGCCAGCTGGTTGAGCCTGTCATAGTTTCATCAGATTCGCTAAGATGGGTTAAGCGGGGAACTGATTGATCTATTGCATTCAGGCTAGATTCCATTCTTATAACTTACATCCATCCAAGAAAATCTGACATTGCTTTCTGTAAATGTATTTAACTAGAGCTTCACATATTTTACATATGTTTTGTTATTATTACATTACTATATATTTCTTGTTCTATAAATTGTTTCATCTCTTGACGCTGTCAAGAAATAACAAGATTAGAGAAAAAAAAAAAAAGTTAACCATTTTCCAGAAAACACAATTTTCCGGGAGGGAAGGCACTTGTACCCCCTCCCTCCCCACGCCTCCCTCTCCACCTTGCCTTAACAGATGGACATGCGCCCATGTTTGACCTCTTGCCGTAAACATTTGCGTACAAGTCTAGGTCAAGATGCTATTGTAAAATCTATAAAAAATATTTGTAAACATGCTTTTGCTTGTTGAAATAAATATTCAGAACTTTAGACTTTTAAATATCTGTTGTCTAGATCTGACATCCTATCTGTTAATTCAGTCTATTGAATTCTATTTGTTCTATTTCAGACTTCTTCGAGGCAACACTCTCAACCTTACCAACTTTACATTCTCGAAACAATATTTCGATAAAGTTACATATTTGTAAGTATAAATATCTATGTTTATATGTTGTATATGTTTGTGTTGTTGAGGGCCCAAAAGGGAGCAAAGAATAGTAACACTGCGACCTACAAGTCATGTCGTAAGAGTCGACTGAAGTAGAGACCTAGGAAAGCTACCTAGTAAATAAAAAGCTCACAGAAATCATATGTGTTGGCCTACTTGTAGGCACCTAACTGCACAATTGCTCTTAGAGTCAGGTCACATACAATCACGGAGAGGGTTTGACAAGTGGTCGGAGCATTCACAGTATGGAGCGTTCGAAGCAGAAGATATGTTGTATTATAGTTTATAAGAAAAGTATTTAAGTAACCAATGAAACTGAACAGGAGGAGATGGTCAACTAGAAGATGAAGTGAAGGGACAAGTAGTTGAAGAATGATGTAAAATAGAGACTGAAGTGAAGGGACAAGTAGTTGAAGAATGATGTAAAATAGAGACTGAAGTGAAGGGACAAGTAATTGAAGAATGATGTAAAATAGATGATGGATAATGATAAGTAGAAGAGATTAAATATCCTTAAAAACGAATCTTGTTGAGAAAGTGAATATGGCTAAAATATGAAATAAGAAAATGAATGTGGCTAAAATATGAAATATGGTTAAGAAAGTGAATATGGCTAAAATATGAAAGAAAGTGAATGTGGCTAAAATATGAAATATGATTGAGAAAGTGAATGGCTTAAAATATGAAATATGATTGAGAAAGTGAATGTGGCTAAAATATGAAATATGGTTAAGAAAGTGAATATGGCTAAAATATGAAAGTGAATCTACTTGAAAAGATGATTTTCCCAAAAAGAGCTTGATTGCATTGTGCGGGTTCAAACATCCTACAGATTTATACATTCTGCAAATAGTTTGTCCTAGCAGAACTTTGTCCCCTTACTGTCCTCGGAATTTGTTTATCTCTCATAGGCCAGATGTCTTGTCTCTGCAGCTGTCATGTTCACATGATCAGTTACATCTTGAATCCATCTTCTTCATGGTCTTCCTCTTTGCCGGGATACCTCCTTCAATAATGGTCTTCTCCAACCCTTCGTGTCTCTTTATATGCCCAAAATACTTAAACTTTCTCTTTCTTATTTGTAGCATCAGTCAGTTTTCTTTGGTTTTGTGTTCATTCTGGATGATATATTTTTTCTTTACTCTATCAAGATATACTGTACTTCATGATATACTGCTCACTCCATGATATACTGGGCACTCCATAATATACTGGGCACTCCATGATATACTGCTCACTCCATGATATACTGCTCACTCCATGATATACTGCTCACTCCATGATATACTGCTCACTCCATGATATACTGCTCACTCCATGATATACTGCTCACTCCATGATATACTGCTCACTCCATGATATACTGCTCACTCCATAATATACTGGGCACTCCATGATATACTGCTTGCTTCATGATATACTGCTCGCTTCATGATATACTGCTCACTCCATGATATACTGCTTGCTTCATGATATACTGTTCACTCCATGATATACTGCTCACTTCATGATATACTGCTCGCTTCATGATATACTACTCATTTCATGATATACTGCTCCCTCCAAGATATACTGCTCGCTTCATGATATACTGCTCGCTTCATGATATAAGGAGAACTTACAGATTTACACATTCTGCAAATATCAATGTTTTTATTAATTATATTTCTCTAAAAGAAAACATTAACAAAAACAACAAAATCTCAGACATTTACTACACTTTCTAACTTTCTGATACACTTTCTAACTTTCTACTACACTTTCTAACTTTCTACTACACTTTCTAACTTTCTGATACACTTTCTAACTTTCTACTACACTTTCTAACTTTCTGATACACTTTCTAACTTTCTACTACACTTTCTAACTTTCTGATACACTTTCTAACTTTCTACTACACTTTCTAACTTTCTACTACACTTTCTAACTTTCTACTACACTTTCTAACTTTCTACTACACTTTCTAACTTTCTACTACACTTTCTAACTTTCTACTACATTGTTACAGGGACCTGAGCAATAATTCCTTGACGGAAATCCCTGTTCATATTTTTGATACAATGTGGCAGCTGACCTACTTGTAAGTAATTATTTCTTTATTGATTTCTTCTTTCTTCTTCTTCTTTGTTTGTTTTATCTCAACCACTTGTTAACTCTTAGTGGACCAGAGCAAATTTGTTTTTACAATAACAAACACCCTTTAGTGTAGCATTTGGTCAACAAGGAGTTAACCACTCAGAATGTACTACTCTGACTTTAGTCACAAAACTACACTCATACATGCATTGAGTGATTCATTGATTTATAAATCTGAAAGGTGAAAGCTGGTTTGGTAGTGAAGGTAATGGATTAAAACACAACAAGTGTCAACAATTTGCATTATTACACTCTTCTTCACAGTTGATCAACAGCATCTTCATACCCACTGTATGTTACCAATGTCAAACATGGACAATGCATAAGACACATGCACAGAAAATAGCAACATGCGAAATGAGATGTCTCCGCAAAGTCACTTATTGGTTATTGGTTACTAAACTGACGTCATTGCACTCGGGCAGACCCATAGGTGCTCAGTCTCCCCAACAGATATTGAAGAGTATGCATACTGATGGTTCCTGTGGCTCGCTGATTAAACACACCTCTCACTCTGCCTCTCAGGCATCCAGTTCGACTTGAACAACGGGTAACTCCAAACTGCTTAAATCGTTGATCGATTCAACATTGATTTTAGTGTCCTCATCCAACAGAGAGTCTCGAAGAGACCGAAGAATATCCCCTTATCCATCTTCAACTCCCCAATAATCGATGCTGTTGATGCAAGCCTGTCCGCTCTCTCATTACCGTAAACACCGCATGTCCAGGACAGTATATCCACGTAAGCCGCTGGAGGTTAGAAACTTCTATAGATGACATCCACTCATACCAAAACCTGCCCTTCTGGATCTTGTGAAGCATCGACTGAGAGTCAGATACAACAACTGCCCCAGTAAATGAAGTCCCAGAAATCCAATGGAGGGCAGCAGTAACGGCCTCAACCTCCATCCTCATACTAGAAGTAGTTGTCCTGTATGCCCCACTTCGCTCTGCAACAACCCTACCATGCGCATTAGCCAAGAAACCCCAGCCGGATTTCTCACCACGTTGAACCGACCCATCACTTAACAACACAAGAATCGACAGAGTTACGAATACCAGCATCAGAGAAAAGGTTGGAGCAAGACCGTGCTTGAACTATATAGCGAAACAGAGAATGAAGTGGTTTGGCCACTTAGTAAGAATGCGAACTGATCAAACTGTCTATGAAGCTTTCCACAACAGAATATCAGGAAGGAAGGCGAGAGGAAGACCGAGGAAAAGGTGGATAGGTAACGTAGTTGAATTCTGCCAGGGAACTAAGAAAACCATCATACAAGTCACTAGAGAGGCGCAAGACAAGTACATAAAATCACGACACTGGGTTAACAACTCGGTAACAGTGTGCTGACAAAAGAAAGAAAGACACTCTTCTTCGTTCTGATCACATTGGTGTCATTGGCAATTAGAGAGCAGAAAGGCTGGCTGGCTCTGCCACCATATCGAGGAGTCAGCCAATGGATAGAGCTGATATTCTGAACACCTTCATAGAGTGTGGCAGCAAAGAAGATTTTCATTTAAACCAATCCATGTCAACTACTAGATTGCAAGAGCTGGGATTGAAGATTAGAGTGGCCAGAAAAGAACAGCACAACAGGTACGTGAGTAGGTTCATCAATCAAAATTGAACTGGTATGGTTAGTCGCTGGACGCTGTTGGAGATATTGCAATGGAGTTTGGATCTTCTATGGACATGTCCGGAGTACACTGAAGATTTTCTAAAATGAAATTTGTTAACTCTTAGTGAACCAGGGCAAAAGCCATGTTTTTACAAGCCATTTATTTTAAGAATAAAAATGCCTTTAGTGTGGCTCCTGGTAAAAAGGTGTCCAACCCAAAGCCATGTAGTGTGGTGTTTGGTTCACAAGAGTTAAACCACTTTTTGAGGTGGTTTGTGGTTTGTGACTTAGAGCATTAGTTGTTGTGACATTTAATTACCTACAGACCCTTAGACCAGCATGTCAACTATTTGATGAAGACTTAGAGGTTAGTTGTTGTGACATTTAGTTACCTACAGACCCTTAGACCAGCACTGTCAACTATTTGATGAAAGACTTAGAGTGTTAGTTGTTGTGACATTTAGTTACCTACAGATCCTTAGACCAGCACTGTCAACTATTTGATGAAAGAAATAATTAAATCATACTTTGCATTTTCCAATCACTTTCTCATCCATACTACATCACAAACTCCTTAACCTTCTTAAACACTCAACAAAATCCTTTTCACATTCTTTATTTCTCATTCTCACACAGCGTATCACAATCTCTTATCTCTAACTCTCATTATTTCTTCTCACAGCTCATTAAAATTTCTCTTACATTCTCTTGCTTTCAACTCTTATACACATTCTCTTAAGCTCTGATTATCTGATACCTTCTCATCTCTCAAACTCTCCTATTGCCATACTCACTTTCACTAAAATCTCTCATATTCTGTTGTATCCTTTGTTTGATAACAGCCTTTTGGTTGAAACGTTGCTGTGTATTGTTACTATTTTTGTATTTTGTAAAACTACAGTACTTTGTTTTACATGTTTCACCATTGCTATCTAGTTTTACTGCAGTCTTCCCTTATGCCAATAATACATATTCTCTCTATCTCACTCTTCTATGCTATTTTACTCCTACATACATTCTCTCACTCACACTATTTCGCATCGGCTGATGGAGATGACTATCAACCATCTTAACCTTCTGTTTCATGAATGATTGATTGATTGATTGATTGAAATACACCATTAGTTAATTCTATATTTTATTTGCCTCTGCCATAAGAATAATCTGCCTATATCATCTTTCTTTGTCATCTTCTGTCTCTCTATCCACTAATTTTACCGGTTGTCATGATGTATAAATAACATTTTAGTGGTTAAAATGGTTAGTTGCTAAGCGGTTAAACCTATTCCTTACGTTCCGAAGGTTGTTGTTTAGAATCCGTACCACGCTGTTCTGTTCACAAGTGCATTTTGTCCTAAAGATCTGTAGGATTGCTGAAGGAATTATGAAGTTCATGTTTTGGGCAATACTCTCGACAGGTGGCTTGCCATTTTCTGCAAATAGGGGCAGAGCCATATGGGGTAAAACCTGGCGCAATGAAGTCAATTCTTCTTCAGCTTTAGACCCTCTATACATTACATTCCACCTGTGTTTTGCTGGGACTCGCAGATGTGCTGATCTACGTTTAGGCGCATAACTGGTACAACGTACAATCGCTCTTAGGCTCAGATCACATACAAATCACAAGTGGTCGATGTAGAGCGTTCAAAGAAGAAGTAACATTACATGTTATATATATATCACAACATTTTTTCCAAGCTTGAATTACAGTATCTCATATTTTGATGTTGTCTCTGTCTCTTGCAGGCATCTCGGAGACAATAACTTGACCACTCTCAGAAATGGAACTTTTATTCGTTTGTCATTGTTGAGACAACTGTAAGTGTCAGCTCTTTCTTGTGACTACATATTGTTCTTGTCATGACATCATTTCTTTGTATTACTGTTACCACCCCAATATCCTTATATTAAGCAAATTGTGCATACCGACAGGTGCAACAAGATGGGAAAACCATGAGAGAAAACACAGTAGATACATCAACCAGCACAGAATGGGAGTTGTTAGCCTAAACACACTGAGATACATGCTTGGGAGGAGATCGCAGCAATTATGGATATATCTAATGTGCGATGAAGATTATCCTAAAATGAACAATGAACAATATTATCATTCCTTAACTTTATCTCCCTACATCTCCATATCCTTATATTATCCTTAACTTGATCTCCTTACATCTCCATATCCTTGTATTATCCTTAACTGTCTCCTACATCTCCATATCCTTATATTATCCTTGATCTCTCTACATCTCCATATCCTTATATTATCCTTAACTTTATTCTCTACATCTCCATCTCTTATATTATCCTTAACTTATCTCCTACATCTCCATATCCTTATATTATCCTTAACTTCATCTCCCTACATCTCCATATCCTTATATTATCCTTAACTTGATCTCTCTACATCTCCATATCCTTATATTATCCTTAACTTCATCTCTCTACATCTCCATATCCTTATATTATCCTTAACTTCATCTCCTACATCTCCATATCCTTATATTATCCTTAACTTATCTCCTACATCTCCATATCCTTATATTATCCTTAACTTCATCTCTGTACATCTCTATATCCTTGTATTATCCCTAACTTTATCTCCCTACATCTCCATATCCTTATATTATCCTTAACTTCATCTCTCTACATCTCCATATCCTTATATTATCCTTAACTTCATCTCCATATCCTTTGATTATCAATCCTTAATTTGATCTGGACACTGACATCAAATGATAGAAGAAAACTAGTCACGACAGAGATGAATTGTCTGAGCAGAATGCTGGCTGGTAAGAAGAAAAGACCGGTTTAGAAATGAAGACATCAGGAAAAAGTGGGTACAACATCAGTACTGAACTTCATCAAGAAACAACAAATTAAATAGTTCAGCCACCAGCAGATTACCAACAGTCATAAGCAGATTACCAACAGACAGTTCACCTCAAAGAGCAATGTTGCTCTGATACAATGGATACAAAGCAAAAGGCAGGCCATGCAAAAGATGGACCTTCAAGAAAACAGAGGGGACAAAAGAAACTATTTATGAAGCGCACACAAGGGCCCATTTTAGAAATCTCTGCTATCCTGACACTGTGAGGCAAAACAGGATTGGAGAAAAGGAAAAAAAAAAAGAACTTCACTTCCTACATCTCCATATCCTTAAATTATCAATACTTAACTTTATATCTACATCCCCATATATATATATATATATTATATTATAACATTTTCAATAATCTATAATACTGCCCAAGCATGACTTCCACTACTTTTCCCTAAGAAACTTTCATTATAAGCCACTTTCATTTATGATCTCAATTAGTAGAACTCTCCATCATGAGGAGAACCGCGGTAGCGTAGATGTTCGTGAACTCGCTTCTCAAGGCTGGTGGTCGGGGTTCAACTCCCGCAGTGGGCGTGGAATTTTTCATGACCACAACGGCTCTCAGGTCGACCAAGCCTCAACTGGGTACCAGACATGCTCTGGGAAAGTAAAGGTGCGGCGTGATGCTGACCACATCACACATCGTGTGCCAGGTCAATGAACAATGGACGGTCACTGCATCGCCCTATATACCACAAGGTATGAAAGTGTTTCTTTAATTTTTACTTTTACTTCATCATTAGAGTGAATATTTCTTGTGATCCTAACAGATACCTTAATGGCAACAAAATCACAATGATTGAAGAAGATACCTTCATGGCACTACTGAATTTGAGCGGCCTGTAAGTTGCTTTTTTTTTCATGAAAGATTAATGACAATAGCTGTTAATTATTTTAAAAATCAGTAGATTTTGAGTTATCTCTTAGTCTTTTTCTTTGAATGCTCCATATCGACCACTTGTTACGCCCAAGTGGTTACCAATGCCAATATTTGGTGTGTAAAGAATGGAACCACTATTACCTGCCACGCATGTCATAAGAGACGACTAAGGAGGTTTGGCTGAAATCGGATGCATGTGACCACTAGGGAATGCTAATCCGAAACAATGCTTGCAGAAAACGGATGCACCAGGCCATAAGGCGCATAACATGGTGCAACGACCGTTCACAATGAGGAATGGGATTACGGATTCTACGGTCGCCAATCTGCCTCAGAGATTTAGCTACGCAGTAAGAATGTCAGACCTACTATCACGAGGCTGGCCAAAACTTACTGCGGGAAGAGAGTTGGCACAACGGGAAGCAGTAATCATAGAATCTTATAATCTTATATCTTATAATAATCTTATTCATCCTAAACTCTCCAACAATTGATGATTTCAATGTAAGCATGGCCGCTTTCCCATTGTCATGAACGCTAGTAGATATTTATGTATAATTACTTATCTTTAAAATTTAAAAACATTTTTAATTAAAAAATACCAGGGCATGCTGGAGTTAGTGGTAATGAATTAGGAGTAATGAAAGGATAGATTGCCTGGCTTGGCTTCAATATCAGAGGACCGCCATGGACAGAAATGGCATTATTAACTCATTGAGAGTCTTTCTGAACAGAGAAGTTTCAGGACTGTGAATCCCACTCTCTGACCAGATTGAGAGAGATGGGTGTCTATATTAGTGAAGCCGAAAAGAACAACATACCAAATTTGCAAAGAGATTGATTAATCAACAATGTACTGGTATGTTTGACTGCTGGATGCTGCTGGATTTGTTGAGGTAGAGATCAGAGCACCCATGGACATGACCGGAGTGCTATGATGATACTGCTCATATAACTGATTTTTTTTAATGTATAAAATCTACGTTTGCTGAGCCATCACTGAACTTTCTCCATAGTGACCTGAGCAACCAAAGATTAATCCATCTGTACAAGAACATGTTCAAGGGACTCAAGATGATATCTATTCTGTAAGTACTGTCATTGTTTGTTTTAACTCTTTCTGTACCATAAATGTTACTGAGGTTTGACCACAAATGTTTTGGAGCATCATAATTTCAATCACACAAAGGTTTTGTGTTTGCGTTGTTTGCAGTAGGTATCGCAGTAACATGTATAATTAAATATACTGAAATGAATTATTATTCTTTGATTGCTACATTTCGACCATTTGTTAACCACTCTGCGTGATTTGTATGTTATCCAACGCTAAGAGTGTTTTCGTTAATACCGTTATCGCCTACAAGTGACCAGCACATCCGATTCCTGCAACGATTTTTATTACTAGGTAGATTCCTAGGCCCTAAGCTCAGTCACCTCTTCTACATGCCATGAGGTTGCAGTGTTATTACTAGTAGATTCCTAGGCTAGCTCAGTCACCTCTTTACATGCCATGTAGCTTTGCAGTGTTACTTACTAGGGTAGATTCCTAGGCCCCTAGCTCTCTCTTTCTCTTTAGCCTGTTCGCCCTTGGCGTTTAGGCAAGCAACAACGCACCATTCTTCCCTGTTCATGGCCTTCCTCTGTATTGTGTTCAGCTATGATTCATTTCCTTCAGCTCTTGCTCTTCGTTTCTCTCCAGGTCGTCTTGGGTCTTGCCACCGCCTACCCTCTGGAGTCCATCTCAGTGCAGTTTTCTGTCGAGCCAGTCTCCATGCATCACATGTCAATCCATCTCCAGCGTCTCTTGGATGATAGTGCCCATATTCTCTTGTTGGCATCGTGCAAGCAATTCTTGATTCGAGATAGTAGTCAGCCAGTACACGCGTAAGATTTTTACTTGAACAAGTTGTATGAAAGGCGGAGAGTCTTGACATATCCTGTTCTGTCATTCTCAGCATTCCGATCCATACAGAAATGTTGAAACCTTACAGCTGTTATAGATACTAGTCTTGGTTCTGATGCTGTATTGGGCAGATTTCAGGGAGTCTGAAGGGTCATGAATGCATTGTGCCTTACTCAGTCTGTTTAATGTCAGATCAGGCCTCTTCATTGCTATACTTCAAGGTATGTGCGGTTGTATTGAGGTTTACCTTCTAGTTACTGGTGCTGGGTTGCTATGTTCAGAGTCATTATTTCAGTTTTCTGATTTATTTCAGTCCAACCATCTCACTATATTGGTTAAGGGCAGAGTCTTTTCCTGGATATCTCTATGTGTATGAGATAGGAGTGCGATGTCATCTGCAAAATCTAGGTCTTAGAAGGCCTGCTCAGTCACTCTTACTTACATGCCATGTAGGTTGCAGTGTTACTTACTAGGGTAGATTCCCTAGGCCCCTAGCTCAGTCACCTCTTACTACATGCCATGTAGGTTGCAGTGTTACTTACTAGGTGATTCCTGGCCTAGCTCATTCACCTCTTACTACATGCCATGTAGTTGCAGTGTTACTTACTAGGTAGATTCCCTAGGCCAGCTCAGTCACTCTACTACATGCCATGTAGGTTGCAGTGTTACTTACTAGGGTAGATTCCTAGGCCCTAGCTCAGTCACCTCTTACTACATGCCATGTAGGTTGCAGTGTTACTTACTAGGGTAGATTCCCTAGGCCCCTAGCTCAGTCACCTCTTACTACATGCCATGTAGGTTGCAGTGTTACTTACTAGGGTAGATTCCTAGGCCCTAGCTCAGTCACCTCTTACTACATGCCATGTAGGTTGCAGTGTTACTCTTCTTTGCTTTGCTTGTGAGCCCCGGCAACACACGGTGACTGAAATGAATGGAAATCATGGCATATCCTTTACAGAACTTTATCCGTAACCACAATAAACTAGTCATCAATTTTCTAGGCGCCACTTATATGTTCAGTAGTTTGCCGTTGGTTTCGAATGGTGAAGTCTATTTTACAGTTCGCAAAATTCTCCTAAACACACTTGTTTTCAAACTGCCGCCACGAGTTTGAACCAGGTACGCTGGGGGATCGAGTTCACTACTGCTTAAGCTACAGATGTCTACGTGTCAATATACTAATTTGATACATGTATGGGCAAGTCTCAGACACTGAAATCAGTACAAGAATTAGGAGTTAAGTTTGGACATGCCAGGCAGTTCGTCTTCTTGGTAGAGAACAAATGTATAATAATAAACTTTTCATGGGTACAGTGAGCAAATGGATGTTAGAATGGCTGCTGCAGCGGAGGACACAGCATGAATGGGAATGCCTGATGTGCCATGATGCCGACTGCAAAACATAACACATGCATGCTCACGCACACACACACACATATATTGTACTATTTATCTTTCTACTCTCTTTGTGTCCTATGATGAGAAAGGAGGTTTAGAACACATTGTAACAACTGGTAAAATCGAGGGGAAATGAGACAGAGGAAGACAGAGATAGACCATTTTGGATAGCCTGACTTCATGGCACAGAAGAGTGTCAACATCTGAGTTGATAGCAAACACCACAGACAGAGATTTGTGGAGATCCATGATCACCTACATCAGTTGACACGGCACCTGATGATGATGATATTTGTTTTCTTATGATTATTCATGTCAGTGTTAATATTAACATGAAAAATTACAATCTCAAATTTGATCTCCCCAGGAACCTGTCAGGAAACAGAATCCGTTCAATAGAAAATGGAGCTTTCAATACACTAGTTAATGTTGTATCAATGTAAGTATATAAATGACATGATGTTTCACTATTAGAAATGATTACTAGTCTCAACAAGTAGAGTCTGGCTGAATGGATTAGAGCATAGGTTCCCAAAGTGGATACCGCCTAGTGGGCTGAACCTTCTGGGGAAGGGGTAGGGGATAGTGGGTTCAGAAGCATTTGGGGACATTCAGGTAATCTAGTGGTCGGTGGTCCTTATAAAGAAATTAATAATATATATTTTTAAATAAATTATTTTCGTGATTTTGCGATTGAATAACTGTGTTCAAGATGAAACACATATTGAGCGCTACTTTTTCAATACTTTAACAGTATAACCAGTAATGTATCATTAGTTGATAATTACGTCGAAAATATCAAACTGTTTGAATGCGGAAAACTGTTATAATTGGGGAGGGGAGGAGGAGGGGTGCAGTTACAAAATGTATTTATCGCAAAGTGTGTGATGGCCAGAAAAAAGTTTGGGAACCTGTGGATTAGAGCTTGGCTCCTGTGCGAAAGACCCATGTTCAATTCATGGCAATGCCAAATTTTTTCCAAAGGTTTGCTGCGGCTGCACTAGCCATGCAGCCATTACATTCCTACATTCCACAGGTTCTCGTCCCACCTGTCCTAGACTGCCATAAAAAGTGCTACTACAGGAAGTAACGACAGTTTTTTTAAATGTTGCAGTAAAATTCTGCTTTACTAGGGTAGATTCCTTTGGCACCTACCTCAGTTGCCTCTTACGACATGTCTTGTAGGTCGCAGTGTTACTATTATTTGCTCCCATAAGAGCCCTGGCAACACATGGGCAACTATTGTATATAAAACATGTAATGTATTATTTTGTGTGACATACAACCAAATGTTATGTGTTATTTTGTGTGACATGAAACCAAATGTAATGTTATTTCGTGTGACATACAACCAAATGTTATGTGTTATTTTGTGTGATATACAACCAAATGTTATGTGTTATTTTGTGTGACATACAACCAAATGTAATGTGTTATTTTGTGTGACATACAACCAAATGTAATGTGTTATTGTATGTTTACAGAGACCTGTCCAACAACAGAATAAAAGATATTGGAGAGAATGTATTTTTGGGATTGCCTCGACTTGAAAAATTGTGAGTATTAAAATACTTGTATTTACACACAACTAAAATACTTCATATTATTGTCATCATATTTTTTTCTTGAAAGCTCCATATCAACCACTTGTTAAACGCTCTTTGTGATGTCTATGTGAGCTGAGCCTAAGAGCGATTTTGCGTTGTGCCAGTTACGTGCCTACAAGTAGGCCAGCACATCCAATTTCTGTGATGCTTTTTTATTTACTAGGGTAGCTTCCCTAGACCCTACATCAGTCACTTCTAATGACATGCCTTGTGGGTCTCATTGCTACTATTCTTTGCTTTCCTTGTGGGCCATGGCACCACATGGGCGGTTGTACAGGCAAAGCTGCATGCTTGAGAAGCAGAATGAGGATTATGTTTAAGCACCGAGCCATAGAAAGTATAACATGCATACCCTGTCACATCTACAGTGAAAATCTGAATAGCTATAGGTCTGACTGAAATGCTATGAAGTTACTTTATTATCAAATAACCAAAACAGAAGAAATGTAGTAGTATTATTCTCAAGTAGTAACATGTCCCTGGCAGAACATCGCTTTCATCACAGCTCATTTGAAAAACTCCTGTCACTTGCAAGTTCTCCGCTCTGTCAGTATCATATTCAAGGTTTGTTTGATGTCCTACTGCCACCTTTGCCTTGGTCGTCCCCTGCCTTGCACTCCAGGAACCATGCCTTCCATTACTGTTCTCTCCAAACTACTGTGACGTTTAACGTGACCAAAATATTTCATCTTCCGGAACATGATGTTATTTATGAATCAATGCTCATTAGTATGTAGGTCTTGTAGGATGTCTTTGTTTTTTCTTTTCTCTTTCCAGGATGTTGTAAGAACTTTTCTATAACACATTGTTACAAAAGCTTCAGTTTTGTTCTTTAATTTAATGTTTGTGTTATAGTCCACGATTCACTGTATTTTGCATTATTCAATCAATCAAGTGCCATGCCTGCTGGAGTAGACGATCCTGTCTCTCCACAACTCTCTCTGCTTGGTGCATTTAATCAGTTCTGATGTTGATCTTGTGTCGAACCATGATGTCAGGCCATCCAGCATCTTCTCCTCTGTCTTCTGCAATCGCTCCTTCCTGAATTTTACATGTTGTTACCAAATGTTCTAAACCTTCTCTTTGCATGATATACCCAAGAACCTTGATTGTCGGATTCTTATTCTTTTGATAAGGTTTCTTTGTGTGCAGGCCTGATTTAAAACCTCATTTGTTTTCTTCACTGTCCTTGGAATTTTCAGTATTCTTCTGTAAAACCACATCCCTGTGGCTTCCAATGATCGTATTGATTGTTTATTCATTGTCCATGATTCGCTGCCATACTACAAAGCTGCATTGTTACAAAGAACAAATTATGTTTTGTGATCTATAATATATAACGTTACAAAGTTTCTTGTATTTTAGTTATTTACTAATGAATGATAGATGTCTTAGCTAAGGAGGCAGTGCCAAAGAGCAAATTTACCAACCCCTATCTTTTCAAGAGGTCAAAACCTTCATACAGAGAAAATCTACAGTAGACTGGAAGACAAACACTGGATATGATTATGGAAAAGACTCCCTCAAAGACCTAAGCAGAACAGACCAGGTCATTATGTTTCAACTACTCACCAGACACTGCAGACTCAGCAAACACTTATATAGACTAGGGATAAGTCAAACAGCTCTCTGCCAGTGTTAGCAGGCGGAACAGACACCAGAGCATATCCTGCAAGAGTGTCCTCTCCTGTGTGAGCTGAGAAGCAACATGTGGCCACACCCAGTCGACCTGAAAACTAAGCTTTGGGAAGCCTGACAGACCTGAAGCTGATTGCCCAGTTTGTGGTCCACAGTAAATTAGGCGCATGACCAGAAATCGCTGTAGAAGAAGATATATATTAGTAGATCTAGTTTTAGCATAGTACAATAAAGGTATATTATTTACATATCTTACATAAGTTATACGTGTTTATAAATATGTTACCAGGACAACAGACAGCTACAGGTTTTGTTGTTTGACCCAAGTCTCAGTGACCTGTCTGCCAGAGCCAGACGAGTTCTCCTCATGTGAGGACCTCATGTCCAATGAAGTTCTCAGGGTCAGCATCTGGGTTCTAGGCATCATTGCCCTTTGTGGCAATCTGCTGGTCATCATCTGGCGTGTCAGAGATCTTAGAGGAGGAAAGGTCAGTGGATTTTCTTCTCTTCCATCAATTACTTCTTTATAGAAGGTTGGGGGAGTATGCTTGTGCTTGTTCTAAATATTCAGTATATATATAGGAACTGCAGTAAAACTATTTGATTGGCAAAACACGTAATTACAAAGTACTGTAGTTTTACAAATTACAAAAACAATGACAAAATACAGCAACGTTTCGACCAACAAGGCCTTTATCAAGCAAACGAACAAACAGGAGTGACAAATTAAAATGAAACACAAATGGACGACCAAATACAAACGTATCTAAGGAAAATCTGGAATAAAACGAATAACGAAATAAATGTAACACAAAAACACACATAAAAACTAGAAATAGAAAGGAAAGAAACAATGAAACATCTAGTAAATATATAACTTGAATACATGCAACATATACCCATATAGATTACAAAGCATGGGAAGAGAAATTACTAAGAAGCATAAGAATGGAATATAACATGAATACATGCAACATATACCCATATAGATTACAAAGCATGGGAGAGAAAGTACTAAGAAGCATAAGAATGTAATACGTTGAGCCAGCGTGGTCGCAAGGTACCATACAAAGAAATCAACCGATTCTCCAGAGCAAATCGACTGCGATCATCCCAGGAACATGATCGGATGGCTGTGACCTGGACATCGTGAGCACCTAAATGGCCAGTGTCATTGAAATGGTGGCTACAGGGTCACAGAGCATTGGTGTATGTCGCGTAAGTGTTGGCGAATCGGTCACTGAGCCTCTTGCCTGTCTCGCCGATATAAGCCTTGTTACACCGCTTACAGATAATGGCATAGATAAGATTACGGGACTCGCATGTGAACCCATCGTCAATAAGAAACGTGCCTAAAGGAAAAGATACAGTTCGCGTCTGTATCACATAAGCACACGTGTTGCAACGCCGACGACCACACTGGACAGTGCCAAAATGAGTCTGGATATTGGACTTAAGGCGACTGTGTACCAACATATCTTTAAGACTTCTGTCCCGTCTGTAAGACACCAAAGGATAGTTGGGGAAGACAGACGGGTCTCAGGATCTGATCTAAGGAGAGACAGATGACGGAATAAAACATTTTTCACCAGGGAACTATGGGGTGGTAAGTTAAGATAAGTTTTACTCTGTCAGAGTTAGTAGTGCTATGCTGACTGGTAAGGGCCTGCTGGCGAGTGATTTTCTGAACTCGATGCATAGCCGAGACAAGCACCCTCTCCGGGTATAGGCGCCTACGAAAGAAATCAAGCATCTCGCGAGCTCTCTCAAGAAAATCATCGTCCTCACTACAAAGGCGACGAAGGCGTAAGAGCTGCGAGAATGGCAAAGAGTCACGACAAGCCCGGGATGGGAAGAAGTATAGAGGAGAAAACTATGTGCATCAGTAGGCTTGTAATATACTGATGTAGAGATAGCGGATAGGCGTAAGGTGATAGTAATGTCAAAAAAGTTGACACAAGTAGTGGAGATGTGAGAAGTAAAACGAATAGAAGGGTTGAAAACATTAATGAAATTAATGAAGCGTGACAAATCGGCTTCAGGCATATCAGTGATGCCAATACAGTCATCAATGTATCTGTGATAGACAGACGGAAGGGGCCATCATATGTAGTCCATACTAGGTGTTCAAGATAAACCATGAAAAGACAAGCATAACTAGGTCCCATTTTAGTACCCATGGCAACCCCACTGATCATAAACTCCACAATCCCGGTAGGCCTATCGTTTCTGCTTGCTCCTGCCCTACGGAACACATCTCCGAATTCCTTGATAGCATCTTTAATCCCATAGTCACCACACTCCCGTCATTTTTGAAGGATACAAACCACGCTTGTCTGTCTTTTCTACCATTGAGTTGCTACCCGAGAGAACCTACCGTCTCTTCCTCCTTGATGTGTGCTCATTGTACACTTCTATACCTCATCCTGACGGCCTTATAGCTCTCCAGTTCTTTCTCAATAAGAGAACTAATCCACTTGTGTCAACTTCTGCTCTCCTTCGTCTTGCGGAACTAGTTCTCACTCTTAACTCCTTTCAGTTTAATGACCAATTCTTTGAGCAGATCAGTGGGGTTGCCATGGGTACTAAAATGGGACCTAGTTATGCTTGTCTTTTCATGGGTTATCTTGAACACCTAGTATGGACTACATATGATGGCCCCTTCCGTCTGTCTATCACAGATACATTGATGACTGTATTGGCATCACTGATATGCCTGAAGCCGATTTGTCACGCTTCATTAATTTCATTAATGTTTTCAACCCTTCTATTCGTTTTACTTCTCACATCTCCACTACTTGTGTCAACTTTCTTGACATTACTATCACCTTACGCCTATCCGCTATCTCTACATCAGTATATTACAAGCCTACTGATGCACATAGTTTTCTCCTCTATACTTCTTCCCATCCCCGGGCATGTCGTGACTCTTTGCCATTCTCGCAGCTCTTACGCCTTCGTCGCTTTGTAGTGAGGACGATGATTTTCTTGAGAGAGCTCGCTAGATGCTTGATTTCTTTCGTAGGCGCCTATACCCGGAGAGGGTGCTTGTCTCGGCTATGCATCGAGTTCAGAAAATCACTCGCCAGCAGGCCCTTACCAGTCAGCATAGCACTACTAACTCTGACAGAGTAAAACTTATCTTAACTTACCACCCCATAGTTCCCTGGTGAAAAATGTTTATTCCGTCATCTGTCTCTCCTTAGATCAGATCCTGAGACCCGTTCTGTCTTCTCCAACTATCCTTTGGTGTCTTACAGACGGGACAGAAGTCTTAAAGATATGTTGGTACACAGTCGCCTTAAGTCCAATATCCAGACTCATTTTGGCACTGTCCAGTGTAGTCGTCGGCGTTGCAACACGTGTGCTTATGTGATACAGACGCGTACTGTATCTTTTCCTTTAGGCACGTTTCTATTGACTGATGGGTTCACATGCGAGTCCCGTAATCTTATCTATGCCATTATCTGTAAGCGGTGTAACAAGGCTTATATCGGCGAGACAGGCAAGAGGCTCAGTGACCGATTCGCCCAACACTTACGCGACATACGCCAATGCTCTGTGACCCCTGTAGCCACCCATTTCAATGACACTGGCCATTTAGGTGCTCACGATGTCCAGGTCACAGCCATCCGATCATGTTCCTCGGATGATCGCAGTCGATTTGCTCTGGAGAATCGGTTGATTTCTTTGTATGGTACCTTGCGACCACGCGGCTCAACGTATTACATTCTTATGCTTCTTAGTACTTTCTCTTCCCATGCTTTGTAATCTATATGGGTATATGTTGCATGTATTCATGTTATATTCCATTCTTATGCTTCTTAGTACTTTCTCTTCCCTGCTTTGTAATCTATATGGGTATATGTTGCATGTATTCAAGTTATATATTTACTAGATGTTTCATTGTTTCTTTTCCTTTCTATTTCTAGTTTTTATGTGTGTTTTTGTGTTACATTTATTTCGTTATTTGTTATTATTCCAGATTTTCCTTAGATACGTTTGTATTTGGTCGTCCATTTGTGTTTCATTTTAATTTGTCACTCCTGTTTGTTCGTTTGCTTGATAAAGGCCTTGTTGGTCGAAACGTTGCTGTATTTTGTCATTGTTTTTGTAATTTGTAAAACTACAGTACTTTGTAATTACGTGTTTTGCTTGTTCTAAGACACTTTATATGCTGTTATTCATTTTCTTAAGGCTTTTCTTGATGCCTTCATTCCATCTTTTGAGTGGTCTTCCTCTTGCTATGTACATGTTGTATTTTTCATCGTGGCTCTCTGTAGTAGATGATACCAGGACATTCTTGTCAGGTCAAACCAGTTAATCTGTTGTTCTTTTATGAATTGCATGACTGCTTTCACATCCAGTCTTCTTCAGATTTATTAATTTCAAACTTTGTCTCTTATTGTCAGTCCTGCAGCTCTTCTAAGGCATCTCATCTTCATTGTTATGATCAGTGTGTACATAATATATAAACTATCTATACTATCATGTGCGTGTGTTGGTTTTATTTAACTGACTAGGCATTATCTCTGTATCGAAGGTCACTATCGCTTGTGTGTTGCCGGGGCTCGCAAGTAGGCCAGCATATCTAATTTCTGCGATGCTTTTTATTTACTAGGGTAACTTCCCAAGGTTTCTACCTCAGTCGCCTCTTACGACATGCCTTGTAGGTAGCAGTGTTACTATCTTTGCTTCCTTGCGGACCCGACAACACACAGGAGGTCCATGATATTCTAAATACTCTTTTGTAGCATTCGCATTCAAAGGCATTAATGATATTTATATATCATATATAAAGTCTATGTGGCATAGCGGTTAGGTGCTCATCTCTCATGCAATAGGTACCAGGTTTGTTCCTCGTGGAACCATCTGGATATTTTTCCAGAGACCCCTGATCTCAGTGTAGAGTGAAGGTGAGATCGAGTTCCTAGTCCTATCGGAGACAGACGATAAAACGTAGGTCCTGTGTTCAATATGAGCACGTAAAAAACCCATGGCAGTTCAAAATCGAGAACAGCAGGCTGGAAAGCCGCTACCCAAGCAAATTTCATAAGAAAAGATTAAAATAAAAATTCCTCAAAAAATTATCTTCACCATCTTCAAAATTGCATCGTTGACCTCTCGGTGCTACAGAGTTCATGCACTGCAGCTGAAATCTTCCTGTGTAAGAAAGAGATCGCAGCACACATGGTTACTCACCGAAGTGCACTGCTGATGGTCCTATCAATCAATCAATCATCAATCAATATATCATATATATACATATATCATTTATATCATTTATATTTACATAGATATATATATACACTATCTAGTATTGTAACATTTATTGTAACAGTATCCATTCCCCCAGGTTCATTCATTTCTAATAACAAACTTGGCTATAGGGGACTTCTTGATGGGAGTCTACCTGCTTATAATAGCGGCAGTGGACACTCACTACAGGGGGTCTTACATTATTCATGATGAGCATTGGAGAGAGAGCAATCTTTGTCAGTTTGCTGGATTTGTCTCCACATTTTCAAGTGGTAAGTATTATTGTCTAATTATGAATTCATTGATGCTGATCTTGCCTTTTGTATTCTAAACCTGACATCTTCATCCCAGCCACCTTGAATGTTGATAATACTTCCCAGATATGTCAATGTGTCCACCTCCTTTAATGGTGCTCCTCTCAGTATGATCGGGTCTCTGGAATTAGCATTTAATCTCATGATCTTTGTTTTTTTCTCCATGAATAGTCAGACCCAGTTGTTGTGAGATTGTTTCTAGTTTAGTTGTTTTCTCTTGCATCTGTTGATGGCTGTGGGAGAGTAGTGCTAGATTGTCTGCACAATCTAAATCTTCTATTTGACTCATCATGGTCTACCGTATTCCATTTCTCCCCCTGGCTGTTGTTGATCTCATTATCCAATCAATAGGCAGCAGGAAAAGGAAATGATAGAAGATAGCCCTTTCGCACTGTGAGAAAACACTGAAAACTACACAGACCTCTTGTGAACTACAAAACACACAGAATATATAGACAATATTTCAAGCAAACGAAAGGAAAAAATGTTCATCTATTATTTTGATTGTTCTTCTTCTCTTCCAACATTTACTTCTTTAGAGAAATGTTCGGAAAGGAAGGAGGGGAGGGGGATGTAGTGATCTTGTGTGTGCTTGTTCTAATGCACATTGTAAGCTGTTATTCATTTTCTTAAGGCTGTACTTGATGCTGTCGCTCCGTCTTTTGCGTGGTCTTCTTCTTGCTCTGTACTCTTTACACTTTTTTTCTGTGTGGCTCTTTGTGGTAGACAATACCAGGGCATTTTTGTCAGGTGTCCAAACCATTTAATCTGTTGTTCTTTTATGAATTGCATGACTCGTTTCACAATTAGTCTTCACCTGATTTCTTCATTTCTAATTTTGTCTCTTATTGTCACACCTGCAGCTCTTCTAAGACACCTTATCTCTGTCGTTATGATTTTCCGCTCATTAGCTGCTGTTATTGCCCATGTTTGACTCTGGTAACATAGCGTTGGCCAGAAAATCGTTCTTATAAGATATGCTTTAGTTTTAAGCAGTATCTCTTTATGTGACAACAGTGGTGTTAACTGCCCCAGTACTTGGTTAGCGGTATCTCTTTATGTGACAACAGTGGTGTTAACTGCCCCAGTACCTGGTTAGCGGTATCTCTTTATGTGACAACAGTGGTGTTAACTGCCCCAGTACCTGGTTAGCGGTATCTCTTTATGTGACAACAGTGGTGTTAACTGCCCCAGTACCTGGTTAGCTTTTGTGCACTGACTGCTAATTTCTTTATCGATGCTTCAGCCTGCGGTGAAATTTTCCTAAGTATTTGTAGTTTTTTGTTTGCTTTTGATTAGGTATTTATAATTCTTTATGTAGTAATTTGACATAATTTATCTTTCCAGAACTCTCAGTGCTCACTTTGACAACCATTACCTGTGATCGCCTACTGTGTATCCTGTTCCCACTCAAACGGACACGACTTGGTCTCAAGCAGGCAGTGTTTATAATGAGCCTTATCTGGGTTTTAGTTTTCCTGCTAGCCATGTTACCCCTCATGGGATTCACATATTTTGAGGTAAATATTGATTACAGATAGTGTTGTGTGATATTATTACTGTATGAGTAAATATCTGCAGATTAACTACTTGTAGACCAAACGCTACATTACTTGGCTTTAGGTTGGATGCCTTTTTACCAGGAGCCACACTAAAGAGCGTTTTTTTATTCTAAAAACAAATGGCTTGTAAAAACTTAGATTTTGTCCTGGTCCACTAAGAGTTAAGTGGTTGGCTGCTGTGAGTCATTGATTGATGAGTGACAGTACTGATGAAGCATGATGGTACATCTGTAACATTAGCAGATCTATGTACATGAGTAGATGACTGTGACATTAGAAGATAGTTGTAAAGTGAGTTAATGTTCACAAAATAAGTAGATGTCTGTGGCTACATCACAGAGTTCATGATTTGTGCAATGCTCTCGGCCGATGGCATGCCATCTCTGTTGATAGGGATGGAACCATATGGGGAAACCGGATGCAATGAAGTCAATCCTTCACCTTTGAACCCTGTTGGACCAGATATCAACAAGTGAAAACCTTATGGAGATAGTATTCTCCTTGGGCAACTTGGACCAGATATCGACAAGTGAAAACCTTATGGAGATAGTATTCTCCTTGGGCAACTTGGACCAGATATCGACAAGTGAAAACCTTATGGAGATAGTATTCTCCTTGGGCAACTTGGACCAGATATCGACAAGTGAAAACCTTATGGAGATAGTATTCTCCTTGGGCAACTTGGACCAGATATCGACAAGTGAAAACCTTATGGAGATAGTATTCTCCTTGGGCAACTTGGACCAGATATCGACAAGTGAAAACCTTATGGAGATAGTATTCTCCTTGGGCATGTACCGCAAGGAATAGCCATGGACAGCTATAGAGAATTGTATATTGAAATGTAAATCTTGTCATATCCCTTACAGGCTGCCATCAACCACAGTAAATGAGTCGTTGATTTTCTAGGTACCACTTATACGTTCAGTAGTTTGCCATTGCTTTCTAAACAGTGGGGTCTGTTTTTACACTTCGTAAAAATTCCACAGAAATGAATTAGCTTCCAAAACTGCCTGCAGTGGAGTTTGAACCAGATACGCTTATATTGTGATCGAGCTCACTACCGCCTAAGCTACAGACGCCCACGAGATAGAGATAGGAAACCTAATTTAGGTGGACATTTAGATATGCCTATCCTACATGCCATAGGAGCCTATGAACTAGATCACAATCTGTTCTCGGCCCTGACCGCACAAATCACAAAGAGGGATTAATTTGGTTGATAAAAATGAACGCAAAGAAGAATGAAGAAACCTAAATTAATAGGTACACCCACACAGATGACCTTATCATCTATGCAAATAATTCAGGTATTCGTGTAACAATAATGAAACATGTTACAAAAAATGTATTGTAGTATTACATAGTACAAAAACAATATACAGCAATGTTTCTACCAAAAAGGTTTTATCAAGCAAAGGATACAAAGAAAGAGAAGAAATTCAGACTTTCTATATGCCAGAAATAACATATACTAGTCAGACAATAAATCCCTAATTGTCCAAAAATAAAAATATGTAACTAAAAAAGAAATACGAAATAAATATACAAAATTAGAAATGAAAAAAAGATAAAACAATATAAATTAAATCTATACATACTATATATACATTTACAGTGGCGGCTCCTGGTCATTTTTTTGGTGGGGCCAGACACACATTTTCGGAAAAATCATGGTTGTTTTTAGTATTTACTATTATTTGTCTATTCTGGGAAGTTATTCCCCATTTCGGTTTTTGGTGGGGCCTAGCCCCTCTGGCCCTTAATGACGAGCCGCCCCTGTACATTTAACATTTACACATATTATGGAGCATGAGACCATATTACGCTGCAACTAAAATGATATGTTTGTTTCCTTTGCAGGGTTTTTATGGTCGGTCAGGAGTGTGTTTAGCTCTTCATGTCACACCTGATAGGCCGCCAGGCTGGGAGTACTCTGTGGGGGTGTTTATTGTGCTCAATTTTATTTCATTTCTGCTCATTACATTCTCCTACTTGTGGATGTTCTCTGTGGCTAAGAAGACTCGTAGTGCTGTGAGGTAACAGTTGTATGATAGTGATAGTTATGACAATGATGACAGGTGTGATGGTGGTGGTGATGTTAATGACATTGGTGTTGTGATGGCAATGGTGTTGGGATGATGATGGTGTTGAAAGTGATGATGATGATAATGTTATTAGTGATGAGATATTGACGGTAGTACTGTGATGACAAATGGTTCTGACAGTGATGATGTCAATGATGTAGGTAATGTGATGATGATGGTGTTGTGATGATGACGATGTTGTTCATAATGATGATGATGGTGTTGTGATGATGATGATGTTGTTCATAATGATGATGATAATATTGTTAGTGATTCGATAATGTGATGATGATGGTGGTGATATGATGTTAATGGTACAAATGGTGGTCTAATGACAATAATAGTGACATTAAAGCTTTAAAAAAGGGGGTGGGAGTAGGTGGGGTAGTGATCTTGTGCGTGCTTGTTCTAATGCAATTTATAAGATGTTATTCATTTTTCTTAAGGCTGTCCTTGATGCTATCACTCCATCTTTTGCATGGTCTTCTTCTTGCTCTGTACTCGTTATACTTTTTCTGTGTGGCTATCTCTGTGGTAGACAATACCAGGGCAATATGTCCAAACCATTTAATCTATTATGTTATGTTATAACAGAAGAACAGCTACAACAACACATCAACAGACTCCAGTTAGCATGTAACGAATACAACATGAGAATTAACATCGACAAAACAGAAGTAATGACATTCGCCAGAGAGGAAAACACTACCAACATCTCCATCGATAATCATCTACTAAATCAAGCAAAAGATTTCACATACCTGGGGAGCATTTTTTCAGCAAATGGAAGAATAACTAATGAAATTCAACACAGATGCAACAAAGCAAACCAAATGATAGGGCAAATGGCGCCAATTTTAAGATGCAAACACGTCACCATGAACACAAAAGAGCAATGTTCAACACAATCTTTCTCCCACATTATGTTACCAGTGCCAAACCTGGACGCTGACAACAAACGATAGAAGAAAACTAGTAACAACAGAGATGAAGTGTCTACGCAGAATGCTGGGTGTAACAAGAAGAGACCGGTTGAGAAATGAAGACATCAGGAAAAAGTGGGTACAACATCAGTACTAGACTTCATCAAGAAACAACAAATTAAATGGTTCGGTCACGTAAGCAGATTACCATCAGACAGTGCACCCCAAATAGCAATGCTGCTCCGATACAATGGGTACAAAGCAAAAGGCCGCCACGCAAAAGATGGACCTCAGAGATAACAGAGGCGACGAAAGAGACTATCTACGAGCGCATACTAGGGCCCGTTTTAGAAATCTCTTCCTGACCTGACGCTGTGAGGCATACAGGATTCGAGAAAGAAAGAAAGAAAGAAATGTAATCGACA
The DNA here is from genome assembly GCA_020796225.1 of Arion vulgaris. Lineage (NCBI taxonomy): Eukaryota > Metazoa > Mollusca > Gastropoda > Stylommatophora > Arionidae > Arion > Arion vulgaris. The sequence continues at coordinate 70,388,261 of CM036755.1, read as the reverse complement.
CAACACATTGGGAATTCCCATTCGTGCTATGTCTTCCTCCGCTGCAGCAGCCATCCCAAAGTCCATTTGCTCGCCGTACCCATGAGAAATTGATTACTATATCTTCTCTCTCTACCATAAAGACGAAACTGTCTGGCATGTCCAAACTTAACGCCTAATTCTTCAACTTGTTCCAGTGTCTAAGACTTGCTCATGTCACATAAATGATAGCGTACCGCATTGATGATATCGACTCTGTAATCTGTTGTTCACTATGAAATGCTTTAATTTCCATCTTCTGGTCAAAATAACTTATGGCACTTTATTTTACAGAACAGCAGAAAGTAAAACAGATAATGCTATGGCACGCCGTATGACCTTAATAGTGATGACTGATTTCTGTTGTTGGATCCCAATAATAGTTCTTGGCTTCGTTTCCTTGGCTGGTGCTAGAACTGATATACAGGTGGGTAGTTGTTACTATGTTGTAATTGCTGTGAAGACTAATGGAGATATTAACAGTTTTAAGTGTTCTTTTGCTAATTCTTCTTATTCTTCTTCAGCAATCTATGGTCATGCGATTAATTTACTGTGGACCACAAACTGGTCAGTCAGCTTCAGGTCTGTCAGGTTTCCTTCTTCAGCAGTCTATGGTCATGCGATTAATTTACTGTGGACCACAAACTGGGCAGTCAGCTTCAGGTCTGTCAGGTTTCCTTCTTCAGCAGTCTATGGTCATGCATTAATTTACTGTGGACCACAAACTGGGCAGTCAGCTTCAGGTCTGTCAGGTTTCCTTCTTCAGCAGTCTATGGTCATGCGCTTAATTTACTGTGACCACAAACTGGGCAGTCAGCTTCAGGTCTGTCAGGTTTCCTTCTTCAGCAGTCTATGGTCATGCGCTTAATTTACTGTGGACCACAAACTGGGCAGTCATCTTCAGGTCTGTCAGGTTTCCTTCTTCAGCAGTCTATGGTCATGCAATTAATTAACTGTGGACCACAAACTGGGCAGTCAGCTTCAGGTCTGTCAGGTTTCCTTCTTCAGCAGTCTATGGTCATGCGCTAATTTACTGTGGACCACAAACTGGGCAGTCAGCTTCAGGTCTGTCAGGTTTCCTTCTTCAGCAGTCTATGGTCATGCGCTAATTTACTGTGGACCACAAACTGGGCAGTCAGCTTCAGGTCTGTCAGGTTTCCTTCTTCAGCAGTCTATGGTCATGCGCTTAATTTACTGTGGACCACAAACTGGGCAGTCAGCTTCAGGTCTGTCTGGTTTCCCCAAAGCTTAGTTTTCAGGTCGACTGGATGTAGCCCCGTGTTGCTTCTCAGCTCAACCTTTTGCTAATGATTTTGCCTGTGTGTTGCCGGTGTCGCAAGAGGAGCAAAGAATAGTAACACTGCAACATACAAGACATGTTATAAGGGGTGACTGAGGTAGGTGCCTAGGGAAGCTACCCTAGTAAGGATAAAGCGTCTCAGAAATTGGATGTGCTTACCTACTTGTAATCGCATAACTGGCACATCGTACAATTGCAGTTAGGCTTGGATCACATACAAATCACAAAGATTGGTTAACAAGTGATCGATGTTGAGCGTTCAAAGAAGTGTTCTTTTGCTAATGATTAAATCTAGTTTTCTTCTTTTGCATACAACCATCTTTACATTCTTCTTGCTTCATATTGTATTTATTTCTGAATAATTCATTCTCATTGCATTTTTCTTTCTCCTTTCTTTGCTGCCAATCTCTCTCTGAGAATCTTCTCTTCTCCCTCATTTTATTGTATTCCTCCTTCGCTCTTTTTTTTTGTTTATTCCTCCTATCTCACTTCTTAATTTATTCATCTAGTTCTACATTCAAAATATTAAAATTAAAAATATTGAGAACATGCACTTTTCCAGTGGCTACTTATAGTTGTGAATCATGGACCATTACACAAAAATAAGAACGAAAATCCAGTTCTTCGAAACTAAATGCTACAGAAAGATCCTACAAATACCATGGACAGAAAAAGAAAGAACACTGATGTCCTGAAAGAACTAAATGTTAAAGACAATTGGCTGCTAAACAACATACTATACAGAACAATTAGATACTTTGGTCACGATGGCCTGGAGAGAACAATATTAGAAGACAGGGTTCCAGGACGCAGAGACAGATCAAGAAGAAGATGGCTACAAGATATTAAAGAAACCATAAATATGACCATCGACAAAGTGGGTGTGAACTGGCTAGAGACAGAGTGAATTTGAGATGCACTGCAAAGAGAGCAACTTCCTTTAAAGGGTGCACACTTTGATGATGATGCTGAGTTCTACATTGTCTTCCACATATTTTCTCTTATTCTGTACTTTTATTTTTGCTATCTTTCTTTCACTTCTCTTTCAATTATCATTCCTTAGTATATTTCCTTATTCCGTTAGATTTGATTTTAGTGCCATCAGTGATCTATTCAGTTAACAGTTATATGAGGACTATCATCATAGCATTCCGACATATCTGTAGGTACTCCGATCTTCTGAGCAAATCCAGCAGCGTCCAGCGGCCCAACACACCAGGTCGATGTTGATAAATCAATCTCTTTGCGTTTTTAATTTAGTATGTCGTTCTTTTCGGGCAGCACCAATATTGACACCCATCTCTTTCAATTTGGTTATCGAATGGGATTCACAGCCCTGAAACTCCTCTGTTCAGAAAGACTCTAAGGTGATCTATTGTCTGACTGTTTATGTTATGTTTGGCATATAGGAAGTCTGAATTTCTTACCTTCTGGTGTATTCTTTGTTTGATAAAGACCTTTTAGTCGAAACATCGCTGTATATTGTTTTTGTACTTTATACAACTACAGTACTTTGTATTTAAGTGTTTTGCCATTAATAAATAGTTGCATCATTAATTTATATTAATAACACTATAGTCAAAAATATCCTTTAAGTAAAGATTAGTTTCATGTAATTTCTTATTTTTATTGATGTTGTTTGTTTGTTTCGTTTGCCCGCTGTCAGTTCAGGTGGAAGTCATGATGCCTTGTATTGCGCTTCTGAATGAGTTTTGCATGAGGCCTATTTACTGGTGTCCCTCGCATGCGGTGACCCTTCGTCATCTTCAGAGGTATCATTACTATTGATGATGTGTTTACTCATGATATCATTTTTATGAACATTACAATATTTCTTTCTGCTTCCCACAGGTCTACGCTTGGATAGCTGTGTTTGTATTACAATATTTCTTTCTGCTTCCCACAGGTCTACGCTTGGATAGCTGTGTTTGTATTACAATATTTCTTTCTGCTTCCCACAGGTCTACGCTTGGATAGCTGTGTTTGTTCTGCCTTTGAATTCGGCTACAAATCCAATTATATACACTTTGTCGACGGCGCCGTTCCTTGGAAACATCCGGAAACGTGCGAACAGGTTTAGGAAATCCTTCATTCACTCGTTCACAGCGGAGACAAAACACAGTTATGTAGGTTAGTTAGAGTGGAGTGAGAAGGTGTGGTAAAGGTAAGGGGATGGGTAATTCCCTAATCCATAATTTTGCAGCGATGTGAAAAGTCCGCTACTGCGTAGTACTAGGTTTGAGATTGATTGATTACTTTCTCAACAAATTTGTCTATCCCTGAACCCAGTAAGTCATGCACTATTTAGTAGTTGGGCATACCTGATGGTCCCTACACTTAGAAGCTATCACAGTCTCTGGAAAGTTTGCACAGCAGTCATATGAAACCAACACACTAACAATATTAACTCAGTATCACTCTAGCGACATTAATTTACCATAACACTACCAACAATAATTCAATCTAGATTAACTGTGTATAGCACCTCTAAATGATTTTTAATCGAGGAATAAACCCAACAAAAAATCTCGATGAAGGTCTGGCCCCCAGACTTGTGATATGAGTGGATTTACCGTGATATCCAAGAACCAAACTCCCAGCTATGGGCAAATAACCCCACAGCCTTGTGGGAGCCTCAGGAGAGGCAAAGGCTTTGGGAGTAAACCCAAACAGAAAATTTGGAGTGGAGCCTTAAGGTGGACAGGCAATCATGTGATGCCCTACTGGCAGCTCCTACAACCAAACTGATACCAGATGTCATGCTTGCACTCCTCTGGATTCTATCAGCGAGGTCGAGAGGGGGTAGTTGATGCTTGGGCAACTCAGTTACTCCATAAAATTCGCCCAGGCATGCATCACAGAGAGCTCACTTCGGGGTCGACTGTGTTGACTAAACCAACACGGAAGACAACAGTTACAGGTTATAAGTCCAGCTCAATGGTGAGCGGCAGTGAGGGCGGCTCAAAAGAAAGAAGAAAAACACCATCACATATGGAGGCAAAAGAGAGTGCAGAGGACAGAGAGAACATCCTATGTATTAGCTCCAGTCTCCAGTTTTACCTGCAGCAACTGTGGCAAGGATTGCCACTCCAGAAAAGGCCATTACAGCCACAAGAAACGTGATCCAGCACAAAATAAACTACTTGACGCAAAACCTATTGTCTCCTGAGACAAGGAGGCCAGGGATGAAGAACTGATTTTTACTTGAGGACTAATTTTCCTTATCATCAGTGACTCAATGCACATGCTCTGATTGAAATAGGCTGGGCTTGGAGACAATGGATGTAGTCGCTAAAGAGGTCTAGGCTGACAAAAATCAGTTTTACTTTTGTACCAGGGTATGCAAGTGTAAGGTGAAATGATCATGCCGATAGGCTTGTAGGTATGGCTGCTGTAAAAAGTGGGCTAGCAATGGACCAGGCTGATATTATAAATTACCTAAGGGAGAGAGAACGTGTACATGATTCAAGTAATAGTGGTGAATCTACAACACTAACCAGATTGCAAGAATAGTAAGTCAAGTGTGGTGTAGCTAGACAAGAACATTATACTGTTATCCAAAGAAGAATAGTAAGTAAACCAAGAAAGAACCGGTGTCGTTAGTGCCTCACGCTGAGGGCATACTGAGGAGGAGATCGGAGCACTTGTGGACTAATTGGTTTAATGTGCAGTGATGATGATCCGATGACTAAACTTCTTTGAGTTTGCTCTTATGACCAATTTTAATCACTCTTTGTGATATGTTTGATCTTTGCCAAGAACGTGTATACGTTGCACATTGGTTTAGTAGACCCCTAAACGCATAGATTTCTACAGGCTTAGGACATGTGCATCTGATTTCAGCCAAACCTCCTTAGTTGCCTCTTACGACATGCGTGGCAGGTAACAGTGGTTCTATTCTTTACACCCCAAGTTTTGGCCCCGGTAACCACTCGGGTGATGACTAAACTAAACTGAGAGACATACTGAGGAGAAGATCGAAGCACTTATGGACTAATTGGTTTAATGTGCAGTGATGATGATCCGATGACTAAACTAATTCAACATAACTCACAAGACATTAGTTCACCATAATTATAGCAACACCAATTCATTATAGCTCTCTCTCTCTATGAGACTAATCAAGCACTTTAGCCACATAACTGCACCAACACTAAACAGCAAATCCAACTTACTATAAGTGTTCAGAGATGAAGTACTAGGTGGTGACCAGAGTTTAGGTGATCTGTAGTTTTTAGGTTTTCGTTCACCTCTATGATTTAAGGTATAATCAGGGCACCTAATATGGCACTTCTGACTGATTTTTTGCATGAGTACTTGCATTCCTTATCATTATTGTCCTTTGTCATTCAGGCAAACCTTACTCCAACTTCTAAGGTACTTGTAATTTAGATCGCCAAGTAAAGGATCAGGAAACATCTAGTCCACCCCAATATCATAAACTCAGAAAAAATATTTTGAGGCCAAGTTGGCCTGAGCGCTGTAATTAGAACAGCATATGGTTACTAAATTATTCTTCGAACACTCCATATCGACCACTTGTTAACCACTCTTTGTGATTTGTATGTGGTCTGAACCTAAGAGCGAATGTACGTTGTATCAGTTATGTGCCTACAACACATTCAATTTCTGCGCGCTTTTTATTGCTAGTGTAGCTTCCCTATGTCCTACATCAGATGCCTTTTACGACGTCTTGTAGGTCGCAGGGGTACTATTCTTTGCTTCCCTTGTGGGCCCAGACATCATACGGGCATGGTTACTAGCAAAGCGTGCTATCAACTTTGGTGATATCTGTGCCTTTTATCTGTACCTTTTTTCTGTACCTTTTATCGGTACCTTTTTTCTGTACCTTTTATCTGTAGTAATTGTAAGGGATGACTTAAGACAGAGTAGTAACTAGGTTAATATTGCTGCTAAAATTTCCATTGAAATTAAATATTTAAAAAAAATATGTGTAGTTAACTTTTGTTGCATATGGGATTGAAGGAATATACCCACTCCACTCTACACAGCCATATCACTAGGCAGCTATAGATGTCAGTATATATCTCTAGGCAGTTATAATAATAATTTCTCTCGTATCGTTATACATTACATAGGGCCTGTAAGCAATTTCTCGATTACGCTCTATCCTGGGCAACTCGCTCAATCTCCTCCATGAAACTGAGACCAATATTTCTTGCCTCTCTCAGCAAAGTTCGTTTCAAGGTTTCCCAGTGTCATCCTCTCTTTCTTGAACCCTTTGCATCCAACTCCAACTTCAATGGCTGCTTTGATATTCTTTGATCATTTCTTCTCAAGGTGTGTCCAACATATCTCCATTTTCTCCTTCTTATAACAGTTGTTACTGGTGGTTGACCAGACCTTTCATTACTTCTGAATTCGTTCCATTTTATGTTTATTATTATTAGTGATATTTCACTATCTGTTTATTGTTTCATATCTTAACTAATTAAATATCTAAACTTATTACGAGATTCAGAAAGGATGCCCTAGGTAAAATCTGAAACAAACTTTACTGAGAAAAGCATGAAATATTGAACTTAATTCCACAAAGAGATTAGCTTCAGTTTGGAATATCTTCCGATCTCCTTTGCAATATCTCCAACAGCGTCCATCGACTAACCATACTAGTTGGATGCTGATTGATGAGCCTACTCATAAACCTGTTGTGTTGTTCTCTTCTGGCTACTCTCATCTTCAATCAAAGCTATTGCAATCTAGCAGTTGACATGGATTGGTTTAAATGAAAAATTAGATTTGGTACCACATTCTATGAGGATGTTCAGAATGTTAGCTCTATCCATTGGCTGACTCCCTGATGCGGTATTTAGTGAGTTGTTCAAGATAGTGCTGTTTGTAGAAATTACTTAATGGCAAAACACATAATCACAAAGTACTGTAGTTTTACAAAATACAAAAAACAATGACAATACACAGCAACGTTTCGACTAAAAAGCCTTTATTAAGCAAACGAAACAACAGGAGTGATGAATTGTATAGCACACTACAAAAGACTTTGACAAAGATACAACAGTCAAAAATGAATGAAGAATGATTTTTAATTCATTTTTTACCGTTGTATCTTTGTCAAAGTCTTTTTGTAGTGTGCTGTACAATCGTCACTCCTGTTGTTTGTTTGCTTGATAAACTTTTTGTCAACGTTGCTGTGTATTGTCGTTTTTTTTAAATTTTGTAAAACTACAGTACTTTGTGATTACGTGTTTCGCTATTCTACATAGTTTTACTGCAGTCTCCATCTATATAGAAATTACTTGCAGGCCCTATGTAACATATAACGGTATGAAAAGAATATAATAATACTAATTTAGTGATGGCTTTTGACGACTTCATGAACTTTTTCTATTGCCTTCTTTTCAGATGATCGCTTTCGTCACATTCAAATTCGAAGAAAATCACCATATAGACAGCTTGAATTAATGCGCCTAAGAAGCCTAAATAGTTCCCCGCCTCTTTGCTACAAAAGTGACTTCAGCAGCGGAATGTAAAATTTTTAACAGTCAAGATTTCAGTGCTCTGAATACAGTGAAAATCTTCCAGCCGTGCCACAATTGCTGTGTCTTGAACAATTCTAAGTTTTAATGTTACTGAATATAAACACAGCTTACTGGATTATTGCACCAAAATTGCAGTGCATTCTTAAGGATATACAAATGAATTCCTTCATAATGTTACAATTTCAGAAACCTGATATTCTGACGAACTTTTCAATAAACAATAAGCTGTGATGTTGAACATGATGTAAGAACCAAAACAATCAAAAAATTGTTTACGTTCATTTGTTAACAATTTAAGTTTATATAATTTTATTAATATACACAGTGTTTGTAAAGTCTCACAACACTTCATATATTGAGCAGTTTGAAAAATGAAGTACATGAGGTCATCAAAAAATATGCTAAAAACAAGGTAGTGAAATTAGTCACAATAGTTACTGCTATGGTCTACTGTTGTTCTTGGTAAACTAGAAAGAACAAATGAAATATTCATTATAGCAGATGTTGGAAATATCCACCACGGGATTCAAGATATGTCTGTACACATTTCTTCATATTGTCAAATATTCTTTCTTCAGTTGAAAACACCATTATGGTCTGAGTGAAAAGAACTACCCCAGCAGACAACAATCATTCACTGCATATTGCATCACCATTGACTATGGACACATATTTGTTCATGACGTTATGTACTTTGTTTTCACATTTGTTCTACATATAAAGTGTTGTGAGACTTTACAAACATCATATACTTGTTCATAATTATGCCATATTCTTTTTTAATGCGAGTATGGTAACTTCATTTAAACACATTACCAATTTGGTGAGGCGGTTAACTTTAGTAATCTCATATAACCATACCAGAGGTTCTCAACTTATTCATACTGAACTTGTGCTTTATCTTATGCTTGCTCATTTCATTAAATGAAGAATATCAACTTAATGGATACTTGTAATATGATCATTTATTGTGTTGAATACTATAACTCCGTTACAAAATACCGCCTACAATGATATTAAATATTTCATAATGTTGAACTATTTTGGAGAGAGTGTTGATATTTTGCTTTCAAGAAAACCCCGGTGGCTAGATAAAGTTTCAATGCTGCAGTCAGTGTAGAGAATGTGATGTAAGATTCTCTATGCGTGGAGATAAGTGATGGGAAATATGCTTAAAGGGATTGAATCTGGAAGTCTGTGTGCGGAATTGGTGTAAAGCATTCAACGGTCACATCTCAAGACCCTGACTTGGGTGTACGCACTTGAACATGCTGAAGTGTAGAGCAGCGTGCTGAATGTTTTGTAAACAATACCCTGACTCAAGTGGGCAGAAGTATGATAAGGGCCAATGTCATCAATGCGGTACGCTCTAATTTATGTGATATGGGCGAGTCTCAGCCACTGAACTAATTGCAAGAATTAAGAATTCAGTCTGGACATGCCAGACAGTCATCTTCATGGTAGAGAGAGAAGATACACTGATCAACTTCTCATTGGTATAGTGAGCAGGTGAACTTTGGGATGGATGATGTAGCGGAGGACGGAGCATATATGGGAATAACCAATGTGCCATGATGTCAATCGCCTATATAATTGGAAATAGGCTGAAAGCAGAAAATAAAAGTTTTCCCTACCTAAAAATGTGGGTAAGATTATAACAAAATGTGTATTTTGTATTTTAATCACTCAAGCTACACCTTCTTTTTCACCTCTAGGGAGGCATATGTCTGCAACCAAGATTTTCCAAGTACTCCTATCAAAGTCCATCTTTTTTTTTTGGATCTCTCAACTCTCCCCATTTTCTTGCATTTCATCTCCAACTTCTGTCTCCAGGTGTTCCTGGGTCTTCCCTTACCTCTATTACCCTGGGGGTTCCATTGGAGGACCTGTCTTGTGATGCTGTCAGGAGGTCTCCTCAGTGTGTGTCCTATCCATCGCCACCTTCTGCCCCTTATCTCTTGTTCCATTTGACATTGTCCAGCGCTATCCCACGGATCCCTGATTATGGTCCTATCACACCATCACAGATGAAGTATCCTGCGCAGACATCTATTGATGAATCATGCTACATCTATCATTAGACAATAATGTTAAAACAAATTTCAGAAAGAAATTATAAAAAAATAGCGAATTAGATCAAAATTGACACTATGTCACATAATTCACTTTGCTTTCTGTCATCAGCCGTCGATGAAAAAAAAATGTATTTCATTTTGAATGGAACCAAATGTAACCAACAAAAAAACTTGACCATCCTGTTATCACAAATTCACTACATGTGGCAACCCACAAAACATGTTCACCAATGCATTGTTTGTCTTGTGCGATTTGTATGTGATTTGAGCCTAAGAGCGATTATACATTGAAAAGTGTCAGAATTGCAGTAAAGGAAATCTCTTGTGGAAGCTGTATGTATTATACGGGACAAGAGGATATAGATAAATTGTTATATAGATCAATTTCTAGAACCTTACATGTGAAATAGAACATGGATAGACTGATAGCATGCCCTAGAATTATAGATTCTGGCTCAAAATAGACAAATAGAATAAGTCATTCACTATCTAATTATCTAAGGATTAAGCAAGAATATAAAGAAAACAGAGGTAATGGTTATCTCCAAGATACAAGAAACACCCCAATGCAATATTAAAATAAATAGCACAACACTGAAACAAGTCTATTGATTCAAGTATCTGGGAACATTCCTAACATCAGATGGAAGATGTACAACAGAGATTAGGAGTAGAATAGCTTTAGCGAAAGCAGCTTTTACAAAAATGAAAAATACACTACACATGAATTCACTACCAATGACACTGTGGAAACGAGTACTACAGTGCTATATTCAACCAATACTTATGTATGGCATCGAATCATGGACAATGAACAGGCAATCAATAAGATCATTGGAAGCCACAGAGTTGTGCTTTTACAAAAGAATGCTGAAATTTCCATTTACAGTGAAGAAAACAAATCATGAGGTTTTAAATCAGGACTGCATACAAAGAAACCTTATCAAAAGAATAAGAATCAGACAATCAAGGTTCTTCAGGCATATAAAATGTAAGACATATATGTAGGATAATAGTCTGTGATACAAGAAATGTGTGTGTAAGACAGGAATTTGTGTGTGATACAAGAAATGTGTGTGTAAGACAGGAATTTGTGTGTGATACAAGAAATGTGTGTGTAAGACAGGAATTTGTGTGGGGTATGAGAAATGTGTGTAAGACAGGAATTTGTGTGGGGTATGAGAAATGTGTGTAAGACAGGAATGTGTGTGATATGAGAAATGTGTGTAAGACAAGAATTTGTGTGGGATACCATGATTGAGTTTAAAGAGTTCTAAAGTCGAAGGACTGACTTCATTGCACCGGGTTTTACCCCATATGGCTCGGTCCCTCACCACCTGCCGAGAGTATTGCACAAAGCACAAACTTCATAGCTCCTGGAACAATCCTAGGGTCTCTTGAAAAATGCACACATCCATGAACAGAACGATGCGGTCCGGATTCAAACCCACAACCTTCGGGACAGGGTGCAAGGGCTTAACCACTCAGCCACAGAAACCTCCAAAGATTGAGTTTATAACAGGTCTCTGAGTGGGGTAAGAGTATTAAGTGTTGCTCAATAGAGTGTGTGATTTAGGAAGGATAACAATTTTATTGTGTTCAGGAATAGATGTGTTTGTTTACATTCTGCTCTTGTTGAATATTATTATGAAGTTTTTTTGTAATAAAACTTTATTATTTGTACATTTTTAAAATGGAACAACTTAACCCTTTTACTCCATAATTATTTTGACCTCTGGACGCACCTAATTTACAATGCAAATTTAACATTTAATTTCAAGTAGTTTAGATCTTTAAGCTCTAGAAAGAAAATTAGATAACTTTGAGAATAAATGTCTTAGAAGAATACTGAACCTCAAATGGTCAGATTTCAGACCCAATACACAAATAAGACAAGAGACCAAGCAAGAAAATGTATCAAATTTTATAAGAAAGCGCGCTGGAACTACATCGCCACACACTTAGAATGGATGAGAGAAGACTCCTTACGAATCCCTCATATGGACACCAGGGAAAAGAAAACGAGGAAGACCAAGAGAGACTCTCGTGAGAACCATCACCAGAGAAGGCTCAACGATGGGCCTAGTAAACATCAAAGACTTAAAACAAATAGCAACGAACCGCGAGACATGAGAAGCTATGACCTCTGCCCTATGCGCCGCCCACAGGCCCAAGAGGAAAGACTAACTAACTAAGATCTTTAAAACTCCAGTATAATTTCTTTGAAGTGTGACATATTATATATCAACTTCAGTAACATTAGTGTGAAGAAACATTTGCTTTCTTTTATCAGACTCGCAAAAGCCGACATATCGGCTTAGTGACATTCTAAAAAGCATAAGCCTGTATATTGGCTTAAAAGTGTCAAAGGGTTAATGTAAAGACCACAATGCTTGAAGAGTAAAATAGATTGATAGATAGGACCATCTTCATTGCACTTCGGTGAGTAACCAAGTGTGCTTCGATCTCTTTCTTACACAGGAAGATCTCAACGGCAGGGCAGACTCTGTAGCATCTGCAAGGGTCCCCGATGTAATTTAGAAAATGGTGGAAATATTTTGTAGGAATTTTATATTTAATCTTTCTAATGAATTTTGCCTGGGCAGCAGCTTCCCAGCCTGCTATTCTCGATTTTGAACTGCCAATGGTTCTTTTACATGCTAAAATTGAACACCGGATGTCCATTTTATCATTCGTCTCCAATAGACTAGGAACTCGGATCTCATCTACACTTAGATCGGGGATCTATGGAAAATATTCAGATGGCTCCGGGAGTGAACTGAGTACCTTTGTAGCGAGAGGTGAGCACCTAACCTCTACACCACAGAGATCCCCAGCGTAGTATAAAAACACATCACCATCATGACAAAATGAGTTGTTAGATATTGACAAAACACATCACCATCATGACAAAATGAGTTGTTAGATATTGACAATAAATTAAATCCTCATTATTCTCTCTTGAATGTGCATGATATTAACAAAACACATTATCATCATGTACATTTATTTTGCTCATTACAGGAGACTATTGATGTGTCATTTTATCTGGTTTTTTTGTAAATTGTTGTGATGTTGTATTTTATCAGGGATATACATGCTGGTACCTTTGTTTATTTAGGAAGATATTTTAGTCATTGTTTATGCTTCTATTGCTACTTTTAATTTGACTATCTTAAATGTTTGAGTTACTTTAGATAATCAATAGAGACTTTCAGTTTATGTAGTACAATACTTTATAGTATTGTAGTAAAAGTAGTAGCAGTAGTAGTAGTAGTAGTGGTGGTGGTGGTGGTAGTGGTAGTGGTGGTAGCAGTGGTGGTAGTAGTGGTAGTAGTGGTGTTGGTAGTGGTAGTAGTGGTAGCAGTCGTAGTAGAAGCAGCAGAAGTAGTAGTGGTAGTAGTGATAGTGGTAGTGGTGGTGGCAGTGGTAGTAGTAGTAGTAGTAGTTGTAGTGGTAGTAGTTACTTTAGATTAGCAATAGACTTTCAGTTTATGAAGTACTATACCTTATAGTATTATAGTAAAAGTAGTAGCAGTAGTAGTAATAGTAGTAGTAGTAGTAGTGGTGGTAGTAGTAGTGGTAGTAGTAGTAGTAGTAGTGGTAGTAGTAGTGGTAGCAGTAGTAGTAGTGGTAGTACTGCTAACAGCAGAAGCAGCAACACTTCTACTTTTGCTGGTAGTCATGTTGATAATAATATTGATACTACTATTGATACTACTACAAATATTACTTCTACTGCCAACACTACTACTACAAATACTAGTACTACTGCTACTGTTAGTACTGCTACTATTACTACTACTGCTACTGTTAGTACTGCTACTATTACTACTACTGCTACTACTACTACTCATCATCATTAAATAGCTTGTCCTGAGCAGAACTTTGCCACCCCAACAGTCCTCCGAAATTTCTCTCATAGGCCAGATGTCCTGCCTCTGCAGCCATCATGTTCAAACCATCACTTACATCCTGAATCCATCTTCTCCATGGTCTTCCTCTTCTTCTCTTTGCTGGTATGCCTCCTTCCTTGATGGTCTTCTCCAGCCCTTCATGTCTTTTTATATGTCCAAAATATCTCGTGTTTTCTTCTAGCTTGGCCCACAAACTGTTGATCGTCGGCCCGACAAGTCGTCATCGATAACATCACCACTGTTTGAGTGGTCAGATTTCAGACCCAATACACAAATAAGACAAGAGACCAAGCAAGAAAATGTATCAAATTTTATAAGAAAGCGCCGCTGGAACTACATCGGCCACACACTTAGAATGGATGAGAGAAGACTCCTTACCAATCCCTCATATGGACACCAGAGGGGAAAAGAAAACGAGGAAGACCAAGAGAGACTCTGCGTAGAACCATCACCAGAGAAGGCTCAACGATGGGCCTAGTAAACATTAAAGACCTAAAACAGATAGCCACGAACCGCGAGACATGGAGAACTATGACCTCTGCCCTATGCGCCGCCACAGGCCCTAGAGGAAAGACTAACTAACTAAAATATCTCATTTTCTCTTTCTTATTTGTAGCATCAGCCAGTTTTCTTTGATTTTGAGTTCTTTCTGGCTGGATAGATCTATTTGTTCTCTTCTCTGTCCAAGATATATGAAGGACTCTTCTGTAACACTTATATTCAAAAGCACATATATGTTTTTCCACTGCTTTATTAAATATCCTTGCTTCACACCCATACATTACCACTGGGAATATGCATGCTCTTAGTACTACTCTACTACTACTGCTACCATTAATACTGCTTCTGTGAAATAATTTACTTCAGAATCCTAGAGGCTCTATGGATGATCTATTGGGAATTTTACAATTGATTCAGACTCTTAGTGCTGTGATTTTCTTCTTCCCTGTTCCTGCTAAAAAGGGCATTTGTTGCGCTGTGATTGATTGAGTGATTGATTGAATGATTTATTAAATGATTGATTTATTAACTAATCGGACTATCATCATTGCACTTTAGTAAATTATCATGTGCTTTCTGACCTCTGTCTTACACAGGACGATCTCAGCAGCAGTACACAAACTCAAGAGAACTGAGAAGGGTCCTGTATGTAAATTTAAGGATGGTACAAATTTGTAGGTTTTTTTGGCTAAATTTTAAAATAAATTCTTAACTAGCAGCTGCTTTTCAGACTAATGTTACTGATTTTCAGACTAATCTTACTGATTTTCAGACTAATGTTACTGATTTTCAGACTAATGTTACTGATTTTCAGACTAATCTTACTGATTTTCAGACTAATCTTACTGATTTTCAACTACCAATGATTCTTTTATGAGTTCGACTTGAACACAGGACATATTTCTTATCATACGGCTCGTATAGAACTAGAAACTTGACCTCGCCTACATTGAGATCCAGAATCCCTTAACCCTTTTGCCGTTCTGAGCCGATATAATGGCACGCTGTCTTTTTTAAGTTGACACAAAGCTAGTATATTTGCTATTGTAGTATACATTGCTATATCCTCTTTTTCTTGAACCCTTTCATACCTAGTGGTATATAGGACAATCCATAAATGAAAACAAGGGCAGGAGATTGAAGAGAGGCCGATCCTGGATGGCAGAGGCAGAGGATGTTATTAAACAGATCTGTACTCTAGATGAGCTGAGACATGGTGAAGAATGGATGCATATATCAGAGGATATGACTGCTTACACCATGGTTGTCAGTACACTTGGGAGACGTTGTAGAGAATGGACCCCGGGCGTCGTCAATGCAGAGATTCTTGCACTCGTGGATGAGCACTCCCATCCAGATGATATCATTATCTACACTGATGGCTCTGTCAGACGCGGAACCAGATCATCGTGGGCTTATTCAGCACAGCGAAATGGTCGCACACTTCATGAGGACTACGACACTTTCGAGACAACGACATCGATCATGATTATGGAGATCACTGCTGCCTCCAGGGCTCTGTCATGGGTGGCTGAGCAACAGGTTACCCATACGATCATCATATCAGACTCGATGAATATGCTTCAACTGATTGAATCTGGAAGTATGTGTGTGGAATGGGTGGACAGCATTCGAGATCACATCTCAAGAAAATGACTTGGCTGTACACACCTGGACATGCTGGAGTGCAGGGTAACGAGCGTGCAGACTTTCTTGCAAATAATGCCCCGACTCAAACGGGCAGAAGTATGGACAGAGCCGATATCATCAATGCGGTACGCTCTCAATTATGTGACATGGGCTCGTCTCAGATACTGGAACGAGTTCGAGAATTAGGCGTTAAGTGTGGACATGCCAGACAGTGTTGTCTTCGTGGTAGAGAGAGAAGATATAGTAATCAACTTCTCATGGGTACGGTGAGCAAATAGACTTTAGGATGGCTGCTGCAGCAGAGGACAGAGCATGCATGGGAATGCCCAATGTGCCGTGACGTCGATCGCATAACATAACATAACATTATAGGACAATACAGTGTTAGGCCTGTATTTTTCATTGACCGTCGGCACCCGATGGGTGATGTGGTCAGCATCACGCCGGCCGCCTTTACTTTCCCAGAGCATGTCTGGTACCCAGTTGAGGCTGGGTCGACCTGAGAGCTGTCATGGTTGGGAAAAATTCCATGCACACTGCGGGAGTTGAACCCAGACCACCAGCCTTGTGAAACGAGTTCACTAACAACTATGCTACACCGTCTCTCACATTGCTATGTAGATAAATCCAAATGTAAAAATAAAATTAGGAGTGACAGGGTTAAAATTAGTCAAATCACTACTTCTTCTTCACCTTTCAACTCCAACGGAGCACAGGTCTTCAACAAACTTCTTCCAGCTCTTCCTCTCTCTTGCCATCCGTCCAATTCTTTCTATGTTTTACCAATCCTTTTAATATCAGCCTCCAGCTCTCTTCTCCAGGTCTGTCTAGGTCTTCCCTGCTCCTCTTTCCTGGGATTCCAAACAGTACCTGTCTTGAAATGCTTCCGGTTGGTCTACTCAATGTATCCATTGCCAGCGTCTCTTCTTGAGTTCTTTCTCTGAGTTCCTTGTTTGCAATCCTATCATACCATCTCAGTCCCTCTATTCTAAGTAAATATCCATTTACGAAGGTCTGCAGTTTTCTGATGGTTTCCTTTGTTGTCTTCCATGGCTCGGAAACATGGAAGACAGCCAGATCACTCCAGAATGGAAATGAATCAAGTTTGTTTGAAGCGAGAGGCAAACACTGTCCCTACTACAGAGACCCCCACCCCCTATTCTCTTGTACTGTGTCACAGCTTGCAATGAAGGTGCAGTATATGCGCCTTTTCGTTGGACATAATTAATTTCAGTGCAGAAAATGGGGAACCAGGTTCATCTTTTATTTGTGATTTCTACTTGTTTAGATAGATTGCAGAGGTACAACATAATACCTGAGCTGCTTGCTGTAGGTGGAATATGATCTTGGTCAACTTTGATGATGATAACTTCTCTCGTCTTATTCACCCTATCTTACTTCCCAGATAACTTCTCTCGTCTTATTCACCCCATCTTACTTCCCAGATACTTCCTTTTGTTTACTTGAAATATTGTCTATATATACAATGTTGTCGCTTGTATAAACTTCACTGTCTTATGTAGCTCACACAGGGGTCCGTGTAGTTTTGTCTATAGTGTTGTTTCGTTAGGCCAGTGAGTTTGCCTCAGTGTATCATATTCAGGGCAGTCTGGTGTGCCTGTCCACAAGTACACATGGCTGAATTACCAATCTTGAATTTTGTATACATGGGGCTTGGAGTTGATTTCAACATATTTTTCTACT
Organism: Arion vulgaris; assembly: GCA_020796225.1. Taxonomy (NCBI): domain Eukaryota; kingdom Metazoa; phylum Mollusca; class Gastropoda; order Stylommatophora; family Arionidae; genus Arion; species Arion vulgaris. The sequence goes on along the minus strand of CM036755.1, from coordinate 70,370,578 downwards.
TCTTTTCTCGAATACTGTTTTGTCTGACAGCGTCATGAAAAGAAGACATTTATTAAACGGGTTTTTGTGTGCGCTTCATAAACGTTTTTCGTCGAATCTGTTATCTCTAAGGTCCACCTTTTGCGTGGCCTGCTTTTTGCTTTGTATCCATTGTATCAACATAACATTGTTATTTGAGGCACACTGTCTGTTGGTAATCTGCATATGTGGTCGAACCATTTAATTTGTTGTTTTTGATGAAGTTCAGTACTGATGTTGTACTCATTTTTCTCCTAATGTTTTCATTTCTAAACCGGTCTCTTCTTGTTACAACCAGCATTCTGCGTAGACACTTCATCTCTGTCGTGACTAGTTTTCTTCTATTATTTGATGTCAGCATCCAGATTTCACAATGATAGCATAATGTTGGAAGAAAGATTGTGTTGAACAATGCTCATTTTGTGTTCATGTTGACATATTTGCATGTTAAAATCATCTATATCACTTATATATATTTCACATACTCGTATTTCTTTCACAAATATATATATATATATATTTCTTGATATAATTGCCATTTGATTAAAATAAAAAATTCATATTAATATATTATTTGGATTGCCTGTCTGTAATAGAATGAATCATAAATGTTCATTTTCATTTAATTGCATTTTTTGGTCTTTTATTTCCAAACATTTATTCGTTTTGTTTTTGTTGTTTGCGTACAATTATCTTACATGTTTTAGTTTTATTTTTGTGCCCAGGCATGCGGGTGTAAGTGAAAATGAACGTGATTTTAGGCTAGCAGGTATGGCTGCTGTAAAAGCGGAAGCAATGGACCAGGCTGATATTCTAAATTTCCTAAGGGAGAGAGGATGATTCAAGTAATAGTGGTGAATCTACAAAAAGGTGGAGGCTGCAGTAAAACTTTGAAAAATAGCTAAACACGTAAACACAAAGTACTACAGTTTTACAAAATACATAAACAGTGACGATAAACAGCAACGTTTGACCAAAAGGCCTTTATCAAGCAAACAATACAACAAGAATGCGAATTTGAGAACACTACAAATGGACGATTACATGTGGAAACATAAACCTATCTAATGAAAATCTGGGAATAAAAACGAACAACGAAATGAGTGCAACACAAAACCGAAAGTGGAAAAGAAGAGAAACAATAAACAATATAGTGGATAAATGACACATATATGGAGCAAACACACATATAGATAACAAGGCCCGAGATAAGACAGTACTAAGAAGCATAGGAATGTAATGCGTTGAGTCAAGAGGTCGAAAGTGCCATAGAATGAAATAAAACGGTTCTCCAGGGCGAATCGACTGCGATCATCCGAGGAACATGATCGGATGACTGTGACCTGGACATCGTCAACTCCTGAATGGCCAGTATCGTTGAAATGAGTGGCCACAGGAGTCCAGGCGTTGGCGAATATCGCGTAGTGTTGGGCGAATCGGTCACTGAGTCTCTTACGGTTTCGCCAATATAGGACTTGTTGCATCGTTTGCAGGTGATGGCATAGATGATATTGCGGGACTCACACGTGAAACTGTCTTGAATGGCATACGTAGCTTTTGGAAAGAGACAGTGGGGGTCTGTATTACATATGCAGATGTATTACAGCGCCGACGTCCGCACTGGATGGTGCCAAGTGACTCTGATATTAGGCTTGAGGCGATGTGTCCAACAAATCCTTGAGGCTTCTGTCCCGTCTGTAAGCCACCAAGGATAGTGTTGGAAGACTGAACGTGTCTCAGGATCAGACTGAAGAATAGGAGATGATGGAATAAGACCTTTTCACCAGGGAACTTGAGGGTGGAAAGTTAAGATAAGTTTACTACACTTTCCACCCTCATGGTTCCTGGTGAAAGTCTATTCCATCATCTCCTATTCTTCAGTCTGATCCTGGACACGTTCATCTTCCAACACTATCCTTGGTGGCTTACGAGCGGACAAAGCCTCAGACTTGTTGGTACACAGTCGCTCAAGCCTATATCAGAGTCACTTTGCACCATCCAGTGCGGCGTCGCATGTATCATGCATATGTAATACGACCCCACTTCTTTTCCAAAGCTCGTATGCCATTCAGAAGTTTCCGGTGAGTCGTATCATCTATGCCATCCCTGCAAACGATGCAACAAGTCTTATGCGAACCGTAGAGTTCATCGCCAACTGCTACGATTCGCAGTCTGTGATCCTGTGCCCTCATTCACGATACTGGCATTCAGAGTTGCGATGTCCAGGCCACCATCCGATCATGTTTCTCGATGATGCAGTCGATTGCCCTGGAACGATTTCATTCTTGGCACTCTTGCATTCTTGACTACGATTACATTCTATGCTTCTTAGCTGTCTTATCTCGTGCTGTTATCTATATGTGTGTTGCTCCATATATGTGTCATTATCCACTATATTGTTATTGTTTCTCTTCTTTCCACTTTCGGTTTTGTGTTGCATTCATTGTTGTTCGTTTTATTCCCAGATTTTCGATAGATAGGTTTATGTTTCCACATGTAATCGTCCATTAGTAGTGTTCCTCGAAATTCGTCATTCTTGTGTATTTTTGCTTGATAAAGGCTTTGTCAAGTGCTGTTTTGTACTGTTATGTATTTTGTAAAACTTGTACTTTGTGTTTACGTGTTTGGTGAATCTACAACACTAACCAAACTGCAAGAACTCCAAGTCAAGTGTGGTGTAGCTAGACAAGATCACTATACTCATAGCCAAGAAGAATAGTAAACCAACAAAGAACCGGTGTTGTTAGTCGTTGAGAGACATACTAAGGAGGAGATCGGAGCACTTATGGACTAACTGGTTTGATGTGCAGTGATGATGATCCGACGACTTACAGAGCACTTATGGACTAACTGGTTTGATGTACAGTGATGATCCGACGACTTACGGAGCACTTATGGACTAACTGATTTGATGTGCAGTGATGATGATCCAACTACTTACGGAGCACTTATGGAATAACTGGTTTGATGTGCAGTGATGATGATCCGATGACTTACGGAGCACTTATGGACTAACTGGTTGGATGTGCAGTGATGATGATCCGATGACTTACGGAGCACTTATGGACTAACTGGTTTGATGTGCAGTGATGATGATCCGATGACTTACGGAGCACTTATGGACTAACTGGTTTGATGTGCAATGATGATGATCCGATGACTTACGGAGCACTTATGGACTAACTGGTTGGATGTGCAGTGATGATGATCCGACGACTAAACTAAATACACTATCTTCATTTGCGTCTATTGCATCATACATGCTTTTCAGATCTCAAAGATTCTCTTTATGTTTTGGTCGTATCTTTGCCAAGAATGTTCTAAGAATTTCTCAATAGTACTTTATTTCAAAACAATTTTGTGCACTCACAAATACAAACTTGTCTGTGTGTTGCCAGGGCTTGCAAGGGGAGCAAAGAATAGTAACACTATGACCTACAAGGCATGTAGTAAAAGGTGACTGCAGTAGGGTTTGTCATGGGGCTGGCTACTCTATCCAGTAGAAAATTTTGGCCCCCTAAATCCAACCATCCATGAACAAGTCAAATAGAAATAAAATCTCCTGTATTGCTGGGGAGCAAAGAATAGTAGCACTGTGGCCTACAAGGCATGTCGTAAGAGGCGACTGAGGTAGGGGCCTATTGAAGCTACCCTAGTAAATTAAAAGCGTTGTGCTGGCACAACAGAAATTGGATCTGCTGGCCTAATTGTAGATGCATGACTGGCACAATGTACAATCACTCTTAGGCTCGGATCACATACAAATCATAGAGAGAGGTTAACAAGTGGTCAATCTGGAGTATTTGAAGAAGAAGTAAAGAAGAAGAAATAAAATAACTAGCAACCAAGAGGAAAGACAGCTCTTCTAGATGAGATATAACAAGAAAGATACTTTCCTGGAACCAACAACAGAGTAAGCGAAAGAGAGGAAGAAATAGAAATACATGTAGATATTTTCTAGGCAAAGGTTAACAATATACAGAACGCTAGAGGAAGCTGCAGGAGATAGCTACAGATAGGAACACTTGGCATGAGTCGACTGAGGGCCTATGTTGCAATCAAGGTTAAAAAGCATTAGAGAGAAAGAGACAAAAGCACCACACACACACACACACATATACAGCGAAACACATAAAAACAAAGTAAAACACGTAATCACAAAGTACTGTAGTTTTACAAATTACAAAAACAATGACAAAATACAGCAACGTTTCGACCAACAAGGCCTTTATCAAGCAAACGAACAACAGGAGTGACAAATTTAAAAAACAAATAGACGACCAAATACAAGCGTTTCTAATGAAAATCTGGGAATAAAAACGAATAACGAAATAAATGTAACACAAAAACACACATAAAAACTAGAAATAGAAAGGAAGAGAAACAATGAAAAATCTAGTAAATATATAACTTGAATACATGCAACATATGCCCATATAGATTACAAGGTATGGGAAGAGAAAGTACTAAGAAGCATAGGAATGTAATACGTTGATCCACGTGGTGCAAGGTACCATACAAAGAAATCAACCTATTCTCCAGAGCAAATTGACTGCGATCATCCGAGGAACATGATTGGATGGCTGTGACCTGGACATCGTGAGCTCCTAAATGGCCAGTATCATTGAAATGGGTGGCTACAGGGGTCACAGAGCAATGGCGTATGTCACTGAGCCTCTTGCATGTCTTGCCGATATAAGTTTGGTTAGACCGCTTACAGATAATGGCATAGATAAGACTACAAGACTTGCATGTGAAACCATCGTCAATAATAAACGTAGCAAAAGGAAAAGATACAGTACGCGTCTGCATCACATAAGCACACGTGTTGCAACGCCGATGGCCACACTGAACAGTGCCAAAATGAGTTTGGATATTGGACTTAAGACGACTGTGTACCAACATATCCTTAAGGCTTCTGTCCCGTCTGTAAGCCACCAAAGGATAGTTGGGGAAGACAGAACAGGTCTCAGGATCTGACTTAAGGATAGACAGATGACAGAATAAAACATTTTTCACCAGTGAACTATGGGAGTGGAAAGTTAAGATAAGTTTTACTCTGTCAGAGTTAGTAGTTCTAAGCTGGCTGGTAAGGGCCTGCTGGCGAGTGATTTTCTGAACTCAATGCATAGCCGAGACAAGCACCCTCTCCGGGTATAGGCACCTGCAAAAGAAATCAAGCATCTCGTGAGCTCTCTCAAGAAAATTAGTCACTCCTGTTGTTCGTTTGCTTGATAAAGGCCTTGTTGGTTGAAACATTGCTGTATTTTGTCATTGTTTTTGTAATTTGTAAACCTACAGTACTTTGTGATTACGTGTTTTGCCAATCAAATAGTTTGACTGCAGTCTCATCTATTTTGTGAATATTGAAAACAAAGTACTGTAGTTTTACAAAACACAAAAACAATACACAGCGATAACACACGCATACAGCCATGTCTCATACCAATTTTACACAGTGACATATCCATACAGCCAAACACAGCAACACACAACAAACAGCACATATGTATGGCACATGAATTTTATTCATTTATAAATAAGAACGTAATTATGTAAAATGTCGTGATCTTCAAAAATACTAGTTGTAAAAGCACTGGTAGAAATAAACATATAATTGGTCAAGTGTGATCACTGATAACATCATTGTGTTAGTGACCACAAGTCATGGAAACTCCAAGGTTCGAGTCAAGATTGGGCAAAATTTCACGATATATGGTTGAACTACAGCAAACCAATGTTCCTTTACTTGGGGATCTAACTTACAAGTACCTCTGAAGTCAAAGTAAGGCTTGCCTGAATGGTGACGGACACTGAAGATAAAAGAGAGCTTCTTCTTCTTCGAACGCTTCATAACAACCACTTGTTAAACCACTCTATGTGATCTGAGCCTAAGAGCGATTGTACGTTGTGCCAGTTATGCGGTTACATGTAAGCCAGCACATCCGATTTCTATGATGCTTTTTATTTACTAGGGTAGCTTCATTAGACCCTACCGTAGTCACTTTTACAACATACTTTGTAAGTCACAGTGTTACTATTCTTCGCTCCCCTTGCAAGCCCTGAAAACACAGGCGTATAAAGAGAGCAATCCTTCGCTCAAAAATCAGTCAGAGTTGCCATTTAGGTCCTCATAACTACACCTGACTGCATAGCGGGCGCGGATGAACGCACAAAAACTTACAAGTATTCACATAATTCTCCTGACTATGAAATCAATCAATGTTATTAATTTCTTCATGGAAAGTCATCTTCATCTTGGCAAAGAACTGAAGCAACATCCTCCTTATTCTTAACCCATTCAACCTTCTAAACCGATATACTGCCTCACTGTATGTTCTAAGATGAGACAAAGCCAGTATACAGGATAATTCAGTATATACTGCTATATAAATGTGTCCTGAGATGAAAAGAACTTATTAAACTTGTCAACACATCAAACTTGTCAACTTATTAAACTTGTCAACACACCAAACTTGTCAACACACCAACTTGTCAACACATCAAACTTGACAAACTTTATATGTATAAACATGACTAGAAAATCATGACAATAACAATAATATTTAAGGTCCCTTCATTTATATACAAGCTGCTAGATAAATACACTAAAGAGACAAACACGTATCACTACATTAGCTAGAAATATCAATTGCCAATAGCTAAAACAATAGGCCTGTACACAAACAAGAGTGATCATCAATTATATCATCAGTTATATCTTTGTACAAAGTTTATGATATGAGGTTTTATTGAGTTTGGACATACATATGTTGAATAATAAAGTATATGTGTTGCATAACATACACAAGATGTGTATAGGAATGTTACAGTTCGAAGGAATATGTGAAAAGTTTTAGTAGACACAAAGCCATATAATGTATTGAAATATACACAGTCACATAACGTACAGTCAAATATCTCGGGAGTATATTCACAGCAGATGGAAAGATGGACAGAGAAATCGAGACTAGATGTCAGAAGGCAAATGCAGTGACATACCAACTGTCACCACTATTAAAACATCCAAGCATTAACATGGCAGTCAAGCGACAACTGATAAACTGCATATTTATTCCAACTCTCTGCTATAAGTGCCAAACATGCCCCTGACTAAGACACAAGAAAGAAAGATTACAACATGTGAAATGAGATGTCTACGAAAAACTGTCAACGTTACAAGGAGAGATAGAGTGAGAAACGAGAATATCAGAAGTATCGTTGGTACTATATCATGTATACAGTACATCGAGAAGCAAAGAATCAAGTGTTTCGGCCATTTAATGAGAATATCAGAAGCATCGTTGGTACTATATCATGTATACAGTACATCGAGAAGCAAAGAATCAAGTGTTTCGGCCATTTAATGAGAATATCAGAAGCATCGTTGGTACTATATCATGTATACAGTACATCGAGAAGCAAAGAATCAAGTGTTTCGGCCATTTAATGAGAATATCAGAAGCATCGTTGGTACTATATCATGTATACAGTACATCGAGAAGCAAAGAATCAAGTGTTTCGGCCATCTAATGAGAATATCAGAAGCATCGTTGGTATTATATCATGCATACAGTACATCGAGAAGCAAAGAATCAAGTGTTTCGGCCATCTAATGAGAATATCAGAAGCATCGTTGGTACTATACCATGCATACAGTACACCGAGAAGCAAAGAATCAAGTGTTTCGGCCATCTAATGAGAATATCAGAAGCATCGTTGGTACTATACCATGCATACGGTACATCGAGAAGCAAAGAATCAAGTGGTTCGGCCATCTAATCAGAATATCAGAAGCATCGTTGGTACTATACCATGCATACAGTACGAGAAGCAAAAATCAAGTGGTTGCCATCTAATGAGAATATCAGAAGCATCGTTGGTACTATATCATGCATACAGTACATCGAGAAGCAAAGAATCAAGTGTTTCGGCCATTTAATGAGAATGAAACCACATTTACTACCATCATGTGCCTACAATAATCGAAACTCAGGGCGCGGAGCACGATGCAGGCCAAGAACACGATGGATAGATAACATCTCAGAGTCCCTGCGAAAGCATGGACTGACAACGTCAAGAGCAACACACCTGGCACAAGATAGAAAACTAACTCTCCCACGACGCTTCACGGCAAATGTGGTTAAGATAAGATAAGATAAGACATATTGTACATGAGGTTCACACACAGTCACATTCTGTGACAGCTGATCATATCACAAACATGCGAAGTCTCATGGAATGAATATCTACATAATGAAAATATACAGTACGTGTCTTAATCTGGTGTGTGTTTACACCCCCAGCGTACAACCAAGAGGAAAACGTACGGTCAACATAATAGGGATCAGAGATGCGGATAAGAATGCCCCTATACTAAGGGATCAAACATTAGTAAAAATGTTTCTAGGGGTTAGGAGCGTATAAAAGGTTGGGATCCGCTTTTGTGCAAATTTAATAATGTCATTTTTAACATGTCAACCCAAATATATTTAATCACATAATTATCATCATCATCAGGTGCCGTGCCATGTGGCGAAGGCGATCATGGATCTCCACAAATCTCTGTCTCTGGTGTTTTCTATCATCTCAGATGTTGACGTTCTTCCATGCCATGAAGTCAGGCTATAACATAATCATCATCAGGTGCCGTGTTGGCTGGCATAGGCGATCATGGATCTCCACAAATCTCTGGTGTTTACTATCAGCTCAGATGTTGACGTTCTATCATGCCATGAAGTCAGGATATAACATAATCATCATCATCATCATCAGGTGCCGTGTTGGCTGGCATAGGCGATCATGGATCTCCACAAATCTCTGGTGTTTACTATCAGCTCAGATGTTGACGTTCTATCATGCCATGAAGTCAGGATATAACATAATCATCATCATCATCATCAGGTGCCGTGTTGGCTGGCATAAGCGATCACAGATCTCCACAAATCTCTGGTGTTTACTATCAGCTCAGATGTTGACGTTCTATCATGCCATGAAGTCAGGATATAACATAATTATCATCATCATCATGTGCCGTGTTGGCTGGCGTAGGCAATCATGGATCTCCACAAATCTCTGGTGTTTACTATCAGCTTAGATGTTGACGTTCTATCATGCCATGAAGTCAGGATATAACATAATAAAAGAGTCTAAAGCTGAAGGATTGACTTCATTGCACCAGGTTTCCTTATACAGTGCTTTCCCTGTATGGATAAATTGCACGCAATCTGCTGAGAGTGTTGCACAAAGCATGAATATCCAGCAACAATCCTAGTGAAATCCTAGTGAAATCCTAGTGATCGCATGAAACAATTGCACATGTGACTCAGTCTGGATTTCTCTCTCTCTCAATCGTTCTTTTAGTCAATTTTGATCATTCTTATTGTGATATATAAACAACCTTTGCCAAGAACAGTTTTTTTACGTCACATCATTCAGCGCCATTTGGAGCTCTGGTGCTTATCCTTCAGCAACGTGTCCGGTTTCAGCCAGCGTTTACTGGGTTCACTCTCCGTCAGCCTTTGACTGTCCCCAGCTAAACTGCAAGGTAGCAGGTTAGTCTGGATTTGAAACTACAACTTTCATAATGACAGTCAAATGTCTTAACTACTTTGCCGTAGAGATCCCCATTCACATACTAAAAAATGTTAATACGTAATGATATGTTATGCGATCTCCGACACGGCACATTGGGCATTCCCATGTGTGCTCTGTCCTTCGCTGCAGAAGGCATCTCAAAGTTCACCTGATTACTGTACCCCTGAGAAATTGATTTGTGCATAAAGACATATGTTTAGACTTATCTTTGTGTAAAAACACAGATCGTAGTAGTTTTAGAAATATATATATCAACAAACTAGCATGCTTTAATATTCAACCTTATTTTTATAAACAATAGTTATGGCCACATAGATTAGACCACTATCTCCCATGTGAGAGACTCAGGTTCAATCCCTGGTAAAGTCAAGTAGTTTTTTACTGTCAGAAAAAAACAAATTATAACCTGAACTGTTTTGCAGTGACTGTGCTAGACATGCAACCATTACATTACACAGGGTTATGTCCCTTCTGTTCTACACCTTCCTAAAAGTGGTACTACTTGCAGTAGCTACAATTTTTATTTTTTATTTTTGGCAAACAACAGCACTACAAAGTAATGTGGTTTCAAAAAGTGACCCAATATATTAACTCTTAGTGGACAAGGGCAAAAGCAATGCTTTTACAAGCCATTTGTTTTTAGAATTAAAAAGCCCTTTAGTGTGGCTTCTGGTAAAAGGTGTCAACCTAAAGCCACTTAGAGTGGCGTTTGGTCCACAAGGAGTTAAAATGACCTTATCTTTGCAACAAATAAAACTACAAAGTAATATAGTTTTATCACATACTTTTTTATATAGCATTTACTGTAGAATTTGACTAGGCAAAAGTAGACCACAGAAATAACAGAGACTGTGAAAGACAAACACACAAGAGACTGTTCTAGAACTCTCTTCTTATCCTGATGCTGTGAGACAAAACAGGATTATAAAAAAGAAGAAGAAAGAAGATTCCAGAATAAAAACTTATAAAGAACTATTTGTGGTTTGAGTCATTGAGCGCAGGCACGGTGTGCTGTAAGTTTACAGCACTGTTGAAATATGTTCATAATATGTCACAGCACGTTTGAATTTAGCATGTTTTATAACATACAACAAGATGAAGCAGACGTTTACAGTATCTTTGTGAAAGATGAAAACACTTAGTTTTATTAAAAAAACATTGTTCATTTGAAGAACATCTGCATCGAACATGTCCATAACTGCTTCGATCTCCTCCCAAACATGTATTTCAGTGTGTTTAGACTAGCATCTTCTGTTCTGTGTTGATTGATGTTTGGGGTTTCTCTCATGTATTTTCCGTCTTGTCGCAGCTATCGGTATGCCCAACTTGCGCAACAGAGATAGAGAATACCCTTTATCTTCTTCGTTGAAATCTTCAGTGTATGTTTTCTCTTAGAGCGTTGATGAGGTCACTTTTTGTCCACAGAAGACCCATTCTCGATATCGTAGCATTGCCCTTGTAGGTCGTTTTGTTAGTCTTTGTATTTTGTAAAACTACAGTACTTTGTTTTTACATGTTTCGCCATTGGTGTTCTGTTGTAGAAAACTCTGTATACTGTGGAGTTTGGTTGCATTTTTATTAAGTGGTTAAACCCCTTCATTCTTTGTTTCTCAATGTAATTGAAGCAAGGTTCTGTGCCAACTTTTTTATGCTGACGTTGGGGACTATTGTCTTTTCTGGTGTTGTTACTCGCACTTGTATTTATTTGATATTTAACCTATTCTTGATCAAAGCTACCTCCACTTTATGTTTCACTTGGTTCCATATTTGGACTCCAAATAGCCACTTTTCCATCTTTGGAACCAGCCCCTGAAAATAAGGAAAAGTCATGAAATATTTTCATTAATAATAATAATAATAATTCCTTTCATACCGTTATACGTTAAATAGGGCCTGCAAGCAATTTCTCCATACTGCTCTATCCTGGGCAACTCGCTCAATCTCCTCCATAGAACTGTGACCGATATTTCTTGCCTCTCTCAGCAAAGTTTGTGTCAAGGTCTCCTTAGGTCGCCCTATCTTTCTTGAACCCTTTACATCTCACTTCAATGCCTGCTTTGATATTCTTTGATCATTTCTTCTCAATGTGTGTCCAACATATCTCCATTTTATCCTTCTTATAACTGATTATTAATAGTTTTCATATTATTAGTGACCATAGATGATCAATCTTAGATCTGAGTACTTATGGACCTGTTCGGAGTGCAATGAATATGGTCCTCACTAATCCCATGATGACAAAATGCACATGCACATATACACAGACCTAACACTTGAAATTTTTTTTTATATGTTCCCCCTCAAAAGTGAATTGTGATGTATGCCAGTAGGGACATTGGCTAGAACCGTTCTTCAATAGACAGCGAATGGGATAAAAGGTCTGGACGTTTGAAGGAAACATGGAGATGACGCGAAAGTAGAGTTGAAAGATTGTGGTCTCATGTGGGAAACACTGAGTAGAACGGTAACAATTGAAATCTCTTGTGGAAGCTTTATGTGTCAAACAGGAAAAGATGAGGATATAGATAGATAAAAAGAAAATTCTGAACAGTCTGACAGTATGGTTTGGAAGAATGTCAAAATCAGAAATCACTGACAATGTTGTGGACAGAGAGTTATGGGGATCAATGATAATCCACCCAAACATGTATCACTTGATGATGATGCCCAAAAAATATAAAAACTCACATAATAAAATCAACATACAAACCTGATAAAATGTAACGAGACTCCGCCGCACATAATGATCTCACAGCATCATCATGTGCCTTGATAGTCTTCCATAGCTGCTTGTCTATTATGTTGTAAATGTATATAGTTCCATCCTTTGTCCCTACCCACATCTTTGATAAACAAAAACAAAACAAAGAAGTCAGTAAATTAGTAAGACAGTTTCATCAAAATTATACACAGAAAATTCTACACTTGATCAAGAGAGAGTATCTTCTTCTTTGAACGCTCCATATTAAAACTTGTTAACTACTTTGTGTGATTTTATGTGATCTGAGCCTAAGAGCGAAACTATGTCATGCCAGTTATGCTCTACAAGTAGGCCAGCACATCCGATTTCTGCAATGCTTTTTATTTACTAGGTAGCTTCCTAGGTCCTACATCAGTCGCCTCTTGTGACATCTTTATAGGTTGAAGTTGTATTATTCTTTGCTCCTTGCGAGCCCTGCAACACACAGGTATACCTGCAAATGGGAAAATGTGTCTTTTTTCCAAAATGTTGCGGACATATATGTTAGTTAATCTGAAATAGTAAATATTCATATTGATAGGCGACTGAGGTAGCGAGCTAGGGAAGCTACCCTAGTAAATAAAAAGCATAGCAGAAATCGGATGTGCTGGCCTACTCGTAGGCACATAACTGGTGCATTGTACAATCACTCTTGGGCTTGGATCACATACAAACCACAAAGAGTGGTTAAGAAGTGGTTGATATGGAGTGTTCAAAGAAAAAGATCAATTCCACATCTCCCACACTTGTCTATGCTCACATTTCTTGATTCCCTCTTACCCATGCCTCCTCTTATTTCTATTGTTTGTCTCCCAAACTATTCTACTCTTCATTCTCTTGTTTCCCTCTCCCTCTTGCTTACTTATTCCTCATTGACCTCTCTCATTTCCTTCCCACTCTGTTTACCTTGTCTCCAAATACCAGCAACACACTAATCCCACTGCAGTCTAGTTTGAGAACCTTCTTCCTCTCAGGCACCACCTCATCCCACACAATCACTTGACCCTCTCTACGACAGCCTGCCCAAATCTGAGAACAGAAAATTTAGAGTCAAATACAATTGAATTAACAAAATTGAAACCTCAAAAAAATTGTAAATATTTATAAAAATAAATATTTGTTAACAAGATACAAAAGAAAGCTGCAGTAGTGTAGTTTTAGTGAACTCGCTTATTAGGAGGCTAGTGGTCTGGATTCTTCTTCTTCTTCTTTTTCTTGGAATGCTCCATATCGACCACATGTTAAACCCCTCTTTGTGATCTGTATGTGATTTGAGCCTAAGATCAATTGTACACTGTGCCAGTTATGCGACACCAAGTAGGCCAGAATATTTTATCTCTGAGATGTTTTTTACTTACTAGGGTAGCTTCCATAGGCCTCAGTTGCCACTTACGACATGCCTTGTATGTCACAGTGGTACTTTACTTTGCTCCTCTTGCAGACCCCGGCAACACATGGGCGGGTCTGGGTTCAATTTCACAGTGGGTGTGGAATTTGTTTAGGACCATAACGCTCTAGGTCGACCCAGCGTCAATTGAGTACAAGAAAAATCACTGGTAAGTAAAGGTCTCTGGCGTGATGTTAACCACATTACCCATCAAATGCTTTACGGTCAAGAAAAAATATGGGCCTAACACTGTAATACCCTATATAACTTGAGGTATGACAAATGATAAATAAATGTTTTTATAATAATTCTCGGCAGTGTGGTGAGGGCCCAAAGGGAAGCAAAGAATAGTACCACTATGACCTACAAGGCATGTCGTAAGAGGTGACTAATGTAGGATCTAGGAAAACTACCCTAGTAAATAAAAAGCATCGCAGAAATCGGATGTCTTGTAGGGCATAATTGGCCAACATACAATCACTCTTAGGCTCAGATCGCATACAAATCGCACAGAGTGGTTAACAGATGGTCGATTTGGAGCGTTCACAGAAGAATAATTCTGTCTTTCTATATCTTCTTAGTATTCCATTTGACGCATAAGGCTTCCACATGAACATCTCATTGCTGTCATTCTGCTGCTTTTCTACCAATTATTTCCCACATCAGTCCACAAGATTTCAACTCTCTTTCTACAGTTCTTTAGGACGTCCAGGCCTTCTTGTCCCATCCACTGTCCATTAGAGAGCTGCTGCTACTGGCATACATCAAACATTCCCAATCCACTTTCATCTTTTACTGATAGTCTCCAAAGATGCACAGTTTGTTCACTTAAAAAGCTCTTAATTTGATACTGTATTTAGCCAGAAAATGTTCAGGATTATGTTTAAACATGTGTGTTGGAATGTATATGATTTTGTAGATCAATTTCCATCATTCACATTTGTCTAAGGTTCAATAACCAACCAACCAATCAATGGTTCAATAGTCAATAAACAACCAACCAATCAACGGTTCAATAGTCAATAACCAACCAACCAATCAATGGCTCAATAGTCAATAACTAACAAACCAATCAATGGCTCAATAGTCAATAACTAACAAACCAATCAATGGTTCAATAGTCAATAATTAACCAACCTATCAATCAATGGTTCAATAGTCAATAACTAACCAATCAATCAATGGTTCAATAGTTTGACTGAAATCGGATGCATGTGTCCTAAACGTGTAGAAGTTTAATGCTTTTAGAGGCCTACCAAACCAATGTGCAACGTATACACATTCTTTGCAAAGATCAAACATATCACAAAGAGTGATTAAAATTGGTTGTAAAGAACGAACACAAAGAAGAAGAAGACAAAGAGAGATTAAAATTGGTCGTAAAGAACAAACGAACGAAAGAAGAAGAAGAATGGTTCAATAGTCAATAATCAATCAACCAATCACTATGTGGTTCAATAATCAATAAATCAATCCATCTAAATCCAAGAAGAAAACCAGAAGAAATGAATGACTAATAGAAGGTGTGCAATTGCTGAATGTTTATGACAAATTTTAACCATATCATACCTCTCCATTGAAGACCTCGAAGCAGTCCAGTTCCAAAAGCTTGTTTGTTTCATCCCGAGGTTGAGCAAACATCTGAAGGGGAGTACCTTCAAAATCCATGGCTATAATACTCTGCCATGTTCCTGCATACGAGAAATATGTACATCTGTATGAAGAATCACATCCATGATATTTTTCATAATATAGTCTTTTTTGTAACATAGACACAGAAGGAGGAACAAGAAAAGATGTCAAGATAAGAATACAAAAAGCAAATGAAAACTTGATTGCATTGAGTAAGATATGGAAGTCAAAGGAGATTAAAACAAACACAAAGATGAGAATCTTTCAATCAAATATGAAGTCGGTGCTGTTCTATGGCTCGGAAACATGGAGGACAACAAAAGAAACCACTAGTAAACTACAGACCTTCATAAATGAATGTTTACGTAGAATAGTGGGACTGAGATGGTATGATCAGATTACAAACGAGGAATTCAGAGAAAGAACAAAGCAGATACCAGTGGAGGAAGAGACGCTGGCGATGGATAGGACACACATTGAGATGACTGACTGGAAGCATAGCAAGACATGCACTGTTTTGGAACCTGCAGGAAAAGAGGAGTAGGGGAAGGCCGAGACATACCTTGAGAAGAGAGCTGGAGATTGATATTAAAAGCACAGATAAAACATGGAAAGAATTGGAAGGTTTGGCTGGAGAGAGGAAGAGCTGGAAGAAGTTTGTTGAAGACCTGTGCTCCGTTGGGAGTTGAAAGGTGAAGAAAAAATCTTCTCTTCCACCATCCACTTCTTTATAAACGTCTTGGGAGGGGGACGGAATGTAATTATCTTGTGTGGGCTTGTTATAAGGCACTTTATAAGCTGCTTTTCATTATCTTATGGCTGTTGTTGATGCCGTCGCCTAATCTTTTGCATGGTTCTCCTCTTGCTCTGTACTCGTTAAATTTTTTTTTTTTTTCTGTGTGGCTTTCTGTGGTAGTTGATACCAGACCATTCTAGTCAGATGTCCACACCATTTAATCTGTTGTTCTTTAATAAACTGCATGACCGTTTTTTGGGGTTTTCTTTTTATCCAGAAGCACTTGAGCTTTCAGCTCCTCTGCTCGGTGCCATGGACATTGTAACCCTTCGGTTCGGTGCCACGAAGACCATAAATTTGGAGAACCTGTGGCTTTTCTGCTAGCACGCGGAATTGAATCACACTCACAGGAGGCTTCTCACCCATCGTCCAACGCACTACAAACACGCATGACCGGTTTAACATCCATTCTTTTCTGATTTCTTCATTTCTAATTTTGTCTCTTGTTGTCAGGGTTGTATATCTCAGACTACCCTGGTACTATCTGTTAAATAATATGATCTCATTTGACAGAAAAATAAGACAGTAACTGTTAGTCCTGTGTTCCTTCATTAGTGAATATTTTTCCGGCATTTCATGCCTAACGTTTTGATAGAAAAATTTAGACTTTTTTGTGCTGGGTAAAACTGTAATGGAAGTATTGTTGGCAGTGACTAAGTCACTATCCTGCTTGAGTCTGAAAGATTGCGCTCATGTGTTCATTCTGAGTGATTTATTGAGTATATTCACAATATGGAGGTTGGTTTGGTAGGCAGACAATGGACTGAATCACTACAAGCATCAACAATTTGTAGAATTATACTCATCTTCTTGACATGGGACCCACTGACGAGAGAAAATTGCTCTGCCACCATATCAGGGGGTCAGTCAATGGATAGAGCTTACATTCTGAATGCCCTTTAGAGTGGAGCCTGAAAGAGGACTTTCATCTAAACCAATCCATATCAACAGCTTGATAAAGCTTGGATTGAAGATTGGAGTAGTCAAAAAAATAGCAGCACAACATGTGTATAAGTAGGGAACATCAATCAACATCAAACTGATACGGTTAGTCGTTGGACACTGGAAATATTGTGAAAAAGATTGGAGAAATTATGGACATGTCTGGAGTGAAAAGAAATTAAGATATTCCAAACTGAAGCACTTTGTGTTTTTTTTATCATTCTTCATTGATATTAATTTTGTCACTTTATAATTGATTGATTGATAGGACCGTCATCATATCACTTGGTAAATAACCATGTGTGCTCCGATCTCTTTCTTACACAGGAAGATATCAGCGGCAGTATAGCACCGGCGAGGGTCCCAGATGTAATTTTGAACATGATGAAAATATTTTGTCAGAATTTAAAAAAAACACCTTTCTACTAAATTTTACCCGGCAGTGGAGCTGCAGCCTGCTCTTCTTGACTTTGAACTGCCAAGGGTCTTTTACGTGCTCAATTTGAACACTGGACCTACATTTTATCATCCATCTCAGATAGGAATAGGAACTTGATCTCGCCTACACTGAGATCAGTGATTTCTGGAAAAATATCCTAATGGCTCCACAAGGGAGCAAACCTATTACCTTTGAAATGAGAGGTGAGGACCTAACCTCTATGCCGCAGCTACTCACTAATCAATTTTATATGTAAAAATAAGCATATGAAATCTCACCACACCACAGCTTGTCATCATACAGCTTCATATTTCGAAGAATATGAACATTAGGCAAATGTATCCTTTTGATAATACGAAGAGTCTGCAGTTCCCATTGTATAATTAATCCATCCACACTAGCACTGTAAGCATATCTGTGAATACAATAAATGTAATACATTATTTTAAAACATCATTTACATTTAGAATAATTAGCAATAATAATAAATAATAAAGAAGTGGGGGTCTCTATGGTGTTTAGTTTACTGGGGCCATTGTTGTATCTGACTCTCAGTCGATGCTTCACAAGATCCAAAAGGGCAGGTTTAGGTATGAGTGGATGTCGTCTATAGAAGTTTCTAGCCTCCAGAAGCTTACGTGGATCTTCTGTCCTGGGCATGGGGTGTTTGCGATAATGAGAGAGCGGACATGCTTGCATCAACAGCATCGATTGTTGGGGAGTTGAAGATGGATAAGGGCGATGTTCTTTGGTCTCTTCGCGACTGTCTGTTGGATTAGGACACTAGAATAGATGTTGAATCGATCCAGCGAATTAAGCAGTTTGGAGTTATCCGTTGTACAAGTAGAACTGGATGTCTGAGAGGCAGAGTGAGGAGTGAGTTTAACTAGCGAGCCATAGAAACCATCAGTATGCATACTCTTCTATATCTGTTTGGGGAGAATGAACACCTATGGGTCTGCCCGGAGTGCAATGACATCAATTTAGTAATCAATAACCAATAGTTATGGAGACTTCCCTCCCACTTAAACATACTCATCTTGTGCCCCATGTGAAAGTAAGATGAAGGTTTAGACGACAAAGAATTGCTGGAATTGGTTGATGTTCATGCCATATATGTTTAATCTGGAGAACAAGCTACGATACCTGAGAGTGTAGTGGACATGGTATACGTAATGTATCAAGTAAATTTAATACAGTTTGGTCTCCTGTAAATATATAATAAGCAGGAATAATGGAGATGATTGTGTAAGCCAATAACAGAATATAGAACACATAGTTGTGCCAAATTATATAGTCTTTTAATATCACTGATATCTGCTGTTTTTGCTCAGGAGCTCAGGGGAATGGGTTGTTACAGTTGTACATGGGTTGTACAGGTGGTCAGAGTTTAAGGGTTTAATACAGTGTTGCTCAATGTTTTTATATCTTGGGGCGGATCTGACCAACAGTTGTGGAGGCTCAGGAGTCATGTGCTGATTGCAATACTGCTCATCGTCAAATAGCTTGCTTGAGCAGAACTTTGCCACCCCAACAGTCCTCAGGAATTTCTCTCTCTTATAGACCAGATGTCCTGTCTATGCAGCTGTCATGTTCGAACCATCGGTTACATCCTGAATCCATCTTCTCTGTGGTCTTCCCCTTCTTCTCTTTGCCGGTTACACCTCCTTCAAATGATGGTCTTTTCCGGGCCTTTGTGTTAATACTACTACTAATAATAAACAATAGTAATAGTACTATAATTAAGATACCAACGCTTTCTCAAATGAAAAAGCAAATGGTTTAATTAGTGGGCAGCAGAATGGTTATAAAATAAAATAAGATTGCAAAAGTGGAAAGATCGTGTTTATGTGAGTGCTGCCAAAACAACTGAAATAAATTATGTTTCTTGAAATATCAGTAGCATTAAAGCCACAAAGCATAATAGGGATCCATGATTGTATGACATGAGCGACATGGTGACGGAGGGCACTGCGCTGGCAGAGCTGGTTTAAGAGATATCTATTCTCTTAGGAAGATTTAACAAAGATTGACATTCTGTGAGATGGATTTAAAGAAAAAAAAAGCAGACTCACTTTCCATGATGAGTCAGTATAATATCCACAACCAAGTCTGGATGCTCTGTCAGGGTCTTGTTACAGCTGATAGTTTCTGTGTCAATGATAAATATCCCATGAGAGCCAGCCCATACCTGAGTATCACCAACGGCAACCAGTGATGACTGACAAAGTAAGAAAACAATATAGATTAGATATGATAGGCTATGTGTACAGTTTCAGTGTATCAGCATATTAACTCTGTTCTGGCAGTTCCAAACTTCTGACACGCCTTCTTCTTCTTCTTACGCTCCATATCAACCACTTGTTAAACCACTCTTTGTGGTCTGTATGTGATCTGAGCCTAAGAGCGATTGTACATTGTGCCAGTTATGTGCCTAATAGTCGACCATCGCAAGTGATGGTGAGAACAACCTTAGATGTGTGCTGCTGCACCTCTCTGGTGTGTGCGGAGGTGATTACAGAGTCAATCCTAGAACACAATCCCTACCACAGGTGGGGCATGCATGATCAAGGTTAGACATGTGGGTGTTGTGTGTTCTGTCTTTTTTGATGCAGCTCGTTTTAGTTCTGCACCTACAAGTAGGCCCTCACATTTGATTTCTGTGAATTTTTATTACTAGGTAACCTCAATAGGACTGTACCTCAGTCACTTCTAACAACATGCCTTGTAGGTCCCAGTGTTACTATTCTTTGCTCCCCTTGCGGATCCCAACAACACACGGGCGTCCGACAAGCCATCTCATAAACTAAAACTTAAAAATAAAAATACAATTGTTCGCAAGAACCATCTGATGCTGTTTATGTATAAATATTAGTAGCATAAAGAAGGAGGAGGATTTATCAAATGTATAATTCAATTCTGTTCATTCTAATATATGACATAGTACTCTGGTAACTACCATTCTTCCTGTTTTTCTTTTCTCAAATCCTGTTTTGCCTTACAGCAGCAGGATAATAGACTTCTAGAACTAGCTTTTGTGTGCGCTTCATTAACAGTGTCTTTCATCGCTCTTTTTTATCTCTGAGGTTTATCGAAAAAGGGGAGACTGCAGTAAAACTTGGTAAAATAGCAAAACACGTAAAAACAAAGTACTATAGTTTTACAACATACAGAAACAGTGACGATAAACAGCAACGTTTTGACCAAAAGGCCTTTATCAAACAAACGATATAACAGGAGTGACAAATGGATGATTACATACGGAAACATTCAAACATATCAAGTTTTGAAATTTGTCACTCCTGTTGTATCGTTGCTTGATAACGCCTTTTGGTCAAACGTGCTGTTATCGTCACTGTTTCTGTATGTTGTAAAACTATCATCATCATCAAGGTGCGTATCCTTTATAAGACGTTGCTCTCTTTGCAGCACATCTGAAATTCACTCGTCTCTAGCCAGTTCACCCACTTCATCGATGGTCATATTCATGGTTTCTTTAATATCTTGCAGCCATCTTCTTCTTGGTCTGCCTCTGCGTCCTGGGACCCTGCCCTCTAGTATTGTTCTTTCCAAGCCATCGTGACGCTTGATGTGACCAAAGTATGTAATTTTCTGTATAGTTTGTTGTTTATCAACCAATTCTCTTTAACATTTAGTTCTTTCAGGACATCAGTGTTCTTTCTGTTTTCTGTCCATGGTATTCGTAGGATCTTTCTGTAGCATTTAGTTTTGTAAAACTATAGTAATTTATTTTTATGTGTTTGCTATTTTATCTCTGAGGTCCACCTTTTGGCCAGTCTTTTGCTTTGTATCCATTGTATCGAAGCAACATTGCTCTTTGAGGCGCACTGTCTGTTGGTAATCTGCTTATGTGGCGAACCATTTAATTTGTTGTTTCTTGATGAGGTTCAGTACTGATGTTATCATTAGAAACATAATATATATTGATGAAGTACACCTGCATTATAAATTTTATTCAGAAATTTGTGCAGACATAGTTTTAGTATGGGTATACAAAGAGTCTGGGCATCTGTGGCCTAGCAGTAGTGAGTTCGATCACAACCCAAGAGTACCTGGTTCAAACGTTCATGGCAAGGAAGTTTGGAAGTAAATTAGTTACTGTGAATTTTCACAACAGTAAAAATACAACTCAACATTCAGAAAGCAATGGATAGATAACAGTGTGATGACACACCACAGAAAGTTCACAACATGTAAAATGAAATGCTTGAGGAAGGAGGCTGGGGTCACCAGGAAAGATAGACTACAAAATGAGGACATCAGAAGCACAGTTGACATAACTTCATGCACCGAATACATTGAATGATAACAAATGAAGTGGCTCTGACATTTAATGAGAAAGGAATACAATCAACCACCAATAAAATATAAGTTACCACATTGCTCTTGGTCTGTATAGAACTCTCCTCTAGAATCCAGCTGGTGGCATCAAAGACTCTGATTTTCCCATCTCCCATGCCACACCATAGTCTTGGAGGAATGCTGTTGTAGGACCCTGTTCAGAGTTACAACAATATGAGACAAGGTTTGATATAAGTTGTCTCTTCTTCTTCTTCTTCTTCGTTCTTTACAACCAATTTTAATCACTCTTTGTGATATTTTTTGATCTTTGCCAAGAAGTGTATACGTTGCACTTGGTTTGGTAGGCCCATAAAGCATAGACTTCTATACGTTTAGGACATGTGCATCTGATTTCATCCAAACCTCCTTAGTCACCTCTTATGACATGTGTGGCGAGTAACAGTGGTTCTATTCTTTACGCCCCAAATTTGGGCCTCGGTAACCGCTTGGGCAATATAAGTTGTCAATTGATATCTTCTTTTTCTTTTCTCAAATCCTGTTTTGCCTCACAGCGTTAGAATAAAATGAGATTTCTAGAATGGACTTTTATGTGCACTTCATAAATAGTGTTTTCACCATCTCTTTATTTGTGAGGTTCACTTTTAAGTAAACAGTTTTTTTATCTCCATCCACTGTATCAGAGTAGCATTGCTTTTTGATCTCCATCCACTGTAACATAGTAGCATTGCTTTTTGATCTCCATCCACTGTATCATAGTAGCATTGCTTTTTGATCTCCATCCACTGTATCATAGTAGCATTGCTTTTTGATCTCCATCCACTGTATCATAGTAGCATTGCTTTTTGATCTCCATCCACTGTATCATAGTAGCATTGCTTTTTGATCTCCATCCACTGTATCATAGTAGCATTGCTTTTGATTCCATCCACTGTATCATAGTAGCATTGCTTTTTGATCTCCATCCACTGTATCATAGTAGCATTGCTTTTGATCTCCATCCACTGTATCATATAGCTGCTTTTGACCCACCACTGTATCATAGTACAGCTTTTGATCTCCATCCACTGTATCATAGTAGCATTGCTTTTTGATCTCCATCCACTGTATCATAGTAGCATTGCTTTTTGATCTCCATCCACTGTATCATAGTAGCATTGCTTTTGATTCCATCCACTGTATCATAGTAGCATTCTTTTGACTCCATCCACGTATAATAGCATTGTTTTGATCTCCATCCACTGTATCAGAGTTCATTGCTTTTGATCTCATCACTGTATCATAACATGCTTTTGATCTCCATCCACTGTAACATAGTAGCATTATTTTTTGAGGAGCAGTGTCTGTTGGTAATCTGCTTGCATGGCCTAACCATTTAATTTGTTTCCTGATGAAGCTCAGTAGTGATGCTGTACCAACTTTTGCTATATCTTCACTTCTAAGCCGGCTCTTCTTGTTACCCCAGCATTCTACCAGACATTTCATTTCTGTGTTACTAGTTTTCTTCTATTGTTTGATGCCACACCAGGTTTGGTACTAATGGCATAATGTTGGAAGAAAGATTGTGTTGAACAGTGCTCTTCAAGTGTTCATGGTGACATGTTTGCATTTTAAAATTAGTTCTATTTGTCATATGATTTGATTTGCTTTATTGCATTTATGTTAGATTGTGTTAGTTATTCTTCCATTTGCTTTCTCATTTCATTCGAGCCTAAGAGTGGGTGTTTATGGTAATGAGAGAGTGAACAGGCTTGCATCAACAGCATCGATTGTTGGGGAGTTGAAGATGGATAAGGGGGATATTCTTCGGTCTCTTCGCGACTGTTGGATGAGGACACTAAAATCGATGTTGAATCGATCAAGTGATTTAAGCAGTATGGAGTTACCCGTTGTTCAAGTCGAACTGGATGCCTGAGAGGCAGAGTGAGAGGTGTGTTAATCAGCGAGCCACAGGAACCATCAGTATGCATACTCTTCGATATCTGTTGGGGAGACTGAGCACCTATGGGTCAGCCCTGAGTGCAATAACGTCAGTTTAGTAACCAATAACCAATAACAATAACCATTTGCTTAAAATATTGACATAAATATAAAAGAAAGGAACAATTAATTGACATTCCATGTGATATATTGTAAATAATGTGTTATGACCATATTTTTTTCTTTGATCAACAGTATAAAATGATATCATTAATATCAAGCCATCTGCCTTTACTTTACATATTTCTCTGGTACCCAAGTGTCTTCTTCTTCTCCTTCTACTTATTCATTCGTTCTGCGCCAACCACTAGTTAAACCATTCTTTGTACTTGGTATGTGATTTTAGCTTAGAGTGTCAGTTAGTTGTGTCAGTTAGTCATATAGAGACAAATGTAAACACATCTGGTAAGCAAATGCATGCTTTGTCAGGGTTCGTCCATATGTAGAATTTTTTAGTAGAGTCTATCCCTAGGGAGCAGTCTTTTGCCTTAACTAAGGTCAGTTTCCTGCCTCTTAGTGGAGTTAGTACATCATATATATGGAACTGCAGTAAACTATTTGATTGAAACACTAATTACAAAGTACTGTGTTTGCAAATTACAAACAATGACAAAATAGCAGTACAACAAGGCCTTTATCAAAGGGCAACAAGGCGTGTATCATCAGCAATCTACTAATTTATCAATTTTTGGGCTTCCAAAGAAAGACTAACTGACAACACTGCTTGATGCAGAATCCTTGGATTCTATTGGTGGCAATGTTGCTTCTTCTTCACCTTCGCCCTAAGGAGGCATAGATCCGCAACCAAGGCCTTCCAAGCCCGCCTATCCAAGGTCATTTTTCCAGATCTCTCCACTCTCTCCCCATTTTCTTGCATTCCATCTCCAACTCCCATCTCCAGGTTTCCTGGGCTTCCCCTACCTCTATTGCCATGGGAGTTCCATCGGTGATCTTGTCTTGTGATGCTGTTAGGGGTTTCCTCAGTGTGTGTCCTAACCATCGCCACCTTCTGCTCCTTATCTCTTGTTCCACCTGCCATTGTCTCGTTCTATTCCAGAGTTCCCTGTTTGTAGTCCTGTCATACCATCGCAGATGGAGTATCCTGCGCGGGCATCTATTGATGAATGTCTGCAACTTTTTGGTGTTCCCTTAGTTGTTCTCCATGTCTCTGCTCCATATAGAAGGACAGCCTTGACATTTGAGTTAATTATTATCTTAGTTTTATTCCTGATCATTCTTGAACTCAGGTGTTCTTCAAAATGGCAAAGGGTGATCTTGCCTTTTGTATTCTAACCCTAACATCATCTGTGTCACCTTGAATGTTGATAATACTTCCCAGATATCGTAACATTGCTGTGCTTTGTTATTGTTTGTGTACTCTGTACATCTACAGTACTTTATTCTTCCTGTGTTTCACTATTGCTACATAGTTTTACTGCAGTCTTCCCTTATATCGATAATACTAGAACAGATTCCCAAACTTTTCGGCCCACCGCCCACTTTGCACGAATAAACATGTAACGCCCGTCCACATTATAAAGTTCACAACGCTCCCCATATCCAATATACATGCTTTATTTTCTCTTTGACAAAATCGATATATATTTCTGTCATACTTGATCAATTTTCAAATGGTTATATAAATGAAATAGAAAATTAATGGAAAAAATGGATCGTGTAAGATGGGCATAAGATGAATTAAAATGCAGAATTCAAATTTGCAATGATTATTCAATCGCAAAATCACGAAAATAATGTATTTAAACATATTTATAATTAATTTCTTCTTTAAGAGCCACCGACCCTAATCCTGAACACCTCCCAAATTCTTCTGAACCACTATCGCCCCTAGAAGCTGCAGCGCCACTGGGGCGTATCCCACTTTGGGAAAGCTGTACTAGAACATTTCTGTAGCCCTTGTTTCAAAAGCTTCAATTTTGTTCTTTAATGTTTGTGGTCCATGATTCACATCCATATGTTGTCACGTAAGTAAATAAAAGCAACACAGAAATTGGATGTCCTTGCCTACTTGTAGGCGCATAACTGGCACAATGTACAATCGCTCTTAGGCTCAGCTCACATACAAATCACACAGAGTGGTTAACAAGTGGTAGATATGGAGTGTTTAAAGAAGAAACAAACAGATCTATAAACTTACCTAAACAGATTCATACAAATTAGCTAAACAGATGTACAAACGGTTGCAAAACAGATTTTCAAAATATTTGTTCACACAGATATGTCTCAAATAAAACTTACGTCCAGCAGTGTACAGCATAACAATGACAGTTTTTCTATCACGTTGGCCAATATTGGGATCAACTCGGTGCTGCAGGGCAGAAGTTGTGTCAGTTGGTAAGATGTGTCGACCATCTGCCATGTAGGATGTGAAGTAGCACAGAGTTTCTGCAGCATGGGTTACCTGTCCATAGTGAGATACTAATTCGTCTTGTCCACTGGAAGAAGAGGAGTATGAGGAGAAAGAGAATGTAGCTTGTTAAAGTTTTTTTATATAAAAACATATAATAGTGTTAAAAATTTCAGAAGGAGAATGTATGGGAGATGATAGAGATACTTATAGAAAGTATGTGTGGGAGGTCGTGTTAGTCAGAACATGTTCTTCTTCTTTGAACGCTCCATATTAACCACCTGTTAACCACTCTGTGATCTGTGTGTGATCCGAGCCTAAGAGTGATTGTATATTGTGCCAGTTCTGTGCCTACAAGTTGGCCAGCACATCTGATTTCTGCAACGATTTTTATTTACTAGGGTAGCTTCCATAGGCCCCTACCTCAGTCATCTCTTACGACATGCTGTGTAGGCCAAAGTGTTAGTATTTTTGCTCCTTTGAGAGCCTCAGTAATAAACAGACGAGGAAGGGCACATGTGGAAGATGATAGAGGCTCTTGGAGATAGTATTTGTGGTAGAATGTGATTTTTAGAAGGCAAATATATGAGCCCCACTATACATAGGTTTTGTGGACTATGAAAAGGCATTTGATAGCCTAGATAGAGTCATTGTGGAAACTATTAAAACACTATGGAGTTCCACCCAAGATTGCAAACCTAATAAAGGAAAGGTATGAAGGAATGAAATGCAGTCATACATGAGGGTCAATTGAGGAATCCTTTGTGACAAGAATGGGGCAGAGATGGAAGTCAAAGAAGATTAAAACAAACACAAAGCTGAGGGATAGGACATACATTGAGAAGACAGAACGGAAGCATTGCAAGACAGGCACTGTTTTGGAACCTGCAGGGAAAGAGAAGTAGGGAAGGCCTAGACAGACCTGGAGAAGAGAGCTGGAGGCTGATATTAAAAGGATAGGTAAAGCATGGAAAGAATTGGAAGGGATGGCAAGAGAGAGGAAGAGCTGGAAGAAGTTTGTTGAAGACCTGTGCTCCGTTGGGAGTTGAAAAGTCAAGAAGAAATATATGAGCTATTGTGCTTCTCGGGAGGGACATACATGTGAGGTTATGTTTCTCAGGAGACGTAGGTGTGGGAGATTGTGATTCTCAGGTGGTGTATGTGTGGTGTGATTTTCATAAGGTGTATGTGTGGTAGGTTGTAATTCTCAGAAAGGGCATGCATGGTTCGTTGCAATTCTCAGGAAGGGTATGAGTGGTAGATTGCCAATATGTTATATTTTTGTTTAATCCTCTACCTGCTGATCAATCATTCTGATCAATGTTTGGTTCAGCTTGGGGAAGGCTAGTATGATAGGTAAAACATTAAAACTACTGTTGCCCAGCCAAAATTCATTTGAAAAAGATTAAAAATAAAATTCCTGCAAAATATCTTCACCAAATTCACATCTGGGACCCTCACCGGCGCTAAAGAGTTTGTACACTGCAACTGAGATCTCCCTGTGTAAGAAAGAGATTGGAGCACAAATGGTTACACACCAAAGTGCAATGATGATGGTCCTATCAATCAATCATTTGAGCTACAAAATCAGACAAACCATGAACTAACACAAGTTAGCTGAAAACCTATGCACCAACTAGGGTCTAAAAAGGAAGAAAGAAGGAGAGACATATTTATTTGAGAGGTTGGGCGGTGCATGTTTAATGTTGATACACAGAAAATATATGTTGTTTACACTTACACAAGATTATATAATCATTTCAGTTCTTGTGATGGAAATCTCCACACATTAGACAAAGGTTAGTCATGAAGCTGGGTGGAGGTACTGGTGTAGATAGGAATCACAGAAATCACTATCAGTTTTATCACTGGGCACGCAGGAGTTAGGGGTGGTGAACAAGCTGATAAATAGACTGACATGACTACTATATCAGAAGGAACTGCAATGGACTGAAATGAAAATCTTAACTCTGAGTGGACCAGGGCAAAAGCCACGTTTTTGCAAGAAAAATGTTTTTAGAATAAAAACCACCCTTTAGTATGGCTCCTTGTAAAAAGATGTCCAACCCAACCCAACCCATAGCGCTAGATCCACATGGAGTTAACATATTGAGTCTTTCCGAACAAAGGAGTTTTAGGGTTGTGAATTCCAGTCTCTGACCAGATTGATACAAATGGGTGTTGATATTTGTACAGCCTGAAAAGAACGACATACCAAATATATGCGAAATGATTGATATGCGTGATCAACATTGAACTGGCATGTTGGGCCGATAGACACTGCTGAATTTGTTGAGGTGAGGGTTGGAGCACATATGGACATGTCTGGTGTGCTATGATGATAGTCCTCATATAACTGATAAGAAATAAAGATGCATATAGATTGAATTTTTATACTGACCTCCTAATAACTGCATCAATTAACAGTACATTCTGAACAGCATGGCCGATTGCAGTGAAGTCCTTGGTAGCCTCTGCCACAACTTTACCTGCCCTCATCTCCTCAATCAACGCTGACCAGCAGTTGCGCTCATTCTTCAGCCAGGCTGAAAACTTGACCTTATTCCCTGTGATGGAGTGTAAGGTGATGATTAGCTGTTCATAAATGTTGTTCATATTGGACGTTACAGTCGGTTAGAGAGAGAGAGAGAGCAAAAAGGAAGGGCATAGATTTTGAACGAACATGATAACAGCGACAAGAGGACATTAATGAAACCTTCTTCTTTTGTCGTCACACATGCTACCAGGTTGTTGCCAAGTGTTGTGGTTTTCTGTTTTTGTCTTGTGCTGTTCTAGTGGCTTGGGTGATTGTTATTTTTGCTCTTTGACAGGATTCTGCTGTGTCATCTTAACAAACTTTTTCGTGGTCTCCCTGTCATCCTCTTTCCTGATGTTCTGTTGTAGAAGACTCTGTATACTGTGGGGTTTGGATGAATTCTTATTAAATAGTCAAACCACTTCATTCTTTGCTTCTCAGTGTAATTCATGCAAAGATTCTGTGTCAACTTTCTTTCTTATGCTGATGTTAGTGACTCTTGGTAACTTTTCGCAGGAACCGCATTTCACATGCAGTTATTTTTTGCGATTCTGCTTTGCTCATTGTCCATGTTTGGCTCTGGTAACACAAATTAGGTATGAAAATGCTGTTGTTTTGCTGTCAGTGAGATTTTTGGACGCCTTTACCACAGGGCTAGCTGGTAGGTTACAGCATTTGCTTTTGCACTCTAG
Organism: Arion vulgaris; assembly: GCA_020796225.1. Lineage (NCBI taxonomy): Eukaryota > Metazoa > Mollusca > Gastropoda > Stylommatophora > Arionidae > Arion > Arion vulgaris. The sequence continues at coordinate 70,341,131 of CM036755.1, read as the reverse complement.
CCTCTATTTCTCTATCTAGTCTTCCGTCCTCCGTGAATATGCTTCCTAATTATTTGAATTCTTGCACTTGGTTGATTGTAGTGCCAATGACATAGATGTCTAGTTTATTATGTTTTCTGCCTTTACCCCCTTCTCCCCGATCCAGAAGCACTTGAGCTTTCGGCTTGGTGCCATGGACATCATAACCCTTCAGTTCGGTGCCACGAACACTGTAAATCTGGAGAACCTGTGGCTTTTCTGCCAGTCGCAGAATTAAACCGCACTCACAGGGGGCTTGTCACCCATCGTCCAACGTACTACGAACTCGCTGGGCATACGTTTTCTGCCTATATTCATTATTTCGGTTTTAGTGTTATTGATTTTCATGTCACGATTTATACAGTTTTGCTTCACGGTGTCAATATGCCGTTGTAGATCTTGTTCATTTTGGTGTATCAGGCACTGATCATCTGCATAATGCAGTTCATTTATTTCATCATTATCTGAATTTAACTCTTGAGTTATTTTATCCATATAATACATTACTAACAACACATTACTAACCAGTTTCTATAATAAGCAACACATCCACTGGTCTCAAAAATGAGTGGTACTGTACTTTCTCCAGTTTGGCTATGTTTCTCAGTTTGACAATTTCTCTGCATTTGTTGCTGACATCCTTAATGAAGAATAACCTGGGAGAGAGAGGGAGAGACAAGTGTAGAAATGACAACATGACCATTAGTGTTATAGGATCTAATTCATAATAATTTAATCAACAAGTTCCTCAATTCATAACTACCTATGCATATTTGATTGATTGATATGAATGTCATCATTGCACTTTGGTGAGTAACCATGTGTTCCAATCTTTTTCTTACACAAGAACATCTAGGCAGCAGTGCATGGACTCCATAACCCTGGCGAGGGTCCCATATAATTTAAAAACGGAGGAAAAATTGTGTAGGAATTTGTAAAAAATCTTTATAATGAATTTTACCCCGGGGAGTGGTTATCAGCCTGCTCTTGTCTATTTTTTAACTACCAAGGGTTTTTTTATGTGCTCAACTTGAACACTGGTCCTACATTGTATTTGTCTGTATCTGATAGGACTAGGAACTCGATCTCACCTACATTGAGATCAGAGATCTCTGGAATATATATCCTGATGGCTCCACAAGGTAGCAAACCGAGTACCTTTGAAATGAGGGGTGAGCAGCTAACGTCTACGAGACAGAGACCCCTATGCATGTTATTTGTATTCAGTTAATTAGTTCTTGAGAACCCCTAAACTAAGAATCATAGCCAGACCCCAAGCAGCATAAGTCTATTCCTGATGATCTCTGTGCCTTTCATCCATCTCTGATAGGATTAGATATTTGACCTCACCTACCATGAGGCCAGGGGTTTTCTTCTTCCAACGTTTTCAGACATCGATTTGTATACTTTTAAAGTAGTTAGTGGTCAACAGGAGTCTATGTACATCTCCATATAGCTTGTCTTGGACTGATATGGGGATTGGCCATGTGTTTTCTCTCTGTTTTGCTTCACTAGTGTTTGTCCCTCCTCAAACTGTCCCCTGGTTCGGAGGCTTGGATCGATCACTCCTGCCGTCTGTCAAAATTCCTATTGACCACTACTCTTTTCAATTCTAGTTTATGTCGTCGTAAAACGAATTGCGCTGTACATTGTGCACCCGTCTTCTGCAGCGTTTCTGTCAGGCTGCCCACCTTTAGCCTTAATTTATTAACCTACAAGGCAGCAGGTTGGACTCGCAGCAAAGAAACTTTGATGTGGAAGAATGTATTTGACCCTCACCTTACACTCATGCAACCACATCCCAATGATGGATGTCCACACACAATGTGTCCATACTTCTTCTTCTTCTTACACTCCATATCAAATACTTGTTAACCATACTTTATCATTTGTATGTGATCCAAGTCTAAGAGTGATTGTAAGTTGTTTCAGTTATGCACCTACAAGTAGGCCAGCACATTTGATTTCTGCTACTCTTTTTATTTACTAGGGTAGCTTTCCTAGGCCCCTACCTCAGTCGCCTCTTATGACATGACTTGTAGGTCGCAGTGTTACTATTCTTTGCTCCCCTTGGAAGCCACGACAACACACAGGTGATGTGTGTCCATACAATGGTGAATGTCCCCACACAATGTACCATTACATTTATGGATGCCCACAAACAATGATGGATAGTTTATGTAATACCTTTTATCTGTAAGTACAATTCTTCCCATTCCAAAGTCTGTCTTGATTAAGCTTGAAACTCGAAGAATCACCTCATTAGTCTGCAGTCATCAAATATATCAACAAAAAAATAAAACATTAATATTTACAGATTTATTTCCTATGGATTACATCTAAGTAGTCTCTGATCTCAAGAAGATTGGCAATAGCAATCAAAAAGTTAAGCACTATGAAGAACATGTGGCAAAGCACCAGCAAAATATTAAAATTAAAAATATTGAGAACATGCATTTTTTCACTGGTTACGTATGGTTGTGAATCATGGACTATTACACAAAAACAAGACGAAAATCCAGTCCTTCAAACGAAATGCTACTGAAAGATTCTCACGAATACCATGGACAGAAAAAAAGAAAGAACACTGATGTCCTGAAAGAACTCAATGTTAAAGACATTTGTCTGATAAACAATACACTATCAGAAAATTGATACTTTGGTCACATCAAACATCACTATGGCCTGGAGAGAACAATATTAGAGGGCAGGGTCCCTGGATGTAGAGGCAGACAAAGAAGAAGATGGGTACAAGATATTAAAGAAACCATGAACATGACCATTGACGAAGTGGGTGAACTGGCTAAAGACAGAGTGAATTCAGATGCGCTGCAAAGAGAGCAACATCCTATAAAGGACACACACCCTTGATGATGAGTCTCTGATAGCAGCATCAAATTTTCTCATACCACCAAGTTCTCTAACTATGAAGGTAAGAACAGAAACAGGTAATAGCTGGTTCAAATGACTGTGGTGGTGAAACTATCATGTTTTATTACCGCTCTGATATGCCTGTTTTTGCTCAGGGCAGGGAAGGGATTTTAGGGTATGTACAGGTGGCCTGGATTCAAAGGGTTAATGATTATATCATCAATGATAGTGGTGATGTCAATCTAGTGGTGGGGTTATTATCATAGCGGTGACAATAATAGTGATGGTGCTAATCACAACTTAGATGATGATCGTGAGTGTTGTGACTGGCATATGATGATCAAAATAATGGTTGTGGCATTAATGGCATTGATGAAGGAAATGTTGTTGACAATGTTGATGGCAATAATTGTGATGTGGATGATAGTGATGTTAATAATAAAGATAACTGCGATAATGAAGACTTCTAGTGTAAGTTCTCTATATAGATATCTATTGTCTATTCCCAGGTGGAAGATGGAATTGGTTGTCCACTCTTGCCATTAGCGAAGGGTGTGAGCTTTAATTTGCGTCTCGGCTAGATGAGTCACCCTTGTTGTGTTATATCCATATTTATGTAGTGTGGTCTTGATATTGTCTATCCATATTTTCTTGGTCTTCCCTTGGCTCTAGTACCTGATCTCTTTGTATTGTATGCTGTTAGTGGTGGTTGGTTGTATTCCATTTTCGTTGTTTTCACATTAATGTAAAATTTGTATAACCATTTTGAAAGAGTATGACTTAGAATAGTAGAAAAAAATTAGTAAAAAAAAAATATGTCAAAGTGTTGCCATGGAAACAATACAAAATGGCGCCAAAAACAAAATTTGAAATCCCTAAGGCTCTGAATCTAATGAATGTAAATGAATTCTGTTTTCACTCTAAGGTGCGAATTGTAATATCTAAAATATTACACATGATTTTTAGGATATATTAAATATTTAATTTTTTATAAATTGTTTGGTAAAAATTCCTCAAAATTCGGTCAAAAATAGCTGTTTTTGGGGGGTGTGTTTACCCAAAAGTTCATAAACAATGTAATATTTAATATATCCTAAAAATCATGAGTAATTATTTAGATATTACAATTGCTCACCTTAGAGTGAAAACAGAATTAATTTATATTCATTAACTTCAGAGCCTAGGATTTGAAATTTTGTGTTTGCGCCATCTTTATTGTTTCCATGGCAACGCATTGACTTTTTTTTTTAGAAATTTTTCTACTATTCTAAGTCATAATCTTTCAAAATTGTTATACAAATTCTACATTAATACCAAAGCTACGAAAAAAGTTTCAAGACCAGAATCCCCCCTTAATATATCAACATAGATATAAACACACCAATAACAACACAACAGTTTTGAAGAAAAAAATTAAAACAGGTAAGATTATCAATGATATGTAAATGACAGGTGCACACAAACTAATCTGGATCACTCACCTGTAAACTATCATTAGGCAGTACCAAAGCAGCACACTGCGTCTGGTTCTCTTCAAAACACAGCCGAAGAACATCAAATGTGTACTTATCAACATCTGAAACAAAGAACTTATGCTTCATCCATGCTTGTAGTTTATTAACACATTATATTGATACTAAGCAAAAGGCCGTGAACGCAAAAGGTGGACCTCAAAAATAATAGAGGCTGGTGAAAAACACTAATTATGAAACGCACACAAAAACCCATTCTAGAAATCTCCTCTTATGCTAATATTCTGACGATGTGAAGAAAACAAAATGTTCGAGACAAAAAGAAAGAGAAATTTTCTGACATGTTGTGTTATGTTTACATGTTCTTTTGTTTATTCTATCTAACTTTCTATCTATCTATTCTCTAATCCTGTTTTGCTTTTCAGCGTCAGGTTGAAAAAGGAGACACTTGGAACGAGCCTCTCTATGCACCTTATCTTTCTTTCTTTCTCAATCATGGTTTGCCTCACAGCTTCAGGGTAAGAAGAGATTTCTAGCACAGGCTTTTATGTGTGCTTCCTAAATAGTGTCTTTTGTCACCTCTGTTATCTCTGAGGTCCACCTTTTGCGTGGCCAGCCTTTTGTTATGTATTCACTGTATAGGAGTAACATTGCTCTCTGTGGTGCACTGCCTGTTGGTAATCTGCTTATGTGGCAGAACTATTTAATTTGTTATTTCTTGATAAAGTTCAGTAGTGATGTTGCAACCACATTTTTTCCTGATGTCTTGATTTCTTAACCGGTCTCTTCTTATCTTCTTCTTCGTTCTCACTAGATTGGAATTTCGGATTCTTTAATAAAGGCAGCCATCTGCCTCAGATTATCAGCCACGCAATACAGTTTGTCTTGGACGCTAGTGTAAGTGGTCTACCTATTTCTTCTCAAGTTTGCATACTGAGGGCAGTTCTGTAGGATATAATTCCTATGATTTCTGCTTCCCGTTTGTGCTGACCTCTTCCCGCAGTAAGTTTTGGCCACCCTCGTGATGGTAGTTCTGACATTCTTACTGCGTGGCTAAATCTCTGAGGCAGATTTGCAACCCTAGAATCCTTTATCCCATTCCTAATTGTGAGGGCTCGTTGCACCATGTTATGTGCCTTACGGCGGTGTTTCACCGTTTTCTGCAAGCATTTTTTCGGGTTAGCATTCCCTAGCGGACACATGCATTCGATCTCATCCAGACCTCCTTAGTCACCTCTTACGACATGCATGGCAGGTAACAGTGGTTCTATTCTTTACACCCACATTTGGGCCGTAACCACTGGCGGGTCTCTTCTTATTACTCCCAGCATTTTGCGTAGACATTTCATCCCCTTTGTGACTAGTTTTCTTCTGTCATTTATGCTTATTGGCTTCTATAAATCCAAATATGTGCATCTTACAAACAAAATAATACAGGGATACTTACAAGGTCTTTCAGACTCAGCAAGTGCCAAAAACAATCTCTTTATTGTCTCATAATCTGTAGCCATTTCCAACAAAGAAATAGTCCGGACAAAATCATCAAGATCTGGAAAAATAAATATGGGCAGCTTTTATTTATGAAAGAAAGAAGATACTGTTTGTTTCTGGCTGGAGAAACAAGAAATAAATTGTTTGCTTTTAATCTGCATGTATCAATCAATCAATCAAGTGCCATGTCTCTCCACAACTCTCTCTCCCACCGTGGTGCAGTTAATAATCAGTTCTGACGTCTATATTTTGTCGAACCATTATGTCAGACCAGCCAATATCTTCTCCTCTGTCTTCCACGATCTCTCATTCCCTGAATTTTACCTGTTGTCACTAAATGTTCTAAACCTCCTCATTGCACTATGTGCCTGAAGAACCTTGATTGTCTGATTCTTTTTCTTTTGATAAGGTTTCTTTGTGTGCAGGTCTGTTTTAAAACCTCATCATTTGTTTTCTTCACTGTCCATGGAATTTTCAGCATTCTTCTGTAAAAACACATCTCTATGGTTTCCAGCGATCTTATTGATTGCTTGTTCATTGTCCATGATTCGTTGCCATGTATATTTGACATTATTCACTGACATCTTTATTCACATTTTTTCCACCCTAATTTGTTTTCTAGACTTTATGCAATTCCCAGGATTACAAGTTTCATAATCTTCAGACTTCAGGACCAATCTTTCTTTTCTTTTGTCCTTCTCTGCTTTTTTGCCTTTAGGTGTAGCAGGTTTAACTGATGATTGGTTTCCGAGATAGTGCACGCTCGGTCGCTTGATATGCTGTGGTATTGTGGAGTTTTAAGATGTCTGTAACTCCATCAATCCATATTTTTCTTGGTCTGCCCCTTCCTCGTGATGATTCCATTTACAGATTGTATGCTCTTGAAACTGGTGTATTCAGAGTCATTCTCACCAAGTGGCCAAACCATTTGAGTCCCTGTTTTTCAGGTCAAATGGTTTTAATTATACCTTATTGTTATATTGCAGCAGCTGACACTACATGTCTGAAACCATCCATTATCCAACACATGAAGAAAGGTCTGGCTTAGGTAGTTCATCCATTCTTCCTTACAATGTAGATATATATTAGACATGAGACTGTTTCGTTTTCATTTTCTCTCTAATCCAGTTTTGCCTCACTGTGTCAGGATAAGAAGAGATCTCTAGAATGAGCTTTTGTATGCATTACATAAATAGTGTTGTTCACCTCCTCTGCTATTTCTGAGGTCCACTATTTGCGTAGATGGCCTTTTGCTTTGCATCCACTGTATCGGAGAAGCATTGCTTGTTTGAGGCTCCACCATGTGTTGGTAATCTGCTTGCATGGTCGAAACATTTAATTTGTGGTTTCTTGAAGTTTGGTACTGATGTTGTCCCCATTTTTTCCTGATGTCTTCATTTCTAAACCGGTCTCTTCTTGATACTCCCAGCATTATGCGTAGACAATTCATCTCTGTAGTGACTAGTTTTTTTCTTGATACTCCCAACATTCTGCGCAGACACTTCACCTCTGTAGTGACTAGTTTGGACATGAGACCAAAAAAACAAAATTATGAGCTCATTAACAAAAAATGTAACCTCAAAGAAACTATTTGTACATACTGAGATCACAGTCTGGTATCAGAACCTCGCCCATGAACTTGGGACGAGGAGTGGGTCGACTAGGTACAGGATCATGCAGGTCTGTTATTCCTTTCTTCCGCAACATTTCTTCTCTATCTTCTACAGGCATCAAAAGAAGAAGGTTATGAACTACACTGAAATAGAAATAGATTTTGAAATAGAAATAGAATTTGGAATTACAATCAGAAATTATTTTTTTTTGTCATTACACTGTTATTGGGTTGTTGCCCAGTGTTGTAGTTTTCTGTTTTTGTTTTGTGATTCTCTAGTAGATTCTTCTTCACCCTTTACCGCTATGGAAGCAAAGGTCCACAACCAAGACTTTCGTAACTCTTCTATGCAAGGCTATCTTTTCCAGATCTGTCTACTCTCTCCCCATTTTCTTGCATTCTGTTTCTAACTTCTGTCTCCAGGTATTTCATGAGTCCTTCCTTGTGATATCTTTCTTCTTCCTCAAGTAGCAAGCTCTGAATTTCCCTAGTTGTGGTTTCTGTAGCTGTCTGTTTTTTAAACAGGGTGAAGTAGCTAGCCCCCATTCAACCTACGTAGTCGCTTCTACGACATGCGTGATAGGTAACAGTGGTTCTATTCTTTACACCCCTGATGTGGGCACCGGTAACCACTCGGGCGGCTTTGTAGTGGGTACAAAGCAAAAGGTCATCTACACAAAAGTGAATCACATAAATAACAAAGGCAACGAAAAACACTATTTATGAAGTGCACACAAAAGCATGTTCAAGAAATCTCTTCTTATCTTGACGCTGTGAGGCCAAACAAAGAGGAAAAGATAAAGAAGCAGTTAGATCTCAGTAAGATACACATGGTATGGAAAGGGTTAACAACATTACACTGTTTCCTCCAACAAAGAATCTTATATGATTTAAAACTGAGAAGCATGAGAAATATAGAAGAAGAAGCAACATACTAGGGAAAGTAAATAAAGTGCATCTTACCTCATTGATAACAGTTTTGCATTATGGGCATACTTCTTCTTCTTCTTCTTCTTTGAACACTCCATATTGACCACTTGTTAACCACTCTTTGTGAGTTGTATGTGATTCGAGCCTAAGAGCAATTGTACAATGTGCTAGTTATGTGTCTATAAGTCATCATCATCATCAGGGCCGTGCCGGCTGGCGAGGCATCATGGATCTCCACAAGTCTCTGTCGTTGGTGTTCGCTATCATCTCAGATGTTGACGCTCTACCGTGCCATGAAGTCAGGCCATCCAACATTTTCTCTCTCTGTCTTCCCTGTCTCGTCTACCCTCCATTTTACCGGGTTTTCACAATGTGTTCTAAGCCTCCCTCCTCATCACATGCCTGAAAAATGATGACTGCCTCTTTCTTATATTGATGATAAGCTTTATCTGTGTCTTGATCTCATTCAACACCTCAACATTAGTCATTTTAGAAGTCCATGGGATTCTCATCATTCTTCTATAAAACCACATTTCTGTGGCCCTCAGAGATTTTTCGATCTGTGTGTTCATTGTCCATGACTCGCATCCGTATGTCAGTATTGGTCTATAAGTAGGCCAGCATATTTGATTTCTGTACCACTTTTTATTTCCTAGGTGGCTTCCTAGGCCCCTATCTCAGTCGACTCTTACAACATGCCTTATAGGTTGCAGTGTTACTGTTCTTTGCTTCCTTCAGCCCCGGCATCACACAAGCGTTATGGGCACACAAACTCAGAAGCAAATATAGAAAATCTTATCTTACCTCATCAGTAACAGTCTTGCATTGTGGGCATATCAACTCAAAAGCAAACATAGAGCATCTTACCTCATAGGTAACAGTCTTGCGTTGTGGGCATATAAACTCAACAAATCAGATAGAGCGAACTCCACATTCCCCTCTGCGGCATGGAACAACCCTCTCAAGTAGACGTATGAAGCTCTCAAATGAATACTTCTGCATTCCTAAAATATTTTTGTTAACAATATAAACTTTAATATTATATAATTTCCTCTTGTACCATTTTAAGTTACATAGAGTTTAGAGACAAAATCTGATATTAAAGGATAGGTAAAACATGGAAAGAGTTAGAAGGGATGGCAAGAGAGAGGAAGAGCTGGAAGAAGTTTGTTGAAGACCTGTGCTCCGCTGGGAGTTGAAAGGTGAAGAAGAAGAGGCAAAAGATTGAATTAATTGCAATTGGTTTCCTCATATGGCTCCATCCCTGTTGGCAGAAACGCCATACATGTTGCACAAAGCACGAACTCTGTAGCTCTGGCAACAATCCTAGTGTTCTCGTGAATAAATTGCACATGTGACTCAGTCTGGATTCAAACTCACAACCTTCAGAACAACAGGGAAATGTCTTAACCACTTCCCCATAAAGACCTGCACTTAAACTGACTGCATCAATGAAGCCTGATAGCTGGGCCATAAGTTGGTGATAGAGTAGGGTCTTCTTAATCAGCTCGTTTGCCCGTCTGCCCAGCATGTTCGTAGCGCGTTGGACTATGGTGACTATCCCTCTGTGTGTGCGGGTTCAATTCCGTAGGATGGCAGAAAAAGCCCCAGATTCCCCAGATTTATGGTGTTCGGGGCACCAAACCGAAGGGTTACGATGTCCATGGCACCGAGCCGAAGAGCTGAAAAGCTCAAGTGCTTCTGGATCTGAAAAAAAAAAAATCAGCTCGTTTTCTGAATTTCAGACCTACCATCACTAGGGTGGCCAAAACTAACTGCGGGAGATCACACAGGAGCAAAAGCAAGAACTGCACCCAGTATGGAGACCTGAGAAGAAAGAGGTGGCCCACTTACACCAGCATTCAAGACAAACTGTATGGCGTGGCTGATAATCTGAGGCAGACGGCTGCCTTTATTAGAGAATCCAAATCCCAATCTAGTGAGAACAAAGAAGAAGAAGAAGTTTTCTGAATCTGATTTCTGTCATCTCTTTCACTGCATATTAGGAAATCCCTTCTATTTAGGATTGACACGTCATATGAACTCTTGCATGTCTCTTTCTTGGAAGCTCGCTTTCATCACAGCCCGTCTGAAACGAAACACCTCTGTCTTTAACAATTTCTACAGCGTTATGTTCAAGGTTCTTTGATGTCCTTCTACAACCTTCGTCTTGGTCATCCCCTACCTTGTACTCCAGAAATCATGCCTTCCATTACCATTCTCTCCAGACCACTGTGACGTTTAACATGTCCAAAATATTTATACTTCCGGGACATGATGTTATTTATGAGTCAATGTTCCTTGATATGCAGGTCTTATAGGACTCTTATTAACTCCTAGTTAACAAAAACTGTGTACTTATGCTGGTTATGAGTAGTCAGTTATATGAGGACTATCATCATAGCACTCCGGACATGTCCATAGGTGGTCCGATCTCTGCCTCAGCAAATTCAACAGTGTCCAGTGACCCAACACGCCAGTTCGATGTTGATTAATCAATTTCTTTGCATATTTAGTATGTCGTTCTTTTCGGGCTGCACCAATATTGACACCCACCTATCTCAATCTGATCAGCGAGTGGGATTCACAGCCCTGAAACGCCTCTGTTCGGAAAGACTCAATGCGTGAAGAATATCATTTCGATCTATGACAGCTCCCTCTAATATTGTAGGAAAGCCATCTAATCTATCAGCTCGTTCATTACCACTAACTCCTGCACGCCCAGGGACAAAAATGAAAGTGATTTCTCTGATCATTGTCTGCACACTTATGATATTATTTTCTTGCATTAAGAAATACCTGTTCTCTAATTACAACATCACCAATCAAATAACACTTACCTCTATATTCTTGTTCAATAAAATTATTGCATTCTTGACATAGGACATTGAATCATTGAGAGCTGGTAATCGAAAAACTTCAAACACTCTCTGAGACATGGAAGAAAACATAGTAATTGACATCTGCTTGTGGGCTGACTTGTACTGTCTGTTGATCAAATAAAAACTGGCTACATCAAAGTGTTATAAATGTGTAAAACAATATTCATATTTATTTTTTATTTTGATATCGTCCATGTGTTATCAGGGCTCGCAAGGGAGCAAAGAATAGTAACACTGTGACCTACAAGGCATGTAGTAAGAGGCAACTGATGTAAGGAAGCTACCTTAGTAAATAAAAAGTGTAGCATAAATTGGATATGCTGGCCTACTTGTGTGCATAACTGGCACAATGTAGAATTGCTCTTAGACTCAGATCTCATACAGATTACAAAGAGTGGTTTAACAAGTGGTCGATATGGAGCATTCAAAGAAGATGAAAATTTTGGCATGAGTAGCTCTGATCTTCTTCTTGCCTATGTCCGCTATGCATTCATATGTAGTCATGACGCATTGTGTGGCATTGACATTGCTGATTTTTACATGAGGCTCTTCCTTTTTTAATCAGTGTCATCCACCATTAATGCTCTGACTTCAGAAGTAAGTAGCTCTGATGACCCTGATGACCCTTCTATAACCAATCAGATCTGATATCCCTGAATGGTTACCGGGCCCAAATTGGGTGTAAAGAATAGAACCACTGTTACCTGCCACGCATGTCGTAAGAGGCGACTAAGGAGGTTGGATGTGGTGCTACCTACCCCACACCATAAAAACACTAGATGGCTACAGAACAGAGAGCGAACTGAGTAAACGCGGGCTGAAACCGGACATCTCGCCGAAGGATTGACACCAGAGCTCTAAATGGTGCTGAAGATGTGACGTAAAACACACCAATACTAAGGCTGCATAAATCAGATTTCCACATGAATAGAATTTATGGGAAAATCTGGTACATCGGTCTGGGCAGTGATCGCAAGAGAGAGATCTGATATCATGTTTACAGTATAACTTTAGATTTGGCACATTACAGTAAAGATCTTTTTTTTAAAAATCTTAGTTACCCTGTAATACCTTTATAAGTTTAAATCTTCTTCTTCTCTTCCACCATTTACTTCTTTATAGAAGTGTTGGGGAGAAGGCGGCAGAGTGTGGTGATCTTCTTCTTCTTTGCGTTCGTTCTTTCTGACCAATTTTAATCACTCTTTGTGATACGTTTGATCTTTGCCAGGAACATTGTGTATAAGTTGCACATTGGTTTGGTAGGCCCCTAAACGCATAGACTTCTACACATTTAGGACACATGCATCCGATTTCATCCAAGAGTGTGGTGATCATGGATGTGCTTGTTTTAAGGCACTTTGTAAGCTGTTATTTACTTTCTTAAGGCTGTTCTTGATGCCATTGCTGTTCAGATGTTGAGGGGTATGCATACTGATGGTTCCTGTGGCTTGCTGGTTAATACACTCCTCTCTCTGCCTCTTAAGCATCCAGCTATACTTGTACAATGTGTAATTCCAAACTCCTTAAATCGCTGGATTGATTCAACATCAACTTTTGTATCCTCATCTAACAGTAAATCACCAAGAGAACAAAGAACATTCCCCTTATCCATTCCAAACTCCCCGACAATCAATGCATTTGATGCAAGCCTGTCCGCACTCTCATTGTTGCAAACACCTGCATGCCCAAGACAGTAGATCCATGCGAGTTTCTGGAGGTTGGAAATCTTTATAGTCAACATCTACATCTGATCTGAACAAGGCAAGAAGTAGAAAATAATATATATGAATTACAACATGTGAGGAGAAAGTAAAACTAGTCACAACAGAGATAAAGTGTCTTTGCAGAATGTGGGAAGTAGCAAGAAAAGACTGGTTGAGAAATGAAGACATCAGAAAAAAAGTGAATACAACATCAGTATTGAACTTCATCAAGAAACAACTAATTCAATGGTTTGGCCACATAGGAAGATCATCAACAGACAAAGAGCAATAACCATTTCCTCAAAGAAAAATGCTACTCGAAACAGTGGGTACAAAGCAAAAGGTCATCCTTGCAAAACGTGGACCTCAGAAGTAACAGTGGCGGTGAAAAACACTATTTATGCAGCGTACACAAAAGTCTGTTGTAGAAATCTCTTCTTACTATGATGCAGTGAGACAAAACAGGATTAGAGAATAGATGAAGGGAGAAAATCTGCTATATATATTGTATTCCTTCCACAGTCTGATCAGCGTGTTTCAGATATGAATGTCTCACCTTTGACTAATTCCCACAGGTGAGACGAGTGGTCCACTAGAACGCTTGGTGTATGGTTGAGTCTTCTTCTCATAATCAGACCAGTAGTCGGCCTTACCCTTCAGTCTGTCTTCCAAGAATTGTTTAAACATGTCTGTGGTAAGCACCTGGAGAATTAAAAAAATACACAATAGAAATATATCAAGCATTGACATACACCACTGGGGATGTGGGGTCTCGATGGTGAAGTGGTTATGACGTTTATTGACAAAGATAATATTTTTTATTTTTTTGGGATCCAGAAGCACTTGAGCTGAAAGCTCTTCGGCTCGGTGTCATGGACATCGTAACCCTTCGATTCGGTGCCACGACCTCTGTAAATCTGGGGAACCTGTAGCTTTTCTGCCAGTCTGCGGAGTTGAACCCGCACATATAGAGGACTTGTCACCAGTAGTCCAACGCGCTACGAACACGCTGGGCACGCGGGCCCAAAGATAATATCAAAACAATTGATCAGTCAAGAAATCATTGATCATCCCATATTGACCTCTAAGTTATAACCTCTACATGATGACCTCTAAGTTATAACCTCTACATGATGACCACTAAGTTATAACCTCTACATGATGACCTCTAAGTTATAACCTCTACATGATGACCTCTAAGTTATAACCTCTACATGATGACCTCTAAGTTATAACCTCTACATGTTGAACTCTAAGTTATAACCTCTACATGATGACCTCTAAGTTATAACCTCTACATGATGACCTCTAAGTTATAACCTCTACATGATGACCTCTAAGTTATAACCTCTACATGTTGAACTCTAAGTTATAACCTCTACATGATGACCTCTGAGTTATAACCTCTACATAAACCTAGTACCTCTAAGATCTTATAACCTCTACATCTTCTTCTTTCTTCTTCTTTGAACGCTCCATATTGACCACTTGTTAAATCACTCTTTGTGATCTGTATGTGATCTGAGCCTAAGAGCTAAGATTGATACATTTTCTATTTACTAGGGTAGCTTCTTTAGGCCCCTAACTCAGTCGCCTCTTACGATGCCTTGCAGGTCGTAGGGTTACTATTCTTTGCTCCCATTTAGGCCCCCGGGAAAACACAGGTGGAACCTCTGCATGATAACCTCTACATAATGACCTCTAAATTATAACCTCTCTTCTTCTTCTTTGCATTCGTTCTTTACAACCAATTTTAATCACTTTTTGTGATATGTATAATCTTTGCCAAGAACGTGTATACGTTGCACATTGGTTTGGTAGACCCTAAACGCATAGACTTCTACACGTTTAGGACACGTGCATCTGACTTCAGTCAAACCTCCTTAGTCGCCTCTTACGACATGCCACGTTGTGGCAGGTAACAGTGGTTCTATTCTTTACACCCAAATTTAGGCCCCGGTAACCACTCGGGCAATTTATAACCTCTAAATGATGACCTTTTTGTAATGACCTCTAAATTATTACTTTGTCATAATGACCTCTAATGTATAACCTCTTTACAGTCACCTCTAGATGATAAGCAAATTTCTTAACATCAGTTCATTCATTTTGTTACCTTTTCATAGAACGGCTTATCACACTCAGGGATGGTATCCATAAACAGCTGTTTGTTAAATCTCTGATGTTCCATTCTCAGAAAAGGTAAAATTCCCCTAGAAGAACAAAGCAATACAAAATCAAGAGACAGCATGAGTAGGGCAGGGGAGGAGGAGGAGGGGGAATAGTACAGGAGAACAATTTAAAGAGAGGTGTATGACACAGCAATGAAAATGGATAAACATAGACAAAGATAGGAGAGTAATATCAACAAAATAAGATAGTAATGAAAAAGAGATAAGCATGGGTAAATAATGTAAATATGAAAACATGGATCAATCCTTCCTTCCTTCCTTTCATTAGCTTGAAATATTGTCTACATATTCAATTTTGTCTCTTGTATAAACTTCACTGCCTTTTGTAGCTCACATGGAGGTCCAAGTAGTTTTCTGTCGAGTGTTGTTTTATTAGGCTAGTGAATTTGCCTCAGTATTCGGGGCAGTCTTGAAGTATGTACTCTGCAGTCTGATGTGCCTGTCCACATGTATTTTTGAATTTTGTATACATGTGGCTGTGAAGTCGATTGTGTCCTGTTCTAAGGCGCAGAATGACAACTTGTTCTAATCTGCTCATATTATAGTAATCGTCTTGTGTTTGTATTTGTGGCAACCACTTACATAATCTTAAACGTAAATGACATAAATTTATAAATGACATAAATGAGCAGTAATAAAGATAATAATAAAAAATTGCACATTCACTGACCGAAATAAGTTGACCATCATCTCCAGGAAGACAAAACCAATTTCTGTGTTATATTGTAAACATTTCTTCATACGAAAAGCTCTTTCCTCTTCTATGTTGTAATAAAATGGTCTGTGAAGGAGTAGGAAAAATGATCAGAAGATTTCAAATAAATGAGATAGTCAACTTATTGATTCATCGTTATTAATTTAATTACAGTGTCTCGGTGGAATATAGGTTAGGAGTTTGCCTTTCGTTCAGAGCTTTTAGGCCGTCGGAATGAGGAATAGAGGTGTACAATGAGCACACATCAATGAGGAAGAGACGGTAGGTCCTGTCAGGTAACAACTCAATGAAACCTAGTTTTTTGCATTTAATTCATTATTCGTTTTGTCAAAGATTTTCATTTTAGAACCATTAGGATGTCTCTGTCATAGTCTATATGTAGTGTGCTGTAAAATTCGTCACTCCTGTTGTATCGTTTGCTTAATAAAGGCCTTTTGGTCGAAACGTTGCTGTGTATTGTCATTGTTTTTGTATTTTGTTCAACTACAGTACTTTGTTATTACGTGTTTCGCCATTATAATATCAATACTGAACTTCATCAAGAAACAACAATTTAAGTGTTTTGTAAATGTACTCATAATACAACCCAATAGTAAGAGTCTGACACAATACTGATCCCAGTAAAAAGTGTCTTGTTCTTCTTCTTCAGCAATATCTGGTCATGCGCTTAATTAACTGTGGACCAAAGACTGGGCAGTCAGCTTCAGGTCTGTCAGGTTTCCCCAAAGCTTAGTTTATTAGGTCAGGTGTGGCCACATATTGCTTCTCAGCTTACAAAGGAGAGCACAGTCTTGCAGGACATGCTCCGGTGTCTGTTCCACCGGCTGACACTGACAGAGAGCTGTTTATTCCTAGTGTATAAAAGTGTTTGTTGAGTCTGCAGTGACCGGTACGTAGTCAAAATAAAGGGTGTCTGAGACCAGAAATAACAACATCAGGAAAAAAGTGGGTACAACATCAATACTGAACTTCATCAAGAAACAACAAATTAAATGGTTCGGCCACAGAATCCACAACTTTCTATGTTCACAAATTACACCTAGAAATATTAGAGAGCTCCACATGTACACAAATTCTACACATGCACACCAGAGAGCTTCAAATGTAAATAAAATATACCTCTGAACATCGGAGAGCTCCATCTGAAACTTGGTTCTCTTGCATATATTCTTAAAGATCTTGGTTGGTTCGACTGGTAGACTCGGAAACACAGAGTTATTCTCAACAAAGATAAAGCTCAGTCTTGGATCTGGTGATATCATAGGACTTGCTGGCGTCAACAGATCTGGTGTGTTGACAGTCACTGTGCCCTCGTCAATGTTGACAACAACCAAACCTGTGACCTAGATACACAATTATTGACACACAGTTACAAAACATAGTTATATTACACCACACTTCTTCTTCTTGTGTTCATCCGCTATGAACTCTGGCATAGTCAGGACACCTGGTACTTGCCCTTCTGACTGATTTTTGTGTGAAGGCCTGCTTTCCTTATTATCAGTGTTCCCCTGCCATACAGGCATGCTTTCTACTTCAGAGGCCTTACACTACACTAACTTTCAAATAAAACAATCTTCTTATTTCTTCATCTTTGAACGCTCTATATGACCACTTGTTAAATCACTCTTTGTGATTTGATCATTTGATCAATTGTAATTGATAATTGATTCAATTTTTAAAAAAAAAAAAAAAAGCAATTGTACATTGTGCTAGCTTTGGGTCTACCAGTAGTCCAACACAGCCAATTTCTGCATATGCTTTTATTTACTAAGGTAGTTTCCTATCTAAGTAGACCCCATTTGCCTTGTAAGTCGCAGTGTTACTATTTTTTTCTCCCTTGCAGATCCCGCAGCACATGGGCGGGTTCAGTAATCAATATTCAATAACTAATTGCCGAAAGTGTAAGTGAGAACCATCAGTATGTATACCCTTTGACATCTGTTGGGGGAGACTTAACATCTGTGGGTCTACCTGGATCGTTATAATTGGTTGAAATAATCAATAACTAATTGCTCAAAAGGTATGGGAGAACCATCAGTATGTATACCCTTTGATATCTGTTGGGGGAGACTGAACATCTGTGGGTCTACCTGGATCGTTATAACATTGGATGAGTAATCAATAACTAATTGCTCAAAAGGTATGGGAGAACCATCAGTATGTATACCCTTTGATATCTGTTGGGGGAAACTGAACATCTGTGGGTCTGCCTGGAGCATTATAACATTGGATGATAATCAATAACCAATTGCTGAAAGGTATACTAACCAACAGTATGTAAATTCTGTTGGGGAAACTGAACATCTGTGGGTCTGCCTGGAGCATTATAATGTTGCTTCAGAAATCAATAATCAATAACCAATTGCTGAAAGTATACCTTAACAACATCATGTAAATGTTTTGAGTGACATCCCATCATGAAAGTTCCTGGAGCATCTAACAGTTCCAGAGATGAGGCACTGAGTATTGGCACATAAGTGAATCTCCAACTGAAGGGTAGGATGAAGTACAAGAAACTCTGAAAGATAATTATAAGCAGGTTTTCAAAAAAATTACTTTATTTCTTTACTAAAAATACAATGTCAAACACTACAACACACAGGTTATAAATATATTGTTTCTTCTTCTTCTTGGAATGCTTCATATCGACCACTTGTTAAATGAATCTTTGTGATTTGTATGTGATTTGAACCTAAGAGCGATTGTACGTTGTGCCAGTTGTGCGTCTACAAGAAGGACAGCACATCCGATTTCTAAGTCGTTTTTACTTACTAGGGTAGCTTCCTAGGCCCCTACCTCGGCGCCACTTCTTCTTCTGCTATCTCCGCTGTGAATTCAGGCATTAATCATGACGCCTGGTATTGTGTGTCTGACTGATTTTTGCATGAATTCTGCTTACCATTTGACTGGAGAAGACACGTCTTGTAGGTCGCTGTATTACTATTCTTTACTCCCCTTGCGAGCCCTGGCAATACACGGGTGAATATATTTCAAATCAAGAGATACTTAAATGGTTATCTTGCATATACTTCTTATTATTATAAGGGGATCAGCCAATGGATAGAGCTGACATCCTGAGCGTCTTCATGGAGTGGGGCTTAAAGAGGATTTTCATTTAAATCAATCCATGTCAACTGCTAGATTGCAAGAGTTTGGATTGAAGATTGGAGTGGTCAGAAAAAAACAGCATAACAGGCGTATAAGTAGGCTCATCAATCAATATCGAACTGGTATGGTTAGTCGCTGGACGCTGTTGGAGATATTTCGAAGGAGATCGGAGCATCTATGGCATGTCCGAGTACAATGAAGATATTCCAAACTGAAACAAACTGTGTTAGATAAATTATTTCTAATAAAACTGAATACCGAACTCAACGAATACCAACCTCCATAACAGTTGTCAGAAGTGCATAGTTGAAGCTGACAAATACTAGCCGTTCCTCACACAAGATGGCTGTGAAAATTTTCAACAGTTCATCAATGGGGAAACTGAGGAACACTAAGTGAAGAGGAAGATCAATGACTGGCTTTTCTGGAGACTCTGATGGACACAGTGACACAGACAGGTTGCAGACACTCATTTCCTGTAGATAACAAATACATTCAGCATTTAACTCTTTCCATACGCAGTTATTTCCTCAGTTGTACACAGTTAGTTCAATGGAGGCAAAAGCATTTTTATTTATAAAAATCGTAACTGCTCATTAATAAATAAACATATATATCATAGTCGAATATAGTCTTTCTCTCTTGCGCGAACATCATTCATCAGCCCGCCTAAAAGATATCTGTCTCTTGCAAGATCTCCTGCCTCTTCCAGCGTCATGTTCAAGGTTTCTTTGATGTCCTGCTGCCATCTTTGTCTTGGTCATCCTCTGCCTCGTTTTCCAGGAACTATGCCTTCCAATACCTTTCTCTCCAGATCACTGTGGTGTTTATGATGGCCAAAATATTTCATATTCCAGGACATGATGTTATTTATGAGACAATGCTCCATGAGATTCAGGTCTTGTAGGATGTCTTTGTTTCTTCTCTTCTCTGTCCAGGACGTTTATAAACATATATATATATCTGATTATATACTAATTTGAAGAAAACTGAACAACCTATTAGAATAACAAGGTTAAAAGGTAATAGAAGTAAAAATAGTAGAAGTAAAACTAGAAAGACTTGTATAAAGGGAAACAATTATAGTCGATATGGAGTGTTCGAAGAAGAAGAAAGACATACAAAATAGATGAGACACATACCACAATAACATCTCCTGCAGGGGGTACTGGTGTCATAGTCATTGTGTAAGTGAAGTCTTTCAGAAACTGTGGCATCTCTTCAAGATCTCTCTCTACGTGACTGATCATACTAGTGAAATAAAACCGTTAAAACAATTTATTTAGTCAAAATGTATACGAAATAGGGAAGGCCAAACTTTATATCACTACAAACCATTTACAAGAATATAAAACATCCTCTGCTTCTTCAAATGTTCCATATTGACCACTTGTTAACCCCTCTTTGTGATTTGTATGTAACGAGCCTAAGAGTGATTTTACGTTGTGCCAGTTATGAGCCTACAAGTAGGCCAGCACATCCAATTTCTGCTACGCTTTTATTTACTAGGGTAGCTTTCCTCGGCTCCTACCTCAGTTGCCTCTTACAACATGCTTTGTAGGACACAGTGTTACTATTCTTTGCTCCCATTGAGAGCCCCGGCAACACATGTGCGAATATAAAACATGATTTTTGGGCAATCGTTTGTGTTCTCAGACATTATAAAAATAATTTTACAATTTGTAAAATTTTAGTAAAGATCTTCTTTTCTTTTGTCCTCACACTCTTACCGGGCTGTTGACTAGTGTTGTGGTTTTCTGTTTTTGTCTTTTGCTTCTTTAGTGGCTTTGGTGATAGTTATTTTTAAGTTGTGACTGGATTCCATTAGGCTATCTATCCATCTTTTTCGTGGTCTTCTTCTTGCTGTCTTTCCTGATGTTCTGTTGTAGAAGACTCTGCACACAGAGTAGTTTGGTTGCATTGTTATTAACTCCTTGTGGATCAAACGTCACACTGCCTTGCTTTGGGTTGGATGTATTTTTTACCAGGAGCCACACTAAAGGGCCTGTTTTTATTCTAAAAACAAATGGCTTGTAAAAACATGGCTTTTGCCCTGGTCCATCAAGAGTTAAGTGGCCGAACCACTTCATTCTTAGTTTAGCAATGAAATTTGAACAAAAGATCCCGCTATGCAATAGGTTGAGAACAACTGCAACAGCAGTAAATCTCATTCTTACCATTACATACAATCTTTCAAGGTACAAACTTCATTCAAAGAGACTCTGATGTGTAAAATGATGAGAACCACTGTAGCAGCTCGCCCAAGTGGTTATGGGGCCCAAATTTGGGGTGTAAAGAATAGAACCACTGTTACCTGCCATGCATGTCATAGGAGGCGACTGAGGAGGTTTGGCTGACATCGGATGCATGTGTCCTAAGCGTGTCGAAGTCTTTGCGTTTAGGGGCCTACCAAACCAATGTGCAACGTATACACACTCTTGGCAAAGATCAAACATATCACAAAGAGTGATTAAAATTGGTGTAAACGAATGCAAAGAAGAAAAAGACTGTAGCAGCCATCTTTCACTATAACTATGATATACACGCATGTGTGTTGCCAGGGCGTAGGAGGGGAGCAAATAATAGTAACACTGTGACCTACAAGGCAACTAAAGTAGGGGCCTAGGGAAGGTACCCTAGTTAATAGAAAATGTCACAGTAATTGGATGTGCTGGCCTACTTGTTGGTACAAAGCTGGCACAACATACAATCGCTCTTAGGCTTAGATCACATACAAATAACACAGAGTGGTTTAACAAGTGGTCAATATGTAGCACTCGAAGAAGAAAAAAAAAGAAGATAACAGATACTTTGTAGAATAAACTTCATTCAAAAAGTCCATGATAGGCAATATAGTGAAAACCTCTGTAGCAGCTGTAACTCTCACTACTATCATGACACACCCCTTCATAGTATAGACTTTATTCAATCTTTGTTTTTTCTTTTGTCTTTCTCTGCTTTGTTGTCGCTAGGCATCACAGGTCACGGACCTTTTCGAGAAACGATACTCCCGTTTAAAGACATTTCGATGGCACATGTCCGCCGACTTTTTGTCGGGCGCAGCGAAAGGAGTTTGTCTCGCCCGACTTTTGTCGTCGGTGGCAGCGAAAGTATTAACTGATGATCTGCTTATGAGATCTTGCACGCTCGGTCGCTTGATGTGCTGTGATATTGTGGAGTTTTAAGATGCTTGTGACTCCATCACTCCATCTTTTTCATGATCTGCCCCTTCCTCTTGATGATTACATTTTCAGGTTGTACACTCTTGCAACTGGTGTATTCGGGTTCATTCTCACCAAGTGGCTAAACCATTTGAGTCTTTGTTTTTGAATTAATCTAATAGCAGGTGTTGTTCCGACTGTTCTTCTAATTTCTTCTATGGTCTCTTCTTGTTTTATTTACTGCTTTCCTTATTTCACAGGTGGTAATTCTTCCTTCTTGTTCTGTTGTCAGTGCCCAAGGTTAGCACTGGTAGCATTGTGTTGGTATGAAGATTGCATTTATAATCCGTCATTTAGTCACTACTGGATTGCTGGATGTTTTAACCCTTTCAACTGGTACATACTTCTCAAGGCTGGCTAAAATTAGCTACTCTTTGTTTCTAGGTCACAAACGTGAATGTACGCCTATAGTAGTGACAGTAGCAATGTATAACGTGTTAACAAGTCTTTAGCCCACAGAGGAGAGTATAATAACAGTCGTGTTAATGCGTCTTACATAGTGAATGGGAAAAACGTATTTATACGTCCTTAGCACTAAAGGAGTTAAGATTGGGGTAAGTTGGCATGTAACATTGTTGGCTTCCTGGATTCTAGACTTCATTCAATAAAACTATAAAAATGTTGGGAGACACTGTAATAGTAGTAACATTTCTTACCAGGACAGACACTCCTTCATGGTATAGAAGTATGGATATTTGGAAACTAGTACACAACATTGAGGTATGTAGCAGCCAATTATAGATTCTGTAGTGTTTATCATGTGACCTGAAGCATTCAGAACACATGTGATAATCCCATCTCTTTCCTGCATTAGAAAAACAGTAAGTATATTGAATTGCATTATTTTTACATTGATACTAACTGTCATTATTGTGTGTAGTTTCCCTTTTTGGAGCAGTGTAGGTCAGGTGGGATGAGAGCCTGAGAAATTTAATGGCAGCATGGCTAGTGCAGTTGCCGCCAAGCTGTTCAGGTTAGGATTTTTCATTTATGATACTAACAATGTCATTAAACATAATGGAATTGTCACAATTGTTTGAATGATTTTATCATCATTGCACTTCTGTGAGTAACCATGTGTGCTCCGATCTCTTTCTTACACAGGAAAATCTCAACAGCAGTGCACAAACTCAGTAGCAATGGTAAGGATATTTAGAAGATGGTAAAAATATTTGGTAGAAATTTAATTGTTTTAATCTTCCTAGTAAATTTTGCCAGGGCAGCAGCTTTCCAGATTGCTCTTCTCGATTTTTTTAACTTGCTAGGGTTCTTTTACATGCTTAAATTGAACATGGGACCTATGTTTTATCATCCGTCTCTGATAGGAATAGAAACTCGATCCTAGCTACACTGAGATCAGGGATCTCTGGAAAAATATCCAGAAGTTTCCATGATGGAATGAACCTTGCACCTTTGGCACGAGAGATGAGTACCTAACCTCTACACCACAGAGACTTCAAAATCAAAAATTATAATCGTGGCATATTCTTAACGGGACTTAGCCATCAACCACAGTAAACGTGTTGTCGATTTTCTAGGCCCCACTTATATGTTCAGTAGTTTGTAATTGAAAATATCCAATAACCAACTACTCCAAGACACAAGACAAGAGTCAATGAATGACATACTCAAAAGAGAAGATGGAAATGGCTCGGACATGTTATGAGAATGAGACAAGAAATGCCTGCAAGGATAGCCCTCACTTGGACACCAGAGGGAAAGAGAAAGAAAGGCAGACCACGGACAACATGGGCGCATGATGGAAGAGGAACTGGACACCGCATCTCTGACGTGGGGCTCTGCGCTGAAGGTTGCACGGGACAGGAGGCATGGAAAGTCCTTTCTGAAGCCCCATGTGTCACTAGGCATGAGGGGATTAAGTAAGTAAGTAAGTTTGTAATTGCTTTCTTAATGGTGAGGTCTATTTTTATCGGTCGAAGAAACCAGAGAAGCGAATTTGCTTCCATACTGCCACCACAGAGTTTGAACCAGAAACACTTGGGTTGTGATCAAACACACTACTGCTTAAGCTACAGATGGCCACTTGCCTCATAGTATGAAAACAAATTTTCTTTTATGCCCACATCAACCAGTCCGACATACTGGACTCAGACCTGATCGACCCAATCTCCTATAACACCACATTAACCAATCTGACATACTGGGCTCAGACATGAACAATCCAGTCTCCTATAACAACACATGCTCACATCAACCAATGTGACAATGTTATTAAAATAAGTTCAGTTAAACAATAAACAACATCGTAAACATCTCACATACAAGTGTATGTTACCTTGAGTGAGTATATGGTTTGTAGAAGGTCAGACAAGAAGCATACGTCTTAACTCCAGACATATCCGTCAGTACGAGAAAATGTAAGCTGCTATCTGGTTTGTACTGATATATTCGAGCATTGTCTGTAAGATATAATGAACATAATCTCTTATCATGTAATGTTCCATGGATGTCTTCTTGTTCTTCTTCTTTGAACACTCCATAACAACCACTTGTAAAACCACTCTATGATCTGTATGTAACCATATAAGAGCAATTGTATGTTGCGCCAGTTATGTGCCTACAAGTAGATTAGAACATTCGATTTCTGCTATGCTTTTTATTTACTAGGGTAGCTTCCCTAGGTCCCTACATCAGACGTCTTTAACGACGTGCCTTACAGGTAGCAGTGTTACTATTCTTTGTTTCCCATGCGAGCCTGGCAACACACGTGCGCATGGATATCAAGTTATGTTACCCGATCGATGTCGTGACACACAGGGAATTCCCATGCGTGCTCGTCCTCCTCCGCAGCAGCCACTGCAAAGTCTACCTGATCATTATAATAAAAATAAAATTCTCTGTAGCCTTTTCACACCTTAGGGTATCTCTTTTGCGATCGTGCACCTTAGGGTATGAAGTCACTTCACTTTTCTAGCCTCTAGTGTGCAGGAGGTAGTAGGACCAATCCCTTTTCTCACATGTCTTACGCTAATACATCCCCCACTATTACCATCACCACTACTGCTACTCCTAATACAACTACTACTTCTACTACTGAAAATCATGGCATATCCTTTACAGGACAGCTATCAACCACAGTAAATGAGTCGTCAATTTTCTAGGCACCACTTATACGTTTAGTAGTTTGTCATTGATTTCTGAACGGTTAGGTCTAATTTTACCTACCTTAAAAATCCCAGGAAACAAATTTGCTTCCAAACTGCCTGCCGCGGAGTTTGAACCAGGTACGCTTAGGTTGTGACCGAGCTCACTACGCTAAGCTACAGATACCCACCTACTACTACTACTACTACTAATACTACTACTACTAATAAATTAAGTTTTTTTCAGCAATTTGTAATTTTCTTAAAACACATACCTGGAAAACAAAATGTAGTTATAGCTTCAATAGCATCCTTTGATAATGGCAAATCTGATACACTAGATGTTGATGATGCTGGGTACTCGTTGCTGAGATGCTGTTTGAGAACTGCAGGATTGACTGGCATTGTACGATAGACTGAAGCACTTTTTGTGTATTTTCGTGACCCACTTTTCTCAAATCGTGACCTGTGATAATGAAGAGAATTATAACAATGTTACTTGATAATTACTTTTTTGTTCAGGCAGGTGCTTTCCAGCCTATTTTTATAGAGTTTACACTGTCCATGGTTCATCTACGAGCTCAACTTTAAAATGGGGCCTGTGTTTTATTGTCTGTCTCTGATGAGACTAGGAACTCAATCTCACCCACAGACAACTTAAAAAGCATACGCCCATGATGTAATGCATACAGATATACACCCACTCACTGGTCTTATTCTTCTTCAAACGCTCCACATCGACCACTTGTTAACCACTCTTTGTGATTTGTATTTGATCTGAGCCTATGAGCAATTGAATATTGTACCAGTTATGTGCCTACAAGTAGGCCAGCACATCCGATTTCTGAGACCCTTTTCATTTACGAGGTAGCTTCCTAGGCCCCTACCTCAGTTGCCTCTTACGACATGCTTTGTAGGTTACAGTGTTACTATTCTTTGCTCCACGAGTCCCAGCAACACATGGGTGAGCTCACTCACCGATAAGCAAACACATTTACATTACACTGTAAACACACAGCCACGAAAACATGCATAAAATATTAACCCATTAGCATGCAAACACAAACAAGCACACATATCATAATGATGTGCCTCAATTATGTGACACGGGCAAGTCTCAGACACTGAAATTAGTTCAAGAACTAGGCGTTCTATTTGGACATGCCAGACAGTGTCATCTTCGTGGTAGAGAGAGAAGATGTAGTAATCAACTTCTCATGGGTACGTGAGCAAATGGACTTTGAAATGGCTGCTGCAACAGAGGACAGAGCATGAATAGGAATGTCCAATGTTCGATGACGTCGATCGCATAACATAATTTAACATTACCCGTAAACAGTCAGACAATCATGCATAAAATACTAACCCACATTAGCATTCAAACACAAACGAGCACATACTAAAACAAACACCCTACACTACTCACAAATATAAAAACCAACTAATACCTCAACACTTGACAACTGTATTAGTATTGATTTTTTTTCTGCATAATAATAATCTAGTTGACATTTCTTCACAACTAGTAGCTTTGTGCAGGTGTAACAAATAAGACTAATAAAATCTGTTAAATATGATATGCTTAACCGAGTTTGTTATTATTCATTTGTTGAGTGACTCACTCTCTGACTGCAACAAGAGATATAACAGCGGAAATATGACAGCTATCTTCTTTTCTTCTTCTTGTCTCTTATCCTGTTTCAACCTCACAGCATCAGGGTTCTTCTTCTTTGAATGCTCCCTATCAACCACTTGCTAACCGCTCTGTGTGATTTGTATGTGATCCAAGCCTAAGAGTGATTGTACATTGTGTCAGTTATATGCCTACAAGTAGGCCAGCATATCCAAAGAAGTGATACTATTCTTTTCTACTCTTGCGGTCCCCGGCACCACACGGGCAGCATAAGGATAAGAAGACGGCCGAGTGGTTACCGGGCCCAAATTTGGGGAGTAAAGAATAGAACCACTGTTACCTGCCATGTATGTCATAAGAGGCGACTAAGGAGGTTTGCCTGAAATCGGACGCATGTGTCCTAAGCATGTAGAAGTCTATGTGTTTAGGGGCCTACCACACCAATGTGTAATGTATACATGTTCTTGGCAAAGATCAAATATATCACAAAGAGTGATTAAAATTGGTTGTAAAGAACAAACGCAAAGAAGAAGAGGATAAGAAGAAAATTCTAGTATTACTTTTGTGTGTGCTTCATAAATAGTGTTTTTCCCCCTGTTATTTCTGAGGTACAACCTTTTGCGAGGACAGCGTCTTGCTTTATATTCATTGTATCGGAGTAGCATTGCTCCTGTGTCTGTTAGTAATCTGCTTATGTGACCAAACAATTTAATTTGTTGTTTCTTGATGAAATTCAGTACTGATGTTTATCAATTTTCCTGATGTAATTTCTAAACCAGTCTCTTCTAATGGCTATTTCTTAATGAGCTATTTCTTAATGAGCTATTTCTTAATGAGCTATTTCTTAATGAGCTATTTCTTAATGAGCTATTTCTTATGAGGCTATTTCTTAATGAGAGCTATCAATGCAGAAAGACCAATGTAAATAGGTAGAGAAAGACAGATCAACAATATCAACGAGGAAATAAAAAAGAGGAGACAGACATCCATTAAGAATACAGAAGACCAGACACTAAAATGTGGCTCTGAAATGGAACCCAACCTACAACAGAAGTAAGGTGAAAACCTAGAGAGACACGGAGACAAACTAAAGACAGAGATAGAGAAGAGACAGTAATTTACAGCCAATGAGTTAAGCTGGCTTGCTCAAGACATATCTGGTTGGAGGAAATATGTTGCTGCCTTATGCTTCAAGAGAGTCTTATTAGTCTATTTGTTAGTGAACTCGCTTCTTAGGCTAGGGGTCTAGGTTCAATTCCACAGTGGGCGTTGGATATTTCAGACCATAACGGCTCTCAGGTCGACCCAGCCTCATTTGGGTACCAGGAAGAGCATTGGAAAGTAATGGTGGCCAGCATGATGTTGACCACATCACCCATCGCGTAACAACGGTCAATAAAAAATATGGGTCCAACACTGTATTATGCTATATACCATGTGGTATTAAAAGGATTTTTTTTTACTTATGCTTCAAGGAAAGTTAAGAGAAGAAGAAAGTAAGAGAAATATATAGAGAGGGTGGTCTATCATATATATGTGTATCTATATCTATCATATATATGTATATGTGTGTATCAGGGTCTATAGGGATATGTGGTTACATGTTGACTTGCTTTAAAAAAAGCATGGGTTCGAATCTGGACTGTGTCATTCTGTTCACGAGTGCATTTTATCCAGAAATCCCAAGGATTGTTGTCAGAGCTGCAGAGTTTGTGATATGTGTAATACTCTCAGCAGATTGTGTCCATTTCTACAGAGAAGGACAACTATAGTGGTAAAATCCAGTACAGTAAATCAGCCTTTGTCTTTGGGGCAATTTGATATAGTATATATATATAATATATATGTATCTTTATAGAGAGAGAGAGAGCGAGAGAAAGAGCGGGGGAGAGGAATAGAGAAAGAAAATAGAGAGATATATGCAGATAGACAAAAGATAGAAAAAATAGACACACACATATATACAGGGAGAGACAACAAACATAGAGAGATATATGTAAAGAGATAAAAGAGAAAAAAGAGACACACATACATATATATACATACATATATATATATTTATTTACAGAAAGAAATAAATAAATGGAGAGATATATGCCAATAGATGAAAAGGAAAACTAGAGAGCACACACACTATATATATATGTTATAGATTGGAATTCTTCAGGATAGCATGGTAGTAGCAGTTGTAACGATGATTAATTGCTTATATGTAATATGGTACACGACTGTACTAGATGAGTAATGGTGCTATTTACTTACATCTGGTTGCATAGAGTGACTGGGTTACCAAGATTTTAGGGTGTTGACTTTAGACTCGTTGTGTTAAAACAATATTGATCTGGTAGGTTTCAGGCCAACTTATTATTTGAGTACCCTATAATTTCAGTATGTCAGAGATCGCAGTAGCTTAGTCACATAAGTGAGTACTGCTCGGATATCACGAGAGTAACAGTAAACTAATTAGAGACATGCCACAAAATCTGGTTCAAGGGTTATGGATAGTTATGCCCATTTTTGTTTCCCATTTGTCCGCTACGAATTCAGGCGTTGTCATGTCATCTAATATGACAAATCTCACAGATTTTTGTGTGTGCTTTCCTTATCCCCAGTGTCTCTCACCATTCAGGCAAACCTTACTCTGACTTAAGTGGTATTTGTAATTTAGATCATCAAGTAAAGGACCAGGGCTTTCTGTAGTCTAACCTCGAACTGTCTGCACACCCGTAATATTTAGACAAAGCTGATCCCAGAAGCCCGGAATTTCTACCGAAGTGCCGCTCTTATATATATATATATATATATATATATATATATATATATATATATTTAGGGAGAGATGGGAGGAGGAAGAGATAAACAAAAAGAGTCAGTATAGATGTTGAGAGAAACTATGAGGAAGCAAAGTTAGATAAACACAGAAATGGAAATTAGATGGTATCAGATAGACACAAAAAACAACAAACAGGTTTGGTATCTACTTTAAAGTAATAGAAGTTGATGTGCACAGTTAACTAAAGTAATAGAAGTTGATGTGCACAGTTAACTAAAGTAATAGAAGTTGATGTGCACAGTTAACTAAAGTAATAGAAGTTGATGTGCACAGTTAACTAAAGTAATAGAAGTTGATGTGCACAGTTAACTAAAGTAATAGAAGTTGATGTGCACAGTTAACTAAAGTAATAGAAGCTTATGTGCACAGTTAACTAAAGTAATAGAAGTTGATGTGCACAGTTAACTAAAGTAATAGAAGTTGATGTACACAGTTAACTAAAGTAATAGAAGTTGATGTGCACAGTTAACTAAAGTAATAGAAGCTTATGTGCACAGTTAACTAAAGTAATAGAAGTTGATGTGCACAGTTAACTAAAGTAATAGAAGTTGATGTGCACAGTTAACTAAAGTAATAGAAGTTGATGTGCACAGTTAACTAAAGTAATAGAAGCTCATGTGCACAGTTAACTAAAGTAACATCTCTCAAGTAGTAAGTTATCCATTGCAGAATTTCACTTTCATCACAGCCCATCTGAAAAACTCTCTGTCTCTTGTAAGTTCTTCGCCTCGTCAGCATCATGTTCAAGGTTTCTTTAACTCTTTCCACGCTTTAAGCCGCACACTGCGCCACGGCGGAAATCCGTTGCACGCTTTAAGCCGCACACTGCACCATAGAGTTGCTTCCCTTATAAGAAGTCTTTCTAGTTTTACTTCTACTGTTTTACTTATACTACTTTTCAACCTTGCTATTCTATTGGGTTATCCAGTTTTCTTCAATTTAGTATATAATAAGATATATATATATGTTTATTTATTGCGAGTAGTTGGGATCGTAATTTTTTATTTTTTTTTACTTCCTTGAATTAACTGCTTAAAAATTGAGAAAATAAATGGGCGTGGAAAGAGTTAATGTTCTGCTGCCACCTTCGTCTTGGTCGTCCCCTGCCTCATACTTCAAAAACCATGCCTTCCATGTAACATTCTTTCCAAACCACTGTGACGTTTACCGTGGCCAAAATATTTCATCTTTCGGGGACATGTTATTTATAAGCCAATGGTCCTCGATACATATAAAAATAACATCTACTATTAAGAAATTAAAGTTACATGCACAAGTAACTAAAGAAATATTTACACACACAAAAAGCATAGGAATTTAAAAATACTTGCTTCAAAGTGTGGAAGGTACTCATACTAGCAAGTGACTCAGATGTAGGAGGATATGTGGGATCTTCCATGACATATGGATGGAAGACCAGAGCCTTGGAAGCTGAAATCACAGCAAGAACTTGTGCTTCATATTCATCGTTGAAGATCCGGGTAAATAGATCATCTCCTTCTTCATCGCTCTATAAACAGAAAATAGAAGATATGAAGCTCTGCTGTTAGTGAGATTCATTTATAAATAGTTTGGTTAGAAGGAAATTTTTGGAACCTGCAGGGAAAGGAGTAGGGAAGGCCTAGACATATTTGGAGGAGAGATCTGGAGATTGATATGAAAGCAATAGGTAAAATATGGAAAGAATTGGAAGGGATGGCAGGAGAAAGGAAGAGCTGGAAGAAGTTTGTTGAAGATCTGTACTCCTTGGGAGTTCTTCTTCTTCAAACGCTCAACATCAACCTACTCTTGTTAACCACTCTGTGTGATTTGTATGTGATTTGAGCCTAAGAGTGATTGTAAGGTGTGCCAGTTATGCGCCTACAAGTAGGCCAGCACATCTGATTTTTATTTACTAGGGTAGCTTCCCTAGGTCCTACATCAGTCGCCTCTTACGACATGCCTTGTAGGTCTCAGTGGTACTATTCTTTGCTTCCCTTGTGGGCCCCAGAACCACACAGGCATGTTGGTATTTGAAAGGTGAAGAAGAAGAAGGTTTGCTTATTGATTACTGAACTGATGTCATAGAACATCCGGACAGACCTATAGGTGCTCAGTCTTCTTCAGAAGATGTTAAAGAGTATGCATACCAGTGGTTTATGTGGCTTGCGGGTTAAACACACTCTTCAATTTGCTCCTCTCAAAGCGAATTCTACTTGGGAAAAGAAAATATCCCACAGCCTTTGCAGACAGTTATCATCATCAAGTAGCTTGCCCCTTCTGGAACCTGGATACCCTGACAGCAGTCCTAAAAAATACTCTGTTCTGTGCAAGTTGACCGGCGTCAGTAGCAGTCATTCTCAGATTGTCAATTACATCTTGCACCCATTGTCTTCCTCTCATTCTTCTTCCAGGCACCATTCCCTTCAAAAGTATCTTCTGTAGTCCCTCATATCATTTGAAGTGTCTTAAACATTTAATTTTCCTTGATTTTATGCTCTGTAACCCTTAAACATTGGGATAATGTGATTTAGATCGTTTATAATCGATGCAACATGCCTATTTCAATGACCGTAATTTTGTATTGATTTTGCATTTAAGTTCTAAGTCCATGATATTCTAAGTACTCTTAAGTAACTATATTTTTAAAAATAGCATAAATAAAAAAACATAAAATCTTCTTCGAACGCTCTATATAGACCACTTGTTAACCACTCTGTGTGATTTTATGTGATCTGATCCTAAGAGCGATCGTACATAGTGCCAGTTATGCACCTATAAGTACATCTGATTTCTGTGATGATTTTTATTTTCTAGGGTAGCTTCCCTAGGTCCTACATTAGTCGAATCTTACAACATGCCTTGCTGGTAGCAGTGGTACTATTCTTTGCTCCCCTTGCTGGGTCACAGCACCACATTGGCGAAAAACATCAAATTTAAAGTTCCTTTTAAATAAAGTTAATTGCATATCCTTTACAGGACTTGTGAATAAACCTCAGCTTTTGTATGCTCTTTGTCATTTTCTAGGCATTATTATGTTCAGTAGTTTGCCATTGCTTTCTGAACAGGTGGTGCCATCGTCCTTTGTAAAAATCCATGTGAAACAATTTGCAACCAAACTGTCAGCAGCGTGATTCGAACTCAGAACGTCAGGGTTAATAGACCGGGTCACTATCCCCTAATCCACAGACGCCAACCACCTTTTAAATAAACAGAATAGAAATGAAGTCATGCTTACATCGGTATCTTTTCTCACAACAATAAATCCAGTGTTCTCATCCAATCCAACAACCAACATCAGCTCGGCAAACCTGTTGAACAGAGTTAAGGTTGTGCCTCGAACTGGCTCAAATAATTTGTCTGACATGACTGTTGTCTGGGGCAGATTGAAACTTTGCACTGTCCTGTCACTCATTTAGGGTTTACTACAGAGGTAATGGCTCTTGCATGACTGTTTTTCTTGATGTTGAACCATCCAAGCTCTAAAATGAATTATGAATTTATATTAACATAAAAACTGAGATCTACTGGGGAAAAAAACAACTGCATAAAAAATGTAAAACGTGGCGTACTTTTTTATATTTCAGCCGACCACTATGGATTTATGTGTGCTTTTGAATATAAGTGTTACAGAAGAGTCCTCCATATATCATGGGCAGAGAAGAGAACATATTCCGAAAGAACTCAAAATCAAAGAAAACTGACTGATGCTGTAGATTGAAGTATTTTGGACATATAAAGAGACATGAAGGGTTAGAGAAGGCCCTTATGGAAGGAGGCATCCCGGCAATGAGAAGAGGAAAACCGTGGAGAAGATAGATTCAGGATGTAACTAATGATTTGAGCATGATGGCTGCAGAGGTTGGACATCTGACCTATGAGAGAGAGAAATTCATAAGGACTGTTACGGTGGAAAAAAAGTTTTGCTCGGGACAAGCTATTTCACGATCATATGATGTCTAACATCATGTCTCTGATTTTTTAATGAAGGCTTGCTTTCCTTATCACCAGTATCTCTCATCATTCAGGCAAGCCTTACGCCAACTTCAGGGGTAATTGTAATTTAGATCTCCAAGTAAAAGATCCGGGTTTCCTGTAGTCTAACCATGTATGGTATATGTACACTAAAATGTTGGCCTCGAACCCAAATGTTTAAGGCATTGGGTCACTAACGCAGAATGTTATCAATTTCATCTGGTGACCCCACGCAGCTTATAATTGACACCTCTGCACTCAAATGGTACCCATAATACTTAGTCTCTTGCATCAACTGCGGAAAACATACACATGTATACAATAGCTTTGATGAGAATTTTAAAATTTCAAACAAATCAGAAACATTGGGTAGCAGCTTTCAGCCAGTCAGATTAGATGGACCTCAGAAATAACAGAGGTGGCGAAAAACATTATTTATGAAGCTCACACGAAAGCATGTACTAAAAATCTCTTCTTATCCTGACACTGTGAGGCAAAACAAGATTAGAGAAAAGGAGAAGGAAGAAGAGATTAGGGGAATAATATTACATAGACAATCCTACACAACATTGACTGAATGCTACACAACATTGACAGAATCCTACACAACATTGACAGAATCCTACACAACATTGACTGAATCCTACACAACATTGACTGAATTCTACACAACATTGACTGAATCCTACACAACATTGACTGAATCCTACACAACATTGACTGAATCCTACACAACATTGACTGAATCCTACACAACATTGACTGAATTCTACACAACATTGACTGAATCCTACACAACATTGACTGAATTCTACACAACATTGACTGAATTCTACACAACATTGACTGAATCCTACACAACATTGACTGAATCCTACACAACATTGACTGAATCCTACATAATATTGACTGAACCCTACACAATATCGACAGAATCCTACACAACATTGACTGAATCCTACATAATATTGACTGAATCCTACATGATGTTGACTGAATCCTACATAATATTGACTGAATCCTACACAACATTGACAGAATCCTCACACAATATTGACAGAATCCTACATAATATTTGCTGAATCCTACATAATATTGACAGAATCTACATAATATTGACAGAATCCTACACAATATTGACAGAATCCTACACAACATTGACAGAATCCTCACACAATATTAACAGTATCCCAAACAATATTGATTGAATCCTACATGATGTTGACTGAATCCTACATAACGTTGACTGAATCCTACACAATATTAACTGAATCCTACATAACGTTGACTGAATCCTACAAAATATTAACTGAATCCTACATAACGTTGACTGAATCCTACACAATATTAACTGAATCCTACATAATATTAACTGAATCCTACATAACGTTGACTGAATCCTACACAATATTAACTGAATCCTACATAACGTTGACTGAATCCTACACAATATTAACTGAATCCTACATAACGTTGACTGAATCCTACACAATATTTACTGAATCCTACATAACGTTGACTGAATCCTACACAATATTAACTGAATCCTACATAATATCTGAATCTACATATTGACTGAATCCTACACAATATTAACAGAATCCCAAACAATAATTGACTGAATCCTACATAATATTAACTGAATCCTACATAACGTTGACTGAATCCTACACAATATTAACTGAATCCTACATAACGTTGACTGAATCCTACACAATATTAACTGAATCCTACATAACGTTGACTGAATCCTCACAATATTAACTGAATCCTACATAACGTTGACTGAATCCTACAATATTAACTGGAATCCTACATAACTGATCACTAACGTTGACTGATCCTACACAATATTAACTGAATCCTACATAACGTTGACTGAATCCTACAAAATATTAACTGAATCCTACATAACGTTGACTGAATCCTACACAATATTAACTGAATCCTACATAACGTTGACTGAATCCTACACAATATTAACTGAATCCTACATAACGTTGACTGAATCCTACACAATATTAACTGAATCCTACATAACGTTGACTGAATCCTACACAATATTAACTGAATCCATAACTTGACTGATCTACATATTAACTGAATCCTACATAACGTTGACTGAATCCTACATAATGACTGATCACATGAATCTGAATCCATAATGTTGACTGAATCCTACATAATATTGACTGAATCCTACATAATATTGACAGAATCCTACACAATATTGACAGAATCCTACACAACATTGACGAATCCTACACAATATTAACAGTATCCCAAACAATATTGATTGAATCCTACATAATATTAACTGAATCCTACATAACGTTGACTGAATCCTACACAATATTAACTGAATCCTACATAACGTTGACTGAATCCTACACAATATTAACTGAATCCTACATAACGTTGACTGAATCCTACACAATATTAACTGAATCCTACATAACGTTGACTGAATCTACAACAATATTAACTGAATCCTACATGATGTTGACTGAATCCTACACAATATTAACTGAATCCTACATAATATTAACTGAATCCTACACAATATTAACTGAATCCTACATAACGTTGACTGAATCCTACACAATATTAACTGAATTCAACACAATATTAACTGAATCCTACATGATGTTGACTGAATCCTACATGATGTTGACTGAATCCTACATGATGTTGACTTAATCCTGCACAACATTCACTGAATCCTACATAATAATGACTGAATCCTACATAATGTTAACTGAATCCTACACAATATTAATTGAATCCTACATGATGTTGACTGAATCCTAAATAACGTTGACTGAATCTTGAATAACGTTTATAAAAGTTTCAAAAACGGTACTTTCTGACTTTACCACAGTTGTATATTATTTTACTTGCTTTTTCAAAGTTGGTTCAACAACCTATAAAGTTGTACCGAAAGAGTGTCACAATAAATTGTTGCAGATTATCAATATGACAGTGTGTTGTTATATAACATACGAGACGATACTACGTTTATCTCTGGGTTAGATTAGAAAGTAAGATTACGAGACACTGCAAGTCACATGTCACTTTTAAAATGACTTTTAATTCAAACTAAACTATCACAACGATCTATATTCAGCTTTCCTAACTAAATGAGTGGTTTGCACACACTAACGTACTTACCGCAAAATGTGTAAATGAGGAAAAAGTAAAAGAAATTGTACTATAAATCATGGATTAAGGCTAATGTGACATTCTACAACGCCGATCCGGACTGTGGTAATTCAATCGCGACGTTTATTCGTAGCAGACTATCACGGGATACCAAACAAACTATAAATAGAGAGAGTAATCTTTTCCTAGGAAACCCCAAGACAGAAAACTAAACTACTGTAGCATGTTCTATTTCTGATTTGAGATTCGGCATCGCCCACGAACATGTGTGTGTTAATAAAAGCACAGCCAACTATAATATTTTAATAATAGATTTGGCTGTGAGAAAATAAGGTATCAGTATCAGCAGAGAATGGGTGCCATTAGTAAATAAATCATAAAAAATTCAATTTTAAAGATTTAGATCCCACATTTTCACAAGTACTAAACAAATGATAAAGCAATCTAAAACAGTGATTGACAATGTAGTTCAGTATAGACAAGTAGGTAAGTGAGATTTTTGACAAGAAAAAATATTTTAGTCATGTGCAAAATATAGGTGTAACTTATTACACAATTTTACGACTGTAATTTTGCATACATGTTAACATTAGGACTGCCTATAGCGTATACTAGGATAATTCCAATATCTTGAGTATAATTTTTTAATGATTTTTCAAAGACGACAATTTTAACCCCAAAAAGACAATTTTCAGGTGGCAACAAAATAAAATCTATTCAGTGTATACTATTTATCCTAGTACTTGCCAAAATCACACAATCTGTGTATATGATGTTTAATTTTGAATGAATTTGACTGTACCATTTCATTAAAATTGTGTAATAAGTGACACCTATATTTTGCACATGACTAAAATAATTTTTCTTGCCAAAATCTCACTTACCTACTTGTCTATACTGAACTACATTGCCAATCACTGTTTTAAATTGCTTTATCATTTGTTTAGTACGTGTGAAAATGTGGGATCTATATCTTTAAAATTGAATTTTTATGATTTATTTACTAATGGCACCCATTCTCTGCTGATACTGATACCTTAACGCATGGACGATGGACGATTTTCGACCAGGAAGTGTGTTCTTTCAAATACAAGTAACATCATCATCATCATCAGGTGCCGTCTCCACATCGAAGGTTGGCTGCAATGAATCTCCAGCATCCTCTGTCTTTCGCCTTGGTGTTGCACACTGCCAGACTGTAACCTGTCCATTTCTTAAAGTTTCCTCCCACTTATCTCTCGGTCTTCCTCTTGCTCTTCTCCCCCCAACTTTCCCCTCTAGTAAATGTTTTATCATGGTGTCATGCCTTTTTATGTGCCCAAAATACTTTACTTGTCTGAATTTTATTTCTCTTAATAATTGTTTCTTCATGCCTAGTTTTCCTAAAACTTGTTTATTTGTCTGTTTTTCTGTCCATGAAACTCTGCTTATTCTTCTATATACAAGTACACAATACAATTAAAATAAGAAGGTCTTTTCATATTTTAAGGTATAAAGTGCATGTCACTTCACATTTCTAAGGTTGGTGTGTAAGAGGTATGAGGGTCAATTACTTTCCATACGTGTGGGATGGTCGAGTTTCGGATACAAGCATACAAACAGTGTCAATATCATATAAGAAATATCTTGAATTTCCTGCAATAGAATATTTCGTATTGTTATCGTTTTTTCCGAGCCGAAAGCAAAGATGAAGTGCATTGTCCCAGTGCCGGATTAGGCCAGCGCGGGGCCTGTAGCAAATTTTAGAATGATTCTCCCTTTGTGCAAGCCTGGGCAGCTGATAAGGAGAATGTAACTTGCTCATTTTGCACAAATCCCATCTCTACGCTACTGTTTCATCCAAAGGAAAGACAAAGACTATACGTTTAGAATCAAGCAGGAGATGCCAGAAGATGGAAAGGAATACACACCTAACCAGCAACAGCCTTAATGTCCTTCCCTCCGGATTTTTGGTAAAGGTTTACTCCTCTAGCATTCTTCATTACCTTGCTGTCCTAGAAGAAAATGAGGATTTTCGATCAGGGTTTACTCCCCTAGCCATTAGCTTTTCCGAGTTCCTCTCCAACAAGGCAGTGGGTTTGTATGGCCAAGGTATTCTGCAGCTGACATAAAGGTAATAAATATTCGTTCTTTGGTCGAGAATACCTTGGTCGATTCAGGTTTGAATAATTTGTAGAGTCCTATAAAAGATAGTCCTGTGTATCTAACGTTTTTATAATTTGTTCAACATTTATACACACTAAAATGCAGAATAAATTTGAAGGGTCTAAGATTAAAGTCAATGACTGACTTCCTTGTCCCCAAGTTTGACCCCATATGGTCTCTGTAGCGTAGAGGTTAGGTGCTTGTCTATCATGACAAAGGTACCAGGTTCGCTCCCTCGTGGAGCCACCTGGATATTTTTCCAGAGATCCACGATCCCGGTGTAGATCCCAGATCGAGTCCCTAGTCTTATTGGGAGACGGATGATAAAACGTAGATTCCTTGTTCAAATTGAGCCCGTAAAATAGCCATTGACTGTTCGAAATCAAGAAAAGCAGGATGTAAAATCTCTGCCCTGGCAAAATTCTGGGACCTTCACCGTGCTACAAAGTTCGAGCACTGCAGCTGAGATCTTCCTGTGTAAGAAAGTGACGTAGCACACATGGTTACTCACCAAAGTGCAATGATGATGTTCTTATCTTCCTGTGTAAGAAAGTGACTGTAGCACACATGGTTACTCACCAAAGTGCAATGATGATGTTCTTATCTTCCTGTGTAAGAAAGTGACTGTAGCACACATGGTTACTCACCAAAGTGCAATGATGATGTTCTTATCTTCCTGTGTAAGAAAGTGACTGTGCACACATGGTTACTCACCGAAGTGCAATGATGATGTTCTTATCTTCCTGTGTAAGAAAGTGACTGTAGCACACATGGTTACTCACCAAAGTGCAATGATGATGTTCTTATCTTCCTGTGTAAGAAAGTGACTGTAGCACACATGGTTACTCACCGAAGTGCAATGATGATGTTCTTATCAATCAATCCATTTACTCCATATGACTCGGTCCCTCTTCGTAGAAATGGCACAGTCAATCCATTTACTCCATATGACTCAGTCCCTCTTCGTAGAAATGGCACAATTCCCCCTCTCCCTCGCCCCGAGGAGAGTATTGCACAATAATTCGAACTTTGTCTCTCTGTCAACAATGCTAGAGATCTGTGGAAAAAAATGCACAACAGTAATGACAAGATACAAATATTATCAACTTTGTTATTGGTTATTAACTGAACCGACGTCATTGTTTTCCCACAGACCCATAGGTGCCCAGTATCCCACAACGGACGTCGAAGTGTATGAATATTTGTGGTTCATGGGGCTCGATGGTTAAACACACTCCTCACTCTGCCCAGAGCCAACTACAAACTATAAGTTATCTAGAGTTGGCTGTGCTCTGCCTCTCATGCATCCAGTTCTACTTGTACAACGGGCAACTCCAAGCTCATTAAATCGCTGGATCTATTCAACGTCAATTTTATTGTCCTCATTCATATAGTAGGTCACTTGGACGCTGCTGTAGAGAATGGGCCATGTGCGTCGTCAATGCTGAGATTCTTGCACTCGTGGATGAGCACTCCCATCCAGATGATATCATTATCTACACCGATAGCTCTGTCAGACGCGGAGCCAAATCATTGTGGACTTATTCAGCACAACGAAACGGTAGCACACTTCATGAGGACTGCAGCACTTTCGAGACAACGAGATCGAGCGTGACTATGGAGATCACCGCTGCCTCCAGGGCTCTGTCCTGGGTGACTGAGCAACAGGTAACCCATACGATTATCATATCAGACTCGATGAATATGCTTCAAATGATTGAATCTGGAAGTATGCGTGTGAAATGGGTGGACATCATTCGGATGTCACATCTCAAGAAAATGACTTGGCTGTACACGCCCGGACATGCTGGAGTTCAGGGTAACGAGCGTGCTGACTTTCTTGCAAACAATGTCCCTACTCAATCAGGCAGAAGTATAGACAGAGCCGATATCATCAATGTGGTACGCTCTCAATTATGTGACATGGGCACGTCTCAGACACTGGAACGAGTTCGAGAATTAGGCGTTAAGTTTAGACATGCCAGGCAGTGTCATCTTTGTGGTAGAGAGAGAAGATATAGTAATCAATTTCTCATGGGTACGGTGAGCAAATGGACTTTGGGATGATGCTGCAACGGAGGACAGAGCACGAATGGGAATTCCCAATGTGCCATGACATCGATCGCATAACATAACAGTAGGTCATCAAGAGACAGAAGAATATCCCCCCTATCCATCCTAAACTCCCTAACAATCGATACTTTTGATTACGTCTGTCCACTCTCACATTGTCGCGAACACCCGCATGCCCATGATTAGACAGTTAATACTGGTATGATCTAAACACGACAGATTGACTTAATTTCACCGGGTTTCCCCATATCATGAAGTGGTATGCCATCTGCTGAGAGCATTACACAAAGCACGAACTCTGTAGATCCGGCAACAATAACAGGTATATCATGAAAAATTGCACATGGTGTCACGATCTGGTTTCGAGCCTACAACCTTCAGTACAACAGACAAACGACTTAACCACTTCACTATTGAGACCTTCAGTACAACAGACAAACGACTTAACCACTTCACTATTTAGACCTTCAGTACAACAGACAAACGACTTAACCACTTCACTATTAAGACCTTCAGTACAACAGACAAACGACTTAACCACTTCACTATTGAGACCTTCAGTACAACAGTCAAACGAC
This sequence comes from Arion vulgaris, assembly GCA_020796225.1. NCBI lineage: Eukaryota > Metazoa > Mollusca > Gastropoda > Stylommatophora > Arionidae > Arion > Arion vulgaris. The sequence goes on along the minus strand of CM036755.1, from coordinate 70,299,431 downwards.
TTAACCACTTCACTATTGAGACCTTCAGTACAACAGACAAACGACTTAACCACTTCACTATTGAGACCTTCAGTACAACAGACAAACGACTTAACCACTTCACTATTGAGACCTTCAGTACAACAGACAAACGACTTAACCACTTCCCTATTGAGACCTTCAGTACAACAGACAAACGACTTAACCACTTCACTATTGAGACCTTCAGTACAACAGACAAACGACTTAACCACTTCACTATTGAGACCTTCAGTACAACAGTCAAACGACTTAACCACTTCACTATTGAGACCTTCAGTACAACAGACAAACGACTTAACCACTTCACTATTGAGACCTTCAGTACAACAGACAAACGACTTAACCACTTCACTATTGAGACCTTCAGTACAACAGACAAACGACTTAACCACTTCACTATTGAGACCTTCAGTACAACAGACAAACGACTTAACCACTTCACTATTGAGACCTTCAGTACAACAGACAAACGACTTAACCACTTCGCTATTGAGACCTTCAGTACAACAGACAAACGACTTAACCACTTCACTATTGAGACCTTCAGTACAACAGACAAACGACTTAACCACTTCACTATTGAGACCTTCAGTACAACAGACAAACGACTTAACCACTTCGCTATTGAGACCTTCAGTACAACAGACAAACGACTTAACCACTTCACTATTGAGACCTTCAGTACAACAGACAAACGACTTAACCACTTCACTATTGAGACCTTCAGTACAACAGACAAACGACTTAACCACTTCACTATTGGGGACCTTCAGTACAACAGACAAACGACTTAACCACTTCGCTATTGAGACCTTCAGTACAACAGACAAACGACTTAACCACTTCACTATTGAGACCTTCAGTACAACAGACAAACGACTTAACCACTTCACTATTGAGACCTTCAGTACAACAGACAAACGACTTAACCACTTCGCTATTGAGACCTTCAGTACAACAGACAAACGACTTAACCACTTCACTATTGAGACCTTCAGTACAACAGACAAACGACTTAACCACTTCCCTATTGAGACCTTCAGTACAACAGACAAACGACTTAACCACTTCGCTATTGAGACCTTCAGTACAACAGACAAACGACTTAACCACTTCACTATTGAGACCTTCAGTACAACAGACAAACGACTTAACCACTTCACTATTGAGACCTTCAGTACAACAGACAAACGACTTAACCACTTCACTATTGAGACCTTCAGTACAACAGACAAACGACTTAACCACTTCACTATTGAGACCTTCAGTACAACAGACAAACGACTTAACCACTTCACTATTGAGACCTTCAGTACAACAGACAAACGACTTAACCACTTCGCTATTGAGACCTTCAGTACAACAGACAAACGACTTAACCACTTCACTATTGAGACCTTCAGTACAACAGACAAACGACTTAACCACTTCACTATTGAGACCTTCAGTACAACAGACAAACGACTTAACCACTTCACTATTGAGACCTTCAGTACAACAGACAAACGACTTAACCACTTCGCTATTGAGACCTTCAGTACAACAGACAAACGACTTAACCACTTCACTATTGAGACCTTCAGTACAACAGACAAACGACTTAACCACTTCACTATTGAGACCTTCAGTACAACAGACAAACGACTTAACCACTTCACTATTGAGACCTTCAGTACAACAGACAAACGACTTAACCACTTCACTATTGAGACCTTCAGTACAACAGACAAACGACTTAACCACTTCACTATTGAGACCTTCAGTACAACAGACAAACGACTTAACCACTTCACTATTGAGACCTTCAGTACAACAGACAAACGACTTAACCACTTCACTATTGAGACCTTCAGTACAACATACAAACGACTTAACCACTTCACTATTGAGACCTTCAGTACAACAGACAAACGACTTAACCACTTCACTATTGAGACCTTCAGTACAACAGACAAACGACTTAACCACTTCCCTATTGAGACCTTCAGTACAACAGACAAACGACTTAACCACTTCACTATTGAGACCTTCAGTACAACAGACAAACGACTTAACCACTTCGCTATTGAGACCTTCAGTACAACAGACAAACGACTTAACCACTTCACTATTGAGACCTTCAGTACAACAGACAAACGACTTAACCACTTCGCTATTGAGACCTTCAGTACAACAGACAAACGACTTAACCACTTCACTATTGAGACCTTCAGTACAACAGACAAACGACTTAACCACTTCACTATTGAGACCTTCAGTACAACAGACAAACGACTTAACCACTTCACTATTGAGACCTTCAGTACAACAGACAAACGACTTAACCACTTCGCTATTGAGACCTTCAGTACAACAGACAAACGACTTAACCACTTCGCTATTGAGACCCCCATAAATTATATTATATTATATTACAGTACTGGTATGGTACTGACAAACAAATAATCTCACTTTGCAGTACCACATCTACTGAATTATGGTGTAGCATGGTATACGATCTGATTGTTTATAAGTGTGAGGAGACTGCCGGAACTAACTCATACCTAGCAGTAATGACAAGATACAATCTCTTTAAAACTTTTACGTCGATAAATAGTCTTAGTAAAGAGATCTGGGGTGTTAGTCGGTAACAGCGGCGGCTTGTTATTAAGGGCCAGTGGTACCCGGCCCCACCAAAAGTAAGGTGTAACGTGTATTTATTATTTTATACATTAAAATATATTCTAACCAAAACCCTGATTTTTCCGAAGATTTCTGTCTGGCCCCACCAACAAAAATGATTACGAGCCGCCACTGGTCGGTCATTATATTAATCTCATTGCACAAGGAACAAATCCACAAGTGCTCCGATCTTCCTTCTGTTCTTTCGTTCACTTCCCATTATCTCCATCAAATAGCTTGTCTTGAGCAGAACTTTGCCACCCGAACGGTCCTTTCGGGACCTATCTCTATCATAAACCAAATGTCCCGCCTCTCCAGCTGTCATGCTCAAATCATCAGTCTATCTATTGTCTATTGTCTATTCCCAGGTGGAAGATGTAGTTGGCTGTCCACTCTTGTCGTTAAGCGTACGAATGGGAACTTTAATTTGCGTTCTAGGGCCAGATGAGTTGCCCTTGTGTTATATCCGTATTTATTTAGTGTGGTCTCGATATTGTCTATCCATATTTTTCTTGGTCTTCCCTTAGCTCTAGTACCTGATCTCTTTTCATTGTATGCTGTTATTGGTGGTTGGTTGTATTTCATTCTCATTAAATGCCCAAACCACTGCATTTGTTGTCTTTCAATGTATTCGGTGCATGAAGTCATGTCCACTCTGCTTCTGATGTCCTCATTTCGCATTCTATCTTTCCTCGTGACCCCCACTGCCTTCATCAAGTATTTCATTTCACACATGGTGAGCTTACTATTGTGTGTTGCTGTAAGAGACCAAGTTTGGCACTGGTAACAAAGTGTTGGTAGGAAAATACCTTTTATCATCTGTCTTTTCACTTCCATTTTGATCTTTGGGTGTTGTAGTAATTGTGCCAGCTGGTAGGTCACTGCATTTGCTTTTTGACACCTTGACTCTATTTCTCTATCGAGTTTTCCGTTTTCTGGAAAATGCTGCCTAAATATTTGAATTCAGAAACTTGCTTTATTCTGGTGTTGTCTATTTGTATATTTGCTTGGCTTGGTGTTCTGCTGATTGTCATCAGTTACATCCTGAATTCATCTTCCTCATGGTCTTCCTCTTCTTCTCTTTGCCGGGATCCCTCCTTTCATAATAGTCTTCTTCAACCTTTCGTGTCTCTTTATATGTCCAAAATACTTCAATTTTCTCATTCTTATTTGTAGCATCAACCAGCTTTCTTTGATTTTGAGTTGTTTCTGGGTAGATCTATTTGTTCTCTTCTCTCTTCATGATATTTGAAATATTATCATCATCAAGGTGAATATCCTTTATAGGACGTTGCTCTCTTTGCAGCACATCTGAAATTCACTCTGTCTCTTGCCAGTTCACCCACTTCATCGATGGTCATGTTCATGGTTTCTTTAATATCTTGTAGCCATCTTCTTCTTGGTCTGTCTCTGCGTCCTGGGACCCTGCCCTCTAATATTGAAATATTATATATATATTAAATGTTGTCTCTTGTAAAGACTACAGTCCTTTGTAGCTCACACAGAAGCCCATGTAGTTTTCTGTCCAGTGTCGTTGCACTATGTCAGTGAGTTTGCTTCAGTATATCATATTCACGGCAGTCTTGACATCTTCAGTACAGACGTCATAACCGACAACTGACAGTTGCAATCCTCTGTTGATTAACGATTGATTAATAGGATCATAATCATTGCACTTCGGCGAGTAACCATATGTGCTTCAGTATTTTTTACACAGAAAAATCTCGGCGACAGTGCCCGAACTCCGCTTTACCGACGCGAGTCCCCTGTGTAATTTAGATGGTTAAAATATTTTGTATTAATCTTGTTAAATTTTTCGAATGAGTTTTGCGCTGGCAAGGGTCTGTCATCCGGCTCATTTCGACTTTGAACTGCTAAGGGTTTTTGTACATGCTCAACTTGAACATGTAACTACGTTTTATCGTCCGTCTCCGATAGAACTAGGAACTCGATCTCATCTACACAGATACTAGGGATATCTATGAAACATCCTCTAACAACCGTACAGTGCATATATTTAGCTGTTATTCGTATTAAGTTATTAGTATTTTTTTTTAAATTCGTCACTCCTGTTGTTTGTTTGCTTGATAAAGGCCTTGTTGGTCGAAACGTTGCTGTATATTGTCATTGTTTTTGTAATTTGTAAAACTACAGTACTTTGTTATTACGTGTTTCGTCAGTCAAATAGTTTTACTTCAGTCTCAATTATATTGTGGTTAAATTTAGCAACATCACTTTTGACTAACTTTCCGCAGCAATGACAAGAACGTAGAGTCCAAGTCACCACATGAATCTCCTATCCAGCCCATCTTCCCAATGACATCCAACTCATCTTCGCAATTATATTCAGGATATCATTCATGTTCATTGTTCCACCGCATGTCACTTGTAACCAAGCACTTTGGGTTAAGTTAAACATAGTTTGTATCCGGGAAAACACCTAAACCGGACACGGGCGGATATATTAACAAAAATATATATCACAGGAAAATATACAATCTTGTAGGGAATAAACATCCGGGTCAGCATGTACGTAAACAATTGTTCTCACATTACAGAATACTATTCTAGTCTGCGTTTCTCTGATATTCTGGACTTCCGATATTTTAAAAGTAGATCCCTTTCGGATGTTACAACTTCCATTCATTTAAGTCCATGACTCTGGTATTCTTTCTTGTTCGTGAATGTGTAGTCGATGTGCGGTAACCTCCAAATCTGATCTGCTCAGAGCGGAGTTTATAATTGGCTGTGGTAAAACTTACATGGCTTTACAAATAATTAAACTAGAAATAGCATGTTACGACATGCATTGTAGGTCGCAGTGGTACTATTCCTTGCTTCCTTGTGTGCCCGTCACCACACGGGCAAATATTACTTGTAACATTCAATATCAAACATTTCACATGCAGACAATTTTACAGACAATTAATGTAAAGATACCCTTTCTTAAAGAAGTTCCCGTAATCAGAAAAATATACAAGGAACACAATTTCAATGGAAGTTAATGTTAGAAGTGTCCTCATTTTGAAAGATCAAAATATGGAAACCCCAGATTTAACACTTAAAATAAACCCCCCCTTAATGCTGTCAATGATTTCCGGTCTAGTGATTCATAGCCTGCTTTATTACCATATCACGTTTTCTTGTTCATTCACTCGGTTTCTAATCTGGGAATCTCCACAAGCAGTTAATTCTTACTTTTCTTGTTTGTAAAGCCACAGCCAACTCTAATATTGGGGCGCATAACTGACTGGGAAAACCCTGACCTAGTTAGAGTTGGGGGCTGGATTTTATATATGTTTGATGAAACACAGCAAGATTTTTTCTTTCAATTTTAACAAATTCTATGAAAAAGTTAATTGCATATCTTTTACAGGACTTTGCAAATCAGCCCCAGCTTTTTTAACGCTGTTTGTGAGTTTTTCTAGGCTTTTATTCCGTTCAGTAGTTTGCCATTGCTTTCTGAACGGGTGGTGCCATCGTCCTTTTGTAAAAATCCACTCGAAACAATTTGCAACCAAATTGTCCGCAGTGTGATTCGATCTCAGAATGTCAGGGTTAATAGATTGAGTCAATATCCTCTAAGCCACAGACGCCACCAAATTATATGAGTCTATGGTTATTTATTGATGAAAAGTATTCATAATACTGATATTCCTTATTGTTAATCTTAACTTGTTACATAATATAACCTTGACTTAGCATGTTGTGTTGATTTTAAAATGAATTCATCTTTATACACCAAAACTGAAATGCGAAGTCACTTGACAGTTGTGGTCTTATTTTCTATAATTTTTACCTGTGTCAGCAGGCCGTATGAGTTTATAGATGGCTGTGGTAAAACTTACATAGCTTTACAAAAAAAATAAACAACTAGAAATAATATGTAACGGAATTGATAGGAAAACAAAGATTATAATACTAAGAGCATGTATATTCCCAGTTGCAACGTATGGATGTGAAGCATGGATATTTAATAAAGCAGTGTAAAAACATATATGTGCTTTTGAATATAAGTGTTATAGAAGAGTGATTCGTATATCATGGACAGAGAAGAGAACAAATAGATCTATCCAGAAAGAACTCAAAATCAAAGAAAACTGTCTGAAGCTACAAATAAGAAAGAGAAAATTGAAGTATTTTGGAGATATAAAAAGACACGAAGGGCTGGAGAAACCATCATGGAAGGAGGCATACCGGTAAAGAAGAAAAGAGGAATACCATATAGAAGATTGATTCAGGATGTAACTGATGGTTTGAACATGACGGCTGCAGAGGCGTGTCATAGTTCCCAGATGGCAGCGGAGGAATGGACAGTTAGCCAGATAGTTAGTGTAGTATAATTAGATTTTAATAGTTGAGACTATGTGTTGTACTCTCTATGCAGAAGTACAACACATAACTACGAGACATGACGTTTTTGTGTAGCAAAATAGTGACGGCTGAGCAACAAATTTTAGTAAATAAAAAGGACTCATATAGGACTACGAGAGGAGAGGACATGTTTTATGTTGTGTCCGAATACTATAAATAAAGGAAATATAAAAGAAACTGAACAATGGTGGTCCTTTATATTGTGACTGTCGTCTATTGTTCGTTATGTTAGTATGGGAATGCTACCAGAGTATAACGGTATGAACAAGAAAGGAAATTATATCGAAAGGAGAAGTTAAACCGTGAGCAGGACCAAAATGACTTCAACCAGCAGAGAACAACATGAACGATGTCGCATAAACATCATGGACTTCTTCTGACTCCATCAGTAATTAAGAATGAAATTAACAACAATTAATGAATCGTCCGGAATCACTATCAACAACTGAAACTACAATAAATCAGCAGTGGACATATAATCTATAATTCGTCCATGGTCAAGGACATAGGATAATGGAAATAATGGAGATCATCAATATATATATAATAAACTATCACAGGCCATCCTGACACACCACCCTATTTCAATCCATAAGGAAAGTACAAAAAGGGCAACATCACAAATATGATTGCATTAATATAAAAGTAGGCAGTAGGAAAAAGGGGCACCTACTTCAATAGGAAAAAGAGGCCCCTACTTCAATGGTGTCAGAAAATACAAACTAGATCTGCCCTAGATAGTATCCTTCAGTGACATTCGTGGACCCTATGTGAGTATTCATATTTTGATATATATTTACATACTCACGTAGACAAGTATCCCGTCTCTGCTCTACATTATTTACCATCGCTCTACTGTGGAACTTATGTCCCATCCTGCTCTTCGAAAACATGGACAATTTCATTATTGTATTCATACTGCTTGAATTACATGCTGTGTGCATGCCTTCGTTTGCTGATGCCATGCTAATATAATAGGGCCAAGGAATCTACATATGGATATTGACTTTGGCAGTGTGAATGGTTTCTATTGGACTTTACACATTTCCTACGATATTATTGATTACCTTTACATTTATCCTGTTACTACTGTCTTTTCGATGGGAATATTACTATTTAAAGTGAGGAACTTTTTCTAATGGACTATACACACACGCTACTGCAACGAATGATGACATTGGATACTTCACCTTGGCGGATTATCAATATTTACTCAGTATCAAATTTGATATGCCTGGCTGTGGGAGCGTTTGAAAATTGGACAATGACCATTGAACTTTGAACATTGCAAAATGAACGTTGATAATTAAGCAATAATTGATTTCTATGTGTGCATTCTAAATTTTTGAAGTAAGTATGATTTTATAGCTCTTTTCATACTTTTAATTTGCTATATATGCTAATGTGGATTTTTGATTCCTCTTACAGTTGATACCTCCAGTTGCAGCATTTTTTGTATATTGTTCTTTTCCTAATAATTACTATACAAATTGTGCTCATTCATACGGGTGATTATCTATTTCTCTAGCTTTATCGCGTAATCGCGATTGATGTATTTTTAACGAATGTCTCACAGAGGAACTAGAGGAAATAGGGCCGGTGAGGATGCGACGTTGGAGGTATTGCCTCCTGTACTGGCCCCTCCCGCAGCCTTGGTGGAATCTCCGGTTTTGGATGGATATGGCTGTTCATCTGTTCCAGTGCCGTCTTATCCTACCGCATGGAACGTCCTCGTCCTCCATGTCGGCCCCCACGGACATTTGGGGTTCGTGATGGTCCCTCTGGGGATGAGTTTGAGCGGGACATCCGACATTACTGGACGTACTATGGGCTGGAAGGTCAGGATAGGGTCAATGCGCTTTTCGAGCACGTCTCCGATTCAGTCCGTAGGGAACTTGTCATACAAATGATGACGGTGAAGGACCCAGAGTCCCTGTTAACAGGCCTCCTGGGTGTGTTTGGTGACAATAGATCGGCTCATGCGCTACTGTCTGCTTTCTTTCGCTCTTCTCAGAATAGCGAGGAGACGTGCCTTGAATATTCCCATCGGATAGCAGAGCTATTCATGAAAGTCACCAGCGGCTCAGTCTAGGAGGGATCGATCCCTGGATCCCAACAATCTTCGGGATCACTTTGTGGCATCCCTTAGTGACAGGTTGTGTTCCAGCATGTTGATGTCCAAGGTTGCAGGAGTACCCTCCACTACCTTCCTGCAATGCCGAGATGAAGCCTTGCGTTGGGAGCGCAATCCCATCCCTGCGACATTCCCCGTCTCGAGTTCTAGAATGCAACAGCGCGTAGACTACCTGGACTCCAGGGTGGCGGAACGCCACTATGTGACAAGCTTGGGAGGGCATTCCCCAAGACAGCATGCACGATCCGGGATTCCCAGTGTCATGGCCCCTGTTAGTATGGTAGGTAATGGGTTGAATGATGGGCGGATTCTCCCTCCGTCTGGTCCCCGTGTGTCAGTTTACGGGTACAAGGGGAGGCAAATTGATACGTATGAATCCACGCCTGGTGAAATGAGTGAGGATCTAGGTTTTCTTCAGGTCCATTCCTGTATGCCAGAAACCGAGTGTCACGAATATCCCGGTTATGAGTGTCATGACTTGAACCATCGTGAGTTGCGAGAGGAACAAAATTTCCAGCAAATTTGGGATAACATATATCAGGAGAATAATGGTGTGGATCTGATAGTTTCAAAGGTTGATAAGGTTTGTACCATACCAAACTTCTTACTGGATTCTCCCTACGAGGCGGATGATGATTTTCTGGAAAGATCCAATTTAGTATCCGCTGTTGATAGATCATGTGATGAGTCGGATATTTTACAAAATTTTCTCTGTATCGCAGAGGATGCTTCTCACGATAGCGAAAACATTGTATCTGTTGTCGATGAGCCTAATACTCCCCAATATGTTTCATGCGTCGTCGAAGAGCAGTTTCCAGACAGGCAGAACCATCCATTATCCGTTTGTGCAACTAGCAAGGAACAGGATGTTGGACAGCAAACTACTGGTGTACCTGTGGTTAGTGACCACGATTACGTAGAGTGTGAAATGGTGATATCTACTATTAGTTCTGAGGGAGTGCAGAATGTGAAACCAACGAGTCAATCGCCACCCTTTGAAAAGCCCCTCCATGACTACGGACAACGTATAAGACATGTAAGTTCTGCAGGTTTTAAGCGGTCAGCATTATTAAAAGAAACTCATCTACTTCAACCACATGGGACAGTACGAGCAGAGTCAAGGAGCAAGAATGCAACTAGTGCGAGTTCTAAGATTACTAATGCAGGATTTCAGAAATTAAACAATGCTACTGCAAAAGTGAAACGGCGAGGCAATAATAAGATATTACGGGTTAATTCGAAAAAATGTAAACACACCTGGGAGAACTCAACTAGTATGTGGCGGTTATTTAAACGAAAGGTTCCTGACCGTTACAGTCAGTATGGCGGGGTGCGAAGAAAGGAAAGGTGGCCTCGGTCCATTTGTAGAGAAACCACAGAAGAGAAATTCAATCCGAAGCAGGTTCAAGATTCGCCTGTGCAAGAGACGAATCAATTGACATTGTCTAGTTCCAGTGACATGTCAATAACGACACAAGTAATTGGTGAAGTTACGAAGATAGATAGCAACCAAGAAGAAATAGTGGTTACAGGATCCAACGAGTGTGCATGCAGGCACGCAAAAGGTGATAATCTCCATGTAGGCAATGGTAATGAAAATATATGTAACTCTATGCAAATAAGCTTAAGAATGTCTGGGTCAGATACTGAAAATTTGAGTTCAGGTTATGAGCAAAATATTAGGTTCAACGCGAAATGTGATTTTAAAATCTGGTCAGATTCAGAGCCAGTGCAACAGCGTGCGCAACTTGTGCGAAATTTTGTTGGTCAGATAGACTATGCGTTGTATCATAAGAGGTGTGGCGTTCACTCCATGGCCAGGCCTGTACAATGGAACACTATAGTAGTAATTGGGTTCTTTCTGCTAATTTTTAGTGCTAGTGCCCTTTGTTCCCATCAGCATGATTTGCAAGGGTTGATTCCTTCCATTTACGAGCAAGGGTATAGTCCTTGTCTTCTCCATTTAATGATTGGGGTCTTCATGATCCATGACAAAATACTTCTGGGTAGATGTTGTGAAGTTGGTACACGGGATCCCACTGATGTAACCCCCAGGGACGGCCCCGTGGGGAAGGCGGTTGATCATGATGACAACCATGATTTTGGCGATTTCCACAAATATACAGGAACCCAACGTTCCAAAACAGGCCTGATGTCGAAGATGAGGTTGAACCAGATCAAGGAAATATTTGAATTGCTGTCTACATTCTGGGGGATTATAACGATAGATCGTCACGGATCTGTCAGGATCCATTTTAAATCACATAAAGTGATTATTGAGGTTTTTGTTTGGGTCCTTGGAAAGCTGCATTGTATTGCCTTTCCTACGGTCCTGGAATGGGAACTCCAAAATCATTCGGGAATTTGGTGGATTCCTTGGGTTTTTTTTTGTATGAATGGTAATATTACATTGATGGGGGTTATTTGATTGGGAACCAAATATTGGATATTGTTTGGGTCCACTTGAGATTGTTGGGTGATTTTAAAACCACAATTGTGGATTGTAAATACACTTTTATAGGTCTAAAAATAACCCGATGTGGTTGTTGGACAGTTCTACTATATTAATCGATGATATTAGGATGTTGTTCCGCCACATAAAGAGATGTGAAAATTTCTTGGGATAATGAAAATGTCTTGGACATTGGTTGGCAGAAAAGGAATGAGAGTATAAAAATTGTTGTTTAACATAGATGCGACTTGGTTATTAGTAATTATGATAGCGATTCCCTTGGTGAGGATTTATTATGTAAATTGAACTTGTATACTGTTTGGAGATATTATTTGGGGTTGAGGGTGGATGATCAATAGCCCAGGTGGGTTATATTATATCACTCCACATGTTTGGAGATTCTATGGAAAATATTTGCATTGTTTTTTTTTTGTGATATGGATGTTTATTATGACGACGTTGTGAACTTCTTTCATTGCGGCTCTAAGATGAGGAAAAGGGAGCATTGATGTTATCGTTAGGATCCCCTCCTCTGCCACGGGGAGGCTGATTATAATTATCTCACAGAGGTCGGTCGATGTTGATGGCAAACATTAACTTTTCACCGTTCATTGCTAGATATGGTTATATGATGTCGATCCGAGTATGTTGGATTCTTGAATTATTTATGCCCTGGGATTGGGGGTTGGTTGACATTAATATATGATGTTGGCTAGTAGGCATCATATAGAAGTTGTTCCATATTTGTTGGTCATATGTTAAATCTTGGAAGTTTATTATTTCCCTGGGCTTGGGGTTGGTTGATATTACCTCGTTGAGGACATATAACGTGAAAAGTTAACGTTATATATATGTTTTTCCTTTTGGTTTCGATTTGTAACTTGTGTTTTTGTTTGAGATTTCAGATAGTGTGACAAGACTCTGACATGCAAGAAAGACATAGTGATAGTGACATACTGATGCAAGCTGCCATCAAACCAATACTACCTCATGTGAGGATTGGATGTCCCAGTACAGCCACCTCACATTGGCCAAGTGTTATACTGTTGGGTCGCCGTCGGAGTTACACGGCTGATGTTTCATATTTTGATATGCAATAATGCTGACGATTCTATTACTTATGTTTCAGCACAAGAGCACAGAGGGTTTACTGTTGTTGTTAGCCATGGTCACCTATGACCAGTTGATGAGTCACGTTCAACGACGTGTGGTGACTAGTTCCCATTTGCTCATTCAACTTGGGTCATCCTGAGATCCCGTCAGGATTTTCTTTTTCTTTCGACCATGGTTGGCTGTTATAGTTAGTTGTTGTGGAGCCACGTTTAACACGTGAGGCGACTTGTTCCCTTTCAGCTCTCACCACTCTAATCACCCTATTAGACACTACCTGTGCGATTTTTTTCTTGGAATTTCGCCGCCGGGGCGACGGCGAGGTCTCCAGGGGTGTCATAGTTCCCAGATGGCAGCGGAGGAATGGACAGTTAGCCAGATAGTTAGTGTAGTATAATTAGATTTTAATAGTTGAGACTATGTGTTGTACTCTCTATGCAGAAGTACAACACATAACTACGAGACATGACGTTTTTGTGTAGCAAAATAGTGACGGCTGAGCAACAAATTTTAGTAAATAAAAAGGACTCATATAGGACTACGAGAGGAGAGGACATGTTTTATGTTGTGTCCGAATACTATAAATAAAGGAAATATAAAAGAAACTGAACAATGGTGGTCCTTTGTCATAGTTCCCCAGATGGCAGCGGAGGAATGGACAGTTAGCCAGATAGTTAGTGTAGTATAATTAGATTTTAATAGTTGAGACTATGTGTTGTACTCTCTATGCAGAAGTACAACACATAACTACGAGACATGACGTTTTTGTGTAGCAAAATAGTGACGGCTGAGCAACAAATTTTAGTAAATAAAAAGGACTCATATAGGACTACGAGAGGAGAGGACATGTTTTATGTTGTGTCCGAATACTATAAATAAAGGAAATATAAAAGAAACTGAACAATGGTGGTCCTTTATATTGTGACTGTCGTCTATTGTTCGTTATGTTAGTATGGGAATGCTACCAGAGTATAACGGTATGAACAAGAAAGGAAATTATATCGAAAGGAGAAGTTAAACCGTGAGCAGGACCAAAATGACTTCAACCAGCAGAGAACAACATGAACGATGTCGCATAAACATCATGGACTTCTTCTGACTCCATCAGTAATTAAGAATGAAATTAACAACAATTAATGAATCGTCCGGAATCACTATCAACAACTGAAACTACAATAAATCAGCAGTGGACATATAATCTATAATTCGTCCATGGTCAAGGACATAGGATAATGGAAATAATGGAGATCATCAATATATATATAATAAACTATCACAGGCCATCCTGACACACCACCCTATTTCAATCCATAAGGAAAGTACAAAAAGGGCAACATCACAAATATGATTGCATTAATATAAAAGTAGGCAGTAGGAAAAAGGGGCACCTACTTCAATAGGAAAAAGAGGCCCCTACTTCAGGCGGACATCTGGCCTTTGAGAGAGAGAAATTCCAGAGGACTGTTAGGGTGGCAAAGTTTTGCTCAAGACAAGCTCTTTGATGATCATGATGAAAACCTACGTTATGCACACTGATATATGGTCCTTAGGTTGAGGCATGCCACTGCTTAAAGATACTTCAATGTTCTATATAACAAACAAACAGCGTTCAATCACTTTCAGAAGTCAACATTCAAATATTGAAAGAAAACAAATACCTGTCTCTGAACGATACCTACAAAGAATTCACCAAAATTTGTAATTCTTCTTCTTCTTCACCCTTCGCCACTAAGGAGGCATAGGTCCGCAACCAAGGTCTTCCAATGCCATCTTTTTCAGATCTCTACACTCTCTTCTTCTTCTTTTGTCGTCACACTGCTACCGGGTTGTTGCCCAGTGTCGTCACACTGCTACCGGGTTGTTGCCCAGTGTCGTCACACAGCTACCGGGTTGTTGCCCAGTGTCGTCACACAGCTACCGGGTTGTTGCCCAGTGTCGCCACACTGCTACCGGGTTGTTGCCCAGTGTCGTCACACAGCTACCGGGTTGTTGCCCAGTGTCGCCACACTGCTACCGGGTTGTTGCCCAGTGTTGTCACACTGCTACCGGGTTGTTGCCCAATGTCGTGGTTTTCTGTTTTTGTCTTGCGCTGTTCTAGTGGCTTGGGTGATTGTTATTTTCGTTATTTGACAGGATTCTGCTATACCATCTAACCATCTTTTTGTGGTCTTTCTCTCGTTTCTTTCCGATGTGTTCTGTTGTAGAAGACTTTGTATACTGTAGAGTTTGGATGCATTCTTATTAAGGGCCAAACCACTTCATTCTTTGTTTCTCAATGTAATTCAAGCAAGGTTCTGTGCCAACTTTCCCCACTCTCTCCTCATTTCCGTCTCCAACTCCCGTCTCCATGTGTTCCTGGATCTTCCCCTACCTCTATTGCCCTGTGGGTTCCATCGGAGAGCTTGTCTCGTGAAGCTGTTAGGGGGTTTCTTCAGTGTGTGTTCTATCCATCGCCACCTTCTGCTCCTTATATCTTGTTCCACCTGCCGTTGTCCTGTTCTATCCCAGAGTTCCCTGTCTGTAGTCATGTCATACCATCGCAGATGGAGTAATAATGATAATGATGATGATGAAAGCTTACATTACACGCACTGATATATCGTCCTTATATTATATTCATATTTCCTAATATGTTATATTCATATTTCCTAATATGTTATATTCATATTTCCTAATATATTATATTCATATTTCCTAATATACTATATTCATATTTCCTAATATGTTATATTCATATTTCCTAATATGTTATATTCATATTTCCTAATATATTATATTCATATTTCCTAATATATTATATTCATATTTCTTAATATGTTATATTCATATTTCCTAATATGTTATATTCATATTTCCTAATATATTATATTCATATTTCCTAATATATTATATTCATATTTCCTAATATATTATATTCATATTTCCTAATATATTATATTCATATTTCCTAATATGTTATATTCATATTTCCTAATATGTTATATTCATATTTCCTAATATATTATATTCATATTTCCTAATATACTATATTCATATATATATATATATTTCCTATTATAATGTTGTATATTCAGTTCGTTACAATTGATAGATTCATTGAATGATTGATAAGACAATCATCATTGCACTTAAGTTAATAACCATGTGTGCTCTGATCCCTTTTGTAAAATACAAGAAGCTCTCATCAGCAGTGCACTTCTTCTTCTACGAACGCTTCATATCGACCACTTGTTAACCCCTCTCTGCGATATGTATGTGATCTGAGTCTAAGTGCGATTGCATTTTGTGCCAGCTATGCGCCTAGAAGTATGCCAGCATATCCGATTTCTGCGACGCTTTTTATTTACTAAGGTAGCTTCCTTAGACTCCTACATCAGTCGCCTCTTACGACATGCCTTGTAGGTTACAGGTTACTATTATTTGCTCCATGTACGAGGCCCGGGCAACACATAGACGTATTGATAGGGTAATCATCATTGTACTTGGATTAAAAATCATGTGTTCTCCGTTCACTTTTTTCTTTACACCAGAACATCGCATTAGTAGAGCACGAAATCCATAGCTTCGGCTAAGGACTCTGATAAAAATTTGAAGATGGAAATTTTGTAGGAATTTTATTTGAATACTTCCTCTAAGATCCATGATTCACATCCTCATGTTGTTCCAAGAACAATATTTGTTTCCTTCCTTGTGTTATGTCATCATTTCTTCATACTAATTTTGTTTTTTAATTTCCGTAGCTGTTTCAGATTTTAGAGTAGGAAGTGTTTGTTATTTCCTATTTCTAGTTCCTAGTTTGCAGGTGGTATGAGGGGTAATTCCTTTCCTCCCGTATGGTACATCGAGTGTGAGATTGAACCCACTACCCTCTCGAATCAGAGTCGATAGGCGAATGGTTACGCATTACGCTAATCCATCCTATGAATTGCCTTAGTTATCCTCTAGGAAAGGAGGAATACAAGCAAAGAGAAGAAGAGGTAGACCACAGAGAAGATGGATTCAGGATTAACTGATGGTTTGAACATGACAGCTGCAGAGGCGGAACATGTGGTTTATGAGAGAAAGAAATTACGGAGGACTGTTGGGGTGGCAAAGTTCTGCTCAAGACAAGCTATGTGATGATGATGATTGTCATGGAATTTGATTCACTTTGTTATTACTGGCTTATTTTTTTTTATCTATGCAGCAACTCTGCAACCTACTTGTATCGATCTAACATTGACAAATGTTCTTTTACCTGCTCAGATTTAACACGATACTTACGTTTTATGATCCATCTCCGATTTGACTAGGAACTTGATGCCACCTACTTTAAGATCATATATCACTAGAATAAAAATCTGATCGACACGCTCGGTAAATGAATCGAAAACGTTCAACGCTAGAGACGAGTATCACACCAAAACATCACAAAGATAGCTACCTACTAAAGATATAGGGAAATCATATTCTGTGGTTTTATTTAAGCAGTGGAGTTCAACTGTCAAGTTTTAATTTATTTATTTTTATTATAGGAGGGGAGGTGTGTATTTTTAAATACATTTTTTTTTAAATTATTATTTTTACACTTTTTTAAATTTGCTTATTTCTAATTTGTGTTGTTGTTAAGACTCTTAACTGGTAGTGCCGCAGTAAGTGGAGCCTATATGCGTATAAAAACCTGAGCATCATTATTTTTTCAAATGAGAGCTACTCGCAATCTGTTTAAATTAATTACCTATTGCCTTTATGTAGGCTCCTACCATCAGGCTTCTTCTTCTTTGCGTTCGTTCTTTACGACCAACTTTAATCACTCTTTGTGATATGTTTGATTTTAGCCAAGAACGTGTATACGTTGCACATTGGTTTGGTAGGCCGCTAAACGCATAGACTTCTACACGTTTAGGACATGTGCATCCGATTTCAGCCAAAACTCCGAAGTCGCCTCTTACGACATGCGTGGCAGGTAACAGTGGTTCTTTCTTTACACAAATGTGGGCCCCGGTAACCACTCGGGCAACCATCAGGCTTCGATCAAGTGGGTACTCACTTTGATCTTGACCAAAAGGAGGAGAAGCGATTGAGGCCCTTATGCTCTACGGGGATCGAATAGGAATAACTCAAGTAGCGACCAATTTATATAACACATCTTGCTTTACGTTGTAAGTAAAGGTAAAGGAACCCTTTCATACCTCGTGGTATATAGGGCAATACAGTGTTAGGCCTGTATTTTTCATTGACCGTCGGCACACGATGGGTGATGTGGTCAGCATCACGCCGGCCGCCTTTGCTGTCCCAGAGCATGTCTGGTACCCAGTTGAGGCTGGGTCAACCTGAGAGCAGTCGCGGTCGGGAAAAATTCCACGCACATTGCGGAAGTTGAACCCAGACCACCAGCCTTGTGAAACGAGTTGACTAACAACTACGCTACATCGGCTCTCGCTTAGCGTTGTGGGTACATGATATAGTGAGATAGGGCACACGGGACAAGGGAAATAATTTCGCGTAAACTATATTAAACTTTGTTAATAGAGTCTCGTCCCTTGAATAATTGCAAAAAAAAAAGATTCAACTTTGATTAGCCTCACATTCCGAACTAAGACCGGGATTAGTAACATGATCAGTCAATTCAAAGTCACTTTGTTTGCTACTGTGTTTGCAAACTAGGCAAGATTACAGCACATACTATCTATTATCAGTAGAATTCCTAATACGTCAGAGGAAGTGTGTTCAGATTGTGATCGGTGAGTGCTAAGCGTTTGTTTTACATTTAACTGTTAAGTTTTCTATACATTTTCTGTAATAAAAGTGTGTAATTTTTATGTGCATTTAACATTCTTGTCCACGTTTTTGTTTTGTTTAGATTTAGTAATTATATTAAAGTAGAGCTGAATATAATTGTCCCTTTGTATATTCTGTAAAATTATTTTCATCATCATCAAGGTGCGTATCCTTTATAGGACGTTACTTTCTTTGCAGCACATCTGAAATTAACTCTGTCTCTAGCCAGTTCACCCACTTCGCCGATGGTCACATTCATGTTTTTTTTAAATATCTTTCATCTTCTTCTTGGTCTGCCTCTGCGTCCTGATTAAATTATTTTCAATCAATTTAATTATCGAAGTCAAATGCAGAATGTCAAAATACAAGCGAGCTAGTTATTATATACCAGTTTTGAGTTTATTTTGAATTTAAAAAACTACAAAGTTCAAAAACTGTTAAGATATAATGTCTCTAAAATCATAATATGTAAAATATTTGGTGGTCTAATTACATTTTAATACAACCAAATCTGTGTACATTTTAAGTCAAGTTATGCAAAGGTCAAAGTTTGCAAGTTTAATGCTAGAACTGCAGTATATAAAACCGAATTCGGGTGAACGGTGTATGATATAAATTGTGCCTCATGAAATGTTATCCTAGGATTAATTTAGAATCAATCAATCAAGTACCATGCGTACCAGCGTAGACGATCATGTCTCTCCATAACTTTCTTTTCTTGGTGTAGGTTATAAGTTATGACGACGATCTTGTGTCGAACCACGATGTCAGACCATCCAATATCTTCTCTGTATGTCTTCTCTACACTGCGACTTACAAGACATGCCGTAAGAGGCGACTGAAGTAGGGGCCTAGGGAAGCTACCATAGTAACTAGGGAAGCTACTAAGGCACGTGTACTGAGGGTGGGGGTCTGAGAATGTCAGGGATTGGTAGTACCATTGATAAGACAAGCCCTTCTCAGGGCCCATTCCCCCTTTGGTCCAAACGTAACTTCCAGGTCACGCCTTTTGCTCCTAGTAGTTGTAAACATGCGACAGCGACACCCCCCCTCCTGGGCAACGGATGTGACAAGCCGGCTAAACCAGACGTCGGTAACCGATTCGGTACTAAACCAATCGACGAACCCTGTATCGAAGACTGGACTCGGCAGAATTTGCGGAAGAAACCATACTCTGGTTCAACAAACAAGACGACGTCTGCTATATAGCAGCGAGTTGCGGAGCGTAGTGAGCACGGCCAGGAACGTAGAACGTCCTGGTCAACCACTGCAGCCGAATCCTTCTCCAGTTGTCTTAACTTTGTCCTACCATTGGATAGAAGTAATTTAGCGAGAGAGTGACATCGACGAACTGCGCAACTTTTGTTCATTTTAAGCTAAATCATCGCGCAAATCACCCTTTCATTCATCCATCAAACGTCAGGGCATTCGAAATTTTCGGCTTAAGGGAAATGTTTGAGTCTGTCTGGCTGACAGACAGTCCCTCACACTTTCCCTCCATTCGTGTGTTCATTGCTTTTTAACGATCATTTTTCACCATATATTTGGGCTTTATATAAACTGAGGAGCGGCTGACAGAATGGATTAGAGCGCGGCTCCCATGCTGGAGACCCGGGTTCAATCCACGTTATGGCCAAGGCGTTTTTTTCTGTCGATGGCATAAATAAAACATCTTAACCTGAACAGTTTCGCTTCGACTGTGGCTATTAGATTCCCAAGACTCGTGTCCCTTCAGTCCTACACCGCCCAAAAATGGTATTACATGCACTAACTTTGTTTAAATTTGTTACATAAAATGTCGTCACTGCCCGTAGTACCTTTTTTAGGGCGATGTAGAACAGGTGGGAGGAGAGCCTGAGGAATTTAATGGCTGCATGGCTAGTGCAGTCGCCGCGAAACTGTTCAGATTAGAGTTTTTCTTTTATGCCCACAACATACACAAACCTTGACCTTACCGTGAATTGAACAAGTCTCCGCATTAGAGCCGCGCTCTAATCCATTCGAGCAGACTCTTCCCCCTTTATATACAACTTTACAATCCTAGGCTTTACATATTTATAAACATTAAATAACTTGAATAGTAAACATCCCCAAAAACGTTCAGCTTTATTATTAATGCAGTGAAGTAAGATACGATCAACAGTGACGGCTGTTTCTGAATGAATAGAAAAATTAAAATATGGGCGAGGTTGCAAAATGATTGAAACGTTGTTAAAAGTAAATAGTATACAGCAGGCGTCAGATGTGTTAGCAATCTGCAAACTCTTAAGTCGGGTTTGATGATGTTGTTAACTACTGGTGTTTATGTTGCTGTTGGTTGAGCTAGTGATGGAGATGGTCTTAGATTGTACGGTACATTATTTGGGCGTAAGCTTGAGATGTCAGATTTTAGATATTTATTATGGCGGGACGAGGTCGGCATTTCCGGTTATGCGAACGAGACCAAAAATAAGCACAAAAACTACAAACAATCTGGGACATCTATTTGTTATGTGTTTTTCTTGTTACTTTTTAGTCTTCTTCTTCTTTTGTCGTCACACTGCTACCGTGTTGTTGCACAGTGTCGTCCCACTGCTACCGTGTTGTTGCACAGTGTCGTCCCACTGCTACCGTGTTGTTGCACAGTGTCGTCACACTGCTACCGTGTTATTGCACAGTGTCGTCACACTGCTACCGTGTTGTTGCACAGTGTCGTCACACTGCTACCGTGTTGTTGCACAGTGTCGTGGCTTTCCGTTTTTGCCGTGCGCTGTTGTGGTGGCTTGGGTGATTGTTATATTTGCTCTTTAACAGGATTCTGCTACGTCATCTAACCATCTTTTTCGTGGTATTCCTCTCACCTTCTTTCCTGATGTTCTGTTTTAGAAGACTTTGTATACTGCAGAGTTTGGATGCATTCTTATTAAGTGACTAAACCACTTCATTCTTTGTTTCTCAATGTAATTCAAGTAAGGTTGTGCCAACTTTTACTCTTTCTAATGATGTCCTAGACATGATAACAATAGATGGGCTTTTCTGATTTACTATTCTAAATTGGTAACCTCTTCCTGATCATATAACCTTTTCCTGGAATCCACAAGGACAGCGAAAGAAATGGAAGCCTAGAACAACCATATATTTTAACAGGACGGTATCTGTGCGTAGTGGTTAAGCTGTCTCTGTGGCGTAGTGGTTAAGCTGTCTCTGTGGCGTAGTGGTTAGCTCGTCTCTGTGGCGAGTGGTTAAGCTCGTCCTGTGCAGTGGTTGCTGTCCTGTGGCGAGTGGTTAGCTCGTCCTGTAGCAGTGTGTTGCTTCTCGTCCGTGGGCAGTGGTTGCTCGTCCCTGTGGCGTAGTGGTTGCTTGTCCTGTGGCCAGTGGTGGCCGTAGTGGTTGCTGTCTCTGTGGCGCAGTGGTGTTCGTCTCTGTCGAGTGGTTGCGTCCTGTGGCGAGTGGTTGCTTGTCCTGTGGCGTAGTGGTTGCTCGTCTCTGTGGCGAGTGGTTAAGCTCGTCCTGTGGCGAGTGGTTAGCTCGTCTCTGTGGCGAGTGGTTGCTCGTCTCTGTGGCGTAGTGGTTAGTGTCCTGTGGCGTAGTGGTTCGTCCTGTGGCGTAGTGGTTGTTCCTGTGGCGAGTGTTGCTGTCCTGTGGCGTAGTGGTTGTCGTCCTGTGGCGTAGTGGTTGCTGTCCTGTGGCGCAGTGGTTGCTCGTCCTGATGGCAGTGGTTGCTCGTCTCTGTGGCGAGTGGTTGCTCGTCCTGTGGCGCAGTGGTTGCTCGTCCCGTGGCGAGTGGTTGCTCGTCCTGTGCAGTGGTTGCTCGTCCTGTGGCGCAGTGGTTGCTCGTCCTGTTGCAGTGGTTGCTGTCTCTGTGGCGCAGTGGTTGCTCGTCTCTGTGGCGCAGTGGTTGCTCGTCCTGTGGCGTAGTGGTTGCTTCGTCTCGTGGCGCAGTGGTTGCTCGTCCTGTATGCAGTGGTTGCTCGTCTCTGTGGCGTAGTGGTTAGCTCGTCTCTGTGGCGAGTGGTTGCTCGTCCTGTGGCGTAGTGGTTGCTCGTCCTGTGGCGAGTGGTAGTTCGTCTGTGGCGCAGTGGTTGCTCGTCTCTGTGGCGTAGTGGTTAGCTGTCCTGTGGCGTAGTGGTTGCTGTCCTGTGGCGAGTGGTTGCTCGTCCTGTGGCGTAGTGGTTGCTCGTCTCTGTGGCGCAGTGGTTGCTCGTCTCTGTGGCGAGTGGTTGCTTCGTCTCTGTGGCGAGTGGTTGCTCGTCCTGTGGCGCAGTGGTTGCTCGTCTCTGTGGCGAGTGGTTGCTCGTCTCGTGGCGCAGTGGTTGCTTCGTCCTGTGGCGTAGTGGTTAAGCTCGTCTCTGTGGCTGTAGTGGTTAAGCTGTCTCTGTGGCGTAGTGGTTGCTCGTCTCGCTGGGCGTCAGTGGTTGCTTCGTCTCTGTGGCGTAGTGGTTGCTCGTCCTGTGGCGTAGTGGTTGCTCGTCTCTGTGGGAGTGGTTAGCTTCGTCTCTGTGGTGTAGTGGTTAAGCTCGTCTCTGTGGCAGTGGTTGCTTCGTCTCTGTGGTGCAGTGGTTAGCTTCGTCCTGTGGTGTAGTGGTTGCTCGTCTCTGTGGTGTAGTGGTTGCTCGTCTCTGTGGTGTAGTGGTTGCTCGTCTCTGTGGCGAGTGGTTAAGCTGTCTCTGTGGAGTGGTTGCTGTCTCTGTGGGTAGTGGTTAAGCTCGTCTCTGTGGTGAGTGGTTAAGCTGTCCTGTGGTGCAGTGGTTGCTGTCTCTGTGGCGTAGTGGTTGCTCGTCTCTGTGGTGTAGTGGTTAAGCTGTCTCTGTGGTGTAGTGGTTGTCTGTCTCTGTGGTGTAGTGGTTAGCTGTCCTGTGGTGCAGTGGTTGCTGTCTCTGTGGTGTAGTGGTTAAGCTGTCCTGTGGTGTAGTGGTTGCCGTCCTGTGGGTAGTGGTTGCTGTCCCTGGTGTAGTGGGTTGCTCGTCTCTGTGGGTAGTGGTTAGCTGTCTCTGTGGTGTAGTGGTTGCTTCTCGTCTCTGTGGCGAGTGGTTAAGCTGTCTCTGTGGCGAGTGGTTGCTCGTCCTGTGGCGTAGTGGTTGCTCGTCCTGTGGCGCAGTGGTTGCTCGTCCTGTGGCGCAGTGGTTGCTCGTCCTGTGGCGCAGTGGTTGCTCGTCCTGTGGCGAGTGGTTGCTCGTCCCTGTGGCGTAGGTGGTTAGCTGTCCTCGTGGCGCAGTGGTTAAGCCTGTCCTGTGGCGTAGTGGTTGCTTCGTCCTGTGGCGCAGTGGTTGCTGTCCTGTGGCGCAGTGGTTGCTCGTCCTGTGCGCAGTGGTTGTCGTCCTGTTGCAGTGGTTGCTTCGTCTCGTGGCGTAGTGGTTGCTCGTCTCTGTGGCGAGTGGTTGCTTCGTCCTGTGGCGAGTGGTTGCGTCTTGCGAGTGGTTGCTCGTCCTGTGGCGAGTGGTTGCTCGTCCTGTGGCGAGTGGTTGCTCGTCCTGTGGCGCAGTGGTTGCTCGTCCTGTGGCGCAGTGGTTGCTCGTCCTGTGGCGAGTGGTTGCTCGTCCTGTGGCGTAGTGGTTGCTCGTCCTGTGGCGCAGTGGTTGCTCGTCTCTGTGGCGTAGTGGTTGCTCGTCCTGTGGCGCAGTGGTTGCTCGTCCTGTGGCAGTGGTTGCGTCTCGTGCGGGCTGTCCGGCGTGGGCTGTGTCCTGTGCGTAGGGTTGCTCGTCTCTGTGGCGAGTGGTTGCTTCGTCTCTGTGGCGAGTGGTTGCTCGTCCTGTGGCGAGTGGTTGCTCGTCCTGTGGCGAGTGGTTGCTCGTCTCTGTGGCGCAGTGGTTGCTCGTCCTGTGGCGTAGTGGTTGCTCCTGTGGCAGGGTTGTCGTCTCGTGGCGCAGTGGTTGCTCGTCCTGTGGCGAGTGGTTAAGCTCGTCTCCTGTGGCGAGTGGTTGCTCGTCTCTGTGGCGTAGTGGTTAATCGTCCTGTGGCGTAGTGGTTGTGTCTCCGTGGCGCAGTGGTTAAGCTCGTCCTGTGGGAGTGGTTGCTCGTCTCTGTGGCGAGTGGTTAACTGTCCTCTGTGGCGTAGTGGTTGCTGTCTCTGTGGGTAGTGGTTAGCTGTCCTGTGGTGTAGTGGTTGCTGTCCTGTGGCAGTGGTTAGCTGTCCTGTGGGTCAGTGGTTGCTTCGTCCTGTGGTGCAGTGGTTAGCTGTCCTGTGGCGTAGTGGTTAAGCTCGTCTCTGTGGCGAGTGGTTAGCTCGTCCTGTGGTGAGTGGTTGCTCGTCTCTGTGCAGTGGTTGCTCGTCCTGTGGTGCAGTGGTTGCCGTCTCTGTGGCGAGTGGTTGCTGTCTCTGTGGTGTAGTGGTTGCTCGTCCCGTGGTGCAGTGGTTGCTCGTCCTGTGGTGCAGTGGTTGCTGTCCTGTGGCGTAGTGGTTGCTCGTCCTGTGGTGCAGCTGGTTGCTCGTCCTGTGGGCAGTGGTTGCTGTCCTGTGGCGCAGTGGTTGTCTGTCCTGTGGTGCAGTGGTTGCTCGTCCTGTGGTGTAGTGGTTGCTTCGTCCTGTGGTGTAGTGGTTGCTCGTCTCTGTGGTGAGTGGTTGCGTCTCTGTGGCAGTGGTTGCCGTCTCTGTGGGTAGTGGTTGCTCGTCCTGTGGGCAGTGGTTGCTCGTCTCTGTGGCGAGTGGTTGCTCGTCCTGTGGCGTAGTGGTTGCTTCGTCCTGTGGCGAGTGGTTAGCTCGTCCTCGTGGCGTAGTGGTTGCTCGTCCTGTGGCGAGTGGTTGCTGTCCTGTGGCGTAGTGGTTGCTCGTCCTGTGGCGAGTGGTTAGCTGTCCTGTGGCGTAGTCGGTTGCTCGTCCTGTGGCGAGTGGTTGCTTCGTCTCTGTGGCGCAGTGGTTGCTCGTCCTGTGGCGCAGTGGTTGCTCGTCCTGTGGCGTAGTGGTTGCTCGTCCTGTTGCTAGTGGTTAGCTCGTCCTGTGGCGCAGGGTTGCTTGTCCTGGGCGTAGTGGTTAACGTCCGTGCAGCGGTAAGCTCGCCTCGTGGCGCAGGTTGTGTCCTGGTGACGAGTGGTTAAGTTCGTCTCCATGACGACGTGTTAAGCTGCTCTGACGATGAGTGGAAAGCCATCTCTGGCCAAGAGGTTGCTGTCATGGGCGTGCAGGGTTAGCTCGTCCTGGACGTAGACGTTCCCTGGTCACCAGTGCAGCGGTCCTGTCGTCCGTTGTCGTTGCTTTGTCCTCCTGATGGCTAGTGGTAAGTGCATCTGCGTGTGCAGTTGCTTTTTCTCTGATGCATGCGCAATCACTATCATTCTCCTGTAGGCGAGTGGTTAAGGTTTTGAGTCTGTCTGGTCTGCAGCGTCCTACACTTTCCCTCCGTTGCGTAGTGCGTTGCTTTAACGTCTTTTCCTGTGAGTGGTGCTTGTCTCTGTGGCGGCTAGTGGTTAAGCGCTCCCATGCTGTGGGACGTGGTTAATCCGTCTTGGCAGTGGTTGTTCGTCCTGATGGCTTAACTCTCTCGGCAGTGTTGCTTCGTCCTGTGGCTAGTGGTTAAGCTCGTCCTGTGCAGTGTAAGCTCGTCCTGGTTTTGCCTAGTGGTTAAGCTTGTCGTCCTGCGTGTAGTGGTTGCTGTCCTGTGTTAGGTGCTGTCTGTGCAGGTGTGGTGGAGCCTGGTTCTGATGGCTGCAGTGGTTAGTCGTCGCTGAAGCGTCAGTGTTGTGTCTCTGTATGCCAATTTAAGCCTTGTCCTCGTGATGCAGTCGTTAGAGCTCTACCTTGCGAGCGAGCTCTTCCTTTAGTTAACTGTCTCCGTAGGCAGGGTTACTGTCTTGTGACAGTGTTAACTCGTGTACATCCCCAACGTTGCGCCCTTTGTATTATTTGCGTGAGTAGTCGTCAACAGTGACGCTGTCTCTGATGAAGTGGTTAAAGGGCTTGTCAAATGTGAAGTGTAGTGGTTACTCGTCTCTGTGGCATGCTCTAAGCTCGTCTCTGATGAGGGGTTGTTACTCGTGGTGTAGTGGTTGCTGTCTGGTGGCTGATAGATGGTTAGTTGTCGGTACATTAGTGTTGCTGTCCTTGAGTGTCAGATGTTAGTTTTTGTGGCGTGCAGTGGTCGCCTTCTGTATGCGAGGGTTAAGCTCTCCTCTGTGGTCTAGTGGTTACTGTTCTGTTGCTAGTGGTTCTTCTGTCTCCTGTGGTGTGTGAGTTGCCTGTCCTGTGTGCAGTGGTGTCACTGCTCCGTGGTGTAAAGTGGTCACCTGTCTCTGTGGTGCAGTGGTAAGCTGTCTCCGTGGTGCAGTGGTTGTGTCTTCTGTTGCAGTGGCTGTTCTGTCTTGGGTGTAGTGTTTGTCTCTTGCTGGATTCGCTATGCTCGTCCCTGTGGTGTAGTGGTTGCTCTCTCCTTGTGGTGTCAGTGGTTGAAGCTCGTCTCTGTGGTGTAGTCGGTTAAGTGCCACCACGGTGTATCGTTGTTGTCCTGTATGCAGTGGTTGCCTTGTCTCTGTGAGCTGTCAGTGGGCTTTTCTGTCTCTGTTGCTAGTGGTTCTTCGTCATTACTCTGCCAGTGTTACAGGTCGTCTCTGTGGCGTAGTGGTTAAGCTGTCTCTGTGGCGTAGTGGTTAAGCTGTCTCTGTGGCGTAGTGGTTAAGCTGTCTCTGTGGCGTAGTGGTTAAGCGCTAGCCTCTCGTTCCAAAGATACTCGGTTCGCTTCTTCGTAGAACCATCAGGATATTATTCCAGAGATCCCTGTTCTCAGTGTAGGTGAGATTGAGCTCCTAGTCCTATCGGAGACGGACGATAAAACGTAGGTCTTGTGTTATTGCTGAGCACGTAAAAGAGCAATTGACTGTTGAAAATCGAGAAGACCAGGCTGTAAAGTCGCTGCCCGGGCAACATTCATTAGAAAATCGAGAAGACCAGGCTGTAAAGTCGCTGCATGAGCAACATTCATTAGAAAGATTTTAAAAAAATTTCAAAATATTGTCAACATCTTCTAAATTACATCAGGACTCCGCGGCTAAGAGTTCGCAACACTGCCAATGAAAACCTCTGTTAAGAAATAGATTCGAGCAAATATGTTACTCACCGAAATGCAAAGATGATGGTCCTATCAATCACTCACTCAATCACTTATGTTGTACACAGACATGAGGGACCATACGCTACTTAAACAGAATGAGAGGTCAATAGATCATAGATTCCCAAATTTTCACATTCCAATTCTGTACCAGAACCCACGAAACCAAAAAATGCAGAACGCCAAAATTTCCATTTAAATTGAATAGCTTTCCTTACCAAGTAGTAATCTAGAGAAATCCTCGCATGTTATCAAAGTGTATTATTTTCATTATATCATTATTATTTTGAGTGCCGTCTGCACGGATTACTCGGCCTTTGTTAGAATATCGGTTAATTAATGGGCTTTACTCAACAGTTTGTAAATTGACTATGTTTCAAACATTTTTTTGGGATCATCATCAAGTGCCGTGCCTGCTGGAATTTTTATCATTAATTTCATAACTTTTTCACAGCTTTACTGTTGTTGATACCACTCTGAGTGTTCTCTCACGTTTTCTTTTCTATTTAGAACACATGATGTTAGTTATCTTTATTTTTACTGACCCAGAAGAAGAAGATTCTACCTTAATAGAAGATACTAGTTACAACAAAGATGAAATATCTATACAAAATTCTGGGAGTATCAAGAAGAGACAGGTTTAGAAATAAAGATAGTAGGAAAAAAATAGGTACAACATTAGTACTGAACTTCATCAAGAAACAATAAATTAAATGGTTCGGCCACATAAGTAGATTACCAACAGACAGTGCGTCTCAAAGAGCAATGTTACTCTGATACAGTGGATACAAAGCAAAAGGCCGGCCACGCAAAAAGTCCTCAGAGATAACACAGGCGGCCAAAAACACTATTTATGAAGAGCACACAAAAGCCTGTTCAACAGGGTGTTCAAGATAAAAGCAGCCTATCAATGGAGCTAATCTGGATATATTTATGAAAATGAGAAGGTTCAGTTATGACGTAGTATAGGTCAAAGGTTGTGTGATGGTGTGTAATTGTAGTGCGGGAAGGGGCGATGAAGAAATTATACGTACGTTATATACGTTATATGTAAACATATAACGTAGGACAAGCTAGTCAGAACCGGTTTAAATAGTAAATAGACACAAC
Source organism: Arion vulgaris (assembly GCA_020796225.1). Classification (NCBI taxonomy): domain Eukaryota; kingdom Metazoa; phylum Mollusca; class Gastropoda; order Stylommatophora; family Arionidae; genus Arion; species Arion vulgaris. The sequence goes on along the minus strand of CM036755.1, from coordinate 70,270,795 downwards.
GTAATGTGTAACTGGCAGCTTTTGGTTTGTCAATGGGGCTGCTTTTATCTTGAACACCCTGTATAAATCTCTTCGTATCCTGATGCTGTAAGGCAAAAGATGATTTGAGAAAATAAGAAGAAATCTTGAATGGTTTTGCGTGAAGCACAAAGCAAAAGAAGATGCTATATGTTAAAAGACACTCACTTACGTGATTGCTACACATTATAAAGCACTATAGTAGTTAATAGACACTTATGGAGAGAACAAGTGAACCAAGAGGTTAAATCAAGACGCTGGAGCTGGATAGTACACACTTTAAGAAAACCAGAGGGGAATATAACAAGAATAGTCCTTTCCTGGAACCCATAAGGACAGCGAAAGAAATGGAAACCTAGAAATACATGGAGACGAGATTTGGAGGTAGAGATCAACAATATAAAGAAGAGCTGGAGGGAGCTGCAGGAGATAGCTAGAGATAGGAAGACTTAGCATGAGTTGGTTGAGGGCCTATGCCCCAATCCGGGTTAAAAAGGCAGAGAGAAAGAGAGAGAGAGATAGTGGTTAATGGCAGGGATTGTTGAAAGTTGCAGTCGTGTAGAAAGAGCAATAATGAAAGGAATGATACCTTTATGACGAGGCAGGAACTACCAAGACGACGGTAGAAGCAGACCATTGCTCCTTACACCCCGTATTAATTTTGTACTTGAGAAAATTTACTTTGCAATGCATACTAAATTAGTCAGCCGATTGATAGAGCTGACATTTTGAATGCCCTCTTAGAGTGTAGCCGCAACGATGACTTTTATCTCAAACGAAGGCTGGAATGGCCAGAAAAGAACAGCACAACAGATATATGAGTAGGCTAATCAATCAACTTCGAACTCGCCCGAGTGGTTACCAGGACCCAAATTTGGGGTGTAAAGAATAGAACCACTGTTACCAGCTGCGCATGTCGTAAGAGGCGACTAAGGAGGTTTACTTGAAATCGGATGTATGTGTCCTAAACGTGTAGTAGTAGTCTATGCGTTTAGGGACCTACAAACCAATGTGCAACGTATACACGTTCTTGACAAAGATCAAACATATCACAAAGAGTGATTAAAATTGGTCGTAAAGAACAAACGCAAAGAAGAAGAACATATAACTGGTACGGTCAGTCGCTGGACTCTGTTGGAGATATTGTAAAGGAGGTCAGAGCACATATGAATATATGCGGAGTGGAATAAAGATATTCCAAACTGAAACTGAACTGTACTAGATCAGTCAGAATATTGACTTTGCCTTATACGAGTAAGTAAAAAATACAATATGCTAATATATCGGTTCAGAGAGGGGAATGGGGTTAAATAGACCTTTCCCACGACGAAAGAGGAACTGTTAGAATCGGCTGGAGATGATCATGTATGTGTACTTTGATGATATCAGACCGACTCACTGATTCTCCATTTGACTCTTAGTGCAATATTACAGATCAGTTTCAGTTATATCAGTTATATGAGGACTATCATCATAGCACTCCGGACATGTCCATAGGTGCTCCGATCCTCGTCTCAGCAAATCCAGCAGCGTCCAGCGGCTCAACACGCCAGTTCGATGTTGATTAATCAATCTCTTTGCATATTTAGTATATCGTTCTTCGGCACACAATAGTTGACACCTATCTCTTTCAATCTGGTCAGCGAGTGCGATTCACATCCTGAAACTCCTCTGTTCGGAAAGACTCTCTCAATGCGTGAAGAATGTCTTTACGATATTACAGATATTGGCTGGCATGGCTACGATATCAGAGGGAGTTGCAATGGACGGAAATGAGATTCTTAACGCATTGAGAGAGTCTTTCCAAATGAAAGAGTTTCAGGTTGTGAATCACACTCGCTGACCAGATTGAGAGAGATGGGTGTCGATATTGGTACAGCACGAAAAGAACAACATACCAAATATTTAAAAAATGATTGATTAATCAACATCGAACTAGTTCGTTGGGCAGCTGTGCGCTGCTAGAGTTGTTGAGGCGGAGATTGGGGCACCTATGGACATGTCTGGAGCACTATGATAAATTCTTCTTCTTCTGCATTCGCCCGCTATGAATTCATGCGTACTAAGGGCGCCTGGTATTGCGCTTCTGGCCTATTTTTGTGTGAAGGATTGCTTTCCTTATTAACAGTGTCCACCGCCATACATGCGGGCCGTCTCCCACTTCAGAGGTTATGATAACTGATTACAGGGTTATTTCCCCTAACTTATTATTAAATCCAAGTATCTCGATCGATAAAGGGGGAGACTGCAGTAAAACTATGTAAAATGGTGAAACAGGTAATAACAAAGTACTGTAGTTTTTTCAAAATACAGAAACAATGACAAAACACAGCAACGTTTCGATCAAAAGGCCTTTATCACGCAAATGATACAACAGGAGTGACGAATTTCACAGCACGAATCCTGTGTTTGGTAATTTTGTTTCCAAAATCCCTAATACTTGTTCACTGTGTCTATTTATTGGGGAGGGGAGAGTCTGTGGCTAAGTAGTTAATCCATTGCCTTGCGAGTCGAAGGTCGTGGGTTCAAATCTGGATCACACTGTTCTGTTCAGGAGTGCATTTTTTTCCAGAGACCCCTAAAATTGTTTTCGGACCTACGGAGTACGTGCTTTGCGCAATACTCTCGGCAGGTGGCGTGCCTTTTCTGCGGAGAGGGACTGAGCCATATGGGGTCAAATCCGGTGCAATGAATTTAGTCCTTGTGCTTAAACCCCCAACCCTTTATTGATCATATTCATTAGCCCCAGTGCTTCCCTGGGTTCTTAAACTCCTTACTCTCTTCCTATATGCTAAATGTTGTAGGTCTCAAATCAGTTAAGACATAAACCAAATGACAAACAGCTATGGCCCACTCTAACAGATATTTGTTATTTGCTGTGTGTTATTTGCTGTTTGTTATTTGCTGTTTGTTATTTGCTGTTTGCGAACGGTCTTCTCAACCATTTTGATCCTTCTTGTTGTGATATATAAATAGTCTTTGCCAAGAACGGTTAAAACGATACGCCCCCGTTAAGTCCATACTAGTGTAGGACAGGTGTATCCGAAACAACAGTTTTCGGCCTTAACAGATATTTAAACACCACTGTGATGTTGGTACAATTTTCCCAAATCTTCATTTATCTAAGTCACTAAAGGGCAGTATTAGCCTGGAGGTTAACTGGTTAGTTCAAAGGTGATCATGCCACACACAGGTAGAACAGGTACCCATGCTAACCAGAAACAATACTTATTGGTTTGTTTGTTCTATAGTTGAGTTAAGTTTTCTTAACTCATAGACTATGACAAGTCACATGACAAACCATATGGATAGTATCAATTTTCGGAGTAACCTCATGACGCGCCAAAATGTTTTATTTAAAAAAAAAATATTCAGAAGGTTCATATGATGCTTTTTGATAATAATCCATTTTTTTGTATAGTAAAGCAAGTAAATGTGTAACATAAAGTTTTCTTCTTCTTCTTCTTACGCTCCATATCGACCACTTGTCAACCACTCTGTGTGATTTGTATGTGATCTGAGCATAAGAGCGAGTGTACGTTGTAACAGTTATGCGCCGACAAGTAGGCCAGTACATCCGATTTATGCTCTCTTTTAATTTACTAGGGTAGCATCCCTAGGGCCTACATCAGTCGCCTCTTACGACATGCATTGTAGGTTGCAGTGGTACTATTCTTTGCTTCCTTGCGGACCCTGGCACCACACGGGCGATGAAGTTGTCAATTCTGCATTAAAAATTGTTATCAAATCCATCGCACAAGAACATGGTTTTAATGGGCGTATGAACAGAGTTAAGACGAGACACTGCTATTTCAACCTAAGAACGATTCTTGTTTTGGTTATATCTGTCCGTGTTGAACATACAAACATGAAAAGTACAAATGAATTACTTGCAGAGATTTCAATCGCTGTTTAAATAGGGATCGAAGGACGAATTATTAATTTCATTACAACATGTTTTTCCACATGCCTCGGTCGCTCTCTATGCGCGTGGCCCCTGGGCAACATAATTCCGACTATCTCAGACGGAAAATCGACAATTCCTGTATAATAGTGGCTGGCTTTTGCATATGCTTGATAGAACACTGTAAGCTTTTTTGTAATTTTACTTCATTCTTTGAGTCAACGGTTATTTATTGATGAAAAATATTAATATTACTGATATTCCTTATCTATAAACTTAACTTGTAACATAATATAGTCTTGATTTAGCATGTTGTAATGTTTTTAAAATCAATTCGTTTTTATACAACAATACTGGAATGTGAGGTCACGCGACCTATGTGATCTTATTTCCTAGAATTGTTACCTGAGTCCGTCCACAGGCAACTCTAACCGTGCATCATAACTGACGGGAAAACCCCTGACCTAGTTTCAGCTGGGGGCTGGAATATATATATATATATATGTTTGATAGAACATTGCAAACTTTTTAGCTCAATTTTACTCAATTCTATGAGTCTATAGTTATTTATTGATGAAAATTATTCATAATATTGATATTCCTTATTGTTAAACTTAACTTGTTGCAATAATATAACTCTGAGTTAGCATTTTGTGTTAATTTTAAAATGAATTCGTCTATATACAACAATACTGGAATACGAAGTCACGTAACCGGTTGTGGACTGATTTCCCATAACTGATGTCCGCAGGCCTATAAATGTATAGGTGGCTCTGACCCACCTGTCGTATATTACTGAAAACCACAGCTTAACTCCTTCGCTCTGCTGAACCGATTGTCTGGTTCGCGGTACTAATAAACTTGACGCAAAGTCAATATACTGCCTAATTAAATGTACATTGCAATGTAAGCGCGTCCGGAGATGTAAAATTAAAGAGTGAAAAGCTTAAAACATAACATTTTAACACACCCATAACTCCTCGTGGTAAAATAGTCAAAGTACAAAAACCTGTAGCTGTTTAAAATTGCTTTATTATTCTAACGGCTCGCGATAGTAATGTTTATGTTAATTTCTTTCATTCTATCAACAAGCGTGAGTACTTTCTTCTCTTCCCTCGCGCGACGGCAGACGTAAACAACATCATAAAAGCTAATGAACCGAGGAAATGTCCACACCGACCGGAAGCACCTACCTACAACATTCAACATGGGCGTATAAACAATTCTGAATGCCAACCGGATATTTCTACTTTGGTCGTAAAATTTCAAAGAATTCAATGCGAAAGGCAGGCTTCTATTATTCTAATCACCACTAACACACTTACGGTATTTCTGAAGATACCATCTGGTAACTCAGAGTCTAATGTTCATGTTGAGCGTTAGAAAGTGCAAGCTGCAGACTTGGTAACGAAGTACTGTGGTTTCTAGTCCTATCGGAGCTAGAGACGGACGATAAAACTAAGTCACGTGTTCAGAATCGAATTTTTTTAAAACTGTTTCGCTGTAATACTGTATTTTAGGGCGGTGTAGCTCAGGATGGAGTGGGAGTGGTGTGTGGGGGAATATAGGCATGTGCCTGTGGATTTAATATCCGCATACCAATCACAATGAGTGGTTAACAAGTGATCGATATAGAGTGTTGGAAGAAGAAGGAAATATACCTCAAAATTCTCTCTCTCTTTCTCTTTCTCTCTTTTCTTCTCTCTCTGTTTTCTCTCTCTCTGCTCTTGCTCTCTCTCTCTCTCTCTGTCTCTCTCTGTTTCTCTCTCTCTCTCTCTGTTTCTCTCTGTTCTCTCTCTTCTTTCTCTCTCTTGCTGTTTCGTTCTTTTCGCCATTTTTATCATTCTTATTGTGAATATAAACAACCTTGCCTAGAACATTTGTTTTACGTCACAATCTTCAGTACCATTTGGAGCTCTGGTGCTTGTCCTTCGGCGACGTCTCCATTTTCAACCGCTCAAAGAGAGAGAGGGGAAATAGAGAGAGAGTGGGAAAAGAGAGAGGGAGAAAGAGAGAGAGAGAGGGAAAGAGAAAGAGGAAAATAAATAGAGAGATGGAAAGAGAGAGAGGGGGAGAGAGAGGGAAAGAAAAAGGAAGAGAGGGAAAGAGAGAGGGAAAGAGAGAGAGAAAGAGAGAGAGGGGAAAGAGGGAAAGACAGAGAGAGAGAAGGAAAGAGAGAGAGAAGGAAAGAAAGAGAGAGGGAAAGAGAGAGAGAAATAGAGAGACAGAGCTTGAAGACCTAGACATATAGACCCGCCGGTGTCTACGACACGTCACACAATAATCCTTATCTTTATCCCGCACGCGCACTCCACGTGTAAATATTTAAAATGAACGCTAGATGAAGATTGTAATAAAAAAACACTTGCGTAAAACTTGACTGAACAAAGAAATACTTCCACTAGATCACAGATTCCCAAACATTTTCGGCCCACCGCCCACTTTGCACAACATAAACTTTGTAACGCCCTCTCCACATTATAACAGTTTGCCAACGCCCTCCCTCCCCACATAGATACATGTTCTATTTCCTCTTTGACATAGAAAATTGATATATATTTCTGTCATACATGGTCAATTTTCAAATGATTATATACATAAAATAGAAAATTGATGAAAAAATGAATCGCGATAGACGAGCATAAGATGCATTTAAATGCGGAATTCAAATTTTAAATGATTATTCAATCGCAAAATCACGAAAAAACATTTATTTAAAAATATTTATAATTAATTTTTCTTCTTTAAGAAGCCACCGACCCTAATCGCCTCACCACCCATAAATTCTTCTGAACCCACTATCGCCCCCTCCCTATAATGCTTCAGAGCCTACTTTGGCAAACGCTGCACTAGATAAGTGTAAATCATAGATTATCAAACTTTTTCGACCCACCGCCAACTTTGCACAACATAAACTTTGTAACGCTCCCTCCCTCCATATTATAATAGTTTGCAAACGCCCCTCCCAAATATTTACATGCTCTATTTTCTATTTGACATAGAAAATTGATATATATTTCTGTAATACATTGTCAATTTTCAAATGATTATATGCATTAAATAGAAAATTGATATATATTTCTGTCATACACGGTCAATTTTCAAATGATTATATACATGAAATAGAAAATTAATGAAAAAATTGATGGTTAAAGACGTACATAAGATGAATTTAAAGGCAGAATTCATATTTTAAATGATTATTCAGTCGCAAAATCCCGAAAATTATTTATTTTAAAATGTGTATTATTAATTTCATCTTTAAGGAGCCACCAAACCCTAATTGCCTGAACACCTCCCAAATTCTTCTGAACCCACTATTGCCCCCTAGAACGCTTCAGCGCCCACTGGAGGGCGGTATCGCCCACTTTGGGAAACGCTGGTCTAGATTATTTAACACAGTGAAGAATGAGAACGGCGTTATCAGATCTGATTGCAACGAAGAAGGGAGGAAGAATGTGGACAGGAAGATAATGGAATAAAGTAGTTGAGACACAAAAACAGGAGCTGTCCAGGGACGTCAGATAGGAACAATGATGATGTCGTGCTGTTAGTCATAAAAGAAATGTAGGTATAGTGAATGAATGACAATCGTGGCATATCCTTTACCGGACGTAGCCATCAACCACAGTAAACGAGTCGTTGATTTTCTAGGCACCACTTATACGCAGGGAAGTGCGGTATATTTTCTCAGTATGATGCAAGTCTTCGAAATGCCGCGCCTTAAATGTTTTTTTTTAAAATAACCTTCAATTGTAATTTTGATTTTGCTGCTTATGCGCCGCCCCCTTCCTTACGGTACCACCTAATGCGGCCGCATCGTTTGCATCATGCACGGCACAGCCCTACTTATACGTTCAGTAGTTTGCCATTGCTTCCTGAACGGTGAAGTCTATTTTTAACTTTTTTGTAAAAAATCCCACGGAAACGAATTTGCTTTCAAACTTGCCCCCCGCCCCCACCGTGCGGTTTGTTTATTTTAATATTTTATAATTAATATTTCACTACTTATGTAATACTGCCTATACCTGTCTTTGTTCAATCGCCTGATGTAGGTAGGGTATATATAACTTTTTTTAAACTGTTGTTCTATCTATCTATTCTCTAATCTTGTATTGCCTTTCAGTGTCAGATCGAAAAAAGAGACACATGGTGCGAAGACACATGGAGCGAAGACACATGAGGCGGAACAGAGCAGACATGGAGCGAGACACATGGAGCGAGACACATGGAGCAGACATGGCAAGACACATGGAGCGAAGACACATGGAGCGAGACACTACATGGAGCGAAGACACATGGAGCAGACAGGGAGCAACACATGGAGCAGACACATGAGCGAGACATGGAGCGAAGACACATGGAGCGAAGACACATGGAGCGAAGACACATGGAGCGAGACACATGGAGCGAAGACACATGGAGCGAGACACATGGAGCGAAGACACATGGAGCGAAGACACATGGAGCGAAGACACATGGAGCGAAGACACATGGAGCGAAGACACATGGAGCGAGACACATGGAGCGAGACCAGCTCATCTGAGCGAGTCACATAGGGAAGACATGGAGTCTAGACATGGAGCTGAAATCGAGCAGCACATGTCCTAAACGTGTAGAAGTCTATGCGTTTAGGGGCCTACCAGACCAATGTGCAACGTATACACGTTCTTGTCAAAGTCAAACATATACAAGAATGATTAATATTGGTCGTAAAGAACGACGCAAGAAGAAAAAGATTTCTAGAGTTTTTGTGTCTTCATAAACAGGTCCTTCCGTCGCCTCTGTTATCGCGGAGGTTCACATATTAGCAAAACTTAAATACTTCCTGTAATACCAGCTTTTTGAGTGTGTGTAGAACAGGAAAGCTATAAGCTTGGGTAAGGTAATTGCATCACGGCTAGCGCAGTCGTTGCGAAACATTTACAGTTATGATTTTGTTATGCCCCGACAGAAAAAATGAATTATCCTTACCGAGGATTGAACCCGCGCCCCAATTCATTCGGCATGACGACTCTTCTGTAAAACGTATATTCAAAAGCAGATATATGTTTATGCACTGTTTTGTTAAATGTCCATGCTTCACACCCATACGTTGCCACTGAGAATATGCATATATATATATATACAGTGGCGGCTCGTGATCGTTTTTGTTGGTGGGGCCAGACACACATTTTTTGGAAAATCATGGCTTTGGGTTAGGTTATATTTTAATTTATTAAATAATAAATACACGTTACATATTATTTTTGTTGGGCCCTTAATGACGAGCCGCAACTGATTATATATATATCTATCTATCATATAAGTGTTTTATGTCTCTGTTAATTTAGCTATTTCCGTAAATATTTAAATAGATTTGAGTGTAGCCTTTTCATATTTATTCTTAGTAAATGAGTCATATTTCATCCTGTTGTCGACATTATAATTAAATTTACTCCATCTTCAACACCTTGATTTACTCAAGTTTAGTTGCACAACATCTGTTAGAGGTTTCTCAAAAAATTATAACAAGAATAATTCAAATAAGAAACGTAATTGCTCTGAGAAATCTTCTTCTTCTTCTTTGCGTTCGTTCTTTACGACCAATTTTAATCCCTCTTTGTGATATGTTTGATCTTTGCCAAGAACGTGTATACGTTGCACATTGGTTTGGTAGGCCCCTAAACGCATAGATTTCTGCATGTTTAGGAAACGAACATCCGATTTCAGCCAACTCTTGAGAAATAAAACTGATCTTTGAAATCCAAAACTGTCTCAAGTAGTAGCATGTTCCTTGCGTAACGTGTCTTTCATCACAGCCTGCCTGAAACATTATCTGTCTTTAACAAGTTTTCTCGCCTCTTCCGGCGTCATATTCAAGGTTTCTTTGATGTCCTGCTGCCACTTTCGTCTTGATCGACCCATGTTTCGTTCCCCAGGTACCATGACCTCAATTACTGTTCTCTCCAAAAATATTCTAAATATCCATTTGCTGCGATTTGTGTATAATTTATGTATGTATAAAATGAGCATCATCATTGACCTCTTTGACTTAGGAGATATCAGGTCTTGCGCCACGTAGTTTGTTCTGCGCTGAATCGCGACGTTTATTGTGGCTGTAATGGCCTATTCTGGAGTGGCAGTCCTTGCTACAGTTGCTGCAGGTAAAACTTTAGACTGGAACTGATACATAGGATGTTCTCTCTGCCCTCTGCACTATCCTTTGCCTCCATATGTGATGGTATTTTTCTTCTTTTCTTTTTGAACCGCCCCTCACTGCCGTTCGCTATGCTTGCCTTTTTTTGGTCAGGCGCTCACAATGTTCTTTACCAATGCCGTACGAAATTAGATCCCGCTGGCAGGTGTCAATGAAGCGTAATAATGGGCTCCCATGCTGTCTAGGACCAGTTGCGAGTTGACCATATATATATATGTATAGATTTTATGGCACGAAAACATCTTCTTCTTCTTCAGCGATCTTGGTAATGCGCTTAATTTATTGTGGACCACAAATTGGGCCGCGATAGCGCAGTTGTTAGTGAACTCGCTACTTAAGGCTGCTGGTACTGAAGGACGTGGAATTTTTCCCGATCGCGACGGCTCTCATGTCGACCCAGCCTCAACTGGGTACCAGACATGCTCGTGATGCTGACCACATCATCCATCATGTGTCGACGGTCAATGAACGATACAGGCCTAACACTGTATTGCCCTATATGCCACGAGGTATGAAAGGGTTCCTTTACTTTTTACAAACTGGGCGGTCAGCTTCAGATCTGTCAGGTTTCCCCAAAGCTTAGTTTTCAAGCTGACTGGGAAAACGGGTTGGCTACTTACTCTACCACCGTGCAACGCTGAAAATGTACACGGAAGAAGCAGAAAAGAAGAATGTGTAGTACCGGATACACACACAAACCTCTATTCAACTTCTCACAACTTTCTCCTTAATCCAGAATTAGCCATCTTGAAAAGAAAATTAGTCTAAACTGTCAGCGCTGGCTCACTTGAAGAACCAACATCCTGTCGTTATCAATCATATCTGAAGATATATCCCAAGATACACCGACGGAATATATAAACCAAACCTGTCAAAGTCACGTTCGTTTTCTCACTTAACCGTGACATCATTACCAGTAGCAGTAAGTCACGTGTCGAGGTTAATGACCCATATACGTTTAACGAGACTAAACAAAATAGCACTGGCATATTATTTTTGTATTCTTCTGCTTTGAACGCTTCATGTCGACCTCTTGTTAAACCACGTTTTGTGATCTGTATGTGATCTGTATGTGATCTGTGTGTGATCTGTGTGTGATCTGTGAATAAGATTGTACGTTGTACCGGCTATGCGCCTACAAGTAGGCCAGCACATCCCATTTCCGCCGTGCTTTTTATTTACTAGGGTAGCTTCTTTAGACTCGTCCGGGTGTTTACTGTGACCCAAATTGGGGTGTAAAGAATAGAACCACTGTTACCTGCCACGCAAGTCGTAAGAGGCGACTAAGGAGGTTGGGAATTGGGCTAGCTACCCCACACCGTAAAAACACTAGATGGCTACAGAACGGAAAGCGAAACGAGTAAACGCTGGCTGAAACCGGACACATCGCTGAAGGATAAGCACCAGAGCTCCAAATGGTGCTGAAGATGTGACGTAAAATACACCAATGCTAAGGCTGCATGAATCAGATTTCCACGTGAATACGATTTATGGGGAGATCTGGTACATCGGTCTGGACGGTAATCGAGAGAGAGAGACTCCTACCTCAGTCACCTCTTACATGCCTTGTAGGTCGCAGTGTTACTATTCTTTGCTCCCTTGCGAGCCCCGGCTCCACACGGGTGTTAGTTTTGTATAACATACATCATCGTATGTGTCACGAATTAGCGTAATGCGTAAGCTTTCGCTTATCAACTCGGATTCAAGAGGGTTGTAGGCTCAATCGCACACTAGATTTCCCCACGTGAGGAAAGGAATTGGTCCTTCTACCTGACAGCCATGTTTCTAAACGTAGTTCAATGGTCATCTGTATTTTAAAAAACAGTTATCCAGTTCACCAGCCAAGGATCGCCTGAGTGGTTACCCGGGCCCAAATTTGGGGTGTAGAGAATAGAACCACTGTTACCTGCCACGAATGTCGTAAGAGGCGACTATGAGGTTTGGTTGAAATCGGATGCACATGTCCTAAACGTATAGAAGTATATGCGTTTAGAGGCCTACCAAACCAATGTGCAACATATACATGTTCTTGGCAAAGATTAAACATATCACAAAGAGTGATTAAAGTTGGTCGTAAAGAACAAACACAAAGAAGAAGAAGAAGGGCAGTCAAGGATTAAACTCATATTTTAGCAAAATTTCATGACTGAAAATTCCACTTTGTTATACGCATCCTCCATGTCAGCTACCACATCAATAATCTCTTACGTAGATTGAAAGCCTGTACATCATAAGCAAACGTGCCAGCATTGTCCGAAGGACGCATCCTCCATGTCAGCCACCACATCAACAATCTCTTACCTTCGGTTCGGTGCCACGAACACCGTGAATCTGGGGAACATGTGACTTTTCTGCCAGCCCGCGGAATTGAACCCCTCACTCACCGGGGGCTAGTCACCCGCAGTCCAACGCGCTACGAACACGCTGGGCAGGTGGTTTAAGGACAAAGACACGTATTCGTTGGCCGCTAGCTACATATCGTATTAAGGAAGATTCAGCGTAGACACTTTATCACTGTCATGACTAGTTTTCTTCTATCGTTCTTGATTGTGAGCAGTAGAAAACAAACACAATTTAGTAAAACAGATTTAGAATGTAAGTTAAGTAATATCAAGGTTCTCATAGCTAGCAATCTATATTTATTTTCAACAACTACCAATGTCTACACTCAGTATAGCATCTTCATTTTTGTAGATGTTTTTATAGAAATTTTTTTTTTAAAATAATGTTTCGCCTGTAACGCTAATTTTTGGGGAAAATTTTGTTTCGCTTAATGAGTGTGCTGGTTTTGTTTATTACTAAAATCATACCCCCTCTCTCCCCCATCCCTGTACATTCTCAAGTCATATACAGTCATCATTAACAATATTACTAACATCACCAACATTACTGTCAAATCAACAACATTACTCTAACATAACATCAACATTTCTAACTACCAACATACTGACACATCAGAGGCGGAGCGTGAACATTTTTTTTCGTGGACCGGGCCCCACTGACCTTTAATGACCAGCCGCCCTTGTGACACAGACAACATTACTAACATAACAGCAACCGTTCTAACATATATAGAAATACTGACAAATAAAGAACAGCAACAATGTTACTATAGTCTGTCCATTAATTCGTGTGCACGTTTGAAATTGATTTTCTCGAAAACTACCTGTTGGATCTCAGTGATTTTTGCATGCAGCCTTAGAATATCCATGACGCTAAAATAAAGCTAACCAGTAGTCCATAGATGCTACGGATTTTGCACATCGGCGAATTCCTTTGATCTTTTATGACAATTGCAAATACGGGGGCTCAAATTTTAGATTTTACAGTAATCCTAGAATTTGTCCATGTCAATTCTATTCATAGGTGTATCTCCATATTAACTTGATAGGTCAAGTAATTAAGTGTGTTGCCCTTTATGTGCAATCGTGAACTTGGATACAATATGCAACAGTTAGTCCTCCCCTTCGGTCACCATTAGACCCCAGGGTGTCTTAACTTCACCACAAATTGTATGATGGTAGACGCATTTGGATATGGAAATGTATACGTTGCTATTTCTCAGTCTGTAATCAAAATATGATTTGTATCATCCCGAATCTGACGATTCCATGAGGTTGATAATTGTTACTGGCTGAACAAATTGTAATCCATCTCGGTGCCAGTACTCGTTTTCCTCTCGGAGCACATGTTCAACACACTTCTTCCAGAACTGCATGTCTATCATTGAGAGGGACTCACGTGTCAGAACTTCAACATCACACATTTTAAACGTCCTGTTCTGTTCGGCAACTTGCCCTTTTACTTTAGCCCAGACAAGCTCTATCGGATTGAGGTGAGCATGATATGGAGGTAGTCGCAAAGACGTGTGGCCGTATTCCGCAATGATTTTGTCAATATGAAACACCTTTGTCTTATTTGTCATCCTCACCAGGTGCAACAACTCGGGTTTCAAATATGTATCATCGAAGCTGACATTTTCCTTAGCAAGCCAAGTCCTAATTTGATCTTTTGTATTTGATGCAGTTGGTACTTTGTCTATGCTGCAATCTGATTGCAGTTTTAATTTCAGTTTCCTGAGAATAACAAGTTGATTTGTCGCAAACATTTTCAAGAGCTCCCATCTTATGACATCTATGTCAAAGTCGTCAATTGTTCTTTTCCTTCCTTGCTTGACATTAGTGCACTTTGTGTCCTGTTTAATCCATCGGGAAAAGGATTCTCTATTCAGACCAAGCGCCAGTTGCGTTCGTTTCTCAGGGTTATGAATATCGCAATATAGATGACCTCTCTTAGATTCCCTACGGAAGTGTTGGTATAGTAAAACTGTAACCTTCTGCATTGTTATAAATGTGCACTTCAGACTCATTATGAATGTGATATCAATGTCAGTTTTGATAAGCCAACAAATATGATACAATAGCTTCATAAAAATAGCGAGATACACCTATAACTATACAACGGTATCCCAATTATAACGTCATATGCTTTCCGCTTTCAAAGTCGACTGGGTTAGGTGCACGGGAATTCGTGAAACTCACGATATTTCAATGTTACCATAATGTATTTTTAGAACAACGCGTCTGTGTACCGTAAATCTGTTACTATTGTGTACAATCCGGTGAGGTTGATTTTAATATAACCTGAAGAAGAAATATTTCAAACTACATCAAATTTTCTTGGAAAAAAATATTTCTCTAGCGTCATGGATATTCTAAGGCTGCTTGCAAAAATCACTGAGATCCAACAGGTAGTTTTCGAGAAAATCAATTTCAAACGTGCTCACGAATTAATGGACATACTTTTTTTTATAGTATACCAACAACATTACTAGCCTATTAACAACATCACTCACTACCCCATCCGTGTGTTGCCGGGGTTTGCGATGGGAGCAAAGAATAGTAACACTGCGACCTACAAGTTATTTCATAAGAGGCGACTAAGGTATGGGACTAGGAAAGCTACCTAGTAAATAAAAAGCGTCGCAGAAATCAGATGTGCTGTCCTACTTGTAGGCACATAACTGGCACAATGTACAATCGCTTTTAGGCTCGGATCACATACAAATCACAAAGAGTGGTTTAACAAGTGGTCAATATGAAGCGTTCGAAGAAGAAGAAGAAGAAGACTCACATCTCAACATCATTAATAACATCAACATCATTATTGTCATCCACATCAATGACATCATTGTCAAGATGTTACTTTACCTCCTGAAATATTTCGTTTCAAAGCGAGAGAGAGAGAGAGTGAGAGTGGTGAGATCAAGTTCCTAGTCCTATCGGAGACGGACGATAAAACGTAGGTTCCGTGTTCAATTTGAGAACGTAAAAGAACATCTAACAGGTCTAAATCGAGAAGAGCAGGCTGGAAAGCCTCTGCCCAGGCAAAATTCATTAGAAAAGATTTGCAACAATAAAATTCCTACAAAAATATCTTCACCATCTTCAAAATTACATTGGAGACCCTCGCCGGTGCTACGGAGTTCGTGCAGTGCAGCTGAGATCTTCCTGTATAAGAAAGAAGTCGGAGTACGCATTGTTACTCACCGAAGTGCAATGGTGATGTTCCTATTTATCAATCAATCAATTCATTAAGTTTTTACTCGTTGTAATTTCAATAAATATTCCTTTGCATTTTCATATGTCAACTTTCATTTTCAAATCGTTAATAAAATCCTGCTTGGTATATTTTTATTCCACAGATGTTACCCCACAGCACGAGATAAGGAGAAGAAAACTAAGAAAGTCATCTTTTACGAAGGCAACATTACTCTACTGAAGACAGAAGTATAGTCATAATGTTCAGCTTGACCTGGTTACCAGTAACAGCATACAATAAAAAGAGATCAGGTACTAGAGTCAAGGGAAGACGAAGCAAAAGATGGATAGACAATATCAAGACCACATTAAATAAACAGGGATATAACACAACAAGGGTGACTCATCTGGTCCTGGGACACAAATTAAAACTCCCACCTCTATATGATACCATTTATACGTGTCTGTGTCCTTAAACGCCAATTTATTACGTATCACCGCAGTCACTCTCGGTTTCCTTCCGATCTGATCTGATCTGCTCTGACCAGACTACATTTGTAGATTTCCGCACATCGCACCCCTACGTTTAACGGCAAGAGTGGGCAACCAATTCCATCCTCCACCTGGGGAAGACAATAGACACATAGAACTTTCAATAATACCTTACCGTTAGCTAACTAGACAGTTAAAGATTCTCGGAAAAAAGTTAATTCGTATTTTTCATATTTGTTAGCCTACACGCTCTGATATAACCAATAACATGATGATTCTTAGGTTAAAAGGAGCGTGCGACTTAACCCTTTCGCCCTGTATTATTTTGACCTCTGGACGTATTTATTTTGCGATTCAAATTTAACATTCAATGTCAATTAGTTTAATCCTTTATAACTATTGTACTGTTTCTCTAAAGTATGACATATTATATATTAAATTGTTGCTAATTGGATGTGGAATACATTAATATAATAATATTTTACATCAGGTGATATACGTTTGAGAAAATTAGATTATTGTAGCATGACTATTTTCAAAAAACGAAAAATCCAAAAAAATATTTTTACTCTCCGGTTTGTATTACATCTTAATATTCATAGATGTTTCCAGAAGTAGTATTTAAATGAAGATAATCCATGTGCGAACATATTCTATAAGTTCCATCTAACTAGGTGCGGTATTTTTATAATATTCACTTTTTAGTGCGGACACGTCAATAAATGGAATGTGGAAAGCCCATTCTTTAGATGCAATTATTACATTAGACTTACAACTATCGATACTGCATTTCATAAACAATCAAATGTCATTATTACCATCAATTAAATATTCTTCATTACTATCACAAGTTATAATTTGATCTAATAGTACTCAAGATTGCACTGTAAACATCGTCGGAATCATTAACGTTTTAAAAACAAAGTCTCGACTTGAACACAATAATACACTGCTTTCCCAATTTCAAATCTTTGTTAAATGGAGATAGTAATGTACCTACATATATGTACTTTCCGTTTCTGAAGATTTTTTAACTTTAGTAAAGGGGTTGTGATGATACATTCGTTTCCGTGAACAAACATCCAAAAGCCGATATATCGGTTCTGCGACATCATGAACATTACTCTGAACCGATATATCGGCTCTGCAGTCCCGTTGGGTTAAAGAGGCTTTAGTCTCCTACATAACAAACAAACAAATTAAGAGCCTACAAAAAAACCATCAATTTACCAAACACAGGATTCGAACCACAACCTTACTTCTTACGGCACACATTGCTAAGCCCTGCAGAGAAACGTTTTTCGGAACACGACCATCTAGCTCTAAATAAAACCCAGCTTTTACTTAGTCGTTTCTTTTAAACGGCGTCGCTTACAGAACACAGATAAATCAAGTCTTCATTTTCTTCTCAACTCGTCCGCTATGAATTCAAGTATAATCCAGTATGGTGCTTCTGGCTGATTTTTACATGAAGGCTTGCTTTCCTATTATCAGTGTCCCTCGCCATTCAGGCGAACCTTCTCCGACTTCAGAGGTAAATCAAGTCAGATTCGATCGAATAGTGCTTGTTAAACAAAAAGTAAACAAACTCACCTCATTATTTACAAGCCGTACGCTGCTGCGTAATCTCATTAAAAGCGGTGCTGAACAACGCTGTCTACTAAAATGTGTTTAACGATGGAAGAAATGTGTTGGGGGTCTTGAGATAGTGTATCTGCTAACCGCAACACATAAACAAACACATTCTAAAGCAGTGGCGACTCATGATCATTTTTGTTGGTGGAGCCACACAAAATTTTCAGGAAAATCATGGTTTTGAGTTATGTTTTAATTTATAAAATAATAAATATACTTTACACATTCTTTTTGGTGGGTCCGGCCCCAGTGGCCCTTAATGACGAGCCGCCACTGTTCTAAAGCAATGCTATCCGTATTTATATATTGGGCTCATCTGACTAATAATTTTCTTTTCCGATCCAGAAGCACTTGAGCTTTCAGCTCTTCGGCTCGGTGCCATGGACATCGTAACCCTTCGGTTCGGTGCCACGAACACCGTAAATCTGGAGAACCTGTAGCTTTTTCTGCCAGCCCGCGGAATTGAACCCGCACTCACAGAGGGCTTGTCACACCGTTGTCCAACGCGCTACGAGCACGCTGTGCAGGCGGGTCTCACTAATGACTGTAGAGCAGCGACCATATTGCAATTGCAATAATAACACTACCAATAATAATAAAGTAAAATTAATAGTAATATGAATAACAATAATAGCAGATTAGTTATCAGTTATCAGAGGACTATCATCACAGCACTCCGGACATGTTCATAGGTGCTTCGATTTCCGCCTCAACAAATCCAGCAGCGTCCAGCGACCCAACACGCCAGTTTTATATTGACTAATCAATCTCTTTGCATATTTATTATGTCTTTCTTTTCGGGCTTCACCAATATTGACACCCATCACTCTCAATCTGGTCAGCGAGTGGGATTCACAGCCCTGAAACTCTGTTCGGAAAGACTCTCTCAATGCCAGAAGAATGTCATTTCGATCCATGGCAGCCCTCTGATATTGTAGCCAAGCCAGCCAATCTATCAGCTCGTTCATTACCTCTAACTCCTGCGTGTCCAGGAACAAAAATGAAGGTGATTTCTCTGATCATTGTCTGTACCAGTCCCTCCACCCAGTTGCGTCTCACCATTTCCTGATTCGACTTTACGAATCATGCTCATGGAGTCGCTGAGCATAAAAACACGAGAGTAGTCGTGAGATGCCAACCATTTCACCTCCTCCGTAACCACCCGAACCTCCATTTTCAAATTACTTATGGTTGTTGCGTAGGCCCCACTGGCCTCTCTTATTATTTTTCCTCCTGAGTGTGCTGAAAAATCCCACGCACAGCGTTGTTGGCGAATGACTGAACCATCGGTGTAAATAACCACATCTGTATCATTGATGATGTCATTCAAGAGAGCCTCCACCTCCACGTTAATCAGTGATAGATTATATTGTTCGCAGTTTTTCTTAATAGATGTAATAACTGTGAAAGCAGTTTGAAATTGAGGTGGCACAGCAATCCATTCCTCTCCTGTTTCAATTCCGGAAGGATCACATATTTTCATAAGAGTATCCTCTACCTAACTCAGCCATGATCTGCCTCTCTTGAGTCTACACCCAATAATAACAGATACACATTTAATCATAACTACAAGTTAAATTTTTGCTTAAATATTGTGCGTAAGAAAACCTAAACTATTTAGTTTTCTGAAGCACATTTGTTTTTCCTTTTCATTCTGTAAAAGTCAAGTAAAATAATCATGTTTATACCACGCGGTATATAGAGTAATACGGTGTTATGTCCGTATTTGTCATTGACTATCGGCACACGATGGGTGATGTTTTAAAAAATTATGATTAACGTTAAAGTAGAAGAACAAAATAGGTCGCCAGCGATGTATCCCACGGCGACCATGACCACCGCGGGCACCGTTTTTAACAGCACTGTCAAATATAACGTGTTAGTCTAGGAGCCGACGCTTGTAGATTAACCCTTTCATCCTTCTGAGATGATATACTGGATTGTAGTAATTTTTAATATGACGCAAAGATAGTATACCGGCTAGTTAAGTATACATTGCTAATAGTCTGGAAGCACCACCAAATAAAATGACGCAATGAAAGAGTTAGTATTACAAGTCCTTGTGTAAACTAATAGTCCAGACAATGGAAAGTACATTATTTCCTATTTAATATGTACGAATATACCCACAAACATTTCTTTTTATAATTAAGAATTGTTGAGCTGGGGGATTCCACCTCACGAAATAGTATACTCCCCTGAGAGTCACCCTTTTCTTGGTGTGAAAAGAAACACTGAAGAACAACATTCTGCAATGAGACAGGAGATACAGAAGAGTGAAGCCTAGTACGTTCTTGAAACAACAAAAGTAAAAAAGTAACAGTAGTATGTTGATACCTCATTAACTTCTAGAGTACGACAATCCACTTCACAAACCATTCGGGCAGTACCAATTGTTCTACAAATAAGCTCACTTGTCAAAATGTTTTATTTTTAGAATAGTTATTAACATGATCAATTTGATTTGTACATACAGTTCTTTAAAGAAATCGACCATATGATTTATAAAATATAATTTTAAAACTCTACACATCCTTATATATGAAATAGTAATCTAGTGTTGTATTTTTATTTAAGTATGATAAAAAACAGAGCTTTAAAACATTGATTTTAGTATGCGTTTGCTTGGAGTTAAAGAAGGCTGGGCTCTGATTTCAACGACAGTGAGCAACAATACTACATTGTAGATTACAAGCACGCAGAATCTGACATATGTGTAGATTACAAGCACGCAGAATCTGACATATGCTTCTATTTCATTGACACGTTTATGTAGAAGGAGATGAACTTGTCCTGAATGAGAACAGAACAGGGTATAACAGACTTAATAAACACCTACACAGGCTACGATTGTCCCATCATCTCTGTGTCCCTGTGGTACCGCTGCACAAACCACAGAACATGTCCTGCAAGACTGTCCCCTGCATGTCCTCTCTAGAAATGAAAGCTGTCCCTGCAACACAACACTACATTCAAAACTACATGGCACCAGAGATGAGCTCCAGGCAACCGTCTTCATCATAAGAACTCGTCTGACGGTATAATCATCAAAACTACATGGCACCAGAGATGAGCTCCAGACAACAGTCGACTTCATCATAAGAACGCATATGACGGTATAATCATCAAAACTACATGGCACCAGAGATGAGCTCCAGACAACCGTCGACTTCATCATTAGAACTCATCTGACGGTATAATCATCAAAATAACTATCGCAAAGAAGAAAAAGATTGCATTTTTAAAACAACGGGAAAGTGACACTTAACGAAAAGGATATATTCAATAGTGAGAGGAAACACAAACTGTTGTTAGTAATAATAAGTTCGGCGTGTAATGAAGACAATGTAAAGGGCTTGGTGATAAAAAGTGGTCGACTTTCCGAGTATAACTTGGTCTCAACGATGACGATTTAATGAATCATGACCTGCTCTTTGGAGACACGGACATGATGACAATATATCAATAACTTCCTCAAAACATTTTCTAGAAAAGATCATTCAATATTACACTCACGGACCTTACCACAAGATGATCAGCCGCAGGAGTAGCATTATGATATAAACAACCTGGTTGAAGATCGTGGGTTCGAATCCGTTCTGTTCACGAGTGAAGTTTTTTTCCAGAGACCCTATGCTTGGGGCTGGAGCTACGGAGTTCCTGCTTTGTGCAATACTTTCGGCAGGTGGCGTGCCATTTATGCGGAGAGGGGCCGAGCCGTATGTGGTAAAACCCGGTGCAATATAGTCAATCCTTTGACTTGAAAAAAACCAACTTCAGTTAAGCTGGATTGAGAGCATTCAAGTTGTTCCGTTCCGTTCATGATGTACAGGAATTGTTTACCACACCTCGTGGAGATGAAAATTGTTTAATGAAATCTGAGAGTGAGATACTAGTACATGGTTCAACTGTTACTGTAACTAAATCATTAATGAGTGACCCTCAAAAGGATGCCAACATCGTCGCAGTCTCTTTCCCCAAAAGTGTGTCATTGTCCAAAATGAATCCGTCATTCAAAACAACCCACATGAAACCACACAAGGATGAACATAAATCCACTCCTTTCACAAAAACTGCTAGTACACAGGATATTCCTCTGTACCCCCACAGTTCATATCATAACATCCGAGACGAAGACCACATAACCACCCAACCGTTAGTTGACAGAGAAGCCGCCTTTGAAACACATCAACAGAAGTATAGTGGATTACCGTTTCTAGTTCGTCTACCAGGCAGTGACAATATGACCGTTTTAGACGATGGCATCCTTCCAACAAGCAAAGGTAAGTGTTTGATTTTTCTTCGTGTCAAAGCACTTAAATTGTGACCTGTTGTGACACGCTTAAGTTTCATTAATGGGTCAAGGGAGTGTTGTAGCACTTATTGTTAACACATGTGTCGTAGTCTGTCTATGATGTTGTCTACCGCTATTTTCATATTAAAATTGACATTTGTGCTAAACTACGTTATGATATATCTTCTATCCAGCCATTGAGGTTAGAATGCGCAGATGCCTAGCACATGCTACATACATATAAGCGCTGAAATAGATCCTCCACTACTTTTTTAGGAGGAAATGAGGAAAGAAAGACGGCGGCAGACTAACACGGGGATAGTCATAGTTGGATCGTGTCGTGACACCCTAGTAATATGCCCGTTTAGCTCATTTAGGAAAGCAGATGTGGGTCGGGGAAAGAATATCATTAAACTTTAGTGCGCACTTGAGGGTTTAGATTACAGTTTTAGGCAACCTGTGGGTCCAACCAGAGCCAACTATAAACATATGGGCCTTCGGACTCAGGTAAGAATTGTGGGAAATCAGACCCAACTACACCACGTGACCTCGCATTCCAGTATTGGTGTATATAGACGAATTCATTTTAAAATCAACACAAAATGCTAAATTGAAGTTATATTATGCAACAAGCTCAGTTTAACTTCTTCTTCTTCTCTTTTGTCGTCACACTGCTACCGGGTTGTTGCCCAGTGTCGTGGTTTTCTGTTTTTGTCTTGCGCTGTTCTGGTTGCTTGGGTGATTGTTATCTTTGCTCTTTCACAGGATTCTGCTACGCCATCTAACCATCTTTTCCGTGGTCTTCCTCTTGCCTTCTTTCCCGATGTTCTGTTGTAGAAGACTGTATACTGTGGAGTTGAATGCATTCTTATTAAGTGGCCAAACCACTTCATTCTTTGTTTATCTATGTAATTCAAGCAGGTTCTTGTCAACTTTCTTTCTTATGTTGATGTTAGTGATTCTGTCTTTTCTGGTGTTGTTGGTAACTTTTCGCAGGCAACGCATTTTACATAAGTTTAACAATAAGGAATATCAATATTATGAATATTTTTCACCAATAAATAACCATAGACTCACAGAATTTAGTAAAATGCAAACAAGCTTGCAGTGTTCTATCAAACATCTATATTTTCAGCCCCTTTTCTGATTTAGGTAGGAACCCCGGCCAGTTGCCTGGCCTAGTTGTCTATAGTTGGCTGTGGTCCAACAAACCCCGCAATACTATTTTGATCATTTCCTGAAATGTATTAAGTATTACTAAGAGGAAAAATAATGACAACAGATAAAACGAACATGACAAAAGATATTTTTATCAATGGAGAGAAAGTAGAAAATGTGAACAGTTTTGAATATCTTGGTTCACTGCTAACAACAGATGGAAATGGGATGAAGAGAATTAAAAGAAAAACAAACATGGCTTTACACAAAATTAAACAACTAAAAACAGTATGGAACGGAACTGATAAGAAAACAAAGATCAGAATACTAAGAGCATGCATATTTCCAGTGGCAACATATGGGTGTGAAGCATGGACATTTAATAAGCAGTGGAAAACCCTATATGTGATTTCGAATATAAGTGTTACAGAAGAGTACTCCGTATATCTTGGACAGAGAAGAGAACAAATAGATCTATCCAGAAATAACTCAAAATCAAAGAAAACTGGCTGATGCTACAAATAAGAAAGTGAAAATTGAGATATTTTGGACATATAAAAAGACATAAAGGACTGGAGAAGACCATCATGGAAGGAAGCATACCAGCAAAGAGAAGAAGATGAAGACCATGGAGAAGATGGATTCAGGATGTAACTGATGGTTTGAACATGACGACTGCAGAGGCAGGACATCTGGTCAATGAGAGAAATTCCGGAGGACTGTTGGGGTGGCAAAGTTCTGCTCAGGACAAGCTATTTAATGATGATGATTACTAAGAGAAAAATAACTTGTTTCTACTGCCTGTAAAACCTCTTTTTTATATTCGGTGTAGGACATGGGGTATATGTGCCTGGGGCATTTAATGGCCACATGACTAGTGCAGTCTCCACGAAACTGCGCAAGTTAGGATTTTTCCAATGCCCCGACAGAAAAAATTCCTTGACCTTACCATAGATTGAACCCAGGTCTCCTGCCTGGTAGCCGCGCTCTAATCCATTCGGCCAGACGCTCATAGACGGGTAACAAGAAGTAATGGCCTCAGAAAAAAATAATTGACCAAATACAGGATTCTAACCACAAACCTAAATGCCTGAGAGCAAACACATGACTAAATCTGACGTAGGATGGTGAGACCATATTAGATTTGATAAAGGCCGTTTCGTCGAAACGTTGCTGTGAATTGTAATGTTTTTGCAATTTGTAAAACTACAGTACTTTGTTTTTACGTGTTAGATCATATAAGAAAGTTGAAGATGGTTTTGAATGGGTAGATAGGAAGCTGGAATAGATAAAAATTAACTCTCTCCGTACGCAGTTATTTCCTCAGGTTTACACAGTTAATTCATGGGTGGCAAAAAAAGCAATTTTGAAACATATAAAATATTATAACTGCTCGTCAATAAATAAATTTATATATATATATCTTATTATATAAAACTGTACAACCTATTAGAATAACAAGGTTAAAAAAGTAGTAGAAGTAAAATAGTAGAGGTAAAACTAGACAGACTTCTTAGAAGGGAAACAACTCCAATAGTGCAGTGTACAGCGATTGGCGTTCAACGGAATTCCGCTGTAGCGCAGTGTGCGGAGGTGGCGTGGAAAGAATTAGTGGCGGCTCGTCATTAAGGGCCAGTGGGGCCCCACCAAAAATAATGTGTAACGTGTATAATATTAAATTATAACCTAACCCAATACCATGATTTTCTACACAAAAATATGTCTGGCCCCATCAACAAAACTTAGCACGAGCCGCAACTGGAAAGAGTTAAGTGTAAATTGAAAATAGACAGAGGAAACCAGAAGACCCACAGATCCTGGCAGTACACAAAGATCAACACGGACCGATCGCAAATGTTTGAACTAAATTGATCCTGAATAAATTTTTTGTCAATCATCTAGATTGTCTACAACTGCATCATCATCATCAATGATTTATTCCTGCAAATCCAGACCTCAGTCCTTGATGTTATTCTTATAATTCAGATTCCCGACCTCTGTCCCGTGTCATTCTTTCTCAGTCTCCTGATTCTTCTCGGACTCTCTTGTGATCTCTTCTGATAGTCTTCCAAAATCTTGTTCTCTTATATGGCTTCAAATATTTCTAATTTCTATTATTTGTAGCATCAGCCAGTTTTCTCATTATTATTTGTAGCATCAGCCAGTTTTCTCATTATTATTTGTAGCATCAGCCAGTTTTCTCATTATTATTTGTAGCATCAGCCAGTTTTCTCATTATTATTTGTAGCATCAGCCAGTTTTCATTATTTGTAGCATCACTTTCCATTATTATTGTAGCATCAGCCAGTTTTCATTAGTTTAAGTTCTTTCTGTATAGATCTATTTGTTCTCTTCTCTGTTCATGATATGCGAAGGACTATTCTGTACACTTATATTCAAAAGCACATATGCCCGTGTGCAGCTGGGACCTGTAAGGGAAGCAAAGAATATTAACACTGCGACCTACACTGCATGTCGTATAAGGTGACTGAGGTAGAAACCTAGGGAAGCTACCCTAGTATATATTAACACTGCGACCTACACTGCATGTCGTATACGGCGACTGAGGTAGAAACCTAGCGAAGCTACCCTAGTATATATTAACACTGCGACCTACAATGCATGTCGTATAAGGTGACTGAGGTAGAAACCTAGCGAAGCTACCCTAGTATATATTAACACTGCGACCTACACTGCATGTCGTATAAGGTGACTGAGGTAGAAACCTAGGGAAGCTACCCTAGTATATATTAACACTGCGACCTACACTGCATGTCGTATAAGGTGACTGAGGTAGAAACCTAGTGAAGTTACCCTAGTATATATTAACACTGCGACCTACACTGCATGTCGTATAAGGTGACTGAGGTAGAAACCTAGGAAGCTACCTAGTATATATTAACACTGCGACCTACACTGCATGTCGTATAAGGTGACTGAGGTAGAAACCTAGGAAGCTACCTAGTATATATTAACACTGCGACCTACAATGCATGTCGTATAAGGTGACTGAGGTAGAAACCTAGGAAGCTACCTAGTATATATTAACACTGCGACCTACACTGCATGTCGTATAAGGTGACTGAGGTAGAAACCTAGGGAAGCTACCCTAGTATATATTAACACTGCGACCTACAATGCATGTCGTATAAGGTGACTGAGGTAGAAACCTAGGGAAGTTACCCTAGTATATATTAACACTGCGACCTACACTGCATGTCGTATAAGGTGACTGAGGTAGAAACCTAGCGAAGCTACCCTAGTATATATTAACACTGCGACCTACACTGCATGTCGTATAAGGTGACTGAGGTAGAAACCTAGGGAAGCTACCCTAGTATATATTAACACTGCGACCTACACTGCATGTCGTATAAGGTGACTGAGGTAGAAACCTAGTCAAGCTACCCTAGTATATATTAACACTGCGACCTACACTGCATGTCGTATAAGGTGACTGAGGTAGAAACCTAGGAAGCTACCTAGTATATATTAACACTGCGACCTACAATGCATGTCGTATAAGGTGACTGAGGTAGAAACCTAGGAAGCTACCTAGTATATATTAACACTGCGACCTACACTGCATGTCGTATAAGGTGACTGAGGTAGAAACCTAGGGGAAACTACCCTAGTATATATTAACACTGCGACCTACACTGCATGTCGTATAAGGTGACTGAGGTAGAAACCTAGGGAAGCTACCCTAGTATATATTAACACTGCGACCTACAATGCATGTCGTATAAGGTGACTGAGGTAGAAACCTAGGGAAGTTACCCTAGTATATATTAACACTGCGACCTACACTGCATGTCGTATAAGGTGACTGAGGTAGAAACCTAGGGGAAACTACCCTAGTATATATTAACACTGCGACCTACAATGCATGTCGTATAAGGTGACTGAGGTAGAAACCTAGGGAAGCTACCCTAGTATATATTAACACTGCGACCTACACTGCATGTCGTATAAGGTGACTGAGGTAGAAACCTAGGGAAGCTACCCTAGTATATATTAACACTGCGACCTACACTGCATGTCGTATAAGGTGACTGAGGTAGAAACCTAGGGAAGCTACCCTAGTATATATTAACACTGCGACCTACAATGCATGTCGTATAAGGTGACTGAGGTAGAAACCTAGGGAAGCTACCCTAGTATATATTAACACTGCGACCTACACTGCATGTCGTATAAGGTGACTGAGGTAGAAACCTAGTCAAGCTACCCTAGTATATATTAACACTGCGACCTACACTGCATGTCGTATAAGGTGACTGAGGTAGAAACCTAGGAAGCTACCTAGTATATATTAACACTGCGACCTACACTGCATGTCGTATAAGGTGACTGAGGTAGAAACCTAGGGAAGCTACCCTAGTATATATTAACACTGCGACCTACACTGCATGTCGTATAAGGTGACTGAGGTAGAAACCTAGGGGAAACTACCCCAGTATATATTAACACTGCGACCTACACTGCATGTCGTATAAGGTGACTGAGGTAGAAACCTAGGAAGTTACCCTAGTATATATTAACACTGCGACCTACAATGCATGTCGTATAAGGTGACTGAGGTAGAAACCTAGGGAAGCTACCCTAGTATATATTAACACTGCGACCTACACTGCATGTCGTATAAGGTGACTGAGGTAGAAACCTAGGGAAGCTACCCTAGTATATATTAACACTGCGACCTACACTGCATGTCGTATAAGGTGACTGAGGTAGAAACCTAGGAAGCTACCTAGTATATATTAACACTGCGACCTACACTGCATGTCGTATAAGGTGACTGAGGTAGAAACCTAGGGAAGCTACCCTAGTATATATTAACACTGCGACCTACACTGCATGTCGTATAAGGTGACTGAGGTAGAAACCTAGGGAAGCTACCCTAGTATATATTAACACTGCGACCTACACTGCATGTCGTATAAGGTGACTGAGGTAGAAACCTAGGGAAGCTACCCTAGTATATATTAACACTGCGACCTACACTGCATGTCGTATAAGGTGACTGAGGTAGAAACCTAGGGAAGCTACCCTAGTATATATTAACACTGCGACCTACACTGCATGTCGTATAAGGTGACTGAGGTAGAAACCTAGGGAAGCTACCCTAGTATATATTAACACTGCGACCTACACTGCATGTCGTATAAGGTGACTGAGGTAGAAACCTAGGGAAGCTACCCTAGTATATATTAACACTGCGACCTACACTGCATGTCGTATAAGGTGACTGAGGTAGAAACCTAGGGAAGCTACCCTAGTATATATTAACACTGCGACCTACACTGCATGTCGTATAAGGTGACTGAGGTAGAAACCTAGGGAAGCTACCCTAGTATATATTAACACTGCGACCTACACTGCATGTCGTATAAGGTGACTGAGGTAGAAACCTAGGAAGCTACCTAGTATATATTAACACTGCGACCTACACTGCATGTCGTATAAGGTGACTGAGGTAGAAACCTAGTGAAGCTACCTAGTATATAAAAAACGTCGCAGACATCGGATGTGCTGGCCTACTTGTAGGCGCATACTCACACAAAGTACATTCGTTCTTAGGCCCAGATCACGCCCGCCTGCCCAGCGTGTTCGTAGCGCGTTAGACGACAGGTGACACGCCCCCTGTTAGTACGGTCCAATTCAGCGGCTTGGCAGAAAAGCCACAGATTCTCCAGATTTACGGTGTTCGTGGCACCGAACCGACCGGTTACGATGTCTATGGCACCGTGTCGAAGAGCTGAAAGCTCAAGCGCTTCTGGACGAAAAAAAAAAGGCTCAGGTCACATACAAATCACATAGAGTTGTTTAACAAGTGATCAATATGGAGTGTTTGAAGAAGAAGAACAAGAAGGCTCAGATTACATACAAATCACATAGAGTTGTTTAACAAGTGATCAATATGGAGTGTTTGAAGAAGAACAAGAAGGCTCAGATCACATACAAATCACATAGAGTTGTTTAACAAGTGATCAATATGGAGTGTTTGAAGAAGAAGAACAAGAAGGCTCAGATCACATACAATTCACAAAGAGAGGTTTAACAAGTGATCAATATGGAGTGTTTGAAGAAGAAGAACAAGAAGGCTCAGATCACATACAATTCACAAAGAGAGGTTTAACAAGTGATCAATATGGAGTGTTTGAAGAAGAAGAACAAGAAGGCTCAGATCACATACAATTCACAAAGAGAGGTTTAACAAGTGGTCGATATGGAGCTTTCGAAGAAGAAAGAACAACATTTTTTTCCAGCACCTTGAAAACTAAAATAGATTTCGAAAAGGATTTATATCTTAATTGTCGGATCTGCACATTTGCGATTGAAAGTTATTCATGCCGTGAAATATAACTGCTAAATATCATAGATATTGTCCTTGTTTACCTGCTTCGTGCTGTCTGTGTTCAGTGAACGATAACCTCTTTTTCTTTTGTTGTCACATTGCTCCGGTTCTTGCCCAGTTTCATGTTTTCCTGTTTTTATATTGGGCTGTTCTGGTGACTTGAGTTATAGTTATTTATGCTCTTTGATAGGATTCTGCTATGCCATCGAACCATCTTTACGTGGTCTTCTCCACCTTCTTCGTGGTGTTCTGTGTAGAAGACACTGTCATACTGGAGAGTTTATACTAGTGATCATATGAGTCTTTGAAGAATAGACAAGACCGAACAATTCTCTTTGATTTCTAATGTAATTCAAGAAGGAGAACAATTTCTTTTGCTTGTAAGTAATTAAAGCAAATGTTTCAAGTATATCTAACTGTCTCTTGTTTCTATCGTGACAATGTTTTCATGTAATTAAGCAAGTCAACATATTTTCTCTTGTTTCTCAATGTAGTTCGCAGTGACGAACAATTCCTCTTTTTTCTATGTAATTCAACACGGGAAAATTTCTTTTTTTTTCTATGTAATTCTAGCATCGGTTTCTCGAATTCAAGGTTTCTCTTTGTTTCTCATGTAATTCGATCACGGCCATACTTAATTCTCTTCTTTGTTTCTCAATGTAAATTCAAGCAAGTGAGTTTATATGTACTATGACAACATTTTCTTTGTTTCTCAATATAATTCAAGCAAGTGGCGAACAATTCTCTCTTTGTTTCTCAATGTAATTCAACAAGGGACGAACAATTCTCTCTTTGTTTCTCAATGTAATTCAAGCAAGGGCGAACAATTCTCTCTTTGTTTCTCAATGTAATTCAAGCAAGTGGACGAACAATTCTCTCTTTGTTTCTCAATGTAATTCAAGCAAGCGGCCGAACAATTCTCTCTTTGTTTCTCAATGTAATTCAAGCAAGTGACCGAACAATTCTCTCTTTGTTTCTCAATGTAATTCAAGCAAGCGGCTGAACAATTCTCTCTTTGTTTCTCAATGTAATTCAAGCAAGCGGCCGAACAATTCTCTCTTTGTTTCTCAATGTAATTCAAGCAAGTGCCGAACAATTCTCTCTTTGTTTCTCAATGTAATTCAAGCAAGTGACCGAACAATTCTCTCTTTGTTTCTCAATGTAATTCCAACAAGCGGCCGAACAATTCTCTCTTTGTTTCTCAATGTAATTCAAGCAAGTGACCGAACAATTCTCTCTTTGTTTCTCAATGTAATTCAAACAAGTGACGAACAATTCTCTCTTTGTTTCTCAATGTAATTCAAGCAAGTGGCTGAACAATTCTCTCTTTGTTTCTCAATGTAATTCAAGCAAGCGGCCGAACAATTCTCTCTTTGTTTCTCAATGTAATTCCAACAAGCGGCCGAACAATTCTCTCTTTGTTTCTCAATGTAATTCAAGCAAGTGCTGAACAATTCTCTCTTTGTTTCTCAATGTAATTCCAACAAGCGGCCGAACAATTCTCTCTTTGTTTCTCAATGTAATTCAAGCAAGTGACCGAACAATTCTCTCTTTGTTTCTCAATGTAATTCAAACAAGTGGCTGAACAATTCTCTCTTTGTTTCTCAATGTAATTCAAGCAAGTTGCCGAACATTGAGGACTCCCAGTGAGTACCTCGTGGACCTCCGGAGGTCTGCGAACCCCAGTTTGGGAAACGCTGATTTAAGAGTTCAAACTATTTTCACAAGTATACTAAGCCAGGCATCGCGACATTTTTCTTCTACCTAGGGTTATGAACTTAACAGCACATACCAGTCCTAGGCAGCCTGGTACAAATATCAGTACAAACCACCCTGTTAGAAACGTGACAGTGACATTATCATAGCTTTGCTATACGTGACCAGCCTCTATTAATTTTGTTATTTATTGAACTTGAAGAGACTGTTTAACTTTTCGTGGACAGACCCGCACATTATGACAAGGTATTAGGCCGCATTTTCAGTTTAACTCTTGTTTTAACTTCGCAAGCACTCTGTCAGATGACTATTGCAAACTATTTAACACTGAAAGTCTGCATATCTTCTTTTACTTCTTCCAACTCTCCATATCGACCAGTACCACTCTTTGTGATTTGCACGTGATCTGAGCCCAAGAGCGAGTGTACGTTGTGCCAGTTATGCCTGCTTATACCTACATTTTATATAATTTCCTTGGCTAGCTAATAACATACATTGATGTACAACATCAGTACTGAACTTCATCAAGCAACAACAAATGAAATGGTTCGGCCACATAAGCAGATTATCAACAGACAGTGCACCTCAAAGAGCAATGTTGCTCTGATACAATGGATACAAAGCAAAAGGCCGGCCACGCAAAAGGTGGGCTTCAGAGATAACAGAGGCGGCAATAGACAACTGTTTATGAGGCGCACACAAAAGCCCGTTCTATAAATCTCTTCTTATCCTGACGCTGTGAGGCAAAACAGGATTGAACAAAAGAAGAAAGATACAATGGATACGAAGCAAAAGGCCGGCAACGCAAAAGATAAACCTCAAAGGTAACAGAAACGTCGAAAGACACTATTTATGAAGTGCATACAGACGTTCGTTCTAGAAATCTCATCTTATCTTGACGCTGTGAGAGAAAACAGAAATGGAGAAAAGAAAGAAAAAAAAGAAATACTGATTTCCTGGTTCATAAAATACAAATGAGAACTGTCAGAAATGTGTTGAATCGGTCAAGGATACCAGTAGCTGTGCTCTTCCTCTCCCTCCCCAGATTAATTGGATCTAGCCTTCCTTATATCACGTTTCCTCTTATCCGTCGCTAAAACACTTCCGCGTTAGTGACTTTCACAGAGAAAACATATTTATTATCTTTGAGTATTCAGACGTTCTTCTGTTTGTTAGCGGAAGTCCTATTTCATTACGTTGGATTTCTGGGACTTCA
Source organism: Arion vulgaris (assembly GCA_020796225.1). Lineage (NCBI taxonomy): Eukaryota > Metazoa > Mollusca > Gastropoda > Stylommatophora > Arionidae > Arion > Arion vulgaris. Next base: position 70,238,262 of record CM036755.1, on the reverse strand, counting down.
TTTACTGGGGCAGTTGTTGTATCTGACTCTCAGTCGATGCTTCACAAGATCCAGAAGGGCAGGTTTCGGTATGAGTGGATGTTGTCTATAGAAGTTTCTAACCTCCAGCGGCTTACACGGATATACTGTCCTGGGCATGCGGGTGTTTACGGTAATGAGAGAGCGGACAGGCTTGCATCAACAGCATCGATTGTTGGGGAGTTGAAGATGGATAAGGGGATATTCTTCGGTCTCTTCGCGACTTCTGTTGGATGAGGACACTAAAATCGATGTTGAATCGATCAAGCGATTTAAGCAGTTTGGAGTTACCCGTTGTTCAAGTCGAACTAGGTGCCTGAGAGGCAGAGTGAGTGGTGTGTTTAATCAGCGAGCCACATGGACCATCAGTATGCATACTCTTCGATATCTGTTGGGGAGACTGAGCACCTATGGGTCTGCCGGAATGCAATGACGTCAGTTTAGTAACCAATAACCAATTACATTGTCTACTTTTCTTATTTTCCTAGCGGTCGTCCATAATACAACGTCTGATTTATAAGGACAAAAATAATGACAACAGATACGAAAACATAACAAAAGATATTTTTATCAACGATGAGACAGTAGAAACTCTGAACAGTTTTGAATATCTTGGTTCACTATATACTACTGACAAAGTATGGAAATGGGATGCAGTAAATTAAAAGAAGAACAAACATGGCTTTACACAAAATTAAACAACTAAAAACAGTATGAAACGGAACTGATAGAAAAACAAAGATCAGAATACTAAGAATATGTTTATTCCCAGTGGCAACGTATGGGTGTTAAGCATGGGCATTTAACAAGGCAGTGGAAAAACATGTAAGTGCTTTTGAATATAAGTGTTACAGAAGAGTCCTCCGTATATCATGAACAGAGAAGAGAACAAATAGATCTATCCAGACGGAACTCAAAATCAAAGAAAACTGACTGTTGCTACAAATAAAAATGAGTAAATTGAATGGTATTCGACATATAAAGAGACACAAAGGGTTGTGGACAGACCATTATAGAAGGAAGCATATCGGCAAAGAGGAGAAGAGGAAGACTACGGAGAAGATGGATTCAGGATGTTTTGCGCATGACGGCTACAGAGGTGGAATATATGGCCATCGAGAGCGAGAAAAATGCTGAAGGACTATTAGGGTCGCAACGTTCTTCTACTAAAGACAAGCTCTTTGATGACGATGCACCAGTATTCTAATATAGAGAAAAGTACGAGTACATTACAATTCTGAAGTTAGTAGTCTAAATGAGCGATGGTAGAATCCCGAATGACAGTCTATATGGTCAACTTCAAACTGGAACTAGACAACATTGGCGCCCATTATTTCACCTGCAAGCGTGATCTAACGTCGTGCAGAATAGACAAAGAAAATTGGGAGCGTTGACCAGACAGGCAAGTATTGGAGCAGCTGTGATAAATGGCTCAAAGAAAAAGAAAAACATCATCACATACGATGAGAGCGCAGAGAGACCATCGTATGTATCACCCACCTTCAAGCTTCAGTTTAACTTGCAGCAACTATCAGACAAGGATGCTGCTCCAGAATAGTACATTTCACCCACAAGAAACGTTGTGATTCAGCACAGAATAGTACATTTCATCCACAAGAATCGTTGTGATTCAGCACAGAACAAACTACGTGACGCAAAACCAATTGTCTCCTGAGACAAAGAGGCAAATGATTATTCTAAAAGAAGAGAAACATACATTGACATTTTGGATCCGGACCACTCTGTTCTGTTCACGAGTATATTTTTTTCCCAGAGATCCCTAGGGTTGATACCGGAGGTACGGAGTTCGTGCTTTGTGCATTACTCTGGGCAGGTGGTGGGCCATTTCTATATTGAGGGACTGAGCCATAAGAGGTAACACCTGGTGCAATGAGGTCAATCGTTTGGTTTTAGGCCCTTTTAGATATGTGGAGCTTGGTTTTAGGCCCTTTTAGATATGTGCAGCTACATGATCGCTTATACCAGTTAGCAGTCGCCCGTGTCTTGCTGGGGCTCACAAGGGGAGCAAAGAATAGTAACACTACGACCTACAATGTATGTTGTAAGAGGCGACTGAGGTAGGGACCTAGGGAAGCTACCTATTAAATAAAAAGCTTCACATATAATCGGATGTGCTGGCCTACTTGTAGGCACATAACTCGCACAATGTACAATCACTGTTAGATAAGATACTAATCACAGAATGGTTTAACAATTGTACTAATCACAGAATGGTTTAACAATTGTACTAATCACAGAATGGTTTAACAATTGTACTAATCACAGAATGGTTTAACAATTGTACTAATCACAGAATGGTTTAACAATTGTACTAATCACAGAATGGTTTAACAATTGTACTAATCACAGAATGGTTTAACAATTGTACTAATCACAGAATGGTTTAACAATTGTACTAATCACAGAATGGTTTAACAATTGGTCGATATGAAGCATTCGAAGAAGAAGAAGTTACCAAAGCTACGGAGTTCGTGCCTTGTACACTACTCTCGACAGGTAGCGGCCATTTCGGAGAAAGGAGTGATCCATATGCGGTAAAACCTGGTGAAGTTAAGTCAATCATTTTAGACCAGCGTTTGCCCGTCAGCCCAGCGTGTTCGCAGCGCGTTGGACTACGGTGACTATCCCTCTGTGTGTGCGGGTTCAATTCCGCGGGCTGGCAGAAAAAGCCACAGATTCCCCAGATTTACGGTGTTCGTGGCACCGAACCGAAGGTTACGATGTCCATGGCACCGAGCCGAAGAGCTGAAAAGCTCAAGTGCTTCTGGATAGGAAAAAGGAAAGGAAAAAAGAGACCAGCGTTTTCCCAAACTAGGGTCCACGGTAATGCAAAGTTTAGGAACCGCTGACCTAGACCAATTAGACTTGTGAAGCTTCTTGATCGCTTATGCCAGTCAACATGGCACATAATGTTGCTGGTAGCGATCTGAAAGTATAAATTCTCATCTCAAGCGTTCCATGTTTTACACCAACAAAATAAAACACCCAGTTATCTAATTTAACCAATTATAAGTCTTCAGCTATTTTATTTATTTCTGTTCTTTATCTTCTTCTTCAAACGTTCTATATCGACCACTTTTTTAAACCACTCTTTGTTATTTGTATGTGATTCGAGCCTAAGAACGAGTGTACATTGTGTCAATTATGCGTCTACTAGTAGTCCAGCACATTCGATTTATGCGACATTTTTATTTACTACGTAGTTTCCTAGGCCCCACCTCAGTCGCCTCTTACGACACGCCTTGTAGGTTGCAGTGTTAATATTCTTTGCTCCCCTTGCGAGTCCGGGCACTATGAATGTATAAATTATAATCTCGTGCATTCCATGTTTTACACTAACAAAATAAAACACCCAGTTCTCCAATTTTGTCAATTATAAGTCTTCAACTGTCCTATTTATTTATGCTCAAAACAGCAATGGTAGTGCCTAATTAGAAACACCGCTCGTTGGGATGTCGGGTTCTACAACTGTTTTCTCAATCTACTTTCCGACCCACAAACACAGTTTTAAAATAATACAAAGTAATAAGAGAAAGAGGTTACCCTCTCCTTTTTAGAAAATATGGAAAAAAAACACACATACATGCACGCATACATACATGCATACACGCACGCACACGCGCAGACATAATTCACGAAGGCCTTACTTTGTCAGCGCAAGATATAGTGCAGGTTCGAGTTGTGTGTTCTGGTAATGAATGTCTGCGCCGTCCGTGCCTTGCTGAATGAAAAGAACAGGTTTTACACAATAACCTACCAAGTTCATGAAAGTAAATGAATGCAAATGCTACAGAAGAGTGCTTAGAATATCATTGGCAGAGAAAGGAACAAATGCTTCTGTTCTGCAATAGCTTGATATTAAAGAGAGTTGGCTATTAAAGAGCATAAAATCAAGATAAATATTTGGGACACATCAAACGACATGAGCGCCTAGATAAAATAATTTTACAGGGAATGGTGCCTGGAAGAAAAATGAGAGGAAGACCTAGAAGACGATGGGTGCAAGATGTCATTAATGATCTGAGAATGACTGCTGCTGACGCTGGTCAACTTGCACAGAACAGTTTTTCAGTACTGCTGTCAAGGGAGTCACGTTCCGGAAGGGACAAACTATTTGATGATGATGAGGTAAGTAAAGGGGAGCGCTTGGCCGAATAGATTAAAGAGCGTCTCAGATACCAGAGACTTGGGTTCAAATCCACGGTAAGGCCAAGAGTTTTTTATGTCGGGAGCATAAAGAAAAATCTAAACCTGAACAAATTCGCGGTGACTACATTAGCCATGCGACCATTAAATTCCTCATTAAATTTCCCTATATAAGGAAAGATTGCAGTAAAACTATGTAGTAATAGCTAAACACGTAAAAACAAGGTATTGCAGTTTTACAAAATACAAAAACAATAACGATGCACAGCAACGTTTCGACCAAAAGCCCTTTATCAAGCAAAGTATACAACAGAAGTGAAGAATTTTGACAGCACACTACATATAAACTACTATAGAAACATCATAACGCCCCTAAAAGGAAAATCTGTGACTAAAAAGAATAACGAAATAAATGCAAAAAACTAGAAGTGGAAAAAGAAGAGAAACAATAAAAATCAAAATATAACTTATATACATTTAATATATACACATATAGAATATGGAGCATGAGAAGAGAAAGTATCTAAGAAGCATAGAATGTAGAGCGATTGAATCCATGAGGTCGCAAGGTACCATATAACGAAATAAAACGATTCTCTAGAGCAAATCGACTTCGATCATCAGGGAAACATGATCGGATGGCTGTGACCTGGCCATCCTGAGCTCCCAAATGATCAGTTCCATTGAAATAAGTAGCTACAGGTATCACAGAGCATTGGCGTATATCACGCAAGTGTTTGCCGAAACGGCCACTAAGAATTTTGCCTGTTTCGCCGATATATGCCTTGTCACACAGTTTGCAAGTGATGGCATATATTATATTGTGGATGAATTCATTTTGAGTCACATATTTTCATTTTAGAGCCGCTAGGAATGTATTGTCTGATTCTATATGTTCTGTGCCATGTAGAAGTGAAATTCTTCACTTCTGTTGTATCCTTTGCTTGATAAAGACCTTTTGATCGAAACGTTGCTATGTATCGTTATTGTTTTTGTATTTTGTAAAACTACAGTACTTCGTTTTTACATGTTTCGCCATTAAATTTCCCCTTTCCTACACCGCTTTTAAAAGCGGTCTTAAAGCAGTAACGACAGGTAAGTGACATGCACACACACACACACGCACAATCAAACACACTCTATGTAATGAGTTCCGTAAAGCACAGTGCGTGTCACCCTACCTAGCCTTTCAGACTATATAAGTTACCTGTTGTTGTCACCACATGTCATAGATAGACATATAGAGTTGGTGACAGGCATCTATACTGGACGTGACTCAGTTAGTTTTTTAATTTTAAGATGGAATGATTTACCTAGACACGGCTGAGGAAGGCTTACACATTTGAGGCTTACACAGTGGAGGCTTACACAGTTGAGGCTTACACAGTTGAGGCTAACACAGTGGAGGCTTGCCCAGTTGAGTGAGGCTTACACACTTGAGTGAGGCTTACACAGTTGAGGAACGCTTACACAGTTGAGGATTACATAGCTGAATGAGGCTTACACAACTGACTGAGACTTACACATATTACTGATGCCTACACAGCTGATTGAGGCTTACACAGCTGACTAAGACTTAGACAGCTGAGGCTTACACAACTGACTAAGACTTACACAGCTGAGGCCTACACAGCTGACTGAGGCTTACGCAGCTGACCAAGACTTACACAGCTGAGGCCTACACAGCTGATTGAGACTTACACAGCTGACTAAGACTTACATAGCTGAGACTTACACAGCTGAGTGTCATTACTTCAGAAACATGTCACTATACAGTCAGTCATAACTGACGGACTGTCTGCTAGAATAAGTGAACTCTGTCTGCAACAGTGCTTCTTGCATATATGTAGCAGCTGGTAGCTACACACGCAGACAAGAAGAACTGGATATAAAAGCTATGATAAACTATAGATAGTGCTTTTCAAGCGTTGTAAACAACATTTTTCTAGTCATATCACACATACATCCCAGTCTATTATTCGGACCTCAAGGAAGGAGCATTTAAACGGTATGTATATGTATATGTTCATGTGCGTATGTAGATTTAATCTTTCTGTTTTTCTTGAATTTTTTTGTTTTTGCTTAAAAGCGTCAGGATAAGAGATTTATAGAACGAGCTTTTGTGTGCGTTTTATAAACAGTGTTTTTGGTCGCTACTGTTATCTCTGTGGTTCACCGATTTCGTTGACGGCCTTATGCTTTGTATTCACTGTATCGGAGTAACATTGTTCTTTCTTTGAGACTCACAGTCTGTTGGTAATCTAGTTATGTGGCCAAACCATTTAATTTAGTGTTTTGTATATATATATATATATATTATAGATATAATGTTAAAATATATAAATATATATATATAGTGATCGCAATATGAGACATGGCAATGTTATATATAGTGATCGCACTATGAGACATGAAAATGTTATATATAGTGATCGCACTATGAGACATGGCAATGTTATATATAGTGATCGCAATATGAGACATGGCAATGTTAAAAACGTCGCAAAATAAAAGAAACAGGACACAGGAGTAAAAGGAAGAAAGAGATATAATTGGGAGGAAACATCAGGAGAGGAACATGCAAAAGTCTGACAATGTGTACCATCAGGACGAAGGAAAGAACTTATTGAGAAGTTACGCCAGCCATTCTTCGATGAGGAAACATCAGGAGAGGAACATGCAAAAGTCTGACAATGTGTACCATCAGGACGAAGGAAAGAACTTATTGAGAAGTTACGCCAGCCATTCTTCGATGAGGAAACATCAGGAGAGGAACATAAAAGGAAAAAGGACACAGGATGAAGGAAAGAAAGAGAGTTAGCAGCCATTTTGGAGAGAAACATCAGGAGAGGAACATGCAAAAGTCTGACAATGTGTACCGTCAGGACGAAGGAAAGAACTTATTGAGAAGTTACCCAGCCATTCTTCGATGAGGAAACGGCAGATGATTGATTGAACTCGGAGACAATCACATTCACAATGTAGATACATTATTATCGTTATAATTCATCCACGACAACCTGTAACTCATTCTCTGCAATTTCGACAATTTGAACAAAGCATCCCTCAAAGTAAAAGTGGTAATTTATTTCCCATTAGTTCAAATGATAGTAATATTCAAATGCCACACTGTACACATGATATGGCTCAGAAACATGGACAGCCTACTTAAGGCACAAGAGGAGACTGAACATCATTCACCTTCAATATCTCCGAAAGATTATGAACATCACGTGGTACGACAAGATAACCAACTTTGAAGTACTGCAACGTGCAAACCTGCTTTCCATCATGGGTATACTCAGCAGTAGAAGACTAAGAAAATAGCTAGAGCATGGGAGAAGAATGGAAAATTACCGCATACCAAAACAAATGTCGTTCTTTGAACTTACGGAGGTAAAGAGGCACTAAGGTCAGATATGGATATCTGAAAGGCATCAATGAAGAGCTTCTCTATCGGTTCCAGCAAATGGGAAAAAAACTAGCTGATTACAGAGTTGTGTGGAAAGCAACATTGCGAAAGGGCATAGTCTTTTTTGTTTGAAAAAAATATTAAGGAAAGGGGGATGAGCTGAAAGACGAGAGAAAAGTGAGAACTTGGTAAAATACTTTCCAAATGACCGTAAAAGGCCATATACAAATAACAGTAACATTCACATGCCACACTATACTCATGTTTCGATGTAACAATAGCGTTGATCGTAGCGTGTACTATTATTAATGGATATGCGAGTACTATACATATTTATGTCTTTATACAAATACACTTAATATATCATTTATAGCAGAAGCAGATGTAGAGGCATTTTATTGCAAGGGGAATGAATTAGCGCATTCCACATGCACCGCTTAATGCGCACACTCAGGTTCCTTGGGATTATAGAATAATAATTGTTTGAGAATATGTTGCGATTTCTGATTTGGTTGCGCTTGTCCAACAACACTGTTTAACGCGTTCAATACCGCGAATGATACAGCATTGATAGCTTATTCTCACTGCCAACTCTGGCATGATCAACTCTTTTGGAATCACTCATTATTGAAACATCAAAAACACAGGTCATTACCAACTTGATTAAAGGCAGCTACCAGCTTTATTCAAACTCAAGAGTTCGGATATAATCAAATTATACCGCCCGAGTGGTTACCGGGGCCCAAATTTGGGGTGTAAAGAATAGAACCACTGTTACCTGCCATGCATGTCGCAAGAGGCGACTATGGAGGTTTGACTGAAATCGGATGCACATATCCTAAACGTGTAGAAGTCTATGTGTTTAGGGGCCTACCAAACCAATGTGCAACGTATACACGTTCTTGGCAAAGATCAAACATATCACAAAGAGTGATTAAAATTGTAAAGAACGAACGCAAAGAAGAAGAAGATCAAATTAAATATAAGATGTGCTAGTAATGCAGTCCGCGATCAACTTTCTGTACCAGAGGAACCCTGGCACAGTCCACTGAATATTGTTTTGATTATTCACGTCCGGAGAGTGGAATAATTCATCTTAATTAAGAATGGTATATTTCATCTTAATTTACTCATTAAGTAAATAGCAAACGGAAACTGGAAGAGTCAGTGATCTTGTATTTCTGAAATGAGACTACAAGTTATTCACCTGTAGCTCTTAGGATGTCCTATTATTTTTCTGGATTTGTCGTGGTGCCAGTAAAGTGCTCTTATTTTTAAAATAAAGTAGTACCGGCTTTTCGAGGGTTTCTTTTCTTCTTCTTCTTCCAACGCTCCATATCTACCACGTGTTAAACAACTCTTGGTGATTGGTATGTGATCTGAGCCTTAGAGCGATTGTACATTATAACAGTTATGCGCCTACAAGTACATCCTATTTCTGCGCTGCTATTTATTTACTAGGGTAACTTCCCTATGCTTCTGTCTCCGTCGCCTCTTACGACATGCCTTGTATTTTGCATTCTTTGTCCCCTTGCGACCCCCGGCAACACACGGGCGAGGGTTACGAATTGATATGGCTTGGCACCTCTCTGTAGAAATGGAACGCCACCTGCCGAGAATATCTCACAAAACACACACTCCGTAGCTCCGACAATAATCCTAGGACTCTCTACAAATGTACTTGTCAAAAGAACAGGATAGTCTGGATTCGAACACCCGATTTTTGGAACGCAAGGAAACGAAGTAATCACTTATCCACAGCATTGAACTATCCTAGAAGCCTATTTAAAAAAACCAACCTGCTAAAGGCAGAGAAATGTGGACACAGCTGTTGATGCCCTATGCTCCACGAGGAATGGAGAGGAAAAGCAAAAACAGCGAAGATTATACCGACTGACATAGTTGTTATGACAAGAGTGTCACAAAAAGCAATACGTCTCTTCTTCTTTGCGTTCGTTCACTACGACCAATTTTAATCACTCTTTGTGATATGTTTGATCTTTGCCAAGAACGTGTATACGTTGCACATTGGTTTGGTAGGCCCCTAAACATATAGACTTTTACACGTTTAGGACACATGCATCCGATTTCATCCAAACCTCCTTAGTCGCCTCTTACGACATGCTAGGCAGGTAACAGTGGTTCTATTCTTTACACCTCAAATTTGGACCCCGGTAACCACTCGGGCAAAGCAGCACATTATAATGATCTATCTCTCTCTCTCTCTCTCGTTCTTAGGCCGCTTTTATCATTCTATTGTGATATATAAACAGCCAAACATCAAGAACGGATGTACCTGCACAGCCTTCAGTACCTATTGGAGCTCAGGTGCTTATCCTTCGGCGGTGTGTTCGATTTCAACCAGCGTTTACTGGGTTCCCTCTCCGTTAGCCTTTTGCTGTCCCCAGCCAAAACCCACAAGACAGCAAGCTGCTATTTTCTTTCAGGGCAGCGACCCTTAGACGGCCATATGTGGGCCCACGGGCAGTTCAGCTCGACTCCCAGCACACTCATCGGCTCAAGAGAAGGAATAAAGAGAGCATGAGCGGGCTCCGAGTTTCTCCCCGCGTGGGTCAACGTCTCTTCGATGGCTTATAATCATGCCCCATCTCTGAGATAGGGCCCTGAGTTTCGCCCTATGTGCCCTGTACAGCTCAACTCGACTCCCAGAATTCTCATCGGCTCAAGAGAGAGCATGCGCGGCTCCGAGTTTCGCCCCGCGCGGTTCCAGATTTATCCTTCCAGCTTTTCCCATCGGCCGGGAGAGACGAGCATTAATAGTCACTCTGGGAGTTCGCTTGTCTGTGTTGCGAGTGGATCCCACCTAGCGTGACTACCTTTGTATTTCTATTTGCCCCAGAGTAGCTCTCCCACGGCACCTGCCTTCTTAGCCAGACCGGAAATACCGTCTGTTACCAGTGTCACCACATGAAGGTGAGGGCAGGGGATTAGCGCCAGCTCATTAATCCTGGCGCGCCGTTGTTTTCTTGCGTCTTTGACCCCTTATAATGTTCTAACATTCCTCACTGCAAAAGCTTGATATTGAAGAGAGTTGGCTATTAAAGATCATAATATCAAGGAAAATTAAATATTTCGAACACATAAAACACATGAGACCTAGAGAAAATTTTGGAGGGAATGATGCCTGGAAGGAGAATGAGAGGAAGACCTAGAAGACGATGGGTGCAGGATGTCATAGACAATCTGAGAATGACTACTGCTGACGCCGGTCAACTTGCACAGAATAGAGAGTTGTCAGGACTGCTATTATAGGAACCAGATTCCGGAAGCGACAAGCTACTTTGGTGATTGATAGGACCATTATCATTGCACTTCGGTAAGTAACCATGTGTGCTACAATCTCTTTATTACACAGGAAGATCTCAGCTGCTGTGCACCAACCCTAGCACCGGTGAGGGTCCCGAATGTAATTTTGAAGATGGTGAACATATTTTTTTAGGAATTTTATTTTAGATCTTTTTCTAATGAAATTAGACCGGGCAGTGGCTTTTCAGCCTGCTCTTCTCGAGTTTAAACTGCCAAGGGTTCTCTTACGTGCTAAAATTGAACACAGGACCTACGTTTTTTTGGTCCGTCACCAATAGGACTAGGAACTCGATCTCACCTACACTGAGATCAGAGATATCTAGAAAAATATCCAGAAGGCTCCAAGAGGGATCGAACTTGGTACCTTTGGCACGAGAGACGAGTACCTAACCTCTACGCCACTGAGTTCTTTGCTACTTGAAGGAGATGATGAACATTCCTCTAGCGCAGTGTTTATCAACCTTTTTTGCCGTGCCCCATATAAACCTTTCTAAAATTAGCATACCTCCTATGTAACATATACATAATTTCCTCATTTTCAAAAATTGAATTGCTCACTGAAGAAAATTAAATGATAGGTTTTAGGAAAAAATCACTAGGAAATTGTTGAGGAAACACAATAAGTAAATTTTCAAAACATATAATGGAGAACTAAAATTCAAGTATTTAAATGCCCCCTTAACAATCAAATTGCCCCCTGTGGAGCGTAGTCCTCACGTTTGGGAAAGACTGTTCTAGCGTTTGTCTACATACTGGTACAGATAGTATTTGTTGAGACATCATGCTAAGAAACACGTTCTGTATTTTAACATCTCTGTTAGAGGGAAATGTCAACTCTGTGTGAAACTAGTTACAGGTAAACATAGCTGAGAAATGGGGTTTGCTTACTCAGTTCTTCCTGTGGTTTCTTAAACTAAACATGGATAATAGTCAATAATTCCTGTGTGGTTTAAACTTTCCGCTTTCTTTATATCTTTATTTTCTGTGTGTTTATGGCTTGGTTTTACATAACAGTATTAATTGCACGCCTGTACAACGTGTTCGTAGCGCGTTGAACGACGTTGTGACAAGCCCTCTGTGAGTGCGGGAATAATTCAGCGGGCTTGCTGAAAAAGCCACATGTTCTCCAGATTTACGGTGCTCGTGGCACCGAACCGAAGGGTTACGATGTTCATGGCACCGAACCGAAGAGCTGAAAGCTCAAGTGTTTCTGGACCGAAAAAACAAACCTGTATGGAATGAGACTGACCTGAAAAAAAGCAACTAATACTAGTTAGTTTGTTCCTTTCATGCCAAAGGCGGCACATAGGGCAGAAGTTTTAGATCTCCATGTGATGCGGTTCGTTGCTAGCAGTTGGAGATCTTGTATGGCTTTACATCCCAATAGTTTACTTTCCTAAGAACATGTATATTCCCAGTGGCAACATACGAATGTGAAGCATGGACATTTAACAAGTCGGTGGAAACCCATATACCTGCTTTTGAATATAAATGTTACAGAAGATTCATCCGTATATCGTGAACAGAGAAGAGAACAAATAGATATGTCCAGAAAGAACTCACAATCAAAGAGAACTGGCTGATACTACAAATAAGACTGATAAAATTGAAGTATTTGGGACATATAAAGAGACACAAAGGGTTGGAGTAGACTATTATGGAAGGAGGCATCTTGACAAAGAAGAGACGATGAAGACCCAAAGAGAAGATGGAATCACGATGCAACTGATGATTTGTGCATGACACGCTATTTAAATACGATAATTTTATTTCTAATCTCTCTCGTTTATTATCTTACATTTTGCTTCTCTCTGTCACCCGTGTGGTCTAGGGGTCCGCAATTGAAGCAAAGAATAGTACCACTGAGACCTACAAGGCATGTCGTAAGAGGAGACTGAGGTATGGGGACTAGGGAAGCTACCCTAGTAAATAAAAGCGTCGCAGAAATCGTATGTGCTGGCCTACTTGTGTGCGCATAACTTCCACAACGTACAATCGCTCTTAGGCTCGCATCACATACAAATCATAAAGAGTGATTAACAAGCGGTCGATATGGAGCGTTTGAAGAAGAATAATTAGCTTGTATACTGGCTTTGTGTCATGTTAAAACGCACCACGCTCCGGTATATATATCGGCTGAGACGGACGAAAGGGTTACGTAGAGAAGAAAACAAACTTGCAAACTAAACATGAAATATTCACAAACGAAGAATGGCCTATGCATAAAGGGTAAAAACATACGTAATATCGTCATGTAACAGAATAGAGAGACATGGAATTACATACACAATGTATGAAGCGAAGTGCGCACACAGAAGCCAGTTCTAGACATCTGCTCTTATCCTGACGATGTAAGATAAAATAAGATAAGATACAAGAAAAGAAGACATTGATAAATAACAAGGAACAAGTAAACTTGAACAAATTAATCTCTAATAGAATCCAGAAGACCAAAAACGTTACATACCAGCTTACCCCAGTCTGGAAAAACCTATTTAGATCTATGTTTTAGTTTTTTTAGTATTCCTTGTTTGTATTTGTTCCTTAAAAGACCTACCGTCGAAAAGTCGGATTATAATCATTTTTATTATTTTATCATTATTTGCTTACTTATGTAATAAATACTAGATATATATATATATATATCTGTCTTTGTCCAAATTCGCCAATTTACTTAGTATTACCGCAGCCTCCCCACGGTTCGCTCCAGATCTTATATAATCTGGTCTGACTACTTCAGATTTGTAGGTTTCGGTACGTCACCGTAGAGACTAAAACACATATTATAAATGCAATCTTCATACCAACACTGTGCTACCAGTGCCAAACATGGACACTGACAAATGGACAATGAACGAAAATAGTCATATATGAAAATATTCAGTATATATATATATGGAACTGCAGTAAAACTATTTGATTGGCAAAACACGTAATTACAAAGTACTGTAGTTTTACAAATTACAAAAACAATGACAAAATACAGCAACGTTTCGACCAACAAGGCCTTTATCAAGCAAACGAACAAACAGGAGTGACAAATTAAAATGAAACACAAATGGACGACCAAATACAAACGTATCTAAGGAAAATCTGGAATAAAAACGAATAACGAAATAAATGTAATACAAAAACACACATAAAACTAGAAATAGAAAGGAAAAGAAACAATGAAACATCTAGTAAATATATAACTTGAATACATGCAACATATACCCATATAGATTACAAAGCAGGGGAAGAGAAAGTACTAAGAAGCATAAGAATGGAATATAACATGAATACATGCAACTATACCCATATGATTACAAAGCATGGAAGAGAAAGTACTAAGAAGCATAAGAATGTAATACGTTGAGCCGCGTGGTCGCAAGGTACCATACAAAGAAATCAACCGATTCTCCAGAGCAAATCGACTGCGATCATCCGAGGAACATGATCGGATGGCTGTGACCTGGACATCGTGAGCACCTAAATGGCCAGTGTCATTGAAATGGGTGGCTACAGGGTCACAGAGCATTGGCGTATGTCGCGTAAGTGTTGGGCGAATCGGTCACTGAGCCTCTTGCCTGTCTCGCCGATATAAGCCTTGTTACACCGCTTACAGATAATAGCGCATAGATAAGATTACGGGACTCGCATGTGAACCCATCGTCAATAAGAAACGTGCCTAAAGGAAAGATACAGTACGCGTCTGTATCCCATAAGCACACGTGTTGCAACGCCGACGACCACACTGGACAGTGCCAAAATGAGTCTGGATATTGGACTTAAGGCGACTGTGTACCAACATATCCTTAAGACTTCTGTCCCGTCTGTAAGACACCAAAGGATAGTTGGGGAAGACAGAACGGTCTCAGGATCTGATCTAAGGAGAGACAGATGACGGAATAAAACATTTTCACCAGGGAACTATGGGGGTGGTAAGTTAAGATAAGTTTTACTCTGTCAGAGTTAGTAGTCCTATGCTGACTGGTAAGGGCCTGCTGGCGAGTGATTTTCTGAACTCGATGCATAGCCGAGACAAGCACCCTCTCCGGGTATAGGCGCCTACGAAGAAATCAAGCATCTCGCGAGCTCTCTCAAGAAAATCATCGTCCTCACTACAAAGGCGACGAAGGCGTAAGAGCTGCGAGAATGGCAAAGAGTCACGACAAGACCGGGGATGGGAAGAAGTATAGAGGAGAAAACTATGTGCATCAGTAGGCTTGTAATATACTGATGTATAGATAGTGGATAGGCGTAAGGTGATAGTAATGTCAAGAAAGTTGACACAAGAAGTGGAGATGTGAAGTAAAACGAATAGAAGGGTTGAAAACATTAATGAAATTAATGAAGCGTGACAAATCGGCTTCAGGCATATCAGTGATGCCAATACAGTCATCAATGTATCTGTGATAGACAGACGGAAGGGGGCCATCATATGTAGTCCATACTAGGTGTTCAAGATAGCCCATGAAAAGACAAGCATAACTAGGTCCCATTTTAGTAACCATGGCAACCCCACTGATCTGCTCAAAGAATTGGTCATTAAACTGAAAGGAGTTAAGAGTGAGAACTAGTTCCGCAAGACGAAGGAGAGCAGAAGTTGACACAAGTGGATTAGTTCTCCTATTGAGAAAGAACTGGAGAGCTATAAGGCCGTCAGGATGAGGTATAGAAGTGTACAATGAGCACACATCAAGGAGGAAGAGACGGTAGGTTCTCTCGGTAGCAACTCAATGGTAGAAAAGACAGACAAAGCGTGGTTTGTATCCTTCAAAAATGACAGGAGTGTGGTGACTATGGGATTAAAGATGCTATCAAGGAATTCGGAGATGTGTTCCGTAGGGCAGGAGCAAGCAGAAACGATAGGCCTACCGGGATTGTGGAGTTTATGAATTTTGGGGAGCATATAAAAGGCGGGTTTACCCAAACAGCTATCGATCACACAGAGTGATGATGCACTGGATGGAAGGTCGTTCGTGGCAATTAAGTTCTTAATGACTTCACGAACCTTATTATTATTAGACTGAGTGACATCAGTAGGGCTGGTTTTATAAAACTGAGTGTCACGCAGTTGGGTATGACCTTCCTGAAGGTAAAGATCTTTGCTCCAGACGACTATAGCTCCGCCTTTGTCGGCGGGTTTGATAACAATGTCATCACGTCGACGGAGGTGTGATAGAGCACGAAACTCCGACGGTGACATGTTAGACTGCCAAAGGCGTTTTGGGTGGAGCAGTCCAATATCATGTATAGTATTCTTGATGTAGAGATCAAGAGCGTTAGAGGCACCAGGTTTGGGTGTCCAGTCATGTTTACGAGTAGAAACTTGGAAAACATACTCGTGTCAGGACATAGGTCAGAGTCAACCTGGTTCTGAAAGTGAAATTTCAAGCGCAAGCCACGGTGAAAACGAGTCACATCTTGAAGAGTTGAGTAGTGGTCAATGGTGGGTCGGAGAGGAACAAACTTAAGACCCTTACTTAAAACAGATCTCTCGTTGTCCGATAATGGAAGGTCTGGAGGAATACAAACCACCTGTGTGGGAGGAGAAGATCGTAGTGGACAATTGGAAGGAGTGGTAAAAGGTACAGGGCGAAGAAGGTTAAGTTTTTGTTGGTGATGAAAAGAGATGTTTGAGGAAAGCGGTAAATAAAACAAGAAGAGACCATATAAGAAATGAGAAATTAGAAGAACAGTCGGAACAAAACCTGTTGTTAGATTCATTGAAAAACAGAGACTCAAATGGTTTGGCCACTTGATGAGAATGAACCCAAATACACCAGTTGCAAGAGCATACAACCTGAAAATGGAATCATCAAGCGGAAGGGCAGACCAACAAAAGATGGATTGATGGAGTTGCAGCCATCTTAAAACTCTACAATATCACATCATATCAAGCGACCGAGCGTGCACTATCTCGGAAACCGATCATCAGTTAAACATGCGACGCTTAGCTGCAAAAAAAAGCAGAGGACAAATGAAAGAATATAATCTCTGAAACCACAATAAAAAAAAACTAGAGTCTAGCAAGGGGTCACCATGAACACAAAAAGAGTAATGTTCAACACAATATTTCTCCCCACATGCTGTCAATGCCAAACCTGAACGCTGACATCAAACGATAGAAGTAAACTAATCATGACAGAGAGTAAGTGTCTACGCAGAATGTTGGAATTATCAAGCAGAGACTGGTTGTGAAATGAAGACATCAGGAAAAAAGTGGGTACAACACCAGTACTAAACTTCATCAAGAAAAAAATAATTAAATGATTCAGCCACATAAGCAGATTACCAACAGACAGTGCACCTGAAAGAGCAATGTTGCTCTGATACAATGGATACAAAGCAAAAGGCCGGCCCCCACAAAAGATGGACATAAGAGATAACAGAGGTGACGAAAGACCCTATTTATGAAGAGCACACAAAGGCTCTTTCTAAAAATCTCTCTTTTCCTGACGATGTGAGGTAAAACAAGATTGGAGAAAAGTAAAGAAAGCAAGAGGTATGTAATCATGACTAAAATAGTAACCAAAATAAATGTAAAAACTAGGAAGAGAAAGGTATTTGTTTACTGAAGTATCCCGTGGGAATGTCTCATTGTTTTGACAGTCAACACATTTGTGATGTATGCAGTTTCTCTGTGTGTACTTAACATACACAGATGTATTGTGGGGGTGGGCAGGGGTGCGCATTTCTTTCTTCTTTTTAAAGTTTTTCCTCCGACCCAGAAGCACTTCGAGCTTCCAGCTCTTCGGCTCGGAGCCATGGACATCGTAACCCTTCGGTTTGTTGCCACGAACACCGTAAATCTGGAGAATCTGTGGCTTTTCTGCCAGCCAGCGGAATTGAACCACCCTCACAGAGGGGCGGGGGGCTTGTCAGCCGTCGTCAACTCGCTACTAACACGCTGGGCAGGCGGGTTTTAGATGTTCTTAAAACGCTCGTATTATTGGGCAAGGCAAAGGGTGCCTAAGAAAACAGTTACCATCTTCTCTCTTCGGTACTTTGTCATTAGCCGACCGCAAAAGTCCTGAACAACGAGTTCCGGGTAAACCCGGGTATCCCGTAGGCGTGTCGGGGATTGTCCAGTAATTTCCAAAGGTCGAACAGTCTGCACGGTTTATTCCATTTGCGTTTTTAGGGGTTTCATGTTGAAAAACCTTTCGTTTTCGGCTTTAAAAAAAAAAATTAAGTAGTAACAAACAATCGCAAGATTTTATATTTTGTGGCAGGTTTAGGGTTAGGCAATTTCTGTGGGTTTTTTTCCTATAATATAATTGTGCCTCCTTTCCTCGCTGTATTTGTGTTGTTATCACTGTATATGTATCGACATACTATATTGACATACTACATATATTTTGTGGCAGGGTTAGGGTTAGGCAATTTCTGTGGGTTTTTTTCCTATAATATAATTGTGCCTCCTTTCCTCGCTGTATTTGTGTTGTTATCACTGTATATGTATCCACATACTATATTGACATACTACATATATTTTGTGGCAGGGTTAGGGTTAGGCAATTTCTGTGGGTTTTTTTCCTATAATATAATTGTGCCTCCTTTCCTCGCTGTATTTGTGTTGTTATCACTGTATATGTATCCACATACTATATTGACATACTACATATATTTTGTGGCAGGGTTAGGCAATTTCTGTGGAGTTTTTCCTATAATATAATTGTGCCTCCTTTCCTCGCTGTATTTGTGTTGTTATCACTGTATATGTATCCACATACTATATTGACATACTACATATATTTTGTGGCAGGGTTAGGGTTAGGCAATTTCTGTGTTTTTTTCCTATAATATAATTGTTCCTCCTTTCCTCGCTGTATTTGTGTTGTTATCACTGTTTATGTATCCACATACTAATGCTTGACCTACCTGGGTCCCAAAGTGGACTGTCCACGACTATTTACAATATATCTAAAAATAGATGACACTTTCCGACAATTTCTAAAAATAGGTCTTCCTGTCAGTTGTGGCCGGCTAATGACAAAGTACCCTATCTTCTTCTAATTCTCCATATCAACCAACCTGTGTGATTTGTATGTGTTCTGAGCCTATGAGCGTTTGTATGTAGTGCTAGTTATGCGCCTATAAGTAGGCCAGCACATCCGCTTTCTGCGCTGCTTTTTATTTACTAGGGTAGCTTCCTTAGGTCCTATATAAGTCACCTCTTACGACATGTCTTGTAGACCACAGTGGTACTATTCTTTGCTTCCCTTACGGGCCCCGTCACCACACGGGCGAATCAGTTATCAGAGGACTATCGTCATAGCACTCCGGACACGTTCATAGGAACCCTGATCTTCGCTTCAACAAATCCCGCAGAGTCCAACGGCCCAACACGCCAGTTCGATGTTGATTAATCAATCTCTTTGCATATTTGGTATGTCATTCTTTTGGGGTGTGCCAATTTTGACATCCTCTCTCTCTCAGTCTGATCAGCCAGTCAGACTCACAACTCTGAAATTCTTCTGTTCGAAAAGACTCTCAGTGCGTTAAGAATGTTTTTTTGGTCCATTGTAGCTCACTTTGATATTGTAGCCATGCCAGCCAATCTACCACTCGTAAGGGGTTGTAGCTCACTCTGATATTGTAGCCTTGCTAGTCAATCTACCACTCTAAGGGTTGTAGCTCACTCTGATATTGTAGCCATGCCAGCCAATCTATCACTCGTAAGGGTTTGTGGTTCGAATCTTGTGTTTGGTAATGTTTTTTTCCTGAAGCCCTTATACTTGTTCACTGTTATTTATTGATCTTTTCATTAGCTCCGCGCCTCCTTGGGGTTCTTAAACACTCCTTATTCTCTTTTTCATCTCTTAGACGACTCACTATCTGTATCCTCTTTGTGTCCCGATTGACACAAGAGACACAAGGCTTCCACAAGAGACTTCTACTGTTGTTGCCGTTTTGCTGCCTTTCTCCAACCGTCTCCCACGTCAGACCAACTTCATGCTCTCTCCACCGTTCTCTCCATTTCATTTGACGTCCACTCTTCTCTTCCCATCCGCTGTTCATCTAAAGCTACCACCCCACTGGCAAAGACGACTCACTATTTATCTTTAAAATAAGAGCTCAAATAAGTTTATACTTCCCAAAATCGTCTTCTTTCCTCTTCTTTCCTTTTCATCTCTTCTCTCTTCACTACTTCCCTCTTCTCTCTGCTCTATTTCTACTATTTCTCTTCTTCTTCTTTATCTTACTTCACTTCTTCTTCAACTTCTTCTTCTTCTTCTACTTCTTCTTCTTCTTCTTCTCTTCTACTTCTTCTTTACTTCACTTCTTCTTCTTCTACTTCTTCTACTTCTTCTTCTTCTTCTTCTACTTCTTCTACTTCTACTTCTTCTACTTCTTATTCTACTTCTTCTACTTCTTCTACTTCTTCTTCTTCTTCTTCTTCTTTCTCTTCTATTCTTCTCTTCACTTCTTCTTCTCACTTCTTCTACTTCTCTTACTTCTTCTTCTTCTCTTCTTTTTCTCTTCTTCTTTTCTTCTTCTTCTTCTCTTCTTCTCTTCTTCTCTTCTACTTCTACTTCTTCTTTCTTCTATTTCTTCTTCTTCTTCTTCTTCTTCTTCTTCTTCTACTTCTTCTCTTCTTCTTCTTCTTCTTCTTCTTCTTCTTCTTCTCTTCTTCTTCTTCTTCTTCTTCTCTTCTTCTTCTTCTTCTACTTCTTCTTTCTTTTCTTCTTCTTCTTTTCTTCTTTTTCTTTTCTTCTTTTCTCTTCTTCTTCTCTTTTTTCTTCTTTCTTCTTTTCTTTTCTTCTTTTCTTCTTTTCTTCTTCTTCTTCTTCTTCTTCTTCTCTCTCTTTCTTTCTTCTTTTTCTTCTTTCTACTTCTACTTCTTCTTCTTCTTCTTTCTTCTTCTTCTTTCTTCTTCTTACTTCTTTCTTCTTCTTCTTTCTTTCTTCTTCTTTATTTCTTCTTTTTCTTCTTCTTCGTCTTATTTTTCAAGAAGCCGCGTCACCACACGCGCGATATAAGAGGCGATTAAGAAGGTTGGTGGACGTGTGGCTAGCTAGCTACTCCACCCGTTAAAAAAACCAACACTAAATAGCTACAGCAGCCACAACCCAGGAAATTCAAAACTCGTCTGTGTGAATGAAACTTATTAACTACTACGCCACGCCTACTTGTAAACCAATTAATAAAACATTGCTTTAGTTCTGCATGTGTTGTTGTTGCTGTTCTCAAGCAGAACACTGCAACTTCTGGCAGATATTTTGGGTGGGAGGAATACCTCTTTGATTCACATTTGGTGTTAAGGGTATGCGTTTTATATCAACCTGTGCAGGAACTCTACTTGGCTGCATGTGTTAAGTGAGTGTGGGTGTTTGCAACGTTGTCTGATCTCATGCACATGTGATTTAACAAGAACGGCAGGAAACAACATTTGAGGTTTAGTCTTTGAACAAGTGAATTGTGAGGCAGTGTAGGAAGATGTGAATTGTGAGGCAGTGTAGGAAGATGTGAATGTGAGCAGTGTAGGAAGATGTGAATTATGAGGCAGTGTAGGGAAGATGTGAATTGTGAGGCAGTGTAGGAAGATGTGAATTGTGGGGCAGTGTAAGAAGATGTGAATTGTGGGGCAGTGTAAGAAGATGTGAATTGTGGGGTAATGTAGGAAGATGTGAATTGTGGGCGATGTAGGAAGATGTGAATGTGGGTAATGTAGGAAGATGTGAATTGTGAGGCAGTGTAGGAAGATGTGAATTGTGAGGCAGTGTAGGAAGATGTGAATTGTGAGGCAGTGTAGGAAGATGTGAATTGTGAGGCAGTGTAGGAAGATGTGAATTGTGGGGCAGTGTAAGAAGATGTGAATTGTGAGGTAATGTAGGAAGATGTGAATTGTGAGGCAATGTAGGAAGATGTGAATTGTGAGGTAATGTAGGAAGATGTGAATTGTGAGGCAGTGTAGGAAGATGTGATTGTGAGGCAGGTAGGAAGATGTGAATTGTGAGGCAGTGTAGGAAGATGTGAATTGTGAGGCAGCGTAGGAAGATGTGAATTGTGAGGCAGTGTAGGAAGATGTGAATTGTGGGGCAGTGTAAGAAGATGTGAATTGTGGGGTAATGTAGGAAGATGTGAATTGTGGGGCGATGTAGGAAGATGTGAATTGTGGGGTAATGTAGGAAGATGTGAATTGTGGGGCAATGTAAGAAGATGTGAATTGTGGGGTAATGTAGGAAGATGTGAATTGTGGGGCGATGTAAGAAGATGTGAATTGTGGGGTAATGTAGGAAGATGTGAATTGTGGGGTAATGTAGGAAGATGTGAATTGTGAGGCAGTGTAGGAAGATGTGAATTGTGAGGCAGTGTAGGAAGATGTGAATTGTGGGGCAGTGTAAGAAGATGTGAATTGTGAGGCAGTGTAGGAAGATGTGAATTGTGAGGCAGTGTAAGAAGATGTGAATTGTGGGGTAATGTAGGAAGATGTGAATTGTGGGGTGATGTAGGAAGATGTGAATTGTGGGGTAATGTAAGAAGATGTGAGTTCTGAGGCAATTTAGGAACATGTGAATTGTGGGGCAATTTAGGAACGTGTGATTTATGATACACTGTAGGAACATTTGAATTTGGGGCAATGTAGGAAGCTGTGAATTGTGGGGCAATTTATGAACATTTTGTTTTTGTTGCAATGTAGGAATATGTGAATTGTGGGACAATGTAGGAAGATGTGAATTATGTGGTGACGTAGGAAGATGTGAATTGTGGGGCAATGTAGGAAGATGTGAATTATGTGGTGACGTAGGAAGATGTGAATTGTGGGGCAATGTAGGAAAATGTGAGTTATGGGGCAATTTAGGAACATGTGAATTGTGAGGCAATATAAGAACAATTGAATTGTGGGCAAATGTAGGAACATTTTAATTGGGAGGCAATATAGGACGATATGAATTGTAAGGTAATGTATGCACACGTGATTTGTGTAGCAATTTAGGAAGATGTTATTTGTGTAGCAATTTAGGAAGATGTTATTTGTGTAGCAATTTAGGAAGATGTTATTTGTGTGAGACAGTGCATCTTCTTCTTCTTCTTCTTCATCGAACGCTCCATATTGATCACTTGTTAAATCACTCTTTGTGACTTGTATGTGATCTGAGCCTAAGAGCGATTGTGCGTTGTGCCAGTTATACGTCTACAAGTAGGCCAGCACACCCGATTTCTACGCTGCTGTTTTATTTACTAGGTAGATTCCCTATGTCCCTAGCTGAGTCGACTCTTACGACATGCCTTGTAAGTCGCAGTTGTACTATTCTTTGCTTCCTTTGCGAGCCTTGACAACACACGGACGGGTATGTTAATTTATTAGGATAGCTTGCCCGTCTGCCCAGCGTGTTCGTAGCGCGTTGGACTACGGGTGACTATCCCTCTGTGTGTGTGGTTCAATTCCGCGGGATGGCAGAAAAAGCCACAGATTCTCCATATTTACGGTGTTCGTGGCACCGAACCGAAGGGTTACGATGTCCATGGCATCAAGCCGAAGAGTTGAAAAGCTCAATGCTTCTGGATCGGGGGAAAAAAAAAAAAAAATTAGGTAGCTTCTCTGACCTCTTCCTCAATCGCCTCTTACAACATACCTTGTAGATCGCTGTAGTACTATTCTTTGCTCACTTTGAGATCCCCGACAACACACGGGAGTGTATGTTAATTTAATAAACAACAACATATTGCAGAAACATTGATCGATTATTCCGTTTACGATCTCTGTTTCTGTAGATTTGCCATCTTCTGGTAATAACCGACATATAACTGTTGTTAATCTCATCTGTTCATACAATGTCTACCAGCATTCTGCGAATATGTCCCCCTGTGTTCCTTATTTCTCATGTTGGTTTCCGTTCAGCTTGCTTTCCAGATGTTGTAGATAGACTTATATAAGATACTCCGGAGATTTGCTATTGTTGATTTCTTCTTTATGGTTTGTGTGTGCTCAGTGGCGGCTCGTGATCATTATTGTTGGTGGGGCCAGGCAGAAATTTTCGGAAAAATCATAGTTTCGGTTAGGTTATATTCTAATGTACAAAATAATAAATACGCATCATATCTTATTTTGGGTAGGGCCCAGCCCACTGGCCCTTAATGACGAGCCGCCACTGTGTGTGCTGTCAGATGATGTGTTCTTGACTTCAAATCAACGTTTATTGCCAGACAGACAGGTTGAAGAAACATCTCTGCTTCTTCTTCTTTGAGCGCTCCATATCGACCACTTGTTAAACCACTCTTTGTGATCTGTATGTGATCTGTATGTGATCTGTATGTGATCTGTATGTGATCTGTATGTGATCTGTATGTGATCTGTATGCGATCTGTATGTGATCTGTATTATTTTTCTGTATGTGATCTGTATGTGATCTGTATGTGATCTGTATGTGATCTGTATGTGATCTGTATGTGATCTGTATGTGATCTGTATGTGATCTGTATGTGATCTGTATGTGATCTGTAGTGATCTGTATGCATCTGTATGTGATCTGTATGTCATATGTATGTGATCTGATGTGATCTGTACATCTATGTCATCTGTATGGATCTGTATGTGATCTATGTCATCTGTATGGATCTATGTGATTGATTGATCTGTATTGATCTGATGTGATAAAATGTGATCTTATGTGATCTGTATGATCTGTATGGATCTGTATGTCAATGTATGTGATCTGTATGTGATCTGTATTGATATGTATGTGATCTGTGTGATCTGTATGTGATCTGTATGTGATCTGTATGTGATATGTATGTCATCTGATGTCATCTTGTACATGTGTCATCTGTATGTCATCTTATGTCATCTATTGTCATCTGAGCGAGCGTCTGTAACTTAAACGGTAGTGAGCTCGATCAACTCCGTGGCATATTTGGAAGCAAATTAGTTCCTTGGATTTTACGAATGATAAAATAGACCTTACCGTTCAGAAAGCAATGGCAAACTACTGAACGTATAATTGGTGCATAGAAAATCGACGACTGGTTTACTGTGGTTGAGGGCTATGTCATGTAAAGGATAAGCCACGATTTTCATTTTAATGTGATCTGAACTTAAGAGCATTTCATTTTGTGCCAGTTATACACCTACAAGTAGGCCTGCACATCCGATTTCTGCGAAGCTTTTATTTACTAGGTAGCTTCCTAGGCCCCCTAACCTTAGCCGTCTCTTACGACATGTCTGGTAGGTCACAGTGTTATAACTTTTTTTTTTTACTTATCTTGATATTGTGATCTGTTGGCTACTATTGTGTTCTGTATAATGTTTGTAGTAATAAAAATAATATAGTAAAAACACTTTATTGTATATATAATTGTTGCTGGGGCTTGCAAGGGGAGCAAAGAAATAGTAACACTGCGACCTGCAAGGCATGTCGTAAGAGGCGACTGAGGTAGGACCTAGGAAGCTACACTAGTAAATAAAAAGCGCGCAGAAATCGATGTGCTGGCCTACTTGACCTACGAGCAGGCAGGCGGGCAGGCGAGTGGGTGGGGGATGAATGGTTTATGGATGGATGGCGGATATAAGATGGATGAATGGGTGTGTGGATGGATGAACAGATAATAGAAGATGGATGGATTAATGGTAGAATAGAGGAAGAATGGATGGGTAGGTGGATGGATGGATGGATGGATAGATGGATGATGGATGGATGGATGGATGGATGGATGGATGGATGGATGGATGGATGGATGGATGGATGGATGGATGGATGGATGGATGGATAGATAGATAGATAGAGATGGATGGATTGATGGATGGATAGATGGTTAGGTGGATTGATGAATGGATGTATATATTGGGTTGAGAATAAATAGATGGATGGATACTGGTGGGTTGGAGAATGGATAGATGGATAGTTAGATAGAGACAGAGATAGATTTCAATCGATAGAATAGAAGAGGAGGAAAGTAAATGGCCTCTTTCATGCAATATCTCGTATAATGAGCGCATGAAGAATAGGGGAAGAAAGAAAAAAGAGTGAACAGATGGAAAACAGAAAACGCAAGTTAGTAAAAATTATAGATATATAAAAAATATTTAAAAACAGATAGAGAGAACGAGAGAGAGAGAAGAACAACGTAACGAGACAGAAAGAAAGTGTGGGGGAGAGACGTTTTAATGCCAGGATCGACCATGACAAACGTAAACTCGATTCCATTGCTCGTGCACTGTTGTCTGGGTTTCCTTGTCTCTGGCACTCACAGACTCGCTACTGGGATGATAAGAAGGCTTAATTGTATCTGAGAGTCTCTTTAGAAACACAGAAAGAAAATATAATGTTTAATGATTCTTTCTGTGTGTCGTTCTAGAGCTTTCTCTCAGCGGCGTATCTGGATATGTGTGTGATAGCTCGCTCTAGCAGTGATATTTCGTGAAGTTTATATGAGTTTCACTGTGAAGATTATCCAATAATAGGTGAAATTTTGGTGATTGTTTCGACTATTTCTTTGGATATACTAGTTTTTGATGTTATTGCTTCGTGAAGTATTCATTCTATTGTGAAGTTTACGCTGTCAAGTTTACAGTGTGATGCAAGCAGTTGTAAGTGATATTTGATACTTATATTGTAATCGTCTCTTCTTCTTCTTCTTCGAACGCTCCATA
Organism: Arion vulgaris; assembly: GCA_020796225.1. Taxonomy (NCBI): domain Eukaryota; kingdom Metazoa; phylum Mollusca; class Gastropoda; order Stylommatophora; family Arionidae; genus Arion; species Arion vulgaris. The sequence continues at coordinate 70,211,755 of CM036755.1, read as the reverse complement.
TCGAACACTGGATAAACCGCCCTGTGTGATTTGTACGTGATCTGTGCCTAAGAGCAAATGTACGTTGTGCCAGTTACGTGCCAACAAGTAGGCCAGCACATCCGATTTCTGTGATGCTTTTTATTTACTAGGGTAGGTTCCCTAGGCCCCTACCTGTGTCGTCTATTGCGAAATGCCTTTTAGGTCGCAGTGTTACAATTCATTGCTCCCCTCGCGAGCCTGGGTAACACACGTACGGTTGTTATCTGTGACGTTAATATTGTCTTCTGTGAGATTTACATTGTGATCTGTGAAGTTTCTACTGGAATATGTGAAGTTTGTATTGTTATCTGTGAAGTTTCTTTTCGAATTTGTGAAGTTTGTATTGTGATATATGAAGTTTATCTTGCAATATGTGTAGAGTTTGTATTTTCTGTGAAGTTTATATAGATATGTGAATTTTACATTGTTATTTGTAAAGTTCATAATAATGATCTATCTATAAAGTTCACATAATGATCTATGAAACTCAACCAAGATATCTAAGTGTTGTGTTATACTTGATAAAAATTCACTTCTTCATCACAAATCTGTCAATCACAACTGAGTGATTGTATCACATTTCTAATTTGTCTGTATTAAGACATCTGTATTTGAATTAATTTTTCATGAATTATTCATCATTTCTCCATTGCCCGCCCATGTGGTGCTGGGCCCTGCAAGGAAGTAAGAATAGTACCACTGCGACCTACAAGGCATGTCTTAAAAGCGACTGATGTAGGATGTAGGGATGCTACCCTAGTAAATAAAAAGAATCGCATGAAAAATCGGATGTGCTGGCCTACTTTTAGGGCATAACTGACACCACACTGTACAATCGCTGTTAGGCTCAGATTTAGGTTGTACAAATCTACACAGTGGCTAACAAGTGTCGATACAGAGCGTTGAATAAGATTTCATGCATTCATTATAATACAGTGTTTTGTTGTTGTTTGTATGTTATATTATGTCCATGTCTGCTATTGTTGTTGTTGTTTGTTTGTTATATTATTCCATGTCTCCTATTGTTGTTGTTTGTTATGTTATGTTATGTCCATGTCTGCTATTGTTGTTGTTTGTTATGTTATATTATGTCCATGTCTGCTATTGTTGTTGTTTGTTGTATGTTATGTCCATGTCTGCTATTGTTGTTGATGTTTTGTTTTAAACATTTCATAGATCTGTGGTAGTATCTATAGGGATCTCTGTGCAGTAGAGGTTAAATGCTCATATCTCGTGCCAAAGGTACCAGGTTCGTTCCCTCGTGGAGCCATCTGGAGATTTCCCCAGAGATCTCTGATCTCAGTGTAGACGAGATCAAGTTCTTAGTCGTATCGGAGACGGACGATAAAACATAGGTCCCGTGTTCAATTTGAGCACTAAAAGAACCACTGGCAGTTCAGAATTGAGAAGAGCAGGCTGGAAAGCCGCTGTCTGGGCAGAACTAATTAAAAACGAATAAAAATTAAAATTTCTACAAAAATATCCTCACCATTTTACAATTACATCGGTGACACTCTCTAGTGCTATGAAGCTCGTGTACTGCAGATGAGATCTTCCTGTGTAAGATTTAAGAAATAAATCGGAACACAGACGGTTGCTCACCGAAGTGCAATGATAATTCTCCTATCAATCAAACAGACCTGTGTGTAATCTTGTAAATATTGTGTAAAATTCTGACATTTATTTGTTTTCTAATGATTGTTCTTGTCAGAGATGCGAGTTTAATCTAGATTGTTAAGTAGTAGTAGGTTTATGTGCGTGTGATAGACTCATTGATGGGGTTTTTAGAGAGGGAGAGAGAGGAGAGAGAGTGAAGAGTGGAGAAGAGAGAATGAAGAGAGAGAGAGAGTGGAGAGAGGAGTGGAGAGAGAGTGAGAGTGAGAGAGAGTGACAGAAGAAGAGAGAGAAGAGAGAGAGAGAAGTGACAGAGTGAAAGAGACGAGAGAGAGAGAGAGAGAGAGAAGAGAGACGGAGGGGAGAAGAGAGAGAGAGAGAAGAGAGGAGCGACAGAGAACAGACGAGTGTGTGTACGTTTTAATGCTTACCTTTATACAATTGATCTACCTGCATTATTTTCATTCTCGATATTTGTTTCCTGCCCCATGGTATTTGTACAACCTATTTGTTATCTTTGATCTACAACGATGGGGAGGGGTGTTTTCTTCTATATGTTTGCTATGAACAGACAAGTACAGCAATTTAAATATATCGAGTCATCGTAACATCAGATGGCTGATGCTGGATCATGCGTAACATCAGATGGCTGATGCGGATCATCGTAACATCAGATGGCTGATGCGGATCATCGTAACATCAGATGGCTGATGCGGATCATGGTAACACCAGATGGCTGATGCGGATCAGAAATAAAGAGCAGAATAGGACCGACTAAATCAGCTTTCCAGAAAATGAGAAACACTATATGCAACAAGTCATTGCCAATTTATAGCAGAATAAGAGTTATACAGTGTTAGAATTGTACATGCTACATAGAACTAATACTTACATTTTTTCCGATCCAGAAGCACTTGAGCTTTCAGCTCTTCGGCTCGGTGACATGGACATCGTAACCCTTCAGTTCGGTGCCACGAACACCGTAAATCTGGGGAGCCTGTGCTTTTCTGCCAGCCCGCGGAATTGAACCCGCACTCACAGAGTGCTAGTCACCCGTAGTCCAACGCGCTACGAACACGTTGGGCAGGCGGGCCTAATACTGACATACGGAAGCGAGTCATGGACAATAAACAAACAGATGGAAAAATCTCTGGGGCCACAGAGATGTGGTTTTACAGAAGAATGATGAGAATCCATGGACTGCTAAAATGACTAATATTGAGGTGTTGAATGAGGTCAAGACACAGAAAACTTATCATCAATATAAGAAAGAGGCAGTCATCATTTCTCGGGCATGTGATGAGAGAGGGAGGTTTAGAACACATTGTAACAACTGGTAAAATCGAGGGAGACGAGACAGAGGAAGACAGAGAGATAACATTTCGAATAGCCTGACTTCATGGCACGGGAGAGCTTCAACATCTAAGATGATAGCAAACACCAGAGACAGAAATTTGTGGAGATCCATATCGCGTACGCTAACCGGCACGGCACCTGATGATGGTGATGTGCCAAGACAATGCTGCGATTCTTGCTATTTTATCTATTCTATAACATGGATTGATTGATTGATTGATTGATTGTACCATCATCACTGCACTTCGGTGAGTAACCTTGTGTGCTTCGATCTCTTTTTTTTTAACAGGAAGATATCAGCGGCAGTGCACTAACTCCGTAGTACCGGCGAGGGTCACCGATGTAATTTTGAAGATGGTGAAGATATTTTTGTAGGAATTCTATTTTTAATCCTTTTCTAATAAATGTTTCCCGGACAGTGTCTTTCCAGCCTGCTCTTCTCGATTTTGAACTTCAAGGGCTTCTTCTTCTTCTTTCTTCTTCTGCGTTCGTTCTTTACAACCAATTTTAATCCTCTTTGTGATATGTTTGATCTTTGCCAAGAACGTGTATACATTGCACCTTGGTTTGGTAGGCCCCTAAATGCATAGACTTCTACACGTTTAGGACACATGCATCCGATTTCAGTAAAACCCCCTTAGACACCTCTTACGACATATGTGGCAGATAACAGTGGTTCTATTCTTTACACCCCAAATTTGGGCCCCGGTAACCACTCATGCGGTCGTGTGAATTTTTCCCGGGCAGTGCCTTTCCATCCTGATCTTCCCGATTTTGAGCTTCCAATGGTTCTTTTAGGTGCTCAAATTGAACACTAGTAATACATTACATTACAATCTTATACATTCTATTGAGAGTTTGAGAGAGAGAATAGAAAGAGAGAGAAAGTTGGAGAGAGTTTTATCGTCCCTCTCCGATAAGACTAGGAGCTCGATCTCACCTACACTGATATCAGGGATATCTGGGATAATATATAGATGGCTCAACGAGGCAGCGAACCTGGTACCTTTGACACGACAGACGAGCACCTAACTTCTACGCACAGAAACACCGAAATCGTTATATTCAGATAACTAGTCTAACTATTCTTATTCTGCCTTCTCACTAGATTGGGATTTCGGATTCTCTAATGAAGGCAGCCATCTGCCTCAGATTATCAACCACGCCATATAGTTTGTCTTGGACGCTGGTGTAGGTAGGCCAGCTCTTTCTTCTCAGGTCTGCATACTGGGGGCAGTTCTGTAGGATATGTTCTGTTTGTCATACTTGCCAAGCTACAGGGGCACAGGTCGTTAGTGCCTATCTTGAATTTAGTGTACAGGTGGTGTCTCATTCTGTTGTGACCCGTCCGGAGGCGAAGTATAGCTGTCTGGTCCCTTCTGGACAGTTGGTAATATCCATCATTCTTGTTGTGTTTTGGGTGTTCTTTATCCCATTTTGCTTTGTAGTGCCCTTTGGCGATGGTTATTGCTTCTTCATAGCTAACCAGGTTGTTCTCTTGGGGCATTCCAGCTCCCTCTTTAGCCAGTCTGTCAGCATCTTCATTCCCTTGATCTTGCAGTGTGAGGGTATCCACTGGATTACTACCCTCTCAGATTCATGGGATAACTGGGCTAAAGTTGACCTGAGATCACTTAGTTCTGTGTTCCTTTCTGATTTCAGTGCTGAGATAGCGGACAACGCGCCAGTCAAGCGCACTATTTTTCCATGTATTTGGTTCCTAACTATTCAGGGTGAGCTGAGAAGCAACATATGGCCACATCCAGTCAACCTGAAAACTAAGCGTTGGGGAAACCTGACAGACCTGAAGCTGACTGTCCAGTTTGTGGTCCACAGTAAATTAAGACTGTCATGACCAGAGCTCGAGAAGAAGAAGAAGATAACTAGTTGGCAACACAAACAGAAAACTATAAACTGCAACAAAACACGACCGTTCCTTCCCCCTCAAATACTTTGTGAGTTGCATGAAAAAGCAGGGGGCCGAACCAGTCTCGTTTACTTAACACAGTTTATAATGAAACATCAGACACTCGGTAGAACGAGGCGGTATGACACTAGCGGAACCCAGGCCTTGAAATAATTAGTTTAAGACGGTTAACAGATCCGTAGATTTTACCTTCCTGTCCACACTGTGCCTGTTTAGAATACTGACATTTTTTTATGTGTGGCACGGACAGAAAAATAGAGAGAAGGCGGAAGTTTGTGCGCGCGTGCGCGTCTGTGGGTCTATGATAATAAAATAAAGAATAGGAGTAAGAGAACAGATGTAGTGCACCTGTCAATGACGAAGATGAAGCTGCATAACTTTTAGATTGTAGAATGAAAGTATTTGTAATATTTTTTTTTTTAACTGAACGAATATTTTTCTGAAACATTAAGTCTTATTCTTCTCTTCCACAATTTACTTCTTTATAGAAGTGTTGGGGGGAATGTAGTGATCTTGTGTGTGCTTGTTCTTCTCCGAACGCTCCATATCGACCACTTGTTAACCACTCTTTGTAATTTGTATGTGATCTGAGCATAATAGCGAATGTACGTTGTGCCAGTTATGCGCCTACAAGTAGGGTTGAACATCCGATTTCTGCGACGTTTTTATTTACTAGAATAGCTTCCGTAGGCCCTACCTCAGTCGCTCTCGACATGCATTGTGGGTCCAATGGGTACTATTCTTTGCTTCCCTTAAGGGCCCTTTTCTCAGGTATGTATAAGCCTTCCCCTACTCCTCTTTCCCTGCGGTTTCCAAAACATTGTCTTGCAGTGTTTCCAGCCGGTCTTCTCATCGTCTGTCATATCTATCGCCTACTTAGCAAACACTAGAAATATACTCCCAGACAGTATTACTATAGCAATAGACTGACTTAGCAATCACCAGAAATAGAATACCAAACTGTGTCACTATAGCAATAGACTGACTTAGCAATCACCAGAAATAGAATACCAAACTGTGTCACTATAGCAATAGACTGACTTAGCAATCACCAGAAATAGAATACCAACTGTCACTATAGCAATAGACTGACTTAGCAATCACCAGAAATAGATTACCAAACTGTGTCACTATAGCAATAGACTGACTTAGCAACCACCAGAAATAGAATACCAAACTGTGTCACTATAGCAATAGACTGACTTAGCAATCACCAGAAATAGAATACCAAACTGTGTCACTATAGCAATAGACTGACTTAGCAACCACCAGAAATAGAATACCAAACTGTGTCACTATAGCAATAGACTGACTTAGCAATCACCAGAAATAGAATACCAAACTGTGTCACTATAGCAATAGACTGACTTAGCAATCACCAGAAATAGAATCCAAACTGTGCACTATAGCAATGACTGACTAGCAATCACCGAAATAGAATACCAAACTGTGTCACTATAGCAATAGACTGACTTAGCAATCACCAGAAATAGAATACCAAACTGTGTCACTATAGCAATAGACTGACTTAGCAATCACCAGAAATAGAACACCAAACTTTGTCACTATAGCAATAGACTGAGTTAGCAATCACCAGAAATAGAATACCAAACTGTGTCACTATAGCAATAGACTGACTTAGCAATTACCAGAAATAGAATACAAAACTGTGTCACTATAGCAATAGACTGACTTAGCATTACCGAAATAGAATACCAAACTGTGTCACTATAGCAATAGACTGACTTAGCATTCACCAGAAATAGATTACCAAACTGTGTCACTATAGCAATAGACTGACTTAGCATTCACCAGAAATAGAATACCAAACTGTGTCACTATAGCAATAGACTGACTTAGCATTCACCAGAAATAGATTACCAAACTGTGTCACTATAGCAATAGACTGACTTAGCATTCACCAGAAATAGATTACCAAACTGTGTCACTATAGCAATAGACTGACTTAGCAATCACCAGAAATAGAATACCAAACTGTGTCACTATAGCAATAGACTGACTTAGCATTCACCAGAAATAGATTACCAAACTGTGTCACTGTAGCAATAGACTGACTTAGCAATCACCAGAAATAGAATACCAAACTGTGTCACTATAGCAATAGACTGACTTAGCAATCACCAGAAATAGAATACCAAACTGTGTCACTATAGCAAAAGACTTGGACTTAGATAGCAATGAACAGAAATATACTTCAAAACCCTATCACTATAGCAATAGACTTAGATAGCAATCACCAGTAATAGACTCCCAAACCTATCACTATAGAAATCCCCCAAAATAGACTACCAGACCGTATTACTTTAGAAATCATCAGAAACAGACTCGTAGGCTGTTTCGTCATAGTAAACAGCCGGTACTTTCGTTTTAATTCACCCCAAACAATCGGTGTAGCTATTTTTAGTTCTCAAATAACTCAATTTGTATCTTCGATTGCACAATTTGTTGACATAATGAAAACACAAACCCTAAAAACATTAATGGAACAAACCTCATGTAAATGTTTGCCTTGGACACTCCCAGGGAACCCCAGGGAACCCCGGTCTCCCATTGTTTTTTTTCTGTGAATTAAAACGCAAGTACCGACATCCGAGATAGTCTCCCTTGCGTACCAGCATAGCAATCATACACAAAAACTGTTCGTTAATTACTACTAACATGCAGGCGGTATTTAACAATAATCCTTACGCTAATTCTGAATTTTAGTGGATTAACTCAAATTTTACGTCATACCACCAGACAAACCATTCAGTCAGTACCAGTTTTTCAACAAGTTACTTTAAGAGCCCAAATGTTTTATTTGAAATAAATTTTTTGGCAAGATTCATTTGAGGTTCTTTGTAAAATGCAATAATTACATTTATAAAGCAATGCTTTCAGCGCTTCCCATTCTGATACAGGACATAGCGGTCTGGTACTTTATTGAAAATTGCATTCTAAAAACCAGCACTTAAAATGGGATTTTTAGTTTGCGTATACTGGAGTTTATATCAGATACTGTGCCGTCTTGGTATCGAAGAGTTGACTGCAATGTATCAGCTATGATGTGCGCCTATGTGCACACTAGTACAATGATACGCTGCTGTTGGTTCATTGTTTTATAGATTTTATATATTTTGATGACAAGGTTAGGAATATAGATATGTCAAGCTTACAGACGCATACATTGCAAGGTGGCGGACGCAGACAGCAATGTTTTACATCCATACGTGCGCCCGTATGGTGTCGGGTCCTCAAGGAAACAAAATCAAAATGCATGTCTTAGAGGCGACTGATGTAGGCCCTAGGGACGCAACCTAGTAAATAAAAAGCAGCGAAGAAATCGGATGTGCTGTCCTACTTGTAGGCGCATAACTGGCACAATGTACAATCTCTCTTAGGCTCAGATCAGATACAAATCACACAGAGTGGTTGGCATGTGGTCGATATGGAGCGTTCGTAGAAGATGAAGACATGCAGACGGAGACACATAGGTTTACAGTCACGGTGACATTACGAACATAACGAGACACAATAGACTTAGACAGAAGTACCGCCCGAGTGGTTACCGGGGCCCAAATTTGGGGTGTAAAGAATAGAACTACTGTTACCTGCCATGCATGTCGTAAGAGGCGACTAAGGAGGTTTGGCTGAAATCGGATGCACATGTCCTAAACGTGTAGAATTCTATGCGTTTAGGGGCCTACCAAACCAATGTGCAACGTATACATGTTCTTGGCAAAGATCAAACATATCACAGAGTGATTAAAATTGGTCGTAAAGAACGAATGCAAAGAAGAAGAAGACAGAAGTATATAATGCAGACTTACAGACATAAACAGATATAGTACATTTACAGGCACAGAGGTTGCAAGCTTCCAGGCGCTGACACGGCAAGCTTACAGGCGCTGATACGGCAAGATTGCAGACTCTGACACGGCAACTTACAGACGCTGACACGGCAACTTACAGACGCTGACACGGCAACTTACAGACGCTGACACGGCAAGATTACAGACGCTGATACGGCAACTCACGGGCGCTGACACGGCAACTCACGGTCGCTGACACGGCAACTTACGGACTGACAAGTTAAGCTTACATGCGTGACAGGCACGTCATACCATAGTGTCTGAAAAGACTACGGGACGAAGAAATGTTTGTGCTATTATTCGTTTTATCAACACCTTGTTCTGAACCTCTCCCATTTCTTTTCACCTACAGATAAACACAACAGTTCTGTCAGCAATGTCAACGACGACCCAAACAACGTTACCAAGGCAACGTCGAGAAGCAAGAAATCAACTCCCAACTCACAGACTAGGATAAAATCTACTCCAGACAACAGAGGCAGCGAATCAAGTCATTCAGCTTTAAGCAGAACGTCTTCTAAGAAATCTGGTGCCTTCCAGATATCAGATGGAAACAATGCAGCTAACGAAGAAGGTTACCCCTTAATACAGGGCGGTGGTTCACCTTCTTGTCACGATTCTCTGTTAATGGCAACAACGGTGGGTGTGTCAGAAACTAAGGGTGAGATAACAACAGTTCCAGATGAAAGGAATAGCAGTTTTACTCCAGTAAACGACACGACGTGTTTTAAAACGATCATGGGCGATCTCCAGGATTTAGAAAAGTTTGTCCCAATGACTCATGTGTTACCAGAAACTGATGACATCAGATCGGATATTCATTTAAATGGAATAGCAAATGGGGATATCAATTCAATGAAGAATGTTGACGGAAATATGAGAACTGATGATGGTAAAGTGAATGGATATAGTCTCTACAATGATGACAAAGACGATGGTAGCGGATCTTGTGGATGGGGGAAGTTCAGGTTTGAATTCTGTCAGAAATTTCGTAGTGTCAAGTGGTATCTTGTGGTCCTGACGTTATGCGGGGCGTGTCAGGTAAGAAGCATGAAATCATAGAATAGTGTGTCTAGTTGTTTAACTTCTTCTTTTCATTCTTCTTCAGCGATCTCTGGTCATGCGCTTAATTTACTGTGAACCACAAACTGGGTAGTCAGCTTCAGGTCTGTCAGGTTTCCACAAAGCTTAGTTTTCAGGTCGACTGGGTGTGGCCACATGTTGCTTCTCAGCTCACCCAGGAGATTACAGTTGCAGGATATGCTCTGGCGTCTGTTCCGCAGCTGTCTTACAAAATACTATTATTATATATAGGCACCAACGACCTGTGGCTTGGCAACAGAACATATCCTACAGAACTGCCCCCAGTATGCAGAAATGAGAAGAAAGAGCTGCCCACTTACACCAGCGTCCAAGATAAACTGTATGACGTGGCTGATAATCTGAGGCAGACGGCTGCCTTTATTAGAGAATCCGAAATCCCATTCTAGTGAGAAGGCAGAAGAAGAAGGAGAATATTCCTCGCTAAACCCCCACCCCCACCCCATGAGTATTCAGACTATCTATTTCCAACCCCTCCCATGTTTATTCTATCTATTTACCTCCCCACCTCCCATATCAAACTTACTCAGACACACTTTATCTTCAACATTCCTCAAATCTCTCTCAAATTTCCTCTTCACTTTGTTTGTTAGGATCGTCAACATGGTTAAGTTTCGTCCTCTCTTACCCCCGCCACATTGTAATATCAACATTACTTCGCTGGCTGTGATATTTGACAGATTTCCCCTGAGCTCTAATAGCATCCACATATTTTATGCTCTCATGCCCCTGCTTTTAGAGTATCGCATCACAATATTGAAATACCTCGCTTGTGCTCCATTGAAAACACAAACGCTGTGGAAAACACTTATGGAATCACTCAGTGGACACAATACCCAAGAGAAAAGAATTTATTTTTAAAAAGACCGGATTCCGCAAGGCAAAATAAATGTAGATCAGATTATAGTCGACGCTTATGTTCTCAGGGCGTCATAATAAGTTTTGCAACGCCTTTGCATAATATCTCTAGCAACAACGATACTCTCCATCATCAACATCATCATTATCAGGTGCCGTACCGACTGGCCTCGGGGATCATGGGTCTGCACAAATGTCAACCGCTGGTGTTTGCTATCATCTCAGATGCTGACACTCTTCCGTGCCATGAAGTCAGGATATCCAAAAAGTTCTCTTTCTGTCTTCCTCTGTCTCGTCTCCCCTCAATTTTACCGGTTGTTTGTTTGTTTGCGAACATTCTTCTTGACTATTTTAATCATTCTTTTTGTGATGTATAAACGAGTTTTCTCCAGAACGATTAGAACGTTGCTCCCCCGTTAGACCTGTACTTGTGTGGGGCAGACACATCTGAAATGTTTGACCTAACAATGTGTTCTAAACCCTCCATACTCCAATATAATATGCTATTTATTTATGTATGTCAGTGGGCTCAGTGACGTAGAGGTTAGGTTAGAAATAGTCTACGTTTTTTTGGTCGATTCCCGATAGGACTAGGAACTCGATCTTACCTACAATGAGATCAGAGATCTCTGAAAAAACATCCATATGGCTCCACGAGGGAGCGAACAGAGTACCTTTGCAACGAGATGCGAGCACCTAACCTCTACGCCATATAGACCCCCGAATATTATGGGAACATTATGAGGATGCCACAATACCAACACAAAGACGATTACTATAATATGGGAACATTATGAGGATGCCACACATACCAACACAAAGACGATTACTATAATATGGGAACATTATGAGGATGCCACAATACCAACACAAAGACGATTACTATAATATGGGAACATTATGAAGATGCCACACATACCAACACAAAGACGATTACTATAATATGGGAACATATGAGATGCCACAATACCAACACAAAGACATTTATATATTATTTGGGAAATTAGGTGAAAGATGCCACATGCCAAACAGAAGACGATTACTATAATATGAACATTATGAGGATGCGACAATACCAACACAAAGACGATTGACATATTATGGGAACATTATGAGGATGCCACAATACCAACACAAAGACGATTACTATAATATGGGAACATTATGAGGATGTCACACATACCAACACAAAGACGATTACTATAATATGGGAACATTATGAGGATGCCACACATACCAACACAAAGACGATTACTATAATATGGGAACATTATGAGGATGCCACAAATACCAACACAAAGACGATTACTATAATATGGGAACATTATGAGGATGCCACAATACCAACACAAAGACGATTACTATAATATGGGAACATTATGAGGATGCCACATACCAACACAAAGAGATTACTATAATATGGAACATTATGGATGCCAATACCAAACAAGCATTACATAATATGGGAACATTATGAGGATGCCACACATACCAACACAAAGACGATTACTATAATATGGGAACATTATGAGGATGCCACAATACCAACACAAAGACGATTACTATAATATGGGAACATTATGAGGATGCCACAATACCAACACAAAGACGATTACTATATTATGGGAACATTATGAGGATGCCACAATACCAACACAAAGACGATTACTATAATATGGGAACATTATGAGGATGCCACAATACCAACACAAAGACGATTACTATAATATGGGAACATTATGAGGATGCCACAATACCAACACAAAGACGATTACTATATTATGGGAACATTATGAGGATGCCACAATACCAACACAAAGACGATTACTATATTATGGGAACATTATGAGGATGCCACACATACCAACACAAAGACGATTACTATAATATGGGAACATTATGAGGATGCCACACATACCAACACAAAGACGATTACTATAATATGTTTGAAGATGGAACAATTTTCATCTACGCCTTAGAACAGGACACAATCGACTCTGAGCCATGTATATAAAATTCAAGATTGGCAATTCAGCCCTGTGGACATGTGGACAGGCACACAGACTGCAGACACATGACTTCAAGACTGCCCCGAATATGATATACTGAGGCAAACGCACTGGCCTAACGAAACAACACTCGATATAAAACTACACGAACCTCAGGGGGAGCTACAAAAGACAGTGAAGTTCATACAAGAGACAACATTGAATATATAGACAATATTTCAAGCGAACGAAAGGAAGGAAGGAAGGATTATGAGGATAAACAAAGTTTAACATTAATGATAACTGGCAAACGTATGGAATAAGAGAGGGAAAGACAGATAGAACATAGATTGATGGCTTTGCCACATTACCGAGACAGGAACACAGAACTGATCAGGGAGGGATTCTGGTAACCGTGTGAAGTGGAATAGTGAACCATGACCGTCAATGCTTAACGGAATCGTCCCTGTTAATGATGGTATCACAGAAAACGAAGACGAAGAAAAAAACGAAATTAAATTGAGATTTGTTTTTGTCGTACACTGTTGCCGGGTTGTTCCCCAGTGTCGTGGTTTTCTGTTTTTATCTTGCGCTGCTATAGCGGCTTGGGTGATATATATTTTTGCTTTCTGACAGGATTCTGCTATGCCATCTGTCCATCTTCTTCGTCATCATCATCGCTCTTTCTTTCCTGATGTTCTGTTGTAAAAGACGCTGCATACAGTAAAGTTTGATTGCAGTCTTCTTAACAGAACTAATTCATTCTTTGTTTCTCAATGTAATTCAAGCAAGGTTCTGTTCCAATTGTCTTTCTTTCCTGATGTTCTGTTGTAAAAGACGCTGCATACAGTAAAGTTTGATTGCAATCTTTTAACAGAACTAATTCATTCTTTGTTTCCCAATTGTAATTCAAGCAAGTTTCTGTTCAATTGTCTTTCTTTCCTGATGTTCTGTTGTAAAAGACTTGCATACAGTAAGTTTGATTGCAGTCTTCTTAACAGAACAATTCATTCTGTTGTTTCTCAAGTAATTCAAGCAAGGTTCTGTTCAATTGTCTTTCTTTCCTGATGTTCTGTTGTAAGACTCCGCTATTTTGATTTATCTTATTACAGAACTAATTCATACTTTGTCATTTTAATTCGCAAGTTTATGTGCTAATTTCTTTCTTATGCTGATGTTCTGTTGTGAAGACATAATACAGTGGGGTTTTGAATCTTATTAATTTCAGAACCACTTCATTCTGTTTCTCAAAAATTCAAGCAAAGTTCTGTGCTAACTTTCTTATGGATGTCGATGAGTTTTCTGTGTTGTATGAACTTTACGTAGGCATCGCATTTGATTGTATTTCTTTAGTACTGTGCAAACAACTTAGATAAGAATCGAATCCTTGCACTGCTCAGAAATTTAAAGAAAGAATCAGAGAAATAAATAGTTTTTTAGAGATACGATGCGTTGCCTTTGCCGCATTCTTACGCAACCATACAATTCGACATAAAGTTTAAAACATAAGATTAAAAAATGATTAAATACATTGAAACCTTCACGACATCAGATGGAGGAAGCAGATCAGAAATAAAGAGTAGAGTAGGTTAGAAAAATACAATTTTTCGTAGTTATGTTTTGTGAAGTGGTTATGTTTTGTGAAGTAGTTATGTTTTGTGAAGTGGTTATGTTTGTAATAGTTATGTTTTGTAAGTGGTTATGTTTGTGAAGTAGTTATGTTTTGTGAAGTGGTTATGTTTTGTGAAGTAGTTATGTTTTGTGAAGTGGTTATGTTTTGTGAAGTAGTTATGTTTTGTGAAGTGGTTATGTTTTGTGAAGTAGTTATGTTTTGTGAAGTGGTTATGTTTTGTGAAGTGGTTATGTTTTGTGAAGTGGTTATGTTTTGTGAAGTGGTTATAATGTTCGTCTTCAGTCCTGATGGTTGTAGGTTTGAATCTGGATCGCATTGTTCAGTTCATGTGTGATTTTTTCCCAGAGATCCCTGGAATGATTGCTTGAGTTATGGAAGTAAATCGAGGGGGAGAGGAGACAGAGAAAGACAGAGAGAGAAAATTTTGGATAGCTTGACTTCACGGCACGGAAGAGTGTCAACATCTGAGATGATAGCAAACACCAGGGACAGGGTTTTGTGGAGATTTACGGGTCGCCAGCCGGCGCGGCACATGATGATGATGATATAACAAAACAGGACATAAGTTTGTACAGACGGTAAACTAAGATTTTTTCAACTACCACCTTGTTAGCTGTATTGATTAAGTGTACGCATATTATCTCCAACAAGACAACCATTTGTTTGTATAGACCGGTCGCTCGTATGTTGCCGGGGTCCTGAATGGAAGCAAAGAATAGTAACACCACGACCTTCAAGGCATGTCGTAAGTGGCGACTGACGTAGGGGCCTAGGAAAGCTACCCTGTAAATAAATATCGTCGCAGAAATCTGATCTACTGGCTTACTTGTAGGCGCATGACTGGGACAACGTACAATCGCTCTTAGGCGCATATCACATACAAATCACAAAGAGTGGTTTAACAAGTGGTCGATATGGAGCGTTCACAGAAGAAGAAGAAGTATAGACGGATTAACTAAGATTTTACTTTTAGTATCACTTCACCAGACCTGATAAACAACATACTATACAGAAAATTAGATACTTTGGTCACATCAAGCGTCACGATGGCCTGGAGATAACAATATTAGAGGGCAGGGTCCCAGGACGCAGAGGCAACCAAGAAGAAGATGGCTACAAGATATTAAAGAAACCATGAATATGACCATCGACGAAGTGGGTGAACTGGCTAGAGACAGAGTGAATTTCAAATGTGCTGCAAAGAGAGCATCGTCCTATAAAGGATACGCACCTTGATGATGATCACCACACCCGCTGTATGTATGACAATAGTCTTAATCGCTTCACCAAGTTTAAACAGAACTTCACCGAAAACCTGAGTTTATTTGCTTTCTTTTCCAAAAACCAATACTTCACCGCACATTCTAAACATTCCTTTATTTTCTTGTTTATTTATACTCTTTTCTCCGTATCTGTTGACCCATGCCTAGTTTATTTATATTCCCAAGACCTACGTTGCGAACAGTTACATGTGATCAAGGGTTTCAGTTTATCCAACTAGAACAGCGTTTCCAAAACTGGGGTCCTCGGACTCTCAGGTTCTGCGAGGTACTCACGGAGGGGTCATGAAGCGCTTGAAGAAATAATATGATCTTTGACATTTCAAACAGAAAAAATCATTTTAAAAACATGTATAAAAAACAATCTCAGTTTCATGGAGGAGATTGAGCGAGTTGCCCATGATAGAGCGGTATGGAGAAATTGATTGCAGGTCCTATGTAACATATAACGCTACGAGAGGCATTTGTATTATTATAATAACAGAGGTGAACTAGTGTCGCTGAGAAATCAAAGAATCCGAACCAAACCGGAGTTTAAATGTCTGACAGGAGAAAGTTAAAGATCATTTAAAGTTACCTACAGTCTGAGAAATTGGAGTCAGCTTGACTGTTGATGTGGTGTAATAATAACTTCATAGCTAGAAGAATTAAATATAAGTAAACAATTTTCTGAAATGATCTTGGAAAAGATAGGATAAATAACGTTGGCGTGCATTGGATTTTGCTGCAATATATTTGGGCTGAGCTTCAGGATGGATCGCTGGCTGAAATTGAAACGCAAATGTACTGATGATGCTAATTATGGCGCGTCTTGTTCAAGACAAAAGGAAGTCTCTTCCTGTTTATTAAAATGTTAAATTGCAGACATTGTTTACTAATGTAACACACAGATAATTCATTCCTGCCCATTTTCATATATAGAAACTTTTGGTGATCCGCGACAGCAAAATGTATTTACAAGGACGTCCGCTGTGATACAAAGTTTGGGAACCGCTGATTTAGAATAAAAAAAGTAGAGCGTGTGAATGAACGACAAACCAGATGTAAGCGTATGTATCGCAACATGTTAGCGACTTGGCTGAAGTTTAGACTATAGAGTTGGCTAGAATGCGCTATTAAAAAAGCTTAATATGGATTGTTATGTCAGATGTGTAATACACAAACAAAATACTGGAATATTAGTTTGCTGGGACGTGGCAATATTAGTTTAATGGGACGTGGTAATATTAGTTTGCTGGGACGTGGCAATCAGATACTTGCTGATGTGATAATCCTAGGCGGGCTAAAATATAACTGACATTAGTTATCTTACAGAATATAGTTGCCTCCCATGACACTATTGCATTGGCACAAGTTAGATAACCAACTTGTTTCTGTAACATAATAACTCGTGATTAAATCAGACATATGCAGTTTCTTATTTCCACGTAGGCGTTGCCATCTTAATGAGCGATTGTGTTGAACAATGTGTTGCACTTTTCTACAGTATCTATTCTCAACAAACGGTTCTTTGAGTGGGTAGTTTCCCTTTAATTTCTTGCAAGACATTTTTTGTTTCTGTCTGCAGCCGTTCTTAAATTTCTTGTTAGACAGTATTTAGAAAATATAAAGAGTTGTGGAGGCAACAAACCCACAGCAAACACGCACATGATCTCATCAGCAGACTGAACAGAAAACAGCACAACAATTTTTTGCCTGAGAACAGATCACTGCTGACTCAATCATCACATGCACAGTATAAAGACTGCAAAGTGTGCATGTTAGATTGAGATACAGAATCCAGAGCACGTTTTTCAGTCATGTCCATCACGCCCTGTGGTGCCGGGGCCCGCAAGAGAAGCAAAGAATAGTATCACTGCAACTTACAATGCATGTCGTAAAAGACGAATGATGTAGGCCCTAGGGATGCTACCCTAGTAAATAAAAATCGCTGCGGAAATCGGATGTGCTAGCCTACTTGTAGGCGCTTAACTGGTACAATGTACAATTACTCTTAGGCTCAGATCACATACAAATCACACAGAGTGGTTAACAAGTGGTCGATATTGAGCGTTCAAAGAAGAAGAAGAAGTCCTGTCCATCATACATACACCAACGAAACGAAACATGACCTCATGGACGAAGCTTACAGAGGAAGCTATGGAGAACTCTCGGGGAACTCCAAATACATCAACGAAACGAAACATGACCTCATGAACGAAGCTTACAGAGGAAGCTATGGAGAACTCTCAAGGAACCCCAAATACACCAACGAAACGAAACATGACCTCATGAACGAAGCTTACAGAGGAAGCTATGGAGAACTCTCGGGGAACTCCAAATACATCAACGAAACGAAACATGACCTCATGAACGAAGCTTACAGAGGAAGCTATGGAGAACTCTCAGGGAACCCCAAATACACCAACGAAACGAAACATGACCTCATGAACGAAGCTTACAGAGGAAGCTATGGAGAACTCTCTGGGAACCCCAAATACACCAACGAAACGAAACATGACCTCATGAACGAAGCTTACAGAGGAAGCTATGGAGAACTCTCTGGGAACCCCAAATACACCAACGAAACGAAACATGACCTCATGAACAGAAGCTTACAGAGGAAGCTATGGAGAACTCTCAGGAACTCCAACTAACATGCAGCTTCATAGAGGCAACCCATCTCATGGTTTGGACGAGCATACGACACCGAACGCAAAGAAGAAGTCATGTCCATCATACATACATCAACGAAACGAAACATGACCTCATGAACGAAGCTTACAGAGGAAGCTATGGAGAACTCTCAAGGAACCCCAAATACACCAACGAAACGAAACATGACCTCATGAACGAAACTTACAGAGGAAGCTATGGAGAACTCTCTGGGAACCCCAAATACACCAACGAAACGAAACATGACCTCATGAACGAAGCTTACAGAGGAAGCTATGGAGAACTCTCGGGGAACTCCAAATACACCAACGAAACGAAATATGACCTCATGAACGAAGCTTACAGAGGAAGCTATGGAGAACTCTCGGGGAACCCCAAATACACCAACGAAACGAAATATGACCTCATGAACGAAGCTTACAGAGGAAGCTATGGAGAACTCTCTGGGAACCCCAAATACACCAACGAAACGAAACATGACCTCATGAACGAAGCTTACAGAGGAAGCTATGGAGAACTCTCAGGAACTCCAACTAACATGCAGCTTCATAGAGGCAACCCATCTCATGGTTTGGACGAGCATACGACACCGAACGCAAAGAAGAAGGCATGTCCATCATACATACACCAACGAAACGAAACATGACTCTGAACGAAGCTACAGAGGAAGCTATGGAGAACTCTCGGGAACCCAAATACACCAACGAAACGAAACATGACCTCATGAACGAAGCACAGAGGAAGCTATGGAGAACCCCGGGGAACCCCAACTAACATGCAGCTTCATAGAGGCAGCCCATCTCATGGTTTGGACGAGCATACGACATCGAACGCAAAGAAGAAGAAGATTGAGTCAGTAATCTTTTTGTTTGTCTATTATGCTAGTATAGGAAGTATTTTGTTGAGTCAGTACCATGCCTTTCTTTATGGTTATTGGTAACTTAACCGACGTCATAGTGCTCCGGACACATCCATAGGTGCTCAGTTTCCCCCAACAGGTGTCGAAGGGTATGCATACTGATGGGCTCCATACCTCGTTGATTAATCTCACTCCTTACTATGTCCCTGATGCATCCAGTTCTATCTGTACAACAGGTAATTCCAAACTGCTTAAATCGGCGGATCGATTCAACATCTATTTTAGTGTCTTCTTCCAACAGAAGACCGAAAAACATCCCCCTTATCCATCATCAACTCCCTAACAATCAATGTTGTTGATGCAAGCCTGACCACTCCCTTATAGGCACAAACATCCTCATGGACAGGACAATAGATCGACTTAGTAAGCCTCTAGAGGTTAGAAACTTCAATAGACGACATCCACTCATACCGAGACCTGCCATTGTGGATCTTGTGAAGCATCGACTGAGCGTCAGATACAACAACGGCCCCAGTAAATAAAGTCACAGAGAACCAATGGAAGACAGCAGTAACTGCCTCAACCTCCATCCTCATAGTAGAAGTAGTTGTCATGTACACTCCACTTCGCTCTGCAACAACCCTACCATGCACATTAGCCATAAACCCCAGCCTGACTTCTCTCCGCAATGAACCGACCCATCGGTTTATACCACAGCATCACCATCCCTTGCTTGCATTATCATCTATATATAGCTTTTTCGTTTTTACAGATGGTCAATTGGCAAGTGTTTTACTGTGACAACTTCTGCGTTTTCGCTTTTCTCTCTTGTTGTTCATCTCATACATAAGTCTCTTCTCAAAAGACTGCGCCCTTTCGAAAGTTGGCTTTCCACACAACTCTGTCATCAGCTAATTTTTCCCATGTGCTGGGACCTATAGAAAGTCTCACTGTGTGAGACTAATGCAGCATCGTCAGCGAAAAGGAGGTCCTTGAGAAGAATTTCCGTCGTTTTTGTCTTGACTATTAAGCAAACCAAGTTAAAGAATGAACCATCAGATCTATTGGATGAAAACATCACCATCAGCGTCCCTTAAGGCATGGTTCAAAAGGACTGCGAAGAAGATACCAAAGAGAGTGGGGGCAAGGACAGCCCTGCTTGACTCCACTCTTAACCTCGAAACTATCAGATGTGCTGCCATCGAACTGTATGCTGGCTTTCATGCCCTCATTATCATATATCTTAACATAAACAACATACTATCTTTGTTTTCAGGGAATGGCCGTCAACGGTTTCGTCAACACTGTAATCTCAACAATTGAACGACGCTTCGAGATCAGTAGTACAGAATCTGGTCTAATAGCCAGCTGTTACGATATCATGTTTGTTATCTTAGTCATTCCCATCTCCTACTTCGGTGGCCAAGGACACAAACCAAGATATTTAGGTAAGTATTCACCCTCTCAGTATCTACCCTGAGTATAGAAGGATATAGCTTTTAAAGAAAACATATCGCCCACCTGCCCAGCGTGTTCGTAGCGCGCTGGACGACGAGTGACAAGCTCCCTGTGAGTACGGGTTCAATTCCGCGGGCTGACAGAGAAGCCACAGGGTATCCAGATTACGGTGTTCGTGGCACCGAACCGAAGGGTTACGATGTCCATGGCACCGAGCCGAAGAGTTGAAAGCTCAAGTGCTTCTGGATCGAAAAAACCAGAAAAAACACGTCAATGTAATTTCATCGCCTATAAAGATGAAATCACATCCCACGCGTACCAGGTTCAAACTCCGCGACGCGCGAGTTTGTAAACCAATTCGTTCCCTTGAATTTTTACGCACGGTAAAAATAGACCTCACAGTTCAGAAAGGAAGGAAAACTCATCATCATCAGGTGCCGTGCCGGCTGGCGTAGGCGATCATGGATCTCCACAAATCTCTGTCGTTGGTGTTTGCTATCAACTCAGATGTTGACGCTCTACCGTGCTATGAAGTTAGGCTATCCCAAATTTTCTCTCTCTGTCTTCCCTTGTCTCGTCTACCCTCGATTTTACCGGTTGTCACGATGTGTTCTAAACCTTCCCTCCTCATCTATGTCTCCCTAGAGGTATAGGATAAAGAAGAAGAAGAAGAAGAAGACTATTGTTTGTTGTTGTTTTACTTTTATTGTTAAAGTAAGCTCTATCTGTAAAGTAAACAATCAATACGATCATTGGAAGCCACAGAGATGTGGTTTTACGGAAGAATGCTAAAAATTACATGGACAGCGAGGAAAACAAATTTGGGTTTTTTAACAGGCCTGACATAAAGAAACCTTATCAAAGAAACAGAATCAGGCAATCAAGGTTCTTCGGGCATATAATGTGAAGAGAACATTTAGAACATTTAGTGACTACAGGTAAAATTCAGGGAAGGAGAGATCGTGGAAGACAGAGGGAGAATATGTTGGATGGCCTGACATCATTGTTTGACACAAGATCGACATCAGAGCTGATTACCTGCACCAGGCAGAAAGAGTTGTCGAGAGACATAATCTCATACGCCGGCAGGCATGGCACTTGATTGATTGAAGCTATATCTTCATTTTAATGCAGATGTTTACTATAAGAATTTTACGAAAGTTGTAGTTTAATTTACACGAAGATTTACTATCAGGATGTTGCTGCTGTTGTGATTTCTTCTGTCAAACATTTCGTCTCAAAGTTGTGTGTACATGCAATGTTTAAAATCGAAACTAACAGTGTTTGGTGGACGTTAAGAACCAAAGTTCAGACAGCTATGTCAAAGTGCATCTCACAACTTAATAACAATATGTCACCTGTGTGTTGCTAGGGCCCGCAAGGAGAGCAAAGAATAGTAACACTGCGACCTACAAGGCATGTCGTAAGAGGCGATTTATTCATCTTCTTCTTCGAACGCTCCATATCGACCACTTGTTAACCACTCTGTGTGATTTGTATGTGATCTAAGCCTAATAGCGATTGTACATTGTACCAGTTATGCGTCTACGAGTAGGTCAACACATCCGATTTCTGCTATGCTTTTTATTTACTAGGGTAGCATCCTAGGGCCTACATCAGTCGCCTCTTACGACATGCATTGTAGGTTGCAGTGGTACTATTCTTTGCTTCCTTGCGGGCCCCGGCACCACAAGAGCGAGTAAGGGCGACTGAGGTAGAGACCTATGGAAGCTACCTAGTAAATAAAAGCGTTCCATAAATCGGATGTGCTGATCTACTTGTAGGCGCACAACTTTCACATCGTACAATCGCTTTTAGGCTCAGATCACATACAAATCACAAAGAGTGGTTTAACAAGTGGTCGATATGGAGTGTTCCAAGAAGAAGAAGAAGAAGAAGAAGAAGAAGATTAACAATTGTGAACATTGTGGATATTTTCTACATCAGCATTTCTTATGAGGGATTCAAACAAACTTGACAGATTTGAGTTAAAAATTCCGATGTTAACTTAATGATGTCTTTGCTCTTAAGACTGTTGGTTTTTTAATCTTTATACCTGCTCCCTTCCATAAGTTTTGTTACTGCTATTAACCTAAGTTTAAGACGGAGGTGATGTTCTATAGTAAAAGTAAAAGAACCGTTTTCATACCATGAGTTATACTGGGTAGAGGTTACGTGCTCGCCTTTCGTTCCAAAGGTAATCGGTTTGCTCCCTCGTGGAGACATTGAGATATTTTGCCGGAGATCCCTGATCTCAGTGTAGGTGAGATCGAGTTCCTAGCCGTATCGGAGACGGACGATAAAACGAAAGTCCCGTGTTCAAGGTGATCACGTAACAGAACCATTGACAGTTCAAAATCAAGAAGAGCAGGCTGGATAGTCTGCTGCTAGCAAATTCATTTGAAAGATTAAAAATAAAATTCCGAACAATATTTCACCATCTTCAAAATGACATCGCAGGTCCTCGCCGGTGCTATGGAGTGCGTACACTGCCGCTGAGATATCCATGTGTGACGGAAAGTGATCAGAGCAACATGGTTACTCACCAAAGTGCAATGATGATGGTCCTATCAATCAATATATATTGGGTAAAACGGTCTAAGGCCGGTATTTGTCATTAATTATCGGCACGCGATAGGTAATGTGATCCGCATCACGCTTGCCGCTTTTACTTCCCAATTCTTCTCTAGTGCCTAACTGATGCTTGATAGACCTGAGACATGTTACGGTAGGAACACAATTCAACGCTCGCTGTGATATTGAACCCGGACCACGTCTCTAAGAAACACGTGCATTGAACATTGCGCTATCACGGCAATCATGAAGTTCTATGCGGAGATGCTATTTAACCCGATCCTAAACACTAGCCACAGAGTCTAGAGATAATCATCGCTTCTATTTATCACATATATCGATCAAATCTGTCAAATAGCTAACACCAGTCAAGGAAACAACATTGGGGAACTTTTAAACGAATTTCTGTGTGCCGACGATCAGGCAATCATATCAACAACAGAGGCCCGCCTTTCCAGCGTGTTCGTAGCGCGTTGGACGACGGTGTGACAAGCCCTCTGTGAGTGCGGGTTCAATTCCGCGGGCTGGCAGAAAAAACCACAGGTTCTCCAGATTTACGGTGTTCGTGGCATCGAATCGAAGGGTTACGATGTCTATGGCACCGTGTCGAAGAGCTTAAAGTTCAAGTGCTTCTGGATCGGGGGAAAAAAAATCAACAACAGAGGAACAGCTACAGCAACATATTAACAGACTTCAGTTAATATTCAAAGAATACAACATGAGAATAAACATTGACAAAACCGAAGTAATGACATTAGCTAGAGTAGAAAACATTACCAACAACAGTAGATCGCCAAGAAACCATAGAACATCCATCCTAAACGCCCCAACAGTCGACGTAACAATCAATTGTTACAGTAATCAGACAAAACAGGACAGCAACTTCACTTACGATATTGTTACGTGCTAGCCATGTCTTGCTAACATCAATGCTTGATAATAATTATAGGCAAGTTCACGTAGTGGGAATAATAGCAAGGATAAAACATTCGTATAATTATGGCTATTGCGTATAAAAAGTTAAATTATTTAGGTCATGTGTGATTCCTGTACTGACCTACGGTTGTGAAAGTTGGAAATCAACAAAGAAAATTGATAAGAAACTGGACAGCTTTGAGAATAAATGTCTACGAAAATTATTAAAAGTAAAATGGAGTGATTTCGTTTCTAACAACACAGTGAGAGATAGAACACACCAACAACCCGTATCAAATATTATAAGAAAACGAAGGTGGAAATATTTAGGTCATGTTCTTAGATCAGACGAAAAGAGACTAAATCGACAAGTCCTTATGTGGTCACCAGTTGGGAAAAGAAAACGTGGAAGACCAAAGACCACTCTTCGAAGAACCATCCAACAAGAAAGTAAACTATTGGTATGTAAAACCATACAAGATCTCCAACTGCTAGCAAAGAACCGTATCACATGGAGATCTAAAACCTCTGCCCTATGTGCCGCCTTTGGCTCGAAAGGAATAAACTAACTAACTAACTAACTATTGCGTATAAATTATGATCTTGCTCAGAGGATTTGTGTATGTGTGAAACGAAAATGACAATAAATAAACTACAGTTATAATAACTATTGTGATAGAGTTTTCATCATCATCACCAGGACTGTTTCGTGCTATGATACATAGAGGCGGTCACATCAGGCGGAACCGTAAGGAGGGCGACATAAGCAGCGAAATCAAAACCACAATCGATGGTTATTTTACAGAAAGAAAAACATTTAAGGGCGGAATTTCGAAGACTTGCATCATACTGAGAAAATATACCAATGACAGCAATCCTGAAAAACTCTCTGTTCTGTGCAAGTTGGCTGGCGTCTACAACAGTCATTTTCAGATCGTCAATGACATCTTGCACCCATCGTCTTCTATTTCTTCCTCTTGTTCTTTTTTTCCAGGCACCATTCCCTCCAAAATTACCTTCTCTAGGCACTCCTGTCCTTTTTGTTTTGATGTGTGCAGAATATTTAATTTTCCTTGATGTTATGCTCTTTAATAGTCATCTCTTTCTAATATCATCAAACTGTTGCTGAATAGAAGAACTTGTTCTTCAGTTGTTCTAGAGTTCTACTTTGAAAAATGTTATCAATAAATCGTATATTCTATTTTAAACGAGTGAAAGAGATATAGTAAATGGGTTGAAGAAGATAGAATGATTGATAGAACCATCATCATTGCACTTCGGTGAGTAGCCATGCATGTTGCGTGATCTCTTTCTTTGTTATTGGTTATTGGTTACTAAACTGACGTCATTGCACTCCGGCAGACCCATAGGTGCTCAGTCTCCCCAACAGATATCGAAGAGCATGCACACTGATGGTTCCTGTGGCTCGCTGATTAAACACACCTCTGCCTCTCATGCATCCAGTTCGACTTGAACAACGGGTAAATCCAAACTGCCTAAATCGCTGATCGATTCAACATCGATTTTAGTGTCCTCATCCAACAGAGAGTCTCGAAGAGACCGAAGAATATCCCCCTATCCATCTTCAACTCCCCAACAATCGATGCTGTTGATGCAAGCCTGTCCGCTCTCTCATTACCGTAAACACCCGCATGCCCAGGACAGTATATCCACGTAAGCCGCTGGAGGTTAGAAACTTCTATAGACGACATCCACTCATACCGAAACCTGCCCTTCTGGATCTTGTGAAGCATTGACTGAGAGGCAGATACAACAACTGCCCCAGTAAATGAAGTCCCAGAAATCCAATGGAGGGCAGCAGTAACGGCCTCAACCTCCATCCTCATACTAGAAGTAGTTGTCCTGTATGCCCCACTTCGCTCTGCAACAACCCTACCATGCGCATTAGCCAAGAAACCCCAGCCGGATTTCTCACCACGTTGAACCGACCCATCGGTATATACAACAACATCATCATCCCTTGCATTATCTTCTATCAGCTGCTTAACTGCGAGATCAGCCTTCATGTTGCCCCAATCTCTACATTCTCTTCCAAGAGTAATGATAACGTTGATCTCACAATACAATAAGATCTCAGCGGCAGTGCAAAAACTCTGTAGCACTTGCGAAGGTCCCCTATGTAATTTAGAAGATGGGGAAAATATATTTTAGGAATTTTATTTTGTTAATCTTTTTTAATGAATTTTGCCCGGGTAGCGTTTTTCCAGCCTGCTCTTCTCGATTTTGAATAGCCAAAGGTTCTTTATCGTGCTCAAATTGAAGACGGGACTTATGTTTTATCGCCCCTCTCCGATAGGACTAGAAACTCGATCTCACCTACAAATGAGATCAGGGACAATCTGAAAAAATATTAAATGGTTCCATATGGGTGTGAACCGAGTAGCTTTGTAATTAGAGGCGAGCACATAACCTTTATGTCACAGAGATCCATTTCAGCGCGCTATACTGTTTTGGTTTCTTCTCTACAGGTGCCGGTATCTATACTGTTTTGGTTTCTTCTCTACAGGTGCCGGTATCTTCGTCATGGGCGTCGGATCCTTTGTGTTCGCCCTACCTCACTTTCTAACAGAGAACTACCATGTAGAAGATGCCAATGAAGCAGTGTGTAAATTACCATCAAACAGTACAGCCATCTGCAATGCTGACAGTTCTACAAGTCTGTCCAACTACAAGTACCTCTTCTATCTAGGGCAGCTGTTACATGGTGCTGGCGCCACTCCACTCTACACGCTTGGAATTACTTATATGGATGAGAATGTTCCTCAGCGTTCATCTTCTTTCTATAACGGTAACTTATTTGTTTCCATCTTACAATATTTTGTTTTGCTGTTTTTAGGATAGTTGTGATTTGAGCCAAACAGTGTAAACATGGTGAAATAAGTAAAAAAAAGTACTTTAGTTATGCAAAATAGAAAAACAATAACAATACACAACACCGTTTCGACCAAAAGGCCTTTATCAAGCAACGAATACAGCAGAAGTGAAGAATTTCTTCACTTCTTACACGTCACAGAACATATAGAATCAGACAATAAATTCCTAACGACACTAAAATGAAAATCTGAGACTAAAAACGAATAACGAAATAAATGCAAAAAACTAGAAGTGAAAAAAGAAGATAAACAATAAAAATCAAATATATTATTAACATATATACATTTAACATCCTTAGAGACCATCGTTAAGAGACGAAGATGGAGAAGGTTTGGACATGTATGTCGTATGCCAGTAGGTGTATTGGCTAGGACAGCTCTCAGATGGACAGCGGATGGAAAGAAAAGGCCTGAACATCCAAAGGAAACATGGAGAAGAACGGTGGAGAGATAGTTGAAGGAGTGTGGCCTGACGTGGGAGACAGTTGGTAGAAAGGCAGCAGAACGGCAACTGTGGAAGTCTCTTGTGAAAGCCTTATGTATCAATCGGGACATGAAGAGGATATAGATAGATACATTTAACATATACACATATAGAATACGGAGCATGAGAAGAGTCTGACAGGAACCTATGATGACCCAGGCTAAGAAGAGAAAATGGCGATGGGTGGAGCATACACTGTGAAAGGCACAGGCAATTGTCACTAAACAAGCACTTTAGTGGAACCCACAAAGAAAAAGGAAACGGGGATATCCTAAATAGACCTGAAGATGGAGTCTTCTTAAGAAACTGAAGATTATGGACTACCATAAGAAGCCATGAAAAAAAAAAACTGCAAGAGACTGGAAAAAGTGGCGAAAGACTGTTAAGGACGTATACTTCAGATGCAGTGGAGAAGATTGCGTAATGTGAAGTCTTCTTCTGTGTTCTCACTAGTTTGGAATTTCGGATTCTCTAATAAAGACAGCCGTCTGCCTTAGATTATCAGCCACGCCATACAGTTTGTCTTGGACGCTAGTGTAAGTGGCTACCTCTTTCTTCTCAAGTCTGCACACTGAGGGCAATTCTGTAGGATATAATTCCTATGATTTCTGCTTCCCTGTTTGTGCCGACCTCTTCCCGCAGTAAGTTTTGGCCACCCTCGTGATGGTAGGTATGACATTCTTACTGCGTGGCTAAATCTCAGAGGCAGATTGGCAACCGTAGAATCTGTTATCCCATTCCTCATTGTGAGGGTCGTTGCACCATGTTATGCGCCTTACGGCCTGGGGCATCCGTTTTCTGCAAGCATTTGTTTCTGGTTAGCATTCCCCAGTAACGTGAAGTGAAATAACTAGTCCTGTTGAAACAGAGAATTCACTCCTTTCTGTTTTCAGGTATATTCTATACAGGTTCAATCATAGGTCCTGCTATTGGATATATGGTTGGTGCCAAGTTTCTGGACTTTTACACAGATGTGTTCGTTGACCCAAAGAGGTAACTTAGTTTAAGAAATATTTTTTTTCAAATGATGTAATCTAGTCAGTCGGTTGGTTAGTTAGTTGGTTAGTTAGCTAGCTAGTTAGTTACTTGATTGGTCGTTGGTTGGGTAGCTAGTTAGTTACTTGATTGGTCGTTGGTTGGGTAGCTAGTTAGTTACTTGTTGGTGGTTGGTTGAGTAGTCTTGGGTTATTGGTTGGTTGGTATGGTTGGTTGGTTGGTTGAGTTAGTTACTTGTAGTTGTTGGTTGGTAGCTAGTTAGTTACTTGGTTGGTTGGTTGGTTGGATTGCTAGTTAGTTTTTTGGTTGGTTGGTTGGTTGGATAGCTAGGTAGTTACTTAGTTGGCTGGTTGGGTAGCTAGTTAGTTACTTAGTTGGCTGGTTGGGTAGCTAGTTAGTTACTTAGTTGGCTGGTTGGGTAGCTAGTTAGTTACTTAGTTGGCTGGTTGGGTAGCTAGTTAGTTACTTAGTTGGCTGGTTGGGTAGCTAGTTAGTTACTTGGTTGGTTGGTTGGTTAGCTAGTTAGTTACTTGGTTGGTTGGTTGGTTGGTTAGCTAGTTAGTTATTTGGTTGGTTGGTTGGTTGGGTAGCTAATTAGTGACTTGGTTGGTTGGTTGGGTAGCTAGTTAGTGACTTGGTTGGTTGGTTGGGTAGCAAATTATTAGTGACTTGGTTGGTTGGTTGGTTAGTACTAGTTAGTTACTTGGTTGGCTTGTTGGGTAGCTAGTTTGGTACTTGGTTGGCTGGTTGGTTGGGTAGCTAGTTAGTTACTTGGTTGGTTGGTTGGTTAGCTAGTTAGTTACTGGTTGGTTGATTGGTAACTAGTTAGTTACTTGGTGGTTGGTTGGTTGGTTAGTTAGTTGGTTATTAGTTGTTGAGTTAGTTAGTTGTTAGTTGTGAGTAGTTATTTGTAGTTATGTATTGGTTGGTTGTTGTTAGTTAGTTAGTTAGTTAGTGAGTAGTTATTTGTAGTTGTATTTGTTGTTAGTTAGTTGAGTTAGTTAGTTAGTTAGTGAGTAGTTATTTGGTAGTTATGTATTTAGTTAGTTAGTTAGTTAGTTAGTTAGTTGTTAGTAGTAGTTATTTAGGTAGTTAGTATTAGTTAGTTAGTTAGTTAGTTAGTGAAGTAGTTATTTAGGTAGTTATGTATTTAGTTAGTTAGTTGTTAGTTAGTTAGTTAGTTAGTTAGTAAGTAGTTATTTGAGTAGTTGTATTTGTTAGTTAGTTAGTTAGTTATAGTGTAGTTTTAGGTAGTTATGTATTAGTTAGTTAGTTAGTTGTTAGTTGAGTTAGTTGTAAGTAGTTATTTAGGTAGTTATGTATTTAGTTAGTTAGTTAGTTAGTTAGTTAGTGAAGTAGTTATTTAGGTAGTTATGTATTTAGTTAGTTAGTTAGTTAGTTAGTTAGTGAAGTATTATTTGGTAGTTTGTATTTAGTTAGTTAGTTAGTTAGTTAGTTAGTGAAGTAGTTATTTAGGTAGTTATGTATTTAGTTAGTTAGTTAGTTAGTTAGTTAGTGAAGTAGTTATTTAGGTAGTTATGTATTTAGTTAGTTAGTTAGTTAGTTAGTGAAGTAGTTATTTAGGTAGTTATGTATTTAGTTAGTTAGTTAGTTAGTTAGTTAGTGAAGTAGTTATTTAGGTAGTTATGTATTTAGTTAGTTAGTTAGTTAGTTAGTTAGTGAAGTAGTTATTTAGGTAGTTATGTATTTAGTTAGTTAGTTAGTTGTTAGTTATGAAGTAGTTATTTAGGTAGTTATGTATTTAGTTAGTTAGTTAGTTAGTTAGTTAGTGAAGTAGTTATTTAGGTAGTTATGTATTTAGTTAGTTAGTTAGTTGTTAGTTGTGAAGTAGTTATTTAGGTAGTTATGTATTTAGTTAGTTAGTTAGTTAGTTAGTTAGTGAAGTAGTTATTTAGGTAGTTATGTACTTAGTTAGTTAGTTAGTTAGTTAGTTAGTTAGTTAGTTAGTTAGTTAGTTAGTTAGTGAAGTAGTTATTTAGGTAGTTATGTATTTAGTTAGTTAGCTAGTTAGTTAGTTAGTTAGTTAGTTATAATAACAAACAACAATTGCACATAAAAAACAAATTTGATCTCATACACAGTCTTGGCTTGGATCCCAACAACCCAAAGTGGGTCGGTGCTTGGTGGATCGGCTTCCTGATCAGTGGGTTCATTGGTGTGTTACTGTCTCTACCATTACTTGCCTTCCCTGCATCACTTCCAGGTGAGTTTACTAGCCTTGTGTGCAAACATTGACACATATTGCACATAAAACTACATTATTCAGATCCTCATTGAAGATGCATCTTTCAAATGGATTAGAGAGCGCTCTCATGCGGAGATCCGTGTCAGTCCACGGTTGAACATGAGACCTATGTTTTATTGTGCGTCTCCGATAGGACTTGAAACTCGATCTCACCTACACTGAGATCAGAGATCTTTTGAAAAATATACTCATGGTTCCACGAGGGCGAACCAGTTACCTTTGGCACGAGAGGCGAGCACCGAGAACCATTTAGGACACCCTATCTGCTGTAACCGAACCATTTAATTTGTTGTTTCTTGATGAAGTTCAGTAATAATGTTTTATATCTTTTTCCTGATGTTCTTTCTTTCTTTCTTTCTTTCTCAAATCCTGTTTGCATCACGTGTCAGGTCAGGAAGAGATTTCTAAAAGGGCCCTAGTATGCGCTTTGTAAATAGTCTCTTTCGTCGCCTTTGTTATCTCTGAGGTCTATCTTTTGCGTGGCGGCCTTTTGCTTTGTACCTATTGTATCGGAGCAGCATTGCTCTTTGAGGTCCACTGTCTGATGGTAATCTGCTTACGTGGCGAACCATTTAATTTGTTTCTGATGGTCTAGTACTGATGTTGTACCCACTTTTTCCTGATGTCTTCATTTCTCAACTGGTCTCTTCTTGTTACACCCAGCATTCTGCGTAAACATTTCATCTCTGTCCTGATCTTTTCCTGATGTTTTCATTCGTAAATCTGTATTTTCTTGATACTCCCAGCATTCTACGTAGACATGTCATCTCTGTCGTGACTAGCTTTCATCTATCGGTTGATATCAATGTCCAAGTTGTGTACTGGTAACATAATGTTGGGAGGAAGATTGTGTTGAGCAATGCTCCTTTAGAGTTCATGGTGACCTGATTGCATTTGAAATTTGGTGCCATTTGTCTTATGACTCAATTTCTTTCATTGATGCACTATCATATGTCACTATCAGTGAGATTGGCCGTTCACATTGCTCGGATACCTGATAAACGCATCTCAAAACAGTTGATGTGTGGAGAACTTGAAGGGAGCAGACGTTCAGCTGGTGGACAGAAAAATCACTTTAAAGACACTGTTAAAGTGTCTCTGAAATCCTTCAATTTAGACACTAAGTTCTTGGAATCTCTGGCACAAGATCGCCAAATGAGGCGTTTCAACAACACAAGAGGAACTCGCAAAACTGAGAATCTTTGTGACTTTGAGGCACAGAGAAAATGAGCTGTGCGAAATACAGAACACACAACATGCACATGTCTAACCTTGATCATGTATGCCCCACCTGTGGTAGGGGATTGTGTTCTAGGATTGGACTCTACAGACACCTCTGCACACACACCAGAAAGGTGCAGCTGTACACATCTGAGGCTGTTGTCATCGTAAGCTTAGGACGGCTATTATTATTATCATATGTAAACTAGATTTCCTTTTTTGTATTCTATCCTCTATTTCTCTTATTTTATCTTAACCATATTTGCCCCTGAAGCGTCGTGGGGAGATTTATTTTTCTATCCTGTGCCAGGTGTGTTGTGCTTGTCATGGCCAGATGTTATCTATCTATCGTGTTCTTGGCCTGCCTAAATGCTCTGTGCCCTGAGTGTCGATTATTGTAGGCATGTGATGGTAGTAAATGTGATTCAATTTTCATTAGATTCTATTTCTCTATCAGATAAATAATGAAATAACAAAGCGACTGTTACACTTTTTAATATTTTTTTTCCGTTTGTTTTCAGGATCTGGCAAGTTTGCATTAGAACGTGGGAAGGAAACACAGGCATCTAAAGAAATTGATCAAACTGGACAACATCGTGGTCTCAAAGACATTATACTTTCCTTGAAATATTTGCTCACAAACATTCCATTCATGTTCATTAATATTGCTGCTGCCGCAGATGGTAAGTTTTTGTTTGTACGAGTCTATGAGTCTTTGAGGCTATGAGTCTTTGAGTGTTTGAGTCTTTGATTCTATGAGTCTTTGAGTCTATGCGTCTTTGGGTCTTTCTCTCTCTCTCTCACTCTCGCGCGATCACCACCCAGACTTATGTACCAGACCTCCCCATAAATTCTATTCATGTGGAAATCTGATTCATGCAGCCTTAGCATTTTTTAAATTTACGTCGCATCTTCAGCACCATTTGGTGCTCTGGTGCTTCTCCTTCGGCGATGTGTCTGGTTTCAGCCAGTGTTTACTCGGTTCGCTCTTCATTCTGTAGCCATCTAGTGTTTTTTACGGTGTGGGTAGTTAGCCCTACACCCAACCTCCTAGTTGCCTCTTACAACATGCGTGGCAGGTAACAGTGGTTCTATTCTTTACACCCCAATTTGGGTTCCGGTAACAACTCAGGCGATCTTTGAGTCTATGAGTCTTTGAGTGTTTGAGCCTATGAGTCTTTGAGTGTATGAGTCTCTGAGTCTATGAGTAGGATTGATTGATAGGACCATCATCATTGCACTTCGGTGAGTAACCATGTGTGCTCTGGTCTCTTTCTTACACAAGAAGATATCAGTAGCAGTGCAATAACTCTGTATAACCTGCAAGGGTCCCTGATGGTGAAAATATTGCAGAAGAATTTTAATTTTTCTAATGAATTCTGCCCCTGGCAGAGACTTTCCAGTCTGCTCTTCTCCATTTTGAACTTCCAAGGGTTCTTTTACGTGCTAAACTTGAACATGGGACCTACATTTTATCGTCCGTTTCCAATTGGACTGTGAGCCGCGGTAGCGTAGTTGTTAGTGAACTCGCTTCTCAAGGCTGGTGGTCTGGGTTCAACTCCCGCAGTGCGCGTGGAATTTTTCCAGGCCGCGACGGCTCTTAGGTCGACCCAGCCTCAACTGCGTACCAGACATGCTCTGGGAAAGTAAAGGCGGCCGGCGTGATGCTGACCACATCACCCATCGTGTGCCGACGATCAATGAAACATACAGGCTTAACACTGTATTGACCTATATACCACTAGGTATGAAAGGGTTCCTTTACTTTTTACTTTACTCCAATTGGACTAGGAATTTGTAACACTGCGATCAGAGGTATCTGTGGCATAGAGAGTAGGTACTCACCTCGTTTTCTGAAGGTACTCAGTTCGCTCCCTCATGAAGACATCTGGATATTTTTTCTGCAGATTATTGTGTGCTAATAACTAATGAATTAATAGTGTTCAGGTAATGAGTTGAAGGTAGAGTGTTACAGGTGCTATCACTAAGGAATAAATAGTGTTCAGGTAATGAGTTGAAGGTAGAGTGTTACAGGTGTGCTAATCACTAAGGAATAAATAGTGTTCAGGTAATGAGTTGAAGGTAGAGTGTTACAGGTGTGCTAATCACTAAGGAATAAATAGTGTTCAGGTAATGAGTTGAAGGTAGAGTGTTACAGGTGTGCTAATTACCAATACATTAATAGTGTTCAGATAATGAGTTGAAGGTAGAGTGCTACAGGTGTGCTAATCATTAATGCATTAATAGTGTTCAGGTAATAAGTTGAAGGTAGATTCTTACAGGTGTGCTAGTCACCAATAAATTGATTATGTTTCCGTTATTATCATCTCTGCAGGTGTTCTGATAGCTGGCTTCTCAACGTTCATGCCAAAGTTTATAGAGTACGAATTTGGCCTGCCAGCTGGAACTGCAGCTTTATATGTTGGTAAGAGAGCGTCGTTGATGATCTTGTGTTTCATGTATCTTCTTCTTCTTAGAACGCTCCATATCAACGACTTGTTAACCACTCTTTGTGATTTGTATATGATCTGAGCCAAAGAGCGATTGTACACTTTGCCATTTATACGCCTACAAGTAGGCCAGCGCATCCTATTTCTGCTACGCTTTTTATTTACTAGGGTAGCTTCCATAGGCTCCTACCTGAATCGCCTCGCACCACATGCCTTGTAGGTCGCATCTTGCCTTGTAAGTCGCATCTTGCCTTGTAGGTCGCATCTTGCCTTGTAGGTCGCATCTTGCCTTGTAAGTCGCATCTTGCCTTGTAGGTCGCATCTTGCCTTGTAGGTCGCATCTTGCCTTGTAGGTCAAGTTCTTTTCTTGCCTTGAATGAGAGCCAACACACTTGCCTTGAGAGCCCCAACATCTTGAGCCCAACACACTTGCTGGAGTCCAATCTTGGGGCCTTGGAGCACACTGGACCCCAACTTGCCTTGAGCCAACACTTAGCAACTTTGGCCAATTGAGACCCCCTTGAGAGCCCCAACAACACACTGGTGGTTTCATGTATTAGACTACTTGTAGTTGCAGCAATAAGGAGTCATAGCTATTATACTACCTCTCTAGTTGCAGCAATACAGAGTCATTGCTATGAGTCATCAACATATTACTAATTTTGCACTTTTCGTCATTCGTAAAAATACTAGCTGGCCCCAGCATTGCTGGATGCAGGCTAAAGCTAGGTGCAGAGCTAGGTGCAGAGCTAGGGCAGAGCTGGCAGCTAGGCACAGAGCTAGTGCAAAGCTGAAGGCTAGCAGAGCTACGTGCAAAGCTAGGCACAGAGCTAGGCACAGAGCTAGGCACAGAGCTAGGTGCAAAGCTAGGCGCAAAGCTAGGTGCAGAGCTAGGCACAGAGCTAGGCACAGAGCTAGGCGCAGAGCCAGGTGCAGAGCTAGGCGCAGAGCTATGCGCAGAGCTAGGTGCAGAGCTAGGTGCAGAGCTAGGACGCAGAGCTAGGTGCAGAGCTAGAGAACGTGAGAGCTAGAGAGCTAGGCACAGAGCTAGGTGCAGAACACACAATGTAAACCTCCTAACATGAATTATGAATGAAAAAAAGGGAAATTGTGACATATCCTTTACAGGAGGCAGTCATCAACAGCAGTAAGCGAGTCGTCGATTTTCTAGTTCACCACTATACATTCAGTAGTTTACCATTGCTTTCTGAACGGTGAGGTCTAGTTTTACTTATCGTAAATGCGAAGGAACTAATTTGCTTCCAAACTTGCCCATGCATAGTTTGAACCAGGTCGTTGGGTTGTTATCGAACTCACTGTCGTTTAAGCTACAGATTTATTGATTCAGTAGCGATACAGACACTGTAGTGCAGATAGGAAGAATTAAGAGGAAGGCCATGACAAAGAAGGATAGACGGCATAGTAAAATCTTGCCAAAAAAGCAAAAATATAAATCAACCAAGCCACTAGAGCAGCACAAGAAAAAAAATAAGAAAACCAGGACACTGTGCAGCGACCCAGTAATAGTGGGACAACAATAAAAGAAGAAAAAGTTTAGATAAAATATTTAAAGTCAGGAATGCAGAAGTGATGAAGACACCTTAGCCAACTTGGAAGTATATGGTGAACACACAACATGTACATCAACTTCTTCTTTGCATTCGTTCTTTACAACCAATTTTAATCACTCTTTGTGATATGTTTGATCTTTGCCAAAATCGTGTATACGTTGCATATTGGTTCAGTAGGCACCTAAACGCATAGACTTCTACACATTTAGGACACATGCATCCGATTTCAGCCAAACCTCCATAGTCGCCTCTTACGACATGCCTGGCAGGCAACAGTGGTTCTATTCTTTACACTTCAAATTTGGGCCCTGGTAACCACTCAGGCGATGTACATAAACGAAAAATTAGCTTCCAAACACTCAAAAAATAAATAAATAAACCAACATGCTTGAAACACTCCTAATCCAATAGAGTTACAAAAGCACACCAAAAATGTGTTTTGTCATGCTAGATGGCATTTTATTTTTTTCTCTCATTGAATTTAAAGCTTTCATATTTAAAGATTAGTTCATGCAGGTCTATTTATAGAAGTAATTACTTCCCTTTGTGTTACAATTTATGCATAAACAGTATCCTTGTGTTAGCTGTGTGTACACATGCTCAAACTTAATGTTCAGATTTCATACCACATGGTATTTCGAGCATACTGTGCTAGCCCTATCAATTCTAGTAGTAGCATGTTTGATTCTTTTTCTTCTTTTGTCATCACACTCCTACCGGGTTGTTGCCAAGTGTCGTGGTTTTCTGTTTTTGTCTTGCGTTGTTCTGGTGGCTTCGCGATTGTTATTTTGCTCTTTGACAGGATTCTGCTATGTCATCTAACAATCTTTTTCGTGGTCTTCCTCTCACCTTCTTTCCTGGTGTTCTGTTGTAGGGAAGACTCATGTATAACTTTTGTGAGGGTTTTGGATTTGGGCCTGAAACCCTTGCATTCTTTTTGTTTCTCAATGTTTAAAGCTGTCTAGCAATGTTCTGTGTAACTTTCTTATGCTGATGTTGGTGACTCTGTCTTATGCTGATGTTGGTGACTCTGTCTTATGCTGATGTTGGGGACTCTGTCTTATGCTGATGTTGGTGACTCTGTCTTATGCTGATGTTGGTGACTCTGTCTTATGCTGATGTTGGTGACTCTGTCTTTTCTAATGTTGTTGGTTTGATTGATATTGATTTATTGATTGAAATACCATCACTATCATAATTGACCACTTTGTCTCAGGAGACAATATACAATAGGTTTTGCATCATGTAGTTTATTCTGTATTGAATCACAATGTCTGTTGTGGCTGTAATGGTCTAATCTCTAGCGGAAATCCTTACACTTCAGTGAATAACCATGTGTGCTCTGATCTCTTTCTTACACTAGAAGATTTCAGTTGCCACGAGTTCTTTAACGTGCTCAATTTTTTAATTTTTTGGATCCAGAAGCACTTCAGCTTTCAGTCTTCGGCTCGGGCCATGGACATCGCAATCCTTCGATTTGATGCAATGAATACCGTAAATCTGGAGAACCTGTGGCTTTTTTGCCAGCCCACGGAATCGAACGGCATTCACAGGGTCTTATCACCCGTCGTCTAACACGCTACGAACACGCTGTGCAGGTGGACAAAAACATGCTCAATAGAGAATATCATAGACTTTGTCTTTTCTTATCTTGGAGCTATTGAAATACACTAAACAGAAAAGTAAAGACCACATTCTTCAGACTTAGAACGGGACACTGCAGTCTCAGAGCACACCTCCATAGATTGAATCTCAGGAACTCGGCTACCTGCACATGTGAAGCACTAAAGTAGTCCCCAGAGCATATCTTGCAAGACTGCCCAACCTGAGCATTGTGAGAATGGAAATCTGACCAACAGAAACAACCCTTCAAAACAAACTATGGAGGACCAGTGAAGACCTCAAGCGCACCGCCCTGTTTATGACACATACCAGAGTAGTCGCATAGCAGAAGTTGAGTGCAGAAGAAGAAGAAGGAGAAGGAGCTATTGAAATTCTTACAGAAGTCACTATATGTTTCTGTTCATTTGATATTCATATTATCTACTTATTCTGTGCTTCCTTTCTGTGTGGCCGAATGGGTTAGAGCACGGGCTCCCATGAGAGAGATCCGGGCTCAATCCACGGTAAGGCCAATGATTTATTTTTCTTTTGGGGAAGACAGAAAAATCATAACCTGAACAATTTCACAGTGACTGCACTAGCCATGCGGTCACTAACTTCCACAAGAACATGCCCTGCCCCCTTCCCGTCCTACACCACCTAAAAATCAGTATTCTTCTTCTTCTTTTCCACCATTTACTGCTTTATAGTGTTGGAGGAAACGTAGTGATCTTGTGTGTGCTTGTTTTAAGACACTTTGTAAGCTGATATTCATTTTCTTAAGGCTGTTCTTGATGCCGTCGCTCCATCTTTGCGTGGTCTTCCTCTTGCTTTGTACTCATTATACTTTTCTGAGTTTCTGTGTGACAAAAATCTGTATTACAGGCAGTAAAGTCATTTTTATGTTTTGTTTCCCCAGTTTGTTTTGTTGTCTTCTCTCGTTATTATCTTATATGGGATATCTGTGGTTAACTCTTTGTGTCCTAGAAAATTTTGGGGAGTGGTCACGCTCTGCCAGAACACATTTCTAGCAAATTTTTCAAAATCGAATGATCTTGTAAATATGCCCATAACTTTAGTTCTATGTAAGCTAGATTTATACTGTTGGCATCAAAATATGCAGAATTAAATTCTAAACAATCTAATAATAAATAGTTCTATTTGTAAATTAGTATTTATTTAGTAAATTATTGTTGTATTTCATGTTATTGAAATGAATCAAATAAAAATGCCACCATTGTCGGTGAAATCATAAACATGAAACACTGTGTGTGTTTAAGTGAACTTTGGAACAAATCCATGACTTGTTCGGCACTTTAACACCGTGGAGGACGAGACAACATCTTGTAACTAAACTTTTCACATAAAAGTTCACTTTTTTCACAACAGGAAAAATATATTTGCAAATAAAACTATTTCTAAATAATCAAAAATAAATTATGCCATGCCATATTGTATATGAATGAAATGGAAGTTATCTGCCCATTGAATTCTGTAAACAAAAACAGTGTTGGACGTATAGTAGCTGAACAGTGAAACAAAACGTGCATGGACCCAAATTAGACGTTGGCAGTGTGTTTGGCATAATGAGAGAACTGTTTTCTATGTTGGGAGCGTCGACTGGACGCAATGAGTTAAGCCATTACTTGTGTTCCGAAGTTCATGGGTTTTAATCCGGATGGCATCATTCTGTTCACGAGTGTCTTTATTTTTCAAGAGACCCTAGGATAATTGCCGGAGCTATGGAATGTGTTCTTAATAAGAATAAGCATGTCATGTTTCTTATGCAAAGAACCAAGATATGCAAAGAAAAACAGACAACTTGTCATCTATAGCATCAAAAGTTGGACTGCAGATAAGCTATGAAAAAACAAATATAATGAAGACACCATTGGCAAGTAATGCAGATATCACACTGGAATCTAAAATGATAAAAATAACAGAGCTGTTCACCTATTTGGGTAGCAATTTTGATTGCACAGGAAATGTTAAAAATGAAATTATGATACGAATTGGCAAAGCAACATCAGCTTTTAAAAGTCTAAATAAAATATGGAACTGCAAGTTATATAGTATTAAAACTAAATTACGAATTTTCAATTCAAATGTTGTACCAATCCTAACATATGCCAGCGAGAGTTGGAAAATGACTAAAGATGTAGAAAGCAAGTTGAATGCATTTGATAATAGATGTCTGCGAAAAATAATGAATATAAAATGGAACGAATTCAGGAGAAGTGATGAAATCAGAGACATGTCTGGTCAATCACTAGTGACAACTGTTATAAGAGAGAGAAGATGGAGATATGTTGGACACAACATGAGGAGAAATGATCAACGAATATCAAAGCAGGCATTGAAGTGGGATGCAAAGGGTTCAAGAAAGAGAGGTCGCCTAAGGAGACCCTGAAACAAACTTTGCTGAGAGAGGCAAGAGGTATCGGTCTCAGTTCCATGGATGAGATTGAGCGAGTTGCCCAGGATAGAGCGGTATGGAGAAGTTACTTGCAGGCCCTATGTAACATATATAGTACGAGAGAATTATTATTATTATATCATGTTTCAATAAAAGTTTCAGTTATCTCATGGTGATATCTACAGGTCTTGCAGTAGTGCCTGCTGGTGGTGGTGCCACCTTCGGTGGTGGGTTCATTGTCAAGTACTTCAATCTGAAAATGCGTGGAATCCTTCGTCTCTGTACAGTTATGTCTTTCATTTTGTGTTTTCTGGCGGTGGCTTTACTAATGGAATGTGATACAACACCTTTCGCTGGTGTTACTTTGTCATATGGACAGACAGATGTTGGGTATGTGCATCTTAATGTATTCCTTTAGTACCTTTATGCGTTACATAGGGTCCTTAAGCAATTTCTCAATACCTCTCTATCCAGGGCAACACGATAAATCTCATCTATGGAAATGTGCCCCATGTGGTGCCGGGCCTCAAGAGTAGCTAAGAATAGTACCACAAGGTATCTCGTAAGAGGTGACTGATGTAGGATCTAGGGATACTACCCTAGTAAATAAAACGTATTGCAGAAATTTGATGTGCTGTTCTACTTGTAGGCACATAACTAGCACAATTGCTCTTAGACTCAGATTACATACAAATCACACAGAGTTGTTGATATGGAGTGTTTGAAGAAGAAGAAGAATTGAGCCCAATATATTCACTCTCTCAGTAAGATTTGTTCCAATGTTTCTCTAGTTCGCTCTTTCTTTCTCTAACTATTTGCCTCCCACTTAAAATACACACTCACCTCTGCAATTTTAATTGTGACAAAACATACATTCTCTCTGTACACACAAAGAATATGAAACATACAGTCATCTATGCACACATGAAGTGATGAAACATACAGTAACTTCCACACACTCACACACACAGGTGACAAACTATATGATCACACACACAAAGGTGATAAAACACCACCAGACAGACGCTGTCATCGTCACCAGCAATGGACAACTATTACATTCAACTAATTTTATTAACAAATGTAAATAACATATTGAGCAATATTAACTCATTCCATGCCAATCGCAGCATACTGCGCCCCAGAGTATTCTGCTGAATGCTATTCGCAGTACACTGTGCCATTCGAGTTGTTTCCTTATAAGTCTTTCTAGTTTTACTTCTACTATTTTACTTCTACTACTTTTAACCTTGTTATTCTAATAGATTGTCCAGTCTTATTAAAATTAGTATATAAGATGTATATTTCTTTTTGATCCAGAAGCACTTGAGCTTTCAGTTCTTTGGCTCAGTGCCATGGACATCGTAACCCTTCGGTTTGGTGCCATGAGCACCATAAATCTGTAGATCCTGTGGCTTTTCTGCCAGCCCGCAGAATTGAACCGCACTCATAGAGGGCTTGTCACCCGTCGTCAAACACGCTACGAACACGCTGGACAGGCGGGTATATATTAAGATATATATATATGTTTATGTATTGATGAGTAGAAATGATTTTTTACTTTAAATTGCTAATTTTTTGCATCCATTGAAATAACAGCGTAAGGAAAGTGTCTCAGAATGATATTGTAAATTTAAGGAAATCTTTATTATCATCAGAGCTGCATCTTTTTTGGGCAAGAACTTGGAAAACTCCTGTAATCAGAATTGTTCTTGCTCAGAAGAAGACTTCTTCCCAGTGTGTGGCAGAGACAATGTCTTGTACTTCTCCCCATGTTATGCTGGCTGTACAGATGTCTTCAGTCAAGGCGATGCCAAAGTAAGTTATTATATCTCTTTGTATGAAATGTAAAACGATTCATTTTGCTTTTATGGGAATTTGTTATCTAGACTTCTTCTTTGAACGCTCCATATTGACCACTTGTTAACCACTCTTTGTGATTTGTATGGGATCTGAGCCTAAGAGCGATTGTAGATGTGCCAGTTATGTGCCTACTAGTAGGCCAGCACATCCAATTTCTGCGATGTTTTTTATTTACTAGAGTAACTTCCCTAAGCCCTACCTCAGTCGCTTCTCATACTGCCTTGTAAGTCGCAGTGTTACTATTCTTTGCTACCATTGATGGTTCCTGTAACTTTGGGTTAGACAACAAACCTTGATCATGGTTGTCCACAGAAATATTTTCAGGAGGGGACAAAATTAATTTTACAAATTTTTTGGTAGTTTAGTCTGCAGAAAATGAGAAAACAAGATTCGCATAAAACTGTGTTATCAAAAAAGTCCCTGGGGGTGGCACTTGCGAATTCTTACCTTTATGTGTCAACGCCAATGACCTGGAACCTTTTGGTATGCTACAGGAAGCATTCTGGTAACTGAGCAACTTTACAATTTACCTATCCAATGATGAGGAATTTGATAAACTCTTCTTAATTCTATTATTCTCATTGAAGTGAAACATGCTGAGTGCCCAGCATTGCAATTTTGGTATATTTTTATGTTTAGTGTTTAAAAAGTGACCTTCTTAACACCTCATAGATTGGTTTTTGGCTACTGAACTGATGTCACAGCACTCCAGCAGACTCATAGGTGCTCAGTCTTCCCTAACAGATGTCATAGGGTATGCTGTGGTTCCTGTGACTTGCTGGTTAAACACACTCCTCTCTCTGTTCCTCAAGCATCCAGCTCTGCTGTTACAACATCTAATTGTAATCATCATCAAACTCTTTAAAATCCTGGATAGATTAACTTCTTTTGTGTCCTCATCCCGCCCGAGTGTTACGGGCCCAAATTTGGGGTGTAAAGAATAGAACCACTGTTACCGCCATGCATGTCGTAAGAGGCGACTAAGGAGGTTTGGCTGAAATTGGATGCATGTGTCCTAAATGTGTAGAAGTCTATGCTTTAGGGGCCTACCAAACCAATGTGCAACGTATACATGTTCTTGGCAAAGATCAAACATATCACAAAAAGTGATTAAAATTGGTGTAAAGAACGAACAGAAAGAAGAAGAGTGTCCTCATCCAATAGACAAGAGACTGAAGAACATTCATCTTATCCATCCTAAACTGCTCTACAATTGATGCTATTTGATAAAAGCCTGTCCACTCTCTCTTTGCAGCAAACACCCACATGACCAGGACAGTAGATCCACATGAGACTCTGGAGGTGAGAAACCTCTAAAACAACATCCACTCATACCACAGAACTGAAGTGATCAATCAGCTTACACAGATGAAAATGTTGAGGAGGAGATATGAGCCCCTATGACCCTGTCCATAGTACAATGATGATGATGATCCTCACTAGGCACTTTGCATGTGTTTGGAGTGCAATGAAAATATTCCAAACTGAAACTGTATATCTTCTTCTTCTTCTGTAACGCCCTATCGATCACTTATTAAACCACTCTTTGTGGTTTGTATGAGCTCTGAGCCTAAGAGCAATCATGCATTGTGCCAGTTATGCACCTATGGGTGCCTAGATCAGCACATCCAATTTCTTGCAGTGCCTTTTATTTACTAGGGTAGCTTTCCCTAGAACTGTGGGAACTGATGGGTTTGCCACTTGAACGTCATCTTACTCATGTATGATGATCGGTGTCCGAAAAGTATCGCCCTTCGCCAATGTTTGGGTTTGTAAAACTGAATATAAAATGATGTATTTTTAATTTGTTTCATTATTTCCAGAGATATGCAAACTGCAGCTGCATAAACTATAATCTAACAACAACAGACTTGGCTAGCGGTTCTACTTATATGGCAGAGTTTGGGAAATGTGAATTCAAATGCAAATGGCTGACAGTGTTTCTCTTATGTTTTGGAGCTATGATTATTTTTGTTTTCATCACATCAATGCCTTCCCTTACAGCAACATTGCGGTTAGTTATTTGTTAGTTTTATAGCTCTAAGACTTACACAGGGCAGTGCCATGCTATGATACAGAGAGGCAGCCGCATCAGGCGGAACCATATGGGGGCAGCATTAGCAGCGAAACCAAAATATAATTTGAAACAGTTAAAGGGTGGCATTTCGAAGACCTGCATCATACTGAGAAAATGTACCACACTGCCCTGTTCTTATACCTGTAGTTTTAATTATTTTTACTTTAACCGTTTTTGTTATTACAATAATTATAATTTATTATCTTTAAAGTGTAATCTTGTCTGTGTGTTGCAGGGGCTTGCTAGGGGAGCAAAGAATAGTAACACTGCTATCTACAAGGTATATTGTAAGAGGGGCTGAGTAGGGAGCTAGGAAGCTATCCTAGTAAATAAAAAGCAACACAGAAATCGGATGTGCTGGCCTACTTGTAGGCGCTTAACTGGCACAGTGTTCAATCGCTCTTAGGCTAAGATCACATACAAATCACAAAGAGTGGTTTAACAAGTGGTTGATAGGGAAGCATTCAAAGAAGAAGAAGTGATTTCAGCAGTCCTTGTGATTATTAACATTCTTCTGTAAAACTACAGCTCTGTTAACTTGGAACTGTGACTACTTTGCTACTTTTCTACATTTTGAATGCCCTCATAAAGTGTGGCTGCAGCGAGGACTTTTATCTAAACCAATCTACATCAGCTGCTAAATAACAAGAGCTTGGATTAAAGATATTGAAGAGGCCAGAAAATA
Source organism: Arion vulgaris (assembly GCA_020796225.1). NCBI lineage: Eukaryota > Metazoa > Mollusca > Gastropoda > Stylommatophora > Arionidae > Arion > Arion vulgaris. The sequence goes on along the minus strand of CM036755.1, from coordinate 70,167,119 downwards.
ACAGCACAACAGATATATAAGTAGACTCATCAATCAAAATCAAACTGGTACGGTCTGTTTCTGGACGCTGTTGGAGATGTTGCGAAGGAGATCAAAGCATCTATCTACGTGTCTGGAGTGCAATGAGGATATTCCACATTAAAACTAAACTAAACTACTTCTTTCTTCTTCTGTTATCACACTGTTTCTGTGTTGTTGTCCAGTGTTGTGGTTTTATATATTTGTCTTCTGCTGTTCTAATTGCTTGGGTGATAGTTATTTTTGCTCTTTGACAGCATTCTGCTATGCTGCGATCTTTTTCATGGTCTTCCTCTTGCCTTCTTTCCTGATATTCTAGACTACTAAACTACTTATCCATGCAAATATCCATTCATTAAGTTAGAAGTCATCAATCTAGGTTTTCTTCTGTTGTATTTAAATAAGATTGAAACATGCTGGGCTTGGAGACAATGAATGGAGTTGCTGGGAGAGTCTAAGCTGACAAAAATCAAGTTTTATTTTTGTGCCAGGGCAAGCAGGTGTAAGGGAAACTGAATGTGCCAATAGGCTTGCATATATGGCTGCTGTACAAAGCGGGCCAGCAATGGACCAGGCTGATATTATAAATTCTCTAAGAGAGAGAGGACTTGTACATGATTAAAGTAATAGTGGTGAATCTACAACACTAACCAGACTGTAAGAATTACAAATCATCAAGTGTGGTGTAGCTAGACAAGAACATTATGCTGGTAGCCAAAGAAGAATAGTAAACAACAAAGAACCGGACTAACTGGTTCGATGTGCAGTGATGATGATCCGATGACTAAACTAAACTAATTTAACTGATCATTTTCAGATGTGTACCAGATCACCAGAGGTCATTTGCACTTGGGATACAGTGGATAGTTGCTCGATGTTTTGGTACCTGCTACTTCTTCTTCTTCTCTTTCTCCATTGTACTTCAGTGAAGTGTTGGAAGAAGATATAGATAGATAGATCAACTGTTATGTAAACATATGCACATAGAGATATTACTTATATGTCAGAACCTAGCACAAATATAGTCAATAAGTAACTTGAGGCATTGTAAATAAATCTATAGAACTACAGAACAGATTTACGAGTAGGCTCATCAATCAACATTGAACTGATATGGTTAATTGTTGGATGCTTTTGGAGACATTGAAAATAAGATCGGAGTACCTATGGACAGTGGCGGCTCGTGGAGACATTGAAAATAAGATCTGAGTACCTATGGACAGTGGCGGCTCGTGGAGACATTGAAAATAAGATCGGAGTACCTATGGACAGTGGCGGCTCGTGGAGACATTGAAAATAAGATCGGAGTACCTATGGACAGTGGCGGCTCGTGGAGACATTGAAAATAAGATCTGAGTACCTATGGACAGTGGCGGCTCGTGGAGACATTGAAAATAAGATCGGAGTACCTATGGACAGTGGCGGCTCGTGGAGACATTGAAAATAAGATCGGAGTACCTATGGACAGTGGCGGCTCGTGGAGACATTGAAAATAAGATCGGAGTACCTATGGACAGTGGCGGCTCGTGGAGACATTGAAAATAAGATCGGAGTACCTATGGACAGTGGCGGCTCGTGGAGACATTGAAAATAAGATCGGAGTACCTATGGACAGTGGCGGCTCGTGGAGACATTGAAAATAAGATCGGAGTACCTATGGACAGTGGCGGCTCGTGGAGACATTGAAAATAAGATCGGAGTACCTATGGACAGTGGCGGCTCGTGGAGACATTGAAAATAAGATCGGAGTACCTATGGACAGTGGCGGCTCGTGGAGACATTGAAAATAAGATCGGAGTACCTATGGACAGTGGCGGCTCGTGGAGACATTGAAAATAAGATCGGAGTACCTATGGACAGTGGCGGCTCGTGGAGACATTGAAAATAAGATCGGAGTACCTAAGGACAGTGGCGGCTCGTGGAGACATTGAAAATAAGATCGGAGTACCTATGGACAGTGGCGGCTCGTGGAGACATTGAAAATAAGATCGGAGTACCTATGGACAGTGGCGGCTCGTGGAGACATTGAAAATAAGATCGGAGTACCTATGGACAGTGGCGGCTCGTGGAGACATTGAAAATAAGATCGGAGTACCTATGGACAGTGGCGGCTCGTGGAGACATTGAAAATAAGATCGGAGTACCTATGGACAGTGGCGGCTCGTGGAGACATTGAAAATAAGATCGGAGTACCTATGGACAGTGGCGGCTCGTGGAGACATTGAAAATAAGATCGGAGTACCTATGGACAGTGGCGGCTCGTGGAGACATTGAAAATAAGATCGGAGTACCTATGGACAGTGGCGGCTCGTGGAGACATTGAAAATAAGATCGGAGTACCTATGGACAGTGGCGGCTCGTGGAGACATTGAAAATAAGATCGGAGTACCTATGGACAGTGGCGGCTCGTGGAGACATTGAAAATAAGATCGGAGTACCTATGGACAGTGGCGGCTCGTGGAGACATTGAAAATAAGATCGGAGTACCTATGGACAGTGGCGGCTCGTGGAGACATTGAAAATAAGATCGGAGTACCTATGGACAGTGGCGGCTCGTGGAGACATTGAAAATAAGATCGGAGTACCTATGGACAGTGGCGGCTCGTGGAGACATTGAAAATAAGATCGGAGTACCTATGGACAGTGGCGGCTCGTGGAGACATTGAAAATAAGATCGGAGTACCTATGGACAGTGGCGGCTCGTGGAGACATTGAAAATAAGATCTGAGTACCTATGGACAGTGGCGGCTCGTGGAGACATTGAAAATAAGATCTGAGTACCTATGGACAGTGGCGGCTCGTGGAGACATTGAAAATAGATGGAGTACCTATGGACAGTGGCGGCTCGTGATCATTTTTGTTGTTGGGGACCAAGCAAATATTTTGGAAAAATCATGGTTTTGGGTTTGGTTATATATTAGTGATTAACACATGAGTTATACATGATTTTTGGTGGACCAGCATCACTGGCCCTTAATGACGGGCCACACTGCTTATGGACATTTCCGAAATGCAATGAAGATATTCCAAACTGAAACTGAAATAGAGGTTTAGAGATCTCTTTAGCAAAATGGTTGAAATGTTTACCTTGCGTCCTGAAGATTGTGGGTTTGAATCCAGACTCTGTTACTCAGGTCACATGTACATTTTTGCAAAAATTTCTGGGATTGCTGCTGTAGCTATGGAGTGCATTCTTTGTGCAACACTCTCGGCAGGTGATGTATCATTTCTGACAAAAGGGGCAGAGTCATATGGGGAAACTTGGTGTAATGAAGTCACCCCTTCGCCTTTAGACCCATTTTTAGAGGATTTGGTTTACTTAGAAATATTGTTAGTTTGTGGTCAAACACATAATCACAAAGTACTGTAGTTTTACAAATTACAAAAACAATGACAAAATACAGCAACGTTTCGACCAACAAGGCCTTTATCAAGCAAATGAACAACAGGAGGAGTGACAAATTAAAAAAAACACCACACATATAACTACTAAAACTTACCTAATGCGTCACAACGATGAGTTGCAGAGAAATGGCGAAATATTCACATATATAATGAGACTGCAGTAAAACTATTTGATTGGCAAAACATGTAATCACAAAGTACTGTAGTTTTACAAATTACAAAAATAAAATAATTGTTTTTGTAATTTGTAAAACTACAGTACTTTGTGATTACGTGTTTTGCCAATCAAATAGTTTTACTGCAGTCTCATATATATATTGTGAATAGTTTGTGGTGGCAGTTCCTACAGTGTGATATTAGTCTTAAATTGGTCACATTTCATTGTACAGGGTGTTCAAGATAAAAGCAGTCTCGTCGTTAAGGAAGCATCATCGTCAAGGGAACTAATCTGGCAAATGTTTATGAAAATGAGAAGGTTCAGTTATAATGTAGTATAGGTCAAGGTTGTGTAATGGTGTGTAATTGTAGTGCAGGAAGGGGCGATGAACAAATGTGACGTAGGACGAGCTAGTCAGAACCGGTTTAAATAGTAAATAGACACAATGGCAATAAGTAACTGGCAACTTTTGATTTGTCACTTGTGCAACTTTTATCTTGAACACTCTGTAGTATTGTGTGAACATTTATCTTGTAAAACTAATTGTTTATTTTATTGTAATGTTAATGGTTCATTATCTTGCAATGGTAACATTTTATTATATTAATGCCCAAGTAATTCATATATTGTAATTTTAACAGTCTGTTGTTTTGTGTTAGGGGTTCTCTCTCGCGAGATCACCGCCCAGACCGATGTACTAGATCTCCTCATAAATTCTATTCATGTGGAAATCTGATTCATGCAGCCTTAGCATTGGTGTGTTTTATGTCACATCTTCAGCACCATTTGGAGCTCTGGGGCTTATCCTTCGGCGATGTGTCCGGTTTCAGCCAGCGTTTACTCGGTTCACTCTCCGTTCTGTAGCATCTAGTGTTTTTACGGTGTGGGGTAGCTAGCCCCACACCCAACCTCTTAGTAGCCGCTATGACATGCGTGGCAGGTAACAGTGGTTCTATTCTTTACACCCCAATTTGGGATCCGACAACCACTTGGGCGGTGTTAGGGGTTCATTGACATATTGTGAAATGCAATGCTTAGAAACAAGAAATTACCAATAGCACCAGAAAAGACAGAGAACTAACTTCCACTGTAAACAGAGTCTTCTACATCAGAACATCAGGAAAGAAGGCAAGAGGAAGACCACAAAAAAAGATGGTTAGATCACTAGCACTGGGCAGATGACGCTCATCAGCCCGGGAGGGCAGTTGTCTACGGTCGCTGCCCTGAAAGAAAATAGCAGCCTGCTGCCTTGTGGGTTTTGGCTGGGGACAGCAAAAGGCTAACGGAGAGCGAACATTATATTTCTATAATGTGTTTTTCTTCCAAATCCAACACCTTGTTGTTATATTCTTCACATTATATTTCTATATTTATCCAACACTTTGTTGTTATAGTTACCATTTTGTTTCTATTGTTTTACAGGTTCAATACCAGGTCCATTATTATTTGGTAAAATGTTTGATTTTGCTTGTTTGCTGTGGCAGAAACGATGTAATGGAGACGGCTCATGTTTTTTCTATGACACTCATAATCTGAGTATCTACCTTTTTGCTGTTGCCTTGGCCTTTGCAATAGCAGCAGCTGTGGCATTTTTGCTTGCTTTATGTTTCTATAAGGCAAGTACTATTGTAGTTTTCTAGTAGTAGTTAATGATATTTTTTTCTTGATAAATTTGAATGGTCCCAGAGAGCAAAAAATCATAATGAACTGTCTATAATTGTTGTAATTGATTGCACCAGTGTGTTGCAGGGAACCCCTCAAGGGAAGCAAAGAATAATAATACTGCGACCTACAAGGTATGCCTAAGAGGCAACTGTGGCTTTAATGTGTTTTTTTCTGTCCACCCAACTCGATCGTCTACTCCTTCTAGCTCGCCATACCTCAACTGTTTTGGGATGCATTTATCAGGCATCCACGCAATGGGATTCATCTAATCGGTAATGAAACCGCCCGTGTGTTGACCGGGCTCTCAAGGGGAGCAAAGAATAGTAGCACCGTGACCTACACAGCATGTCGTAAGAGGCGACTGAGGTAGGAAACTAGGAAAGCTACACTAGTAAGTACAAAGCGCTGCAGAAATCGGATGTGCTGGCCTACTTGTAGGCGCTGTAGATTGCATTAATGAAACCGTGAGATGGCAGTAAAAATTACATCTTACATTAATTACTTTACATTATTGCAAAGATTACTTATTACATTAATGCAAGTTTGAGATTGAGCTATAGTTTACATGATTGAAGATAATGCTTGTGTTTGAATCTCTTGCTAACACTTTGAAGAATTCTTAATCTCACAGGTTGCAATACCTTTATGTTTGATTTTGTTTCATCTCAAATATACAAGCACAATAAGCTTCTGTTTAATCAAACCTGACCTGATTATTCTGTGTCTGGCAAGACGAAGCATTTATGAAAGGCACACCTCAGTAAAACTATTTTTAAAAATATCTTTCTTTTTATATTCTTAGAAACACTTGTATTGTTAGTGCTAGGCAATGGGTGCAGTAAGAAATAAAGGTTGGTTGTTCGAATCCTGTGTTTCTTAATTTGTTTTTTTTTCCTGGAAGCGCCTAAGACCTGTACATTGCCTATTTTTTATCATATTCATTGTTTCCGTTGCGGTTCTGAAAAACCCCTTTTTTTCTAATCTGACAGGTTAAAGAAGAAGAGGATGAAATCATTCTGCAAGTTGATAGATCAACACCACAGTCACCTCACATACCAGCGGCTCACAACAATATTCATTTCAGTAATCATGCAGAAAAACTCAACACCCGCACTGATGTGGAACATAACAATACAGATTATGGAACCAGCTTATGATAACAATTACAGTATAAATTCTACTTTTATGTCAAATATGATGCTCATTAGGGGGTCATTGTATGTACTCCCTAGAAAGTAATGCTGGACATTCAGCTCAACACTACATTCAAAACTACATGGCAACAGAGATATGCTCCAGACAACAGTCAACTTCATCGTACAAACTGTCCCCTGTATATCCTCCCTAGAAAGGATGCTGGACATTCAACTCAACACTACATTCAAAACTACATGCAACAGAGATAAGCTCCAGACAACAGTCAACTTCATTATACAAGACTGTCCCCTGTATATCCTCCCTAGAAAGGATGCTGGACATTCAACTCAACACCACATTCAAAACTACATTCAACAGAGATAAGCTCCAGACAACAGTCAACTTCATCATAAGAATGCAGTACTGGTCCCTGTGTGTCCTCCCTAGAAAGGAATGCTGGACGTTCAACTCAATAGTACATTCAAAACTACATGGTACCAGAGATGAGCTTCAGACAACAGTCAACTTCATTATAAGACGGCAAGACTGGTCCCTGTATTCCTCCATAGAAAGGAATGCTGGCCCTACAACACAACAATACATTCAAAACTACATGGCACCAGAGATGAGCTCCAGACAACAGTCAAATTCATCATAAGACTGCAAGACTGGTCCCTGTGTGTACTCAATAGAAAGGAATGCTGGACATCCAACTCAACGCTACATTAAAAACTACATGGTACCAGAGATGAACTCCAGACAACAGTCAACTTCATAAGACTGCAAGACTGGTCCCTGTATGTCCTCTCTAGAAAGGGATGCTGGCCCTACAATCCAACGCTACATTCAAAACTACATGGCACCAGAGATGAGCTGCAGACAACATTCGACTTCATCATAAGAACACGTCAAATGGTATAATCATTAAAATAGCGATCACAAAGAAGAGGAAGGGAGTCCTTGTGGCTAAATGGTTAAGACTCTGCCTTGTGTTTCAAAGGTTGGGGGTTCGAGTCCGGACTATGCCATTCTGTTCACGAGTGCATTTTTTCAGAGACCCTAGAACTATTGCAGGAGCTGCAGAGTTCATGCTTTGTGGAATACTCTCGGCAGGTGGCAGGCCATGTCTGTGGAGAGGGAACAAGCTATATGGGGTAAAACCTGGTGCAATGAAGTCAGACCTTCGGCTTTAGACATTTAGATGATGCCCATACTGCTGTGTGTACACTTTGTACAAATTTATATATTGTTTCGCCGAGTGTTGCCGGGACCACAAGGGAAGCAAAGGATAGTAAAACTGCGACGTACAAGGCATGTCATAAAGCCTGCCGACTAAGGTAGATGCCTAGGGAAACTACACTAGTAAATAAAAAGCGTCGCAGAAATCGGATGTGCTGGCCTACCTGTAGGTGCATAACTGGCACAACATACATTCACTCTTAGGCTCAGATCACATACAAATCACAAAGAGTGGTTTAACAAGTGGTTGATATGGAGCGGTTGAAGAAGATGAAGAAGAATATAAATTATTTTGTATGTTGATCGTAAGTTGATTGTAAGTTGATGGAAGGAGGCATACTGGCAAAGAGAAGAAGAGGAAGACCATGCAAAAGATGGATTCAAGATGTAACTGATGGTTTGAACATGACGGCTGCAGAGTCGGGACATCTGGCTTATGAGAGAGAGAAATCCCGGAGGACTGTTGGGGCGGCAAAGTTGTGCTCAGTGCAAGATAATTGATGATGATGTTGATTGTACAAATTAATATATTATTTTGTATGTTGATTGTACAAATTAATATATAGTTTTGTACGTTGATTGTACAAATTAATATAATGCTATTTATGTTGAAATACTGTAAAATATTATATTCTTCTTCTTCTTTGTCGTCACACTGCTACCGGGTTGTTGCCCAGTGTCGTGGTTTCTGTTTTTGTCTTGCGCTGTTCTGGTGGCTTGTGTGATTGTTATCTTTGCTCTTTCACAGGATGCTGCCACGCCATCTAACCATCTTTTCCCTGGTCTTCCTCTTGCCTTCTTTCCCGATGTTCTGTTGTAGAAGACTCTGTATACTGTGGAGTTTGGATGCATTCTTATTAAGTGGCCAAACCACTTCATTCTTTGTTTATCTATATAATTCAAGCACGGTTTTGTGCCAACTTTCTTTCTTATGCTGATGTTGGTGATTCTGTCTTTCTTGTGTTGTTGGTAACTTTTCTCAGGCAACGCATTTCACATGTAGTTATTTTTGTGACTGCGCTTTGCTCAATGTCCATGTTTGGCTCTGGTAACACAAAGTAGGTATAAAAATGCTGTTGATCATTTGTTTCTTAGCTGCCTGTGAAATTTTTGGGTGCCTTAACAATGGGGCTAGCTGGTAGGTTACAGCATTTGCTTTTTGTACTCTAGCCTCTATCTCTCTATCTAGTTTTCCGTCTTCTGTGAATATGCTTCCCTAAGTATTTGAATTCTTTCACTTGGTTTATTTTAGTGCCATTGACATGGATGTCTAGATTATTATGTTTTCTTCCCATATTCATTATTTCTGTTTTAGAGTTGTTGATTTTCATGTCATGTTTCACACAATTATTGTTCAAAGTGTCAATATGATGTTGTAGATCTTGTTCATTTTGATGTATCAGGCACTGATCATCTGCAAAAAGTAGTTCATTTATTTCATCATTATCTGAATTCGACTCTTGAGTTATTTTATCCATATATGCGATAAAGAGTAGTGGTGAAAGGACACAACCTTGTCTAACACCTGATGTAATGGAGAACCAGTCGGTCATTCCTTCTGTAGTTCTTACTGTACTCTGGCTATCTTGATATAAGGCCATGATGTTACCTAATAGTTGTCCTTGGACGCCATATTCTTCAAGGATCTTCCATAGTTTGCACCTGTTTACTCTATCAAATGCCTTTTCTTGGTCTATAAATATAAGCTGTTTACTTTGATTGTATTCAATTGTTTGTTCGCAGATCTGTCTTAGTGTAAATATTGCGTCTGTGCAGCTCTTACCCTCCTAAACCCAAACTGGCTATTGCTTAACTGGGGCTCTAATATATGTCTTGCTCTTCGCTCCAATATTTTTGCAAACATTTTTCCTATTTGGCTCAAAGAGAATACCCCTGTATGTTTCACATTCTCTTTTGTCTCCAACAACAGAAATGTTACTTGCGTGTAAGACAACAGCAATAACATGGCTGACCAGAATTTTTAACATAGCCTGGGAGGCACAAGAGGTTCCAGATGACTGGCAGAGAGCTATTATAGTCCCAATATGGAAGAACAAAGAAAATATTATATTAAACGGTGCAAAAGGAGCAATTTAGCCAGGAATAAAATAAATATGCTGGCTAGTCAGTAATAAACACTTCTGATGTCTGCCTGCCCAGCGTGTTCGTAGCGCATTGAACAATGGGTGACAAGCCTTCTGTGAGAGTGGGTTCAATTCCACAGGCTCACAGAAAAGTCACAGGTTCTTCAGATTTAAGGTGTTCGTGGCACCAAACCGAAGGGTTACGATGTCCATGGCACCGAGCCGAAGACCTGAAAGTTCAAGTGCTTATGGATCAGGAAAAAAAAACCACTTTTGATAGTTGAGAAATGTCACAACCTCACTTGGTTTGAATATGGGAACAGGCACAGCTTCCTCTCAAAAACAGGTTTTTAATAAACAGTTGATAGTTGTAGGAAAATAAGAAGAAAAAAACATTCATGGGCTGATCACATAAATGATGGATCAGGAAAGGCTTTTACACTCTGGTCCTTCTCACAAATGAAAGAAATCTCTGGAGGGACTTTTCTATTGATAATTCCATTGTAGTGCTCCTATCTTCTTCTTTGAACGCTCCACATCGACCACTTGTTAACCACTCTGTGTGATTTGTATGTGATCTGAGCATGTGCTACTATCTAAATTACAAGTACCTGTGAAGTTAAAGTAAGGCTTGCCTGAATGGAGAAAGGCACTGATCTTTTACTTCTCATTGTGCTTGCCCGCCATGAATTCAAACATAGTCAGAACACTTGGTATAGCGCTTCTTACATATTTTTGCGAGAATGCCTGCTTTGTCCTGTGTCCCCCACCACACAGATGTGCCTTCTCCAACTTCAGAGGTAAAGAGAGGCACTGGTTCATAAGAGAAGCAAGTCTTTAAGAAAAAATCAATCAGACATACATGCCATATTAGATGCATCCCATAACAAACATTAGCAGTCTGCGCATGCATATCTGCATAAGGCAGAGAGTATAATTGCCATCTGTAATTTTCTAAATATGCAGTTTACAATACAAACAAAAAGCACTCCAAATTAAATTCACAGCTCAGTGTTAATGCAAGCACTCAAATCAGTAACTGGGTCATGAAAATTGGTCCTACAAGCTCAACCATTAGAGAAATACGCTATCAACTACACTCACAAACAAACAATATTCAATTTAACAACCCATCCACCATTTCACCATGTTGACCATGTTTTCCTTCCATTGATATATTAACTATCAACTTTGTGCTGCTGTACCTTGACTTATTGCGCTCTCAATCAACTTTTTACTGATGTACTTTTTAACTCTTAGTGGACCAGGGCAAAAGCCATGTTTTTACAAGCCATTTGTTTTTACAATAAAAAACACCATTTATTGTGGCTTCTGGTAAGAATGCGTCCAACCCAAGGTCGTCCAACCCAAGGTCACGAGTAGGTGTTTGGTCCACAAGAAGTTAATGTTGCATAGACACTCAATTCTACATTGATATATTTTGAATTATTTTACTAACATCCAACATGTTGACATATTGAGTTGTATTGTACTTAGAGTTATTACTATTTGTTGACATATTGTAAAGTTTGTATTGTACTTTTTAGTGAGAGTTATGGTTACTATTTGTTAACATATTGTAAAGTTTGTATTGTATTTTTTAGTGAGAGTTATGGTTACTATTTGTTAACATATTGTAAAGTTTGTATTGTACTTTTTAGTGAGAGTTATGGTTACTATTTGTTAACATATTGTAAAGTTTGTATTGTATTTTTTAGTGAGAGTTGTGGTTACTATTTGTTAACATATTGTAAAGTTTGTATTGTACTTTTTAGTGAGAGTTATGGTTACTATTTGTTGACATATTGTAAAGTTTGTATTGTATTTTTTCATGAAAGTTATGGTTACTATTTGTTAACATATTCATGTTTGTACATATTTACTCTTCGTCTCATTTGCTATTTCAGATCTACCATGCTTGATAATTTACATCATATCAGAAATCTTAAACATTACACTTTTTTTTATCCCTAGTACTTATTGAAGACAGATGATAAAAAGTATTTTCCTACCAACACTTTGTTACCAGTGCCAAACTTGGTCTCTTACAGCAACACAGCACAGAAAGCTCACCATGTGTGAAATAAAATGCTTGAGGAAGGCAGTGGAGTCACCAGGAAAGACAGACTACGAAATGAGGACATCAGAAGCAGAGTTGGCATAACTTCATGCATCGAATACATCGAAAGACAACAAATGCAGTGGTTTGGACATTTAATGAGAATGAAATACAACCAACCACCAATAACAGCATACAATAAAAAGAGATCGGGTACTAGAACTAAGGGAAGACTAAGAAAAAGATGGACAGACAATATCCATACCACACCACATAAACACGATATAACACAAGGGCGACTCATCTGGCCCTAGAACGCAAGTTAAAGCTCCAATTCCTATGCTTAATGGCAAGAGTGGACAGCCAACTACATGATCCACCTGGCAATAGACAATAGACAGACTTACTGAAGTTAAGACTTCAGAGAGCAAGCATCTTTCCTTTGGCAGCTTAACATTACGAGACGTTGACATTGAAGTAGTAGCATATCCCTTGCGGAACGTCGCATTCATCAGAGCCCACCTGAAAAGCTCTCTGCCTCTTGCAAGTTCTCCGGCCTTTTCTAGTGTTATGTTCAAGGTTTCTTTGATATCTTGCTGCCACCTTTGTCTTGGTCGTCCCCTGCATCGTTTTCCAGGAACCATTCCTTCCATTACCTTTCTCTCCACCATTGTGGCGTTTAATGGGGCCAAAATATTTATTCTTCCCTTACATGGTGTTATTTATGAGCCAATGATCCTCGATGTGCACGTCTAGAAGGATGTCTTTGTTCCTTCTCTTCTCTGCCCAGGATGTTCTAAAAACTTTTCTATAGCACCTTGTTTCAAAAGCTGCAATTTTGTTTTTTTAATGTTTGTGTTATGGTCCACGATTCGCAACGTGGACATTAACACAGGCATTATGAAACAAAATCAAAGCATTTGAAATAAGGTGCTACCAAAACATACTTAGAACACCCTGGACAGAAAAGAGAAAAAAACAAGGATATACTACAAGACTTACATATCTTGGAGCATTGGTTCATAAACAACATCGTCTCCCAGAAGTATTTCGGTTACGTTAAATGACTGGTTTCAGAAAGAACAATAATAAAAGGCACGGTGCCTGGGGGTAGAGGCATTGAAAGACTAAGACAAAGGTGACAGCAGGACATCAAAGATACCTTGAACATGACGTTTAAACCAATCCACATCAACTACTAGATTACAGGAGCTGGGTTTGAAGATTGGAGTAGCAAGAAAAGAACAGCATAACAGGTACGTGAGTAGGATCATCAATCAAAATCGAACTGGTACGGCCAGTCAGTGAACGCTGTTGAAGATATTGCGAAGGAGATCGGAGCACCTATGGACATGTCCGGGTGCAATGAAGATATTCCAAACTGAAACTGATGTTAGAAGACGCAGGAGAACTTGCTAGAGACATGGAGTATTTCAGGCAGGCTGTAATGAAAGCGATGTTCTGCAAAGGACATGCAACTTGATGAGTACTTATTTACTTATTCCTTCCACCTTCTTGTAGAGCATTGGACCTCGGCAGTTGTCCTCCACATTTCCCAATCTCTGGCCATTTTTTACTAATGGCTTCCCAGGATAGCCAAGCTTCCTTCAGTTTGTCAAGAACACCCCATCTTCACATCTGTTTTGGACACCCTCTTTTCCATTTCCCTTGTGAATTCCACCCAAGTGCTTGTCTAAAGACTCTCAACTTAGTATTCTGCAGGGTATGCCTGACCAGTGCTACAAAGTCTGTGCACTGCTGCTGAGATCTTTCTGTGTAAGATAGAGATCGGAGCACACATGATTATTTACCAAAGTGTAATGAAGATGGTCCAATCAATCAATGCCTGACCCACCACCATTTTCTACTCCTGACTTGATTCATCATATGTTAGCTCTAGTACTGTTGATTACCTCTTAGTGGACCTGGGCAAAAGCCATTATAGAGTAAAAATGCCACTTAGTGTGGCTCCTAGTACACACAGAGTTAATCTGCTGATTACTGTGTAAAAGGATGGAATATAACAGAAATCAAATTAGTTTACAAAGACCATAGTACAAACACTGAAGAAGAAAATTGAACCTTTTGAAACAAGGTGTTAGAGCCCGTCTGCCCAGCGTGTTCGTAGCGCGTTGGACTACTCATGAGCCCGCTGCCCAGCGTGTTCGTAGCGCGTGGACTACAGAGCCCGTCTGCCCAGCGGATCCTGCTGAGCGCTGGACTACCTAGAGCTGGCCTCCCAGCGTGCTTCGAGCGGCTTGGACTACTAGAGCCCGATCTGCCCAGCGTGTTCTAGCGCGTGGACTACTAGAGCCCGTCTGCCCAGCGTGTTCGTAGCGCTGGACTACTAGAGCCCGTCTGCCCAGCGTGTTCGTAGGCTGGACTACTAGAGCCCGTCTGCCCAGCGTGTCTCGTGAGTGCGTTGGACTACGGGTGACAAACCCTCTGTGATTGTGGGTTCAATTCCGCAGGCTGGCAGAAAAGACACAGGTTCTCCAGATCTACGGTGTTCGTGGCACTGAACCAAAGGGTTACGATGTCCATGGCACCGAGCCGAAGAGCTGAAAATGCTCAAGTGCTTCTGAATCGGTAAAAAAAAAAAAAAGAACATCCTAGGCAGAGTAGGAAAAAACCCAACATCCTACAAGACCTGCATATCGAGGAGCATTGGCTCATAAATACATAATGTCCCGGAAGATTAAATATTTTGGCTACATTAAACATCACTGTGGTTTTTGGAGAGCACGGTAATATAAAGCTTGAGTACAAGGCGGGGGATGATCAAGATGAAGTTGACAGCAGAACATCAAAGAAACCTTGAAAATGACACTGGAGGAGGCAGGAGAACTTGCTAGAGACAGTTTTTCAGGCAGGATGTGAAGGAAGTGATGTTCCTCAAGGGACATGCTACTACTTGAGCATAACATTTGACAAAAATATGTCCTTTGTAATACTATTTCACTTATTTCTGCAAGTTTCCATCTTTGTCTACTCTAGTGCTCTTTATTGTATGTTTACTTATTGTCTGTGATTCACTTTTATGCAGCACATAGGTGGTGTACAGTAGCATCCGGAAAAATGTATTAAATTTAATATAAGAATATAGGCCATGTGTTGCCAGGACTACAAGAGGAGCAAAGAATAGTAACATTTCGATCTACAAAGCATATCGTAAAAGACAACTGAGGCCTAGGAAAGTTACCGTAGTAAATTAAAAGCATAGCAGAAATCAGATGTGCTTGTCGGTGCATAACTGACACAACATACAATCGTTTTTAGACTCAGATCACATACAAATCACAAAGAGTGGCTAACTAGTGGTTAAATCTTTCCACTCTTTAAGTCGCACACTGCGCCATGGCTGGAAGTCCATTGCACGCTTTATGCTCGCACACTCGCCATAGAGTTGCTTTCCTTATAAGAAGTCTTTCTAGTTTTACTTCTTCTGTTTTACTTATAGTACTTTTTAACCTTGTTATTTGTTAGGTTGTCCAGTTTACTCAATTTAGTTATAATAATATATATATGTTTATTTATTGATAAGTAGTTGGATCAATTTTTTTTTTTTTTTTGACTTCCTTGAATTAACTGCTTAAAATTGAGGAATAAATGGGCGTGGAAAGAGTTTTAATATGGAGCCTTCAAAGAAGAAATCAAATATGTATAGTTTCTTTAAGATGATGAAGTTAAAGTGTGCAAGCAAAACAGAATAAACTAAAGGAAGTCTCAAATCTGTAGCGATCATGTTCTCGGTGTCCACACAGATCACAAATAAACTTGGTTGAAAAGAAAAGATACAAATAAGAAGAATGGGTACTCAGACTTTCTCAGTTATAGGCAATATCAGATTTGTTGTGACCTCTGTGTGAGCTAAAAAAGACAGTGAAGTTTATACAAGAGACAACATTGAATACATAGACAATATTTCAAGCGAACGAAAGGAAGGAAGGTAGAATTGTTGTTGGTGCTACTCAGTAAGAGCCCTGCCTCTGATACTTCCACTTAGCTGAAAAAGACCTGTGCACCTACCACTAAGTGCATATTTATCAACTCTATCCAATTTTGTTCATTATTCTAAAACCTGAGACAAAACTGACTCAAGTGCCATATCACAACTGTTGATTTGTATCGCAGTGAAATGTTCTGTATTATATTTTGTATTATTTGTATATGTTCTATATTCTATTTATATTAGCATATTTACTGCTGAACTCTTATCAATTTTTTTGATAAAAATATCTTAAATACCGAGATTTTATTGGTTTACAATGTTTATTTATTTACTGTAATAATGTTTACTTATTTACTGGTAAAATAATGTTTACTTATTTACTGGTAAAATAATGTTTACTTATTTACTGGTAAAATAATGTTTACTTATTTACTGGTAAAATAATGTTTACTTATTTAACGTATACAAAGAACACATAATGAGAAATGCCAGGTACAACAAGAATCGTGAGGTTTTATTTTACCTGTTCACAATTGATGGAAGTATGATTCCAGAATTAAGGTACACAGATGACACAGTTCTCCAATAAAATATCGTTAAGGGGTTAAGATGAGAACAAGGAGTTTTTTTTTTTATTAAGAACCCCAGGGAAAGCAGCGGAAGCAAAGAATATTATCAACAAATAGACAGTGTATAAGTATGAAGAGCTTCTGAAAAAACAAACAGTTGGTTCTGTCTGTAAAAAAAACCCAATGAAGATCATAACCTTTTTCAGAATACAAAAAGAAACAAAATCATGTCCACTGACAAAACAAAATGCCAACCTAAAATTAACATCGATAATGAAGCCATTGAGAATGTCACATATTTGTAATATCATTGGTCTGTTATTAAGAATAACGGAGACTGTACAAAAGAAGTTAGACGAATACTAGCCATGGCTTTCCAGAGGGTGGTCAGCACGAAGGAATTATGGTGTGAAAAACAAGCAACAGAACAAAGTAAAGACTTATGAAAGCATGCATTATTCTTGTGGCAACACATGGTTGTGCTATCCATGTTTGTTGAAGATTTGTTGCCTTTTTTTTACAGGGCGAGGTAGCCAGCCCACGCCAAACTCTCCTTAGCCGCCTCTTACGACTCGCTCGAAACATGGAGGACAACAAAGGAAACCATCAGAAAACAGCAGATCTTCGTAAATGGGTGTTTACGTAAAATAGAGGGACTGAGATGGTATGACACGATTACAAACGAGGAACTCAGAGAAAGAACAAAGCAGATACCAGTGGAGAAAGAGCTCAGGAAGAGACTCTGGCGATGGATAGGACATACATTGAGAAGACCGACCAAAGCATTGCAAGACAGGCACTGTTTTGGAACCCGCAGGGACAGAGGAGTAGGAGAAGACTTAGATAGACCTGGAGAAGAGAGCTGGAAGCTGATATTAAAAGGATAGGTAAAACATGGAAATAATTGGAAGGGATGGCAGAGAGAGGAAGAGCTGGAAGAAGTTTGTTGAAGACCTGTGCTCCGTTGGGAGTTGAAAGATAAAGAAGAAGAAGAACACATGGTTGCGAGACGTGCACAAAAACACAGAAATTAAGGAATAAAATCTAAGTGTTTAAAATAAGGTGGTACTGAAAAATTATACATAGAATGCCATGGACAGAGAAAGAAAAACAAGGATATATTACAAAACTTTCACATATCGTGGAGCATTGGCCCATAAACAACATCATATTCCAGAAAATGAAGCATTTCGGTAATGTTAAACAACATAATGGTTTTGAGAGAACAGTAATTGAAGGCATGGTTCCTGTAAGTAGGGGCAGGGGAATACCAAGACGAAGGTGGCAACAGGACATCACAGAAACCTTGAATATGACGTTAGAAGAGTTGGGAAAATTTGCTAAAGACAGAGAGTGTTTCAGGAAGGATGTGATGACAGTGACATTCTGCAAGGGACCTGATGATGAGATAATAATTGGATTCTCCGTAAGGTGTTCATTTTTATTTAGGATGTGACCTACATGCTCGGATATTGAGTTTGAACAGAGTACGCTTGGGTTGTGATCAAGCTCACTACCACTAAGATTTAACTTTGCAGAATAATTAAATTAGTTTCCAAAATCAGCTACGAGGTGGCTAAAACAACCATCGGATGGCAATATAGAGAGAAGTGGTCACAAGACCACCATCAACACCGAAACAAAGATGAGTACTATGGTTTGTCCCGTAGCAAACAAGTTGTCATATTCCGCCTCCGTATCTGCCATAACAGACTCCGGTCCCACCTTTGCAACAAATTTAAAATTGGCACAACTAGCCTGTGCCACTGCGGAAAGACGGACATTACGACAGAGCACCTACTGCAAGACTGACCCCTGCTAGCAGGCTTGAGAAACGAAACCTGGCCGGAAAATACCGAGCTAATTGAGAATCTGTACGGAGGAGGGACTCCCTAAAAACAACAGCATAATTTATAAGGAAATCTGGTACATCAGTCTAAGAGGTGATCGAGAGCGAAAGAGATTGGTTTCCGATTAAAATTTAAAAATAAATCTCTGTACTGTTTACATTTTTAAAATTGGTATCTGATTAAATGTTATAAATCCCTTTGCAGATTAAATTTTGTTGATTTGTTTCCGATTACATTTGATAAATTACTGTATTGATAAAATTTTATTGATTGATTTGATAAATATTTGAAAGTGTTTAAGAAAGCAAGACATCATTAAATACAATATTTATTTGGTTTCTTATGTCTTTCTAGAAGATGTTGTTTTTTGTATGATGTTTGTAGTTTTAGAGTTTGTATTGTATCATGTAGTTTGTATCATGTATTGTATTGTATCATGTATTGTATTGTGAGCATCTGTAGCTTAAGCGGTAGTGAGCTCCATCACGAACCCAAGCGTACCTGGTTCAAACCCCACAGTGAGCATTTTTAGAAGTAAAATTAGTTTCCGTGGGATTTTTATCAAGGTAAAAACAGACCTCACCGTTCAGAAAGCAATGGCAAACTGCTGAACGTATTAGAGGTGCCTTCAAAATCAACGACTGATTACTGTGGTTGATGGCTTACGCTTGTAAAGGATATGCCACGATTTTTGTTTGATACATGTATCGTGATGTGTGATGTATGAGTGATAGGTCAGTGTTAGTATTGTGTCTGCATGATGTGTGATGTATGAGTGGGTAGACAGGATGATGTTTGTAGAGTCAGTGTCCATATTGTGTCTGCATGATGTGTGATGTATGAGTGGGTAGACAGGATGATGTTTGTAGAGTCAGTGTCCATATTGTGTCTGCATGATGTGTGATGTATGAGTGGGTAGACAGGATGATGTTTGTAGAGTCAGTGTCCATATTGTGTCTGCATGATGTGATTATGAGTGGTAGACAGATGATGTTTGTAGAGTCAGTGTCCATATTGTGTCTGCATGATGTGTGATGTATGAGTGGGTAGACAGGATGATGTTTGTAGAGTCAGTGTCCATATTGTGTCTGCATAATGTGTGATGTATGAGTGGGTAGACAGGATGATGTTTGTAGAGTCAGTGTCCATATTGTGTCTGCATGATGTGTGATGTATGAGTGGGTAGACAGGATGATGTTTGTAGAGTCAGTGTCCATATTGTGTCTGCATGATGTGTGATGAGAACCGGGGTAGCGTAGTTGTTAGTGAACTCGCTTCTCAAGGCTGGTGGTCTGGGTTCAACCCCCGCATTGTGCGTTTAATTTTTCCCGACCGCGACGGCTTTCAGGTCGACCCAGCCTCACCAGTGTCCATATTGTGCTTGGACATTCTTAACCCATTGAGAGAGTCTTTCCGAGCAGAGGAGTTTCAGAGCCGTGAATTCCCACTCGCTGACCAGATTGAGAAGGGTGTCGATATTGGGTGTAGCCCGAAAATAACGACATAATAAATATGCAAAGAGATTGATTAACCAACATCCAACTGGCGTGTTGGACCGCTGGAAGCTGCTGGATTTGTTGAGGCGAAGAACGGAGCAACTATAGGCGTGTCTGGAGTGCTAAGATGATAGTAATCATATAACTGATAATTGATTGGGCTTGGATGAATGAATCATTGAAGGATGTCGTTTGTAAAGTCGCTGTTCGAATGCGTGATCGAATGAGTGATGAACAGGAGAAACGGTTGTTGATGATGTTTACCAAGGGTTGGTGTGTATCTTTGAACGGGACACTGCAGTCTCATAGCACACCTCCATAGAATAGGTCTCAGGGACTCGGCAGCCTGCACCTAAACAGTCCCCAGAGCAAATCCTGCAAGACTGTCCCAGTCTGAGTAGTGCAAGAATGGAGATCTGGCCAACAGAAACAACTCTACAAGACAAACTATGTGGGACCTGTGACGACCTCAAGCGCACCACCCTATTTATGACAGATACCGTAGTAGTCGTATAATAGAAGTTGATAGCAGAAGAAGAAGAAGAAGAGGTGTGTATCTGAACATAATGAAAACAAACAGATCAAGTAAATCTCAGACAGCAATCTCATAGATGTATGGCTGCTTTCAGAAAGTGAGATATTGGTTATTGGCAGTGGCGGCTCGTCACTAAGGGCCAATGGTGACGGGCCCCACTAAAAATAATGTCTAAAGTGTATTTATTATTTAATAAATTAAAATTTAACCTAAACCCAACACCATGGTTTCCACGATAATGTTGTCTGGCCCCACCAACAAAAGTGATCACGAGCCGCCACTGGTTATTGGTTTCTGAACTCTTGTCACAGCACTTCTGGGCTCATTCTCCCCCAACAGATGTCGAAGGGTCTACCTACTACCAACTTTTTGTTTTGGATTCGAACCCGCGACCTTCGGAACGCAAGGCAACGGCTTAACCACTTACCCACAGAGACCCCATGCAACGGCTTAACCACTTACCCACAGAGACCCCATGCAACGGCTTAACCACTTACCCACAGAGACCCCATGCAACGGCTTAACCACTTACCCACAGAGACCCCATGCAACGGCTTAACCACTTACCCACAGAGACCCCATGCAACGGCTTAACCACTTACCCACAGAGACCCCATGCAACGGCTTAACCACTTACCCACAGAGACCCCATGCAACGGCTTAACCACTTACCCACAGAGACCCCATGCAACGGCTTAACCACTTACCCACAGAGACCCCATGCAACGGCTTAACCACTTACCCACAGAGACCCCATGCAACGGCTTAACCACTTACCCACAGAGACCCCATGCAACGGCTTAACCACTTACCCACAGAGACCCCATGCAACGGCTTAACCACTTACCCACAGAGACCCCATGCAACGGCTTAACCACTTACCCACAGAGACCCCATGCAACGGCTTAACCACTTACCCACAGAGACCCCATGCTTTACCCAGTTCTTATTATTACTCTCATTCTCACATCTTCTCCCTAACTTTTCACTACAACTTCTCCCTAACTTTTCACTACAACTTCTCCCTAACTTTTCACTACAACTTCTCCTAACTTTCACCACAACTGTTCTTTATTTTAACTCTCTCTCTCTCTCTCTCTTGCTCTCGCTTTATTTGTTGCAACTTTTTTATTTCTCTGTTCACCACAACTATCTTCTGCCCCTTCTCTCTTCTCTCTCTCTCTCTCCTCTAGATGCAACTTTTATTTCTCTGTTTACCACACTATTTTCTGCCCCTTCACTCTCTCTCTCTCTCTTCCTCTGAGATGCAACTTTTTTATTTCTCTGTTTACCACACCTATCTTCTGCCCCTTCTCTCTCTCTCTCTCTCTTCCTCTGAGATGCAACTTTTTTATTTCTCTGTTTACCACACCTATCTTCTGCCCCTTCACTCTCTCTCTCTCTCTCTTCCTCTTAGATGCAACTTTTTTATTTCTCTGTTTACCACACCTATCTTCTGCCCCTTCACTCTCTCTCTCTCTCTCTTCCTCTTAGATGCAACTTTTTTATTTCTCTGTTTACCACACCTATCTTCTGCCCCTTCAACTCTCTCTCTCTTCTCCTCTGAGATGCAACTTTTTATTTCTCTGTTTACCACAACCTATCTTCTGCCCCTTCACTCCTCTCTCTCCTTCCTCTTAGATGCAACTTTTATTCTCTCTTTACCACACCTATCTTCTGCCCACCTCTCCTCTCTCCTCTCTCTTCCTCTGAGATGCAACTTTTTTATTTCTCTGTTTACCACACCTATCTTCTGCCCCTTCACTCTCTCTCTCTCTCTCCTTCCTCTAGATGCAACTTTTTTATTTCTCTGTTTACCACACCTATCTTCTGCCCCTTCACTCTCTCTCTCTCTCTCTTCCTCTTAGATGCAACTTTTTTATTTCTCTGTTTACCACACACTTCTCTCCTCTCTTTTCCTAGCAACTTTCCTTTCCAACTTTCTCCTTCTCTCTTCTCTCTCTCTGAACTATTCCTCTAACATCGTCACTCTTTTTCTCTAGATTTTACCTACACCTATCTTCTGCCTTCACTCTCTCTCTCTCTTCTCTAGATGCAACTTTTTATTTCTCTGTTTACTACACCTATCTTCTGCCCTTCATCTCTCTCTCTCTCTTCCTCTTAGATGCAACTTTTATTTCTCTGTTTACCACACCTATTTCTGCCCTTCACTCTCTTCTCTCTCTTCCCCTAGATGCAACTTTTTTATTTCTCTGTTTACACACCTATCTTCTCGCCCTCTCTCTCTCTCTCTCTCTTCCTCTTAGATGCAACTTTTTATTCTCTGTTTACCACACCTATCTTCTGCCCCTTCTCTCTCTCTCTCTCTTCTCTTAGATGCAACTTTTTATTTCTCTGTTTACCACACTATCTTCTGCCCTTCCTCTCTCTCTCTCTCCTTGAGATGCAACTTTTTATTTCTCTGTTTACCACACCTATCTTCTCTACCCTCCTCTCTCTCTCTCTCTCTCTTAATGCAACTTTTATTTGACACAATCTCTGCCTTCCTCTCCTTGAATCAACGTTTATTCTGGTTACGAAACTAATCATCAGTTTTTAGTTGTAGTGTTTGCTTTTTTATATCTGTGTAGCTTGTATTTGATTTTTAGCAACACGCTACGATATAACTAGTTTGTGTCACGCACGCTTGTCACGTTGCAGTCACGAACACAGGATTTCGAAATTATTGTTCTAAAACCATCGATTGCTTAACATATATCCAGAGGCGTAACGCACTTTTACTGTACTCGATGTCTGTTCTGGTTCTCTACCTGAATAATTATAATAATATGGTGAAAGATGAAAATGAAAATCGTGGCGGGTTTCCATGAACCACAGTAAACGAGTCATTGATTTTCTAGGCACCACTTATAGGTTCAGTAGTTTGTCATTGTTTTCTAACGGTGAGGTCTATTTTTACCTTTAGTAAAAATTTCTGGGAAACGAATTTGCTTCCAAATTACCTGTCGCGGGGTTTGAACCAGGTTCGCTTGCGTTGTGATCGAGCTCACTACCGCTAAGCTACAGACGCTCTAAGATAAAGCCAGCGCAGGGCCTGCAGCAAATGTAAAGAAACAAACTTGTCTCGATTTAATGTGAGCAAATTTAGAGATAACACTAACCAAATCAATTTCTCTAAGTAAATTACATCCAATGTTCATTAAGGTGAAGTTATTTAGACAATCTTGTCCCATCATGTTCCTTAGCTCCTTAGCTCACAACAGAGCCGATATCATCAATGCGGTACGCTCTCAATTGTGTGACATGGGCGGGTCTCAGACACAGGAACGAGTTCGAGAATTAGGACATGCCAGACAGCGTCGTCTTCGTGGTAGAGAGAGAAGATATAGTAATCAACTTTTCATGGGTACTGTGAGCAAATGGACTTTAGGATGGCTGCTGCAACGGAGGACAGAGCACGAATGGGAATGCCCAATGTGTCATGACGTCGATCGCATAACATAACATAACATACTATAGCTCACTTTTTATACGCTTTAATGTAAAAAAAGAACGTTCTCCGCTTGCAAGAGTTCTAGAATTCCGTTCCATAAAATGGTCATTATTCCCGTTTCCAACTTACCCATCTTCGAAACTAGTCCGTACACCTGATTACAACACTCTACCTTTTGATCCATGTTATTTGAGATCTCATCCAAAACTTGTTTGATAATTTTACAAGCTAAACATTTTCTGCTCTAGGCGCGGGGCCTCCAGAAACGCGGGGCCCGTATTATTTGTTACTTCTGCTATAGAGCTAAACCGGCACTGTGTCTATGGTGAAAGATAGGAAAACAGATAAGGAAGAGTTATAGTTTAAAAAAGTTGAACTACAGGTGCGCTTTGTCTCTAGCTCAGATGCTTCAGGCAGCAACAAATAAACACAATTCTTCTCTCTTCTTGGTCATCCTCTGTATTGTGTTCTAGATATGATTCATTTCTTTCAGTTCTTGTTCTACAGCTGGTTGAAACCGAACACACCATCGAAGGATAAGCACCTGAGCTCCAATTAGTACTGAAGGTTTTCTGCACGTACATCCGTTCTTCGTGTTTGACTGTTTATATATCACATTAGAATGATAAAAACGACCGAAAAGAACGAACGAGAGAAGAAGAAGAAGAAATCGACGTTGAATCTTTCTTTCTTTTCTCCAATCCTTTTTGTTTTCTCACAGCGTCAGGATAAGAAGAGATTTCTAGAACAAACCCTTGCGTACTCTTCATAAATAGAGTCTTTCATCGCCTCTGTTATCTCTTAGGTCCATCTTTTGCGTGGCCGGCCTTTGTATCCATTGTATCGGAGCAACATCGCTCTTTGAGTTGCACTGTCTGTTTTTAATCTGCTTATGTGGCCGAACAATTTAATTTGTTGTTTCTTGATGAAGTTTAGTACTGATGTTGTACCCACTATTTTCTGATGTCTTCATTTCTCAACCAGCCTCTTCTTGATAAATCCAGCATTCTGTGCAGACATTTAATCTCTTGAACCAATCCAGCGATTTAAGGAATTTGGAATTACACGTTGTACAAGTAGAAATGGATGCCTAGGGGCAGAGTGAGGAATGTGCTCAGTCATCGAGACAAGGGAACTATCAGTATGCATACACTTTGACATATTTTGGGGAGACTGAGCACCCATGGGTCTGCCCGGAGTTCTACGACTTCTGTTGAATAACAAATAACTGATGCTGCTCAGTTAACCAAAAAAGTCAGGATACGCCACTGCACCGATCTTTTTATTCAAAGTTACTTAGTCACATGCAACTAGGTTTATAAATAGACATTCGTAGGTATTGACCCATTTAACCGATAATAATATGATATAAATGGATGACAGCCCTGACGTAGTGTGCATGGGATAGAATTCTAACTGTAAGCTTGTTTGAGAATGGTATCAACACTTTTAATATGGAATCCTACTGTACATACGCCCAAAAAAAAAGGACTGGGACAGCTAACTTTAAAATAAACACGCCATTGGAAAAGAAACATAGAGGAAGGGAAACATAGTAAACCATTCTTGCGTAGAAAAAAACCCCGATCAATGACGTAATCAATTAGTGATTACAAACAGCAAAGTTCAGAGATAATGTTATCGCGTCATACAAGTCTGGACTCGGCCTAGGATACAGTTGTTGAAATATTAAATTGATTTGCCTACCCAGTTTTAGAAGTGTAGTAAATATATTTCAAACAAAGCGTACATGGGCCCAGAATATTTCGCCCTGTCAAGTTTAACTTAACTGTGAACATAAGGAGTTTGAGTGTAGACCATACAAGACGTGCCTGGAATGTGTTAAGTTATGTTAGTAAGTTTAACGGTGTCATCAACAGTGCTTGCGTTTGTGTCGAATTAAAAATAAAATTATTATAAGTGTTATAGAAGAGTCGTCCGCTAATCATGGACAGAGAAGTGAACAAATAGATCTGTCTAGAAAGAATTCCAAATCAAAGAGAACAGGTGATTCTACAAAAAAGAATGAGAAAATTAAAGTATTTTGGATATAACAAAAGACATCAAGAATTAGAGAAGACCATTATGGAAGGAAGCATACCAGCAAAGAAGAGAAGAGGAAGACAACGGAGAAGATGGACTCAGAATGTAACTGATGATTTGAGCATGCCGGCTGCAGAGGCGTAACATCCGGCCTATGTGAGAAAGAAAGAAAGAAAGAGAGAGAAATTCAGAAAGACTGTTTGAATGGTAAAACTCTGCTCAGAAAAAGCTTTTTAATGATGATATTTATGAGCGCTCTCTTGTGTGTATTTGTCCAGCATATCTGCATGGAGGAGAATTGTGGACAATACAGTGAACTTAACATTTTTGAGAAAATTGATGTTTTGGGATATGAACACACATAAGGTTCTTCGGGCATGAAATGCGAAGATGATGTTTAGAACATTTTGTGACAACAGGTAAATTTCAGGGAAGGAGAGATCGTGGAAGACAGAGGGAGAACATGTTGGATGGTGTGATCAAAGATCGACACCAGAACCGATTAACTGCACCAATGAGAATTGTGGAAAGTCATGATCACCTACGCCGGCAGGTATATCCCTTGATTGATTGATTGATTGATTGATTGATTGATTGATTGATTGATTGATACACAGAATAATGAGCTGTATTTCATGGACAAAAGAACAGATAAAAAAGAGACCAACTGAAAATATTGAAAGTGGAAAGAGAATTGATCATCAGGTGCCGTGCCGGCTGGCGTAGACGATCATGGATCTCCACAAATCTCTATCGTTGGTGTTTGCTATGAACTCAGATGTTGACGCTCTACCGTGTCATGATGTCAGGCCATCCAAAATGTTCTCTCCTTGTCTTCCTCTGTCTTGTCTACCCTCGAGTTTACCAGTTGTCACAATGTGTTCTACTAAATTAAAGAACATACAAATAGAAATGATTTACGTCAGATGGGAAGAAGAAAAACCGTTACAAATAGAATTATAGGATTATGATATTTAGAAATATAATTAGATCACGATGTAACATATCAGCAATGTATAGACTGTAGTGAAGAATTGTTACAAATAACCCATCACAGCTTTAAAACAAATATGCCCGTCAGTGCGTTGCCGGGGCTTGCAAGGGAGCAAAGAATAGTAACACTGTGACCTACAAGGAATGTCGTAAGAGGTGACTAAGGTAGGGGCCTAGGAAGCTACCTAGTAAATAAAAGCGTCGAAGAAATCTGATGTTCTGGCTTACTTGTAGGCACATGATTGGCTCAACGTACAATCGCTCTTAGGCTCGATCACATACAAATCACAAATAGTGGTTTAACAAGCGGAGCGTTCAAAGACGAAAAGAAGAAATAAGTATGTTAAACAGAGGTTAAATCCAGATATTACAGAACTAAAAACATAAATATCTAACAAGTTAAAGTAATTCAAGCAACACAGATACCATTTTGTTTCATTAAGTCAACGCCTACTTATTGTGTCATTGTTATTATCTTGCCACTTGTGTTGTTGTAGTTGCGGTCCTTGTCTTGCAGAATATGGTATGTGCTATTTTGTTGTTGTAATAGTTGCAGTAATCGAATAGTATGTGGTATGTTGTAGTAGTCTAACAGTACCCGTGGTATGATGAGCAACCAATTTGACAGTGGTAGTAATGCCGTTATGGATATTACATTCACTGGCGGGAAATAACTCGAGTCATAGGTGCTGACCACAATTGTTGTCTCCCTTCTATTACTTGTCACTAACATCTCTAAGTGTTGTTGTTTATGTTCGTCAATGTGTGAATTCATCTTTCATGTATTTTTTAAAATAGTATTTCTTTCAGTTAATTTTTTGTATTCATCGTTTAATTTTTCATATCATTATTTGTCATTTGTTTGTCTAATAGGATTTTCTCTCTCTCTCTCTCTCTCTCTCTCTCTCTCTCTCTCGCTTTTCTAGAATGTGCACTTAGGTAGCAACAGATATATCGCATTGTTATCTGTTACTAGCAGTCCTCTGTATTATGTTTCAACTGTGATTAATTGTTTTTTTAGTTTCTGTTCTACTATTCTTCCCAGGTCGTTTTGTGTTTTACACGTTTTAGTTTACCCTCAGTTGTCCATTCCAGTTCAGTTTTCATGACATAGCTAGTTTCCATGCGCATCTCATGTCCGATCCATTTCCATTATCTATTTTGGATGATTCCTGCTCATATTCTCTTGTTGACACTATGCAAGCACTTCGTGGCTAGAGATAGCTTTTGTCCAGACGACGCGTAAGATCTTTCGCAGACAAGTTATATGAAAGGTAGAGAGTTTGAACATATCTTATTCTGTCATTTTCCAACATTCAGATCCTTATAGTAAAGCTGATAGCACACAGTTGCGGTATATATTAATCTAGGCTCTGAAGCTGTATTGGGCTGATTTTCAGACCGCCAGAAGGGTCATGAATGAAATTTATTTATTCTGCTTTTAATATCAGACGAAACTCTTCTTTCAGATCTGATAACTCGTTCAAGATATGTCAAAATCGTTGTTTCAATCTCAGTTGGGAATATCTTCATTGCACTCCGAACATGTCCATAGGTGTTCCTATCTCCTTCGCAATATCTCCAACAGCGTTCAGCGACTGACCGTACCAGTTCGATTTTGATTGATGAGCCGACTCCTATACCTGTCGTACTGTTCTTTTCTTGCCACATCAATCTTCAAACCCGCAATCTAGTAGTTGACATGGATTGGTTTAAATAAAAATCTTCTCTGCGGCAACATTCTATGATGGCGTTCAAGATGTCAGCTCTGTCCATTGGCTGACCCTCTGATATAGCGACAGAGCCAGTCAGCCTGTCTGCTTTCTCATTGCCAACGGCACCCATGCCCACCGAAACGAAGACAAGTTTTACCTTAAGATGTTTCATCTTAAAACTCTTTGTATTTGACATGTATTTGGTCGTCCATTTGTGTTTCATTTTAATTTGTCACTCCTGTTTGTTCGTTTGCTTGATAAAGGCCTTGTTGGTCGAAACGTTGCTGTTTATTGTCACTGTTTCTGTATTTTGTAAAACTATAGTACTTTGTTCGTAAGTGTTTCACTATTTACCAAGTTTTACTGCAGTCTTCCCCTATTTCGATATTTGACATGCTGTTATCTTCTACTATCTTGTAATGCTGTTATCTTCTACTATCTTGTAATGATGTTATCTTCTCTATGTTATCTATGATATTTAACCAGTCCTGTGGTGTCCATGTTCAGAGTTATAATTTCTGTGCGATGTCATCAGAAAAATCTAGTTCTTCCAGTCTGGATGTGATAGCAAAATCTACTCATTGTTTCATTTTTATTCCTCGTCATGTTGACCAATAATTCTGACTAATTTTTCATTTATATAACCCTCTTCACAATATTAGAGGGCATGGTCCCAGGACGCAGAGGCAGACCAAGAAGAAGATGGCTTCAAGATATTAAAGAAACCATGAATATGGCAATCGACGAAGTGGGTGAACTGGCTATAGATAGAGTGAATTTCAGATGCGCTGCAAACAGAGCAACGTCCTATAAAGGATACGCACCTTGATGATGATGTGCACCTTTCACAATATTAGAGGACAGGGTCCCAGGACGCAGAGGCAGACCAAGAAGAAGATGGCTACAAGAAATTAAAGAAACCATGAATATGACCATCGACGAAGTGGGTGAACTAGCTAGAGATAACGTGAATATCAGATGCGCTACAAAGAGAGTAGCGTCCTATAAAGGATACGCACCTTGATGATGATGTACACCTCTTCATACTCTGTCACTGTTGTGGTTTTTTCCTATAATCAATACTACTTACGTGTCACTGTTGCTTGTTGCTGGTTCTAGTCTAGCAGTACGTGGCATGTTGTAGAGTAGTAGGTAGTAGTCTAATAGTATGTGGTATGTTGTATGTTGTAGAAGAGTAGTTGAGAAGCTAAAGTATGTGGTATGTTGTATGTTGTAGAAGTAGTAGTTGTAGAAGTCTAAAAGTATGTGGTATGTTGTAGTAGTCTAGCAGTACCCGTGGTATGATGAGAAACCAATTTGACAGTGGTAGTAATGCCGTTATGGATTTTACATTCACTGGCGGGAAATAACTCGAGTCATAGGTGCTGACCACAATTGTTGTCTCCCTTCTATTCCTTGTCACTAACATCTCTACGTGTTGTTTATGTTCTTCAATTTGTGAATTCATTAGTTTTTTTTAATTGGTGTGTTCCTAATATCAATTTTTTATTATTAATATTTTAACTTTAATATCACCTTTCGTCATTTGTTTGTTTAATAGAAATATCTTTTTTTTTTTATGTTCACACTTTCATAGTCTGTCGCTAGTGTAGTTTTCCTAGACTAATCTTCAGTGCATTTTAGCTAAAAGTAATGTGTAGTATCCCCTTGATCGAGACCAAAGGAAAGGAACCTTCATTAAATGTCAAAAGGCAAAAAAAAATCTTTAACAAACTCAGAGCGTTTTCATTCGAAAGAATGACGAAACTCGGAGTTTTACACGTTCTCACGTTCACTCATACTGGATCCAACAGTTGTGGCAATTCCGGGGAGGGTCAAAAAAAATAAACCAGTACTAGTACGTGCCAACTCTGCTACTTTTGTTGTTGTTGTTGCTGTCCTAGTCTAGCAGCACGTGGCATGTTGTGGTAGTAGTAGCTATTGATGTCTTAGTCTAGCAGCACGTGACATGTTGTGGTAGTAGGTTGCTGTCCTAGACTCAGCAGCACGTGACATGTTGTAGTAGTAGTAGCTGTTGCGTCCTAGTCTAGCAGTACTGATATGCTGTGGAGTAGTAGTAGTTGTTGCTGTCCTAGTCTAGCAGCACGTGACATGTTGTGGTAGTAGTAGTTGTTGCTGTCCTAGTCTAGCAGCACGTGACATGTTGTGGTAGTAGTAGTTATTGCTGTCCTAGTCTAGCAGCACGTGACATGTGGTAGTAGTAGTTGTTCGTCCTAGTCTAGCAGCACGTGACAACTTGTGGTAGTAGTAGTTGTTGCTGTCCTAGTCTAGCAGCACGTGACATGTTGTAGTAGTAGTAGTTGTTGCTGTCCTAGACTAGCAGCACGTGACATGTTGTAGTAGTAGAGCGTTGCTGTCCTAGTCTAGCAGCACGTGACATGTTGTGCAGTAGTAGCTGTTGCTGTCCTAGTCTAGCAGTACGACATGTTGTGGTAGTAGTAGTTGTGCTGTCCTAGTCTAGCAGCACGACATGTTGTGGTAGTAGTAGTGTTGCTGTCCTAGTCCAGCAGCACTGACATGTTGTGGTAGTAGAGTATTGCTGTCCTAGTCTAGCAGCACGTGACATGTTGTGGTAGTAGTAGTTGTTGCTGTCCTAGTCTAGCAGCACGTGACAACTTGTGGTAGTAGTAGTTGTTGCTGTCCTAGTCAGCAGCACGTGACATGTTGTAGAGTAGTGCTGTTGCTGTCCTAGTCTAGCAGTACGTAATGTTGTAGTAATAGTAGCTGTTGCTGTCCTAGTCTAGCAGCACGTGACATGTTGTAGTAGTAGTAGTAGTAGTTGTTGTTGTAGTCTAATAGTATGTGGTATGATGAGCAACCAATTTGACAGTGGTAGTAATACCGTTATGGTCATTACAGTCGCTGGCGGGAAATAACTCGAGTCATAGGTGCTGACCACAATTGTTGTCTCCCTTTCATTACTTGTTATCCTCTTCTTCTTCTGCTGTCGTCACACTGTTACCGGGTTGTTGCACAGTATGGTGGTTTTCTGTTTTTGTCTTGCGCTGTTCTGGTGGCTTGGGTGATAGTTATTTTTGCTCTTTGACAGGATTCTGTTATGCCCTCTAACAATCTTTTTCTCTCTATTCCCTCGTCTTTTTCCTGATGTTCTGTTATAGAAGAATCTGTATACTGTGGAGTTTGGATGCATTCTTATTAAGTGGCCGAACCACTTCATTCTTTGCTTCCCAATGTAATTCAATCAAGGTTCTGTCCCAACTATCTTTTCTTATGTTTATATTTGTAATTATGTCTTTTCTGATGTTTTTGATAACTTTTCCTAGACATTACATTGCATATGCATTACTTGTACTAACATCTATAACTTACTTTTATCAATTTTTGTAAATTTATGAATTCATCTTTTATTACTATTTTACATTTTCTTTTATTTTCACAACTTGAATTTCTTTTATTCATCAATTAGAGTCAATATCACTATTTTGTGATTTCTTTATTCAATAGAAATATGGACATCTTCTTCTAACGCTCCATATCGACCACCTGTTAACCACTCTGTGTGATTTGTATGTGATCTGAGCCTAAGAGCGATTGTACGTCGTGCCAGTATTGTGCCTACAAGCAGGCTAGCTCATCCTATTTCTACGATGCTTTTTTTTTATTATTATACTAGAGTAGCTTCCCTAGTTCCTACATCATTCGTCTCTTACGACATGCCTTATAGGTCACAGTGGTACTATTCTTTGCTTCTATGCGAGTCCTCGGCATCATACGGGTGAGTGCACCAGCAGTTGTGGATATGATTCTTGATAGATTCAATGTAGTTTCATGTTTTTGATAATGGAGACTTTTGATGTAGTCTACCTTATATAAAATTGTATTCTCCTTCTATACATTTATCTTTTCGAGTTAGACGATGTGCTAAGCAGCAAGACTTCTGTGATAACTAATAGAATCCATTAAAAAATATTTGTATGTTTGATCCTTACTTGAAGATCTAACTTACTAGTACCTCTGAAGTCGGAGATGACTCGCCTGAATGTCGAGGAACACTAATGATATGGAAAGCAAATCTTCACGGAAAAATTAATCAGAAGCGATGTACTAGGAGCACTTACTATGCCTGATTTCATAACGGGTGAGCGAGAAGAAGAAGAAACATGTGGGACTCGAACACTGTAACTAGCCACCAAGAAGCCAACAAGAAGCCATCAAGCAGTCAACAAGAAGCCAACAAGAAGCCAACAAGAAGCCAACAAGAAGCCAACAAGAAGCCAACAAGAAGCCAACAAGAAGCCAACAAGAAGCCATCAAGCAGTCAACAAGAAGCCAACAAGAAGCCATCAAGCAGCCAACAAGAAGCCATCAAGCAGTCAACAAGAAGCCAACAAGAAGCCAACAAGAAGCCAACAAGAAGCCAACAAGAAGCCAACAAGAAGCCATCAAGCAGTCAACAAGAAGCCAACAAGAAGCCATCAAGCAGTCAACAAGAAGCCATCAAGCAGTCAACAAGAAGCCAACAAGAAGCCAACAAGAAGCCAACAAGAAGCCATCAAGCAGTCAACAAGAAGCCAACAAGAAGCCATCAAGCAGCCAACAAGAAGCCATCAAGCAGTCAACAAGAAGCCAACAAGAAGCCACCAAGAAGCCAACAAGAAGCCAACAAGAAGCCATCAAGCAGTCAACAAGAAGCCAACAAGAAGCCACCAAGAAGCCAACAAGAAGCCAACAAGAAGCCATCTAGTAGTCACAACGAAGCCACGAAAAAGCAACAAAGAAACCACAAAGAAGAAGTCATCAAGAAAACACCAAGAAACCACCAAAAAGTCATTAAGATGTCATCAATAAGTCAGCACGAAGACAACAAGAAACCACCAAGAAGCCACGGCATATCCTAAAGGACGTAGCCATCAACCACAGTAAACAAGCAATTGATTTTCTAGACACCACTTATACGTTCAGTAGTTTGCCATTGCTTTCTGAACGGTGAGGTCTATGTTTACCTTTGTAAAAATCCCACTGAAACGAATTTGCTTCCAAACTTGCCCACCTTGGGGTTTGAACCAGGTACGCTTGGGTTTGTGATCGAGCTGACTATCGCCTGAGCTGCAGACGCTCACAGTATACGTATTTAATACAAATTAGATCCATTCAAAAGTTCTAAAATTACATCTGCGCACCGGATTACAGACCCAAGATGTCCCCTAATTCCTTTTTTAAATAAATTTGAAATTTATGGGAAATACTGCTAATTAGACAGCACACACCGTTTCATCTCCATGTTTTCCTTGGTAGTCCAGGCATTCTCTACCCATTCATTAGCTGTCCATCGGAGAGCGTTGTCCTAGCCAATTTCCTTCCGGACATACGATATACACATTACAACAGGTAGCGATTGAATATTGTTCGGTCCAGTTCGAAAGTTGATAGTAATTTCTGGAAAAAAAAACTGAAGTTCAAAATAATAATAATAATGACAAAAGTCTGTCAAGTAAACATGATACTGTGCAACAGCCAGGTAGAAGTGTAACGACAACAGAATAAGAAAGAAGAAATTCGAAGTGATTGATTGATTGATAGGACCATCATCATTGCACTTCGGTGAGTAATCATTTGTGCTTCGATCTCTTTCTTATACAGTAAGATTTCAGCTGCAGTGCATGAACTCCGTAGCACCGGCGAGGGTCCTCGATGCAATTTTGAAGATGGTGAAAATATTTATGTAGGAATTTTTTTTTTTAAAAATACTTTCCCAATGAATTTTTCCCTGGCAGCGGCTTTCCAGCCTGCTCTTCTTCATTTTGCACTTCCAATGGTTCTTTTATGTGCTCAAATTGAACACAGGACCTATGTTTTATCGTCCATCTCCGATAAGACTAGGAACTCTATCTCAACTACACTTAGATCAGGGGTCTCTGGGAAAATATCCCGATGGCTCCACGAGGGAGCGAGCCTAGTACATTTGGCATGAGAGACGAGTATCTTGTCTCTACATTCGAAGTATCTTGTCTCTACATTCGAAGTATCTTGTCTCTACATTCGAAGTATCTTGTCTCTACATTCGAAGTATCTTGCCTCTACATTCGAAGTATCTTGCCTCTACATTCGAAGTATCTTGCCTCTACATTCGAAGTATCTTGTCTCTACATTCGAAGTATCTTGCCTCTACATTCGAAGTATCTTGCCTCTACATTCGAAGTATTATAACGTTCTCATTATTTGACCTCTGATCTGGCAACTGACATTTCTGCTATCACAAATTGTGAACTTCAAGTGATATTGCGATTATTGTTTCTGTAGTCAAGTCTGAGTAGGTTTCTTCTTCTTCTTCTTCTTCTTCGAACGCTCCATATCGACCACTTGTTTAACCCCCCTTTGTGATTTATATGTGATCTGAGCCTAAAAGCGATTGCCTCGAAAAGGCTTGGAATGTTCCTACTCCGGAATAAACTCAAAGTGGTAGGAAAGTAAGGCTGACAATGTAACAATGACAGGCTGTCCAAATCCAAACATTGGCAAAGTCCGACATATTTCACGGTGTGTTATACGTGTAAGATGCCGTCCCAGGACAAGCTTATGTATCCCAAAAGGACTAGGAAATGTTCCTAATCCGGAACGATAGTCAGAAAGGGTGCACAGTGTAGACATACTCTTTGGCGCAGATCACAATGCTCAAATATAAGGCGAAAAGTGATCGTAAAAGGGCAATGAATACACAAAGCAGCCGACAAGTGGCCGTCCCACTGACTAGTCCTAGAAGGGTTGTCAATGCTCTTAAACCGGAACGCCAATCCCAGTCAGGAAAACTTGCAGCGTTAAAAATATCATTAATGTGTTCATCATACGATACAAAAAGGTACGCAGCGCTTAGTCAAAAAAGGCTGCAATACAAACGACTCTTTGGTGCAGATCCAAGCGTGAATATACGGCGAAACGGATCGTAAAGAGGACCTGTACACACAAGGATGATGTGTGGGGACTGACTGTCATCGAGGCAGGCTCAAAACATTTTCCGTAGGAGGAAAACGGTAGCCCTGACCTACACCTTGTATGGTATCATACACAAAGTAGGGGTCTAATTTCAACAGGGATTCAACGTCAGTCGTTCTTGTCAAAGATCAATTCTATATCACAATAAGAATTAACAAATTGACCTCGAAGAACGAACGAGAAGAAGAAGAGGAAGATTTACTAGGATATCTTCCCTAGTCCCTATCTCTGTCGCCTCTTACGACATGCCTTGTAGGTCGCACTGGGAACAAAAACGTCAAAATAAAAGGAAGTAAAACTTCCACAAGTGCAAGTATACCTTGCCCACACTGTACAAGAACATTTCAAGCTGTATCGGGCTCACTAGTCATCTACGCACACACAGACAAACATAGCGCAACTACATTCCCTTGGATGAAAATGTGTGTGGTCATCATCACCCGTGATGGACGAGCATTATTCTTTACTTCCCTTGCGAGCCCTGACAGTACACATGAGAGTGTAACTAAAGAAGAAATTTGAAGTATTATAACATTCTCATTATTTGTTCTCTAATCTGGCAAATGACATTTCTGCTCTCACAAATTGTGAACTTCAAGTGATATTGCCGATGTGTGTTTCCCGTAATCAAGTCTGATTTAGATTCAAACTTAAGAAGGTTTATGTCGGGGGAACCAAAAATAGTGACACATTGATTATTTCTTCAAACAGTAATTGATTTATTGTTTTCAGTCAGTGTAGTTATAAAACTAGAAATATTGTACACGTGAGCCAACATTTGAAGTTGTTCAATGTTGATTTCTGGATTAGTAAGACTGAATGAGGTGACAGATGTAAACCTTCTTATCCTGACGTTGTGAAGTAAAATAGGATTAGAGAACAGATGAAATGGAGAAGAACGAGGTAACAGATGCAAATATTGATGATTTTATGATTAAAATTCTGAATGACTCACGGAAATTTAAACAAAAAAACTGTCGCTACTGTTTGGATATTTAAAGAGAACGGAATACAAGCAAGCACCAATAACAGCCTACAATAAAAGAGATAAGGTACTAGAGAAAAGGAAGACCAAAGAAAAGATGGAGAGACAATATCAAGAGCACACTAAGTAAACACGGATATAACAAAACAAGGACGACTTATCTCGCTCTGGAACGCAAATTAAAGGTGCCTCGTCTACGTTTAACGGCAAGAATGGACAACCAATTCCATTATTCCCCTGGGGAAAGACAATAGATAGACAGAAAATACAACTTCTAAACCTTACCAGGATTTGAACCTGGGTCTCCGCATGGAAGTTCGCGCTCTACACCATTCGGCAAGACGCTCGTCTAAAATGTATGAGTATAAAAAAGATGTAACTATTTCTATGTGTCTCTCTCTCTCTCTCTTTTTTCTCTCTCTATTTCTCTCGCGATCACCGCCTAGACTGATGTACCAGATTTCCTCATACATTCTGCTGTTGTTTTTAGGGACTCCATCCCTTCGTACAGCTTCTCATCAATTAGAGTCAATATCACTATTTGTTATTTCTTTATTCATTAGAAATATGGGCCATCTTCTTCTTCTTCTAACGCTCCATATCGACCACCTGTTAACCACTCTGTGTGATTTGTATGTGATCTGAGCCTAAGAGCGATTGTACGTCGTGCCAGTATTGTGCTGGATATTTAGCTCAGTATTTTCCGGCCAGGTTTCATTTCTCAGGCCTGCTAGCAGGGGGCAATCTTGCAGTAGGTGCTCTGCCGTCATGTCAACCTTTCCGCTTTGACACAGGCTAGTTCTGTGTGTTATTCTAGTGTTGTAAGTGATAGAAAACTTCGCAGTGTTAGTCCAGAATATAAATCATCATCAACAAGCGCCATGTCGATAAGCGTAAGGCGGTATAGTTCGCCCATATCTCACACAATACTAACAGTTTCTGATCATGTCTCTGTTCTTGACAAGATACAGACATAAAGCTGAAGTAAATATACATATATATTTGTATATATTTCGACCGTACCTTTATACAGGGTGTTCAAGATAAAAGCAGTCTCGTCGTTTCTTTTTTTTTTTTCGATTCAGAAGCACTTGAGCTTTCAACTCTTCGGCTCGGTGCCATGGACATCGTAACCCTTCGGTTTAGTGCCACGAACACTGGGAATCTGGGGAACCTGCGGCTTTTTCTGCCAGCCCACGGAATTGAACCCGCACTCACAGAGGGCTTGTCACCCGCAGTCCAACGCGCTACGAACACGCTGAGCAGGCGGGCCAGTCTCGTCGTTAAGGAAGCATCGTCTTCAGGGAGCTAATCTGGCATATGTTTATGAAAATGAGAAGGTTCAGTTATGACGTAGTATAGGTCAAGGTTGTGTAATGGTGAGTAATTGTAGTGCAGGAAGGGGGGGGATGAAGAAATGTGACTAGGACGAGCTAGTCAGAACCGGAGATAGTGTATGAGTGTGTGGGAGATAGTGTATGAGTGTGTGGGTGACAGTGTATGAGTGTGTGGGAGACACTGTATGAGTGTGTGGGAGACAATGTATGAGTGTGTGGGAGACGCATGTTGGGATGTGAGTGTCATGTATGAGTGTGTGGGAGACAGTGTATGAGTGTGTGGGAGACAGTGTATGAGTGTGTGGGAGACAGTGTGTGAGTGTGTGGAAGACAGTGTATGAGTGTATGGGAGACGTTTTGAGAGTGGTGTGTGGGAGATAGTGTATGAGTGTGGGAGACAGTGTGGTGTGGAGTGTGAGTGTGGGAGACAGTGTATGATGTGTGGGAGGACAGTGTATGAGTGTGTGGGAGACAGTGTATGACTGTGTGGGGGACATGTGAGTGTGTGGAGACAGTGTATGAGTGTGTGGAGAAATGTAGAGTGTGGGAGATAGTGTATGAGTGTGTGGGAGACAGTGTATGAGTGTGTGGGAGACAGTGTATGAGTGTGTGGGAGACAGTGTATGAGTGTGTGGGAGACAGTGTATGAGTGTAGTGGGAGACCTGTATGAGTGTGTGGGAGACATGTAGAGGTAGGGAGACAGTGTATGAGTGTGTGGGAGACTGTGTATGAGTGTGTGGGAGACAGTGTATGAGTGTGTGGGAGACAGTGTGTGAGTGTGTGGGAGATAGTGTATGAGTGTGTGGGAGACAGTGTATGAGTGTGTGGGAGACAGTGTATGAGTGTGTGGGAGACATTGTGGAGCATTTCACTTTGAACTTTCTCAATTCGGATTCAAACCCAGATCCTTCATAAACACAAAGCAATCGACAAACGAACAAATTCCGCTCTCAACCCCTTCACTACCTTACAAAAAAAAAGAAATCTATTTGAAGTCCATAAATACTTACTGTCACCTCATATGAACCCCCCCTGCACAATATCGTTTAATATGGCGGAGAGCTGACTCAAGCTCATGAATGGGAGCAAGTAATATTTTCTAAACTCAACATGCTTCCCCCTGCCTTGATTCATACCATATGGAAGAGTGTATCACTCTTTTAACTGTACATACCATCTAGAGGCATAGCATGTGTAGATGTTATGTTATGTTATGCGATCGAGTTCATGGGCATTCCCATTCGTGCTCTATCCTCCGCTGCAGCAGCCATCCCAAAGTCCATTTGCTCACAGTACCCATGAGAAGTTGATTAGTATATCTTCTCTCTCTACCACGAAGACGGCACTGTTTGACACGTCTAAACTTAACGCCTAATTCTCGAACTCGTTCCAGTGTCTGAGACTCGACCATATTACATAATTGAGAGCGTACCGCATTGATGACATCAGCTCAGTCCATACTTCTGCCTGCTTGAGTCGGGGCATTGTTTGCAAGAAAGTCAACACGTTCGTTACCCTGAACTCCAGCATGTCCAGGTGTGTACAGCCAAATCATTTTCTTGAGATGTGATCTCCGAATGCTATCCATCCATTCCATGTTTGGGAAATGAACACCATTTCTTAACTAACCACCTTCTCTTGAATCATACCAATTATGGAAGTACCATTTTGTGAAACCAACTGCCTCCTCCTAGTTCATACCATATATATGACATACCAGACAGTCTCGTCTTCGGAGTAGATAGTGAGGGTATGCTAATCAACTTCTCATGTGTACGGTGAGGAAACGGACATTAGGATGGCTGCTGCAGCGGAGGACAGAGCACGAATGGGAATTCCCAATACGTTATGACGTCGATCGCATAACATAACAGAACATAACCATATGGGTAGTCATTCTTGAACTCTCCACCACGTCTAGATTCTACCATATATGGAAGTGAGTACCATTCTTGAACTCTCCACCACGTCTAGATTCTACCATATATGGAAGTGAGTACCATTCTTTGAATCTCACCACGTCTAGATTCTTACCATATATGGAATGAGTACCATTCTTTGAACTCTCACGTCTAGACTTACCTATATGGAAGTGGTACCTTTCTTCCAAAATTCCTCTTGATTTCTGCCATATATGGGAGTGAGTAACATTTTTGTTTAACCAACCACCTCCCCTTGATTCATACCATATATGTAAAAAGGTACCTCTTCCTGAAATCAACACCTCCTCCTGGTTCATACCATATAAGGTAATGAGTACCATTCTCTGAACTCTCCACCTCCTCTTCATTCATACCACTGATTTTAACATTTTACTCCCGAAATCTATATATATTTTGTTTACCTCAGACACATTTATTTTGCATTGCGTACTGAATTAACCAGCATATCGGCTTTGTGTCCTCTTAAAAGTACTGAGAGCCGATATA
The DNA here is from genome assembly GCA_020796225.1 of Arion vulgaris. Lineage (NCBI taxonomy): Eukaryota > Metazoa > Mollusca > Gastropoda > Stylommatophora > Arionidae > Arion > Arion vulgaris. Next base: position 70,127,024 of record CM036755.1, on the reverse strand, counting down.
TCAGCTCAGAATGGTTAAAGAGTTAAGTATATTTTGGTTTTTAAAAGTACTGACAACCTTTCATTTGAATTCCTTTAGAACAGGAGTGGACTAAAAGCCCTTTCAATTTTTAATAACAAAGGCCAGAGCAAACAGCTGGGAGTCCGGTGTTCAGAGTTAATAGCGGAATGTTTTAAGCTGACAAGTCTGTTGAGCTTGTGCGATCGTGGTGTTAGCGCCGAACATAATTATATGGAAACAGGAAGTTTAAATGTGGACCCATAAGCCATGGAAGGTTGTGTATAAGTTTGGAAGCGTACAATGCTGTAGTATTAGCATAGAGATGGTGTGAGAGATGTGTGAAGGAGGGTGTGGAAGTGAGAGAAAGTAATGTGTTGAGAAGAAAGTGAGAGAGATGAAAGTGGGAGAGATGAAGGGAATGACGAAGACAATGTGAACACAATAAAACAGTTGGAGTTTGTGTTGTAGCGGTAGAGAGGAGTGTGTGAGGGTACTAGTGTGTGGGAGACAGTGTGTGAGAGTATGGGAGACAGTGTGTGAGAGGCAGATATGTGTGTGGAAGACAGTGTGCAACAGTGTGTGGACACCAGTCAGTGTGGGAGAGTATAGGGGAAAGTGTATGAGTGTGTTTAAGCCAGTCACTGTGTGAGTGCGTGGGATACAGTTCGTGACAGTGTGTGAGATACACGGTGGGAGAGTGTGGAGACATTGTGCAACAGTGTGTGGACACCAGTCAGTGTGGGAGAGTGTGGGGGACAGTGTATGAGTATGTTTAAGCCAGTCACTGTGGGAGAGTGTGGGAGACAGTGTATGAGTGTGTTTAAGCCAGTCACTGTGGGAGAGCTTGGAGGACAGTGTATGAGTGTGTTTAAGCCAGTCACTGTTGGAGAGTGTGGGGGACAGTGTATGAGTGTGTTTAAGCCAGTCAGTGTGGGAGAGTGTGGGGGATAGTGTATGAGTGTGTTTAAGCCAGTCACTGTGGGAGAGTGTGGGGGACAGTGTATGAGTGTGTTCAAGACAGTGTGTGAGTGTGTCGGATACATTTCGGGACAGTGTGTGAGATACAAGGTGGAAGAGTATGAACACAGTGTGAGACTGTGGGAGATAGAGTGTGAGAATGTGAATGACAGCATGTGAGTGTGGCAGACAGCGTGGGAGTGTGTGTAAGTGTAAGAGTGAGAGTGCCAGTCATGAACAATGAGCAAAGAACAGACGCAGAAATAACTGTATGTGAAATGCGATGCCTAAGAAAAGTTACAAACAACAGTTTAAAGGGGAGGAAAGTTGGCACATAACCCTGCTTGAATTACATTGAGAAATAAAGAATGAAGTGGTTCAGTCACAATACGAATTCAACCAAACTCCACTGAATACAGTGTCTTCTACAACAGAACATCAGGAAGGAAAGTGAGAGGAAGTCCACAAAAAGATGGAAAGAAGGCAGAGTAGAATCCTGTCAAAAAGCAAAAATAACAATCACCCAAGCCACTAAAACAGAGCAAGACAAAAACAGAAAACCACGACAATGGGCAACAACCCGGTAACAGTTTGACGACAAAAGAAAGAAGAAGTCGTTCCCTATATTTAAGTTATTTCCTTATCGCTATACCCGATTAAAAAAAAAAAAGTAGAGCATGGATCTCCACAAATTTCTATCCCTGGAGTTTGTTATCATCTCAGATGTTGACTCTCTTTCGTGCCATGAAGTCAGGATCTCTAATATTTTACCATCTTTTTTTGCAGAGTCCCGATGTAATTTTGGAGACATTTTTGTAGGGTTTATATTGTAATATTTTCTAATTGAATTTGCCAGGGCAGCGGCTTTCCAGCCTGCTCTTATCGATTTTGAACTGCGAAGGGTTCTTTTACTGGCTCAAATTGAACACGGGACCTACGTTTTATCGTTCGTCACCGATAGGACTAGGAACTCGATCTACCTACACTGAGATCAGGGATCTCTGGAAAAATATTAAGATGCGTCTACGACGGAGCAAACCTGGTACCTGTGGCCCGAGAGACGAGCACGTAACCTCTACGCAACAGAGATCCGTTATCATAGTCACTAAGCAACACTAACACAGTAACTGTCAGTTCTCTAAGAGCATGAAAAAATATCTCACAGCCACTGAAAACCTCTCCCACTTAAAACATAGAACACTCCCAGGAAACACGCTCTCAGCCTCGCCTCGCAACGTTTGTCAACCCAAACCTCAAAATGTTCACGTTTTGCCAAAAAATATCGAACGCAACCAGTTAAACAGAACCCTGTCTTCCAATATCAAGTTACAGTCGCAGAACACATCCTGTCAGTCATGAAAGTGACAGGAAACAGATGGAATAATCACCTTGACAGTATCTGTACATATTTCTCTTTATATTTACAGCAGCTACTGTGCATTTTTCTTTATTGCCTAAAAACAGTTCTGTGTGGAAAAACTCAATCAAGGTAAGAGATGATTACGATTTCCACAAAAAATATTTTAAACAAAATTTCTTGTCTTCACCAATACGTTTTTTTTTGGGGTATGCTAAGATATCTAACTATTATTAGAAATTTTATAAATTAAGGGGTCACGCTACTGAAAGTTGGGTCATTATAGCTTATAGATATCGATTTTCAAATTCATCATATTATGTTAGTATTGCATCTCTACAATCAAATTACGCAAATAGTTTTTATTTATGATCCCGAAAAATGCTTCAAAATTATTTTGAACAGCCCTACCCTCTAAAAATTTGCTATATAAAATGTCTTCAATTGTCTTTCTTTTGTCCCTAGATACAGTGTATGACATTCAATTAACCCAATCGAGTCATGTATCATTGTATAGCTTGATCTGAGTACTAACAGATATATTAGATTTAATTAGGCTAGGCAATGACTATATGCTGTAACGGACGATTTCCTGACACTTTAGACTAAATTCACATTACATTTTTAAAACACAGTTTTCTCACATTTGTAAATTTCGTTAACAAGGGTAATGTAGGTTTTCCACCATGAAAGAAATCCTCAAGATATCAATATGAGATTTGACCCTGACATATATATATATTAATATTGAAGCCCTTAGACAACAGAAAATGCACATTTCTCTAGAAAATAAATTTATATGAATTTTTTTATGAACCAGAGGGTCCTATTTTGGGTCGTGAATTGGGTATGTCTTATTCGTTGCACTCCTAGAGATCAGTTACATGTTACAGAACAATTTAAAGTTTCATTGGGCCAGAATATTGGTATATTTAGGTTGTGCAGTCAAAAAAATTGCAATTGTTATTTATTTCACTCTGTTTGGAGACCGTACGACGTTGTTTACAATCCAACATGGCTGCCGTTTCCATGGCAAACCGATAATTTATTAATGCGAAAGATATCTAAATTTTCATTTTAGACCACTATAGTAGTAACTGCTATGTATCACATAATATTATTGAGAGATAAGAAAATTAGAAATCCTGTAGCATAACCTTAAATTTCTTTGATATTTCTCTTTTATCTTTCATGTGTGTTTTTTTTTTTTTTGGTTTAACTATCATTTGATTTATTATTTGTCTTAGTTTTGATCTTTGTTTTACGCTGTGTCTGTTTAAATATATACATTTTTTAGAAAAACAACTTTCTCATTTATAGGCTAGCACGATTTTTCATTTATATGCATCTATATATTTTTAATTTATAGACATGTACACCTCTTTACGTATAAACTTTTTTAGAAACATTCACATTAATTATTGATAGACTAGCGCATTTTAATTAAAATTATACGCCCGAGTGGTTACCGATCCAAAATTTGGGGTATAAAGTGTAGAACCACTGTTACCTGTCACGCATGTCGTAAGAGGCGGCTAAGGTGGTTTGGCTGAAATCGGATGCATGTGTCCTAAACGTGTAGAAGTCTATGTGTTTAGGGGCCTACCAAACTAATGTGTAACGTATACACGTTCTTGGCAAAGATCAAACATATCACAAAGAATGATTAAAATTGGTCGTAAAGAACGAACGCAAAGAACAACGAAGAAGAAGAAGATCATTTTTCTTTCATGAAAAGACACCACTTTCATTTTATATGGAATCACATTTTTAAATTGTGGATTAAATACAAATGGAATCAACATTTTCGACAGAAATAGCAAACAGCCAATATGATTACACAAAGCAGGAACTATGTAGCTCCATCAACAACCTTTGGGATCTCCGGTAAAAACCACCATGATCGGAACGCATAACTTTCAGAAAGCAAGCTAAACCACTTTGCCATAGAGACTCTGTATATAGATAGGTACACTTTTAAGTTACATTTAGAAAGGTACATTTTTTCACAGTTTTCGACCGTAGAATTAAATATTATTTGTTCACAAAGCTTACTATCTTCTGCTATCTGGCAATGTGATTTTTTTGTCTGTAGTCTTTTCCCAGGTGAATGATGGATTTGGTTGCCAACTCTTGTCGTTTAGCGTTAGGTTGGGAGCTTTAATAATGTGCTTATCATGGCCAGATGAGCAGCCGCGTGTATTGTTTTTCCCCATGTATATGATGAAATTGGGTGTCCACTCTTGCCGTTAAGCGTAGGGTGGGAGTTTTTGGTTTTTCCGTTCCAGAAGCACTTGAGCTTTTCAGCTCTTCGGCTCGGTGCCATGGACATCGTAAACCTTCGGTTTGGTGCCACGAACACCGTAAATCTGGGAAATCTGTGGCTTTTTCTGCCATCCCGCGGAATTGAACCCGCACACAGAGGGATAGTCACCCGTAGTCCAACGCGCTACGAACACGCTGGGCAGACGGGCAATGGTAGTTTTAATTGACCAGATGAGTCGCCGTGTTTATTTAGTGTGGTTCTTGATATTGTCTATCCATATTTTTCTTGATCTTTCCTTGGCTCTAGTTAGTTAATTTGTTCCTTTCGTGCCAAAGGCGGCACATAGGGCAGAGGTTTTAGATCTCCATGTGATGCGGTTCGTTGCTAGCAGTTGGAGATCTTGTATGGTTTTACATCTCAATTGTTTACTTTCTTGTTGGATTGTTCTTTGAAGAGTAGTCTTAGGTCTTCCACGTTTTCTTTCCCAACTGGTGACCACATAAATACTTGTTGATTTAGTCTCTTTTCGTCTGATCTAAGAACATGACCTAAATATTTCCATCTACGTTTCCTTATAATATTTGATACGGGTTGTTGGTGTGTTCTATCTCTCACTGTGTTGTTAGAAATGAAATGGCTCTAGTACCTGATCTATTTTTATTAGATGCTTTTATTGGAGGTTAAACTGGATAAAGTTAAACATTTGACATATTTGGGTAGTAAAGTATCAAACAACGGAGACACGATGAAAGAAATAAACCCCGTATTACTATAGCAGCTAGTGCCTTCACTAAATTAACGAATATCTGGCAATCTCAAGACCTTAGTATATGCACAAAAGTTAATTTTCTTAGGTCATGTGTGATTCCTGTACTGACCTACGGTTGTGAAAGTTGGAAATCAACAAAGAAAATTGATAATAAACTGGACAGCTTTGAGAATAAATGTCTCAAAGTTTTGAGAAAATTATTAAAAGTAAAATGGAGCGATTTCGTTTCTAACAACACAGTGAGAGATAGAACACACCAACAACACGTATCAAATATTTAGGTCATGTTCTTAGATCAGTAGAAAAGAGACTAAATCCACAAGTCCTATCTTGTCACCAGTTGGGAAAAGAAAACGTGGAAGACCAAAGACCACTCTTCGAAGAACCATCCAACAAGAAAGTAAACTATTGGGATGTGAAACCATACAAGATCTCCAACTGCCAGCAACGAACCGCATCACATGGAGATCTAAAACCTCTACCCTATGTGCCGCCTTTGGCACGAAAGGAACAAACTAACTAACTATTGGGGGTTACTTTGCGGAGAGAGGCAAGATATTTCGGCCTTAATTGCATGAAAGAGATTGATCGAGTTGATCAGGACAGAGCGGTATGGAGAGATTACTTTCAGTCCCAATGTAACGTATACCGGTACGAGAGGAATAAATGTATACACTGATTGGTTGTGTTCCATTCTCCTTTCAGTGTATTCGGTGCATGCAGTTATGTACACTCTGCTTCTGATGTCCTCGTTTCGTAGTCTATCTTTCCTGTTGACCCTCACTGCCTTCTATCCAAGCATTTCATTTCACATATTGTGAGCTCTATGGTGTGTTGCTGTCAAAGTCCAAGTTTGGCACTGGTAACAAAGTGTTGGTAAAAAAAATACTTGTTATCATCTGTCTTTCCCCTTCCATCTTGATCTTTGAGTTTTGTAGTAATGGTTCCATCTGTCAATATAATTATTCTGTCACAAATTGAAGCTAATTCTTCTACTTAACCAGAACAATAAAGTTCTAGTAACACATAACCAGAACAATAATTTAGTAACACATAACCAGAACAATAATTTAGTAACACATAACCAGAACAATAATTTAGTAACACATAACCAGAACAATAATTTAGTAACACATAACCAGAACAATAATTTAGTAACACATAACCAGAACAATAATTTAGTAACACATAACCAGAACAATAATTTAGTAACACATAACCAGAACAATAATTTAGTAACACATAACCAGAACAATAATTTAGTAACACATAACCAGAACAATAATTTAGTAACACATAACCAGAACAATAATTTAGTAACACATAACCAGAACAATAATTTAGTAACACATAACCAGAACAATAATTTAGTAACACATAACCAGAACAATAATTTAGTAACACATAACCAGAACAATAATTTAGTAACACATAACCAGAACAATAATTTAGTAACACATAACCAGAACAATAATTTAGTAACACATAACCAGAACAATAATTTAGTAACACATAACCAGAACAATAATTTAGTAACACATAACCAGAACAATAATTTAGTAACACATAACCAGAACAATAATTTAGTAACACATAACCAGAACAATAATTTAGTAACACATAACCAGAACAATAATTTAGTAACACATAACCAGAACAATAATTTAGTAACACATAACCAGAACAATAATTTAGTAACACATAACCAGAACAATAATTTAGTAACACATAACCAGAACAATAATTTAGTAACACATAACCAGAACAATAATTTAGTAACACATAACCAGAACAATAATTTAGTAACACATAACCAGAACAATAATTTAGTAACACATAACCAGAACAATAATTTAGTAACACATAACCAGAACAATAATTTAGTAACACATAACCAGAACAATAATTTAGTAACACATAACCAGAACAATAATTTAGTAACACATAACCAGAACAATAATTTAGTAACACATAACCAGAACAATAATTTAGTAACACATAACCAGAACAATAATTTAGTAACACATAACCAGAACAATAATTTAGTAACACATAACCAGAACAATAATTTAGTAACACATAACCAGAACAATAATTTAGTAACACATAACCAGAACAATAATTTAGTAACACATAACCAGAACAATAATTTAGTAACACATAACCAGAACAATAATTTAGTAACACATAACCAGAACAATAATTTAGTAACACATAACCAGAACAATAATTTAGTAACACATAACCAGAACAATAATTTAGTAACACATAACCAGAACAATAATTTAGTAACACATAACCAGAACAATAATTTAGTAACACATAACCAGAACAATAATTTAGTAACACATAACCAGAACAATAATTTAGTAACACATAACCAGAACAATAATTTAGTAACACATAACCAGAACAATAATTTAGTAACACATAACCAGAACAATAATTTAGTAACACATAACCAGAACAATAATTTAGTAACACATAACCAGAACAATAATTTAGTAACACATAACCAGAACAATAATTTAGTAACACATAACCAGAACAATAATTTAGTAACACATAACCAGAACAATAATTTAGTAACACATAACCAGAACAATAATTTAGTAACACATAACCAGAACAATAATTTAGTAACACATAACCAGAACAATAATTTAGTAACACATAACCAGAACAATAATTTAGTAACACATAACCAGAACAATAATTTAGTAACACATAACCAGAACAATAATTTAGTAACACATAACCAGAACAATAATTTAGTAACACATAACCAGAACAATAATTTAGTAACACATAACCAGAACAATAATTTAGTAACACATAACCAGAACAATAATTTAGTAACACATAACCAGAACAATAATTTAGTAACACATAACCAGAACAATAATTTAGTAACACATAACCAGAACAATAATTTAGTAACACATAACCAGAACAATAATTTAGTAACACATAACCAGAACAATAATTTAGTAACACATAACCAGAACAATAATTTAGTAACACATAACCAGAACAATAATTTAGTAACACATAACCAGAACAATAATTTAGTAACACATAACCAGAACAATAATTTAGTAACACATAACCAGAACAATAATTTAGTAACACATAACCAGAACAATAATTTAGTAACACATAACCAGAACAATAATTTAGTAACACATAACCAGAACAATAATTTAGTAACACATAACCAGAACAATAATTTAGTAACACATAACCAGAACAATAATTTAGTAACACATAACCAGAACAATAATTTAGTAACACATAACCAGAACAATAATTTAGTAACACATAACCAGAACAATAATTTAGTAACACATAACCAGAACAATAATTTAGTAACACATAACCAGAACAATAATTTAGTAACACATAACCAGAACAATAATTTAGTAACACATAACCAGAACAATAATTTAGTAACACATAACCAGAACAATAATTTAGTAACACATAACCAGAACAATAATTTAGTAACACATAACCAGAACAATAATTTAGTAACACATAACCAGAACAATAATTTAGTAACACATAACCAGAACAATAATTTAGTAACACATAACCAGAACAATAATTTAGTAACACATAACCAGAACAATAATTTAGTAACACATAACCAGAACAATAATTTAGTAACACATAACCAGAACAATAATTTAGTAACACATAACCAGAACAATAATTTAGTAACACATAACCAGAACAATAATTTAGTAACACATAACCAGAACAATAATTTAGTAACACATAACCAGAACAATAATTTAGTAACACATAACCAGAACAATAATTTAGAAAAACAACATAACCAGAACAATAATTTAGTAACACATAAACCAGATAATTGAAATACTTATATTTTATTTTGTTGAAGCTAGACAGTTTCAAGACTGATGTTAAATTGAACTAATCTTGTCTCGGTCTTCTTCGTCTTCGAGGTCAGGTAGTCTGTAGGATGTTATTAAAGTTACGTAATCAGGTTCAATTTTCTCTCACGGGTTACGGACTTCCAAGACTGACGTTTCGTATGATTAGATCTTTTTATTATTCTCCTTCTTTAATGTCTCCTTCTTCTTTTTTTCGGAATAGAAAGTTTGAGAAAATGTTAGTTATTGGTTACTAAACTGACGTCATTGCACTCCGGGCAGACCCATAGGTGCTCAGTCTCCCCAACAGATATCGAAGAGTATGCATACTGATGGTTCCTGTGGCTCGCTGATTAAACACACCTCTCACTCTGCCTCTCAGGCATCCAGTTCGACTTGAACAACGGGTAACTCCAAACTGCTTAAATCGCTTGATCGATTCAACATCGATATTAGTGTCCTCATCCAACAGAGAGTCTCGAAGAGACCGAAGAATATCCCCTTATCCATCTTCAACTCCCCAACAATCGATGCTGTTGATGCAAGCCTGTCCGCTCTCTCATTACCGTAAACACCCGCATGCCCAGGACAGTATATCCACGTAAGCCGCTGGAGGTTAGAAACTTCTATAGACGACATCCACTCATACCGAAACCTACCCTTCTGGATCTTGTGAAGCATCGAATGAGAGTCAGATACAACAACTGCCCCAGTAAATGAAGTCCCAGAAATCCAATGGAGGGCAACAGTAACGGCCTCAACCTCCATCCTCATACTAGAAGTAGTTGTCCTGTATGCCCCACTTCGCTCTGCAACAACCCTACCATGCGCATTAGCCAAGAAACCCCAGCCGGATTTCTCACCACGTTGAACCGACCCATCGGTATATACAACAACATCATCATCCCTTGCATTATCTTCTATAAGCTGCTTAACTGCGAGATCAGCCTTCATGTTGCCCCAATCTCTACATTCTCTTCCAAGAGTAATGATAACGTTGAGATAGTTCATCATGCTACCATCTGTTGGGATCCATTCTTCCCCTTTTGGTAAAGTCGCAACCGTAGTCACCTGGCCAATTGTTCTCTCAGCCTGGGCCATCCACGACATGCCACGCTTGATTCTCGTGCCCTTAACATCATTAGTGTTGTTGTGAAGTGGATGTCTCTTATCCGAAGTAACCCGCATATATGCCTTGGTTTGGGCGATTGCATGACGGGAGCGTAGTGACAGAAGGCCAAGCATATATCTCATCTTCACAATGGGGTATCTCTAGTGCAGCCCAGAACTATACGCATACCTTCATTCTGAACCCGTTCGAGTCGTTCACATTGTGATCTTGATATCGTAAGAATTCCGAGTCCGTAATCTACCACTGACATTACCAGTCGATCGAACAAAAGGGCAAGTAGTCTCTGCTCAAGGTAACCATAACTTTGAGAGCCGCAAGACCACGCTTGCACCGTTGTATCGTCTGTTCAATATGGTGTTTGAAAGATAGACTACGATCAAAGGTTATTCCAAGATAGCGCAGCCTGTCTCTGCGCTCGATGGTATGTTCATCAAAGATTACACAGGGTAGGTCAGCCTTGACGATGTGATTATTATTAATGCACTCAAGGCAAGCCACAGCACCGCTCCAGGGCCTGATGGTGTCCAATATCATCACATCAAACAGCTGGACGAGACTGTTATTAATGCAGTTGTGATGGATTTTAATAAAAGTGTACAGAATGCTGTGGTACCTGAGGATTGGCTTCATAGTTATTTACGACCGCTCCACAAACATGGGAAGGATCCTAAACTGCGCAGCAGCTACGCATACTCACCTTGCAAAATGTATATGGCAAATTACTAGAGAAGATAGTGGCCAGAAAGGTAATGTGTCACTGGAGAATGACCACATTCTTCCTGACACTTTGGGTAGCTACCGGCCAATGAAAGGGACATGGGACAATGCTGGCACGTTTGCATATGATGTTTATGAAGGCTTCGAATCCAAGCAAGAGACTGTTGCTGTGGCCATCGACTTGGAGGATGCTTATAACAAGGTGAATTTTTCAATAATGGTGCGCTCTTTGATTAAATGTAAAGTTAATCCTTGGCTGGTAAACTGGATAGCTGCTTCTTTAATGGAGAGAACCGTTGCACTCCGTTTAGGAACATGGACATCGGATCCTGCACGTATATGCCCGGATTACCCCAGGGTTCTCCTCTATCACCCGTGTTGTTTAATATTTACACAGCAAATGTAGCTAAAATTCAGCCAACCGGATTGGGTCGGACATTGACATTTGCAGATGATATCTTAATATATAGGACTGGGTCAGATAGACGAGAGATGGTTGACGACATTCAGAAAACATTGCATACCATCTCGGGTTGGTGTAGAGAGTCTCGCTCTCAGGTCAATCCTGAAAAAGCGTGTATGTTGTGGTGCTCGTTGAGAAAATGTAAAAATGTTCTACAGGTGTATCTGTCTTTTTATTTCGCTTGGATAATTTTTAGGAAGTGTTACAATGTTCTATATGTGTGTATCTTCCTGTTTTATTAGTTTTGTTTAGCGTTGACGACAGATCATCATCAATGCACGTCGAACCAATTAGTCCATAAATGATCCGATCTCCTACTCAGTATGTCTCTCAGTTTAGTTTAGTCGTCGGATCATCATCACTGCACATCGAAGTAATTAATCCATAAGTGCTGTGATCTCCTCCTAGGTATGTATCTCAGCTTGTAACAACTAACGACACCGGTTCTTTGTTGGTTTACTATTCTTCTTTGGGTACCAGTATATTGTTCTTGTTATTGTATCCACAGGGAAGGAGGAGTAGGGGAAGGCATAGACATACCAGGAGAACAGAGTCGGATCCACATAAACTACTAGATTGAAGGAGCTGGGTTTGAAGATGGCAGCTGGTTGAAGATTGCAGAGCTGGGTTTGAAGAGAGCTGGTTTGGATGCAGACTGGGAGAGCTGGGTTTGAAGGTTGGAGGTAGCTGGGTTTGAAGATTGAGACAGAAAATAACAGCATAACAGGTATATGAGTAGGCTCATCAATCAAAATCGAACTGGTACGTTCAGTCACTGGACGCTGTTGGAGATATTACGAAGGAGATCGGAGCAACTATGGATATCTCCGGAGTGCAATGAAGATATTCCAAACTGAAACTGAAACTGAAAGAGAGCTGGAGACTGATATTAAAAGGATACGTAAAACACGGAAACATTTGGAAGAAATGTCAAGAGAGAGGAAGACCTGTGCTCCGTTGGAAGTTGAAAAGTGAAGAAGAAAAACTTTGTAACTCGCCATTTTTCCGAGCCATACAGCAACACAGATTTCACATTTGATCTAAATCAGGTTTAACATGTTTTTTTCTAAATTACTTGTCGATTACCTTGCAATCTCCAGTCAGTATTTTTATTCAGATCTATGTGCTAGTTTATTTAGTGTTTATTCTGTCTATATGTCTCCTTGATAAAGATCTATGTTCTAATTTATTTAGTCTTTATTCTGTCTATATGTCTCCTTGATAAAGATCTATGTTCTAATTTATTTAGTGTTTATTCTGCCTATATGTCTCCTTGATAAAGATTTATGTTCTAATTTATTTAGTGTTTATTCTGTCTATATGTCTCCTTGAGAAAGACGCATGATCAAAACGTGAGAGTGTTGTTAGTTTTATATTTAATTAAACCCTTGCTTACTTATGTGATACAATACACACGTCTTTGTCATTAAACGTACATAGCCCGCCTGCCCAGCGTGTTTGTAGCGCGCTAGGCGACGGGTGAAAGCTCCCTGCGAGTTCGGTTCAATTCCTCGGGCTGGCAGAAAAGCCACAGGTTCTCTAGATTTACGGTGTTCGTTGCACCGAACGGAAGGGTTACGATTTCCATGGCACCGAGCCAAAGAGCTGAAAGCTCAAGTGCTTCTGAATCGAAAAAATTCCAAAAAATCGCAAATTTACTTAGTATCACCGCATCCTACCCACGGTTATCTCCAGATCTGGTCGTGTCTGACCATCTCAGATTTATAGATTCCTCTTGCAGCTAGAAGCTAATCTCTTCTTTCACTACAGATTCTCTCAAGTACTTTCCATTAACTTCTCTTTAATTAAACACCACTTAACACCCATTTTATTTTCTCTTCACAGCTTCTCTGCATTATCTTAAATAATCTTGTTTTCTCTCGGAATTAATCAGATCTTTAGTATTTTTCTCTGCGTGGACAAGTTTTATCAGCGTCAAGTTTGGTCTGTGTGAACAAGTTCTGGATAAAACGAACGGGTTAACTAGCAATATCAAATTCATGAATTATAAATTTTATCATTAAGTTTCTGTTCTCAACAATCTTATCTTGATTTCTGTTTATCATCGGCTTTAGTTTCTCTTGTTTCTCTTGTTTCCAATAACAGAACGTAATTAATTTTTTGAAATCTTTTATGTGTGTGTATGTGTGTGTATATATATGTGTGTGGGGGTGGAGAGGAAGCAGATGGTGTGTTGTTTTTCTCCTATTGTAGACAGTTGTAATTTTAGGTTGTCTTCAATTTAAGTTCGAAATTTTGAAATTGAAAATTGTGTAGGCGAATGTTAGTTTGTTTTTGTTTTTGTTGCTAAGTTGTTCTTAATTTTTAACTTGTTGATATTATTAAATTACTGGTTCGGACATTTAAGGAGAATGGAATACAACTAATCACCAATAACAGCATACAATAAAAAGAGATCAGGTAATAGAGCCAAGGAAGACCAAGAAAAAGATGGATAAACAATATAAAAGCCACATTAAATAAACGCGGATATAACCACAGCCAACTCTAGATAACTAGGCCAGACAACTGCACGGGTATTCCTTGACCTAGATCAGAGAAGGGGCTGGAAAATATATATGTTTGATAGAACACTGCAAGCTTTTTTGCAATTTTACTCAATTCTGTGAGTCTATGTTTATTTATTGGGGAAAAATATTCATAATATTGATATTCCTTATTGTTAAACCTAACTTGTTGCATAATATAACTTCGATTTTACATTTTGTGTTGATTTTAAAATGAATTCGTCTATATACACAATACTGAAAGCGAGGTCACGTGGTGTAGTTGTGGTCTGATTTCTCATAATTCTTACCTGAGTCTGAAGGACCATAGGTTTATATTTGGCTCTGATATAACACAACAAGGACGACTCATCTGGACATAGAACGCAAATTACGGCTGCCATCCCTACGCTTAATGACAAGAATGGACAACCAACTCCAAGATCCATCTAGGGAAAGACAATAGACATTAGATAGTAGTGCATGAAAGGGTATAAGCTGAGAGTTTAGTTGTCACATGGCTAGTGCAGTCATCAGGAAATTGTTCAGGCTAGGATATTTTACTTTATGCCCCCACCAGAAAAAAAATATTCCTTGGCTTTACCCGGGGATTAAACCCGTGTCTCCCGAATGGGAGCCCGTGCTCTAATTCATTCGGACAGATGCTCCTCAAACGCACTTTCTAAGTTTTTTGGGGAGCTCTGTGGCGGGGAGGTAAAGTACTGGCCTCTTGTTTTAAATGTACTCTGTTCGTTTCAGTTAAAATTGATGTGAATACTTTTACTAGAGATCCCTGACTTCAATGTAGTTGAGATCGAATTCCTAGTCATATCGGAGACGGAGAATAAAACAAAGGTCCCATGTTTAATAAATTGAGCAAGTAAACAAGAAGAACATAGCAGCTGAAATCGATGAGTAAGACTGTAAAACAGCTGCTTGTAAAACATTCGTTAAATAGATTAAAACAAAATCATGCAAAACTCAATCAATCTAACCATGTTTCCGGCTCAGAAACATAACTTGATACTAACACGCAACTCTTTCACGTCTGTTGCTTCAGCTGATTTGAAGAAACGACCAGGCAGTCGATCATATCGTTCACAAACATGTAGAATATGAAGAAAAAAGAAACTATAAAAAACTGTCGTTAAAACATGTAATACTTCTTATTAGGGCGGTGTAGGACAGAAGGGAGGGAGGAAATGAGCCTGAGGAATTTAATGGCAGCATGGCTAGTGCAGTCGCCGCGAAACTATTCAGGTTAGGATTTTTCTTTAATACCCCAACAGAAAACAATATCAGAAGCCGTAACGGTGGATTCAACACGAGTCTCCCGAATGAGATCCTAAAGGGCCCAAATGCGAAGAATTAACTTAATTGCACCGGTTTCTCAATGTGGTTCTGTAACTGTGGGCAGAGATGGCATGACATCTGCCGAGAACATTGAACAAAGCACGAACTCCGTAGATCCGGCAACAACTAAGGAAATCTCATGAAAAACTTGCTTATGTGTCTCGGTCAGGAATTGAGCCTATAACCTTCAGTAGTACAGGCAAACAACTTAACCACATCGTCATTGAGACACTAAAATTGGGCATGGGAGAGGCGCTGTAATCCATTCAACCAAAACCTCTTCGTAACAAGCACCAACTGAGAAGTACCGTACAATTCCTCATTTAATCTGTCAAATTATTTCAGATATGTCGTTTCCGGTCAGTTTTTGGACTATTTGATAACACGTCTTAACATTTGCATGTTTCCGTTATTGTCCATTTGTAAGTGATCTCTATAATTCGTCACTTCTGTTGTGTCGTTTGCTTGATAAAGGCCTTTTGGTCGAAACGTTGCTGTTTATCGTCACTGTTCCTGTATTTTGTAAAACTATAGTACTTTGTTTGTACGTGTTTTGCATAAATTGCTTTACAGGATAAGAGCAGGTCAATATTTTCCGCTACATGGTTCGTTTCACATGCTCACTTACATCGAACTCGGCCAAAAATTGCACTGCAATGTCATATGTGTGTCTGCTTACAAGAAACTATCATACACCATCTCTTCCAGTGTCTTGCACTCAGTGACTTGAACCGCAAGTACCTACCCTCTTACCCAGAGGTTGAGAATACTCTCTATGCTAACACATCACAATTCCTACAGACCTGTAAATTCGCTGCCATGGCCTCAAGTGTCATGTAAATAAATGATAATTCCATAGACCCGATCATATTGAGAGGAGCACCATTGAAGGAAGTAGGCACATTTACATATCTGGGAAGTGTTATCAACATTCAAGGTAGCACAGATGAAGATGTTAGGGTTAGAATACAAAAGGCAAGATCAGCCTTTGCCATTCTGAAGAACATATGGAGTTCAAGAACCATCAGGAATAAAACTAAGGTAATCATCATCATCAGGTGCCGTCTCCACATCGAAGGTTGGCTGTAATGAATCTCCAGCATCCTCTGTCTTTCGCTTTGGCGTTGCACACTGCCAGACTGTAACCTGTCCATTTCTTAAAGTTTCCCTCCCACTTATCTCTCGGTCTTCCTCTGCTCTTCTCCCCTCAACTTTCCCCTCTAGTAAATGTTTTATCATCGTTTCATGTCTTTTTATGTGCCCAAAATACTTTACTTGTCTTAATTTTATTTCTCTTAATAATTGTTTCTTCATGCCTAGTTTTCCTAAACTTGTTTATTTGTCTGTTTTTCTGTCCATGAAACTCTGCCTATTCTTCTATATATCCACATCCACTAAGATAATATTTAACTCAAATGTTATGGCCTCCTTCTATATGGAGCGAGACATGGAGAACAACTAAGGGAACAACAAACAAAGTTGCAGACATTCATCAATAGATGCCTGCACAGGATACTCCATCTGCGATGGATGATAGGACAAGAACAGGAACTGTGGATAGAGCGAGACAACGGCAGATGAAACAAGAGATAAGGAGCAGAAGGTGGCTATGGATAGGACACACACTGATGTAACCCCCTAACAGCATCACAAGACAAGATCTCCGATAGAACCCCAGGGCAATAGAGGTAAGGGAAGACCCAGGAACAGCTGGAGACAGGAGTTGGAGACAAAATGCAAGAAAATGGGGAGAGAATGGAGAGATCTGGAAAAAATGGCATAGGATAGGATTAAAATAGATGAGACTACAGTAAAACTATTTGATTGACAAAGCACGTAATCACAAAGTACTGTAGTTTTACAAATTACAAAAACAATGACAAAATACAGCAAATACACATTGGATAGGCAGGCTTGGAAGGCCTTGGCTGCGGGCATATACCTTCCTAGGGGCGAAGGATGAAAAAGAAGAAGAATGGCATCATGTCGATGTTCAAACGCTAACTGCCTGATCGATAAACGAAGCTAAAACTAAACTGATGTATTGTCTACGTGTCTTTACTTTCCAATGACAATAATAATAATAATAATAATTCCTCTCTTACCATTATACGTTATGTAGGGCCTGCAAGTAATTTCTCCATACCGCTCTATCCTGGGCAACTCGCTCAATCTCCTCCATTAAACTGAGACCGATATGTTCTTGCCTCTCTCTCTTAGCAAAGTTCGTTTCAGGGTCTCCCTAGATCGTCCTCTCTTTCTTGAACCCTTTGCATCCTACTTCAATGCCTGCTTTGATATTCGTTGATCATTTCTCCTCAAGATGTGTCCAACATATCTCCATCTTCTCTTTCTTATAACAGTTGTCACTAGTGGTTGACCAGACATGTTTTTGATTTCATCACTTCTCCTGAATTCGTTCCATTTTATATTCATTATATTTAGTGGCGGCTCGGGACCATTTTTGTTTGTGGGGCCAGACACATATTTTTGGAATAAATCATGGATTTGGGTTGATATTTTAAACAAAAATATAAATATGTTACACATTATTTTTGGCTGGGCCTGACCCCACTGGCCCTTAATGACGAGCCGCCGATGATTATATTCATGACAGTAGCAACAGCTCTACATAAAAAACAAATATTTCACATTCCTACTGCAGCTAAATGTTACTGTCAAGATCGCAAAAAGGAATTGACAATTTAGTAATGGAAGTGCAAGAAACAAGTGGAAAACAAAATCTATATCTCAATGTGACAAAAACAAACAAATATAATGACAACGGTAAAAACAAGCATGACATATGATATATTTATCAACGTAGGAAAAATAGAAAATATGAACAATGTTGAATATCTCTGTTCACTGTTAACAACAGATGGAAATGGGATGAAGGAAATTAGGAGAAACACACAAAAAGGGCTTTACCAAAAATTAAAGAATTCGAAATTGTGGGATATAAATGACAGGACGTGTAAATTCAGGAAACATGTTGAATATTTCAAGGCACGTAGAGGTCTTGCGGTAATGAGACTCATGTCAGTTGTTAATATCGAGCAACGGCTGCTTGTCATTCTGTATCACTAGCTTATTCTTTCAACTAGCGAATATGTAATGGTCATCCTGTAAATAAGATGTATTATCAATATAGGGGAAGACTGCAGTAAAACTATGTAGCAATGACGAAACACGTAAAAATTATTAAGTACTGTAATTTTACAAAATACAAAAACATTAAAATAGAAAGCAATGCTTTGACCAAAAGGCCTATATCAAGCAACAGCAGGGCCGTGCCGTGATATGATGCAGAGAGGCAACCGCATCAGGCGGCCCCGTAAAGAGGCATAAGCAGAGAAATCAAAATACAATTTTGGGCAGTTTAATAAAAAAAAATACCAATTGAAGGTTATTTTAAAGAAACAAAGGGCGGCATCTCGAAGACTTGCATCATACTGAGAAAATCTACCGCACGGCCCTGAGCAAAAGATACGCCAAATGGGAAGAAATTCGTATAAGAAGCGGTATGTTCTCATTAATGTGATATGGGTGAGTCTCAGACACTGGAACGAGTGCGAGAATTAGGAGTTAAGTATTGACATGCTAGACAGTGTCATCTTCGTGGTAGAGAGAGAAGATATACTAATCAACTTCTCATGGGTACGGTGAGCAAATGGACTTTGGGATGGCTGCTGCAGCGGAGGACAGAGCACGCATGGGAATGCCCAATGTGTCATGATGTCGATCGGATAACATAAAATAAAGCAACTTCAGCGACTTGAGAGTATACAGAATAAAGCTAAGCTTATCATCATGGGTTTTACTGGGCTACGTGGCGATGAGGTTTATCCTGATTTTCGCCATGGAGTAAAGACTCAAGATAGCTAGAACATGTTCGTATCTCAAAATTAATTTAAAAAAGGATCATCCACTGCTTAGGATCCTTATAATCAAAAATGGAAATAGGCTAAAGTGGTGTAAGTCGTGGTGCAGACACTATTCTGCTGGTACGCAGGCTCACAAATATCGACCCAAGGGAAGAATGAATATCGGTGCTTTAAATATACCGGAACAACTATTTCGATCATCATTACATTCGACAAATGTTGCAAAGAGAGGAATCTCGTGTTGTTAGATGCAGACATCAAGGCCATCATTAATCAAAACTGTAATGGAAGGGAAGTTGTGATTTTCACAGATAGATAGGTTGCTCCACACGAAAAGTTTGAATGGGCAAAGTTCTGCTCGAAACATGCTATTTGTAAATGATGATAAAGATAATGAAGATGATGATGAAGATGATGGTGATGATGAAAATGATGACCACTGTTAATGAAGATTTAGGGAGTAGAATACTGCTTTAAAAATCCATTATTTTCTAACTCAGAACAGGAAAGAACATGCTGACAACAGGAAAGAACATGCTGAGAACAGGATAGAACATGCTGAGAACAGGATAGAACATGCTGAGAAATCAGATGAGTAGATAGCTTAACATTGATTAGAGGAAGCACGTGAATGTGTGGACTAATTTAAGAAATGTCAGAACACTTCATCTCCAGATGACAGCGCTACAGAAAATACAGGAAGAAAATATGACATACACAGACACAGTCATTTCCAAACCGGATGTGGTGTATGCATAATCTTAAGAGAATCATTCACTTCATTAAGTCTATTTGTTTTGTGACCTAAATATGAAATGATTAAAGAAGAATAAGAAGAAGAAAATGTTTAGTTGACCAGGGCAAAAGCCACGTTTTTAAACCCATTTGATTTTAGAATTAAAAACGTCCTTTAGTGTGGCTCCTGGTAAAAAAGGTGTCAAACTCAAAGCCACGTAGTGTGGCGTTTGGTCTACAGGGGGTTAATTACTAGAATATTAACTGCTAGGACATTTGGATTTAGGACAGAGAAAACGTATTTTCAATATAAGAAAGAGACAGTCATCATTTGTTGGACATGTTGAGGTGTTGAATGAGATCAAGACACAGAGAAAACGTATTTTCAATATAAGAAAGAGACAGTCATCATTTGTCGGACATGTGATGAATGAGATCAAGAAAGGGAGGTTTAGAACACATTGTGAAAACCGGTAAAATCGAGGAGAGAGCGAGATAGGGAAGACAGAGATAAATTGTGGATAGTCTGACTTTACGGTACTGAAGAACGTCAATATCTGAGATGATAGCAAACACTAGAGATAGAGATCGCCTTCGCCAGCCGGCACGACACTTGATGATCGTTTTTTTCTTCTTCTTTGCTTTCGTTATTTACGACCAATTTTAATCACTCTTTGTGATGTGTTTGATCTTTGCCAAGAACGTGTATATGTTGCACATTTGTTTAGTAGGCCCCTAAACGCATAAACTTCTACACGTTTAGGACACGTGTATCCGATTTCAGCCAAACCTCCTTAGTCGTCTCTTATAACATGCGTGGCAGGTAACAGTGGTTCTATTTTTACACCCCAAATTTGGGCCCCGGTAACTACTCGGTCACACCTGATGATGATGCATCATTTTTATTGGTCGGCAAGACAAAAAGTTAGGGAGGAAAGATGTTGAATTTCATATTGTATGTGATATTGTAGCGTTATATATTCAACTTTCAAATCCAATCAGTATCACGTTAAAAATAATAACTTTGAACAAATGATTTCTAAAATAATAAATACACGTTACTCATTATTCTTTGTGGGCCCGGCCCACTGACTCTTAATGACGAGCCGCCACAGATGATGATGATGAAGTCATTTAGACTTTCAGTCCTTACCTGTTTCCTTGTGTTTGTAACGTGTTATTTATGTGACTATCAATTTGTATTACTGCTGGTCTTTTATCAAACGTTTGATAAAAGAATGATTGATAGAATGATTGATAGATTGGTTGATTGTTTGATTGATTGATATAACTATTATCATTGCACGCTGGTGAGTAACCATGTGTGCTCTGATCTCTTTCTTTTTTACACAAGAGTAGCTTAGCAGCAGTGTACTAACTCCGTAGCATTGGCGAAGATCCCGGATGTAATTTAGAAGATGGGAAAATATTTTGTAGACATTTTATTTTTAAATCTTTCTAATAAATTTGGACAATATAGAAGGTGACTGCAGTAAAACTATGTAGAATGGCGAAACACGTAATATAGTTTTACAAAATACAAAAATAATGACAATACACAGCAACGTTTCGACCAAAAAGGCCTTTATCAAACAAAAGATACAACAAAATGTTCTGTGTTATCCGTCGTTTTGTTGTATCGTTTGTTTGATAAAGGCCTTTTTTTTCGAAACGTTGCTGTGTATTGTCATTGTTTTTGTATTTTGTAAAACTACAGTACTTTGTTATCACGTGTTTCGCCATAATAAATTTTGACAGGGAAGAGGTTTTCCAGCCTGCTTTTCTCGATTTTGAACAGCCAAATGTCTATAAACTGTTATAGTTTCTCAGTATGACGATATACAGCTTAATATTGGCAAGTACGAAGGTCTAAATCTGAAACATTGACGTCATTGTGCCGAGTTTTACCTCCATGTTTCAGTACATTTCCGCAGAAATGGCACACCACTTGCAGAGAGTATTGTACAAAGCCCGAACTCCGTAGCTCCGGATTCAATCTAGGGTCTCGAGCAAAAATGCACTCGTGAACATAACGGTCAGGTCAGAATTTGAACTCATGACTCTCGGAACGTAAGGCAAGAGCGAATTGATTCCGCTTCATCCGATCTTCATCTAAAACGCGCTCAAGGCAGTAGAACTATTTATTTATAGCTCTGAGAATCTGCGTCAGGGACAACATGCAATATGAAGACAATAATAGGAGACAATATATTATTTTGTGGGCACCTTGAATGTTGACATACACAGCTTTATTGTTATTTACTTTTAGTTTTTTGTGTGTTAGAGCATGTTGATGTAATGTGAGTGTTATGTAATGTAGTGTTCCTGTTTCGTGTTAGATCAAAATGGCCCTGATTTTATTGGATGTTCGTAGCGCGTTGACGACTGGTGACAAGCTCCTGTGAGTGCCGTTTCAATTCCGCGGGTTGGTAGAAAAGTCACAGGTTCTCCAGATTTACGGTGTTCGTGGCACCGAACCGAAGGGTTACGTTGTCCATGGCAGCGAGCCGAAGAGCTGAAAGCTCAAGTGCTTCTGGATCGGAAAAAGAAAAATTGGATATAAGACGCGAAGAAGGAAAGAGATGTAGACCAGGCAAGATATATAATCTTACACGATGTTAGACAATTTTAAAAATAAAAATATTGACAACGGATAAAACAAGCATGATAAAGAATATTTATATCAACGGAGAGAAAATGAAAATGTGAACAGTTTTGAATATCTCTATTTACTACTTACAAGAGATATAAATTTAATGAAGGAAATTGAAATAAGACCAAAACATGGCCAGTACAACACAATTTAAACAAATAAAAAAAATATGGAATGAAATTGATAGGAAAATAAAGATCAGAATATAAGACAAGCATATACCCAATGGTAACATATTTGGAACATAGACAAGGCGGCGGAAAAACATATACATGTAAATATTTGGAAAAGAGTCATAGTCATATTACTACAATGGGAAAAATAACATAGATATTTGGAAAGAACAAGGGGGAAAACATATCGTGCTTTAAATAAAGGGTTACAGAAGAGTTATCCGTATCTCAATGATAGAGAAGAGAATAAATAGATATATCCAGAAAGAACTCAACATCAAAGAAAACTGACTGATGCTACAAGTAAGAATGAGAAAAGAAAGTATTTTGTACGTATAAAGAGACACGCAAGGTTGGAGAAGACCATTGTGGAAGGAGGCATCACAGCAAAGTGGAGAAGAGGAAGACCATGGAGAAGATAGATCCAGGATTTCACTGATGATTTTAGTTTAATTTAGTCGTCGGATCACCATCACTGCAAGTCGAACAAATTAGTCCATAAGTGCTCCGATCTCTCCCTCAGTATGTCCATCAGCGTGGGGCGACTAACGACACCGGTTCTTTATTGGTTTACAATTCTTCTTTGTCTGCCAGCATAGCGTTCTTGTCTAGCTACACCACACCTAACTTTGAGTTCTTGCTGTCTGGTTAGTATTGTAGATTCACCGCTATTACGTGAATCATGTACACTGATGATTTAAGCATGACAACTACAGAGCCTTTGAGAGAAATTCCGTAGGACTGTTAGGGTGGCAAACTTCTCAGGACAAGCTATTTAATGATGATGCTCCGCTGCATCTTCTTCTTATGTTCATTGACATGTTACTGTTACACGAACTCTAATGATGAATTCTGCAGTTGTTTGACGGTCTTTATTTCTATATAGTTATATATTTTATTCCTTCTTCTTTAATGTAATCATGTTTTGTAATCATGTGCCACACAGAAGAATAAGAAGAAACTTATGAACAGTCTTTTGTGTGTACATTATGCAAGTTTATTTTACTGCCTCTGTTTTTATGTGCCCATCTTTTTGCGTTCAGCGACCTTTAGATTTGTATTCACTGTATCGATTTAGATTTGTATTCACTGTATCGCTTTAGATTTGTATTCACTGTATCGATTTAGATTTGTATTCACTGTATCGCTTTAGATTTGTATTCACTGTATCGATTTAGATTTGTATTCACTGTATCGCTTTAGATTTGTATTCACTGTATCGAATTAGATTTGTATTCACTGTATCGATTTAGATTTGTATTCACTGTATCGATTTAGATTTGTATTCACTGTATCGATTTAGATTTGTATTCACTGTATCGCTTTAGATTTGTATTCACTGTATCGATTTAGATTTGTATTCCTGTATCGATTTGATTTATTCACTGTATCGATTTAGATTTGTATTCACTGTATCGATTTAGATTTGTATTCACTGTATCGCTTTAGATTTGTATTCACTGTATCGATTTAGATTTGTATTCACTGTATCGCTTTAGATTTGTATTCACTGTATCGCTTTAGATTTGTATTCCCTGTATCGCTTTAGATTTGTATTCACTGTATCGATTTAGATTTGTATTCACTGTATCGCTTTAGATTTGTATTCACTGTATCGATTTAGATTTGTATTCACTGTATCGCTTTAGATTTGTATTCACTGTATCGCTTTAGATTTGTATTCACTGTATCGCTTTAGATTTGTATTCACTGTATCGCTTTAGATTTGTATTCACTGTATCGCTTTAGATTTGTATTCACTGTATCGCTTTAGATTTGTATTCACTGTACGCTTTAAGATTGTATTCACTGTATCAATTTAGATTTGTATTCACTGTATCGCATTTAGATTTGTATTCACTGTATCGCTTTAATTTTATTCACTGTACGATTTAGAGTTGTATTCACTGTATCACTTTAAAATATTGTATTCACTGTATCAGAATTTAAGAGCAGTATCCTGGTAATTTTACATACTGATATCGCTTTAATTATTATGATCAGAAGATTTGTATTCACTGTATCGCTTTAGATTTGTACTCAATCAAACTGACTGATGTACTAGTTTAGATTTGTATTCACTGTATCGCTTTAGATTTGTAGTTCACTGTATCGTTTAGAGGGATATGATAGGATTCACTGTATCGTTTAATTTGTATTCATGATCACTATTGAATTGTCCATATTCACTGTATCCTTTAGATTTGTATTCACTGTATCGCTTTAGATTTTATGTATTACACTGTATCGCATTTAGGTTTGTATTCACTGTATCTCTTTAGATTTGTATTCACTGTATCGCTTTAGATTTGTATTCACTGTATCGCTTTAGATTTGTATTCACTGTATCTCTTTAGATTTGTATTCACTGTATCGCTTTAGATTTGTATTCACTGTATCTCTTTAGATTTGTATTCACTGTATCGCTTTAGATTTGTATTCACTGTATCGCTTTAGATTTGTATTCACTGTATCGCTTTAGATTTGTATTCACTGTATCGCTTTAGATTTGTATTCACTGTATCGACTTTAGATTTGTATTCACTGTATCTTTAGTTTGTATTCCTGTATCGCTTTAGATTTGTATTCACTGTATCTCTTTAGATTTGTATTCACTGTATCGCTTTAGATTTGTATTCACTGTATCTCTTTAGATTTGTATTCACTGTATCGCTTTAGATTTGTATTCACTGTATCGCTTTAGATTTGTATTCACTGTATCCTTAGATTTGTATTCACTGTATCGCTTTAGATTTGTATTCACTGTATCGCTTTAGATTTGTATTCACTGTATCGCTTTAGATTTGTATTCACTGTATCGCTTTAGATTTGTATTCACTGTATCGCTTTAGATTTGTATTCACTGTATCGCTTTAGATTTGTATTCACTGTATCGCTTTAGATTTGTATTCACTGTATCGATTTATATTTGTATTCACTGTATCGATTTAGATTTGTATTCACTGTATCGATTTAGATTTGTATTCACTGTATCGATTTAGATTTGTATTCACTGTATCGCTTTAGATTTGTATTCACTGTATCGATTTAGATTTGTATTCACTGTATCGCTTTAGATTTGTATTCACTGTATCGATTTAGATTTGTATTCACTGTATCGATTTAGATTTGTATTCACTGTATCGCTTTAGATTTGTATTCACTGTATCGCTTTAGATTTGTATTCACTGTATCGATTTAGATTTGTATTCACTGTATCGCTTTAGATTTGTATTCACTGTATCGATTTAGATTTGTATTCACTGTATCGATTTAGATTTGTATTCACTGTATCGCTTTAGATTTGTATTCACTGTATCGCTTTAGATTTGTATTCACTGTATCGATTTAGATTTGTATTCACTGTATCGCTTTAGATTTGTATTCACTGTATCGCTTTAGATTTGTATTCACTGTATCGATTTAGATTTGTATTCACTGTATCGATTTAGATTTGTATTCACTGTATCGCTTTAGATTTGTATTCACTGTATCGATTTAGATTTGTATTCACTGTATCGCTTTAGATTTGTATTCACTGTATCGCTTTAGATTTGTATTCACTGTATCGCTTTAGATTTGTATTCACTGTATCGATTTAGATTTGTATTCACTGTATCGCTTTAGATTTGTATTCACTGTATCGCTTTAGATTTGTATTCACTGTATCGCTTTAGATTTGTATTCACTGTATCGCTTTAGATTTGTATTCACTGTATCGCTTTAGATTTGTATTCACTGTATCGCTTTAGATTTGTATTCACTGTATCGCTTTAGATTTGTATTCACTGTATCGCTTTAGATTTGTATTCACTGTATCGCTTTAGATTTGTATTCACTGTATCGCTTTAGATTTGTATTCACTGTATCGCTTTAGATTTGTATTCACTGTATCGCTTTAGATTTGTATTCACTGTATCGCTTTAGATTTGTATTCACTGTATCGCTTTAGATTTGTATTCACTGTATCGCTTTAGATTTGTATTCACTGTATCGCTTTAGATTTGTATTCACTGTATCGCTTTAGATTTGTATTCACTGTATCGCTTTAGATTTGTATTCACTGTATCGCTTTAGATTTGTATTCACTGTATCGCTTTAGATTTGTATTCACTGTATCGCTTTAGATTTGTATTCACTGTATCGCTTTAGATTTGTATTCACTGTATCGCTTTAGATTTGTATTCACTGTATCGCTTTAGATTTGTATTCACTGTATCGACTTTAGATTTGTATTCACTGTATCGCTTTAGATTTGTATTCCCTGTATCGCTTTAGATTTGTATTCACTGTATCGCTTTAGATTTGTATTCACTGTATCGCTTTAGATTTGTATTCACTGTATCGCTTTAGATTTGTATTCCCTGTATCGCTTTAGATTTGTATTCACTGTATCGCTTTAGATTTGTATTCACTGTATCGCTTTAGATTTGTATTCACTGTATCGCTTTAGATTTGTATTCACTGTATCGCTTTAGATTTGTATTCACTGTATCGCTTTATATTTGTATTCACTGTATCGCTTTAGATTTGTATTCCCTGTATCGCTTTAGATTTGTATTCACTGTATCGCTTTAGATTTGTATTCACTGTATCGCTTTAGATTTGTATTCACTGTATCGCTTTAGATTTGTATTCACTGTATCGCTTTAGATTTGTATTCACTGTATCGCTTTAGATTTGTATTCACTGTATCGCTTTAGATTTGTATTCACTGTATCGCTTTAGATTTGTATTCACTGTATCGCTTTAGATTTGTATTCACTGTATCGTTTATATTTGTATTCCTGTATCGTTTAGTTTGTATTCACTGTATGCTTTAGATTTGTATTCCTGTATCGATTTATATTTGTATTCCTGTATCGTTTATATTTGTATTCACTGTATCGCTTTAGATTTGTATTCACTGTATCGCTTTAGATTTGTATTCACTGTATCGCTTTAGATTTGTATTCACTGTATCGCTTTAGATTTGTATTCACTGTATCGCTTTAGATTTGTATTCACTGTATCGCTTTAGATTTGTATTCACTGTATCGCTTTAGATTTGTATTCACTGTATCGCTTTAGATTTGTATTCACTGTATCGTTTAGATTTGTATTCACTGTATCGCTTTAATTTGTATTCACTGTATCGATTTAATTTGTATTCACTGTATCGCTTTAGATTTGTATTCACTGTATCGCTTTAGATTTGTATTCACTGTATCGTTTTGCTTTGACTAAGATCAAAGTTATGCCCATTTGTCGAGTCAAAGTGACTCACATTTGGTCGAGGTCAAGTGTACTGCACATTTGGTCGAGGTCAAGTGTACTGCACATTTAGTCGAGGTCAAAGTGTACTGCCTTTAGATTGAGGCCAAGTGTACTGCATTTGGTCGAGGTCAATGTATGCATTTAGTGAGTCAGTGTATCATGGTCAGCCATGTATGCACATTTAGGTCGAGGTCATTCACTGACATTGTCGAGGCCAGTGTACGCACATTTGTCGAGGTCAAGTGTGCTTACATTTGTCGAGTCATGTACTGACATTTGTCGAGTCAAAGTATTGCACTTGTGAGGTCAAAGTTAGCACATTTGGTCGAGTCAAATGTACTGCACTTTAGTCGGTCAAGTGTACTGCACATTTGTCGAGGTCAGTTGCTGAAATTGGGTCAGGTCATGTATGCATTTGTCGAGGTCTGTACTTCACTGTCGAGTCAAGTTCTGCAATTTGTCGAGGTCAAAGTGTACTGCACATTTGGTCGAGGTCAAAGTGTACTGCACATTTGGTCGAGGTCATGGTACTGCACATTTGGTCGAGGTCAAAGTGTACTGCACATTTGGTCGAGGTCATAGTGTACTGCACATTTGGTCGAGGTCAAAGTGTGGGAGTCTTCATTAAACATTGTCAAATACGCAATAAAATTCACTTAAAACTCTTTATGTCCAGTCGACGCTCCCAACATAGAAAACAGTTCTCTCATTATGCCAAAATACGCTGCCAACGGCTAATTTGAGTCCATACACGTTTTGTTTTACTGTTCAGCTACTATACGTCCGACACTGTTTTTGTTTACAGAATTCAACGGGCAGATAACTCCCATTTCATTCATATACCTATACAACATGGTAGAATTTAGTTTCGAATTTTTAGTAAATAAGTTTTATTCGCAAATATATTTTTCCTGTTGTGAAAAAGTGAACTTTCGTGTGAAAAGTTTAGTTATAAGATGTTTCGTCCTCCACGTCGATAAAGTGCCGAACAAGACATGGATGTGTTCCAAAGTTCAAATAAACACACACAGTGTTTCATGTTTATGATTTCACCAACAATGATGGAGAATTCAGCAATGGCTAAGTATTGATTCAATTTTGAAAGTCGTAGTAGTTACTCTGAACATGAAATACAACAATAATTTACTAAATAAATACTGATTTACATATATAACTATTTATTATCAGATTGTTCAGAATTTAATTCTGCATATTTTGATACCAACAGTATAAATCTAGCTTACAATGAACTTAAGTTATAGGCATATTTCCAAGATCATTCCATTTTGAAAAATTTTGTTAGAAATGTGTTCTGGCAGAGCGTGATTACCCCCAAAATTTTCGTGGACATAAAGAGGTTTACTCCGGGTGATCTCATTCGAAAAAATATTGACGCTCGGAGTTTACAAGCTTATTCGTACTGGGTTCATCCGCTGTGGTACTGAGTCCACCCGCTGTGGTACTGGGTTCACCCGCTGTAGTACTTCGAGTACGGCCAAATTTAAAAAAGAAAATTTTTAAATAATTTTTTAGATTAAAATGTTACAAAAATGTTTCTGAGTGACATTGCGCTTTGAGGCTTACTCTCTGTTGGTAATCTGCTTATGTGTCCAAATCGTTTAGTTTTTTTGTTTCTTGATGAAGTTCAGTACTGATGAAGTTGTGTATATATGATGATATATTATTAGTACACTTTTTCTTTCTTTAACTTTTGAACATCTATGACAAAAATTTAACTCTAAGGTATATGGCTTTTCAGGGGCGTGGCTCTCTAGCCAATTTTAGTTTTAATCACAAACATGGATTTTCAAAGTGATTAGTTCTATAAAATACAACATTTGTTCTATCGATTACACATAAAATTATGTTCTTTTGTTTACGTATTAGCATTACAACATTATTATCAAATATTATAAGGAAACGAAGGTGGAAATATTTAGGTCATGTTCTTAGATCAGACTAAAAGAGACTAAATCGACAAGTCCTTATGTGGTCACCAGTTGGGAAAAGAAAACGTGGAAGACCAAAGACCACTCTTCGAAGAACCATCCAACAAGAAAGTAAACTATTGGGATGTAAAACCATACAAGATCTCCAACTGCTAGCAAAGAACCGTATCACATGGAGATCTAAAACCTCTGCCCTATGTGCCGCCCATGGCTCGAAAGGAATAAACTAACTAACTAACTAATTACAACATTAATAAGAAGCGTTCAATTCTATACATTTTTTTCTCTCAAATTCCAAGTTTAAAATTGAGTTTTCTCAAAATCATTTTTTCCATTTTGTTTGTGTCGGAAATCCTTGAGTTTTAACTAATACTAAAGCTACATACACGAAATTTGAGATGAATGTCCTCCATATCATTTTGTAGCTACTGATGCATTTCAAATTACATTTTTGTGAATATGTGTTTTTAAAATTAATTTTCAATGGGAAATGTTGACACATTTTGGACGGTTTTTGGCAAGCATAAGTTTAAAAATAAAAATAAAATATATTTCTTGAGATTTAAACAAAAAATAAATGCATCAGTAGCTGTAAATATGCTTACAGTTTATGAATCACTCCTTTATTTCTCAATATATTTGTTTGTTTTGTAAATTTTATTATTCAAATAACATGTATGTTTTAAAGATGGCCTCTGTTGTCATGGCAACCATGCAACTTTTTTTTTTTTTAAACATAAAAATAGATCTACATTCTTTGCTAAACATACCTATTATAAAATAATTGCTCAAACTTAATTAATAAAGAAATTTTTTTTTTTTTCGGAGCCAAACCCTCTAAGCTAAATTTAAAATTTTCATTTCTAATGTTGACAGCTGTAGGGCAAAAATCAATCAAATCGAAGCGTAACGAATCAAAAGTCTCGGTAGAGTACAAAAACAGGACAACCACATAATAAAACTCCGAGGCATACACTGAAATCCCTAGGACATAAGGAAAAGTGGCAAACCAACGAATGCATAGCGAAAAGAACTTCACACAGTCAATCAATGAAATGAAATTCGGTCAGACACGGAAAAGGCTGACAGAACAACAATAACTCAAGAACTATTGTTGGAAAAGAATATGTTACCAAAGTTAGTGGGAGCTCAGGACCTATATTCCATTCCTTACAACAACATATGGCTGTGAATGGTGGACCATAACACAAACGTTAAAGTAGAAAATTGAAACTTTTGAAACAAAATGTTACAGAAAAGTTCTTAGAATATCCTGGACAGAGAAGAAAAAAACAAAGACATTCTACAAGACCTGCATATCGAGGTGCATTGGCTCATAAATTACATCATGTCCCGGAAGTTGACAAATTTTGGCAACGTAAAACATCACAGTGATTTGAGGAGAAATGTAGTGGAAGGCATGGTTCCTGGAGTGCAAGACAGGGGACGACCAAGACGAAAGTGGCAGCAGGAAATCAAAGAAACTTTAAACATGACGCTAGAAAAGGCATGAGAACTTGCTAGAGCAGAAAGTTTTCTAGGCGGGCTGTGAGGAAAGCGATGTTCCGCAAGGGAAATAGTACTACTTGAGACTGCCTGCACAGGGGTCCTTCTTACAGAATGCACTCTTCAATTTGCCTAATGCTATCAGAGAAACACAACGGAAAGACGGATAGATTAAATCTGTTCTTGTGCATCTTTAATCTGCTATTCCCTGTCCTGAAGCAAAGAATTGTGATGTTCCCTTTTCAGCCGAAACTATGCTAATCATTGTAGAATAGATTTTGTTTCGGTCTGTCAGTTTAGACGGCTATTTTATCCTCCAAATAAATAACTTGATTATCTTCCTGTTAACATTCTCCATCATTCTTTGCAAGTTTGCCTGTCATTGTTGATATATTCACAATATCGATAATTCATTTCCATTAAATCTTCTACATTTGTTTCAGCACGAATATCTAAGGTACCTCGGTTGAATACGACATTGCATGACAAATATTCAAATTTCATTGGAATAATTGAAAGCTAAATTGAAGTATTGCCTTTTCTTCTTTTGTAAACGCATCTTACATTTATCTCACTTTAACAGAATTCCGATTTACTTAACAGATTATTCCCGGTCTTTTACTTACTTAATCGGTTGTCTTTTAGCCAGAGATTTTCCGATTGACCGGAAAGATTCTCACTAGAATCTGTTCTTTCTTCTTTCTTTCTCGAATCCTGTTTGCCTCACAGCGTCAGGTCAAGAAGAGATTTCTTAAACGGGCCCTTGTATGCGCTTCGGAGGTAGTGTCTTTCGTCGCCTGTATTATCGCCTGTATAAAAGAGTTCGAAGCAGGCATGGTTACTCATCGAAGTGCAATGATAACGGTCATACCAACCAACCAACCAGTCAGTCAATCAATCAAAGCAATTTCAGAATCGGGAGTAAAACAGTAACAATACAGAAAGCTAGTGTACTGCTGGTATAATGAACTCAATACAGTAACAATGCAGAAAGCTAGTGTACTGCTGGTATAATGAACTCAATACAGTAACAATGCAGAAAGCTAGTGTACTGCTGGTATAATGAACTCAATACAGTAACAATACAGAAAGCTAGTGTACTGCTGGTATAATGAACTCAATACAGTAACAATACAGAAAGCTAGTGTACTGCTGGTATAATGAACTCAATACAGTAACAATACAGAAAGCTAGTGTACTGCTGGTATAATGAACTCAATACAGTAACAATACAGAAAGCTAGTGTACTGCTGGTATAATGAACTCAATACAATGTATCTTCTTCTCTTCCACCATTTACTTCTTTATAGACGTATTGGGGTGGGAGGCTAGTGATCTTGTGTGTGCTTGTTTTAAGGCACTTTGTAAGCTGATATTCATTTGTGTAAATCTGTTCTTGATGCCGTCGCTACATCTTTTGCGTGGTCTTCCTCTTGCTTTGTACTCATTATACTTTTCTGTGTGGTTCTCTATGGTAGGCAATACCAGAGCATTCTTGTCAGGTGTCCAAACCATTTAATATGTTGTTATATTATGAATATTAGTGACTGATTCTCCGTCGTTATGATTTTCCGCTCATTAGCTGCTGTTATTGTCCATGTTTGACACTGGTAACATAGTGTTGGCTAGAAACTCTTTCCTATAAGATTTGCTTTAGTTTTTAGCGGTATCTATGTATGTGACAACAGTACAATGTATGCAAATTGATTATACGTTTTATTTGCTCTGTAAGTAATTTCTCCATGCCACTCTATCCTGGGCAACTCGTTCAGTCTATTTCATGGAATTGAGTCCGGTACTTAATTTGGTCTCAGGGTTTCCCTAGGTCGCCCTCTCTTTCTTGAACCATTTGCCTCACACTTCAATGCCTACTTTGATATTCTTTTATCGTATCTCCTCATGGTATGTCTAACATATCTCCATCTTCTCCTTCTTATAACGGATGTTACTAGTGACTTACCAGACATTTCTTCTCAAGGTATGTCCAACATATCTCCATCTTCTCTTTCTTATAACAGTTGTCACTAGTGGTTGACCAGATATTTCTTCTCAAGGTATGTCCAACATATCTCCATCTTCTCTTTCTTATAACAGTTGTCACTAGTGGTTGACCAGACATTTCTTCTCAAGGTATGTCCAACATATCTCCATCTTCTCTTTCTTATAACAGTTGTCACTAGTGGTTGACCAGACATTTCTTCTCAAGGTATGTCCAACATATCTCCATCTTCTCTTTCTTATAACAGTTGTCACTAGTGGTTGACCAGATATTTCTTCTCAAGGTATGTCCAACATATCTCCATCTTCTCTTTCTTATAACAGTCGTCACTAGCGGTTGACCAGACATTTCTTCTCAAGGTATGTCCAACATATCTCCATCTTCTCTTTCTTATAACAGTTGTCACTAGTGGTTGACCAGACATTTCTTCTCAAGGTATGTCCAACATATCTCCATCTTCTCTTTCTTATAACAGTTGTTACTAGTGGTTGACCAGATTTCCAGTGGTCTATAATTTTATCACTTCTCCTGAATTGTCCAATGTTACGTTCAGTATGTATTATGATCAGTACAAAGTATAGCATAAGTAATTACTTCGGATGTGAAAAGTGGGTGTTCTTTTACAAATAGCCGTTCATCATCAATAGCTTGTCTATTCTGGAACTTGGCTCCCATGACAGCAGCCCTGAAAATTTATATGATCTGTACATATTGACAGCATCAGTCATTCTCTGATCGTCAATGACATCGTGCACACATCGTCTTCTGGTCTTCCTCTAATTCTTCTTCCAGACACCATTCCATTAAAATCTATCTTCTGTATACACTCATGTCGTTTGATGTGTCCGAAATATTTAATTTTCCTTGATTTTAAGTTCTTTAATTGCCAACTTTTAATATTATTTGGACACCTGACAAGAATGCCCTGGTATTGCCTAGCAAAGAGCCAAAAGAAAAAAGTATAATGAGTACAAAGCAAGAAGAAGACCACGAAAAGATGGAGTGATGGCATCAAGAACAGCCTTACGAAAATGAATATCAGCTTACAAAGTGCCTTAAAACAAGCACACACAAGATCACTACCCCCTCCGCCTACATCCCATCACTTCTATAAAGAAGTAAATATTGGAAGAGAAGAAGAAGAAGAAGAATGAGAATAGCCAATTCTCTTTAATATCAAGCTGTTGCAGAACAGAAGCATTTGTTCATTTCTCTGCCCATTATATTCTAAGTACTCTTCTGTAACATTTGCATTCAAAGATTAATTTCATTAACAAATATGTTGTTTAAGGTCAGCCGGTAAAACTTGTCGATTTAATCAGTAATATGAACCACAAGTCTGACAAGCTGTCAAAGTACCAACCAGTTCGCAAATGCATTGTGTAACTAGTGACAGGTGATGCTGATAAATTATTAACTCTGTCTTCATAACAATGGTATATTAAATCGATCAGACACCATCCCGTCCGTAACCTAAACAGTGAACTATAGTTTCTCTCTTTCTAACATCTGATTGAATGGTTCATGTGGCGTAAGTTAGGTGATCGCCTCACGTTACGTAGATACTTGGTTCGCTCCCTCGTGTAGTTATCGGGATATTTTTTCAGAGATCCCTTATCTCCGCATAGGGGAGATCGAGCTTCTAGTCTTATCGGAGACGGACGATCAAACGTGTTCATTGTGAGCACGAAAAAGAGGCAGTTCAAAATCGAGAAGAGCAGGCTGGAAAGCCGCTGCCAGGTCAAAATTCAGTAGAAAAGATTACAAATAAAATTCCTACAACAATATCTTCACCAACTTCAAAATTAAATCAGGACCGTCGCCGGTGCTACGGAGTTCGTGCACCACAGATGAGATCTTCATGTTTAAAAAAGGGATCGGAGCACACATGGTTACTAAACGAAGTGCAATGATAGTGTTGTAAATCAATCATTATTGTCTATTGTCTGTTCCGAGGTGGAAGATGTAGTTGGCTGCAGTGTTGCCAAATGTAAATCGGCTTTTAGTGCTAGATTTTAGTTTAAAAGTGCTAGAAATATTTTTTTAATGCTAGAAAATGTCAAAAAATATTTTAAGTACCAATTGTGTTGTATTAATTACAGATCAATAGTATATCATCTGTAATAATTTTCGCATAAACAGCTTTGAGAATAAATGTCTACGAAAATTATTAAAAGTCAAATGGAGTGATTTCGTTTCTAACAACACAGTGAGAGATAGAACACACCAACAACCCTTATCAAATATTATAAAGAAACGAAGGTGGAAATATTTAGGTCATGTGCTTAGATCAGACGAAAAGAGACTAAATCGACAAGTCCTTATGTGGTCACCAGTTGGGAAAAGAAAACGTGGAAGACCAAAGACCACTCTTCGAAGAACCATCCAACAAGAAAGTAAACTATTGGGATGTAAAACCATACAAGATCTGCAACTTCTAGCAAAGAACCGTATCACATGGAGATCTAAAACCTCTGCCCTATGTGCCGCCTTTGGCACGAAAGGAACAAACTAACTAAGTATATCATTGTAATTTGAAAAAGTCAGACTGCACATCTTCTGGCGCCGTTTGAGCAATCGGAATGCACATCATCTGAAGTTTTTTTTGGGGTCATATGACTTGCAGGGTTGCCAAATGTAAATCGTTTTTAATGCTAGATTTTAGGGGAAGTGCTAGAAAGTGCTAGAAATATTTTTTAATGCTAGAAAAAATGTCAAAAACAGTTTACTTACCAATTGTGTTGTATTAATTACAGCTCGAAGTCTTTCATCGTAATTTGAGAAGTCAGACTGCACATCTTCTGAAGTTTTGTTGGGTCATATGAGTCCATTGTTCCAATTTTGGCGATGACATCTTTAGGTAATTTAAAGTTTTTGCAGCATTTATTATGCCTCTTTAATCCTCCATATTTTACTGCAAGAATTGCTGAAAGCATGGGCAGCTGCATTTTGTTTTTCATTTTATTTTTCACGACATTCATGCTGCTGAATAACCGTTCCACTACAGCATTAGAATTTGGTAAAATTAATAAATTTAGGGCAAAAGTTGCAACGACTTTGAAGGGTTACCTCCCGAAGAATCTGTATAATTGAAAACTTCAGACCAAAATGTCTCAGTGGTTGCAATATCAGTCCATGTAACTAAATGTATGATGTTGTACTGAATCTCAATTGATGATTTCATTTCTTCATTTAAGTGAAATAATTCCAGAAAGGGAATAATATTTTTCTTAAAATGTGTCAATGTATTTTGCACTGAAAATAAGCTTATATTCTTCAAAATATCAATGTTTTCTGGCAGACGATTATGCAGCTCTTTGTACAGACTAATCAAAAAGTTTTGTGCCCTTTTGCGGATGTGAGTTACTTGAGAAGATTGAATTTGTTGGCTAATTATCAATTCCCCAAGTCTTTTCTCAAATCTAGAACCCAGCTGTGGATTTGGATCCAGAAATTCTTCAATGTTAGTGTTAGGCTCAAGAGGATCAATGTTGCTTGTTGGCAATACTAATATGTTAGCAATAGATGTAATAAGAAGAAATAGATCAGAAAACAATTTTGTTTTATCAGCAGTATTTGATTCCAAAAGTTTGTTCACTTCTTGAACATGTTTTAGAATTGGATGCCAAAATAATATAAATAACTCATTCTGAGGGTCACAATACATTTCATACAGTAAAGTGGCGATGTAACATTTTTTCATTAGAACTTGCTAATTGAAAATGAGTCTGCAATTCATTCCATTGGCTTAATTCTGCTGAATGCTGGTTCAATTGCTAACCACCTGGTTGCACAAGAATTTAAGATCTTCAGTGGTTCCTTATCATTAATGCTCTGGTAAAGTTGACTGTAAGAAATTTGTCTCAGTGAACTCTTAGAAAACCATTTATAAGTCTCACTTACTTAAAACTCTAAGTTTATTGGCAATGATGCAGCACAAGCATGGGACACTGATAATTGTATGGAGTGGCATACACATTTAAATAAGATTAATCCAGGAATTCCTTCCTTCAACTTCTTGAAAACACCGTTATTTGTCCCTACCATGACACTGGCGTTGTCAGTGCCAATAGCCAGAAGATTTTTCATGTTTAATTTCTTTTCATCTAATTCATTCTTGACTGCATTTACAATGGCATCTGCATTACATTTGTCTAGTAACACCATATTAAGATATGTATGAATTACTTTCTTGTGAGTTTCACTGTAATAAATTACAACAATACCCAATAACTTGTTTACAGTGATGTCAGTTGATTCATCCAGTAATAAACAGAATTTTCCTTGCCCAAGATCAGTAGTCAAATCTTTCTTGAAGTAAGGAGCAATGATATTCTTTACAATATTTGCACACTTTGTACGATGCATTCTAACTTTATTTACCATTTCACTGTCCGATATGGTATTTTCGCACAAGTCTACCAAGTGATCACAAGAATTGAATGATGAATGACAGCAAATAAACATTGATAAATTGGCCTCAAGTGTAGATATCTTATCATCTTTCTTCCAACGAAACTTGTAAGAGAAGCACTTTGACATGGACTAGCAAGTTTATGTTTCTTTGTTTCACAATGTCTTGCTAAAAGAAAATACTTAGCTAAAATGCCATGTCTACAATACTTGCAAGGAGCTTTAGATGAATCAGTCGGTACTTCAAGTAGCCACTTTGCAAAAGCAGGATCTTTTAACCATTCCTTTCGAAATTTTTGCGAATACGTTGATTTTCGCGGATACTCATTGCTGAATGAGGAATTCACAAAAATAGTGCTAGATCTAGCACTAAAAGTGCTAAATTGGCAACACTGGTTGGCTGTCCACTCTTGCCGTTAAGCGCAGGGATGGGAGCTTTAATTTGCGTTCTAGGGCTAGATGAGTCGCCCTTGTTGTGTTATATCCGTGTTTATGTAGTGTGGTCTTGATATTGTCTATCCATCTTTTCTTGATCTTCCTTAGCTCTAGTACCTGATCTCTTTTTATTGTATGCTGTTATTGCTGGTTGGTTGTATTTCATTCTCATTTGGTACCTCCCAACTAATTTTTGCGTGAAGGCATGATTTCCTCATCACCAGTGTCCCTCGCCATTCAGACGTACCTTACTCTGACTTCAGGGTTGAAATTAAGTTTACCTTTTTAGTATTTTGTTTCCAAGAGAATTGATTTGATTTTTACTAGAGTTCTATTTTCCGAGAGCTAAGTTATCTTTTAGTATGCTGTTCTTCGAAAGCGAAGTTTACCATTTTGCATTTTGTTTTCGGATACTTTTTTATATTTTTATATGTTGTTTTTCCGAGAGTTACTTATACTTTTATATAAGTAACTGTTTTGGTATTTAATTCGATTTTATATGATATTTAGTCACTATGTAGTAACCAAAAAGCAAATGCAGTGAACTACCAGCTGGCACCATTACTACAAAACCCAAAGATCAAAATAGAAGTGAAAAGGAAGATGATCAAAAGTATTTTTCTACCAACACTTTATTACCAGTGTCTATCTTGGTCTCTGACAGCAACACATCACAGAAAGCTCCCAACGTGTGAAATGAAAAGCTTAAGGAAGGTGGTGAGGGTCACCAGAAAGGATAGACTACGAAATGAGGACATCAGAAGCAGGGTGGGCATAACTTCATACACCGAATACATTGAAAGCCAACAAATGCAGTGATTTGGATCTTTAATGAGAATGAAATACAACCAACTACCAATAACAGCATACAATAAAAATAGATCAGGTACTAGAGCTAATGTAAGACCAAGAAAAAGATGGATAGACAATATCACGATCACACTAAATAAACACGGATATAACACAACAAGGGCGACTCATCTGGTCCTGAAATGCAAATTAAAGTACCCGCCCCTACGGTTAACGGCAAGACTGGACAACCAATTTCATCATCTACCTGGAGAAAGACTACGCTTACAGGCAAGATTGGACAACCAATTCCATCATACACCTGGGGAAAGACTACGCTTAACGGCAAGATTGGACAACCAATTCCATCATACACCTGGGAAAGACTACAGCTTAACGGCAAGATTGGACAATCAATTCCATCATACACCTGGGGAAAGACTACGCTTAACGGCAAGACTGGACAACCAATTCCATCATACACCTGGGGAAAGACTACGCTTAACGGCAAGACTGGAAAAC
Source organism: Arion vulgaris (assembly GCA_020796225.1). Classification (NCBI taxonomy): domain Eukaryota; kingdom Metazoa; phylum Mollusca; class Gastropoda; order Stylommatophora; family Arionidae; genus Arion; species Arion vulgaris. The sequence continues at coordinate 70,087,287 of CM036755.1, read as the reverse complement.
CAATTTCATCATCTACCTGGAGAGGGACTACGCTTACAGGCAAGATTGGACAACCAATTCCATCATACACCTGGGGAAAGACTACGCTTAACGTCAAGATTGGACAATCAATTCCATCATACACCTGGGGAAAGACTACGCTTAACGTCAAGATTGGACAACCAATTCCATCATACACTTGGGGAAAGACTAAAGACAATTGTAAATATGATAACAATCACTTGGAAATAAGCTGCAGAAATAAGAAATCCATGGAACAATCAAGAAGGATACATCAGACCAGATCTTTCTTCCTCTCTCGTTCACTTTTATTATACTTCTATGATTTTCTGCCTCTGTGTCGCTCTGACTCTCTCTGATTTTCATTCGTTCTCTCACTTATACACTCTCTATCGCATTCTCACCAGATCTGTCCTCTTCACCATCTCGTTCTCAATTGTTCCTATTTCCATCATTAGCTCTCACCTTTATCAATCTTTCCCTCGTTCACAGCCTCGATCAATTGTTGATAAATATCAAATGTATTTTTTTTGTAATGTATATTTACTTAAAGTGACCAAGAGTGATCGTGTAATTCACCTGTGATCACTCGCTATTGACATATTTTAAAAAAAACACGGTTTAAAAAATATATTTATATCTGCAATCTTCTTAAATGCAAACATTTATTAATGCATTGTGACAAATTACATAGAATAAATAGATGGTACAAAGGACGCTAGGGACGTTTATCTTCGTGAAGGGTTGAAATAAATGTGTTGCACATTTGTGCAACATCTAACAGATGTATTATTTCCTCAGGTATAGATCAATAATATTCACTTTGTGACCTTATTATTCATGTCTTGTTATTATTTTGTTATTATTTTATATTTTTTGTTATTTTCTGTTATAATAAAATGTAGTGTTCATCTTCTTCTTCTTTTATCGTTACACTGTTTCATTTCAGGCTTCTTGCGCTGTGTTCTTTTTTTTGTGTGTCTTGCGCTTCGTTGATAGCTATTTTGTGCTTTTTTTTACCGGATTCTGCTATGTCATATATCCATCTCTGTCGTGGTCTTCCTCTTGCCTTCTTTTCTGATGTTCTGTTGTAGAAGATTGTATACAGTAGAGTTCGGTTGCATTTTTATTAAGTAGCCGTACAGCATCATTCTTTGTTTCTCAATATAATTCAAGCAAGATTCTGTCCCAATTTTCTATCTCATGCTGATGTTGATCGAAGAAATTTGGGACCAATCCTTGCTCGTCTTCTTCTTCTTTGCGTTCGTTCTTTACCACCAATTTTAATCACTCTTTGTGATATGTTTGATCTTTGTCAAGAATGTGTATACGTTGCACATTGATTTAGTAGGCCCCTAAACGTATAGATCTCTACACGTTGACACGTGCATCCGATTTCAGCCAAATCTCCATAGTTGCCTTTTACGACATGCGTGGCAGATAACAGTGGTTCTATTCTTTACACCTCAAATTTGGGCCCCTGTAACCACTCGGGTTGGTGGCGTCTGTGGCCTAGGGGATAGTGACTCGGTCTATTAACCCCGACGTTCTGAGTTCGAATCACGCTGCGGACAGTTTGGTTGCAAATTGTTTCGCTAGATTTTACAAAGGACGATGGCACCACCAGTTCAGAAAGCAATGACAAACTACTGAACGTAATAATGCCTAGAAAAATCGCAAACAGCGTTCAAAAGCAGGGGTTGATTCGCAAAGTCCTGCAAAGTTAAAGTTAATTTCATATCCTTTACAGGACTTTGAGAATCAACCCCAGCTTTTGAAAGCTGTTTGTGAGCACAATCACAACTGAAAGTTTTATAAAGAAAAAGCATTTAAGAGGCGGCATTTCGAAGACTTGCATCACACTGAGAAAATATACCGCACAGCCCTGCTATAACGTCCCACACTTAGAAGGATAATTTATTCATTCCTCGGATCTAGATGTAGTAAATTTTCTGTGTTTGTCCGAATTGTTTTTGTCGATTTTCTGATTCATGGACAAAACTGAAATAAATATATAAAAATGCGAACAAATTTTATTTTCATGCTGATTTTCCTGCTAAAAGCTAGAACCAAATCTTTAATGCTAAATCGCGAAAAAATAATGCTAAATCAGGCATTAAAAATGCTAAATTGGAAACCCTGGAATCTTCTTCTTCTTCTTTCTCGAATCCTGTTTGCCTCACAGCGTCAGGTCAAGAAGAGATTTCTAAAAACGGATCCTTGTATGCGCTTGGTAGATAGTCTCTTTCGTCGCCTCTGAGGTCCATCTTTTGCGTGGTCGGCCTTTTGCTTTGTACCCATGTATCGGAGCAGCATTGCTCTTTGAGGTGCACTGTCTGTTGGTAATCTGCTTACGTGACCGAACCATTTAATTAGTTGTTTCTTGATGAAGTCTAGTACTGATGTTGTACCCACTTTTTCCTGATGTCTTCATTTCTCAACCGGTCTCTTCTTGTTACAGCCACATTCTGCGTAGACACTTCATCTCTGTCGTGACTAGTTTTCTTCTATCCTGGAATAGTGTCTAAAATGGTATAAAGGTAAAAGTGTTACTTCATTGCAATTGGTTTGCTCTTATACCTCCGTCCCTATTAGCAGAAATGGCATATCACTTGTGGAGAGTGTTCCCTAAAGAACGGACCCATAGCTCCAGTAACAATCATAGGGATCTCAATAAAAAAACTACAAGTGTGATTCTGTCCGGATTCGGACCCACAACCCGCCGGTGTGTTGCCGGGGTCCACAGTGGAAGCAAAGGATAGTGACACTGCACCTACAAGGCATGTCGTAAGAGGGGACTGAGGAAGCGACCACAGTAAATAAAAAGCGTCGCAGAAATCCTATGTCCTGGCCTACTTGTAGACTCATACCTAGCACAACGTACAATCACTCTTAGACTCAGATCACATACAGATCAGAAAAAGTTGTTTAATAAGTGGTCGGTAAGAAGCGTCGAAGAAGTAGTAGCAGGCGAACGCAAGAAAAAGAACAAGAAGAGCCCATAAGAAGAAAAGACTCCGGTATAGCCCATAAGAAAAAGCGATCTGGACATAACGAGACAGAGTTTTAGAAGCATGAATTGGAATAGCCAAATTTGTATTTGTTTTATGGAGAAAACTAGATAATGAAGAACTGTGTTAAAAAGCTCTTGCACTCTAAATACTTGATAAAAAGCTGCAAGAAATATCCCATGAGATGTGTTGGACAACTATAATGGACATTGGCATGTAGTGCAGCAAATTTGTATGCGAAATAAAATGTTAATGCTTTTATTGCGTTTCAAGCTAAGAGATTTGATGAAAACCAGAATGAAGTTGTTAGTTTAGAAGTGTGCTTTAAGAAGTGGAGTCAACTTCAAACAAATCTCAGGAGAGAGTTGAAGGTTGAGTTGTGGGTAAAGAGGACGGAAACATGAGGGGGATATGGGGATATCTTGAGAGTTATAACGTGTTAAACCGTAATTTATATTTGTAATTAAAAAATTAATTAATTGCATATCCTTTACAGGACTTTGCGAATCAACCCCAGCTTTTTAACGCTGTTTGTGATTTGTGTAGGCATTATTACGTTCAGTAGTTTGCCATTGCTTTCTGAACGGGTGGTGCCATCGTCCTTTGTTAAAATCCACGCGAAACAATTTGCAACCAACCTGTCCACAGCGTGATTCGAACTCAGAACGTCGGGCTTAATAGACCGAGTAACTAACCCCTAGGCCACAGACGCCACCCATTTGTAATTACACGTTGTAAATAAACGTATGGGTGTGAAGCATAGACATTTAACAAGGTGATGGAAAACATATATGCCTTTGAATATAAGTGTTACATAAGAGTCTATCATGGACAGAGAAGGGAACAAATAGATCTATTCAGAAATAACTCAAAATCAAAGAAAACTGACTGATGCTACAAATAAGAATGAGAGAAGAATTTTGGACATATAAAGAGACACGAAGAGCTGGAGAGACCATCATTGAAGGAGGCATCCGACAAAGAGGAGAAGAGGAAAACCACGGAGAAGATGGAATCGGGATGTAACTGATGGGCTGAACATGACGTTTGCAGAGACAGGACATCTGGTCTCTGAGAGAGAGAGAGAAATTTCGAAAGACGGTGGCAAAATTCTGATCAGGACAAGCTATTTGAGGATGAAGATGAATTATACGTTGTAAAAGTAGAGCTGGTTACATCATGGGCAAAAGAGAAGTGTGTTTAACCAGCGAGCCACAGGAACCATCAGTACGAATACCCTTCGACATTTGCCGGAGTGACATATACTTCATACCCTAAGTTCTGAAAAGACTACGGGACTTTTGTTATTTTTTTATAATTCCTTAAAGACGAGGCAGGACGACCAAGACGGCGGTAGTAATAGGTTATTAAAGAGAACTTTAAAATAACGTTGATTGAGGTAGGAGAGCTCGCTAGGGCTGGAGAGCTCGCTAGGTCTGGAGAGCTCGCAAGGGCTGAAGAGCTAGATAGAGCTGGAAAGCTTGCTATGGCTTGAGAGCTTGCTAAGGCTGGAGAGCTCGCTAGGGCTGGCGAGTTTGCTAGGACTGGAGAGCTCGTTAGGGCTGTAGAGCTCGCTACGGCTGGAGAGTTTGCTAGGACTGGAGAGCTCGCTAGGGCTGTAGAGTTCGCTAGGGCTGGTGAGTTTGCTAGGACTGAAGAGCTCGCTAGGGCTGGAGAGCTCGCTATGGCTGGAGAGCTCGCTAGGGCTGTAGAGCTCGCTAGGGCTGTAGAGTTCGCTAGGGCTGGTGAGTTTGCTAGGACTGAAGAGCTCGCTAGGGCTGGAGAGCTCGCTAGGGCTGTAGAGCTCGCTACGGCTGGAGAGTTTGCTAAGACTGGAGAGCTCTCTAGGATTGAAATCAAATTATGAAATCAATTAATTAGATTGAAAGCAAATGTGTGTGCCTATAGTGAAGTCGATAGCATTCTTCACTAATAACCACATGTCTTGCTAATTCTGGGGTTCAATACCAATTTGAGCCAAACAAATGTCGGCGTGTACACGGTAAGCAGGCAGACTATAGGTTTCCTGATCTTTTACTTGGTGTGTACACGGTAAGCAGGTAGACTATAGGTTTCCTGATCTTTTACTTGTTGTGTACACGGTAAGCAGGTAGACTACATGTTTCCTGATCTTTTACTTGGTGTGTACACGGTAAGCAGGTAGACTATAGGTTTCCTGATCTTTTACTTGGTGTGTACACGGTAAGCAGGCAGATTACATGTTTCCTGATCTTTTACTTGGTGTGTACACGGTAAACAGGTAGACTACAGGTTTCCTGATCTTTTACTTGAGAAACTAAACTACAATTACCTCAGTAGGAGTAAGGTTCGCCTTAAATGGCGAGGGAGGACACTAATAATAATAAAAATAAGCCTACATGCAAAAATCAGTCAGAGAGTCCATAATAGGTGCACTAACTACCATTAAATTCACAGAGAACGAACAAAAGAAATAAAAAACAGAAAGAAATTATATTCCTTTTCCTGATATTCAGTAAACAGAATGTTTCCTTTCTTTCTCTTTCGTTTTCTTTATTTCTGTTTTCCTCACAGCGTCGGGATAAGAAGAGATATCAAGAACGAGCCCTTTTGTACACTTAAAAAAACAGTGTCTTTCGCGGCCTCTGTTATCTGAGGTCCACCTTTTGCGTTGCCGGCCTATTGCTTTGTATCCATTGTATCGGAGCAACATTGCTTTTTAATGTGCACTGTCTGTTGGTAATCTGCTTATGTGGTCAAACCATTTAATTTGTTGTTTCTTGATGAAGTCTAGTACTGATGTTGTACCAACTTTTGTTCCTGATGTCTTCATTTCTAAACCAGTCTCTTCTTGTTACTCCCAGCATTCTGCGTAGACACTTCATCTCTGTCGTGACTAGTTTTCTTCTATCGTTTGATGTCAGCGTCCAGGTTTGGCACTGGTAGCATAATGTTGGGAGAAAGATTGTGTTGAACATTGTTCTTTTAGTGTTTATAGTGACATTCTTGCATTTTAAAATTGGTGATATGTGTCCTATTATTTGATTTGTTGCATCTATGTTGGATTTCGTTAGTTATTCTTTCATTTGTTGAAACAAATGCCCCTTGTGAATGTAAAGTCTTTGACTTCATTTAAAGACCGTTTTGACGATGGATATATTGGTTGTGTTTTGCTCTCTAGCAAAATTCATTACTTCGGTTTTGTCTGTGTGTCTGCCTAATGATGTTCACATCTCAATCTTCTTCTTCTTTCTCGAATCCTGTATGCCTCACAGCGTCAGGTCAGGAAGAGATTTCTAAAACGGGCCCTAGTATGCGCTTCGTAGATAGTCTCTTTCGTCGCCTCTGTTATCTCTGAGGTCCATCTTTTGCGTGCCGGCCTTTTGCTTTGTACCCATTGTATCGGAGCAGCATTGCTCTTTGGGGTGCACTGTCTGATGGTAATCTGCTTACGTGACCGAACCATTTAATTTGTTGTTTCTTGATGAAGTCTAGTACTGATGTTGTACCCACTTTTTTCCTGATGTCTTCATTTCTCAACCGGTCTCTTCTTGTTACACCAGCATTCTGCGTAGACACTTCATCTCTGTTGTGACTAGTTTTCTTCTATCGTTTGTTGTCGATATGTTGTACATCTCAATATGATCTCTAAATTCCTCTTCCTCGCCTCTCTCTCTCTCTCTCTCTCTCTCTCTCTCTATTTCTGGCAACTCAATTATTTTATTGAAATATATAATTTGGTTTCCATCTGCTGCATATATAATAAGTTCTAATGTGACAGAAAATTGAAAACACTTATGTTATTTCTGGTTAGATCGACGGACTATATGTCCCCATGTAGCTCTCATAACGAGAGAACCGCCGATACACACAAACGCACGAATGTACACACACCGACATACACGCACGTACACCACATATCCATAATATTAATTAATTATCGTGCGATATTCCAGTTTGTTGAGAAGCAATTTATTTCCTGTCTAATTATTCGAAAATTGAAGTCTATGTACAGGTTATTAGGTGATGTGATTTCTCTGTCTCTTTTCATATCTCTATGTGTCTCTCTCACTTCTTGCCTGTCTCTAACTGCGTATCTCTGTCTCTTTCCGCCTCTCTATTTCTCTCCTCTCTGCCTCTCTCTGTCTCTGACCTTCGCATTGTCTCCCTCTCTCACTGTCTCTCTCTGACAATCTCTGCCTGTCTCTATGTCGCTGTCTATATGTCTCTCTCTCTGCCATTATCTACTCTCTGTCTGTCTCTCTCTGGCTGTCTATGTCTGTCTCTATGTATATGTCTATCTCTGTCTGTCTCTATGTATACGTCTATCTCTGTCTGTCTCTCTCTCTGCCATTCTTTACTCTCCATCTGTCTCTTTCTGCCAGTCTCTGTCTCTATGTCTCTGTGTCTCTCTGCCAGTCTGTGTCTCTCTCTCTGCCAGTCGCTGTCTCTATGTCTCTGTCTCTCTCTGCCAGTCTCTGTCTCTATGTCTCTGTCTCTCTCTGTCAGTCTCTGTCTCTCTCTCTGCCATTCTTTACTCTCCCTCTGTCTCCTCTCTGTCTCTCTCTCTCTCTGTCTCTCTCTCTGTCTCTCTCTGTCTATGTCTCTCTCTCTCTCTTTCTCTCTCTGTCTCTCTCTCTGTCTCTCTCTGTCTCTCTCTCTGTCTCTCTCTCTGTCTCTCTCTGTCTCTCTCTGTCTCTCTCTCTGTCTCTCTCTGTCTATGTCTCTCTGTCTCTCTCTCTGTCTCTCTCTCTGTCTCTCTCTCTGTCTATATCTGTCTATGTCTCTCTGTCTCTCTCTGTCTCTCTCTGTCTATGTCTCTCTCTGTCTCTCTCTGTCTCTCTCTGTCTCTCTCTCTGTCTCTCTCTGTCTATGTCTCTCTCTGTCTCTCTCTGTCTCTCTCTGTCTCTCTCTGTCTCTCTCTGTCTCTCTCTGTCTTTGTCTTTTTCAAACATACCATCTATCTCACCCTATCCCACTTTCACACACACACACACACACTCCATCTATCTCATCCTATCCCCTTTTCACACACACACACCATCTATCTCACCCTATCCCCCTTTCACACACACACACACTCCATCTATCTCATCCTATCCCCCTTTCACACACACACTCCATCTATCTCACCCTATCCCCCTTTCACACACACACAACATCTATCTCATCCTATCCCCCTTTCACACACACACACACACACTCCATCTATCTCACCCTATCCCCTTTCAACACACACTCCATCTATCTCACCCTATTCCCTTTCACACACATACTCCATCTATCTCATCCTATCCCCCTTTCACACACACACACACACTCCATCTATCTCACCCTATCCCCCCTTTCACACACATACTCCATCTATCTCATCCTATCCCCCTTTCACACACACACACACACTCCATCTATCTCACCCTATCCCCCCTTTCACACACACACTCCATCTATCTCACCCTATCCCCCCTTTCACACACATACTCCATCTATCTCATCCTATCCCCCTTTCACACACACACACACACTCCATCTATCTCACCCTATCCCCCCTTTCACACACACACTCCATCTATCTCACCCTATCCCCCCTTTCACACACACACTCCATCTATCTCACCCTATTCCCCCTTTCACACACACACTCCATCTATCTCATCCTATCCCCCTTTCACACACACACACACACACTCCATCTTCCCCTCTCTCTATTTTTACTACATCCCTTCTAACCCATCCTCTATTTATCCCTCTTTCACATACACTCCCTTCTCACCCGTTTGGCACCGCATCTCTCTCTCTTTTTCCTACATACACTCTCTATCTCACCCGTTTGATTTCTCTTTCCTACATACATAGAACCAATACTGACTTACGGATGCGAGTCATGGACACTGAACACATAGATTTAAATATCTCTGAGGACCACAAAGATGTGGTTTTACAGAAGAATGATGAGAATCCCATGAACCGTTAAAATAACTAATGTTGAGGTATTGGATGAGATCAAGACACTGAGAAAGCTTATCATCAATATAAGAAAGAGGCAATCATCATTTTTCGGAAATTTGATGAGGAGGGGATGTTTAGAACACATTGTGACAACCGGTAAAATCTAGGGTAGACGAGACAGAGGAAGACAGAAAATTTGGGATAGCCTGACTTCATGGCACGGTAGAGCGTCAACATCTGAGTTGATAGCAAACACCAACGACAGAGACATGTGGAGATCCCTGACCGTCTACGCCAGCCGGCACGGCACCTGATGATGATGATGATGACACACATCTTCTATATCACCCACTCTCTCTCTCTCTCTCTAGTTCTACAATTATCGTCATATACATCCCTCGAGAATAACTACAACAGAATAGTTCAGTTTCCATCCATTAGTTGATGTAGTCTTGTTGTTGTGGCTTTGTTAACATGAGTAGTTACTCTACTCACTTTCTCTCTCTGTCTCTCTGTCTCTCTCTCTCTCGTCTCTCTCTCTGTCTCTCTCTCTGCTCTCTGTCTCTCTCTTGTCTCTCTCTCTTCTCTTCTCCTCTCTGTCTCTCTCCTCTGCTCTCTCTCTCTGTCTCTCTCTCTCTGTCTTCTCTCTCTCTCTCTCTCTCTCTCTCTCTCTCTCTCTCTCTCTCTCTAATCTAGTGTCATGGTCAATCGTCGTCTATGTCGGTGCTCTAGATAATTATCTTGTTTACATCAACACATTTCATTTCCAAAAATAAAACAATAACTAAAACTGTGGTTACTGCCTGAAATACCGCATTTTGCGGGAACGCAAGAAAAATACCGCTTTTGAGGAGGTTTAGAAAAGAAGAGACATTAGACTATGTAATTTAATGACTGCATGGCTAGTGTAGTCGCGCTAAACTGTTCAGGTAAGGATTTTTATTTGATGTCTCCTTCCTTCCTTCCTTTCGTTCGCTTGAAATATTGTCTATATATTCAATGTTGTCTCTTGTATCCTTCCTTCCTTTCGTTTGCTTGAAATATTGTCTATATATTCAATGTTGTCTCTTGTATCCTTCCTTCCTTTCGTTTGCTTGAAATATTGTCTATATATTCAATGTTTTATCTTGTATCCTTCCTTCCTTTCGTTCGCTTGAAATATTATCTATATATTCAATGTTGTCTCTTGTATCCTTCCTTCCTTTCGTTTGCTTGAAATATTATCTATATATTCAATGTTGTCTCTTGTATCCTTCCTTCCTTTCGTTCGCTTGAAATATTGTCTATATATTCAATGTTTTATCTTGTATCCTTCCTTCCTTTCGTTTGCTTGAAATATTATCTATATATTCAATGTTGTCTCTTGTATCCTTCCTTCCTTTCGTTCGCTTGAAATATTATCTATATATTCAATGTTGTCTCTGTATCCTTCCTTCCTTTCGTTCGCTTGAAATATTGTCTATATATTCAATGTTGTCTCTTGTATCCTTCCTTCCTTTCGTTCGCTTGAAATATTATCTATATATTCAATGTTGTCTCTTGTATCTTTCCTTCCTTTCGTTCGCTTGAAATATTATCTATATATTCAATGTTGTCTCTTGTATCCTTCCTTCCTTTCGTTTGCTTGAAATATTATCTATATATTCAATGTTTTATCTTGTATCCTTCCTTCCTTTCGTTTGCTTGAAATATTGTCTATATATTCAATGTTTTATCTTGTATCCTTCCTTCCTTTCGTTTGCTTGAAATATTGTCTATATATTCAATGTTTTATCTTGTATCCTTCCTTTCGTTTGCTTTGAAATATTATCTATATATTCAATGTTGTCTCTTGTATCCTTCCTTCCTTTTGTTCGCTTGAAATATTATCTATATATTCAATGTTGTCTCTTGTATCCTTCCTTCCTTTCGTTTGCTTGAAATATTGTCTATATATTCAATGTTGTCTCTTGTATCCTTCCTTCCTTTCGTTTGCTTGAAATATTATCTATATATTCAATGTTGTCTCTTGTATCCTTCCTTCCTTTCGTTCGCTTGAAATATTATCTATATATTCAATGTTGTCTCTTGTATCCTTCCTTCCTTTCGTTTGCTTGAAATATTATCTATATATTCAATGTTTTATCTTGTATCCTTCCTTTCGTTTGCTTGAAATATTGTCTATATATTCAATGTTGTCTCTTGTATCCTTCCTTCCTTTCGTTTGCTTGAAATATTATCTATATATTCAATGTTTTATTTTGTATCCTTCCTTCCTTTCGTTTGCTTGAAATATTATCTATATATTCAATGTTGTCTCTTGTATCCTTCCTTCCTTTCGTTTGCTTGAAATATTATCTATATATTCAATGTTTTATCTTGTATCCTTCCTTCCTTTCGTTTGCTTGAAATAGTGTCTATATATTCAATGTTGTCTCTTGTATCCTTCCTTCCTTTCGTTCGCTTGAAATATTATCTATATATTCAATGTTTTATCTTGTATCCTTCCATTCGTTTGCTTGAAATATTATCTATATATTCAATGTTGTCTCTTGTATCCTTCCTTCCTTTCGTTCGCTTGAAATATTGTCTATATATTCAATGTTTTATCTTGTATCCTTCCTTCCTTTCGTTTGCTTGAAATATTATCTATATATTCAATGTTGTCTCTTGTATCCTTCCTTCCTTTCGTTTGCTTGAAATATTTTCTATATATTCAATGTTTTATCTTGTATCCTTCCTTTCGTTTGCTTGAAATATTGTCTATATATTCAATGTTTTATCTTGTATCCTTCCTTCCTTTCGTTTGCTTGAAATATTATCTATATATTCAATGTTTTCTCTTGTATCCTTCCTTCCTTTCGTTTGCTTGAAATATTGTCTATATATTCAATGTTGTCTCTTGTATCCTTCCTTCCTTTCGTTCGCTTGAAATATTGTCTATATATTCAATGTTGTCTCTTGTATGAACTTCACTGTCTTTTGTAGCTCACACAGAGGTCGTGTAGTTTTCTGTCGAGTGTTGTTACGTTAGGCCAGTGAGTTTGCCTCAGTGTATCATATTCGGGGCAGTCTTGAAGTATGTGCTCTGCAGTCTGGTTTGCCTGTCCATATGTACACATGGCTGAATTACCAATCTTGAATTTTGTATACATGTGGCTGTAGAGTTAATTGTGTCCTGTTCTAAGGCGCAGAATGACAACTTGTTCTGCTCATATTATAGTAATCATCTTGTGTTGGTATTTGTGGCTTTCTCATTGATTTAATCATCCTTTTCTTTTGGTGGTAGGTAACTGGCACATCCGGTTGCTCTCCTGCATCACCTTCCTTGGCCAATCGGTCTGCTGTTTCATTTCCTGGTATTCCACAGTGAGAGGGTATCCACTGCAAGACGACCCTGCGCTGTTTGGACAGTTTAGACAGTAGGGTCTGTAGACATGGCAATTTTCTGGACTGGAGTGCTTGGAGTGCTGATTTTGCATCAGTCAAAATACAACAGGTTGAGGATCGAGCCTGGTATTCAATAGTTTCTCAGTTGCCACCTTGATTGCCTGAATTTCTGCCTCATAGTTGTGACAGAATTTCCCGTTGGTACTTTAATCGCATCTCTAGCGTTGTTTGGGTATTCTATGTACACTCCTGCTCCTCCATTCACTGCATTTTCTGCTGACCCATCCGTGTATACCCAGAGATCATGTGGGTATTCTTCATCAAGTAAACTGAGAGTGACTGTATCGCGTTGTATGCTGTTCTGCTCATCCTTGTCGAGTATTCCTTTAACTTCTGTCCGGATACATACTTCTGGTTCAGTCTCCTCTCTCCATGGGTTTGCTCTGGCACAGACTTCAGGGAACCTTAATGCCTCTGACAGCCTTACATGTGGACTGAACCTGGGTCTCCGGGAACTCTACTAAAATTCTACGGGAACAAATTTGCTTCCAAACCGCCCACGCGAGTTTAAATCAGGTACTCTTTGGTTGTAATCGACCGCACTACCCCTTAAGCTACAGAAGCCCACAATTAATCAGTAACTGTAGTACCCGTGTGTTTCTTGGGCTGCAAGGGAGCAAAGAATAGTAACACTGAGACCTAAAAGGAATACAGTAAGAGGCGACTGGGGTAGGAGTCTAGGGAACCTACCCTAGTAAATAAACAGCATCGTAGAAATTGGATGTGCTGGCCTACTTGTAGGCGCATAACTGGCACAATGTACAATCGCTCTTAGGCTTGAATCACATACAAACAAATCACAAAGAGTGGTTAACAAGTTGTCGATATGGAACGTTCAAAGAAGAAGAAGTGATTGCAGTTAATACCAAACTCATACATCTTCAAAAAGAGACCAAAATATAAGTTGATATACAAAAATAGTAGTTCGCATAAATCATCATCATCAAATAGCTTGTCCTGAGCAGAACGTTGCTACCCCAACAGTCCTTCAGAATTTCTCTCTCTCTCATAGGCCAGATGCCCCGCCTCTACAGCCGTCATGTTCAAATCACGAGTTATATCACGGCCTTCTCTATATCGTATTAATTACGATAGCCGCGGTTACATCCTGAATCCACCTTCTCCGTGGTCTTCCTCTTCTTCTCTTTGCCGGTATGTCTCCTTCCATGATGGTATTCTCAACCTTTCGTGTTTTTTATATGTCCAAAACACCTCAATTGTCTTTTTCCTATTTGTAGCATCAGCCAGTTTTCTTTGATTTTAAGTTCTTTCTGAATAAAGGCAAGTTTTAATTTGCGTTTATACGGACTTGAACGAAACAGAATCTGATGTCTGTCAATGTGTGGCAACAGATTGGATAATCTTAGGATATCAGATCTATAACACTGTATCAGAATGTCTGAATCCGACAGCAGACGAACATAATGATTGATTTAATGAGAACACGGAATATATAAACATATTTTTGGAAGAGAAACACATCTTTTCAAACGCCATTTGATTCCCATAAGAAATTGTATATATTGTAATGTTTGCTGGTATACACGCAATGTCTGTTTTATTTACACGCCATGTTTCCTTTATTTACACGCCATGTTTGTTTTATTTATACGGTTTGTTTTTGTAATTTTACACGTTGGTCTAAGCCAGCGTTTTCCAAAGTGTGGGTACCGCCCCAGTGGGCGCTGAAGCGTTCTAGGGGGCGCGATAGTGCGTTCAGAAGAATTTGGGAGGTGTTCATGCGATTAGGGGTCGGTGGCTCATTAAAGAGGAAATTAATAATACATATTTTAAAATACATTATTTTCGTGATTTTAGGTGCCTACCAAAACAATGTTAAACGTATACCCGTTCTTGACAAACATCAAACATATCACAAAGAGTGATTAAAATTGGTCGTAAAGAACGAACGCAAAGAAGAAGAAGAATTTCTTCTGTAAGGAACAACCGACCTCTAATAGCCAGAACCCCCTCCCCATGCTTCTGAACCCATTATCAACATTCCCCAGCAGGCTTCAGCACCCACTGGGGCTTGGGAACCTTGATCTATACACTTTTGTTTCTTGGTCTACACCCCTGATAATAATAAAACAGACTTTATGGGTCTCTGAGTGTAGAGGTTAGGTTACTTTCTCCTGCCAAAGATAAAACAGACTTTATGGGTCTCTGTAGTGTAGAGGTTAGGTGTACTTCTCCTGCCAAATATAAAACAGACTTTATGGGTCTCTGTAGTGTAGAGGTTAGGTGTACTTCTCTCCTGCCAAAGATAAAACAGACTTTATGGGTCTCTGTAGTGTAGAGGTTAGGTGTACTTCTTGCCAAAGATAAAACAGACTCTATGGTCTCTGTAGTGTAGAGGTTAGGTGTACTTCTCCTGCCAAAGGTACCAGGTTCGCTCCTAGCAATCTGGATATTTTTCCAGAGATCCTGATCTCAGTGTAGGTGAGATCGAGTTCCTAGTCTTATCGGAGACGGAAGATAAAACGTAGCTCCCTTGTTTAATTTGAGCACGTAAAAGAACCCTTGGCAGTTTAAAATCGAGAAGAACAGGTGGAAAACGCTGCCCGGGCAAAATTCATTAGAAAACATTAAAAACTAAGCATTCCTTCAAAAATATCTTCAAAATTATGACATCGGGTACCTTCGTTGAGATCTGCTTGTGTAAGAAAGAGATTAGAGCACACATGGTTACTCACCAAAGTGCAATGATGATGGTTCTATCTATCAGTCAGTCAAAACAGACCTGTTCTTATTCTAAAAGAACTTTGCCTCGGTTTAGCTCATAGGTTCTCAAAGTGGGTGGTATCGTCCACCTCCCCCTGGTCGCTGAAGTTGTTTAGGAGGGCGGTAGTGGGTTCAAAAGCATTATGGGGTGTTCAGGGGATCTAGGGGTCAGTGGCTTCTTATAGAATAAGTTATAAATATATATTTAAAATGAATTATTTTCGTGACTATGCTATTGAATAACTGTATTCAAGATGAAATACACATCGACAACTACTTTTTCAATACTTGAACGACATAAGCAGTAATGTATCATTAGTTGATATTTTAACGACATAAGCAGTAATGTATCATTAGTTGATATTTTAACGACATAAGCAGTAATGTATCATTAGTTGATATTTTAACGACATAATCAGTAATGTATCATTAATTGATATTTAACGACATAAGCAGTCATGTATCATTAGTTGATATTTAACGACATAAGCAGTCATGTATCATTAGTTAATATTTACGTTGAAAATATAAAAGTAATTGAAAGTGGAAAACTGTTATCATGGGGGCGGAAGGGGAGGTGGGGGTTAAAAATGTATGTCTTGCAAAGTGGGCACGAAAAGTTTGCGAAACTATGGTTTAACTTTTAACTTAATTTTTTTAACACGCTGCGTAATTATATTGCAATACATACTGAATTAGCCAGCAGACTGCCTTTGCATCTCCTTAAAAAATACTGTGGGACAATGCATCTGCTTTGAAGAACGAATAGGTTAATGAGAATTTAATCTTCTAAATAACTTTACTGAGAGAATCGAAAAATGAGATATCCGACTCTTCTGCTTCTTCGAACGCTCCATATCGACCACTTGTCAACCACTCTGTGTGATTTGTATGGAATCTGAGCCTAAGAGCGATTGTACATTGTACAAGTTATGCGCCTACAAGTAGGCCATCACATCCGATTTCTGCACTGCTTTTTATTTACTAGGGTAGCATCCCTAGTGCCTACATCAGTCGTCTCTTACGACATGCATTGTAGGTCTCAGTGGTACTATTCTTTGTTTCCCTTGCGTGCTCCGGCAACACATGGGCGAATATTGGATTCAATTTATAGAAGAGGTTTAACGAGTTGCCCAGGATAGTGTGGTATGGAAGAATTGCTTGTAGGACATGCTCCGGTGTCTGTTCCACCCGCTGCCACTGGTAGAAAGCTGTTTGGCATATTTTAGTCTATGTAAGTGACTGTTGAGACTACAGTCCGGTACGTAAGCGAAATACAATGACCTGGTCTTTTTTGGATCCAAAGCACTGAGCATTTTAGCTCTTCGGCTCGGTGCCATGGACATCGTAATCCTTCGGTTCGGTGTCACGAACACCGTAAATCTAGGGAATCTGTGGCTTTTTCTGCCATCCGCGGAATTGAACCCGCACACACAGAGGATAGTCACCGTAGTCCAACGCGCTACGAACACGCTGGGCAGACGGGCAATGACCTGGTCTAAAGTTCTAAAAGCCTAAAGTTGAAATAACAATGCATACACTAAACGTTGTTTACCATCAAAAACAATGTCTTGTGCAACATGTGGTCAAATTGTATGTCACTATGTTTGTTAGTTTATGTTATGTGAATTTTTTTTTAAAAACAACCCGTGTTCTGGGTGGGTCTCCCGTCTTTAAGAGAAGTCTTTCCCATAATCATATCCAGTGTTTGACATCCAGTCTACTGCAGATTCTCTCTCTTTATGATGGTTTTGACGTTCTGAAAAGATAGTGGCCCTTTTCCTCAGAAATTATTGTGGGAAAGGTTATCCAATCTGGCGGACGATGTGGTCCTGTTCATAGCCAACTCTAGATACTGGGCCGCATAACTGACGGGAAAACCTATGACATAGTTTAAGTTTGGTGGGGGCTGGAATGTATAAATGTTTGATTGAACACTGCAAGCTTTATTGCAATTTTACTGAATTCTGTGAGTCTATGGTTATTTATTGGTGACAAATATTCATAATACTGATGTTCCTTATTGTTAAACTTAACTTGTTGGATAATATAACTTTGATTTAGCATTTTGTGTTGATTTTAAAATGAATTGGTCTATATACAACAATACTGGAATGTGACCGGTTTTGGTCTGATTTCCCATAATCTGAGTCCGCAGGCCGTCATTAGTTTATAGTTGGCTATGCCCTGTCTAAACAAGACTCTTAAATTGGCCATCTAACCGTAAAATTAAGTTAACAACCTCTCTGACATTTTCTTATATTTGAGCGGTAACTGATTGCCTGATGTTTAATTAGTATTTATAGAAACAGAATTAATGACAACACTACATAATGTCAAGACAACATCATTATTCTCAGAAAGCCATGTCCAGATTGGTCGAATTTGATATTAATCAGAAACAGCAGATAACCTAGATAATTTGATGTACTAATTACTTCTGGGGATTCTTGTCTTGAAACTTTTTCGTTGCTTTCATATTAATGTAAAATTTGTATTACAATTTTAGTGTCTTTTCCAAAAGCCACTAAAGCCACTATGTTATTGAAGACAGTTTCACGTGCGGGTCCCGTGGTGTTATCTATACCGTAGCCTGCAGGCGGTGCGGCAGGACCTATGCTGATGAGGCCGGTGGGGGGCTCGGTGACCGATTCGCCCAACACTTGCGCGATGTGCGCCAGTGATCTGTGGCCCCTGTGGCCACTCATGTCAATGATGCTGGCCATTCGGGGGCTTGTGATGTCCGGGTCGCGGCCATTCGATCGTGTTCCTCTGGTGATCGCAGTCGATTTGCTCTGGAAAACGTCTTGTTTCGTTGTTTGGTGCCTTGCGACCTCTTGGTCTCAACGTATTACATTCCTATGCTTCTTAATACTTTCTCATCTCATGTCTTGTAATCTATATGTGTATTTGCTTCAGTTCTATAGGTTATATATTCACTTTATTGTTTATTGTTTCTCTTCTTTACCACTTCTAGTTTTGTGTTGCACTCATTTCGTTATTCGTTTTTGTTCCCAGATTTTCATTAGATATGTTTGAATGTTTCTTATGTAATCGTCCATTTGAGGTGTTCTGTGAGATTCGTCACTCCTGTTGTATCGTTTGCTTGATAGACACCTTTTGGTCGAAACGTTGCTGTTTATCGTCACTGTTTCTGTATTTTGTAAAACTATAGTACTTTGTTTTCACGTGTTTCGCTATTTTACCAAGTTTTACTGCAGTCTCCTTTTTTCGATATTACAATTTTAAGATATTATGACTTAAAGAGTAGAAAAAAATAAGTAACAAAAATATGTCAACACGTTGCCATGGAAACATTAAAAAATGGCCCAAACACAAAATGTTAAATCCTAAGGCTCTGAAAGTAATGAATATAAATTAATTCTGTTTTCACTCTAAGGTGACTCTCTCTCTCTTTAGCCTGTTACGCCCTTGGCGTTTAGGGCAGCAACAAACGTACACCATTCTTCCTGTTCATGGCCTTCCTCTGTATTGTGTTCCAGCTATGATTCATTTCCTTCAGCTCTTGCTCTATCGTTTTCCTCCAGGTCGTCTTGGGTCTTCCACGCTTTCGCCTACCCTCTGGAGTCCATCTCAGTGCAGTTTTCGTGTCGGAGCCAGTCTCCATGCGCATCACATGTCAATCCATCTCCAGCGTCGTCTTCGGATGATAGTGCCCATATTCTCTTGTTGGCATCGTGCAAGCAATTCTTGATTCGAGATAGAAGTCGGCCAGTACACGCGTAAGATTTTTCGCAGACAAGTTGTATGAAAGGCGGAGAGTCTGGACATATCCTGTTCTGTCATTCTCCAGCATTCCGATCCGTACAGCAATGTTGACAGCACAAAGCTGTTATAGATACTAGTCTTGGTTCTGATGCTGTATTGGGCAGATTTCCAGGCGTCTGAAGGGTCATGAATGCACTTCGTGCCTTACTCAGTCTGTTTTAATGTCAGATCCAGCGCCTCCTTCATTGCTAATAACACTCCAAGGTATGTGAAAGCCGTTGTATCTCGGAGGGTTTTACCTTCTAGTTTGACTGGTGCTGGGTTTGCTATGTTCAAGTCATTACTTCAGTTTTCTTCTGATTTATTTTCAGCCCAACCATCTCACTATATTGCTTAAGGCGGCAGGTCTTTTCCTGGATATCTCTATGTGTATGGATAGGGTGCGATGTCATCTGCAAAATCTAGGTCTTCCAGAGTGGATGTGAGCGTCCATCTTATACCTCTTGCCTTATCTTCCGTTGTTTTACGCATCACCCAATCTATGACAGTGTTGAATAATAGGCTGACATACACATCCTTGTCGCACGCCTGTTTTTACTCAAACTTTAGTTCTGAAGTTTCAACACTGCATGCAAACTTGCTGTAGCAGCTTTTATAATATTTATAAAACACAGTGGGATTCCATACCATCTTAAGATACGCCATAGACTTTCCGGTGTATCCTATCAAGCTTTTCAAATCTACAAAGTTGATATAGAGTTTGCTTTGCCATTCTGTGCATTGCTCTATGATATTTCTAAGAGCAAATATTTGCCTATACAGCTCCGTCCTCTGCGAAATCCTGCTTGTTCCTTTCTTAGTTTCTTATCCACAGCATCAGTAATACGTTGTACGATGATTTTGCTTAAGATTTTACTTGGGAAAATTAAAAAATACACATGATTGTTATGATATATTAAATATAACATTGTTTATGAATTTAAAACAGCTTTTTTGACCGAATTTTGAGGAATTTTACCCAAAAATAAAAATTAAATATTTAATATATCCTAAATATCATATGTAATATTTTAGATATTACAATTGCAGACCTTAGAGTGAAAACAGAATTCATTTACATTCATTAGATTCAGAGACTTAGGGATTTGAAATTTTATTTTGGCAGCCATTTTGTATTGTTTCCATGGCATTGCTTTGACACATTTTTTAAGAATTTTTTCTACTATTCTAAGTCATAATCTTTAATATGGTTATACAAATTTTACGCTAATACAAAACAACCACAATAGCTTCTTCATCCCCACACTACGAATCCCCCTTACAGAAACAGAATTAATGGCAACATTACACAATGTCAAGGTAATATCATTATTCTCAGAAAGCAATGTCCAGATTGGTTGTATTTGATATTAATTAGGAACAGCAGATAACGTAGATCAGCATTTCCCAAAGTGGGCGGTCCACCCCCCACCCCCAGTGAGCGTTGAAGCGTTCTAGGTAGGGGTGGCGATAGTGGATTCAGAAGAATTTGGGGGGTGTTCAAGCGATTAGTTGGAGTTGGAGAGCCGCTGTAGCGTAGTTGTTTTAGAACTCGCTTCAAGGCTGGTGGACTGGGTTAAGCTCCCGCAATGCGCGTGGAATTTTTTCCGACCGCGACGGCTCTCAGGTTGACCCAGCCTCAACTGGGTACCAGACATGCTCTGGGAAAGTAAAGGCCGCCGACGTGATGCTGACCACATCACCCATCGTGTGCCGACGGTCAATGAAACATACAGACCCAACACTTTTGACCTATATACGAGGTATAAAAGGGTTCTTTTTTTTTTACCTTTCAAGCAATTACGGTGTCTCCTTAAAAAGAAATATATAATAAATTATTTAAAATAAATTATTTTCGTGAATTTGCTATTGAATAATCATTTAAAATTTGAATTCTGCATTTAAATTCATCTTATGCCCGTCTTACACGATCCATTGTTTCATAAATTTTCTATTTCATGCATATAATCATTTGAAAATTGAGCATGTATGACAGAAATATACATCAATTTTTCTATGTCAAAGAAAATAGAGCAAGTATATGTGTGTGTGGGGACGTTGGAAACTGTTATAATGTGGAGGGCGTTAGACATTTTATGTTGTGAAAGTGGGCGTGGGCCGAATAGTTAAGGAATCTATGACCTAGATAGATAATTTGATGTTGCAGCGCATATAAATATATATTTTATTCCTCTCCGATCCCTATAGAGCATAAGGTTGCAACTTATTGTCGATTGTCTATTCCCAGGTGGAAGATGTAGTTGGCTTTCCACTCTTGACATTAAGCGTAGGTATGGGAGCTTTAATTTGCGTTCTAGGGCCAGATGAGTCGCCTTGTTATTATCCGTGTTATATCCGTGT
This sequence comes from Arion vulgaris, assembly GCA_020796225.1. Classification (NCBI taxonomy): domain Eukaryota; kingdom Metazoa; phylum Mollusca; class Gastropoda; order Stylommatophora; family Arionidae; genus Arion; species Arion vulgaris. Next base: position 70,066,066 of record CM036755.1, on the reverse strand, counting down.
TTATGTAGTGTGGTCTTGATATTGTCTATCCATCTTTTTCTTGTCTTCCCTTAGCTCTATTATCCAATCTCTTTTTATTGTATGCTGTTATTGGTGGTTGGTTGTATTTCATTCTCATTAAATGTCCAAACCACTGCATTTGTTGTCTTTCGATGTATTCAGTGCATGAAGTTATGCCAACTCTGCATCTGATGTCCTCATTTCGTAGTCTGTCTTTCCTGGTGACTCCCACTGCCTTCCTCGAGCATTTCCTTTCACACGTGGTGCAACTTATCACTTTTGATATAAGGAAAATATGCAGTAAAACTATGTAGCAATGGCAAAACACGTAAAACAAAGTACTGTAGTTTTATAAAATACAAAAACAATAACAATACACAGCAACGTTTCGACCTAAAGGCCTTTATCAAGCAAAGAATACAACAGAAGTGAAGTATGTCACTTCTTTCACAGCACACTACATATAGAATACAACAATAAATTCCTGACGGCACTAACATCTATCACTGTTTAAAACTTATCAATAACATTTCGCTCTCTCTCTCTCTCTCTCCATTTTTCTATTTGACGCCCCTGATACTTAGAACATCAAGAAATACACATTATTCGTCTCTATTCATTGATGTTTTCTGTAGTGTGTGTTCTAACTATGACTTATTTCTATCCATTCTTGTTCGCCTATTCTACTCCAGGCCGTTTTGGGTCTTCCATATTTTTGTTTACACTCTGGTATCCATCTTAGTAAAGTTTTCGTGACAGTTTAGTATCCATGCTTATTACATATCCGATCATTCTCCAGCGTCTCTTTTGTATGATGGTGTTCATAGACTCTTGTTGACACTGTGCAAGCAGATCTTGTTTAGAGATAGTATTTGGCCAGAACAGACCTAAGACCTTTCACAGACAAGCTGTATGCAAGACGGAAAATGTGAACATATCTTGTACTGTCATTCCTCAACATTCTCATCTTTATATTCTTTTTTCTTCTTCAAACACCCCAAATCCACCACTTGTTAAATCACTCTTTGTGATTTATATGTGATCTGAGCCTAAGAGCAAGTATAAGTTGTGCCAGCTATTCGCCTTCAATTAGACCAGCACTTCCGATTTATGTGACTTTTTATTTAATATCGTAGCTTTCCTACGTTCCTACCTCAGTCGCCTCTTACAACATGCCTTGTAGCTCACAGTGTTACTATTCTTTGCCCCACTTGCGGATACCGGTAACACATAGGCGTGATCTGCATACTAATCTTCATAGAACACAGCTGAAGTGTATAGTAATCTTGGTTCTGATGCTGTATTTTCAGATTGGGCTGATTTGTAGACCGTCTGAATGGTCGTGAATGCACTAAATAACATTTCATTAGTTCTTTATTTTTTTAAAGTTTCTATTAGAAAATAATGTTCCAATCGTTTCAAACACTATGTCGCTTCTTCATTGCAATCAATTTCTGTAAAAAAGTTATTTTTACAGATTTGGGTTGTTAATGGTGTCCCAACTAACATTAACCTGAGGGAATATTGGTCAATATAACCCATATTGGTTTATTTGACTTACTGTTACGATTTAACGAATATTAAACTCACCTTTATATTACCAAATATACTGAGTTATAATGTAATATATGTTAGATCTGTTTGGTTATATGGAAGACCGTCTGAGCTAACTTAATCTACAAATTGAGAATCAATCAATCAAGGTTCATACCTGCCGGCGTAAGGCGATAACGTCTCTTCACAACTCTCTCTGCTTGGGGCTGTTAATTAGTCGATCTTTTGACGAACCATGATGTCAGGCCATCCAACATCTTCTCCCTCTGTCTCAACGATCTCTCTTTCCCTGAATTTTACCTGTAGTTATCAAATGTTTTAAACCTTCTCTTCTCGTTACATGTCCAAAGAACCTTGATTGTCTGATTCTTATTCTTTTGATAAGGTTTCTTTGTGTGATTTAAAACCTCCTCATTTATTTCCTTCGCTGTCCATGGAATTTTCAGCATTGTTCTGTAAAACCACATCTCTGTGGTTTCCAATGATCTTATTGATTGCTTGTTCATTGTACATGATTCGCTACCATACATAAGTATTGATTCAATATATCACTGGAGTACTCGTTTCCGCAGTGTCATTGGTAGTGAATTCACGCATAGTGTGTTTTTAATGTTTATAAAAGCTGTTTTCGCTTGAGGTATTCTATTTCTAATCTCTATTTTACATCTACAATCTGATGTTAGGAATGTTCCCAGATACTTGAATCGATGGACTTGTTTCAGTGAGAATTTTGAGAATACATAACAATTATTATCTGTATGAGAATGTATGTAGAACCACCGAGTGGTTACCGGGCTCAAATTAGGGGTTTAAAGAATATAACCACTGTTACCTGCAACGCATATCGTAAGAGGCGACAAAGGAGGTTGCGCTTTTGGCTAGCTACCCCACCTTGTAAAAATCACTAGATAGCTACAGAAACTACAACTTGGAATATTCATAGCTTGCCACCCGTGGTATACCATGCAAGAGGGACTCAGGGCAAGAAAATGGGGATAGATATGGAAAACATCGTCTTGGATAGGCAGGCTTGGAAGGCCTTGGTTGTGGACCTATGACTCCTTATGGGCAAAGGGTGAAGAAGAAAGAAGATGAGAATGTTGGGGGACGGATTAGCGTAATGCATAAGCGTTTGCCTATCGGCATGGACATAAGAGGGTTGCGAGTTCAATCCCATACTCGACGCTCTACACGTGAGGAAAGAAACTGGTCCTTCTACCTGCTGCACACTTGAACATAGAAATGTGAAGTGACTTCATAACCTAAGGTCTATAGTTTTACAAAGTACAAAAACAATAACAACAAACAGCTGTTATTCCTACCAGGGTTCCGACGTAATTTTGAAGATGGTGAAGATATTGTTGTAGGAATTTTATTTCAATTCTTTTCTAATGAATTTTGACCCGGCAGGGTTTCCAGCCTGCTCTTCTCGATTTTGAACTGATACGAGTTTTCTTACGTGCTCAAATTGAATACGCCACCTTCGTTTTATCGTCCGTCTCCGATATGACTAGGAGCTCGATCTCACCTAAATTGAGATCAGGGATCTCTGAAAAATATCCAGAGGGCTCCACGAGGGAGCGAACCTGGTACCTTTGGCACGAGAGACAAACATCTAACCTCTACCCCACAGAGTTTATCCTTTTCTTCTTCTATCTAATCCTGTTTTATCCCACAACATCAGGATAAGAAGAAATATCAAAGCAGACATTGAAGTGGGATGCAAAGGCTTCAAGAAAGAGAGGACGACCTAAGGAGACCCTGAAACGAACTTTGCTGAGAGAGGCAAGAAATATCGATCTCAGTTCCATGGAGGAGATTGAGCGAGTTGCCCAGGATAGCGAGGTATGGAGAAATTATGTAACGTATAACGGAACGAGAGAAATTATTATTATCAGAATAAGAAGAGATTTCTAGAACGAACTTTTGTGTGCGCTTCATAAATAGTGTTGTTCACCGCTGATCTGTCGTTTGTTAGGTCTACCTTTTGCTTTGTATCCTCAGTAACGGAATAACATTGCTCTTTGAGGCACACTGTCTGTTGGTAATCTGCTTATGTGGCTGAACCATTTAATTTATTGTTTCTTTGATGTAGTTTGGTATGGATGTTCTACCCACTCTTTTTCTGATGTCTTCATTTCTAAATCAATCTCTTCTTGACACTCCTGTGTAGCTAATTCATCTCGCTCACGATATTTGCGCCAAGTAGTTTAACTTCTTCTTCTTCTTCTTTTGTCGTCACACTGCTACGAAGTTGTTGCACAGTGTCGTGGTTTTCTGTTTTTGTTCTGGTGGCTTGTGTGATTGTTGTCTTTGCTCTTTGACAGGATTCTGCTACGCCATCTAACCATCTGTTCCGTGGTCTTCCTCTCTCGTGTCTTCTTTCCCGATGTTCTGTTGTAGAAGACTCTGTATACTGTGGAGTTTGGATGCATTCTTATTAAGTGGTAAAACCACTTCATTCTTTGTTTCTCAATGTAATTCAAGCAAGGTTCTGTGCCAACTTTCTTTCTTATGCTGATGTTGGTGACTCTGTCTTTTCTGGTGTTGTTGGTAACTTTTCGCAGCCAACGCATTTCACATGTAGTTATTTTTGTAACTGCGCTTTGCTCATTGTCCATGTTTGGCTCTGGCAACACAAAGTAGGTATAAAAATGATGTTGATCATCTGTTGCTTAGCTGCCTGTGAAATTAACTTGCTACAAATAAGAAAGAGAAAATTGAGGTATTTTGGATATATAAAAAGACTCGAAGACCAAAAAGACCATAATGAAATTAGATATATCGGCAAAGAGAAGAAGAGGAACACCAAGGAGAACAGGTGGAATCAAGATGAAAATTATGATCTGAACATGACGTCTGCAGAGGCGGGACATTTGGCATATGAGAGAGAAATTCCGGAGTACTGTTGAGGTGACAAAGTTCGGCTCAGGACAAGCTATTTAATGATGATGAGTTTAACATAAATAAATAACAATGAAATTCTGCAAAGTACTACAACATAATAAAGAAAACTAATTAGAGAATCTTATATTAAAATGCAGACAACAATGAGTGCTTTTACCGAAGAGATAATATATGACATTGTCATCAACAAGTTTCTTAAAAGCAGACATGGCCACATACTTTCATGCTTTTAGTGAGATTCCTTGCTAGCTTGAAACTTCTAGAAGTAAGTAACTTGACTGAGTTATTGAATTTGTTAGTGATTAAGGTGTGTGTGTGGGGGAAGAAGTCTCTGTGAAGTAGAGGTTATGTATTCGCATCTTATTCCGAAGGTAATCCGTTCGTTCCCTCATGGAGTCATCGGGAGATTCTTTTCAGAGATCTCAGTGTAGAGTTCCTAGTCGTATCGAAGATGGACGATAACACTAATTGTTCCCTGTTCAAGTTGAGCAAATAAAAGAACACTTAGCATCTCCAAATCGAGAAGAACAGGCTGAATATCTGCTTCCCAGACAATATCCACTACAAAGACTACAAACTAAAATTCCTACAACATTATCTATTCACCATCTAATAAATCACATCGGGGACTCTCGCCGGTGCTATGAAGTTCCTGTACTGCCACTATGATCTTCCTGTGTTCAAAAGAGATCGGAGCACACATCGTTACTCACATTAGTGCAATGATGAAGGTCATATCAATCAATCAATCAATCAGTCAGTATTAAATATGAAGAAAAAATACCCATAGAAAATGATCGTGTTCATTATTCAGTTTTCACGTAATCTTCCTTTTCTCGGTGATTACGGACCAAAATAGAAATGTGTTTAACCGGCGAGCCACATGAACCATCAGCATACATACCCTGCGGCATCTGTTGAGGGAGACTGAGCACATATGTGTCTGCTTGCAGTGCTGTAGCGTCCGTCAAGTAACCAGTAACCAATAACCAATCTGCTCTTTACTTTATGGCTTAGAAAAAATGGTGTTCAGAAAGCAATGACAAACTACTGAACGTATAAAGGGTGTCTAGAAAATCAACGTCCTTTTTATTGTTATTGATAGCGACATCCTGTAAAAGACAAGCAACGATTTAAATTTCTTTGAGAAAATCATCGACTCGTTTAATGTGGTTTATGACGACGTTCGGTTAAGGATATGCCACGATTTTCATTTCAGAGAAAATGGACAATCTGCTCAAGACATGAGACGACTTAACATGTATTAGCCTTCCCTGTCTCTACAATATTATGAACTTCATGTGGCATGATAAAGAAGCCAACTCTGAAGTTCTGTAATGTGTTAACTTGTCATCCATCATGGGAATACTCAAACAATAAACGACAACGATGATTGTGACTTGTGACATAGGAGAAGAATATATAATAGCCACCCATACCCAAACAGATGTTTTTCTGTGGACTTCCAGCAGAGGGGAAGGTTTCACGACAGAACACTGCATAGATGTAATGATATCTGTAATGTTGTGAGGATTTTTTTTGGTAGTAGCCATTTTTATACCTTATGGCACATACGGTGTTAGACCCGTATTTTTTCACTGACCATCCTCACACGGTGGGGGATGTTGTCCACATCGCGTCGACACCCTTTACTTTCCAGTTCTTTTCCTGCTACCCAATTGAGGCTGGGTCGACCCACAACCAACTCTAGATAACTAGGCAAGACAACTGGCTGGGGTTCCTGGCCTAGATCAGAAAAGGGGGCCGGAAAATATAGAGGTTTGATAGAACACTGCAAGCTTTTTTGCAATGTTTCTCAATTCTGTGAGTATATGGTTATTATTGGTGAAAAATATTCATAATATTGATATTCCTTATTGTTAAACTTAACTTGTTGCATAATATGACTTTGATTTAGCATTTTGTGTTGACTTTAAAATGAATTCGTCTATATACACCAATACTGGAATGCGAGGTCACGTGGTGTAGTTGGGATCTGATTTCCCATAATTCTTACCTGAGTCCGAGGCCCATAAGTTTATAGTTGGCTCTGATCGACCAGAGAGCCGTTACGGTAGGAAAACATTCCACGTCTACTTGGGGAATTGAATCCAGACCAATAGCCTAAGAAGTGAGGTCACTAACAACTACGCTACTGCGGCTATCTAATGTTGATATATGTGTAGACTACTGCAGCTCTCTAATGTTGATACAACTACACTACTGCAGCTCTCTAATGTTGATACAACTACACTACTGCAGCTCTCTAATGTTGATACAACTACACTACTGCAGCTCTCTAATGTTGATACAACTACACTACTGCAGCTCTCTAATGTTGATACAACTACACTACTGCAGCTCTCTAATGTTGATACAACTACACTACTGCAGCTCTCTAATATTGATACAACTACACTACTGCGGCTATCTAATGTTGATATATGTGTAGACTACTGCAGCTCTCTAATGTTGATACAACTACACTACTGCAGCTCTCTAATGTTGATACAACTACACTACTGCAGCTCTCTAATGTTGATACAACTACACTACTGCAGCTCTCTAATGTTGATACAACTACACTACTGCAGATCTCTAATGTTGATACAACTACACTACTGCAGCTCTCTAATGTTGATACAACTACACTACTGCGGCTCTCAAGGGCTTCAATACACAACTTTTTTTTTCATCGGTCCCAACAAATAATACATACTAGTTCAACGTTTCAAAGTAGGCGGTATCGCCCCCTGAAAGGTTTCATCGCCCACTGGGAGGGGGTACTCGCCTACGGATAGTGGGTTCGGAAGAATTTGGGGCTGGCAGGGGGAGGGTGTTCAGGGATTAGGGTCGGTGGCCCTTAAAGAAGAAATTAATAATAAATATTTTTAAATAAATTATTTTCGTGATTTTGCTATTGAATAATCATTTACAATTTAAATTCTGGATTTAAATTCATCTTATGCCCATCTTAGACGATCCATTTTTTCTTCAATTTCATGAATATAATCATTTGAAAATTGACCATGTATTACAGAAATATATATCAATTTTCTTTGTCAAAGAGAAAATAGAGAATGTATATATGTGGAAGGGGCGTTGGCAAACTTATAATGTGGAAGGGGGCGTTACAAAGTAATAAGGTTTGTAGTCTCTTCATGCACCTCTAGGAATTGTTTCTCTTACTCAAAATGGATATATTGAGTAGGTCTGTCATGTTCCTTATCTTTTTTTGTGTGTATTAATGGGGTCACATTAGATGTCGCTGAGCCTCGAAAACTCTGCCCAGTCAGCTTTTTTGTAGTTCCAATTGGTCATTATTTTTGGACTTGGTTGAAATATCTAACCTTCAAGGAGAGCTTGACAGGTTTGTGGTCACTGTCTCCTAGCTGTTGCATGAAGATCCAAGTTCTGGGCTATGTCACCGGTGGCAAAGAGGAGGTCTGATGGATATATTTTTCTATTATTCTTGAGCAGAAGGTTGGTGGGTCATCGAGTCCATTCCTGAGCTGCAGGTTGTTATCTATTTCCACTGTTCTAGCCCGCTGCCCCTTTTTTACATTGGTGGCTTGGTATCCCCACCTTTCTGAGTGACTATTAAAATCTCCCACTACAAGACAGTTTGTATTGGTCAGTGTCATGGTTTCCAGAATAAGGGCTCTGTTAGTTCGAATCTGTTAGTTGTCTACAAAGATGTCAATTCCAATGATTTCTGCTTCCCCATTTGTGCTGACTTCTATCTGTTTCATGATGTATCTATTGCTCACGCGTATGAGCGTCCACCCTCCGTTTTGCCTTATCTATATAACTGATAACCTTGGACAGAGAATCTGTGTAGGGGGTTTGATGTGTGTTTCCTGAATACATGCAAGATCTATTTTTCACTGCTAGGACCTGCTTTTGGTGTAAATGTCCTCTGCGTTTCATCGGATTATGTTGAATCTCCTGAGTCTGGTAGGGTTTGATCTGCAAGATTTTCCTACCGCTCCTTTGCTTTAGCAACAGTGACAGCGTGAACACCAGCAGTTATTTTTGGCAACCCTTGTGATGGTTGGTCCAATACTCTTTTTCTGTGGCTAAGTCTCAGGGACAGAGCGACAACCATAGATTCCGTTATTCCTTTCCTCATTTTGAGGGGTCATTGCACTATGTTATGCGCCTTACGCATAACCTGTTGTACCTTAACCTAATGACAGCCAACGAACTTAAGTGTGCAATAGTAAACGATTGAAATCTTCGTTGTTTTCATTTCAAAGCTTTCTAAATAATCTTTCATCGAGAGTATTTTCTTCTGGTCATGTTAACTGATGTAATTACATGCTTTAGTGCGCAATGAAGGCAATTACTAAGATTGTTGGTGACAAAACGTTGTCGGAGAATCACACAATGCACGGCGACTACATTTGGGACAGTTTTTCAAAGATGAAATCAACTAGTCCAACTATTGCCAAAGCACTATCGGCAGCAGACAAGATATTATTCAGCGGAATTCTTGTTTCTTTAAAATGGTATTCCAATACGTCAAATATAGATTTTCTTTATTTTACGTTTCTAATGTTCTTGCAAATAATAGTTCTTGACAAATGTTTTCATCTTTTATGAAGCGAACATGTGTGACTTTGAACTTTCAGCTTAAGAGGGCGGCGGATGGTCCTCAACGCCACCCACAATTTACTTTCAACCCAGCGCCCCCAGTGGATGGTACCGCCCCGTTTGGAACCTATGGTTTAGAGCATAGATTCCCAAACTTTTTCGGACACCGCCCACTTTGCACGACATAAACTTTGTAACGACGTCCTCCCCATTATAACAGTTTGCCAACGCGTCTCCACCCCCTCTCTCCCCATATATATATATATATATATATACATGCTCTATTTTCAGTTTGACATAGAAAATTGATATATATTTCTGTTATACATGATCAATTTTCAAATGATTATATACATGAAATATAAAATTGATGACAAAATGGATCGTGTAAGATGGACATAAGATGAATTAAAAGCAGAATTAAAATGATTATGCTATTCAATCGCAAAATCACGAAAAAAAACTCTCCCCAAATGCTTCTGAGCTCACTATCGCGTCCCTGAAAAGTTTCAGCGTTCACTGGGGAGAGGGGGAAGGTTGTGCCGCACACTTTGGGAACACATGGTTTAGAGCAGCGTTTCCCAAAATGGGCAGTACGCCCCCAGTTGGCGCTGAAGCGTTCGGGGGTGATAATGGGTTCTGAAGAATTTGGGGGTGTTCAGGCGATTAGGGGTCGGTAGCTCCTTAAAGAAGAAATTAATCATGAATATTTTTAAAAAAATAATTTTTGTGATTTTGTGATTGAACAATCATTTAAAATTTGAATTCTGCATTTTAATTCATCTTATGCCCGTCTTACGCGATCCATTTTATCATCAATTTTTTATTTCATGTATATAATCATTTGAAAATTGACCATGTATTACAGAAATATATATCAATTTTCTATATCAAAGAGAAAATAGAGCATGTATATATGTGGGAGGGGCGTTGACAAACTGTTAAAATGTGGGAGGGGGCATTACAAAGTTTATGTTGTGCAAAGTGGACGGTGAGCCGAAAAGTTTGGAATCTACGGTTTAGAGTAATGATGTCACCGGGATGGGAGTGCTGATCCACGAGTGGTTTAGAGTAATGATGTCACCGGGATGGGAGTGCTGATCCACGAGTAGTTTAGAGTAATGATGCTCATGGGATGGGAGTGCTGATCCACGAGTAGTTTAGAGTAATGATGTCACCGGGATGGGAGTGCTGATCCACGAGTAGTTTAGAGTAATGACTATAGTTTGCTTATCAACTCGGACACAAGAGGGTTGGGGATTCTATCCCACACTCGATGTTCTTACTACACATGAGAAAAATAATTGGCTCTCCTAAATTATGCACACTGGGTGCTTAGAAATATGAAGTGGCAGACGCGTTATACCTAAGGTATGAAAAGGCTACATGACATTTTTTAATTTTGTATTAACCTTGCTTCAGAAATCGATATGGCGCGCCACTTGCCGAGAGGATGCACAAAGTAAGAACTCCATAACTCCAGCAAAAATCTTAGAGATTACATTAAAAAAAAGGCATATGTGACTCGGACCACTTCGAACGACAGACAAACGTCTTAAACACTACGCTATAAAGAACACCCCTCCACCCTCTTCCAACCCCCTGTTCACTACTTCCAGATACACCTCTGTATTATTGATATAAGTGAAGACCACAGTAAAACTATATCAATCGTCATGCCTGCCGGCGTAGGCGATCATGTCTCTCCACATCTCTCTCTCTGCTTGGTGCATGTAATCAGTTCTGACGTCGGTCTTGTGTCGAACAATGATGTCAGGCCACTCAACATCATCTATCTCTGTCTTCCACGATCTCTCCTTCCTGACTTACCTGTTATCACCAAATGTTCTAAATATCCTCTTCGCATTATATACCCAAGAACCTTGATTGTCGAATTCTATTCTTTTGATAAGGTTTCTTTTGTGCAGACCTGATTTAAAACCTCATCATTTGTTTTCTTCACTGTACATGGAATGTTCTGTATTCTTATGTAAAACCACATCTCTGTTGCAATATATAGCAATGGTGAAACACGTAAAAATAAAGTATTGTAGTTTTACATTTACAAAGTACAAAAACATTAACAATATATAGCAACGTTTCGATAAAAAGGCTTTTATCAAGTAAAGGATACACCAGAAGGGAAGAAATTCATTTCAAAATGGGCAGTCGATATAATTAGACAATGAATTCCCTAACGGCCCTAAAATGAAAATATGTGAAGAAAAACGAAATAATGCTAAACAACTCGGAATGAAGAAAGGAGATACACCTCTGAGAATTCATACATGACTCATGTTCAGATTGTTCTTCTTCTTCCTCGAACGATCGATATCGATCACTTGTTAACCACTCTTTGTGATTTGTATGTGATCTGAGTCTAAGAGTGATTTTCATTGTGCCAGTTATGCACCTACAAGTAACCCAGCAAATCCGATTTCTGCGACGCTTTTATTTACTAGGGTAGCTTCCCTAGGCCCCTATCTCAGTCGCCTCTTAGAAAATACCTTGTAAGTCGCCGTGTTGCAATTCTTTGCTCCCCTTGCGCGACCCAGCAACACACGAGCGATTTTCAGACTATAAATCCACAAGCAACATACAAAACAAACATTTGATAAACTTTACATACATAAACTTATTACATACAATAAACACATACAATAAACTTTACATACAAAACTTACAACTTTTACATACAATAAACTTTACATACACAATACTTTACATACAATAAACTTTACATACAATAAACTTTACATACAGATCTCAAATAAGACATGTTATATGTCTGTTCTTCAGTGCGTGAAATGTTTAGCTATCGTAAATATTACCTCAAATGGAAGTGAAGATAGCGTAGACAGCATTCTGAGAGCAGATCTGTTGTTAGATTCTTCACTTGGAACCAAAGAAACTATAGATTTGTGAAATCAATCTCCAAGTTTCGTCGTTAACGATTTTCTCAACTTCAAGTGCAGAAATGTAGATAATTTTCTCTACACAGATTGATAGTTTAACCGCTTATAACTTTCTCAACTTGAAGTACAGAAATGTAGATAATTCTCTCTACACAGATTGATAGTTTAACCACTTGTAAATTTCTCAACTTGAAGTACAGAAATGTAGATAATTCTCTCTACACAGATTGATAGTTTAACCTCTTACAACTTTCTCAACTTGAAGTACAGAAATGTAGATAATTCTCTCTACACAGATTGATAGTTTAACCTCTTACAACTTTCTCAACTTGAAGTACAGAAATGTAATAATTCTCTCACAGATTGATAGTTTAACCACTTGAATTTCTCAACTTAAGTCAGAAATGTAGATAATTTTCTACACAGATTGATAGTTTAACCTCTTAAACTTTCTCAACTTGAAGTACAGAAATGTAGATAATTTCGTACACAGATTGATATTTAACCACTTGTAAATTTCAACGAAGTACAGAATGTAGATGACATTCAATTTAAAGTACAAAAATGTAGATCGATTGATTGATTGATTGATAGGACCATCATCATTGTACTACGGTGAGTAACCATGTGTGCTCGATCTCTTTCTTACACAGGAAGATCTCAGATGCAATGCACGAACTCCGTAGCACCAACGAGGGTCAGCGATGTAATTTTGAAAATGGTGGAGATATTTTGTGGAAATTTGTTTTCTTTTTTTAAGGAATCTTGCCCGGGCAGCGACTTTCCAGCCTGCTCTTCTCGATTTTAAACTGCCAACTGGTTCTTTTACGTCCTCAAATTGAACACGTGAGTTACTTAATTGTCCGTATCCGATAGGACTAGGAACTTGAGTTCACTTACAATGGGAAAATATCCCGATGGATTCACGATGCATCGAACCGGTTGTCTTCGGTACTAGAGGCAAGCACCTAACATCTACCCTACAGAGACCCTCGATATCTCAAACAGCTTGCAAGGGGAGCAAAGAATAGTACCACTGCCACCTACAAGGCATGTCGTAAGAGACGACTGATTAAGAGCCTAGGAAAGCATCCCTAGTAACTTAAAAGCGTCGCAGAAATCTGATATGCTGGCCTACTTGTAGGCGCATAACTGGCACAACCGTACCTATCTTAGTCACAACCGTAATCGCTCTAAAGGCTCAGATCAAATACAAATCAAACAGAGTGGTCAACAAGTGGTCGAAATGGAGCTTTCGAAGAAGAAGAAGAAATGGATTCAGGGTGTAACTGATAATTTGAGAATGACAGCTGCAGAGGCAGGACATTTGGTCTATCATTGAAAATAATTTCCAAGAACTGTTTTAGGGTGACAAAATTCTGCTCTGGACAAGCTTATTTCATATAAAATGGAAAATAATAACAGTAATAATAATATATTATTATTGGAAATAAAACAGCTGCACTGATTGGCTAAGAGCAGCGATCCGCTCTAGACGCCGCCTAATAATAACATTACACACCAACCAATAACAGATGACATTAGAAAAAATTATTAAATGAATCACTAGTGTCAAACTTTCTGATTGGCAATTATTTATAGCGCAAAAAAATAATGGGTAAGATTAGTAAAATGTCCAAGTCGGATATTGGATAAAGGAATTAATTTGTATCCAATATCATTTCTGTAATATAATATGTAAACAAATTACTGGCGCGTTTTGTGATTAAGAGTTCTGTAACAGCTAGTAGCAGTTTGATAATTTTCTTCTAGAATTGTTAGCTACAAGTTTTTGTATGTTCGTCTGGGGATGTCAGGGAATACACATATCTGAGGTGGTCAGACAGGATCTGATCAGATCTGGAGAAAATTGTGGAGGCTACAATAATACTGAATAAATTTGAGATTTAGGACAAAGACACGTTTATACAGTATAGTATCATATAATAATAATAATAGTAATTCCTCTCGTACCGTTATACGTTGCATAGAGCCTGCAAGCAATTTCTTCACACCGCTCTATCCTGGGCAACTCGCTCAATCTCCTCCATGGAACTGAGACCGATATTTCTTGCACTCTCAAAGTTCGTTTCAGTGTCTCTATGACGTCCCTCTTTTCTTGAACCCTTTGCATCCCACTTCAATGCCTGCTTTGATATTCGTTGATCATTTCTTCTCAAGGTGTGCCCAACATATCTCCATCTTCTCTTTCTTATAACAGTTGTCACTAGTGGTTGACCAGACATGTCTCTGATTTCATCACTTCTCATGGATTCGTTCCATTTTATATTCATTATTTTTCGCAGACATCTATTTTCAAATGCATTCAACTTATTTTCTATATATTTAGTCATTTTCCAACTCTCGCTGGTATATGTTAGGATTGATACAACATTTGAATTGAAAATTCGTAATTTAGTTTTAATACTATATAACTACAGTTCCATATTTTATTTAGACTTTTAAAAGCTGATGTTGCTTTGCCAATTGGTATCACAATTTATTTCTTAATATTTCCTGTGCAATCAAAACCATGAACTAAATAGGTGAATTCTTCTTGCCCCTTCGCCACTAGGAAACATAAGTCCACAATCAAGGCCTTCCAAGCCATCCTATCCAATGGCATCCTTTCCAGATCTCACCACTCTCCCCCCATTTTCTTGCATTCAGTCTCCAACTCCCGTCTCCAGGTGTTCCTGTGTCTTCCCCTACCAAATAGGTGAACTGCTCTGCCATTTGTATCACTTCAGATTCCAGGACGATATCTGCACCCTTACCATAGGTGTTCTCACTATACCTGTCCCTTCATAACCCATTTGCAGTCCAGCTCTTGATGCCACAGATGACAACCGTCTATCTCATCATAATATCACATCAAGGTCTCGGTGGATTAATGGTTAAGCCTTGCGAGTCGGAGGTCGTGGGTTCGAATCCGGACCACGCCGTTTTGTTCACGAGTGCAGTTTTTCCAGAGACCCCTAGGATTGTTGTCGGAGCTACGGAGTTCGTGCTTTGTGCAATACTCTCGCAGGTGCCATTTCTGCTGAGAGGGACCGAGCCATATGGATTAAAACCCGGTGCAATGAAGTCAATCCTTCGGCTTTAAAACCCTTTTTATAGTATCACATAAGCCAGCAATATTAATAATAAAACTAAAAAAATCCGACGTTTCGAGAAAAGTCTTTTTCAAGGAAACAAATATAAACAAGAAATACTAAATAAACTAAAACATAGATTTAAATGAGATGAATACTTCGAGTCATACTTACCCCCCTACATGGATCGATTTTAACGCACTAAAAGCGAAAGTTAGGTAAGATGTCTGGTCAGCTTCCGATCTGGTACGGTACTTTGTGGATTACCCAGACAAAGGCTAAAACAAAAGAGACGAATGTTTATGCTTAAAGTAAAAACTATATAGTTATTGATTGATTGATTGACTGATTGACTGATTGATTGATTGATTGATTGATAGATTGACTTCTCTAATACTTTTGCAATTATATCAAGATTTCTACGACAAATAATGAACACTTCTTTGGTAAATTTTATGTTTGACTCACAGAACATGTGTCATACATGATCACAATAAGTTTGGTAGGCCTAAACGAAAACTTGACAAGTTTAGGACACATGCATCCGATTTCAGTTAAACCTCCTTAATCGCCTCTACGACATGCGTGGCAGGTAACAGTGGTTCTATTCTTTACACCCCAAATTTGGGCCCCGGTAATCATACGGGCGGATTTCCATACTAAAATACTTGTTTCAATTATATCACAGATGATGTCTACGACAAATAATGAACATAAAATTGGACGAATTCAGGATGAATTTCTTCACTTCTTACACGGCATAGAACATGTAGAATCAGACAATAAGTTCCTAACTGCCCTAAAATGAAAATCTGTGACTTAAAAACGAATAACGAAATAAGTGTAAAAAATCAGAAGTGGAAAAAAGAAGATAAACAATACAAATCATATATATATATATAACATATATATTTATTTAACATATACACATATAGAAAATGGAACATGAGAAGAGAAGGTATTAAGAAGCATAGGAATGTAGTGCTAAAGAAGTGGAGTTCTTCACTTCTGTTGTATCCTTTGCTTGATAAAGGTTTTTGGTCTACAGTTTTTACTATTTGTTTAAAGTGCTTCGCTATTGCTACATAGTTTTACTGCAATCTTTCTCTATATCGATATATACAGACGCAACATGGATTTCTCTCTCGCGATCACCGCCCAGACCGATGTACCAGATTTCCCCATAAATTCTATTCATGTGGAAATCTGATTCACTCAGCCCTAACATTGTGTGTTTTACGTCACATCTTCAGCACCATTTGGAGCTCTGGTGGTTATCCTTCGCGACGTGTATGATGGAATCATCAAGAGGAAGGGGTAGACCAAGTAAAAGATGGGTTGATTGAGTTGCATACATCTTTAAACTCCACAATACCACACCATATCAAGCGATCAAGCTTGTATTATCTCGGAAACCGATCATCAGTTAAACCTGCTACGCCTAGCGTCAAAAAAGCAGAGAAGGACAAAAGAAAGAAAGAGGGTAGCTAGCCCCACGCCCTACCTCCTGTCGCCTCTTACGATATGCGTAGCAGGTAACAGTGGTTCTATTCTTTACACTCCAAATTTGGGCCCCGGTAACCACTCGGTTGAACATGGATTAGAATATCTAATACGAATGTCATGACTATGCTCCAGAAAGTTCTGTAAATCAGCAGAACACCAAGCCAAACAAATATACAAATAAACAAAATCAGAATAAAACAGGTTTCTGAATTCAAATATTTAGACAGTATTTTTACAGAGGACGGAAAACTCGATAGAGTAATAGAGTCAAGGTGTCAAAAGCAAATGCAGTGACCTACCAACTGGCACCATTACTACAACACCCAAAGATCAAGATGGAAGTGAAAAGACAGATGATAAAAGTATTTTCCTACCAACACTTTGTTACCAGTGCCAAACTATGTCTCTTACACCAACACATCACAAAAGCTCACCAGTGTGAAATGAAATGCTTGAGGAAGGCATTGGAGTCACCAGGAAAAACAGACTACGAAATGATGACATCAGAAGTAGAGTGAGCATACCTTCATGCACCGAATATATCGAAAGACAACAAATGCAGCAGTTTGGACATTTAATGAGAATGAAATACAACCAACCACCAATAACAGCATACAATAAAAAAAATCAGGTACTAGAGCTAAGGGAAGACCAAGAAAAATATGGATAGACAATATCAAGACCACACTACATAAACACGGATACAACACAACAAGGGCGATAGTTTTGTAACTAGTACAATTAATTTTTCAATTTCAAGGCAAATTTGATCACATCAGTTTTTTTTTTAATACTCTCATCTCCAATCATCATCATCATCATCTTGCCAATCTGGTATCCCATCATTTATGTCTGCACGCGATTTGGAGACATTGATAACCTGTCTTAATACGATCGACATCTGAAATGTCCGAATCAAATATTATACAGAAAAGTCAAGCAGTAACATGTCGTTTTCCGAATGTCACTTTCATCACAGCCAGCTTGAAAAACTCTCTAGCAATTTTTCCGGCCTCATCCAGCTTCATGTTGAAGTTTTCTTTGATATTCTGCTGCTACCTTCGTCTTGGTGATCCTCTGCCTCGTACTCCAGGAATCATGCCTTCCTTCCATTACCATTCTCTCCATAACAATGTGACGTTTAATGTGGAGAAAATATTTAATCTTCCGGGACATGATGTTATTTATGAGTCAATGCTCCTCGATATTTAGGTCCGCCCGAGTGGTTACCGGGGCCCAAATTAGGGTGTAAAGAATAGAACCACTGTTACCTGCCACGCTGTCGTAAGAGGCGGCTAAGGAAGTTGGACGTGGGGCTAGCTACCCCACACCGAAAAAAACACTAGATGGCTACAGAACGGAGAGCAAACCGAGTAAACGCTGGCTGAAACTGGACACATCGCCGAAGGATAAGCACCAGAGCTCCAAATGGTGCTGAAAATGTGACGTAAAACACACCAATGCTAAGGCTGGATGAATCAGATTTCCCGAATCAATTGAATAGAATTTATATGGAAATCTGGTACTTCGGTCTGGGCGGTGATCGCGAGAGAGATATACAGGTCTTGTAGGGTGTCTTTGTTATTTTGATCTTTTCTCTGTCCAGTATGTTGCAAGAATAAATAACTTGAAAATAATTATTTTAGTTCCTGGTGACTTGAACATTTCAACATAACTAGTATATTCGTTTCTGTTGGAAGGAGGCAAGAGAGAGAGGAAGGATTGGAAGAATCATTCTGAAGACCTGTGCTCCGTTGGGAGCTTTCTTTTTCTACTTCGAACGCTCCATACCGACCACTTGTTACCCACTCTTTGTGATTTGCATTTTATCTGAGCCTAAGAGCGAGTGTAAGTTGTGCAAGTTTAGCGCCTACAAGTATGTCAGTACATCCGATTTCTGAGAGGATTTTTATTTACTAGGTAGCTTCCTAGGCCCCTATACAATCGCCTCTTATGACATGCTTTATTGGTCGCAGTGTTACTATTCTTTGCTCCCCTTGCGAGCCCTGGCATCAAACGGGTGAAAGTTTGGAGCTGAAAGAAGAAGAAGAAGAAGAAGACGTATTTATACACGTTGTGAGATGAAAGTTGTGAGATGATACATGATCGAGAGATCATTGATTGAATTGATTCATGTTATGAGATGATCATAGAGCACGTGTGAGAACACATTGTGACTGAACTTTTTGTACATGGAAGATCTCAACGCTGTGAGATTACATTTGGTACATTTAATGATCCTATGAGATGCTGTTTGAGATATATTTTGAGTATCAGTTGAATGATCTCTGAAATCCTTGCTATACGTGTTTATTCACTTAGAAACACTTTCAATTGTGAATGATCATTGTAGATGTCTTGTTGTATGATACATGTGTGCGCATGATGCATCGCTTGAGATATACATGGGCTTGAGATACACTTTGGTCGCAACAAGTGGAATTTCACTTTTATCTTACAAACAGTTGGAGAAAATACGTTTAGAAACGATACCTTGTGCTGACTACACATGTGTATGATCCTTTTGATTATTTTGAGAGCTGATAAACTTTGTGAGATGATAATTTGTTATAACAGGATGATACATTTTGTACAGACGTGTGATACCGAAGATTATTTCCGTTGGAGAGAAACCGTTTAAGTACACATCAGAGATTTTATGAATGATAGCGTGTATAGATCTTATGTGGAAAATGGAGGATGTCAGCGTTAATTCATGCAGTTCATGTTAATGAACACGTTGTAATGAACTAGAGAACAGTGTGAAATGATAATTTGTGAAATAAGTGTTCGATATACATTGAGATCTAATTGAAAGAAAAACAGTTGTTAGATGTCACGTGTGAGATGAAAGTTTGAGGAACCATTGGTGTACTGTACAAAACAAGTGAGATGATACAGGGGGAAATAAAGTTGTGGTCACTTGTAGAGTCAATCTGGCTGATCACTTTGTAATGATACATGTTGTAATGTACAGTTGTGAGAGATACGTGAGATGATACATTTGACATGATACATGTTGTGATGATACACGTTGTGAGATGATACACGTTTGAGATGATACACATTGTAGATGATACATTGTGAGATGATACATGTTGTGAGATGATACATGTTGTGAGATGATACATGTTGTGAGATGATACATGTTGTGAGATGATACATGTTGTGAGATGATACACATAGTGAGATGATACATGTTGTGAGATGATACAGGTTGTGAGATGATACACGTTGTGAGATGATACACGTTGTGAGATGATACACATTGTGACATGATACATGTTGTGAGATGATACACGTTGTGAGATGATACACGTTGTGAGATGATACACATTGTGAGATGATACACATTGTGAGATGATACATGTTGTGAGATGATACATGTTGTGAGATGATACATGTTGTGAGATGATACACGTAGTGAGATGATACACGTTGTGAGATGATACACGTAGTGAGATGATACACGTTGTGAGATGATACACGTTGTGAGATGATACACGTAGTGAGATGATACATGTTGTGAGATGATACACGTTGTGAGATGATACATGTTGTGAGATGATACATGTTGTGAGATGATACACGTTGTGAGATGATACATGTTGTGAGATGATACATGTTGTGAGATGATACACGTTGTGAGATGATACATGTTGTGAGATGATACACGTTGTGAGATGATACATGTTGTGAGATGATACACGTTGTGAGATGATACATGTTGTGAGATGATACATGTTGTGAGATGATACACGTTGTGAGATGATACACGTTGTGAGATGATACATGTTGTGAGATGATACACGTTGTGAGATGATACATGTTGTGAGATGATACACGTTGTGAGATGATACATGTTGTGAGATGATACATGTTGTGAGATGATACATGTTGTGAGATGATACACGTGGTGAGATGATACATGTTGTGAGATGATACATGTTGTGAGATGATACACGTTGTGAGATGATACACGTTGTGAGATGATACACGTTGTGAGATGATACACGTTGTGAGATGATACACGTTGTGAGATGAAGTTCATGAGAAATGTGATACATACTATCAGAAGATTGATTGATTGATTGATTCATATGACGATCATCATAGCAGCTCGGTGAAAAGCTTAACCACGTGTGCTCTGATCTCTTTTTTGCACAGGAAGATCTCAACGGCAGTTTTGACATTTGGCATTTAATGAAGGCTCCCATCAGGGCCGTGCGGTATATTTTCTCAGTATGATGCAAGTCTTCGAAATGCCGCCCCTTACGTGTTTATTCCTTAAAACACCTTCAATTGTAATTTTAATTTTGCTGCTTGTTCCGCCCCCCTTACTGTGCCGCCTGATGCGTCCGCCTCTATGTATCATAACATGGCCTTGGCTCCCACCCTTTGGTCGCAATCAAGTGGACATTACACTTTTATCTTAACCAAAAGGCCGAGAAACGATACTTTAGAAACGATCCTTTGTTCTACTCCCGATGTTATGTTGCCTTGATATTTTGAGACGCCCTGCACTAAACTTCCTTAGCTATAATTTTTACTAACAGGATACTAATTTGTACAGACGTCTAACCGAACGATTTTACCAGCAGGAGAGACCTATTTAAGTACCACATCGGGATTTATACTGTAGCGTGTTATCAGATCTTATTGGCCAAATGGAGGCTGTCAGCGTTAATTCATGCCAGTTCATGTTACATAGATCAGATATGTACATAACAGAGAACAGTGTAAATCTAATTTGTTGAAAAAGTGGTCTCCGTTATACATTCGAATCTAATAAAGAAAAAAAAAGGTTATTACTGTCTCTGATTGAAGGAAAGTGTTAAGGAACCATTGCGTGACTTCACAAAACGGAAGCTCACTAATACAGAAATGTCCTGGTCACTTTTAGGTCAATCCTCGCTGATCACTCTATTTCAATTATCTCGTGTTCCTTGTACGGTTAGGGGAGGGTGTAGGTTGAGAATTGTGTATTTCCGTGTGCCTTTTCACAGTCTGTATTTTTCTCTCCGTTCATTTTCTATTTGTGTGTATGTACTTTCATCATCTGTCAGTCTGTCTCTGTCTTCTTAGTCCGTGTCATGTCAGACCTTCTGTCCGTATGGAAAACTAGTCAAAATGATGTCTTTCATGCGCCCGTGTGGTGCCGGTGCCTACAATGGAAGAAAAGAATAGTACCACTGAAACCTGCAAGGCATGTCGTAAGAGGCGAATGATGTAGGACCTAGGAAAGCGACCTAGTAAATAAAAAGCGTCGCAGAAATCGGATGTGCTGGCCTACATGTGAGCGCATAACTGGCACAACGTATAATCGCTCTTATGTTGGATGAGGACACTAAAATCGATGTTGAATCGATCAAGCGATTTAGGCAGTTTGGAGTTACCCATTGTTCAAGTCGAACTGGATGCCTGAGAGGCAGAGTGAGAGGTGTGTTTAATCAGCGAGCCACGGGAACCATCAGTATGCATACTTTTTGATATCTGTTGGGGGACTGAGCACCTATGGGTCTGCCCGGAGTGCAATGACGTCGGTTAGTAACCAATAACAATCGCTCTTAGGCTCAGATTATATACAAATCACAAAAGAGTGGTTAACAAGTGGTTGATGTGTAACGTTTGAAGAAGTTCTCATCTCTGTCCATAATATACGGATAACACGTCGGTAACACTTGTATTCAAAAGCTCATTTATCTTTTTCTACTGCCTTGTTAAATGTCCATGCTTCACACTCATATGTTGTCACTGGGAATACGCATGCGCTTTCCTATGATCAAATGTACGTAAACAGAAAAAATCTAAGGTGATCACTCCTCATCAGATCAGATCTAGAGAAAACCGTAGGGAGGCTGCGAAAATACTGGGTAAAGACAGGTATGTTACAAAAGCAACTCGATAGAGAAATAGAGACAAGATGCCACAAAGCAAATGCAGTGACCTACCAGCTGGCACCATTAGTACAACACCCAAAGATCAAGATGGAAGTGAAAAGACAGTTGATAAAAAATATTTCTCTACCAACACTTTGTTACCAGCGTCAAACTTGGTCTCTGACAGAGGGTCTCCTCAGTGTTTATATAGACGCACAATACTTGTTAATTATTTTTGTCCTAATTAGAAGTAGCGAAACTGATTTTAAATTGATCTCCCTCCTGTGAGATAACGCCCATAGGTGCTCAAGGTGATTGAGTGATTTATTTCTGAGACCAACATCATTGTACTTCGATGACTAACCATGTGTGCTCCGATCTCTTTTTTAACATGAAGATTTCAGCGGCAGTGCTCGAACTTCGTAGCACCAGCGAAGGTCACCGATGTAATTTAGAAGATGGTAAAAATATTTTGTAGAAATTTTATTGTAAGAAAAATATTTGAATTTTTGCCAAGGCAGCGGCTTTTTAGCCAGCTCTAATCGATTTTGAACTTGCCAATGGTTCTTTTACTTGCTTAAGTTGAAGACGGGACGTATATTTTATCGTTGGTCTTCAATGACTAGAAAATCGACCTCCCCTACACTGAGATTATTGATCTCTTGACAAATAACCCGACGACTTGGCAAGGGAGCAAATCGAGTACTTTTGAAATTTCTTCATTTTCTTCTTCTTCCAACGTTCCATATCGACCACTTGTTAGCCCCCTCTTTGTATGTGATCTGAGCGTAAGAGCGATTGTACGTTGAGCACCTGTTAAGCACCTACAAGTAAGCTGGCACATCCGATTTCTACGTTGCTTTTTATTTACTAGGGTAGCTTACCTAGGTTCTAAATCAGTCGCCTATTACGACATGCCTTGAAGGTTGCAGTGGTACTATTCCTTGCTTCCCTCGTCACTACACGGGCGGTAGCTTTGAAACGAAAGGCGAGTACCTAACCCCTACCCCATTCAGACCCCCAGAATGGTATTCAATGTTACGCTCCCTGTGTCCTGACTTACTCCTCCTGTTATCTCCAAGACTTCTACTTTCCTCCTTCTTTAATTATATATTTCCATTAACCGAAGTTATTTCTGACATGGTAATCTTTATTGGTGCGTTACTACCCCTCCAGCCATCCACGTTAGTCTCTTCTTCTGTTTATGAGACCACCAACATCATTAAAACCATATCAGCGGAAATGAAATCGGGTACCTGTCATTTTGAGCCCGTTTCTGAAGATGTAACAGTGACATGGGAGGTAATACAGTCAGCCTGTATCAGATGTCTAATGTAGAAAATATGTCCAGGATTTCATTGAACGTGCAGACTGAATTTGATTTGATTTGACTTATTCCTCTCCGCCCCTGGTAGAGCATCATCGACATCGTGTGCCTTGCCGGCTGGCGTAGACAATCCACAAATTTATTTCTCTGGTGTTTGCTATCATCCCAGACGTTGACGCTCTTCCGTGCTATGAAGTCAGGCTATCCAAAATTGTCTCTCTCTGTCTTCCTCTATCTCGCTACTCCTCGATTTTACTGGTTGTTAAATGTGTTATAAACTTCCCTTTCTCATCACATGTCAGAAAAATGTGGTGCAATGATGATGGTCCTATCAATCAATCAATTGATCAATCAATCACGTGATTTGTTATGCTTTTGATAAAACTGTAGCTGTTATTGTAGTTGTTATTGGTTGTGTTTGTTGTTATAAATCAGACTAAACACTCTTTGTGATATGCGTTGTTATTGTTGGTTGTTATCAGCCAAGTTAAGGCGGGGTCTCCCACTCTATGTAATCTATGTGGCTGGTGGGTCATCCACTCTATGTAATCTATGTGGCTGGTGGGTCATCCACTCTATGTAATCTATGTGGCTGGTGGGTCATCCTTCTATGTAATCTATGTGGCTGGTGGGTCATCCACTCTATGTAATCTATGTGGCTGGTGGGTCATCCACTCTATGTAATCTATGTGGCTGGTGGGTCATCCACTCTATGTAATCTATGTGGCTGGTGGGTCATCCACTCTATGTAATCTATGTGGCTGGTGGGTCATCCTTCTATGTAATCTATGTGGCTGGTGGGTCATCCACTCTATGTAATCTATGTGGCTGGTGGGTCATCCACTCTATGTAATCTATGTGGCTGGTGGGTCATCCCATCCACTTTTCATATGTAATCTATGTGGCTGGTGGGTCATCCACTCTATGTAATCTATGTGGCTGGTGGGTCATCCACTCTATGTAATCTAAGTGACTGGGCAGGTCTCCCACTCTTTGTAATCTATGTGGTAAGTGCCGAAAAAGTGAGGAAGTTAGGTCCCATTAAAAGCCTCCGACAAACAGAACAGACACACTCGAATTTCTGTCAAAGAGTATGCATACTATCCTACAGGATACAGGCTTGTTGTATTAAATAGCTTGTCCTGAGCACTACTTTGCTACCCTAACAGTCCTTCGGAATTTGTTTCTCTTTCATTGGCCATATAGGCCTCTATAGCAATAATGCTGAAATCATCATTTACATCCTCAATCCATATTCTCTGTGGTATTCCTCTTCTCCTCCATGCCGAGATTCCTCCTTTCATAATGGTGGTCTTCTTCAACCCTTCGTGTCTCTTTATATGTCCCCAATACTTCAATTTTCTTATCCTTGTTTATATTATCAGCAGTTTTCTTTAATTTTGATTTCTTTCTGGATAGATCTATTTATTCTCTTCTCTTTACATGATAAATAGAGGACTCTTCTGTAACACTTATATTCAAAAGCACGTTTATGTTTTTTTCAATGCTGTTTTAAATGTCCATGCTTCACACCCATATGTTGTTACTAGGAACATGCATGCACTTTCCTATGATCACACAATGTAATGAAGCATACAAATCTGAGGTGATGTCTCCTGATCAGAACCAATCTTTATAAACCGTAGCAAGGCTACGATAATACTGGATAAACGGGCGGTATTGTCAAAGACGTGTATATTACAGTATTACAAAAGCAAGGATTCTCAATGAGCATGTTAGAAAAGAAATTGTGATATGAATTGGCAAAGCAACATCAGTTTTTAAAAGTCTAAATAAAATATGGAACTACAAGTTATATAGTATTAAAACAAAATAACCAATTTTCAATTCAAATGTTGTATCAATCCTAACATATGCCAGCGAGAGTTGGAAAATGACTAAAGATATAGAAAGTAAGTTGAATGCATTTGAAAATAGATGTTTGCTAAAAATAATGAACATAAAATGGAACGAATTCAGAAGTGATGAAATCAGAGAAATGTCTGGTCAACCACTAGTGACAACTGTTATAAGAAAGAGAAGATGGAGATATGTTGGCAAGCCTTAGGAAGAAATGATCAAAGAATATCAAAGCAGGCATTGAAGTGGGATGCAAAGGGTTCAAGAACGAGAGGACGGTCTAAGGAGACCCTGAAATGAACCTTGCTGAGAGATGCAAGAAATATCGGTCTCAGTTCCATAGAGGAGATTGAGCGAGTTGCCCAGTATAGAGTGGTATGGATAAATTGCTTGCATGCCCTATGCAGCGTATAACGGTACGAGAGGAATTATTATTATTATGGTTCTTAAAGTCGAAACAGGAATTGTGAGATGAAACTGGGCGGAGGTTCTGGTACAGACAGGGATCAGAGAAATAACCTTCATTGCTGTCCCTGGGCATGCAATAGTCAGTGGTAATGAACAAGCTGATAGATTGGCTGGCATGGCTACAATAACAGAGGGAGCTGCAATGAACCGAAATCACATTCTTAACGCATTGAGATAGTCTTTCAGAACAAAAGAGTTTCAGGGTTCTGAATCCCATTCGATGACCAGATTGAAAGAGATGGGTGTCAATATTGGTGCAGCCGAAAACCGACATACCAAATATGAAAGAGATTGATTAATCAACATCCAACTGGCGTGTTGGACCGTTGGACGCTGCTGGATTTGTTTAGGCGGAGATCGGAACATCTAGGGACGAGTCCAGAACGCTATGGTGTCAGTCCTCATATAACTGATTACTTCGTCTTTGTGATCGCTATGTTGATGATTATACCGTTAGACGTGTTCTTATGATGAAGTCGACTGTTGTCTGGAGCTCATCTCTGGTGTCATGTAGTTTTGATGATTATACCGTTAGACGCGTTCTTATTACAAATTTGACTGTTGTCTGAAGCTCATCTCTGGTGCCATGTAGTTTTGATGATTATACCGTTAGACGAGTTCTTATGATGAAGTCGACTGTTGTCTGGAGCTCATCTCTGGTGTTATGTAGTTTTGATGTTTATACCGTTAGACGTGTTCTTATGATGAAGTCGACTGTTGTCTGGAGCTCATCTCTGGTGCCATGTAGTTTTGATGATTATACAGTTAGACGTGTTCTTATGATGAAGTCGACTGTTGTCTGGAGCTCATCTCTGGTGCCATGTAGTTTTGATGATTATACCGTTAGACGTGTTCTTATGATGAAGTCGACTGTTGTCTGGAGCTCATCTCTGGTGCCATGTAGTTTTGATGATTATACCGTTAGACGCGTTCTTATGATGAAGTCGATTGTTGTCTGGAGCTCATCTCTCGTTCCATGTAGTTTTGATGTTTATACCGTTAGACGTGTTCTTATGATGAAGTCGACTGTTGTCTGGAGCTCATCTCTGGTGTTATGTAGTTTTGATGATTATACCGTTAGACGTGTTCTTATGATGAAATCGACTGTTGTTTGGAGCTTATCTCTAGTGCCATGTAGTTTTGATGATTATACCGTTAGACGTGTTCTTATGATGAAGTCGACTGTTGTCTGGAGCTCATCTCTGGTGCCATGTAGTTTTGATGATTATACCGTTAGACGTGTTCTTATGATGAAGTCGACTGTTGTCTGGAGCTCATCTCTGGTGCCATGTAGTTTTGATGATTATACCGTTAGACGTGTTCTTATGATGAAGTCGACTGTTGTCTGGAGGTCATCTCTGGTACCATGTAGTTTTGATGATTATACCGTTAGACGTGTTCTTATGATGAAGTCGACTGTTGTCTGGAGCTCATCTCTGGTGCCATGTAGTTTTGATGATTATACCGCTAGACGAGTTCTTATGATGAAGTCGACTGTTGTCTGGAGCTCATCTCTCGTTCCATGTAGTTTTGATGATTATACCGTTAGACGAGTTCTTATGATGAAGTCGACTGTTGTCTGGAGCACATCTCTGGTGTTATGTAGTTTTGATGATTATACCGTTAGACGTGTTCTTATGATGAAATCGACTGTTGTCTGGAGCTCATCTCTGGTGTCATGTAGTTTTGATGATTATACCGTTAGACGAGTTCTTATGATGAAGTCGACTGTTGTCTGGAGCTCATCTCTGGTGCCATGTAGTTTTGATGATTATACCGTTAGACGTGTTCTTATGATGAAGTCGACTGTTGTCTGGAGCTCATCTCTGGTGCCATGTAGTTTTGATGATTATACCATTAGACGCGTTCTTATGATAAATTTGACTGTTATCTGGAGCTCATCTCTGGTGCCATGTAGTTTTGATGATTATACCGTTAGACGTGTTCTTATGATGAAATTGACTTATCTGGAGCTCATCTCTGGTGCCATGTAGTTTTTAATGTTGTGTTTGAGTTGTAGGGTCAGCATTACTTTCTAGGGAGGACATTTAGGGAACAGTCTTTTGGGACATGTTCTGTGGTTTGATCAGCGGTGCCACGGGTACACCGAGGAGATGGGGGCAGTCGTATTCTGTGTAGGTGTTTGTTCAGTCTGTTATGTCCTATCCTGAGTCGGAAGATGATAGTCTGTCCTTGTCTGTTAAGTGTGCAGTAGCCGTCGTTATAACTGATAATTGATATCATCATCAACTATCTTGTCCTGAGCAGAACTTTGTCACGCCAGCAGTCCTCCGGAATTTTTCTCTCTCATAGGCCAGATGTCCCTCCTCTGCAGCTGTCATGTTCAAACCATCAGTTATATCCTGAATCCATCTTCTCCGTCGTCTTTCTCTTCTTCTATTTGCTGGTACGCCTCCTTCCATGATGGTCTTCTCCAGCCCTTCGTGTATTTTGATATGACCAAAATACTTCAACTTTGATAAATGATCATTAATGAAAAATAAAAGATAAAATATGAAAAATTACAACACTCAAAAACACTGAATATTGTCATATTTCAAATTTAATCATTTATTGTTCCGTATTTATGTAATATACCTGCCCTTGTCTCCTTCACATGATCAACAAGATCAAATAAAAACAAGAAGTAATTAGTACAAGGCGATCGATCTGTAGGGATCAAATATAAGTCGCTGAGTGTGAGTGGTAGGACGGAGATTAGCACGAATTAAGTTTTGGAGTTCTGTCGTGGTATAGTTAGAGAGAAATTGTTGAAAGTTTAAAATGATTGAGCTTGTGCGTGTTCGTATTTTTGTGTGATTGTCTGTTTGACTATATGTGTTATCTGTTAGTGTGTGTGTGGCTGTGTGTGTGAAAGTATTGTATATAGATGGTTGTGAGAAGTTTAAGATTGTGGTCGATAGTGTGTGCGCGTGTTGTCTAGAGTGTATGAATATGTGATAGTGTCTTTGTATGATATGAATAAACACGTTAGAGAATGAGACAGCATGTGTGAGTTAGTCAGAAATAGTTAGTGCCGATAGCCAGTATGGTCACTGCCAGGAAGGAAAGCAATGGCAGACTACCTTCCAAGACAATGCCTAGAACACCCTAACAGTAATATTGTGGACATATAAAAAAAGACACGAATGGCTGGAGAAGACCATTATGGAAGGAGGCATCCCGGTAAAGAGAGGAAGAGGAAGACTACGGAGAAGATGGACTCAAGATGTATCTGATGGTTTGAACATGGCTGCAGAGGCCTATGAGAGAGAAATTTCAAAGGACTGTTGGGATAGCAAAGTTCTGCTCAGGACAAGCTAGTTGATGATGATGAGCAAACAATCTTATAATATCATTTCCCATGCCCTGACCTTAGAACGCATGTCTGGCTCTAACAATGACAAACTGACAATCTGTCTCTTTTAACAAAGTAGGAAAACTACAATTTGACATTTTGGGGATAATTTTTTGGGGGAACAGCTTTCAGACTTTCCATAACACACGTCACAAACATTTTTACAAGCACTCCACAATCAGTTTTTCTCTCGAGATTTGCTTGGTTTCTCAGACAAAATAATTGTCAAGCTTAATATAAAATCTTCACATTAAAAATAAAATATGATATTTATTGCCTGAAGCTGTTGTTGTATACGCATGCAAATGTTGTCTATAAATGGGTTTTTTTCTTACCGACTTGTTATTTATTTTGCGAAATATGTTGTCTATTGTGCATCCAATTTTCTCAATTTTTTTTTTTTTTCTCATTTTATGTAAACGTGGATCTATCATTCTTCAAAACGTGTCTTTAACTCACAAAAATGTGTCGGTCTTGAGTGTAATCACCATCATCAAATAGCTTGTCCTGAAAAGAACTTTGCCATCTTAGCAGTCCTTCGGAATGTCTCTCTCTCTCTCTCTCTCTCTTTCTCATAGGCCAGATGTCCCGCCTCTGCAGCTGTCATGCTCAAACCAAAAGTTACATCCTGAATCCATCTTCCCCGTGGTCTTCATCTACTCCTCTTTGCCGTGATGCCTCCTTCCATGATGGTCTTTTCCAGCCCTTCGTATCTTTGTATATGTCCAAAATACAAAATGCATGGGCATCACAACCACTACAGGTCCTAATGAGCCTTCCTCACGAATCACTACTCTAGCCAGTTCTGTTCAATGAATACACAGTCGGGGTAACCAGCACACAGAGGATCGGACTTGGCAGAATAATGTCTTACGCCAATGATATTCTGGTGTATCGCATGGGCAAGGACAGAAATGAGATCGCATCTGCATTACAGTGTGAGCTGAATATGATTGATGACTGGTGCAACAAGTTCGAAGCGAATGTGAACACAGCAAAATATTCTCTGACATGGTTCTCTCTTAACACTCACATAGTAAAGACACCTACTCCAGTTGTCAGCATGTGTAACAAAGACATTGACAGAAGCGAAAGTTATGGCGGAGGCGAATATTGAACAACGCCTAATGCTTTTTCTTTTTCAGGGACTACTTCTGAGCGTGGTGGACTATGGCCTTGGTCATCTGACAGTGAGCAGAACATCGCTAGATAAGTTAGACAGGATCTAAAATGAAGTGATGAGGCGTATACTCGGTTGCACATGTAACACTTCATGTGAGGCAATGTGCTATGCCCTTGGATTTGCCAACGATGGCCATGAGACACAAAGTCGCACAGGTAAAAGCTTATCTGAGAGTTTCTGAAGACACAAATCATCCTCTGCACAAATCTATGAATGAAAACAAGGGCAGGTGTTTGAAGAGAAGCCGATCCTGGATGGCCGAGGAAGAGGATGTTATTAAATGGGTCTGGACGAGCTGCGGCTTCATGAGTATGCGGCACTTTCGAGACAATGACATCGAGCATGACTATGGAGATCACCATTGCCTTCAGGGCTCTGTCATGGGTGGCTGAGCAACAGGTGACCCATACGGTTATCATATCAGATTCGATGAATATGCTTCAAATGATTGAATGTGGAAGTATGCGTGGGGAATGGGTGAACAGCATTCGGAGATCACATCTCAAGAAAATGATTTGGCTGTACACACTTGGACATGCTGGAGTGCAGGGTAACGAGCGTGCTGACTTTCTTGCAAACAATTCCCCGACTCCAGCGAGCAGAAGTATAGACAGAGCCGATATCATCAATGCGGTACGCTCTCAATTATGTGACATGGGCACGTCTCAGATACTGGAACGAGTTCGTGAATTAGGTGTTAAGTTTGGACATGCCAGACAGTGTTGTCTTCGTGTTAGAGAGAGAAGATATAGTAATCAACTTCTCATGGGTACAGTGAGCAAATGGACTTTGGGATGGCTTCTACAACGGAGGACAGAGCATGAATGGGAATGACCAGTGTCCCATGACATCGATCACATAACATAACATGTCCAAAATAATTTAATTTCTCATTCTTATTTGTAGCATCAGCCAGTTTTCTTTGATTTTGAGTTCTTTCTGGATAGATCTTTTTGTTCTCTTCTCTATCCATAATATACTGAGAGCTCTTCTGTAACATTTATATTCAACAGCACGTTCAAGAATTGTGTAAAACATGAAGAAGGTTATAGGAATAGATACAAATTAGTCGATAAAATATAATTAACATTAAGAAGGATACAGGAATGACGTGGGTAGACCAGCTCACAATAATGGGAAAGCTATCTGCAATAACCCTTTTAGGGCCTTGTAGGATTGGGGGTGTGTTAGGGTGGAATATGCCTGTGGAATTTAATCGCCGCATGGCTAGTGCAGTCGCCGCGAAACAGTATAAATTAAGATTTTTCTTTATTCTCCCGGCAGAAAAAAACTCATTGGCCTTACCGTGGATTAAACCCGGGTCTTCCGCAAGGAAGCCGTGCTCTAACCCTTCGACCAGACGCTCGCTCCACACAATTTATAAACTAATTACTAAATATCAAATGGAAGAAAAGATAAATATCACTTTTGTTGGATAAGTGATGCAGTATAAAATTACGTGCAACAGCAGTGCTGTTTGACGTTATGCCCGCGGGCGCCATGGCGCCTGTGTCATGCATTTATGGTTCCCTATTGTATTCTGCTAACTTTAACACTAATCAGTTACTTTGTTTTTAAACAACAGAACCCATAGACTGCTAAAATGACAAATGTTGAGGTATTGAATGAGATTACATTCGTGTGGGGCCGGGCCCGCTAAGGAAGCAAAGAATAGTACCACTGCAACGTACGATGCATGTCGTAAGAGGCAACTGATGTAGAACCTAGGGAAGCTACTCTAGTAAATAAAAAGCATCGCAAGAAATCGAATGTGCTGGCCTACTTGTAGGCGCATAACTGGCACAACGTACAATCGCTCATAGGCTCAGATCACATACATATCACACAGAGTGGTCGATATGGAACGTTCGAGTAAATAGAAGAAGAATGAGAACAATGTACCAGTATTTTCTGAAGTGTTATACAGTGATACCAGCCTCGTGCCAAGCTGGTACAACATAAACGAACACCCATAATGCCTCCATTCAACAAACGAACATACCTAATAGTAACTCCACTCACATACATTAATACACTCTCTAAGAAATAAACAACACAAAAGAACTAATACCAACGTCACGATTCAAGAACAGTAATTATAAAGAATTTATTGTAGATTGAAATTTACATAATCATTATTCATAAACATAATGCACCATAATACAATAATAATAAATCACATCTCACATAAATCAAACTTATTTGAAAATATCCAAATTTAGCAGTTAATAATATTACCTTAAATTAATCTCCTGGTCCGTATTCCTTGTTCTTCGTAGCACGAAGAGCCTCACAACAACAAATACCAGTCTTGCAGAACTTTAGGATCACACCGTGGCATAAACAGTACAACAATCACGCTGACAACATAAGACAGTGACTCACGACAATTTCAGTCTTGTAGAATATATAACATCACCCAGATGCCAAAACAATAGAAACGACATTGTATCACCAAAAGACAGTGACTCACGACGATTTCAGTCTTGTAGAATATATAACATCACCTAGATTGCCAAAACAGTAGAAATGACGTTGTCTAACCAAAAGACAGTAACTCACGACGTTTTCAGTCTTGTAGAATATAATACATCACACAGATGCCAAAACAGTAGAAATGACGTTGTCTAATCAAAGAAAACCATCACGACCGTCTTGTCCCTTTTCTATGCCCGTCCTACTGTCCAGTCCCAGCCTCAATCATAAATCGACTACCTTAACAGTACTGCTCGCCGTACAGTCCCAGACTCAATGTAGAATCTGACTGGTCACTCAAAAATATCAAAAAACCCGATTTCGTTTACAACTCAGGTAACCTCCGTGACAACTGATGAGCTGTCATCAACTGTCATCACAACAAAATAAACAAAAAGGGAATAAATCAAAAGGAGAATAAACAACTTAAACATTATTCAGAATTTATCCCCTTATCCCCAGGAACAGAAATACTGTTGCACCAAGACACAGAAAAGTTTATCATCAATATAAGAAAGAGGCAGTCATCATTTTTAGGACGGCTGTTGAGGATGGAAGGTTTAGAGCACATTGTGACAACCGGTAGAATTGAGGGTAGACGAGACAGAGGAAGACGGAGAGAGAACATTTTGGATAGCCTGGCTTCATGGAACGGTAGAGCGTCAACATCTGAGTTGATAGCAAACACCAGACAGAGATTTGTGGAGATCCATGATTGCCTACGTCAGCCAGCACGGCACGGCACCTGATGATAATGATGAGAGAGAAAAAGTAGAAGTAAATAATAACATGAGAACTTTATATATATATATTACAACGAGCTAGAAATAAATATCAAAGACATTATGAAGTTTACATTGGTATAGGAGATGGGTTCCCATAGTGGGTGGTACCGCATTCCAGTGGACGCTGAAGGCCTCAGGGAGAGGGGGAGGATGGTGAGTTCAAAAGAATTTGGGGAGTTTTTTCGTGACTTTACGATTGAATAATCATTAATAATATAAATTCTGCATTTTAATTCATCTTATGCCCATCTTACACGATCCATTTTTCATCAATTTTCTATTTCATGTATATAATCATTTGAAAATTGACTATGTATGACAAATATATATCAATTTTTATGTCAAAGTGAAAATAGAGCATCTATATATATGGGGGTTGGCAAAATGTTATAATGGGGAGGGGCGTTACAAAGTTTATGTCCTGCAAAGTGGGTGGTAGGCCGAAAAAGTTTGGGAATCTATGGTATAGGGGAAAACTGCAATAAACAATGATATGGCGAAACACGTAATAAGAAAGTACCGTCACAGTATTTTGTTATTACGTGTTTCGCTAGTATACATTAGAGCGACTCGAAACATGTCTAGTCATCAAGTTAAGTACAATCAATATTCAGATTTTTATCAACAAATGTCTCGACGTGTCCCAGATTGAGCTGATTCACGTCTGTCCAACGTGTTCGTAGCGCGTTGAATGACGGGTGACAAGCTCCTTACATGTGAGTGCGGGTTCAATTCCGCGGGCTGGCAAAAAATCCACAGGTTCTCCAGAATTACGGTGTTCGTGGCACCGAACCGAAGGGTTACGATGTCCATGGCACCGAGACGAAGAGCTGAAAGCTCAGTGCTTCTGGATCGGAAAGATAGAAAACAAGAGAAGGAGCAACCCATGATCGTCCAATCATGAGGAAAAAATGGAAGTGGATAGGAAATTCCCCCGAAAGACACAGTCGAGTATCACTAGACAAGCACTTAATTGAAACTCTCATGGAAAAAGAAGGAAAAAAAAGGATGCCATAAACATACTTGGAGATGAAGTCTTCATTATGAATTGAAGGATGATGAATCATCCTGCGAAGCTATTACGAAAACGGCTAGAAAGTGAGTAAAATGGAGGACAACTGTTGAGGTCGTATGCTCCACAAGGAGCGTAGAGGAATTAGTCAAGTCTTGGACTGATACTCAGATTGCGATGATATGATAAAGTGACTAATCCTATCAATGGGAAAAAGTAATCAAAGGCAAGAAAAGTAAATGGGAAGTAATATACCACAGCCGATATTAAACACTGTCCGTGAGTTGTCGGAGCTCGCAAGGGGAGCAAAGAATAGTAACATTGTGACCTACAAAGCATATCGTAAGAGGCGACAGAGGTAAAGGCCTAAGCAAGTTATCCTAGTAAATCTTCTTCTTCTTCTTTGTCTTCGTTCTTTACCACCAATTTTAATCACTCTTTGTGATATGTTTGATCTTTGCCAAGAACGTGTATACGTTGTACATTGGTTTGGGAAGCCCCTAAACGCATAGACTTCTACACGTTTAGGACACATGCATCCGATTTGAGCCAAACCTCCTTAGTCGCCTCTTACGACATGCATGGCAGGTAACAGTGGTTCTATTCTTTACACCCCAAATTTGGACCCCGGTAACCACACAGGCGACCCTAGTAAATAAAAAGCGTCGCAGAAATAGGATGTGCTGGTCTACTTGTAGGCGCATAACTGGCACAGCGTACAATCGCTCTTAGGCTCGGATCACATACAAATCACAAAGAGTGATCGATATGGAGCTTTCGAAGAATGAGATATTAAACACAAACTGCTGCACTTCAAAAAAGTATATCTAAGGGCGAAGGAATAACTTTATTACACCGGGTTTCTCCGTATGGCCACGTCCCTGTCAGCAGAAATGGCGCGCCATCTACGGAGAGTATTGTGCAAAAATATTAACTCCGTAGCTCCAGCAAAAATACTAGGTCTCTCTTGGAAAAATAGCACGCGCGAGTCGGTCCGGATTCGAACCTACAACCTTCAGTTGGACAGGCGAACGTCTTAACCCCTTCACCATAAAGACGACCACGAAGCACATCATTTATAGCTAACCTTAGATGAGAGATGGTATTTGATCTACTATTTATTTTACATCTATTTCATTAAATTTTGCTTTCGGAGATGACAATTGGTTTGATGATTAACAGACAAGATGGACGAAAAATAGATGATAAAAAGTATTTCTCTACCAACACTTTGTTACCAGTGCGAAACTTGGTCTCTGACAACAATACACCACAACCACAGAAAGCTCACTACGTCTGAAATGAAATGCTTGAGGAAGGCAGTGGAGGTCACCAGGAAAGACAGACTACGAAATGTGGATATCAGAAGCAGAGGGGACATAACTTCATGCACCGAATACATCGAAAGACAATAAATGCAGTGGTTTGGACATTTAATGAGAATGGAATACAACCAACCAAAAATAGCAGTATACAATAAAAAGAGATAAGATACTAGAGCCACAGGAAGACCAAGAAAAAGATGGATACACATTATCAATGCCGGCTCGTCATTAAAGGCCAGAGGGGCCGGGCCCCACCAAAAATTATGTGTAACGTGTATTTATTATTTAATAAATTAAAATATAACCTAACCCAAAACCATGATTTTCCCGAAAATGTATGTCGACCCCACCAACAAAAACGATGACGAGCCGCCACTGCACATTATCTAAACCACACTAAATAAACACGGATATAACACAAGGGTGACTCATCTGGCCCTGGAATTCAAATTAAAGCTTTCATTCCAACGCCGTCAAGAGTGGACACATTTCATCATTAATCTGGGGAAAGACTTGATTGGTAGATTAATTGTTTGATAGGAGCATCATCACTGCACTTCGATAACCATATAAGCTCATATCTCTTTCTTCTACATGGAGATATCAGCGACAGTGCACGAACTCTATAGCACCAGCGAGTTTCCCCGATGTAACTTTTGAAGATGGTTAAGATTTTTATGTAGGGCTTTTATTTTCAATCTTTTCTAATGAATTTTGTCCGGGCAGCGGCTTTCCAGCCTGCACTCGATTTTGAACTGCTATGGGTTGTTTGACATGCTCAAATTGAACCCGGGACATATGCTTTATCGTCCATTTCCGCTAGGACTAGGAACTCGATCTCACCTACACTGAGATCAGGGTCTCTATAAAAATATCCAGATGGCTCCACGAGGAAGCGAACTGATTACCTTTAACACGAGAGGCGAAAACCTAACCTTACACCACAAAGACCTACTGAGGAATAACAATAGACAATAGATTAACAGACATATTCTATTCTAAATCCACTTACAAACAAACGTACGTGTAAAAATAATGCGTGTTCTAATTATATTTCAACTCTTAATTATAAACTACGTATTGCCCTATAAATTTTACTCCATCAATTTTCTAACCGTCATTCACAAACTTATAAGATATTTGCTTCGTGACCCATGTTATAGTCTGTCCATTAATTCGTGAGCACGTTTGAAATTGATTTTCTCGAAAACTACCTGTTGGATCTCAGTGATTTATTGCAAGCAGCCTTAGAATATCCATGACGCTAGAGAAATATTTTTTCCAAGAAAATTTGATGTAGTTTGAAATATTTATTCTTCAGGTTATATTAAATCAACCTCACCGGATTGTACACAATAGTAACAGATCTACGGTACACAGACGCGTTGTTCTAAAAATACATTATGGTAACATTGAAATATCGTGAGTACACAACAATTTCACGAATTCCGTGCACCTAACCCAGTCGACTTTGAAAGCGGAAAGCATATGACGTTATAATTGGGATACCGTTGTATAGTCATAGGTGTATCTCGCTATTTGTATGAAGCTATTGTATCATATTTGTTGGCTTATCAAAACTGACATTGATATCACATTCATAATGAGTCTGAAGTGCACATTTATAACAATGCAAAAGGTTACAGTTTTACTATACCAACACTTCCGTAGGGAATCTAAGAGAGGTCATCTATATTGCGATATTCATAACCCTGAGAAACGAACGCAACTGACGCTTGGTCTGAATAGAGAATCCTTTTCCCGATGGATTAAACATGACACAAAGTGCACTAATGTCAAGCAAGGAAGGAAAAGAACAATTGACGACTTTGACATAGATGTCATAAGACGGGAGCTCTTGAAAATGTTTGCGACAAATCAACTTGTTACTCTCAGGAAACTGAAATTAAAACTGCAATCAGATTGCAGCATAGACATTTCTAAAAGTACTCTATGGAAATTGTAAGAGCCGCCGGCTTCACCTTCAGAAAACTATAGGCGGCAGGAATATTATTTGTGAAAAGCCACATTTAATTGCTGCCGAAGTAAATACCTGAGGCAGATCCGTGAGCGGCGGAGGCAAGGCTATGATATTGTATATTTGGACGAATCCTGGGTCAATGCTCACCACACCAATGCTAAAGAATGGCAATCAGTAGACGGTGAACAGAAAAGAAAAATACCAAGCAGCAAAGGCCAGCGTATTATACTAACACATGCAGGAAGCAGTGAAGAAGGTCTTGTCCATGACGCTGGACTTATTTTCCAATCAAAAGTACCGACGGTAGGGACTACCACACAGAAATGAATTGACATATTTTCAGGCACTGGATGGAGAAAGATCTACTTCCAATTCTAAACATCATGCTTTGTAATGGATAATGCATCCTATCACAACTCAGTATCAGCGGAAGACAAAGTACCAACTGCATCAAATACAAAAGATCAAATTAGGACTTGGCTTGCTAAGGAAAATGTCAGCTTCGATGATACATATTTGAAACCCGAGTTGTTGCACCTGGTGAGGATGACAAATAAGACAAAGGTGTTTCATATTGACAAAATCATTGCGGAATACGGCCACACGTCTTTGCGACTACCTCCATATCATGCTCACCTCAATCCGATAGAGCTTGTCTGGGCTAAAGTAAAAGGGCAAGTTGCCGAACAGAACAGGACGTTTAAAATGTGTGATGTTGAAGTTCTGACACGTGAGTCCCTCTCAATGATAGACATGCAGTTCTGGAAGAAGTGTGTTGAACATGTGCTCCGAGAGGAAGACGAGTACTGGCACCGAGATGGATTACAATTTGTCCAGCCAGTAACAATTATCAACATCATGGAATCGTCAGATTCGGGATGATACAAATCATATTTTGATTACAGACTGAGAAATAGCAACGTATACATTTCCATATCCAAATGCGTCTACCATCATACAATTTGTGGTGAAGTTAAGACACCCTGGGGTCTAATGGTGACCGAAGGGGAAGACTAACTGTTGCATATTGTATCCAAGTTCACGATTGCACATAAAGGGCAACACACTTAATTACTTGACCTATCAAGTTAATATAGAGATACACCTATGAATAGAATTGACATGGACAAATTCTAAGGATTACTGTAAAATCTAAAATTTGAGCCCCGTATTTGCAATTGTCATAAAAGATCAAAGGAATTCGCTGATGTGCAAAATCCGTAGCATCTATGGACTACTGGTTAGCTTTATTTTAGCGTCATGGATATTCTAAGGCTGCATGCAAAAATCACTGATATCCAACAGGTAGTTTTCGAGAAAATCAATTTCAAACGTGCTCACGAATTAATGGACAGACTATAGGAATTCAGTTTCACATTAAAGGCTTAACCCATTTGGCTTTACTAAAGAGGTTGAATGTTTATTTTATTCAATTGCATGTTCTGTTTCGGTATTTTTTATTTTTTTAAATTACATTGAAAGAATTTCCTTCGTGTGATAATTAATTTTTCTTCTTCTTCTCGCTTCTTCTGCGTTCTCACTAGATTGGGATTTCGGATTCTCTAATAAGGCCGCCGTCTGCCTCATATTGTCAACCACATCATACAGTTTGTCTTGGGCGCTGGTGTACGTGGGTCGCCTCTTTCTTCTCAGGTCTGCATACTGGAGGCAGTTCTGTAGGATATCATCTGTTGTCATACTCGCCAAGTCACAGGGGCATAGATCGTTGATGTCAAGCTTGAATTTAGTGTACCTGTAATGTTTCATTCCGTTGTGACCCGTCATGAAGCGAAATATATCAGTCTGGTGGCTTCTGGACAGTTGGTGATATTCATCATTCTTGTTTTGTTATATTTCATTCTTTTTCCTTGTTTACTATTCGTTATGTACTATATACTTTGTACTATCAGAGACATGTCTGGTCAACCGCTAGTGAGAACTGTTATAAGAAAGAGAAGATGGAGATGTGTTGGACACACTTTGAGGAGAAATGTCTGGTCAACCACTAGTGACAACTGTTATAAGAAAGAGAAGATGGAGATATGTTGGACACACCTTGAGGAAAAATGATCAACGAATATCAAAGCAGGCATTGACGTGGGATGCATTTTGTTCAGGAAAGAGAGGCAGCGAAAAACTATTTCTGAAACACACTCAAAAATCCCGATAGGCGCAGTAGGAGTTGTTTGCCGTATCCATCGCTAGTCATCCTTCTCGTTTAGATCTACGCTTTAGTTTATTTAGTATTCCTTGTCTGTATTTATCCCCTTAATAAAGGTCTACGACCAAAACGTTGTTTTTTGTTTGTGTTAGTTTTGTCATTTTATTGTTTACTTTTGCTTGCTTATGTGATACCATTCATACGTGTCTTTGATCGTAAACGCCAATTTATTACGTTTCACTGCAGCCTCCCTGGGTTTCCTTCCGATCTGATCTGATCTGCTCTAACCAGACTAGATTTGTAGGTTTCCGCACATCGTTCTTAGGCTAGTTCAATTCTACAGTGGGCGTGGACTATATTTCCTACCGTG
Organism: Arion vulgaris; assembly: GCA_020796225.1. NCBI lineage: Eukaryota > Metazoa > Mollusca > Gastropoda > Stylommatophora > Arionidae > Arion > Arion vulgaris. The sequence goes on along the minus strand of CM036755.1, from coordinate 70,025,309 downwards.
ACAGCTCTCAGATCGACCCAGCCTTAATTAGATACCAGAAAAAGCACTGGAAATGAGAGGTGGTCCGCGTTATGTTAACCACATTATCCATCGTGTGCCGACGGTCAATGAAAAATACGAACCTAACGTCGTATTACCCTAAATACCTCGAGGTATTTAAAAAGGCTACTTCACTTTAGTTAGTTTGTTCCTTTCGTGCCACAGACAGCATATGGGGCAGAGGCTTTAGAGCTCCATGTGATGCGGTTCGTTGCTAGCAGTTGAAGATCTTATATTGTATTTACGTCCTAATAGTTTACTTTATTGTAGCATTGTTCAATGCCTCTACATAAAGAAATGGACAGGTTACAGTCTGGCAGTATGCAACAACAAGGCGAAAGACAGAGGATGCTGGAGATTCATTGCAGCCAACCTTCGATGTGGAGACGTTCAAAAACTCCGTTCAATAAAATTCTTCTCATCCTGATAATGTTAGGTAAAAATTTATTAAAGAAAAGACGAAGAAGAAGGTCAAGCTTATTCATTAAAATATAATTACTTTCATTTAACATGGATTGGCAGATCAAATGTACGCTGCATTTTTTTCCTCAATTTTCTATTTTGCTTGTGTGCACGATTAAAAAAACTGCGATGCAATTATGTGAAAGCTAGTTTTTTGTATCTGCAGATTATCGATGCTTGGGTTAACGGTAACAATACAACAATATAAAAATAAATTTATGACAGAATGTAATGAAAATCGTCGCATATCAACCACAGTAAACAAGTTGTTGATTTTCTAGGAACCACTTATACGTTTAGTAGTTGGTTTGCCATTGGGTTCTGAACGGTAAGGTATATTTTGAAAACTAAAATCGTGGCATATCCTTTGCATGACATAGCCATAAACTACAGAAAAAGAGTCGTTGATTTTCTAGGCACCACTTATACGTTCAGTAGTTTGCCATTTCTTTCGGAACGGTGAGGTCTATTTTTACCATTTGTAAAAATCACACGGAAACGAATTTGCTTCCAAACTTGCATCCCGTGGGGTTTGAACCAGTTACGCTTGGGTTTATGATGAAGCTCACTACTGCTTGAATTACAGACGCTCACAGGTATATTTTACCTATCGAACAATCTACGGGAATAAACTGTTCGCCGCGAGGTTTGAACCAGGTACTGTTTGGTTGTGATTGAGCTCACTACCGATAAACTACAGACGCCCACATAAACTGTATTGAAAAAACAGACGTAGAATTTGAATCAATGTCAGCACTAAGTACAGTTAGGAACGTTGAATGGACAAGTTAATATAAATGATAGTAATACCTTCCAGCCTCATATTCCACAGCCATAAGTTAATATAAATGTTAGTAATACCTTCCAGCCTCATATTCCACAGCCATGGAAATAAATAAGAAAGATATATTATTTGCAGTTTTGTTACTATTATCTTGAGCCTCTAGGTGTAAAACAAATTAGATAAACTCATAATTCGTTACAAAAATTTCAACAACAGCGGAAAGCCATTTTCAGGACTCCAACCAAATCAACATAAAAGTCCTTCTCATGATTCCTCATACATACCAGAACACAAACCTCAACAAACAATCCATTTTTAGGACTAATCCCAGGCTACATGGCCAGACCAAGAAAAAATTGTAATTCCGTTCAGATATAACCAAGAAAACCCATTCATCTTAGGTTGAAAGGGCCATGTCTCGGCCATATAGAGGCTTAATACACCAAACAACAAACAAACAAGGGAACAAACTTCAAAAGCAGCTGTAATATGAACACAAAAAATGTAATACCAGTTAAGTTAATTACAGCGTAATCTAAATCATAGGTTCCCAAACTTTTTCGGACCAGTGCCCACTTTGCAAGACATAACTTTTGTACTGTCCCTCCCCTTTTTCTTCATCCCCTCCTTCCTTAGCTTCCCCATTATAACAGTTTTCCCGTTCAAGCAGTTTGATATTTTCAACGTAAATAGCCACTAATGATACATTACTGCTTATGCCATTCAAGTATTGACAAAGTAGTGGTCTATATGTGCTTCATCTTGAATACAGTAATTCAATCGCAAAATCACGAAAATAATTTATTTTAAATATATATTATTAATTTCTTCTATAAGGAGCCACTGACCCTAGATCGCCTAACCCCTTCCCAAATGCTTCAAAACCCACTACGCCCCCTAAAGGTTTCAGCTCCCACTTACAGGCGGTACCGCCCACTTTGGGAACCTATGATCTAAATAAACAGGTCAAGAAACTTTTAGCTGGTAAAAACAAAATTGAGATTGATCGATAAGCCGATGGATAAACTGTCTGATTATAAAATGGCTGCTCTTGACATTTGCGGTAGATAATTATAACTGATGATAAATATGATATTACATAAAAAAGTTAATTTTTAAAAATGTCGGTTTATAAAAATGTTGATTGTTAAAAATGTCGATAAATAAAAATGTCGAATTAAAAAAATATCGATTGTTAACAAAGGCGATAGATAAAAGTGTCAATAAATAAAAGTGTCGATAGATAGAAATGTCGATTGATAAAAGTGTCGATAGATACAAACATCAATTGACAAAAATCTCGATAGATACAAATGTCGATGTATACAAATGTCGATAGATACAAATGTCGATAGATAAAAGAGTCGATAGAAACAAATGTCGATTGAAACAAGCGTCGATGTATACAAATGTCGATAGACAAAAGTTTCGATAGATAAAAGTGTGGATAGATACAAATGTCGATTTGGAATACAAATGTCGATAGATACAAATGTCAATAGATACAAATGTCGATTGATACAAATGTCGATAGATACAAATGTCGATTGATACAAATGTCGATTGATACAAATGTCGATAGATACAAATGTCGATTGATACAAATGTCGATTGATACAAATGTCGATAGATACAAATGTCGATAGATACAAATGTCGATAGATACAAATGTCGATAGATACAAATGTCGATTGATACAAATGTCGATAGATACAAATGTCGATTGACAAAAATGCAGATAGATAAAACTGTAAATTAATAAAAACGTCGATTGATAGAAAAATGTCGATTGTTAAAAATGTCGATTGAAAAAAATCTATAGACACAAAATATTGTTGGATAAAATGTCCAGATAAAGGGATGATCGTAAACGAAAATTCGTGTTTATTGATATGATGTTAAATATTGCTATCAGTGCTGGTTTTCCTCTGCGCTTTATATAAACTTCTCTATTTTCTGGTAACTTTGAGAAGTAGCAACTACATTATTTAACACATTAAATACCAAGTGCTTTAGCCTGCACCAGTTTATCTATTCCGTTCGACAAAGTGCAGTAGACTGCGTCATTATGTTCTTCATTGTTAAATTATTTGAAAATGTAACATAATGTTTTTTGAACTTTCTTCTTCACCTTTCAACCTTCAACAAACTTCTTGCAGCTCTTCCTCTCTCCTGCCATCCCTTCTAATTCTTTCCATGTTTTACCTATCCATTTAATATCAGCCTCCATCTTTCTTCTTCATATATGTCTAGGCCTTTCCCTACTCCTCTTTCTATGAGGGTTTCAAAAATTGCCTGTCTTGAAATTCTTCCTGTCGGTCTTGATTTTGAACATGACCTATTCTTAACTCCTTGTGGACCAAACGCCACACTACGTGACTTTGGATAGGACGCCTTTACCAGGAGCCACACTCAAGGGCGTTTTTATTATAAAACAAATGGCTTGTAATAACATGACTTTTTCCCTGGTCCACTATGAGTTAATTTATATTTCCGCATGTTATTAACTTCACAGCAGAATCCGTGAAAGAGCAAAGATAACAATCCACTGCACAACCCGAGAACAGCGAAAAGACAGAACGAAAACACGACACTGGGCAACAACCCGGTAGCAGTGTGACGACACTGGGCAACAACCCGGTAGCAGTGTGACGACAAAAGAAGAAGAAGAAAGAAGAAGATTAGCTTCTAATAATATTACCTTCATTTATCTACACAATCACATCTTTAAAAAAAAATTAAATTTCGTTATAAAATTCGAAAAACTGCAGCTGAACTTGTACATACACCTCATTATCATCATCAATTCTTATCATCATCAAATAGCTTCTTAGGAGCAGAACCTTGTCCTTCTAACAGTCCTTCGTAAATCATCCAGATCATAGACCAGATATCCTGTCTCTGCAGCCGTCATATTCAAATCATCAGTTACATCTTAAATCCATCTTCTTCGTGGTCTTCCTCTTTGCCGGTATGCCTCCTTTCGTATTGGTCTTCTCCAACCCTTCGTGTCTCTTTATATGTCCAAAATAATTCAATTTTCTCTTTCTTATTTGCAGCAACCAATTTTTTATTTTAAAAAATTCTTTCTGGGTACATCTTTTTGTTTTCTTTGTCCATGATATACAGAGGACTCTTCTATAACACTTATATTCAACAAGTAAATATATGTTTTTCCACTGCCTTGTTAAATGTCCATTCTTCACACCCATACTTTGTCACTGGGACTAAGCAAGCTCTCAGTATTTTGATCATTGTTTTTTTATCAGTTCCATTTTATACTGTTTTAGTTTGATACTCATTTACTACACAGGAGAAAAATACTTTTACTCATTTACTACACAGGAGAAAAATACTTTTACTCAATTACTACACAGGAGAAAAATACTTTACTTATTTACTACACAGGAGAAAAATACTTTTACTCATTTACTACACAGGATAAATATTTCTCATTTATACACAGAGAAAATACTTTACTCATTTACTACACAGCAGAAAAATACTTTTACTCATTTACTAACAGCGAAATACTTTACCATTTATACACAGCAGAAAATACTTACTCATTTACTACAGCAGAAATACTGAGGCCATCAAGTAGCTGTGAGAGTATAAAATACAATCGCCTCACTGATTACCGGGGCCCAAATGTAGAGTGTAAATAATAGAACCACTGCTACCTACCACGCATGTCGTAAGAGGCGACTAAGGAGGTTTGGCTGAAATCGGATGCATGTGTCCTAAACGTGTAGAAGTCTAGGCGTTTAGGTGCCTACCAAACCAATGTGCAACGTATACACGTTCTTGGCAAAGATCAAACATATCACAAAGAGTGATTAAAATTGGTTGTAAAGAACGAACGCAAAGAAGAAGATAAAATCCAATATCAGACTAGCTTGGCGGTGGCCCAGGAGTTTGACAAGAGTTACATGTTGTCAGCTTAATTATTCAACATATATGACAAAAATATCATATATTATTCAACATATATGAGAAAAATATCATGAGAAGTGTCAGAGAAGATGAAGATAAAGAACAGTACGATGCTAAATAGTGATTGGAGAGCTTGTATTGCAGAAATAAGATATGCTAAATAGTGATTGGAGAGCTTGTATTACAGAAATAAGATATGCTAAATAGTGATTGGAGAGCTTGTATTGCAGAAATAAGATATGCTAAATAGTGATTGGAGAGCTTGTATTACAGAAATAAGATATGCTAAATAGTGATTGGAGAGCTTGTATTGCAGAAATAAGATATGCTAAATAGTGATTGGAGAGCTTGTATTGCAGAAATAAGATATGCTAAATAATGATTGGAGAGCTTGTATTACAGAAATAAGATATGCTAAATAGTGATTGGAGAGCTTGTATTGCAGAAATAAGATATGCTAAATAGTGATTGGAGAGCTTGTATTGCAGAAATAAGATATGCTAAATAGTGATTGGAGAGCTTGTATTGCAGAAATAAGATATGCTAAATAGTGATTGGAGAGCTTGTATTACAGAAATAAGATATGCTAAATAATGATTGGAGAGCTTGTATTACAGAAATAAGATATGCTAAATAATGATTGGAGAGCTTGTATTGCAGAAATATATTATGCTAAATAGTGATTGGAGAGCTTGTATTGCAGAAATAAGATATGCTAAATAGTGATTGGAGAGCTTGTATTGCAGAAATAAGATATGCTAAATAGTGATTGGAGAGCTTGTATTGCAGAAATAAGATATGCTAAATAGTGATTGGAGAGCTTGATTGCAAATAAGATATGCTAAATAGTGATTGGAGAGCTTGTATTGCAGAAATAAGATATGCTAAATAGTGATTGGAGAGCTTGTATTACAGAAATAAGATATGCTAAATAGTGATTGGAGAGCTTGTATTGCAGAAATAAGATATGCTAATGACACAGTTTCTGACCAAATACCATAACAAATGAGGAGCTTTTGAAACGAACAGACTGTGCATCTTTGGAGACCATCATTAAGAGAACGAAGATGGAGATGGTTTGGACATGTATGTCGTATGCCAGTGGGGGCATTGGCTAGGACAGCTCTCAGATGGACAACAGATGGGAAAAAAGGAGGTACATACAAAGGAAACATGGAGAAGAACTATGAAGAGAGAGTTGAAGGAGCGTGGCTTAACGTGGACGACGGTTGGTAGAAAGGCATCAGAACGGTAACAGTGGAAGTCTCTTGTGGAAGACTTAAGTGTCAATCGAGACACGAAGAGGATATAGAATGACATTACTTTTGTCCACCTCACAAAATGGTGTGGAGAAATTGATAATGTCGATTCATAGAAACAGCGAAGAACTTGCATCTCAATTTAAAAAATCAACAATGTTTACAATTTATAACATAGTTGGTATATGCATAAATGAACAACTGATAACATAGTTATAACAGCTGGTATATGCATAAATGAACAACTGATAACATAGTTATAACAGCTGGTATATGCATGAATGAACATAAGTTAGAAATAGTTGTTAGTTTTCAGTATTTAGAATCAGTGATAATAAGCAACGGGAATGTTTCATAAGAGATAAAAAGAAGTATGGACACTATATGGACCTGCAGAAATTGAAAGAACTACAAATTCTAGGGAAGAGAACTGAAATACAGACAAACCTTGTATTTTAAGCAAAATAATGTCAATATAGATGGAGACTGCAGTCAAACTATGTAGAATGGCGAAACACGTAATAACAATGTACTGTAATTTTACAAAATACAAAAACAATGACAATACACAGCAACGTTTCGACCAAAAAGACCTTTATCAAGCAAACGATACAACAAAAGTGACGAATGTCCCAGAACACTACATATAGACTTTGACAAAGATATTACAAACGGTTAAAAATGAATGAAAATATGTGACTTGAATCAATATTTACTTAGATTTTTTATTGTTTCCTTCTTTTCCACTTCAAGTTTTTCTGTATTTATTTCGTTATTCGTTTTTAGTCACATATTTTCATTCATTTTTAACCGTTTGTAATATCTTTGTCAAAGTCTATATGTGGTGTTCTGTGACATTTGTCACTTTTGTTGTATCGTTTGCTTGATAAAGGCCTTTTTGGTCGAAACCTTGCTGTGTATTGTCATTGTTTTTGTATTTTGTAAAACTACTGTACTTTGTTATTACATGTTTCTCTATTTTAAGCAAGTGAAATTTGACTATAAGAACATAAGGATGCGAGGCATGCGAGTATTGGGGCAAGAGTTGAATAAAAGGGAGCAATTCCTTTGAAAGCAAGTGCTACAGAATAGTGCTCAGAATACCATAGCCAGAAAAATATTCAATTTTACAATAGCTTAATATTTAACAGAAGCAGAAAAGTGGTTGAAAAAACAAAGAAATTCAGAAAATTCAAAATATTTTTTAAAAACGGCATGATTCTCTGTAAATGATCCATACTTCTGCGTGGCATAATACTAGGCAGGAGAGTGAGAGCACGTTTCAGGAGAAGATGTCATAGACGAGTTGAATATGACTGTGATAGAAGTTGAACATTTAACGCAGGACATGTTGCATTTAGAGCTTCCTGTCATGGGTGCTAAATACCGAAAGAGGCACGCTAGATGATGATGATGACAATGATGTTAATGATGGGTGTCTCTGTGGCGTAGACGTTATCTGCTTGCCTCTCGTGTCAAAGGTACCAGGTTCGCATCCTCGCTGAGCCATTTGGATATTTTTTCCAAAGATACTTGATTTCAGTGTAGGTTAGATAGAGTTCCTAATGCTAACGGAGACGGACGATCAATGTTTGGTCCCGTGTTCAATTTGAACAGGTAACAGAACCCTTGACAGTTCAAAATCGAGAAAAGCAGGCTGGAAAACCGCTGTCCACCAAAAGTCATTAGAAGAGATTAAACATAAAATACGAATACGTATGGCCTTGGTAGTCACATCCGGGCACAGCATCTTGTGATTATTTTAAAGGCGGACATGTTGCCAAGGACGCTGTTCGGTTAAGGGGTGTTATTATCTTTGTCTAGAACGTTCGTTGGTAAATACAGAGTTGTTAGTGAAATGTCCGTGTATTATTTCTCAGTGTCTTTTATTTATGTTGGCCTCTAAGTATATATGTTGCCCGCCTGCCCAGCGTGTTTGTAGCGCGTTGAACGACGGGTGGCAAAGCCCCCTGTGAGTGCGGTTCAATTCCGCGGGCTTGCAGACAAGCCACAGGTTCTCCAGATTTACGATGTTCTTGGCACCGAACCGAATGGTTACGATGTCCATGGCACCGAGTCGGACAGCTGAAAGCTCAAGTGCTTCTGGATCGAAAGAAAAAATGTATATATGTTTCTATGTGCGATTGTGTATCTGTGTTGATTTATATGTGTGTGTATAATTTTTATATGATCATTTTGTTTGGTGGAGCCTGTCCCCACTGGCCCTTAATGACCATCCGCCCCTGGATGTGGCTGTTTCCTATTGTCTTTTTGTTATCTCCATGCCTATTTATTGTGGCATTAAGAACAGCCTTAGAGAATGAATAAAAGCTTACAAAGTGCATTAGAACAAGTACACACAAGAACAGTATACCCCCCCCAATCTCCCACCGAAACATTTCTATAAAGAAGAAAATGTTGAAAAAGAACAAGTACTATTTATTCACAAATGTTCCTGTCTGTATGTATGGTGGGTATAGCTATTGGTTCATGTGTGTAGAAGAGAAAGATGATCTAAGACATCATTCATGGAAGAAAAAGATGATTTAAGTCATAAATTCAAATACGAAAACGATGATTTGTCATAATGGAGTGGTGTTTTATGTCATAGTTCAAATGTCAAAAGAATGATTTAAGTCATAATTGAAAGGCGAAAAAGATGTTTTATTCAAGCGTGAAAAAATAGAGGATTTGTAATAATTATGTGGGGGAAAAGATGATTTAAGTCATAGTTCAAAGGTAAAAAGATGATTTAAGTCACAGTTAAAGGGTAAAAAGATAATTTAAGTCATAGTTCAAAGGTAAAAAGATTAATTAGGGCACAGCTCAAAGGTAAAAAGATGATATAAAGTCATATTTCAAAGGTAAAAAGATGATTTAAGTCATAGTTCAAAGATAAAAAATGATTCAAATCATAGTTCAAGGTAAAAATATGATTTAAGTCATAATTCAACAAAATTAATCATTTATTATCATAATTCAGAAGAGAAAATTATTTTAGAAAAGTTATAATTCAAAACAAAAAAAGGAGTTAAGTTTGAAATCAAATGAGAATAAGATGAGTTCAGCCCCATATTTCAAGAAGATAAAGAAAAGATAATCACAATTCAAAGACAGAGAAAAAGATTGTTGAAGTCATAATTCAATCTTGATCACATTCAAGAAAATATTTGATTAATTTTTGGATCTTCTTCTTCTTCTTTGCGTTCGTTCTTTACAACCAATTTTGATCACTCTTTGTTATATGTTTGATCTTTGCCAAGAACGTGTATACGTTGCACATTGGTTTGGTAGACCCTAAACGTATAGACTTCTACACGTTTAGGATACATGCATCCGATTTCAGCCAATAATTTTGGGATGAATAACATTATGTCTGTCATCTTGATTACACAGTAGAAGTACAAGTTAATTTACAACTCTGGTAGTAGACATTCCGTCTACAGCTAGTCTCTAGAAGTACACTGAATGCGTCAGAAGTCACGAAACACACATGTGCAGCTATGAAACGAACAAATAGTAGGTGTCCAGTAGAGTGGACACTATGCCTGAAAGGGTTAACAAAAGTGGCAGAAACGCCTGACTTCATGGCACAGTAGAGCGTCAACATCTGAATTGATAGCAAAAACCAAAGATAGAGATTTGTAGAGATCCATGATCGCCTACGCCAGTCGAAACGGCACCTGATGATGATGATATTTATAGAATGAGTCAGTGCGCGTATTACAAAATATCAAAGCAGGATACATATATACAGACAATAATATCAGTATTTGAATAACTTTGTATCTGGGCATGCCGGCGCTAAAGACAATGGGATGTCCTGGCGAGTAAGTCTCTAATCAGGAATCTTCAGTCCATAAAGACAACTGACATTGTTAACGAGGAAAAAGTAGCAACACAAGAACTGAAAACTTCGTAAATATTGTTGGTTTTTTTCTAGCCCCCAGGGATAATGGGATTATTTTACCCTTTTTCCTATTTTGCACTAGGGTGTGGGGGAGAGAATACCTGGCTTTCTTTAAGACCCAGGAATCTCCAAAACTCTAGACTGTAGTGTTATCTTAGCGTCTCGAGATTCCTATACATGTAGAGTCTATTGTTGACCACTGCGTGACCTACGTTTTATCGTCCGTCTTCTAAAAGACTAGGAGTTCAGTCCTCACCTACATTGAAATCAGATATTTCTGAAAATATCTACACGGGAACGAACTAGTACCTTTGAACGGAAGATCAATAACCGCACAAGGTCAATAACGGAAGCATCAATAACCTCTACGACACAGAAATACGGAGGTCAAATAACCCTCAGAAAAGAGCATCAATAACTCTACAACAAGCATAACAGAGCGATCAAATAACCTCTACGCACAGAGGCAATAACAGGAAGCGACAGTACAAATAACTCTACGCACAGAGGCCAATAACAGGAAGCGATCAAATAACCTCTACGACACAGAGGCCAATAACAGGAAGCGATCAAATAACCTCTACGACACAGAGGCCAATAACAGGAAGCGATCAAATAACCTCTACGACACAGAGGTCAATAACAGGAAGCGATCAAATAACCTCTACGCACGAGGTCAACAGAAGCATCAATACCCGAAGGTCAATAACAGGAAGCGATCAAATAACCTCTACGACACAGAGGTCAATAACAGGAAGCGATCAAATAACCTCTACGACACAGAGGTCAATAACAGGAAGCGATCAAATAACCTCTACGACACAGAGGTCAATAACAGGAAGCGATCAAATAACCTCTACGACACAGAGGTCAATAACAGGAAGCGATCAAATAACCTCTACGACACAGAGGCCAATAACAGGAAGCGATCAAATAACCTCTACGACACAGAGGCCAATAACAGGAAGCGATCAAATAACCTCTACGCACAGAGGCCAATAACAGGAAGCGACAAAACTAGGGCCATAACGAAGGATAATAACCTACCCAGGGCAATAAGAGATCAACCTCACACGAGGCCAATAACAGGTCAAAAACCTCTAGCACAGGGCCATGAAGATCAAAACCTCTACACAGGCAAACGAAGGATCAAATAACCACCAGGGCAATAACAGAAGATCAAAACCCTACGCCGAGTCAATAACAGGATCAATAACCCCGACACAGGCAATAAGAAGATCAAAAACCCCGACACGAGCAATAACGAAGGATCAAAAACCTGCAAGGCCAATAACGAGGATCAATAACCTCTACCGAGTCAAAAGAAGATCAAATAACCCTCGACACAGAATAGAAGGATCATACCCACACGGTCAGAAGGATCAATAACTCTACGAACAGGCCAATAACGGAAGATCAAATAACCTCACACAGGCCAATAACGGAAGCGATCAATAACCTCACGACACGAGGCAATAAAGAAATCAAATCCCCACCAGAGGCCAATAACGAAGGATCAAATAACCTCTACGACAGCCAATAAGGAAGATCAAATACTAACAGCAATGTCAAAACACACAGAGGCCAAACACGACAAGAGCCTAACAAAGGATCATAATCTAAACATGAAATAACTACACAAGAGCAATAAAAACCGATGAAATAACTACGCAGGGCCAATAACAGGAAGCGATCAAATAACCTCTACGACACAGAGGCCAATAACAGGAAGCGATCAAATAACCTCTACGACACAGAGGCCAATAACAGGAAGCGATCAAATAACCTCTACGACACAGAGGCCAATAACAGGAAGCGATCAAATAACCTCTACGACACAGAGGCCAATAAATGATGATGATTCTAAAATGAAAAATAAACAATTTGTTTGACTGTCACCCATGTGGTGTCGGGGCCCGTAAGGAAGCAAAGAATAGTACCACTGCGACCTACAAGGCATGTCGTAAGAGGCGATTGATGTAGTGGTCTAGGGAAGCTGCTCTAGTAAATAAAAATCGTCGCAGAAATCGGATGTGCTGGCTTACTTGTAGGCGCATAACTGGAACAACGTATAATCGCTCTTGGGCTCAGATCACATAGAGAATGGTTAACAAGTGGTCGACATGGAGCGTTCAAAGAAGTCGAAGAAGACATTTGACAGTTATGGTTGTTTTTTTAGCCTGTTATGAATTCAGGTGCAGTCATGACTTCTAATTTTACCGGCACATGGTAACTAGCACGGAGGTTTTTATCAACTTTGCTAACCTCAACCTTATGTTTTGTTTTGATTTCTTTCATTACATTTTCCTGTTTAATGTTGTACCTACTGATAAACAAAGTAAATGAACTCGTTTTGACACCATGAAGTATATTTAGAAATACTGTGTTACTGACTTAGCTACTTATTTCTATCCGTTCCTCCTGGAGCATAAGGCATAAGGCCTCAACAGTTGTTCGCCACTTTTCCCGATCTTTGGTTGATCGCCTTCCAAGACTCGAGTTATTAGTTTGGTTTTTGGTTTCTGTAACTACGCTCTTTTTTTAAATGAATTAGTAGCTAACCTGTTGTACAACCTCAAACCTGGGCAATCAGGAGATCATATTTAGTTTTCTCTCTCTCTCTCTCTCTCTCTTTCTCTCTCTCTCTCGATCCCCGCTTAGGCTGCGGAACCAGACTTTCTCATGAATTCTGCTGTTGTCTTTAGGGACTCCGTCCCTCTGTACAACTTCTCGCGAAACTATGTTTATCAGGCCAGGTTTCGTTTCTCATGCCTGTTAGCAGCTGGATCTTGCAGTATGTGCTCTGCTGTCATGACCGCCTTTTCACAGTGGCACAGGCTAGTTGTGCCAATTTTACATTTGTTGAACCTGCACATTTAGTTTTATCTCTTTACTTTCACCTGTTCGGCTTAGGTAGTACTGCCAGCATAGCACTACGGGCCATTGATGTACGCAAGCCCAAAATATGTTGTTAGGGCCGTATTTTTCATTGACCATCGACACAGGATGGATAATGTGGTCAGCATCACGCTAACCGTTTTCACTTCTCAGTACATTTCTGGTAAACAACTGAGTCTGGGTCGGGCCACACAGAAAAAGTATAATGAGTACAAAGCAAGAGGAAGACCATGCAAAAGATGGAGCGACGGCATCAAGAACAGCCTTACGAAAATGAATATCAGCTTACAAAGTGTCTTAAAACAAGCAGACACAAGATCACTACGCCCCCACACTTCTATAAAGAAGTAAATGGTGGAAGAGAAGAAAAAGAAAAGAATAGTTATCTCTTTCGCCCTTTCTCTCGCTCTCTCTCTCTCGCTCACTCTCTCTCACTCGCTGTCTCACTCTCTCTCTCTCACTCGCTGTCTCTCTCTCTCCTGATCTCACTCTCCTACTCTCTCTCTCTCTCTTGCTCTTTCTCTCGCGCTCTCACTCTTTTCGCTATTGCTTTCTCTCTCTCTCTCTATATATATATATATATATATATATATAGCATCATATCTACATATACAGAGCTGCAATTCCTCACCCATGCTCGATCTTCTACTTATGTATAGTATCCCACTATCACCTTATTTAAGCAAGCACTCTTATGATACTCTATTTAACAGATTTATTTTCTGGATACGTGTCCCCAGTAACTAGATCTGCACTTTCTTGAAAACGATTTCTTCCAGGCACATGTAGACTGACTTAATACGGTGCTTATATCACATATATGACCCACATTTCGTATTTCGAGTTTTTTAGAGGACCATCTAGAACGTATTGGCAATTTCCTTTGTTATTAGACTTCTAGTAGATTCTACTTGATATGTCTGCTGACAATATCTTGTTTTCTACAATGTAATATTTCTTTAAACTGGCTGATGCTACAAATAAGAAAGGAAAATTGAGATATTTTGGACATATAAAAAGACATGAAGGGCTGGAGAAGACCATCATTGAAGGAGGCATACCGGCAAAGAGAAGAAGAGGAAGACCACGGAGAAGATGGATTCAGGATGTAACTGATGGTTTGAACATAACGGCTGCAGAGGCAGGACATCTGGCCTATGAGAGAGAAATTCCGGAGGACTGTTGGGGTGGCAAAGCTCTGCTCAGGACAAGCTATTTAATGATGATGAATATTTCTTGATAAGAGTTATACAGTGCTACATACAACCTTTTCTTCTTCTTCTGTGCGTTCGTTCTTTACGACCAATTTTAATCACTCTTTGTGATATGTTTGATCTTTGTCAAGAACGTGTATACGTTGCATATTGGTTTGATAGGCCCCTAAACGCATAGACTTGTACACGTTTAGGACCTGTGCATCCGATTTCAGCCAATCTACTTAGTCACCTCTTACGACATGCGTGGCGGGTAACAGTGGCTCTATTCTGTACACCCCAAATTTGAGCCCCGGCAACCACTGGGGCGGCTACATAGAACCAATACTAACATACGGATGCGAATCATGGACAATAAACAAACAGATCGAAAAATCTCTGAGGCCACAGAGATGTGGTTTTACAGAAGAATAATGAGAATCCCATGGACTGCTAAAATGACTAATGTTGAGGAGTTGAATGAGATCAAGACACAGAGAAAACTTATCAGCAATATAAGAAAGAGGCAGTTATCATTTTTCTGGCATGTGATGAAAAAGGGAGGTTTAGAGCACATTGTAACAACTTGTAAAATCCAGGGGCGGCGAGATTAAGACAGGAAGAGAACATTTTCGATAACCTGACTTCATGGCACGGTAGAGCGTCAACATCTGAGATGATAGCAAACACCAGAGATTTGTGGAGATCCATAATTGCCTACTTCAGCTGGCACGGCACCTGCTGATGATGATGAATTTTTCTTTGTAACAGTGTTTCTGTTTTGTTTTATAATACTTTTATTTTAGTTCTGTGTGGCGTATTAAAGTAGCTCTTCTTCGAACGCTCCATATCTTCTACTTTTAAACTACTCTGTGTGATTTGTATGTAATCTGAGCCTAAGAGCGATTCTACGTTGTGTCAGCTATACGCCTACAAGTAGGCCAGCGCATCCGATTTCTTCGATGCTTTCTTTTATTTACTAGGGTTACTTCCCTAGTGGGAGTCTATAGCTCAAGCGGTAGTGAGCTCGATCACAACCCCCGCGTACCTGGTTCAAACTCTGCGGCGAGAAAGTTTAGAAGTAAATTCGTTTCCATTTGATTTTTACGAAAGTTATAAATAGACCTCATCGTTAAAAAGCAATGACAAACTACTGAACGTATAAGTGGTGCCTAGAAAATCAACAACTCGTTTTCTGTGGTTGATGGTTACGTTCTTTCAAGGAAATGTCACGATCTTTATTTAATATGAGCTTCCTTAGGTCCTACATTAGTCGCCTCTTACGACATGCCTTGTAGGTCGCAGTGATACTATTTTTGCTTCCCATGCGGCCCCCGGTACCACACGGAGGTGTTGTTAAACTAGTGACGTTAGAGATGAAGTGTCGTCTACTCAAGCGTTAGAGATGAAGTGTCTACTCAAGCGTTAGAGATGAAGTGTCTACTCAAGCGTTAGAGATGAAGTGTCTACTCAAGCGTTAGAGATGAAGTGTCTACTCAGACGTTAGAGATGAAGTGTCTACTCAAGCGTTAGAGATGAAGTGTCGTCTACTCAGGATGCTGTGAATATCAAGAAGAGATCGGTTTAGAAATGAATAATTCAGGAGGGAAAAGTTATTACAACATCAATGCTGACCTTCATCAATTGCTCATTTTTCGTTTACGAATCAGCTTCATCGCCACCAGACATATCCATAATTACTCCAATCTCCTCCCAAGCATGTATTTCATTGTGTTTAGACAAGCGATTCTCAAAGTGGGCAGTACCGCCCGCCCCCACCCCGCAGTGGGCGCTGAAGCGTTCTAAGGGGCGATAGTGGGTTCAGAAGAATTTGGTGAGTGTTCAGACGATTAGGATTCGGTGGTTTCTTAAAGAAGAAATTAATAAAAATATTTTTTATAAATTATATTTGTGATTTTGCGATTGAATAATCAGTTAAAATTTGAAATCTGCATTTTAATTCATCTTATGCCCGTCTTACACGATTCATTTTTCATCAATTTTCTATTTTCTGCATAAAATCATTTGAAAATTGATCATGTATGAACAGAAATATATATCAATTTTCTATATCATAGAAAAAATAGAGCATGTATGTATGTATGTGGGATTGCGTTGGCAAACTGTTATAATGTGGAAGGGAAGGGCGACGTTACAAAGTTTATGTTGTACAAAGTGGGCGGTGGGGGCGTTACAAAGTTTATGTTGTACAAAGTGGGCGGTGGGGGCGTTACAAAGTTTATGTTGTACAAAGTGGGCGGTGGGGGCGTTACAAAGTTTATGTTGTGCAAAGTGGGCGGTGGGGCGTTACAAAGTTTATGTTGTACAAAGTGGGCGGTGGGGGCGTTACAAAGTTTATGTTGTACAAAGTGGGCGGTGGGGGCGTTACAAAGTTTATGTTGTGCAAAGTGGGCGGGGTGGGGCGTTACAAAGTTTATGTTGTACAAAGTGGGCGGTGGGGGCGTTACAAAGTTTATGTTGTGCAAAGTGGGCGGTGGGGGCGTTACAAAGTTTATGTTGTACAAAGTGGGCGGTGGGGGCGTTACAAAGTTTATGTTGTACAAAGTGGGCGGTGGGGCGTTACAAAGTTTATGTTGTACAAAGTGGGCGGTGGGGGCGTTACAAAGTTTATGTTGTGCAAAGTGGGCGGTGGGGGCGTTACAAAGTTTATGTTGTACAAAGTGGGCGGTGGGGGCGTTACAAAGTTTATGTTGTACAAAGTGGGCGGTGGGGGCGTTACAAAGTTTATGTTGTACAAAGTGGGCGGTGGGCCGAAAAAGTTTGGGAATCTATGGTTTAGACAAACAACTCTCGTTCTTTGTTGATTGATGTATCTACTTGGGTTTCTCTCATGGTTTTCACGTCTTACCGCACCTATCAGCATGTACAACTTGCGCAACCGAGACTAAACCTCATCGAGAAACAATAAATTAAATGGTTTCGTCACTAAACACATTAAGAACAAACTGCGCCAAACTTTAGGAGTCTCTATGGCGTAGTGGTTGAGCGTTTACTTTCATTCTGAAGGTTGTGGGTTCGAGTTCTCACTAAATCACAAATACAGATTTTCAGAAGATAATTAGATTGTTGCTGGAGCTACGGGGTTCGTTTTTGCATAGCACTTTCGGCATGTGCCGTGCCATTTCTGTCGAGAGATCATTGGCATTTTGGGTAACCCGGTTAAAAATAAACTGACAGGACAAAATTCCACACAGCGAAGTCCTCACAAGAGCAAAAAGATCCCAAGCGTCAACACCCTGTTGCAGAAGGCCCAAATGAGATGGGTCGGTCACGTTGTTCGAATGTCTGATAAACGAATCCCAAAACAGTTGATGTATGACGAACTTGAAGGGAACAGACGTTCTGCTGGTGGACAGAAAAAACGCTTTAAAGACACTCTTAACGTGTCTCTGAAAGGCTTTGATATAGACATCATGTGCTGGGAATCCCTTGCGCAAGATCGCCAAATGTGGCGCTGTAACAACAAAAGAAGAACCTGCATAGCTGAGAATCATCGTGTTGTTGAGGCACAGAAAAATCGAGCTGCGCGAAAAGACAGAACACACAACACACACATGTCTAACCTTGATCATGTATGCCCCACCTGTGGTAGGGGATTCTGTTCTAAGATTGGACTCTACAGTCACCTCCGCAACACTAGAGAGTGCAGCAGCACACGTCTGAGATTGTTGTCATCATCGCTTGCGATTGAAGGCTATTATTAACTCGGTATAATGGAATCAAACGTTCGCCTTTATACTTTTGTTTAGTGTACCTTGAGGACAATGCTACTCAGATGTAGTAGATACAATACAAAAGGTTTACAACGTGAAAGGTTGACTACACAAATAACAGAGGCAGTAAAAATCACCATGCACGAAGAGCATACAAAAGTCCGTTCTAGAAATCTCTTCATATCCTGACTGATGCTATAAGGTAAAACAGGATTAGAGAGAAAAAAGAAAGAGAGGAAGAATGTTCCACTTCAAGCGAAGACATTGGCTACTTGTAGTTATTTCAGACTAATCCAGATGAGCTAGACCAGGGATTCCCAAAGTGGGTGGTACCACCCCCAGTGGCGCTGAAGCGTTCTAGGGGAGGAGGGGGCGATAGTAGGTACAGAAAATATGGGGGTGTTCAGGTGATTAGAGGTCGGTGGCTCCATAAAGAAGAAATTAATAATAAATATTTAAAATAAATTATTTTCGTGATTTTCCGATTGAATAATCATTTAGAAATTGAATTCTGCATTTCATTTTATCTTATGCCCGTCTTACACGATCCATTTTTTCATCAATTTTCTATTTCATGTTTATAATCATTTGAAAATTGACCATGTATGACAGAAATATATATCAATGTTCTATGTTAAAGAGAAAATAAAGCATGTATATATGTGGAGGAGGAGGAGGGGAGTCGCGTTGGCAAACTGTTATAATATGGAGGGAGGCGTTACAAAGTTTATGTTATGCAAAGTGGGCGGTGGACCGAAAATGTTTGGGAATCTATGAGCTAGACATAGTACTAGATTTTAATTACTTGGGCAGTTTTGTTTCTTCAGAAGCCCGAGTGGTTACCGGCTTCCAAATTTGGGGTGTAAAGAATAGAACCGCTGTTACCTGCCACGCATGTCATAAAGGCAACTAAGGAGGTTTGGCTGAAATCAGATGCACGTGTCCTAAATGTGTAGAAGTCTATACGTTTAGGGGCCTACTAAATCAATGTGCAACGTACACACGTTCTTGGCAAAGATCAAACATATCACAAAGAGTGATTAAAATTGGTCGTAAAGAACGAACGCAAAGAAGAAGAAGAAGTTTATTCAGATTGGAACATTAAGGCCGAAAATGAATACAAAATTGGAAGAGCAAATGCAATCTACATCATCTTCGTCTCAGATGGAGTTACAACACTTAAGGCACTAAGATAAAGCTCCGGATATACAATACATGTGTTAGGACAGTCCTCTTCTATTTGTCTTAGGCTTGAAAAGCGGATATGAAAACAGAAAGTATGTTGTTTTTTTTGTTTTTCCGATCCAGAAGCACTTGAGCTGAGAGCTCTTCTGCTCGGTGTCATGGACACTGTAAATCTGGGGAACCTGTAGCTTTTCTGCCAGTCCGCGGAGTTGAACCCTCACTTACAGAGGATAGTCACCCGTAGTCCAACGCGCTACGAACACGCTGGGCACACGGGCCTTCTTTCTCTCTCTTTAGCCTGTTACGCCCTTGGCGTTTAGGGCAGCAACAAACGTACACCATTCTTCCCTGTTCATGGCCTTCCTCTGTATTGTGTTCCAGCTATGATTCATTTCCTTCAGCTCTTGCTCTATCGTTCTCCTCCAGGTCGTCTTGGGTCTTCCACGCTTTCGCCTACCCTCTGGAGTCCATCTCAGTGCAGTTTTCGTGTGGAGCCAGTCTCCATGCGCATATTCAGGACTTCCGTCCTCATGAAAGTAGCTTCCTTTCGGCTTTCACCACTTCCAGTCAATGACTCTGGTAGCCCTTCATGCCCGTAGATAGGTTGTATGTTTGTTGTTGTTTCCGTAACTTTAATTTTTTTTTAAAGGATGGGATCGTTAGTCCCAAGCCCAACCCCAACCTGGAGGACCAGGAGACCATGCTTCGTCTGTCCCCTCATCAGTGACCTTCCGGCTTGGTAACCTTCCGGGAACATAAGTTCCCGCCGTCCTAGCTCACTGTATCATTTGAGCACGCAAGCCTCCCCACCACTACAAGGTAATGGCCTCATGGGGAGGGGCCTTCTTAAGTTGTAGCAAATAATGTAGTGTTCTAGAGAAGCATGCTGATGCTCTAAAACTTGCAATTTTGCCTTGCAGAGATAGTTGTGCAATTATTGTATCAAAAGTCCATACGAAAACATGTAACATAAGAGGATTCAGGAAGACTTCTTAGAAGAATTCTTGGAAATACCTGAAAGGATAAGATTAGCAATATCAGACTTCAAGAACTAACTGGTTTGGCAGACATAAGACATAATTGTCCTCCGACTACTAATATTTATCACATCTATTCTATCCTGTCTGTTGTTATCCTATTTGTTTGCCCGCCTGCCCAACGTGTTCGTAGCACGTTGGACCACGGGTAAAAAGCCCCCTTTGAGTGCGGTTCAGTTCCGCGGGCTGGCATAAATCCACATGTTCTCCAGATTTTCGGTGTTCATGGCACTGAACCGAAGGGTTACGATGACCATGGCAGCGAGCCGAAGAGCTGAAAGCACAAGTGCTTCTAGATCGGAACAAAAATCCTATTTGTTTCTGTAGCGTAGAGGTTAAGTACTCGTTTCTCGTGCCAAAAGTACCAGGTTTGCTCCTCGATGTCATAATATCAAATTAAGGGTATTTTTCTTTTTTAGCTGTATGCACCCTTTGTTTAATAGATGTCTTCTGAGTATTCTCAGACTGAGATAGTGTGACAGAGCTACACATATAATAATAATTCCTCTCATACCGTTATACGTTACATAGGTCTTACAAGCAATTTCGCCATACCGCTCTATCCTGGAAAACTCGGTCAATCTCTTCCATAGACCTGAGACCGATATTTCTTGCCCCTTTCAACAAAGTTCGTTTCAGTGTTTCTCTGGGGCGTTCTCTCTTTCTTGAACCTCTCATTTCAATGCCTGCTTTGAAATTAAATGATCATTTCTTCTCAAGGTGTGTCCAACATATCTCCATCTTCTCCTTCATATAACATTTGTTACTGTTGATTTGTTACTACTGAGCTACAAACATAGACCCGTGAATAAGAACAGGAAAGGAACCTGTGATGACCCAGATCAGGAGGAGAAAAAGGCGATGAGTCCATACCATGCGGACAACACAGTAGAGTGTCTCCAGACAAACACTTCAGTGGAACCCGCAAGGGAAGTGGAAAAGAGGACGCCCTAAAAAGACTTGGAGATGTAGTATGTATGCGGAACTGAGAGAAGATGAACTA
Source organism: Arion vulgaris (assembly GCA_020796225.1). NCBI lineage: Eukaryota > Metazoa > Mollusca > Gastropoda > Stylommatophora > Arionidae > Arion > Arion vulgaris. The sequence continues at coordinate 70,003,869 of CM036755.1, read as the reverse complement.
TCCAAGAATATCAGAAAGAAAAGAGCCAATGAGCTGGATAAGTGGCGGACAACTGTCGAAGCACTATGCTCCACGTGGAGCTGAGAGAAATTAGTAAATAAGTTATGCGCCTTTTTGCGCGACGTGAACTGATGATGATGCAGATGGTGGTGATGATGTTGATGATGATAATGTTGATGATGATGATGATGATAATGATGATGTTGATGATGATTGTTATGGTGATGATGATGATGATGGTTATGGTGATGATGATGATAGTGATGATGATGAAGATGAAGGTGATGATAATGATGGTGATGATGATGATGATGATGGAGATAATGACGACGATGATGCTGATAATGACGATGATAAGTATAATGATGACAACGATAACAAATCCATACATACTTCGTTTCTTGCATACACAATCTTTAATTTACAAAAATATATTCCTGGCAACAAAATTATCATTCTAGTCTTACCAAACAGACCTGTATGCATTTATGAGAATTTATTTACGTCAGTCAATGTCACACTTCTAGTAGATTACTTTCATTTGAAACACTTCTTTGAGCACGTTTCCTGTGAAATGTCCAGACCGTGCATTGAATTACTAATTTTGATTATTCAAAGTGCGACATTTATGGACAAATCTGATCGCGGAATTTGCTTTTCACACTAAAGTTTTTTTTATTGGTTAAAAATAAAACTAAGTATTGTAAACCGTTTTCTATTGGTTAAAAAAAAGACATCTTTTTGGTAAACAATTTTCTATTGGTTAAAATAGGCATCGTTTTGATAAACATTTTTCTATTGGTTAAACAAAATAGCAACGTATTGATAAACCTTTTTCGATTGGTTAAACAAATGTCAATCACAAGATGATTTCTACTACACTTCGGTGTTGTTAGTTGCTAAGTATGTCCTTGTCTTGTTCTGGTCATGTCTGTGACAACATATCGCTGGTTTCTGGAGATGTCTGGAAAGTTATATTTATTCCTATATAGTTTTATCAGCCGATTCGACCGTATTCGAGTGTATGTTTTATCGACAGTAATTTCGGTTTTGATAAATATTCTGGGATATCGTAATTTAGATTTCGAAATCTTCAGGAGAGTTTCAGGAAATTGGAGTCAGAATGTGATGGTTTCTAAGAATTGTTACATGCGTGTATGTGTGTAATTATATGAGTTGGTGCATGTGAGTTTATGTTCGTGTGAGGGAGGGGGGGGTGTACGATTGTGTATCAGTGTGTTACGCTTGCTTAGGTGAGTACGGATGTGTGCATGTGTTGATATGGGCTCGAGTAATGTGTGTGCGTGTGTCTGTATGTATATATATATATATATATATATATATATATATATATATATATATATATATATATATAAAAGTAAAGGTAAAGGAACCCTTTCTTACCTCGTGGTATATAGGTCAATACAGTGTTAGACCGTATTTTTCATTGACCGTCGGCACACGATGGGTGATGTGGTCAGCATCACGTCGGCCGCCTTTACTTTCCCAGAGCATGTCTGGTACCCAGTTGAGGCTGGGTCGACCTGAAAGCCGTCGCGGTCGGGAAAATTTCACGCGCATTGCGGGAGCTGAACCCAGATCACCAGCCTTGCGAAGCGAGTTCACTAACAACTACGCTACAGCGGCTCTCCATATATATATTTAAATGTAAAGAAACCCTTCCTAAACCACGCGGTATATAGGGTAATATTGTCTTGGGACCGTAATTTTTATTAACTTTCGACACACGGTGGGTGATGTGGTCAACATAACGCCGGCCGGCTTTACTTCCCAGTGGTTTTCCTAGTTAGTATTATGGTTTAGTTAATTAAGTTTTTGTGTACATATTTGTTCTTGATAAAGGTCTAGCACCGAAACGTTGAGTGTTGTTTTTTTTCATATTTTATAATTAATTTTTCCCTACTTATGTAATACTGCCTATACCTGTCTTTGTTCAATCGCCCATTTTCCTGGTACCAAATGAGACCGAGTCGGTCTGAGAGACGTTACGGTCGAAAACATTCTACGACTTCTTGCGAAATTTTACCCTGTCCACTGGCCTAAGATTGATATATATATATTGTGTGTGTGTGTGAATGTGTGTCTGCATATGTCGTAGGTGTGTGCAAGAGTGTATGTTCGCCATTATAAACGTGTAGTTATGTGCGTGTGTGTTTGGCGTGTGCGTGAGTAAGTGTGAAACAATACATGTATATGGGCGTGTCTGTTTACTTTGTACCTAATTTGTATCCATCTGTCTATCTTATATCTGTTTGTCTGTCTGTTATCATGTCCTGTATCTTTCCGATTTTTTTTTGTATTTGTCTGTTTATCTTGTTTCCGCCCTGCAGTCACAATATTATTTTAGCGTGTCTTTTGTCCGAATGTGTGTGTGTGTCTGTCTGTAGTATGTGTCGGTATATATATATATATATATATATATATATATATATATATACATATATATGTGTGTGTGTGCATGTCTACTGTTAGAAAGGCGGATCACAGCAGAGCGGTGTGGACTGCATAGAGCACGATGAGGCACGTAGAAAGCCCTAATCATCCACTGCATCTGGTACTAACTCTAGTCGACTTGTCTTGCACTTGGATACAGATAGTCCTGGACGAGAGAGTGAGGTTAACGAATAGCGCATCTTTTCCTCACCTTAATCCAAATACAGCGCAAGTTACAGCTTGAGACAACTACACACGTCTGAGGCTGTTGTCATCATCGCTTGCAATGGACGGATACTGGTATTAGTATGTGCGCGCGCGCCTCACTGTCTGATTTCTCCACTGTTCTCTAGCTATTTTGTTAAGAAGCCTATTTACCCTATCATGATACCTGCAGGCGATAAGCCACTCTTGTCTGTTACTTATTAAATGAAACGATAGAACATTTCTCCAAAATTCTAAAGTGCTGTTATGTTTCAAGAACGTTTTTCATGCCCCAGTACAGAAATATTTTCTCGGTTCCATTAGTTAGATGGGATGCATGGTGATTCAAACATACCGAGAAGGAGCTATGACATGGTCCGTGTCAGTCAATCAAATAAAACAGTTTGTAAAGGAATGCCCTGCCGCCTGTCAGCGTGTTCGTAGCGCGTTGGACTACGGGTGACAAACTCCCTGTGAGCGCCGCACTCATAGGGACTTTGTCACCCGTAGTCCAACGCGCTACGAACACGCTGGGCAGACGGGCAGAGCACTTCCTTTACAAACTGTTTTATTCATTACGCAGGCAGGCAGAAAAGCCACAGGTTCACCAGATTCACGGTGTTCGTGGCATCAAACCGAAGGGTTACGATATCCATGGCGCCGAACCGAAGAGCTGAAAGCTCAAGTGCTTCTGGATCGGTAAAAAAAGGAAGTGCCTCGTAGCCTTTACAGGCGGAAGGCATGAAGTACTTATCGCTAAAAAAAATATACATCCAATTGTACAGGAGTAAGAATTTATTTTCATGTTTGTTAGCCTACACCCTCTAATATAATCAAACAAGCCCATGCTTAGGTTGAAAAGCCGTGTCTCGGTTTAAAGAGGCTTCCCCACACATTTTGTGCCCGATTCGAAAAATGAACGTCTTCAGCATAGAACTTGTCCATCCCACGGATCGTAAATGATTCTCACAAAATATACAATTGCGAAACACATAAAAAGAAAGTATTGTAGTTTTACAAAGCACAAATCAATCACAATTACAGTGACGTTTCAACCGAAAATCTTTATCAAGAAAAGGATACACCAGAAGGGAAGAAAAACAAGAAATTTCATGAAATGCCACTATCTCGTTTCTTCCCATCTGTTGTCTCCTTTGCTTGATAAAGGCCTGTTGGTCGAAACATTTCTGTGATTGTTATTGTATTGTTTTGTAAAACTACAGTACTTTGTTATTACTGTGTCGCTGATATATAACTTTACTGCAGTCTTTTCCAATAATAAAATATACATAAAAATATAGCGTAGATGAGAACTGACGTGTTCTTTTTTTCAAGTTACATGAGCGTTGAATAATGTTGAAGAGCTCTCTCTCTCTCTCTCTCCCTTAGCCTGTTACGCCCTTGACGTATAGGGCAGCAACAAACGCTCACCATTCCTCTCTATTCATGGCCTTCCTCTGTATTGTGTTCCAGCTATGATTCATTTCTTTCAGTTCTTGCTCTATCGTTCTCCTCCAGGTTGTCTTGGGTCTTCCGCGTTTTCGTTTACCCTCTGGAGTCCATCTCAGTGCAGTTTTCGTGTCAGAGCCAGTCTCAATGCGCATCACATGCCTGATCCATCTCCAGCGTCGTCTTCGGATGATGGTGCTCATATTCTCTTGTTGACATTGTGCGAGCAGTTCTTGGTTATAGATAGTATTTGGCGAGAACACACGTAAGATTTTTCGCAGACAAGCTGTATGAAAGGTGGAGAGTTTGGACATATCTTTGAAGAGCACAGCCATGCGTTATTTCTCTCTTTGCATCGTTGCTGATTGATTGATTGATAAGGCCATCATCATTGCACTTCGGTGAGTAACCATGTGTGCTCCGATCTCTTTCTTACACAGGAAGATCTCAGCTGCAGTGCACCGGCGAGGTCCCGATGCAATTTTGAAGCTGGTGAAGATATTTGTGTAGGAATTTTATTTGTAATCTTTTCTAATGTATTTTGCCTGGGCAGCGACTTTCCAGCCTGCTCTACTCGATGTTGAACTGTCAAGGGCTACACTGAGATCAAGAATCTCTGGAAAAATAAATCGATGAATCTACGAGGAAACGAACTGAGTACCTTTGAAACAAGAGGCAAGCACCTAATCTTTACCCCACAGAGGCCTCTTCAGAACACAAGACTACCCGCTTAACCACTTAGCCAGATAGACCTCCTCCCTCCTTCTGTATGATTGGTTATATCAATCAAATGCAATAATCGATATCTCATGTGACCTGAAGCAAGAACTAATAAGCTGGTTGTATAAATAGATTACTGGTAAATCTGCTCCCAAAATGGAAGCTATTTTCAAATATATTGTCAATTATTTCTCCCATTATATTTTCTATGTTCTACAATCTTCTTGCTTTTATTGTTCCATTCTTGTTTATTTCTCCAGTGTCATGGACTTTCTAGAAATCCTTCAATTGAAATTACTCGAGGAGACAAGATCATTATTTTTAATATGTTCATGTTGATTTTTTTTAAATTTTGATGTATTTACTTTTGTTGATCATTTTCTGTTATTTTGGTGTCTGGTTTTTTTTTCTCTCGTGTCTTATTTAGTTTTTGAGGATCTGTAGGTTATATAAGTTGTATATTGGCTGAAATCGGATGCACGCGTCCTACACGTGTAGAAGTCTATGCGTTAAGGGGCTTACCAAACCAATGTGCAACGTATACACGTTCTTGGCCCAAAGATCAAACATATCACAAAGAGTGATTAAAATTGGTTGTAAAGAACGAACACAAAGAAGAAGATAATTTGTATCATGTTATTTCTTTTTTATTTTCTGTTTTGTTTTTGTATATAAAAAAAAGAAGGAGATGAATTACATTTTGTTATTTCTTTAAATCTCATCAACTCAGTTTGTTTGGTTGTAATAATTGTTATCAATGTTCTTATTTATATTGTAGGTTCGTCCATCTATGTTGCTGGGGCTTGCAAGGGGAGAAAAGAATAGTAACATTGCGACTTACAAGGCATGTCGTAAGAGGCGACTGAGGTAGTAACCTAGAGAAGCTACCCTAGTAAATAAAAAGTATCACAGAAATCAGATGTTCTTGCCTACTTGTAGGCGCATAATTGGCACAACGTACAATCGCTGGTAGCCAAAGACAAATAGTATACCAAGAAAGAACCGGGGTCGTTACTCGTCTCACGCTGAGAGACATACTGAGGGGGAGATCGAAGCATATATGAACTAATTGGATCTACGTGCAGTGATGATGATTTGACGACTAAACTAAAATAGAACTGGTGTTGTTAGTCGTCACACGCTGAGAGACATACTGAGGGGGAGATCGAAGCATATATGGACTAATTGGATCTACGTGCAGTGATGATGATCCGACGACTAAACTAAACTAAAACACTTACTATAATGTAAACAATGACTACAGTGTCGACATTACAGTAAACCGAATCAAATGTCAATATCACCCACCACCCCATGACATTCTCTTGCATTTTTTCTGAGTACCGTGAAATGTTAATCTTTGCCATTAGATCTTTGTGGTCTCTGTCCGTCATCTTGTCAGAGATTAGGTGATAATGAACAACTTAACATTCCAGTACTGGACATCAATTATTCCAGAGCTTGGCTGTTGTCTCCCTGACTGTCTGAGCACGGGTTTTTCTTAGCTCTTCCACTTTCTCCCACGGTACCTTCTAAGACTCTCTTCTATATTTATTAATCATGAGAAGTTAATTTGTCGTTACATTGTTTTGTTGTTAGTACATCATCATTATCAGGTGCCATGCCGGCGATCATGGATCTTCACAAATCTCTATCTCTGATCTCTGCTATATTCCCAGATGTTGTCGTTCTCAGTGCAACGAAGTCAGGCTATCCAAATTTTCTCTCTCTGTCTTCCTCTGTCTCGTCTTCACTCGATTTTACCGATTGTCACAATGTGTTCTATGCCTCCCTTCTTCATCACATGTTAGCACATCGCGATCGTAATAGAAATCCATTCCTTTTAGCCTTTACTCATTGAAGCTTAGGGCAGCAGTGTGCTACAGTTGTAGTTAATTTCTTTCAGTTCATGTTCAATTGTTCTGCTGTTCTACTGTTCTACTGTTCTACTGTTCAACTGTTCTATGTTCTACGTTCAACTGTTCTGCTGTTCTACTACAGATGGTAGTTAGGGAGCTACAGACACCTTTAGTACGCATACCTTTCTATATCTGTTTGGGGAGACTGAGCACCTATAGCTCTGTCCGGAGTGCTGTGACGTAAGCTCACATAACCAAGACCGTTATATAACAGTTTTATTTGGAGGAAGACAGAGAGAATATTTTGGATACTCTGACTTCATGGCACGAAAGAGCGTCAACATTTGAGTTGATAGCAAACTTCAGAGACAGAGATTTGTGGAGATCCATGATAACCTACGCCAGTCGGTACGGCACCTGATGATGATGATGACTTAGTGTTCTGATATATCGAGTTTGCTATTTACTTTTATCGATATAAGGGAAGATTGCAGTAAAGTTATGTAACAATGGCGAAGCACGTAAATACAAAGTACTGTAATAACAAAAACAATAACAATATACAGCAACGTTTCGACCAAACGGCCTTTATCAAGCAACGGATACAGCTGATATGGCCGTTAGGAATTTATTGTTATATTCTATATGTAGTGTGCTGTGAAAGAAATGAAATTCTTCACTTCTGCTGCATCCTTTGCTTGATAAAGTCCTTTTGGTCGAAAAGTTTCTGTGTCTTGTTATTGTTTTTGTATTTTGTAAAACTGCAATATTTTGTTTTTATTTAGTTTTGCAGCCGCTTTCTTGATTATTCATTCATTTATTCTTCTTCTTCTGCCTTCTCACTAGATTGGGATTTCGAATTCTCTAATAAAGGCAGCCGTCTGCCTCATGTTATTAGCCACGTCATACAGTTTGTCTTGGACGCTGGTGTAAGTGGGCCACCTCTTTCTTCTCAAGTCTGCATACTGGGGGCAGTTCTGTAGGATATAATTCCTATGATTTCTGCTTTCCCGTTTGTGCCGACCTCTTCCCACAGTAAGTTTTGATCACCCTCGTGATGGTAGGTCTGACATTCTTACTGCGTGGCTAAATCTCAGATGCAGATTGACGACCGTAGAATCCGTTATACCATTCCTCATTGTGAAGGGTCATTGCACCATGTTATGCGCCTTACGGCCTGGTGCATCCGTTTTCTACAAACATTTGTTTCGGGTTAGCATTCCCTAGCGGACACGTGCATCTAATTTCAACCAAACCTCCTTAGTCGCCTCTTACGACATGCGTGGTAGGTAATCGAGGTTCTATTCTTTACACCCCACATTTGGGCCCCGGTAACCACTCGGGCGATTCATTCATTTGAGAACCCTTGTCTTACTCTTTCTTGTTCTCTCTCTCCCTTACCGTCTACCTGATTGTTTGCTTATATGTTCCAGACCATCTTGACTTTGCATAAGATAACATTGACTTCAGCGATGACATTTGACGCAAAGATATTGCTGCTATTTCCAGACATATGTTTACCTTCTCAAGTAATTTGAGTTGAATTTACCCACTGTTAATTTATATTTGTTCAGGACTCCGTCTGGTGCCGTTTACCGCTTTATTTGCGTGAAGACTTACTTTTATTTTCACCAAGTTTCCCTCGCCGTTCATACGAGCTTTTTTCCGATTTCAGAGTTGCGTATAACTTAGATCTCCAAGTATAGGATCCGGGTGTCATGTTGTTCAACTGCGAACTGTGTGCACTTTAAGAATATTTGACACAAGCTGGCCTCAAAAGGCCGGAATTTGCATAGTACGCGGTCAATAGCGCGGCTTATAAAATCTCTTAAAGTCCGACAATGCACGCCTGTATGGCGGAGAACACCTATCATAAGGAAAGCATGCCTTCACGCAAAAATCAGCCAAAAGTACCCAGCGCCCTGACTACGTCTGAATTCAGGTGAACACAAGAAGAAGAAGAAGAAGAAGAAGAAAAAGCGCAGCTTGTTACCAATTTCGCTGTTGGTGACCCCCATGAACAATATAAAGTAAATACCACATTTAAATAGATACCACTTCACTAATTATGATAACTTACTTGATTTATTTCTCTCCACATCTCGTGGAGGATAGGGCGTCAACAGTTGTTCGCTCGGGGTCTCTGTGACGTAGAGTTAAGGTGCTCGTCTATCGTGCCAAAAGTACCAGGTTCGCTCCCTCGTGGAGCCATCTGGATATTTTTCCAGAGATCCCTGATTTCAGTGTAGATGAGATCGAGTTCCTAGTCCTATTGGAGATGGACGATAAAACGTAGATCCCGTGTTCAATGTGAGCACGTATAAGAGCCTTTAGCAGTTTAAAATTGAGAAGAGCAGGCTGAAAAGCCTCTGCGCGGGCAAAATTCATTAGAATTTTCTTTTTTTAAATCCTACAAACATATCTTTATCATCTAAATTACTTCGGGGACCCCCGCTGATGGTACAGAGTTCGTGGACTGCAGCTGAGATCGTCATGTGTAAGAAAGAGATCGGAGCACACATGGTTACTCACCGAAGTGCAATGATGATAGTTCTATCAATCAATCAATCAGCTGTACGCCACATTGCCCGAGCTCTAGCTACTTTATTTATGGCTTCCCATGAAATGAAGTCCTAGTTCGTCCGAGACTCGAGTTATTAGTTTTAAACAATTTGTTTTGATTTCTGTAACTACGTTCTTTATTTAATGGATGGATAGTTATTCCCATAACACAACCCCCAACCTGGAGGCCATCTTGGTCGATACGTTGTTTTTACTAACGGTATTACTTTTTTGCTTTATTTAACCGGCTATATATAATCAAAGATGAGCACAAGGAGTTTTTCAAGAACCCTCAGAGGAAGCAACGGAAGTAACGAATATGATCACAAATGAACAGATACAGGTATTAAGAGCTTCCGAAAAACAAGTAGACAAACACGGGACTCGAACCACTTACCTAGTCAGACACAATCGTAGCCTAGCAATGAGGTCTATACACCAATGAGCCATTCTAAAAATGACTCAGGGAAGTGTCTTTCTCAGACAGCTTGTTACCCAGGACACGAAACAATCAGGTAGGTTCGTTATAGTTGCACAGGCACATGCTATGAGCTTGTGGCCTGTAATATTAGAACGACACAATATCACACATATATACATATAACTAAACATTACACATCATTCAGAAGTAGCTAATTAATTCTAAGATGAGCACAAGGAGTTTTTTACAAGAACCCCAGAGGAAGCAACGGAAGTAACGAATATGATCAACAAATGAACAGATACAGGTATTAAGAGCTTCTTGTAAAAAAACTCCTTGTGCTCATCTTAGAATTAATTTGAAGCTACTTTGAATGATGTGTACATGTTTGTTATATGTGTATATGTGTGATATTGTGTCGTCTCTAATATATACAGGCACAACAAGCTCATAGCATGTGCCTGTGCAAACACTATTAACGAACCCTACCTGATTGTTTCTGTGTCTGGTAATAACAAGCGTCTGAGAAAGACACTTCCCCGTGAGTCATTTTTAGAATGGCTCATTGGTTGTGTACGTAAGACGCTCGATCAGGCTAGGCGATTGGTATATATAATCAACAAATGTGGAAAACTCAAGCTTAAATCTGAAAACAAACGAAAAACGAAAATCGTGGCATATCCTTACAGGACCAAGCCATCAACAATATTAAACGAGTCGTTAATTTTCTAGGCATCACATATACGTTTAGTAGTTTGTTATTACAGAACGGTGAGGTCTATTTTTGCAGTTCGTAAAAATCCAGAGAACTAATTTGCTTCCAAACTTGCCCACCGCGGAGTTTGAGCCAGATACACTTGGATTGTTATCGAGCTCACTACGGCTTATGCTACATATGCTGACAACACAAACAGTAAAAATATAGAAGCAAAGTTCACATAGTGTTATAATACAGTAGTAAATGCTGGAAAATATTCCACAACATCATACAGAAGTTTAAAACAGATATTTAAAACGAGAACAGTTTTTTTTTAACCCCAGAGGAAACAACGGAAACAACGGAAGCAACGGAAGCAATGAATATGATCAACAAATAAACAGTGTACAGTTATAAAGAGCTTCCGAAAAAACAAATAGACAGACACAGGATTCGAACCGCTAACCCTCATTTATTACGACACCCATCGCCTAGGCTAGCAATACGAGCGTCTTTATGAACACAACCAGCAAGTCATTCTAAAAAAATGGTTGACTGAGGAGTGTCTTTCTCTAACGCTTCGTTATAACTAGACACAGAATAGTTTATGTAAAATTGAAGCTACTTTGAATGATGTATGCATGTTTGTTATATGTGTATACCTGTGTGATTGTATGATATTGTCTCGTCTCAAATATATACAAGCACAATAAGTTTATAGCTTGTGTTTGTGCAAACACTGTTCGATCGAACCTTACCTGATAACTCTGCGTCTAGTTATAACGAAGCGTTTGAGAAAGACACTCCTCAGTCAGCCATTTTTTTAGAATGGCTCGCTGGTTGTGTTCGTAAGGACGCTCGTATTGCTAGGTTAGGCGATGGGTGTCGTAAGAAATGAGGCTAAGTGGTTCGAATCCTGTGTTTGTCTATATATTTAAAACTAAACTTTTAAGAAGAATCTTGCAAATTTTCTGCTCGATATGAAAGAAAATGAAGAGGTTTTGAAAGGAACAAAACTGTGCATTATTGGAGACCATCATTCTTCTTCGTCTTCTTTGCGATCGTTATTTTGATGATTATACCGTCAGACGCGTTCTTATGATGAAGCCAACAGTTGTCTGGAGATCATCTCTGGTGATGTGTAGGGATGTGTTGTAGGGTCAGCTTTCCTTTCTGGGAAGGACATACAGGGGACAGTCTCATGACATGTTCTGTGGTTTGATCAGCGGTGCACAGGGGGGACGGTTACAATCGTAGCCTGTGTATGTGTTTGTTCAGTCTATGTCCTATCCTGAGTCGGAAGATGATAGTCTGTCCTTGTCTGTCAAGTGTGTGGTAGTCTGTCCTTGTCTGTCTAGTGTGTGGTAGTCTGTACTTGTCTGTCGAGTGTGTGGTAGTCGTCGTTGGATAGTTTAGTACTTTTCTAATGTCCACGACAGCCTTTTTATAAAAAAGTATGTGATTTCGTTATCGATTTGTTCACATTCTGCTCCCTTTTTTAGCAGGTTTGTCTGCTTTCTCGTTACCTGGCACCCCACAGTGTGATGGTACCCACTGGAGTGTGATTCTTTTGTTTGTAGAAATCTTGCTGATCTCCTTTCCCAGGACGGGACTTTACTTTGTAGGGCATGCAGGACGGATAGTGCATCTGTGAAAAAAACCACTTATTGGCAGTCAGAGTTGGAACTATTGATCATGATGCGACCTGTGGTAGTGCTTGAGCCTCTACTGTGTAGTTTGAACAAAATTTACCCATTGGAATGTACCTTGTCTCATTGTGGTTGTTGGGATATGTAATATAGATACCAGTCCCTCCAGAGACCATCATTAACAGACAAAGATGGAGATAGATCTGACAAGTATATTATAAGAAAGTATGACATTGGTTAACAAAGCTGTCTGATGGACAGCGTAGATGTCTATAGAATACATAGAGAAGAATTGTGGACAGAGTCAAAATATTGCCGCCTGAGATAAGAATAATTTGTAGTAAAGAAGCAGAACAGCAGCAAATGAAATCTCTTGTAGACGCGGTATGTGTCAAACAAGACACGAAAAGGATAGAGACAGGGACCAGTATAATTATTTATTGATTTCAAATGTTATCAAAATCGTAGATAATTAATTTTTCCCTGCTATAAATCTTGATAATGTAAAGTAAATAGAAATACAGACAGGAATCGTGGAGAACTTGAGATTGTCGAAATGAAATTTATATTGGTCTATTGTAATGTAAGTCAGGTAATCAGAAATGTTGTTTCGTTGTGAAATCAATTTCTCATTTTACATTTGTATAGATCATGAATACATCGTTTTTATTCGTTTTGGGAGCCTCTAACTAATGACTTTAGAGGCGCAGGCGTGATGTGACATTTGCTAGGCAGTTCCGTAAGGAGGGTGGCATAAATCAGCGAAATCAAAATACAATTTAAACCATTCAATATTTAAAAAGCAAATTACTTTAATTGTAATCACAATCGAAGTTATTTTTAAACACATTTAAGGGGCCTCATTTAGAAGACTTTCATCATACTGAGAAAATATACCGCACGGACCTGACTAAAAATAATAATACAGAATATTAACAGTATAATAGAGAGAATGGGATGGTATGATAAGATTACAGAACGATGAATTCCAGAAAAGAACTAAGCAGATACCAGTGGAGAAAGAACTAAGCAGATACCAGTGGAAAAAGAACTAAGCAGATACCAGTGAAGAAAGAACTAAGCAGATACCAGTGGAGAAAGAACTAAGCAGATACCAGTGGAGAAAGAGATACGGAAAAGATATTGGCGATGAATAGGACACACATTGAAAAAGCCGCTCAGAGGCATTGCAAGACAGGCACTGCTTTGGAACTCGCAGGGAAAGAATAGCGGGGAATGCCTAAAAATACATGGAGAACAGAGCTGGAGACGTATATTAAAAGGATATAGAAGACATGGAAAGAATTGGAAGGGATGGCAGGTGAGAGGAAGAGCAGGAAGAAGTTTGTTAAAGACCTGTGCTCCTTTGGAAGTTGAAAGATGAAGAGGAATATTAATAGTAACATGAATCAAATAATAACAGACGAGAAATTAATCCAGATTACAAGATTAATATTTTTTTTATTGTGCTAACGACAACACGTAATCATACTGTTATTCAGAAACATTTTTGATTAATATTTTTTTTATTGTGCTAACGACAACACGTAATCATACTGTTATTCAGAAACATTTTTGATTAATATTTTTGTTATTGTGCTAACGATAACACGTAATCATACTGTTATTCAGAAACATTTTTGGAGGAAGGTCTAATCTACGTTAAAGTCGGAGAAAAAACGTAATTCAAGTACTGTAGTTTTACAAATTACAAAACAATGACAAAATACAGCAACGTTTTTGGTCGAAACGTTGCTGTATTTTGTCATTGTTTTTGTAATTTGTAAAACTACAGTACTTGTAATTACGTGTTTTGCCAATCAAATAGTTTTACTGCAGTTCCATATATATATACTGAGAAAAAAATAGGGCCATTTGGGATGTTTCACACGTGCGCATAGACTCCCACGGACAACAAGTTTGATAGCGCTGTTATGGATTGTATTGAGTTTGTTATCTTGTTAAATTATAGCAACCAAAACGATAGGGCAAATATTGATTATTTTCTGGCTGATGATCGTAACTATAGGGTGTTCAACTTAAAAGCAGCCCGTGAATGGAGCTAATCTGGCATATATGTATGGAAATGGGAATGTTCAGTTATGACGTAGTATAGGTCAAGGTTGTGTGACGGGTGTAATTGTAGTGCGAGAAGGGGCGATGAACAAATGTGACGTAGGACGAGCTAGTCAGAACTGGTTTAAATAGTAAATAAACATAATTCAATTTGTACCTGGCAACTTTCGAATTGTCAATAGGGCTGCAATTATCTTGAACACCCTGAATATTGTGAATGATAATGTGGATACCATGGCAACGATAGATGGCTCTCTGTGGCGTAGAGGTTAGGTGATCGCCTCTCTTTCCAAAGGTACTCGTTTCGCTTCCACGTGGAACCATTCAGATATTTTGCCGGAGTTCCCTGATATCATAGTAAGTGAGATCTAGTTCCTAGTCCTATCGTAGACGGATGATAAAACTTAGGTCCTGTGTTAAGTTGAGCACGGGAACGAGCCTTAAATCAAGAAGAGCAGGCTGAAAAGCCGATGTTCTACAAAATTTATTAGAAATATTTTACAATAAAATTTCTAAAATTCATTAGAAATATTTACAATAACATTTCTACAAAATATTGTCGCCATCTTCTAAATTACATCCGGGATCCACGTCCGTGCTGCGGAGTTCGTGCACTGCCGATGAGATCTTCATGTATAAGAGATAGATCTAAGCATGCATGGTTAGTCGCCGAAATGCAATGATGACGGGCCTATGAATCAATCAATGGCAGAGATAAAAATGAGCGAAATTGTATATAAAACAAATACTTTAAATATGTATCATCATCATTATCTAATAGCTTTCCTGAGCAGAACTTTGCCACCCCAACAGTCCTCCAGAATTTCTCTCTCATAGGCCATATGTCCCGCTTCAGCAGCCGTCATGTTCAAACCATCAGCTACATCCTGAATCCATCTTCTCCGTGTTCTTCCTCTTCTTCTTTTGCCAGTATGCCTCCTTCCATGATGGTCTGCTCCAGCCCTTATACCTAATAATAATGGATGTCTGTAGCTCAAGCGTTAGTGAGCGCGATCACAACCCAAGCGTACCTGGTTCAAACTCCACGGCAGGCAGTTTGGAACGAAATTCGTTTCCGTCTGATTTTTACGAAAGGTAAAAATAGACCTCATCGTTCAGAAAGCACTATTGAACGTATAAGTGCTGCCCAGAAAATCAACGAGTCGCTTTGTGTTATTAATGTCTACGTCCTGTAAAGGTTATATCGAGATTTTCATTATATAAAATAATGATTCACCACCACAAAAAAAAAACGAAGAATTTTTCGACTTTTATTTAGGTCCGACTTTGTAATACAATACGGTGTTCATGGCACCGAACCGAAGGTTACGATGTCCATGGCACCGAGCCGAAGAGCTGAAAAGCTCAAGTGCTTCTGGATCGGAAAAAAAAAAATGTTAAACTTAATTTGTTGCATAATATGACTCCCAGTCAGCATTTTGTGTTGATTTTAAAATGGATTCGTCTATATACACCAATACTGGAATGCGAGGTCACGTGGTGTAGTTGGGGTCTGATTTCCACAATTCTTACCTGAGCCCGAAGGCCCAGTAGTTTATAGTCGGCTCTGGTTTTCTCCAGATCTGATCTGTTCCGCTTTGACAATATCAGGTTTGTAGGTTTCCGCATATCGTTCTTTGAACCAGGTAGGCCTGGGTTGGGATCGAGCTCACTACAGCTTAAGCTACAGACGCCAAAAAATGTAGATATGCTATCAGTGGCGGCTCGAGCGGTTGGTGGGGTCAGACACACATTTTCGGAAAAATCATGAGGTTGTATTTTAATTTACAAAATAATAAATACATGTTACACTTTTTTTTGTGGGCCCAACCCCACTGGCCCTTTATGACGAGCCGCCACTGTATGTTACATATATATATATATAATTGTTATTGTGTTATCTTCTTTTTATTCCATTTCTAGTTTTTTCACATTTATTTCATTTTCATTTTGTAGTCACATATTTTCATTTCCAGTCATGCAATTCATAAACAAACAACAGATTAAATGGTTTGGACACCTGACAAGAATGCCCTGGTATCGTCTACCACAGAGAGCCACATAGAAAAGGTATAATGAGTATAAAGCAAGAGAAAGACCACGCAAAAGATGGAACGACGGCATCAAGAACAACCTTACGAAAATGACTATCAGCTTATAAAGTGCCTTAAAACAAGCACACACAAGATTACTACGTCCCCCACTTACTACACTTCTATAAAGAAGTCAATGGTGGAAGAGAAGAAGAAGAAGAATATTTTCATTTTATGGTGATATGAATTTGTTATCTGACTGTATATGTTATGTCTGCCGATAAGTGAATTTCGTCGCTTATATTGTATCCTTTGCTTGATAAAGACCTTTTGATCGAAACTCCCTCGCTGCATATTGTTTTTGTAGATTGTAAAACTACAGTACCTTATTTTTACGTCTTTCACCTTTGCTACATAGTTTTACTATAATAATAATAATAATAATTCCTCTCGTACCGTTATACGTTACATAGGGCCTGCAAGTAACTTCTCCATACCGTTCTATCCTGGGCAACTCGCTCAATCTCATCCATGGAACTGAGACCGATACCTCTTGCCTCTCTCAGCAAGGTTGGTTTCAGGGTCTCCTTAGGTCAACCTCTCTTTCTTGAACCCTTTGCATCCCACTTCAATGCCTGCTTTGATATTTGTTGATCATTTCTCCTTAAGGTGTGTCCAACATATCTCCATCTTCTCTTTCTTATAACAGTTGTCACTAGTGGTTGACCAGACATATCTCTGATTTCATCACTTCTCCTGAATTCGTTCCATTTTATATTCATTATTTTTCGCAGACATCTATTTTCAAATGCATTCAACTTGCTTTCTATATCTTTAGTCATTTTCCAACTCTCGCTGGCATATGTTAGGATTGATATAACATTTGAATTGAAAATTCGTAATTTAGTTTTAATACTATATAACTTGCAGTTCCATATTTTATTTAGACTTTTAAAAGTCTTACTATAGTTTTACTATAGTCTTCAATTCTATCGGCAAATAAAGAGACACAACATAGACGACACTAAGAGATTAATTAGACGTTCTCAGAATAGTGACAGAAAGACGGTCAAAAAATATAATGCAGTGAACAACGTAGGGACACCATAAAAGGTATATGGGCACATGTTGGCAAACCTTTGAAGACGAGTGTAAAGTTGTGTATAAAACTAGATAAAAGGTATATGGGCACATGTTGGCAAACCTTTGAAGACGAGTGTAAAGTTGTGTATAAAACTAGATAAAAAGGTATATGGGAACATGTTGGCAAACCTTTGAAGACGAGTGTAAAGTTGTGTATAAAACTAGATAAAAAGGTATATGGGCACATGTTGGCAAACCTTTGAAGACGAGTGTAAAGTTGTGTCTAAAACTAGATAAAAAGGTATATGGGCACATGTTGGCAAACCTTTGAAGACGAGCGTAAAGTTGTGTATAAAACTAGATAAAAGGTATATGGGCACATGTTGGCAAACCTTTGAAGACGAGTGTAAAGTTGTGTATAAAACTAGATAAAAGGTATATGGGCACATGTTGGCAAACCTTTGAAGACGAGCGTAAAGTTGTGTATAAAACTAGATAAAAGGTATATGGGCACATGTTGGCAAACCTTTGAAGACGAGCGTAAAGTTGTGTATAAAACTAGATAAAAAGGTATATGGGCACATGTTGGCAAACCTTTGAAGACGAGTGTAAAGTTGTGTATAAAACTAGATAAAAGGTATATGGGCACATGTTGGCAAACCTTTGAAGACGAGCGTAAAGTTGTGTATAAAACTAGATAAAAAGGTATATGGGCACATGTTGGCAAACCTTTGAAGACGAGCGTAAAGTTGTGTATAAAACTAGATAAAAGGTATATGGGCACATGTTGGCAAACCTTTGAAGACGAGTGTAAAGTTGTGTATAAAACTAGATAAAAAGTTATATGGGCACATGTTGGCAAACCTTTGAAGACGAGTGTAAAGTTGTGTATAAAACTAGATAAAAGGTATATGGGCACATGTTGGCAAACCTTTGAAGACGAGTGTAAAGTTGTGTATAAAACTAGATAAAAAGGTATATGGGCACATGTTGGCAAACCTTTGAAGACGAGTGTAAAGTTGTGTATAAAACTAGATAAAAGGTATATGGGCACATGTTGGCAAACCTTTGAAGACGAGTGTAAAGTTGTGTATAAAACTAGATAAAAGGTATATGGGCACATGTTGGCAAACCTTTGAAGACGAGTGTAAAGTGTGTATAAAACTAGATAAAAAGGTATATGGGCACATGTTGGCAAACCTTTGAAGACGAGTGTAAAGTTGTGTATAAAACTAGATAAAAGGTATATGGGCACATGTTGGCAAACCTTTGAAGACGAGTGTAAAGTTGTGTATAAAACTAGATAAAAAGGTATATGGGCACATGTTGGCAAACCTTTGAAGACGAACGTAAAGTTGTGTATAAAACTAGATAAAAAGGTATATAGGCACATGTTGGCAAACTTTTGAAGACGAGTGTAAAGTTGTGTATAAAACTAGATAAAAAGGTATATGGGCACATGTTGGCAAACCTTTGAAGACGAGCGTAAAGTTGTGTATAAAACTAGATAAAAGGTATATGGGCACATGTTGGCAAACCTTTGAAGACGAGCGTAAAGTTGTGTATAAAACTAGATAAAAAGGTATATGGGCACATGTTGGCAAACCTTTGAAGACGAGCGTAAAGTTGTGTCTAAAACTAGATTTGAAGTACGCTTGTGTGTTGCCATGGCTCTATATGGGAGCAAAAAATTAGAACACTGCAACCTCCAAGGCATGTCGTGAGAGGCGACTTAGGTATTGGCCTGGGAAGCTATAATCGTATATAAAAACGTCGCAGAAATCGGATGTGCTTGCCTACTTGTAGACGCATTAGTGGCGTAACGTACAATCGCTCTTAGGCTTGAATCACATACAAATCACAAAGAGGGGTTAACAAGTGGTCAATATTGAGCGTTCGAAAAAGAAAATACGATTCGAACACAACACATAACAATACACATAACACAACACATAACACAACACATAACACAACACATAACATAACACAATAATCATATGAAATGAATTCAATCACAATACACTCCAGAGTGCTAGCTGTGTACACATCATCATGAAACCTTTCATCACCACCTCTTCAGGTGCCAAGCACGAGGTGATGTCAGGAAGATCCCTCTTCCTCCATGGCCAGATAAATGAAACACATTATACGGAACAAAAGAGCAACTTACAATCACATCAAGATACCACTACATAGCATTAGGCAGAAGGACAATAGCTCAAGTACAGCTTGATCACTGATGAAGAAAATGAAGGAGAACAGGAAGGTCTATCATAGTAAAAGATGTGAAGATTTTTAGTCGTTTAGATCTAACCCAGGAAGCTTGAGAAAAATTACTTAATTTATATTTTCTTGTTTGTATGGGCTTGTTATGTGTGAAAGGCAATCGTTAGCAATGATTGAACCTAGTTTGATGAAACTTGCGCACAATCGGAAGCTTAGTCTACAGTTCTAACGACATAAAATCAATTAGAAGACCATCATCCATTGATTGATCTCTGATTTTTTTTAACTTAGAACAGACAAATCGGATTTTATTGACGTCGCTGGTATCATTTGTAACATGATATTTACCGATAGTTTGTCAGTTATACTAAAATAGAATGACATATGGAAGTATGTGACGTGTACATAAGTCTGTGATGTGTACATAAGTCTGTGATGTGTACATTTAATGTACTTTGACGTTGTTTTCTTTATTTAAATAAATGCAGCTCATCATGTTATGTTTATGTTTGACTTAATCTCTAATGTTTATCAATCATTATGTTGCAGGAATGATGTCATCGTGCATTTATGCAGATTAGTAATGTTTATCATTTATGCAGATTAGTAATGTTTATCATTTATGCAGATTAGTAATGTTTATCATTTATGCAGATTAGTAATGTTTATCATTTATGCAGATTAGTAATGTTTATCATTTATGCAGATTAGTAATGTTTATCATTTATGCAGATTAGTAATGTTTATCATTTATGCAGATTAGTAATGTTTATCATTTATGCAGATTAGTAATGTTTATCATTTATGCAGATTAGTAATGTTTATCATTTATGCAGATTAGTAATGTTTATCATTTATGCAGATTAGTAATGTTTATCATTTATGCAGATTAGTAATGTTTATCATTTATGCAGATTAGTAATGTTTATCATTTATGCAGATTAGTAATGTTTATCATTTATGCAGATTAGTAATGTTTATCATTTATGCAGATTAGTAATGTTTATCATTTATGCAGATTAGTAATGTTTATCATTTATATCTATTAAGCTATCAATTTCAAGATATTAAATATCTTACAACATCGTTTCTCAAACTGTGTTTCATGACGTACTCACAGGGGGCCCTCAAGAGCTGGAAGAAATATCATGATCTTTGACATTTCAAACACAAAAATAAATTTTAAAAACAGTGGTAAACTAGTTCCTCTGCGAAATCAAAGGACTCAGACTAGACCGGAAGGCCTTAATGTCTGACAGGACAAAATGAAAGATCAATTGAAATTTCCCGCAGCTTGAGAATATTGTTTACGATTGTAACACAAAGATAATTCATTCCTGTCCAATTTCATATATAGAAACATTTGGGGTACGCTGCAGCACAATATATTTAAAAGGGGTCTACGATAATGCAAAGTTTAAGAATCGCTGTCTTACAACATTTACTTTGATCATTCTGGTGGAATCTACATTTCTATTTTCCAATTTCAAAACTTTTGTCATTTTAATACATGTTTTAAAAAAAAATTTTTTACAATTTTCATTTTCTTCGATTTCATCATTGTTATCTTCTTTTACTTTATCTGTTTTCTTCTTCTGTTTACTTCACATTTCATCTTCTTGTTTACATTTTTCTTTTCATCTTTACTTCATATTTCATCTTCACTTCATATTTCATCTTTACTTCATATTTCATCTTTTACTTCATATTTCATATTCACTTCATATTTCATCTTTACTCCATGTTTCATCTTTACTTCATATTTCATCTTCACTTCATATTTCATCTTTACTTCATATGTCATCTTTACTTCATATTTCATATTCACTTCATATTTCATGTTTACTTCATGTTTCATCTTTACTTCGTATTTCATCTTCATTTCATATTTCATCTTCACTTCATATTTCATCTTTGCTTCATATTTCATCTTTACTTCATATTTCATCTTCACTTCATATTTCATATTTACTTCATATTTCATCTTTTACTTCATATTTCATATTCACTTCACATTTCATCTTCTTGTTTACATTTTTCTTGTCATCTTTACTTCATATTTCATCTTCACTTCATATTTCATCTTCACTTCGTATTTCATATTCACTTCATATGTCATCTTTACTTCATGTTTCATCTTTACTTCGTATTTCATCTTTACTTCATATTTCATCTTCACTTCATATTTCATCTTTACTTCATATTTCATCTTTACTTCATATTTCATCTTCACTTCATATTTCATCTTTACTTCATATTTCATCTTTACTTCATATTTCATCTTCACTTCATATTTCATCTTTACTTCATATTCATCTTTTACTTCATATTTCATATTCGCTTCATATTTCATCTTTACTTCATATTTTCATCTTCACTTCATATTTCATCTTCACTTCATATTTCATCTTTACTTCATATTTCATCTTCATTTCATATTCCATCTTTACTTCATATTTCATCTTCACGTCATATTTCATCTTTACTTCATATTTCATCTTCTCTTCATATTTCAATCTTTGCTTCATATTTCATCTTTACTTCATATTTCATCTTCACTTCATATTTCATCTTCACTTCATATTCCGTCTTTACTTCATCTTTCATCTTCACTTCATATTTCATCTTCATTTGCATATGTCATCCTTCACTTCATATTTCATCTTCACTTCATATTTCATCTTCACTTCATATTTCATCTTCACTTCATATTTCATCTTCACTTCATATTTCTTGTTCGTCATGATATGGGGGGGGACTTTGTGGCGTAGAGGTTAGGTGCTAGTCTCTCGTGCTAAAGGTACCAGGTTTGCTCCCTCGTAGAGCCATCTGGATATTTTTCCAGAGATTCCTAATCTCAGTGTAGATGAGATCGAGTTCCTAGTCCTATCGGAGACGGACGATAAAACGTAGGTCGCGTGTAGGACCCAGGTAAGATTCAACGTGTAAAAACGTCAAGCGTTGTCACTCGTTGGTATGTGAGCTGCTTGGTTAATATATTAAGTTACCTATTGACTCTATGTAGGCTCCCATCGTTTGACCATGATCAAGTGGGCACTTCACTTTGATTTTGATTTTTTTTCTTTGGGCACTACACGGAAGTGCCACAACGGGTGGACCCAGTATGAGTGAGCGTGAAAACGTGTATAACTTCGAGCAGTGGCGGCTCGTCATTAAGGCCAGTGGGGCCGGGCCCACCAAAATAACGTGTAACGTGTATTTATTAGTTAATAAATTAAATTATAACCTAACCCAAAACTATGATTTTTCCCGAAAATTTGAGTCTGGCCCCATAAACAAAAAGGATCACGAGCCGCCACTAACTCCGAGTGTCGTCTTTCTGTCGAATTTTTCGTTTGGTTATGTCGTTACTATGCCATTTGGCATTTAATTAAGGCTCCCACCGTTTGACCGTAATCCAGTGGACACTACACTGTGATCTTAGTCAAAAGGCTGAGAAACGATGTGCAATACTCGGGGCAAGTGACGTGCTATTCCTGTGAAGAGCGATTGATCGATTCATATGGTGAAGCACTGAAAAAACGCAGTCATTCCTGTCATTATTGTTTACTTCCAGACACATTTATATTGCATTGTATTCTGAATTACCAGCCTGACGTCACCTAGTAAAGCGATGAGAGCCAGTATATCATCTCAGATGTGTGAAACGGTTCACCTTTACATTTCTATATCATCTTCCTGTCCCGATTGACACATGCAGCTTCCACAAGAGACTTCTACTTTTGTCGTTCTTCTGCCTTTCTACCAACCGTCTCCCACGTCAGGCCACACTCCTTCAACTCTCCACCGTTCTTCTCAAGTTTTCCTTTTGACGACCAGGCCTTCTCTTCCCATCCGCTGTCCATCTGAGAGCTGTCCTAGCCAATGCTCCCACTGGCATACGACATACATGTCCAAACCACCTCCATCTTCATCTATTATGATGGTCTCCAAGGATGCATAGTCTGTTCGTTTCAAAAGCTCCTCATCTGTTATGGTATTTGGCCAGAAAATGTGCAGAATTCTTCTTAACCATTTATTCTGAAATGTCTCCAACTTGTGTATTATGTGTTAGGTCATTTTCCAGCATTCACTACTGTATAATAACACTCCCAGTATATTACTTCTATATATTTTAAATTTTGTCCTAAGAGTTTTCCAAATTCTGTCGAGCATGGCAAAAGTTTGTCTTGCCTTCTTAATCTTTTCGATGATATTTTTGTCTGAATCTCCATCTTGCGGTACTGTACTTCCCAGGTATACAAAATCCTGGACTTCCTCTATGACTTCATTTTGTAATACAAAGCCTTTATATTTACCACTTTTTTCTCGTTAATTCTCGTGTCTCTGTGGTGTAGAGATTACGTTCCCACCTCTCGCTCTATAAGTACTCGATTCGCTTCCTCGTTGAGCATTGGACTGTAACCTCCAAGGCATGTCGTGAGAGGCGACTTAGGTATTGGCCTAGGGAAGCTATAATCGTATATAAAAAACGTCGCAGAAATCGGATGTGCTTGCTTACTTGTAGACGCATTAGTGGCGTAACGTACAATCGCTCTTAGGCTTGAATCACATACAAATCACAAAGAGGGGTTAACAAGTGGTCAATATTGAGCGTTCGAAAAAGAAAAATACGATTCCGAACACAACACATAACAATACACATAACACAACACATAACACAACACATAACACAACACATAACATAACACAATAATCATATGAAATGAATTCAATCACAATACACTCCAGAGTGCTAGCTGTGTACACATCATCATGAAACCTTTCATCACCACCTCTTCAGGTGCCAAGCACGAGGTGATGTCAGGAAGATCCCTCTTCCTCCATGGCTAGATAAATGAAACACATTATACGGAACAAAAGAGCAACTTACAATCACATCAAGATACCACTACATAGCATTAGGCAGAAGGACAATAGCTCAAGTACAGCTTGATCACTGATGAAGAAAATGAAGGAGAACAGGAAGGTCTATCATAGTAAAAGATGTGAAGATTTTTAGTCGTTTAGATCTAACCCAGGAAGCTTGAGAAAAATTACTTAATTTATATTTTCTTGTTTGTATGGGCTTGTTATGTGTGAAAGGCAATCGTTAGCAATGATTGAACCTAGTTTGATGAAACTTGCGCACAATCGGAAGCTTAGTCTACAGTTCTAACGACATAAAATCAATTAGAAGACCATCATCCATTGATTGATCTCTGATTTTTTTTAACTTAGAACAGACAAATCGGATTTTATTGACGTCGCTGGTATCATTTGTAACATGATATTTACCGATAGTTTGTCAGTTATACTAAAATAGAATGACATATGGAAGTATGTGACGTGTACATAAGTCTATGATGTGTACATAAGTCTGTGATGTGTACATTTAATGTACTTTGACGTTGTTTTCTTTATTTAAATAAATGCAGCTCATCATGTTATGTTTATGTTTGACTTAATCTCTAATGTTTATCATTTATGCAGATTAGTAATGTTTATCATTTATGCAGATTAGTAATGTTTATCATTTATGCAGATTAGTAATGTTTATCATTTATGCAGATTAGTAATGTTTATCATTTATGCAGATTAGTAATGTTTATCATTTATGCAGATTAGTAATGTTTATCATTTATATCTATTAAGCTATCAATTTCAAGATATTAAATATCTTACAACATCGTTTCTCAAACTGTGTTTCTGAGGTACTCACAGGGGGCCCTCAAGAGCTGGAAGAAATATCATGATCTTTGACATTTCAAACACAAAAATAAATTTTAAAAACAGTGGTAAACTAGTTCCTCTGCGAAATCAAAGGACTCAGACTAGACCGGAAGGCCTTAATGTCTGACAGGACAAAATGAAAGATCAATTGAAATTTCCCGCAGCTTGAGAATATTGTTTACGATTGTAACACAAAGATAATTCATTCCTGTCCAATTTCATATATAGAAACATTTGGGGTACGCTGCAGCACAATATATTTAAAAGGGGTCTACGATAATGCAAAGTTTAAGAATCGCTGTCTTACAACATTTACTTTGATCATTCTGGTGGAATCTACATTTCTATTTTCCAATTTCAAAACTTTTGTCATTTTAATACATGTTTTAAAAAAAAATTTTTACAATTTTCATTTTCTTCGATTTCATCATTGTTATCTTCTTTTACTTTATCTGTTTTCTTCTTCTGTTTACTTCACATTTCATCTTCTTGTTTACATTTTTCTTTTCATCTTTACTTCATATTTCATCTTCACTTCATATTTCATCTTTACTTCATATTTCATCTTTTACTTCATATTTCATATTCACTTCATATTTCATCTTTACTTCATGTTTCATCTTTACTTCATATTTCATCTTCACTTCATATTTCATCTTTACTTCATATGTCATCTTTATTTCATATTCACTTCATATTTCATGTTTACTTCATGTTTCATCTTTACTTCGTATTTCATCTTCACTTCATATTTCATCTTCACTTCATATTTCATCTTTGCTTCATATTTCATCTTTACTTCATATTTCATCTTCACTTCATATTTCATATTTACTTCATATTTCATCTTTTACTTCATATTTCATATTCACTTCACATTTCATCTTCTTGTTTACATTTTTCTTGTCATCTTTACTTCATATTTCATCTTCACTTCATATTTCATCTTCACTTCGTATTTCATATTCACTTCATATGTCATCTTTACTTCATGTTTCATCTTTACTTCGTATTTCATCTTTACTTCATATTTCATCTTCACTTCATATTTCATCTTTACTTCATATTTCATCTTTACTTCATATTTCATCTTCACTTCATATTTCATCTTTACTTCATATTTCATCTTTACTTCATATTTCATCTTCACTTCATATTTCATCTTTACTTCATATTCATCTTTTACTTCATATTTCATATTCGCTTCATATTTCATCTTTACTTCATGTTTCATCTTTACTTCATATTTTCATCTTCACTTCATATTTCATCTTCACTTCATATTTCATCTTTACTTCATATTTCATCTTCATTTCATATTCCATCTTTACTTCATATTTCATCTTCACGTCATATTTCATCTTTACTTCATATTTCATCTTCTCTTCATATTTCAATCTTTGCTTCATATTTCATCTTTACTTCATATTTCATCTTCACTTCATATTTCATCTTCACTTCATATTCCGTCTTTACTTCATCTTTCATCTTCACTTCATATTTCATCTTCATTTGCATATGCCATCCTTCACTTCATATTTCATCTTCACTTCATATTTCATCTTCACTTCATATTTCATCTTCACTTCATATTTCATCTTCACTTCATATTTCTTGTTCGTCATGATATGGGGGGGGACTTTGTGGCGTAGAGGTTAGGTGCTAGTCTCTCGTGCTAAAGGTACCAGGTTTGCTCCCTCGTAGAGCCATCTGGATATTTTTCCAGAGATCCCTAATCTCAGTGTAGATGAGATCGAGTTCCTAGTCCTATCGGAGACGGACGATAAAACGTAGGTCGCGTGTAGGACCCAGGTAAGATTCAACGTGTAAAAACGTCAAGCGTTGTCACTCGTTGGTATGTGAGCTGCTTGGTTAATATATTAAGTTACCTATTGACTCTATGTAGGCTCCCATCGTTTGACCATGATCAAGTGGGCACTTCACTTTGATTTTGATTTTTTTTCTTTGGGCACTACACGGAAGTGCCACAACGGGTGGACCCAGTATGAGTGAGCGTGAAAACGTGTATAACTTCGAGCAGTGGCGGCTCGTCATTAAGGGCCAGTGGGGCCGGGCCCCACCAAAAATAACGTGTAACGTGTATTTATTAGTTAATAAATTAAATTATAACCTAACCCAAAACTATGATTTTTCCCGAAAATTTGAGTCTGGCCCCATAAACAAAAAGGATCACGAGCCGCCACTAACTCCGAGTGTCGTCTTTCTGTCGAATTTTTCGTTTGGTTATGTCGTTACTATGCCATTTGGCATTTAATTAAGGCTCCCACCGTTTGACCGTAATCCAGTGGACACTACACTGTGATCTTAGTCAAAAGGCTGAGAAACGATGTGCAATACTCGGGGCAAGTGACGTGCTATTCCTGTGAAGAGCGATTGATCGATTCATATGGTGAAGCACTGAAAAAACGCAGTCATTCCTGTCATTATTGTTTACTTCCAGACACATTTATATTGCATTGTATTCTGAATTACCAGCCTGACGTCACCTAGTAAAGCGATGAGAGCCAGTATATCATCTCAGATGTGTGAAACGGTTCACCTTTACATTTCTATATCATCTTCCTGTCCCGATTGACACATGCAGCTTCCACAAGAGACTTCTACTTTTGTCGTTCTTCTGCCTTTCTACCAACCGTCTCCCACGTCAGGCCACACTCCTTCAACTCTCCACCGTTCTTCTCAAGTTTTCCTTTTGACGACCAGGCCTTCTCTTCCCATCCGCTGTCCATCTGAGAGCTGTCCTAGCCAATGCTCCCACTGGCATACGACATACATGTCCAAACCACCTCCATCTTCATCTATTATGATGGTCTCCAAGGATGCATAGTCTGTTCGTTTCAAAAGCTCCTCATCTGTTATGGTATTTGGCCAGAAAATGTGCAGAATTCTTCTTAACCATTTATTCTGAAATGTCTCCAACTTGTGTATTATGTGTTAGGTCATTTTCCAGCATTCACTACTGTATAATAACACTCCCAGTATATTACTTCTATATATTTTAAATTTTGTCCTAAGAGTTTTCCAAATTCTGTCGAGCATGGCAAAAGTTTGTCTTGCCTTCTTAATCTTTTCGATGATATTTTTGTCTGAATCTCCATCTTGCGGTACTGTACTTCCCAGGTATACAAAATCCTGGACTTCCTCTATGACTTCATTTTGTAACAAAGCCTTTATATTTACCACTTTTTCTCGTTAATTCTCTGTCTCTGTGGTGTAGAGATTAGTTCCCATCCTCTCGCTCTATAAGTACTCGATTCGCTTCCTCGTTGAGCATTGGACTGTAACCTCCAAGGCATGTCGTGAGAGGCGACTTAGGTATTGGCCTAGGGAAGCTATAATCGTATATAAAAAACGTCGCAGAAATCGGATGTGCTTGCTTACTTGTAGACGCATTAGTGGCGTAACGTACAATCGCTCTAGGCTTGAATCACTGACAAATCACAAAGGGGTTAACAAGTGGTCAATATTGAGCGTTCGAAAAGAAAATACGATTCCGAACACAACACATAACAATACACATAACACAACATAAACAAACACATAACACAATACATACAAACACATAACATAACACAATAATCATATGAAATGAATTCAATCACAATACACTCCAGAGTGCTAGCTGTGTACACATCATCATGAAACCTTTCATCACCACCTCTTCAGGTGCCAAGCACGAGGTGATGTCAGGAAGATCCCTCTTCCTCCATGGCTAGATAAATGAAACACATTATACGGAACAAAAGAGCAACTTACAATCACATCAAGATACCACTCATGCATTAGGCAGAAGGACAATAGCTCAAGTACAGCTTGATCACTGATGAAGAAAATGAAGGAGAACAGGAAGGTCTATCATAGTAAAAGATGTGAAGATTTTTAGTCGTTTAGATCTAACCCAGGAAGCTTGAGAAAAATTACTTAATTTATATTTTCTTGTTTGTATGGGCTTGTTATGTGTGAAAGGCAATCGTTAGCAATGATTGAACCTAGTTTGATGAAACTTGCGCACAATCGGAAGCTTAGTCTACAGTTCTAACGACATAAAATCAATTAGAAGACCATCATCCATTGATTGATCTCTGATTTTTTTTAACTTAGAACAGACAAATCGGATTTTATTGACGTCGCTGGTATCATTTGTAACATGATATTTACCGATAGTTTGTCAGTTATACTAAAATAGAATGACATATGGAAGTATGTGACGTGTACATAAGTCTGTGATGTGTACATAAGTCTGTGATGTGTACATTTAATGTACTTTGACTTTGTTTTCTTTATTTAAATAAATGCAGCTCATCATGTTATGTTTATGTTTGACTTAATCTCTAATATTTATCAATCATTATGTTGCAGGAATGATGTCATCGTGCATTTATGCAGATTAGTAATGTTTATCATTTGTGCAGATTAGTAATGTTTATCATTTATGCAGATTAGTAATGTTTATCATTTATATCTATTAAGCTATCACTTTCAAGATATTAAATATGTTACAACATCGTTTCTCAAACTGTGTTTCGCCAGGTACTCACAGGAGGTCCTCAAGAGCTGAAAGAAATATCATGATCTTTGACATTTCAAACACAAAAATAAATTTTAAAAACAGTGGTAAACTAGTTCCTCTGTGAAATGAAAGGACTCAGACTAGACCGGAAAGCCTTAATGTCTGACAGGACAAAATGAAAGATCATTTGAAATTTCCCGCAGCTTGAGAATATTGTTTACGATTGTAACACAAAGATAATTCATTCCTACCCAATTTCATATATAGAAACATTTGGGGTACGCGGCAGCACAATATTTTTAAAAAGGGGTCTACGATAATGCAAAGTTTAAGAATCGCTGTCTTACAACATTTACTTTGATCATTCTGGTGGAATCTACATTTCTATTTTCCAATTTCAAAACTTTTGTCATTTTAATACATGTTTTTAAAAATTTTTTTACAATTTTCATTTTCTTCGATTTCATCATTGTTATCTTCTCTTATTTTATCTGTTTTCTTCTTCTGTTTACTTCACATTTCATCTTCTTGTTTACATTTTTCTTGTCATCTTTACTTCAATATTTCATCTTCACTTCATATTTCATCTTCACTTCATATTTCATCTTTACTTCATCTTTCATCTTTACTTCATATTTTTCATCTTCACTTCATATTTCATCTTTACTTCATATTTCATCTTCACTTCATATTTCATCTTTACTTCATATTTCATCTTCATTTCATATTTCATCTTCACTTCATATTTCATCTTCATTTCATATGTCATCTTCACTTCATATTTCATCTTCACTTCATATTTCTTGTTCGTCATGATATGGGGGCTTTGTGGCGTAGAGGTTAGGTGCTAGTCTCTCGTGCTAAAGGTACCAGGTTTGCTCCCTCGTAGAGCCATCTGGATATTTTTCCAGAGATCCCTAATCTCAGTGTAGATGAGATCGAGTTCCTAGTCCTATCGGAGACGGACGATAAAACGTAGGTCCCGTGTAGGACCCAGGTAAGATTCAACGTGTAAAAACGTCAAGCGTTGTCACTCGTTGGTATGTGAGCTGCTTGGTTAATATATTAAGTTACCTATTGACTCTATGTAGACTCCCATCGTTTGACCACGATCAAGTGGGCACTTCACTTTGATTTTGATTTTTTTTCATTGGGCACTACACGGAAGTGCCACAACGGGTGGACCCAGTATGAGTGAGCATGAAAACGTGTATAACTTCGAGCAGTGGCGGCTCGTCATTAAGGGTCAGTGGGGCCGGGCCCCACCAAAAATAACGTGTAACGTGTATTTATTAGTTAATAAATTAAATTATAACCTAACCCAAAACCATGATTTTTCCCGAAAATTTGAGTCTGGTCCCAAAACAAAAGGATCACGAGCCGCCACTAACTCCGAGTGTCGTCTTTCTGTCGAATTTTTCGTTTGGTTATGTCGTTACTATGCCATTTGGCGTTTAATTAAAGCTCCCACTGTTTGACCGTAATCCAGTGGACACTACACTGTGATCTTAGTCAAAAAGCTGAGAAGCTATGTGCAATACTCGGGGCAAGTGACGTGCTATTCCTGTGAAGAGCGACTGATCGATTCATATGGTGAAGCACTGAAAAAACGCAGTCATTCCTGTCATTATTGTTTACTTCCAGACACATTTATATTGCATTGTATTCTGAATTACCAGCCTGACGTCACCTAGTAAAGCGACGAGAGCCAGTATATCATCTCAGAAGTGTGAAACGGTTCACCTTTTACATTTCTATATCATCTTCCTGTCCCGATTGACACATAAGGCTTCCACAAGAGACTTCTACTTTTGCCGTTCTGCTGCCTTTCTACCAACCGTCTCCCACGTCAAGCCACACTCCTTCAACTCTCCACCGTTCTTCTCAAGTTTTCCTTTTGACGACCAGGCCTTCTCTTCCCATCCGCTGTCCATCTGAGAGCTGTCCTAGCTAATGCTTCCACTGGCATAAGACATACATGTTGAAACCACCTCCATCTTCATCTCTTAATGATGGTCTCCAAGGATGCATAGTCTGTTCGTTTCAAAAGCTCCTCATTTGTTATGGTATTTGGCCAGAAAATGTGCAGAATTCTTCTTAATCATTTATTCTGAAATGTCTCCAACTTGTGTATTATGTGTTAGGTCATTTTCCAGCATTCACTACTGTATAATAACACTCCCAGTATATTACTTCTATATATTTTAAGTTTTGTCCTAAGAGTTTTCCAAATTCTGTCGAGCATGGCAAAAGTTTGTCTTGCCTTCTTAATCTTTTCGATGATATTTTTGTCTGAATCTCCATCTTGCGGTACTGTACTTCCCAGGTATACAAAATCCTGGACTTCCTCTATGACTTCATTTTGTAATACAAAACCTTTATATTTACCACTTTTTTCTCGTTAATTCTCGTGTCTCTGTGGTGTAGAGATTACGTTCCCACCTCTCGCTCTATAAGTACTCGATTCGCTTCCTCGTTGAGCTATTGGGCTATTTTTCTAGCAATACCTGATGTCGATGTAGGTGGAATCAAGTTCCTAGTCCCATCAGAGATAAACGATAAAACGTAGGACTTGTGTTCAAATTGAGGACGCAATAGAACTATTTCCAGTTCAAAATCGAGAAGAGTAGACAAGAAAACAGCTGCCGAGTGTTCGTTTTCACAGTCATTTATTCCGTCTTAAAACGTCTACCATTTCTCTGCACTTACTTGTAGAACCACATCAGTGACATTATTCAACACTGGAAGCACTTAACGATGCACTATTTGTTGACTGACTTAAGAGTGTTATATTAAGATACACTCTACAGATCTCATAAATGTTTCATCTAATCAAATACAAAAGGACAGAATGTTATTTGTTGACAACTCACTTATGATATTATACGGATTATAGACAGATGAGGTTCTCTTTGGGGGTGTATTAGGATTTGTCTTCTTCTTCCAGCGTTCTATATCGACCACTTGTTAACCAATCTGTGTGATTTTGTATGTGATCTGAGTCTCAGAGCGATTGTGCATTGTGCCAGTTTAGGCCAGCACATCCGATTTCTGCGATGTTTTTATTTACTAGGGTAGCTTTCCTAGGTCCTACATAAGTCGCCTCTTACGACATGCCTTGTAGGTCGTATATGTGATATTCTTTGCTTCCCTTGCGGGCCCCGGCAGCCCACGGACGGTATTGGGATTGAAATATGAGATTGCAATAAATCGGATGTGCTGGTCTAGTCACCATAGGCGCATAACTTGGCACAGCGTATAATCGCTCTTAGGCTCAGATCACATACAAACCACAAAGAGTGTTTTAATAAGTGGTCGATATGAAGCGCTCGTAGAAGAAGAAGAAGAAGAAGAAATATATGAAATTCTGCTTGATTACTGACATAATATGGACTGATTCATTGATATGTGTTGTCTCTCAGTATGATATATCTTGTCAATGTGTCTAACTAACACAGATTAGACATAGATTCACAGAGCTGCATCTGTTTGACTACTGTTCATTCAGGGAGTCTCTGTGACGTAGCGGTTAGATGCTCGTCTCTCGTGTCAAATGTACCAGGTTCGCTCCCTCATGGTGCCATCTGGATATTTTTCCAGAGATCCCTTATCTCATTGTAGGTGAGATCGATTTCCTAGTCCTATTGGAGACGGACAGCAAAACGTAGGTCCATATTCAATGTGAGTGCGTAAAAGAGCCCCTGGCAGTTAAAATCGAGAAGAGCAGGCTGGATAGCCGCCTACCGGTCAAAATTCATTAGAAAAAATTTTAGAATTAAAATTCCTACAAAAATATCTTTGTCATTTTATCATCTTCAAAATTACTTCTAAGCCCTCGCCTGTGCTACTAAGTTCATGCACTGCAGCTGAGATCTTCCTGTGTAAGAAAGAGATCGGAGCATACATGGTTACTGATCGAAGTGCAGTGGTGATGGTTCTATCAATCAATCAAGTGATTTAAAACAAGCTTCAGCCTTATCTTAACATTTTCTGAAAAATGGAAAATCTTGATCGGAGCATACATGGTTACTGATCGAAGTGCAGTGGTGATGGTTCTATCAATCAATCAAGTGATTTAAAACAAGCTTCAGCCTTATCTTAACATTTTCTGAAAAATGGAAAATCTTGATCGGAGCATACATGGTTACTGATCGAAGTGCAGTGGTGATGGTTCTATCAATCAATCAAGTGATTTAAAACAAGCTTCAGCCTTATCTTAACATTTTCTGAAAAATGGAAAATCTTGATCGGAGCATACATGGTTACTGATCGAAGTGCAGTGGTGATGGTTCTATCAATCAATCAAGTGATTTAAAACAAGCTTCAGCCTTATCTTAACATTTTCTGAAAAATGGAAAATCTTGATCGGAGCATACATGGTTACTGATCGAAGTGCAGTGGTGATGGTTCTATCAATCAATCAAGTGATTTAAAACAAGCTTCAGCCTTATCTTAACATTTTCTGAAAAATGGAAAATCTAGATCGGAGCATACATGGTTACTGATCGAAGTGCAGTGGTGATGGTTCTATCAATCAATCAAGTGATTTAAAACAAGCTTCAGCCTTATCTTAACATTTTCTGAAAAATTGAAAATCTTGATCGGAGCATACATGGTTACTGATCGAAGTGCAGTGGTGATGGTTCTATCAATCAATCAAGTGATTTAAAACAAGCTTCAGCCTTATCTTAACATTTTCTGAAAAATGGAAAATCTTGATCGGAGCATACATGGTTACTGATCGAAGTGCAGTGGTGATGGTTCTATCAATCAATCAAGTGATTTAAAACAAGCTTCAGCCTTATCTTAACATTTTCTGAAAAATTGAAAATCCTGGCATATCCTTGACAGTACGTCACCATCATCCACAGTAAACAAGTCGCTGATTTTCTAGGCACCACTTATACGTCCAGAAGTTTACAATTTCTTTCTGAACAGTGAGGTATATTTTTACAGATCCTAAAAACCCACAGCAAAACAAATTGCTTCCATCTGCGAGGCGCGGAGTTTGATTGAACCAGGCACTTGTTGGTTGTTATCAAGCTCACTACTTCTAAGTCACAAAAGCCCACAACATACATTAACTACTTCAATGGAAAAAATGGCTGTAGTCGAATAAATTTGTGTTTATATTTTCCAATCCACGGTACCAATCATCGTCAGTAATCGTCCCGGCCAAGTGTACATAAGTAAGTGACCCAAAATGTCCACTCTATTCGATCTTGTGTGTTACCATCTCAAACTTAGTCCAATTCATGTATTTAAGGACTGCTTCACAAGTTCAGGATCTTCACTAGCGGTATTGTGGCTAAGATGTGGTGCACACTTGATAGCGGCCAGTGGGCGGAGCTTTCATAAGTCAATATGCAACTAAATATATTTAAACAAATTCCTAGCAGCTCTCCCTCGAAAGAAGGAGGACGATCAGAGTATTTACACGTTCAAACGTAACTGGGTACACTCGTTGTGGCACTTCCGGGTAGGGTCAGTAACACAAATATTTTTTTTAAAGTATTTAAATTTTAAAAGAAAATAAATTGTTTTCTTTATTTGAAAACGTAAAACCAAGACACAAAAAGGTCTTCACGTGCGTTTTGTTTTACTTTTGTCTCTGTTTCTGTATCCATTTTTTAGCATCTCTTTGACTGTTGCTAGAACTACGCAACTCGTGCAACATTTTCGGCAAGTGACGAGTCACTTCTGCGCACTGGGACTGATCCATACAGGGGGAGCACAATGCAATTCTTCTTCTTCTTTACGTTCGTTCTTTACAACTAATTGTAATCCCTCCTTGTGATATGTTTGATCTTTACCAAGAACGTGTATGCGTTGCACATTGGTTTGGTAGGCCCTAAACGCATAGACTTCTACACGCTTAGGACACATGCAACCGATTTCAGCCAAACCTCCTAAGTCGCCTCTTACGACATGCATGGTAGGTAACAGTGGTTCTATTATTTACACCCCAAATTTGGGCCCGGTAACCACTCGGGCGACAATGCAATTAACTCAGCCCTTTGGCTAGAGTGATCGAAGAAAGGTATCAAAGTGGAGAGGAGGTGGTAAAGGCATAAACTATTGCAACTGGAGAATATTTTAAGAAAAAAGGTCGATGGATTGGAAGCGAAGCACGTACAACTAACCGTACACACACTTGACTGGAACCCTCAGGGAAAAAGATAAGTGGGTTAGTCAAAGAATACCAAACGAAGAAAAGTAGAATAAACAAACATTAAACATTAAATTTCAAGGGCAAAGGCGAAGATGACCCAGAATAGAATTCAGTGGAAAACAACAGTTGCGAGAGTAGATAGTAGTAGTAGTCTTGGTAATATGGGTAGTAATGGTACTAGTGATAGTAGTAGTAGTAGAAGTAGTAGTAATGCTAGTAGTAGTGGTAGTGGTAGCGGTAGTAGTTGAGTAGTAGTAGTAGTAGTAGTAGTAGTAGTAGTAGTAATAATAGTAGTAGTAGCATTAATATTAGCAGTAGTAGTGATAGTAGTGGTAGTTGTAATGGTAGTAGTAGCGGTGGTGGTGGTGGGGGTAGTAGTAGTAGTAATAGTAGTAGTAGTAGTAGGAGTAGCAGTAGTAACAGTAGTAGTAGTAATAATAATAGTAGTAGTAGTATTTATACGGTTCTTTGCACACTTGCAGAACAGGTTGGTCTCCAGATCAATTCTGCCAAGACCAAAATTATGGACCTCACAAACTCGACAGACAACATCGTAATAAATGGCCAAACACTGGAGAAAGTTGAACATTTTACATATTTGGGTAGTAAAGTGTCAAACAACGGAGACACGATGAAAGAAATAAACTCTCGTATTGCTATAGCAGCTAGTGCCTTCACTAAATTAACGAATATCTGGCAATCTCAAGACTTTAGTATATGCACAAAAGTTAAATTATTTAGGTCATGTGTGATTCCTGTACTGACCTACGGTTGTGAAAGTTGGAAATCAACAAAGAAAATTGATAAGAAACTGGACAGCTTTGAGAATAAATGTCTACGAAAATTATTAAAAATCAAATGGAGTGATTTCGTTTCTAACAACACAGTGAGAGATAGAACACACCAACAACCCGTATCAAATATTATAAGGAAACGACGGTGGAAATATTTAGGTCATGTGCTTAGATCAGACGAAAAGAGACTAAATCGACAAGTCCTTATGTGGTCACCAGTTGGGAAAAGAAAACGTGGAAGACCAAAGACCACTCTTCGAAGAACCATCCAACAAGAAAGTAAACTATTGGGATGTAAAACCATGCAAGATCTGCAACTGCTAGCAAAGAACCGTATCACATGGAGATCTAAAACCTCTGCCCTATGTGCCGCCTTTGGCACGAAAGGAACAAACTAACTAACTAACTAAGTATTTATATTAGTAGTGATCGTGATAGTAGTAATAGTAATAGTAGTATTAGTAGCGGTGGTGATTGGGGTGGGAGTAGTAGTCGTATCGTTTGGGGTAGTGATAGTAGTAGTAGTAATAGTAGTAGTAGTAGAAGGAGGAGGAGTAATAACAGTAATAATAATAACAGTGGTAGTAGTAGTAGCAATAGCAATGTTAATAGCAGTAGTAGTGTAATATAAGTAGTAGCAGTAGTAGGGTAATATAAATAGTAGTAGTGTATTATAAGTAGTAGTAGTAGTAGTAGTAGTAGTAGTAGTAGTGTAATATAAGTAGTAGTAGTAGTAGTGTAATATAAGTAGTAATACCAGCAGTCGTATTAATGTCCGTAGACGTAGCAGCAGTCATCATCAAATAGCTTGTCCTGAGCAGAACTTTGCCACCCCAACAGTCCTCCGGAATTTCTCTCTCTCATAGGTCAGATGTCCTGTCTCTGCAGCTGCCATGTTCAAACCATCAGTTACATCCTGAATCCATCTTCTCCGTGGTCTTCCTCTTCTTCTCTTTGCCGGTATGCCTCCTTCCATGATGGTCTTCTCCAGATGTCTTTTATATGTCCAAAATATCTCAATTTTCTCTTTCTTATTTGTAGCATAAGCCAGTTTTCTTTGATTTTGAGTTCTTTCTGGATAGATCTATTTGTTCTCTTCTCTGTTCAGGATATACGTAGGACTCTTCTGTAACACTTATATTCACAAGCACATATATGTTTTTCCACTGTTTTATTAAATGTCCATGCTTCACACCCATACGTTGCCACTGGGAATATGCATGCTCTTAGTATTCTGATCTTTGTTTTCTTATCAGTTCCGTTCCATACTGTTTTGAGTTGTTTAATTTTTGTAAAGCCATGTTTGTTCTTCTTTTAATTTCCTTCATCCCATTTCCATCTGTTGTTAGCAGTGAACCGAGATATTCAAAACTGTTCACATTTTCTACTTTCTCTCCATTGATAAAAATATCATTTGTCATGTTCGTTTTATCTGTTGTCATTATTTCTGTTTTCGAAAAAAAAGTGATATATAGAATTTGTTTTTCGCTTTTATCTTTGACTTCTCCTAATAATTTCTCAATCCCTTTTGTGATGTTGACATTAACACTGTATCGTCAGCGTATTGTAGTTCATGTATTTCTTTTCCTCCGATTATAAAAAGATAGTATTGTTCTTTTCCGCTATCTTCTGTAACATTCCTCATGATATTTTCTGCATATATGTTAAACAGACAAGGCGACAGAATGCAGCCTTGTCCGACTCCCTGCCCTATGTCAAACCAGTCTGATGAATCATCACATGTTCTTACAGCCGCCATTTTATCACTTATTTTCTCTTATGATTTGTATCAGATGTAATGGAAATCCCATTTCTCCCATAATCTTCCACAATTCCTGATGAATCAGGGATTGTGAAAGCAACGTAGTAATAGCAAAACAAACCCATAAAATCTAGACAATAACTCACATGAAGCATCTTTCTTAATCCTCCCAATAGGTTACAATTATGGAAACACATATATGGAAACCCGGAATTGAAACAGGAGATGAATGGATTGCTGTGCCACCTCAATTTCAGACTGCTTTCACCGTTATTACATCTATTAAGAAAAACTGCGAACAAAATAATCTATCACTGTTAAACGTGGAGGTGGAGGCTCTCTTGAATGGCATCATCAATGATACAGATGTGGTTATTTCACCGATGGTTCAGTCATTCGCCAACAACGCTGTGCGTGGGTTTTTCAGCACGCTCAGGAGGAAAAAATAAGAGGCCAGTGGGGCCTACGCAACAACCACAAGTAGCTTGACAATTGAGGTTCGGACGGTTACGGAGGCGGTGAAATGATTGGCATCTCACAATTACTCTCGTGTTTTCATACTCAGTGACTCCAAGAGCATGATTCGTAAAGTCGAATCAGGTATGGTGAGACGCAACTGGGTGGAGGTACTGGTACAGAAAAATCACCAGTGATCAGAGAAATCACCTTAATTTTTGTCCCTGGGCACGCAGGAGTTAGTGGTAATGAACGAGCTGATAGATTGGCTCTCTTGACTACAATATCAGAGGGAGCTGCAATGGATCGAAGTGGCATTCTTCACGCATTGAGAAAGTCTTTCCGAACACAGGAGTTTCAGGGCTGTGAATCCCACTCGCTGACCAGATTGAAAGAGATGGGTGTCAATATTGGTGCAGCCCGAAAAGAACGACATACTAAATATGCAAAGAGATTGATTAATCAACATCGAACTGGCGTGTTGGGTTGCTGGACGCTGCTGGATTTGCTGAGGCGAAGATCAGAGCACCCATGGACAGTTCCGGAGTGCTATGATGATAGTCCTCATATAACTGATATATGGAAACCCATATTACCACAATATATTAATTTTATTTACAAACTGAATCTCAACTGAATGCAAACGAATTTAATAATATATCATTTTTTTCTTTCAGGAAGTACTTTGATTCAGCTTTGCAGCCAGTGACATTGTAAACAAAATTCTTGACCGAATAATAGTTCCATCTTCAGTCCAGTATTTATCAGAATTCTGTGAATTTTCTTCAAGGGACACTAGAGAAGCAAGATGAAAAACAATCAAATATAAAAACGATGAGTGCATCGCAACAGCTGACTTTAGATAACAAGTGTTTCTGAGCGTACGACATACCGACTGTCTAAAAACTAGACGGTAGTGCTGTTTCTGAACGGACGACAAATTTATTATCTAAAATCTAGACGTGTTATTTCTAAGAACAAAACAACTGGTGTTAAATTTTTAGTCAAGATTAGAATGATGTTTATGATGACAGAAAAGTAACTGCATTACTGAGTGCAACGAACAAAATATAAATTATCCAGCAACCAAAGAAGGTGCATAGTATAGTGCAGTAAAGACACTTTTTAAATACAGCAAACATGACACTGTGCAACAATCCGGTAGCAATGTCATGACAAAGGAAGAAGAAGACACATGACATATTTCTGAAATAAATAACGAATGTGTGTTTACAATTGCAGCAACGAAGTTGTATTTATATGTGCAACAAAAGAATTGCATTTATACTGAGAACAATAGATTTACATCTTTTAGTGTAATAGTGTATCCTTATCTATAGCTGCAACAACCGATTTATATTTTTGAGAGCAGCAAAGAATTTGTTTTTGGCAATTACAACAAAAGATGTTCATTTCTGAGTCCAACATATGATCTGTTTGTATAATTGCAACAACAAATTGTGTTTATAATTCAAAGCGGATTTGCATTTATTAGTACCGCAAAGAATGTGTATTTATTTCTGAGTGCAATATCGAATTTATATTTTAAATTTTAACAAATTAGTCGTAATTCGGATTACCAAAAAAAAAAACCGCATACAAAAATGAATTTATATTTACGAATTGAATAAAGAACTTCGGTTTCTGAGAATAAGAAATATGTCGAGCTATTCTGTGCACAAACTGGTACTACAAGTGAGTTGCATTTCTGGTAGCAACAAGTGAGCTGCATTTCTTGTAGCAACACGTGAGTTGTATTTCTCCTAACAAAAAGTGAGTTGCATTTCTGATCTCAACAAGTGAGTTGCATTTCTGATCGCAACAAATAAAGTGTATGTCTGTTTATAACAAGGGAGTTGCATTTCTGATCTCAAAAAAGGAGTTGTTTTTCTGATAACAAAAAGGAGTTGTATTTCTGACCTCAACAAGTGAGTTGTATTTCTCATCGCAACAAATAAATTGCATTTCTGTTTACAACAAGGAAGTTGCATTTCTGATCTCAGAAAAGGAGTTGTTTTTCTGATAATAAAAAGGAGCTGTATTTCTGATTTAACAATGGATTTTTATCTCTAAATATAACAAGAGTTGCATTTCTGAATACAAGCAATAAGTAGTAATTTATAAGAGCGAATCAAGCAATTCCTGGTAGCAAAAAATCAATGTGTAGTGCTAACTAAAGTCGTGAAGAAAACCTTAGATACGTTTGAATGTTTCTCTAGCCGTCCATTTGTAGTGTTCCTTGAAATTCGTCACTCCTGTTGTACTGTTTGCTTGATAAAGGCCTTTTGGTCGAAACGTTGCTGTTTATCGGCACTGTTTCTGTATTTTGTAAAGCTGTAGTACTTTGTACGTGTTTCGCTATTGAAGAATACACACAAAGTCACTATATTGCATGACATATTTGGCACACAACTGTTTATTTATAACAATAATTTATAAATATCATTTCGTGTAATGATAGAATTGTATTTAACTCTTACAATACGACATGCCACATGATAAACCATACATTTGAACAATAATTAACAATATACATTTGATTATACTTGTGCATAAAACTTTGTAGAGTATATTAAGTTTACTGCTTTAAAGATTTTAATTATGTCAGATAGTCCTCTAGCGTAATCAAGTTATGACAGAATGTGATATAGCACCCTACTTGAAAAATTGTATTCTATACACATATCACGTAGAAATGTCGTCTTCATGTGCGTAAACTAAGAGTTAATATATCAAGGTGGTAAGTTTAAAACAATCATTTTAACCCGTTCGAACTTCAGAGCCGATATATCGGCACGCGGCGATGACGCAACGCCTTTATACTGTCTAATTCAGTATAGCAATATTCAGTATATATTCAATATAAATACGTTCAGTGGTAAAATACATTACGGAGTGACAGGGGTTAAAGTCTCCATTGTAATTGTAAAATTATTATTACATTTGTAAGTTGTTACAAAAATAACAAATTAGGGATAATAGTAGTAAAGTATTTTTACTAGTTTATGTAAAATTACTACTACATTTGTAAAGTAGTTACACAGATTGTAACGTAACTATATGAATCATGCAGTAATTGCACAAATTTTACAGTAATTTCATTAATAGTACAGTTTATTATACAAACTATACAGTAATTTCACCAAACAGTTTTACATACCAATTGTACATACCAATTGTGCAGTTTGTTATACCAATTTTACAGATATTACACAAAGTGTAAAATAATTGCAAGAGTTGTAAAGTAACTACACCGATCATGAAGTAATTGCACAAATTACAAAGTAATTTAACCAATTGTAAGCTAATTACAGCAGCAACTACAAAGTCGTTACATATATTTTTAATTGTGTACATCATTTGTAAAATGGCAACCGAAACAATAAAATCTCCACTTAAACATCAAAATCTCCACTTAAACAAATAAAATCTCCACTTAAACTATAAAACCTCCACTGTTCAAGTCACATTTGCTGAAGAATATACAAGAATTTCGATCCCATTCATTCTAGATTGGAAAACTTGAGCTCTAATAACTCGACACAACGACATCTCCAATAAAGACTTGACTAAACCATATCACTAATTTGTTGTATGGTGTTTACTGTTAAAACACAAACTTGATTTATGTTTATATTAGAACTATTTTTATTACATTTTTTTTGTTAACTGTAAAATCTCCAATGAAACTGTAAAATCCCTATAGAAATGATTAATTATCTACATCTTATACGAAATCCTTATTTAAACTATACATTCCTTACAACATTTGTCAATTTAATCTTATTAAAATAAATTAGATTCGACTTTCATCCAACCAAGTCAAGAAAGTTTCCCAACAAAAAAAACCTCATCAATTAGGATCTGAAAGTTCTCTATTGAATCTCTGTCCCTTGAATCTATTTTCAACAGACAACCTAATTATTGAATCTATTCAGCTCAGTTTGTGTTAGTTTAACAAATATTTTTCTGTAGATGAGATTTTCCTATTGATTGACTATTCCAGTTTCAATCAAACTTTTGATCGATTAAGTTAAATTCCATCAAAAACTTACTTAGAAACTAACTTAAAATTCATTTTTTTTTAATAAAAAGGATAGGGTGACCTATCTTTAACTCTTAGAATACGAGACGCCATCTGATAAACCGTTTGGGAGGTACCAATTTTCCGACAAGTTACCTCATGTGCTAAAATGTTTTATTTAACTTATTATTCACAGGAATCATTTGATGTTATTTGTGAACAGTTTTTACAGACGGTGAATTTCTAAATTATGACTTTCAACTTTGTCCATTCTGAGATATGGGATAACATTCAGGTATTTTATTAAAATGTTATTCTAACAACAACAAAAAACATTAGAATGTTGTTGTTTCAGTGTGCGCATAGTTAAAGGATAAAAGGTGAATCTGATCGATTCGTATGACCTGTTGGCACAACAATCGGTGCGGAGTCCCTGTAAGCGAGCTGCAGGTATCAGTGATGTTGTACTTATACATACGTTTCTGGTGATAGTTCTGAATGTGTCCACAACATTGGAAAAATTATAGTATCAATATTTTACTTGGTGGCTGGGATATATATTGTATAGGGAGTTGAACTTCCCACGTCGGCACCATGCTATATCAACTCTTAACATATATATAGATATATATATTCAGATGTACAGCAGGAAGAGAGAACTATGATGTTAAATGTTACGGAGTACCAGTTCAACATATTCAATAAAAGGACAGTATGGTGTGCCAGTTGCACATAATTCATCAAAAGTGTGAAGTCTTACAGAAATCAAAAGTTCATGAATTTTGAATTTGGAGGTGAACCTCAAATTCTGCTCAGTTAAAGTCTTCATTATCCTCTCGTTCCTACCTCCACTGTTCAAGTCACATTTGTTGAAGAATAAACAAGAATCTCGATCCCATGCATTCTAGATTGGAAAACGTGAGCTCTAATAACTCGACTCAACGACATCTCCAATAAAGACTTGACTAAACCAGATCACTAATTTGTTGTATGGTGTTTACTGTTAAAACACAGACTTGATTTATGTTTATATTAGAACTATTTTTATTACATTTTTTGTTAAATAACTATTTATTTTTATGTATTTTTGTACACAGGAATATATCAGCAATAGTGCAGAAACTCCGTAGCACCGTTGAGGGTCACTGACAAAACTTTGTGATCGTGATTTTTGTGAATTAGATATTTAAACTAGCAGACCGGTAGCATAACATAAAACACTCTAATAATAAAATGGCTGCGTTGTATGTGCATGATTTAAATGACATTTTCAATGTTAATAATTCATCAATTTTCTACAATTTTGCAAACAATGGAGATACAACAGAAGTGAATCAAGGTGTTGAGGAAAGTTTACAAACAACTCGTCTAATCGTTCAGGGAGTTCTTACTCCATTGATTATAACGATTGGTCTTCTAGGAAACTTTCTCAACATCTTAGTATTGTTTCAACCTTCCATGAGAACTTCTACAAATGTTTATCTTTT
Organism: Arion vulgaris; assembly: GCA_020796225.1. Taxonomy (NCBI): domain Eukaryota; kingdom Metazoa; phylum Mollusca; class Gastropoda; order Stylommatophora; family Arionidae; genus Arion; species Arion vulgaris. Next base: position 69,959,477 of record CM036755.1, on the reverse strand, counting down.
GGTATTATCCGTTGCAGACAGTGTGTTCTTAGTGTTCAATTTTGCTCTTTCTTTACTTGATTGCAGTAAGAAAGGTTTACATATATCTGCCTATTACTTTAACCCGTTCGGTAGATTTGTTAGTAACTTTTCTGGGAATGTGGGAGTTTGGGTAACAGTTGTGTTCACAGTAGAGAGGTACATAGCTGTTTGTCATCCTATTCACGGCAAAGTGTGGTGCACCGTAAACCGAGCTCAAATGGCATCAATATCAGTAGGAGTTCTAGCGCTGATGAATACAATTCCAACGTTGTTTGAACTTGAAGTTATTCACACAGAAGTAGGTCCTCGATGTATGTCAACAGAGTTTGCAAGAAGTCTTAGCTACGAGGTGGGATACTCCTGGTGGTATGTGTTCGTTTTCACGTTTATACCTTTTGTCTGTTTAACCATCTTCAACTTTATTCTTATCCGTGCTCTTCTTGTTGCAAGCCGGAAAAGACAACAGCTTGCTTTAATTTCAACGACAGTTCTTAAACATCAAAAACCAAATGGTGACAGTAGAAAAGAAAATCAAAATATTCCAATCGCTGACCCAATTTCTATCAACCAGGCATCAGAAAGATCATCAATAACGGCAACTTCCGTGTCCTTATCAGTCAGCATCCAACATCGACAAAATAAACGATCAACACGAGAACAGAACAAAGTAACGATAATGTTGATAACAATAGTGATGATATTTCTTCTTTGCCAGCTACCATGGACAGCGCTATTTCTGTACCAAACATATCTATCCAGCAACAACCTGACAGGTAGCAGATCGGATCTAAAGATAGCTGGCAATATCTGCAATATTCTACAGCTTGTCAACGCCTCTGTTAACTTTTATTTATACTCCTGCTTCAGTAAGAGATTTAGGCGTACCCTAGCAAAGTTAATGCTATTTTGGCGTCGATACCAATCGTCCCCTACTACAGTTTAATAGTTTGGTGCAGTGAGGGTGAGGGTCATTTTTCCTGGTGGGTCAGACACAAATTCTCGGAAAAATCATAGTTTTGGAATATTTACTATTATTTGTCTATTTCGGAAGTTCATCCCTTTCGATTATCGGTGGGACCGGGCCCCAGTGGTCCTTAATGACGAACAGCCCCTGGCTTGGTGGTTTCACGGCTTGAGTTGGTCAGATCGGGTATGATTAGATTTGGAGAAAACAGTTGGGAAGCTGCGTTAAAATTATATTAACGGCGATATGGACGAGAACAACGCATCACCACTGAACTACATCAAGAAACAACATCACCACTGAACTACATCAAGAAACAACATCAGTAGTGAACTACATCAAGAAACAACATCAGTAGTGAACTACATCAAGAAACAAATCAGTATGAACTACATCAAGAAACAACATCAGTACTGAACTACATCAAGAAACAACATCAGTAGTGAACTACATCAAAAAACAACATCAGTACTGAACTACATCAAGAAACAACATCAGTACTGAACTACATCAAGAAACAACATCAGTAGTGAACTACATCAAGAAACAACATCGATGAACCATCAGAAACAACATCGTAGTGAACTACATCAAAAAATATCGAGTGAACTCATCGAAACAACATCAGTAGTGAACTACATCAAGAAACAATATCAGTACTGAACTTCATCAAGAAACAACATCAGTAGTGAACTCATCGAAACAATATCAGTACTGAACTTCATCAAGAAACAACATCAGTAGTGAACTTCATCAGAAACAACATCGTAGTGAACTTCATCAGAAACAAAATAAATAGTTCAGCCACATAAGCAGATCACCAACAGACAGTGTCCTCAAAGAAGCAATGTTACTGCAATAAAGTGGATACAAATCAAAAGACCGGTTATCCAAAAAAGAGAATCTAAGAAATAATAGAGGCAGCAAAGAACAATATTTATGAAGCGCACACAAAAGACCGTTCTAGAAATCTCTTCTTATCCTGACCACGTAAGGCAAAACAGTATTAAACATGAGGAAGATGGACGTGGACAAGCGTACTACAGTTTTGCATAAGCAAAGAAAAACGTCATCAAATAAGGAAAGTAACAACAATCAACGTCTCGACTATATGTCTTTATCAAGACAACACATACAACATGTCGCCCGAGTGATTACCTGGACCTAAATTGGGGTGCAAAGAATAGAACCAATGTTACCTGCCACCCATGTCGTAAGAGGCGGCTAAAGAGGTTGGACGTTAGGTCTACTTACCCCATCCCGTAAAACAAATAGCACTACAGATAGCTACAGAAACCTAAAATAAGAAAATTTAGAGCTCGCCCTGAGGAAGAAGAAGAAGGACTTCTAAGAAGGTGAGACGGAATGCAAGAAAATGGAGAGAGACTGTAGAGATCTGGAAAAGATGGCCTTGGATAGGCGGGATTGGAAGGCTTTGGTTGCGGATCTATGCTTTCCTTTGGGCGAAGGGTGAAGATGTACAACACGAAATATTAAATTAACTACCTTATCGACCACTTGTTAACCACTTTGTGATTTGTATGTGATCCTAGCCTAAGAGTGATTGTACGTTGTGCCAGTTATGTCCTACAAGTAGGCCAGCACATTTGATTTTGCGATTCCTTTTATTTATTACGGTAGCTTTCCTAGGCCTCTACCTCAGTCGCCTCTTTCGACATGCCTTGTAGATCACAGTGTTACTACTATTATTTGTTGCTCCCCTTGCGAGCCACAACAGAATTAACTACTAAAACATAGATTTAAAGTTTGATAGCAAGGAGAAAACAAAATGAATCACATATACTTTGAATCTAAGAGACTAAAGGTGAAGGATATACATCAATGCGGTACGCTTTCATTGTGTGCCATGGGCAAGTCTCAGACACTGGAACGAGTTCGAGAATTAGGCGTTAATGTGGACATGCCAGACAGTGTCGTCTTCGTGGTAGAGAGAGAAGATATAGTAATCAACTTCTCATGGGTACGGTGAGCAAATGGACTTTGGGATGGCTGCTGCAACGGAGGACAGAGCACGAATGGGAATGTCCAATGTGCCATGACGTCGATCGCATAACATAACATAACATAACAACATTGCACCGGATTTCCCTATATGGCTCCGCCTCAGTCGGCAGAAATGACACGCCATCTGTGTTGCCCACTGCTTGAACTGTGTAGCACCAGAAACAATACTAGAAATATCACGAAAAAATGCACATGTGACTCGGTCCGGATTCGAAACCAAAACCTTCAGAACGACAGGCAAACATCCTAACCACTTCGTTATAGAGACCCTACATATACTTTCAAATACAACAACCTGATCCGCACTTCGTTATAGAGACCCTACATATACTTTCAAATGATACAACAACCTGATCCGCACTTCGTTATAGAGACCCTACATATACTTTCAAATGATACAACAACCTGATCGGATCACCTTCAATGACAAATATAACAAAAATTATGACAGCAAAAGTGAAGACGCAGAAAAATCTCATATAGAATAACAAAGATTATTGACCTAGTGACCTTCCTCGCAGCATGACACCAATCCGAACCCCTCAACTGTATTATAGCTCAGCGGTTCTCAAGCTTTGTATTACAGCGGACCCTTTTAAATACATTTTAAAAGACCCACAAAAATGTATATAATAATCTTATAGTGAAGGGGTTATTATTACACCACACCAACAATCAAGCTGGCTCCAATTTCTCAGACTGTAGAAAACTTCAAATGATCTTTCATTTTGTCATGCCAGACATTTAGACTCCGTTCTGTTCCGGGTCCTTTGATTTCGCAACGGAACTAATTTACCCCTGTTTTGATACATATTTTTTTAATGTATTTTTCTGTTGGAAATGTCAAAGATCATACTGTTTCTTCAAGATTTTGAGAACCCCTGTGAGTACCTCGCGGAACCCCGTGGATCACAGTTTGAGAAAAGCTGGTATAGCTCAAATCGTAATAGTGCGTTCATGTTGCTGTGTTCAATCAAGTGAACTTGTCCTGGGTCGTTCTTATTAAATCTCTCTTTTCCATTCAGACAAATATTTAATTAAATAGTATCAAGTACTGCCGGATATTAAAGACAGACAGTGGGGATAGAGTGCAAATACTTTTAGAACAAACACTGACAATATAACTAGACATGTCAGTCAAGTAATGATACCATTTTTCATACCATGTGGTAAATTTGAAAATGCGATATTACACACTTATATTTCTTGAGCAATGATTCACTATGGCTAAAGTCACAAAACTACACTCATGCTTGCATTCTGAGTGATTCATTGAGTATGATCCGAGGCTGGTTCGGTGCGCTGACAATGTACTGAATTACTACAAGTGTAAAGAATTTGCAGAATTACACTTATCTTCGTTCCGGTGCACATGGGTGTCGTTGGGAATGAGACTAGCTGGATGACTCTACCTCTGTATGAAGGAGCCAGCAAATGGATAGAGCTGACATTTTGAACGCCCTCATAGAATGTGACTGTAGAGAGAAATTTAATTTCTTCTTCGCGATCACCGCTTAGACTGGTGTACCAGTTTTCCCCATTAATCTCATTCATGTAGAAATCTGATTCATGTAGCTTTAGCATTGGTGTGGTTTGTACGTCATATCTTCAACGCCATTCTGGAGCTCTTGTGCCTATCCTTCGACGATGTGTCCGGTTTCAACCAGCGTTTACTGGGTTCGCTCTCCATCAGCCTTTGGCTTGTCCCAGCCGACCTGCAAGGCAGCAGGTCAATTTCATTTAAACCAATCCACGTCAACTACTAGATTGCTAAAGCTGGGATTGAAGATTAGAGTGGTCAGAAAAGTACAGCATAACAGGTATATGAGAAGTTCATCAATCAACATCGAACTGGTACGGTCAGTCGTTGGACTCTGTTGGGGATATTGCGGAGAAGATCGCAACATCTATGGACATGTCCTGAGTGTAATTAAGATATTCCACACTGACACTGGTATATACAGATTAAAGCTGTCTAATGAATCTCCAGCGGGTTCTATTCCCGAGCAATAAATTCATGGCACCCTATATTACTCTTCTGTCTTCAACTTAAACCAGAATTGCAAGCAAAAATTACGCTTGTGTATAACTATATTTATTCAGTTTTTTTTCGTGAGTATAATTTTTTTTTTTTTAAATTAAGTTGGTCAAAATGCAGTTTGTATCCGTTCATACATTTATTAATGCTACAATTAATATTTGTCGTCGTCTGTAGCTTAAGCAGTACTGAGCGCGATCACAATCCAAGCATACCTGGATCAATCTCCGCGGCGGACAAGTTTGGAAGCAAATTCGTTTCCGTGGGATTTTTACGAACGGTAAAAATAGACATCACCGTTCAGTAAGCAATGACAAACTACTGAACGTATAAGTGGTGCCTAGAAAATCAACTACTCGGTTACTGTGGTTCATGGCTACGTCCTTTAGGATATGCCACGATTTTCATTGTTCATTATTATTGCAATTGCCACTGTCTCCATAGTCATTAGTCTCATGCGCCCTGATATATAAAAACGTTGAACAGCGCTTCTCTAGATGATGATGTGTTCATAATATTATCAGTTTAATTTTCATGGGCGAAACCTACAAATCTGAGGTGGTCAGAGCGGATCAGATCAGAACTGGAGAAAACCGAGGAGGCTCGGTGATATGTAATAAACTGGCGTTTAAGGACAAAGACACGTATGTATGGTATCACATAAGCTAGCAGAGACATGTATGTATGGTATCACATAAGCTAGCAGAGACACGTATGTATGGTATCACATAAGCTAGCAGAGACATATATGTATGGTATCACATAAGCAAGCAGAGACACGTATGTATGGTATCACGTAAGCTAGCAGAGACACGTATGTATGGTATCACGTAAGCTAGCAGAGACACGTATGTATGGTATCACATAAGCTAGCAGAGACACGTATGTATGGTATCACGTAAGCTAGCAGAGACACGTATGTATGGTATCACATAAGCTAGCAGAGACACGTATGTATGGTATCACATAAGCTAGCAGAGACATATATGTATGGTATCACATAAGCTAGCAGAGACACGTATGTATGGTATCACATAAGCTAGCAGAGACACGTATGTATGGTATCACATAAGCAAGCAGAGACACGTATGTATGGTATCACATAAGCTAGCAGAGACACGTATGTATGGTATCACATAAGCTAGCAGAGACACGTATGTATGGTATCACATAAGCAAGCAGAGACCGTATGTATGGTATCACGTAAGCAAGCAGAGACATCGTATGTATGGTATCACATAAGCTAGCAGAGACATGTATGTATGGTATCACATAAGCTAGCAGAGACATGTATGTATGGTATCACATAAGCTAGCAGAGACATGTATGTATGGTATCACATAAGCTAGCAGAGACACGTATGTATGGTATCAATAAGCTAGCAGAGACACGTATGTATGGTATCACATAAGCTAGCAGTGACACGTATGTATGGTATCACATAAGCTAGCAGAGACATGTATGTATGGTATCACATAAGCTAGCAGAGACACGTATGTATGGTATCAATAAGCTAGCAGAGACACGTATGTATGGTATCACATAAGCTAGCAGAGACACGTATGTATGGTATCACATAAGCTAGCAGAGACATGTATGTATGGTATCACATAAGCTAGCAGAGACACGTATGTATGGTATCACATAAGCTAGCAGAGACATATATGTGGTATCACATAAGCTAGCAGAGACACGTATGTATGGTATCACATAAGCTAGCAGAGACACGTATGTATGGTATCACATAAGCTAGCAGAGACATATATGTATGGTATCACATAAGCTAGCAGAGACACGTATGTATGGTATCACATAAGCTAGCAGAGACACGTATGTATGGTATCACATAAGCTAGCAGAGACACGTATGTATGGTATCACATAAGCTAGCAGAGACACGTATGTATGGTATCCAAAGCTAGCAGAGACATGTAGTATGGTATCACATTAGCTAGCAGAGACACGTATGTATGGTATCACATAAGCAAGCAGAGACACGTATGTATGGTATCAATAAGCTAGCAGAGACACGTATGTATGGTATCACATAAGCCAGCAGAGACACGTATGTATGGTATCACATAAGCTAGCAGAGACATATATGTATGGTATCACATAAGCTAGCAGAGACACGATGTATGGTATCACATAAGCTAGCAGAGACACGTATGTATGGTATCACATAAGCTGAGCAGAGACAGATGTATGGTATCACATAAGCTAGCAGAGACACGTATGTATGGTATCACATAAGCTAGCAGAGACATGTATGATGGTATCACATAAGCTAGCAGAGACACGTATGTATGGTATCACATAAGCAAGCAGAGACACGTATGTATGGTATCACATAAGCTAGCAGAGACACGTATGTATGGTATCACATAAACTAGCAGAGACACGTATGTATGGTATCACATAAGCTAGCAGAGACACGTAGCTGTATGGATCACGTAAGCTAGCAGAGACACGTATGTATGGTATCACATAAGCTAGCAGAGACATGTATGTATGGTATCACGTAAGCTAGCAGAGACACGTATGTATGGTATCCATAAGCTAGCAGAGACATGTATGTATGGTATCACATAAGCTAGCAGAGACACGTATGTATGGTATCACATAAACTAGCAGAGACACGTATGTATGGTATCACATAAGCTAGCAGAGACACGTATGTATGGTATCACATAAGCTAGCAGAGACACGTATGTATGGTATCACATAAGCTAGCAGAGACACGTATGTATGGTATCACATAAGCTAGCAGAGACATGTATGTATGGTATCACATAAGCTAGCAGAGACACGTATGTATGGTATCACATAAACTAGCAGAGACACGTATGTATGGTATCACATAAGCTAGCAGAGACACGTATGTATGGTATCACATAAGCTAGCAGAGACACGTATGTATGGTATCACATAAGCTAGCAGAGACATGTATGTATGGTATCACATAAGCTAGCAGAGACACGTATGTATGGTATCACATAAGCTAGCAGAGACATGTATGTATGGTATCACATAAGCTAGCAGAGACACGTATGTATGGTATCACATAAACTAGCAGAGACACGTATGTATGGTATCACATAAGCTAGCAGAGACACGTATGTATGGTATCACATAAGCTAGCAGAGACATGTATGTATGGTATCACATAAGCTAGCAGAGACACGTATGTATGGTATCACATAAACTAGCAGAGACACGTATGTATGGTATCACATAAGCTAGCAGAGACACGTATGTATGGTATCACATAAGCTAGCAGAGACATGTATGTATGGTATCACATAAGCTAGCAGAGACACGTATGTATGGTATCACATAAGCTAGCAGAGACACGTATGTATGGTATCACATAAGCTAGCAGAGACACGTATGTATGGTATCACATAAGCTAGCAGAGACATGTATGTATGGTATCACATAAGCTAGCAGAGACATGTATGTATGGTATCACATAAGCTAGCAGAGACACGTATGTATGGTATCACATAAGCTAGCAGAGACACGTATGTATGGTATCACATAAGCTAGCAGAGACATGTATGTATGGTATCACATAAGCTAGCAGGGACACGTATGTATGGTATCACATAAGCTAGCAGAGACACGTATGTATGGTATCACATAAGCTAGCAGAGACACGTATGTATGGTATCACATAAGCTGGCAGAGACATGTATGTATGGTATCACATAAGCTAGCAGAGACACGTATGTATGGTATCACATAAGCTAGCAGAGACACGTATGTATGGTATCACATAAGCTAGCAGAGACACGATGTATGGTATCACATAAGCTAGCAGAGACATGTATGTATGGTATCACATAAGCTAGCAGAGACACGTATGTATGGTATCACATAAGCTAGCAGAGACACGTATGTATGGTATCACATAAGCTGGCAGAGACATGTATGTATGGTATCACATAAGCTAGCAGAGACACGTATGTATGGTATCCATAAGCTAGCAGAGACACGTATGTATGGTATCACATAAGCTAGCAGAGACACGAATGTATGGTATCGCAAAATAAACAAGTAGAAATGAATAATAAGATCATAAAACTAACAAAAATCCAACGTATCGACTATAAGTCTTCTTCAGGTAATATACAAACACACACAATGAATCCTAAATAAACTAAATTATTGAAGTTGATCTGGTACCCAAATGAGCTGGGAACCAGATACCCAAATGAGAACCGATCAGATCTAAAAATGTTCCATTTCAACTAGAGATTATTAAACCGAGAGAAACAAATGTCTAAGAAACAAATGTCCTAACTACTATCCTGCTGAGGATCTCGATTCGATTGAAACTTCTTTATTCTTCTTTGTCGTCACACTGTTACCGGGTTGTTGCCCAGTGTCGTGGTTTTCTGTTTTTGTCTTGCGCTGTTCTGGTGACTTGGTGATTGTTATTTTGGTCTGTGACAGGATTCTGCTATGTCATCTAACCATATTTTTCTTGGTCTTTCTCTCGCCTTCTTTCCTGATGTTCTGTTATAGAAGACTCTGTATACTGTGGAGTTTGAATGAATTCTTATTAAGTGGCCAAACTACGTCATTCTTTATTTATAAATATAATTCAAGCAAGGTTATTTCCCAATTTTCTTTCTCATGCTGATGTTGCTGACTTTGTCTTTTGTGGTGTTAGTTGGTAACTTTTGCAGTCAACCATTTCACTTGTAGTTATTTTTGCGACTTCGCTTTGCTCATTGTCCATGTTTGGCTCTGGTAACACAGTGTGAGGCTAAAGGGTAGTAGAATAGTTACAAAATAAAACAAGATTGTAAAAGTGGGAAGATCGTGTTCATTGGAGTAAGTAAAAGTAAAGGAACCCTTTCATACCTCGTGGCATATAGCAGCAATACAGTGTTAGGCCTGTATCGTTCATTGACCGTCGGCACACGATGGGTGATGTGGTCAGCATCACGTCGGCCGCCTTTACTTTCCCAGCATGTCTGGTACCCAGTTGAGGCTGGGTCGACCTGAAACCGTCGCGATCGGGAAAAATTACACGCCCACTGCGGAGTTGAACCCAGACCACCAGCCTTGAGAAGCGAGTTCACTAACAACTACGCTACCACGGCTTGTTCATGGGAGTTCTTCGAAAAAAAAAAAATTTTAATAGTTATTTTTTTTTAAAACGGATTAATGTTAAAGCAGGATAATGTAAAATATTGCGCCATAGCGCTCGTAGGTGCCACATTGGACATCTCTTGTCTATAAGATGTTTTCTTTGAGAGCGACAGTTGAAGTTGTATCTTTTCCTTTGAACAAAGAATGTCGCTGGTGTAGAACCTTGGTTCCGATGGTCACAGGTTCTAATTCGAAGTGTCAGTGGGTTCACGAATTCTATTTTCCTCAAGATCACTAGAATTGTTGTCAGAATCTACGGAGTCATGCTCTGTCAATACATTCTGCAACTGACTTATTATTTTTAAGGAGAAACGGATCGATATAGGGAATCCTGTGCGATGAGGTCAATTCTTGCACACTTTTTTTTTTAATTTCAAACAAGAATGTTTGACAGTAGACAGTAATAATAGTAGTAGTGGTAGTGGTGGTAGTAGTTGTAGTTATAGTGGTAGTAGTAATAGTGATGGTAGTGGTGGTAGTGGTGGTAGTGAGAGTAGTGGTGGTAGTAGTAGTAGTAGTGGTAGTGGTAGTGGTAGTAGTAGTGGTAGTAATAGTTGTAGTGATAATAGTAGTGACAGTGTAGTGGTCTACTAGTAGTGGTAGTGGTAGTAGTAGTCAGAGTAGCAGTAGTAGTAATTGTGGTAGTGATTGTTGCGTGGGAGTGGAAGTGGTGTTAGTGGTAGTAGTAGTAGAAGTAGTGGTAGTGATAGCGGTAGTGGTAGTGGCAGTGGTAGTGGTAGTAGCAATGGTAGTGGTAGTAGCAGTGGTAGTCGTAGTAGCAGTGGTAGTGGTAGTAGTAGTCGTAGTAGTAGTAGTTGTAGTGGCAGTGGTGAGGTGGTGTTAGTGGTAGTACCAGTAGCAGTAGTGGTGGTAGTGGTAGCGGTAGTGGTAGCGGTAGTAGTAGTAGCAGTGGTAGTGGTGGGTGTAGTTGTAGTAGTGGTAGTAGTAGTAGTAATAGTGGTGGTAGTAGTAGTAGTGGTGGTGGTAGTGATAGTAGTAGTAGTAATAATGGTAGTAGTATTAGTAGTAATAACAATGGTGGTAGTGATAGTGGTAGTAGGGGCAGTGGTAATCGTGGTGGTAGGGGCAGTAATAGTGGTAGTGGTAGTAGTAGTGGTAGTGGTAGTAGTAGTGGTAATGGTAAAAGTTGTAGTTGTTGTAGCTGCAGTGGTAGTGGCAATTGTTGTAGTGGTGGTAGTAGTAGTTGTAGTGCTAGTAGTAGCAGTAATAGTAGTAGTAGTAGTAGTAGTAATAGCAGTTGTAGTAGTAGTAGCAGCAGTAGTAAAATAGTAGCTAAGATGGTAGTAGTAGTAGTAGCAGTAGTAGTAGCCTTAGTAGTAATAGAGCTGGTAGTAAGTGGTAGTGGTTTTGGTGGTAATATTAATGTGGCCAGTGGTGGTGGGAGTAGTGATAGTTTTAGGGATAGTATCTATAGTAGTAACGGCAACGATATCGACAAATGTAGTGACATTGACAGTGACAGCGGTATTAGATTTGAGCAGTAGTGTGTGTTGTTGTTGTTGGGGTTGTTCTAGTTGTTGTTGTAGATTGGTGCCGTAGTAGTACTTATTGTAGTAAAAGTAACAGTGGCAACAGTAGTACTAGTTGTAGTAATAGTAGCAGGAGTAGTTAATAGAAGTTGCAAATAGGGCGCCCTGAATTTAGAACACATCGCAATGAAGCCCGAGTGCCCCATGTTAAACAGCGTCGCTGTAGACTGTACATAGTTTCTAATATCTAAGTCAAGGTCGCGAGGATTGGCTGTGGAAATAACCAAATCTAAATTGCAAGCGGATAACCGAAATATGTCAATTGTGTCACAAAATTACCTGGGGTAAAGATTGCTCTTGGAAATGGGTTCGAAATCCTTGCTGTGATTACAATTTCAAACACCCTGGAGAAAAATGTACTGTAATAACTTCTGCATCGTCCTGGAATATATCAGAACCAATTATTATTGGGCTAGACGGAGGTGTCACTGCCAATGATTATGTGGAATAACTTGGATTGGATATGATGTTTGTAAGGATTTATGTTATGAATAAAATAGTGTAGAATTTGTGGAGAAGACGAAATATTGTGTTGTATTCATCAGTATTCTAAGCAATCTTTTGTCGTCAGTCCCATTCCACACTGTTTTTGTTGTCAATTTTTGCAAAGCCACATTTGTTCTTATCTCAATTTCCCCTCATCCCATTTCCATCCGTTGCGAGCAGTGAACCAAGACATTCAAAACTGTTCACATTTTTGACTTTCTTTCCTTTGATAAAAAGTCGAAAATGGAAATGGATGAGGGAAATTGAGATAAGAACAAACGCGGCTTTTCAAATTAAATGGAAGACTAAAAGCAATGTGGGATGGGACTGACGTGAAGAGAATGCTAAGAATACTGGGAGCATGCAAGTTTCCATTGGCAACGTATGGGTGTGAAGCATGGACATTTAACAGGGCTGTGGAAAGACATATGTGTGCTTTTGAATATAAGTGTTACACAGGAGTCCTTCGTGTGTCGTGACAGAGAGAGGAACATGTGGATTTATGCAGAGGGAATCAGAGAAAACTGGCTAGTGCTACAGGAGAGAATGGGAAAATTGAGGTGTTTTGGACATATAAAAAGATACCAAGGGCTGGAGAAGACTATCATGGAAGGAGGCATACCAGCAAAGAGAAGAAGAAGAAGACCACGGAGAAGATGGATTCAGGATGTAACTGATGGTTTGAACATGACGGCTACAGAGACGGGACATCTGGCCTATGAGAGAGAAATTCCGAAGGACTGCTGGGGTGGCAAAGTTCTGCTCAGAACAAGCTATTTGATGATGAGACATTTGTATTGTAATAATATATGTATTTATATATGTTTGTAAATTAGAGTATATATATAAGGTGTATGTCTGCCAATTATATATGTGTGTAACTATGTATATATAAATTATACTCTGCAAATTGTGTTACATATATAAATACAGGCCCGTGTCATACTATGATAATACAAAATAATGAGACTGCAGTCAAACTATTTGATCGGTGAAACACGTAATCATTAAGTAATGTAACTTTACAAATTACAAAAACAATGACAATATACAGCAACGTTTCAACCAACGTTACCTGTTTCGTGCTATGATACAGAGAGGCGACCGCATCAGGCGGCTCCGATAGTAGGGCGGCATGAGCAGCGAAATCAAAATCTCAATTGAAGGTTATTGTCAAGAAAAAACATTTAAGGGGTGGCATTTCGAAGTCTTGCATTATACTGAGAAAATATACCGCACGGCCCTGTATAAATATAAATGTACATATATATATATAGCCTACATGCTCTGATATAACCAATAAAGGTTCTTGGGTTGAAAGGAGCGTGCCTCGGCTTACAGAGGTTTTAATCCCCCACTTAACAAACAAAACAAATATATCAAAAGACGAAGATGGAGGTGGATTGGACATGCATGTCGTATGCCAGTAGGATCATTGGCTAGGGCAGCTCTCAGAAGGACAACAGATGGGAAGAGAAGACCTGGACTTCCGAAGGAAACATGGAGAAGGACTGTGAAGAGAGTTGAAGGAGTGTGGTCTGACGTGGGAGACTGTTGGTAGAAAGGCAGCAGAACGGCAACAGTGGAAGCCTCTTGTGGAAGCCTTATGTGTCCATCGAGACACGAAGAGGATATAGATAGTGTGTGTGTGTGTGTGTGTGGTGGTAATTGATATTCAATAGGTGGGCGTCTGTAACTTAAGTGGTAGTGTTCTAGACCACAAGAAGAGTTCCTGATTCAAAAATTAGCGGCAGACAGTTTAGAAGCAAATCTGTTGCCAGGAAATTTTACAATCAGGAAAATTAGATCGTACTGTTTAGAAGCAAAGGCTAACCATTGAACGTATAAGTAATGCCTAGAAAACCGACGACTAATTTACTGTGGTGGATAGCGTTATCCTGTAGAGAATAAACCATCATTTTATTTCATTTTCAATTGCTATTCATATGTATTTTTATAAACGTGTGCCGTTGTGTTTATGTATTGGAAAATATGTCATCACATGTCTTTGTGATTATATATCAGGAAATATGTGAAAATATACATATGTCTATATGTATTAGGTGGCCCGTCTGCCCAGCGTGTTCGTAGCTCGTTGGACTACGGGTGACTATCCCTCTGTGTGTGCGGGTCAATTCCGCGGGATGGCAGAAAAAGCCACAGATTCCCAGATTTACGGTGTTCGTGGCACCGAACCGAAGGTTACGATGTCTATGGCACCGAGCCGAAGAGCTGAAAAGCTCAAGTGCTTTTGGATCGGAAAAAAATGTATTAGGAGACACGTGTTCGTATACTATGGAAATATGTATTAGAAATGTGTTAACGTATACTTTGTGTGGTGGGATGAATTAGCATAATACATAGGCGTACGCCTATCAACTCGGCACAAAAGGAGTGTGGATTCAATTCAACACTCGACGTTCCCAACATAAGTCAAGGTATTAACCCTAGAACCTCCTGCACACTAGGTCCTAGAAATATGAAGGATATGCAGCTTCATTCCTTAAGGTTTGAAGAAAGGAATTGGCTCTCCCAACTCGTGCACACTAGGTACTAGAAATATGAATGACAAGCACTTTATTCCTTAAGGTTTGAAGAAAGGAATTGGCCTTCCCACCTCCTGCACACTAGGTCCTAGAAATAGGAAGTTACAGGCACTTTATTCCTTCAGGATTGAAAAATTTACGGATTTTTATTTACATACTTTGTGAATATGTATTGTGACATATATGAACACATATTTGTGGGCTTATGTAAGATGTGAACATAGTCTGTGAATATGTAAGATGTGAACATATAGTCTGTGAATATGTAAGATGTGAACATATAGTCAGTCAATATGTAAGATGTGAACATATAGTCTGTGAATTTGTAAGATGTGAACGCATAGTCTGCTAATATGTAATATGTGAAGCTCTGTCAATATGTAATATGTGAACATATAATATGTGAGCGTATGTAGCAAGCGGTAGTGAGCTCGTTCACAACCCAAGCGTGCTAGTTCAAACTCCGCGCAGGCAGTTTGGAAGAAATTCGTTTCTTGGAATTTTTACAAAAGGTGAAAATAGACCTCACCTTTCAGAAAGCAGTGCAAAACTACGGAACGTATAAGTGGTGCCTAGAAAACCAACGACTAGTTTACTGCGGTTATTGGCTACGTCCTATAAAGGGTATGCTACGATTTGTTTATACTCTGTGAATATGTAATATGTGAACGTATACTCTGTGAATATGTTATATGTGAACGTATACTCTGTGAATATGTTATATGTGAACGTATACTCTGTGAATATGTTATATGTGAACGTATACTCTGTGAATATGTTATATGTGAACGTATACTCTGTGAATATGTTATATGTGAACGTATACTCTGTGAATATGTTAGTGTGAACCTATACTTCTGTGAATATGTTATGTGAACCACATATGTTATCTGTGGTATGTAAATGTGAACATATATTGTGATATGTATGTGAACCACATATTTATCTGTGGTATGTAATATGTGAACCACATATGTTATCTGTGAGTATGTAATATGTGAACCACATATGTTATCTGTGAGTATGTAATATGTGAACCACATATGTTATCTGTGTGTATGTAATATGTGAACCACATATGTTATCTGTGTGTATGTAATATGTGAACCACATATGTTATCTGTGTGTATGTAATATGTGAACCACATATGTTATCTGTGCATATGTAATATGTGAACCACATATGTTATCTGTGTGTATGTAATATGTGAACCACATATGTTATCTGTGCGTATGTAATATGTGAACCACATATGTTATCTGTGTGTATGTAATATGTGAACCACATATGTTATCTGTGTGTATGTAATATGTGAACCACATATGTTATCTGTGTGTATGTAATATGTGAACCACATATGTTATCTGTGTGTATGTAATATGTGAACCACATATGTTATCTGTGAGTATGTAATATGTGAACATATACATTGTGCATATGTATTAGGAAATATGTGAACATTCAGAAATGGTGAGAACAGGACGAGACAAAATATAATATGTACAAATGAATAATTATTCGTTTTTGTTTTTTCCTTTTTGTGCTTATGTACTGTTGGTGAGCGTCTGTGGCTTAAGGGTAGTGAGCTGATCACAGCCCAAGCGCATCTGGTTCTGTCTCTCTCTCTCTCTCTCTCTCTCTCTCGTTCGTTCTTCACGGCCAATTTTATCATTCTTCTTGTGATATATAATTGATCCTTTGACAAGAACCATTGATCTACGTTGACGATTATGCGCGCATGGTGACTAGTCCCGTCTACCCGATTTAAGGGAGCTTTTGATTTACTAGGGTAGCTTGCCTAGGGAAGAATCCATTCTGCCGTATATTTCGGCCCGGATCTACGCCTTTACGATCAGCTTTTTTCCGTATATTTACGCCAAACAGTGAATTACTACTGTTATGCCCTTTCTGACCGCGAGATCGTTCCGGATTAGGAACATTTCATGGGGCACATAAGCTTGTCCTGGGACGGCGTAATACTCGTATAACACACCGTATAAAGTGTCGGTCTTCGCCAAAGCTCGAATCTGAACAGTCTGTCAGATCTTTGGATTGTCGGAATTAGTTTACTGAACACTTTGAGTTTATTCCAGAGTAGGAACATTCTCAGCCTTCTCGAGTTGGGTGTCAGCACGTGACAATTTGTAGCTTCTACCCTGCATTTTCCCTGGTCCCTGGAAACACCGGACTGGGGCTAAGCACAAATAATATAGAGGGTCGTTTCAATCAGGGGCCAGCAACGCAACTGAGATTTTGTGCTCGCCAAACATCACCCACCTTAGCTCTTCCGGAGATGTCAGTTGTAAATGCAACAGTACTTTACCCGGTTGTCCCAATGAGGGCAATCCCGTTAGGTATCGCCCGCCTCAGTTCTTCCGGGGATGTTAGTTGTTATTTCAACAGTACCTTGCACGGTTGTCCCAGGGAGGGCAGTTTCATTAGGCACTAAAACGCAACTTTAGTATTTGCGATCGACCAACCTTACCCAGTAAATGTATCTGCGCAAAGCCTTTGATACGGAGTTTACCGCAGTCTTCCCATATGTCGACACGATACAAGACAGTGTTATCAAAGTCGCCTAGATTTTCGTGCCTCGAGACTGCCAGGACAATAGTTCAATCGGGCACAGGGCTCCAAGTTTCGCCCCATATGGGCTCACGTCCCTACTATGGATGACCCTCTCATCCCTACATGTTCGTCTGTAGCCTTTACCATCGGCCGGGAGGCTTATAATTGTGGTGCGACCATTGTGATCTCATTTTCCGTGCCACGAGACTGACCTGACACGCAGCTTGACTTGGGCGCAGGGCTCCAAGTTTCGCCTCATGTGGGCCCGCTTCTCTACTATGGATGCACCTCTCATCCCTTTTCGACTCGTACACTGCTGTTTCTTATTTTGATGGCAACTCGGGCAAATTTGATCAGACAATCGGCCAGGAGATGGTGCATTTTGTTTGTCATTTTGCGGACCTGCATTTCTTTTCCGTGCTTGCACTACTACCACTACCTGTAGTTTCTCCTTCGATTCCTGTGCCCCTCCCCCATGTCAGACCGGAACCAAAGTCTGTTACCAGGGTCACCACATGGAGGTAGGACACATGGTCTTGATTAGTACCGGCCCACAAATCCTGGCGCAGCCCTCATGCGCCTTTGACCCCGTATCTGGTTTAAACTCAGCGGCAGGCAGTTTGGAAGCAAATTAGTTTCCTACGACACAAATAGATCTCACCTTTCAGAAAGCAATGGCAAACTACTGAACGTGTAAGCAATGCCTAGAAAATCGAGACTTGATACTGTGGTTGATGGCTAAGTTCTGTAAAGGATATGCTACGATTTTCATTGTTCACTGTTGGTAATTGGTTACTGTCAACAAATATCAAAGCCGGCGGCAATAAGGTGGGATACAAAGCGTTCAAGAAAGAGAGGACGACCTAAGGAGACACTGAAACGAACTTTGCTGAGAGAGACAAGAAATATCGGTTTCAGTTCCATGGAGGAAATTTAGCGAGTTGCCCAGGATAGAGCGGTTTGGAGAAATTGCTTGCGGGTCCTATGTAACGTATAACGGTACGAGAGGAATTATATATATATTATACATAATTGGTTATTATACCGAACTCATTACAAAGGTATTGTTCATTTTTCGCTTGAGAATTATCTTCATCTCACATTGAACATGTCTATAAATGCAACGATCTGCTCCTAAGCTGTCTTTCAGTGTATTTAGGCTAAAAACATCTGTCCTGAGCTTCTCGGCGGATCTACTAGGGTTACTTTCATGGCTTTCTCGTCTAGCAGTACAGATCAATATGCATAACTTGCACAGCAATTATTTTAGTTCTTCACTCAAATCTTTAAAGCTTTTGCTCTCTCTCTCTCTCTCTCTCTCTCTCTCTCTCTCTCAGAGCATTATATTCAGAATGCTCACAATTGTATCCCATGAGTGAGTTAGAACACATTCATGCAGTGCGACATTGGAAAAAAAAAAAAACCAAGATATTCGAAATTTAAAAGCAACTATTAGAACGCGTTGGAACTTGATAACAGAGGCGACAATAAAAAACAGTTTGTGAAGTGCACACAAAAGTCCTTTCTAGAAATCTCTTCTTATCATGACGTTGTGAGGTAAAACGTGATTAGAGAAATGATGAAGCAGCTTAGAACTGGATCTAAGAGAATGTGTTTTAAGTACAGAAGTGCAAGAAATCTGTTATCATCATCATCAAATAGCTTGTCTTGAGCAGAACTTTGCCATCCCATCAGTCTTCCGGAATTTCTCTATCTCTCATAGGCCAGTTTTCCGGCATCTGCAGCCGTCATGTTCAAACCATCAGTTACATCCTGAATTCATCTTCTCTGTGGTCTTCCTCTTCTCCTCTTTCCGGGATGCTTCCTTCCATGACGGCCTTCTCAGCCCTTCGTCTCTTTTATATGTCCGAAATACCTCAATTTCTCTTTCTTATTTATAGCATCAGCCAGTTTTCTTTGATTTTAGTTCTTTCTGGATAGATCTATTTGCTCTCTGTCAATGATATACGAAGGACTCTTATCTGTAACTACTAAGATGATATCTTTCTCTCGCTCGATCACCGCCCAGGCCGATTTATCAGACCTCCCCATAAATTCTATTCATGTGGAAATCTAATTCATGCAGCTTGCGTGTGTTTTACGTCACATCTTCAGTACCATTTAGACATCTGGTGCTTATTCTTCGGCGATCTGTTCGGTTTCAGCCAACGTTTACTCGGTTCGTTCTCTGTTCTGTAGCTACAGATGATATCTGAACGCAGTCCAAGCAAAAATGCAAAGTACCTCTGATAGATACCTTGTTTTTGCTCTATGTGGTAGATCCTCACAATCCTTCCAGTAATATATATATATTATATATCAATGACCCATGAGAGACGTTTAGTTTTCGTAATAAGGATCTTGTTTTGAATAGTAATTATATTTCGACAACGTACCGGGCACTACAAACACAACAAACAATTATAGACTAGGACTAAGTCAAACAGCTCTCTGCCAGTGTCAGCAGGCGGAAAAGACACCGGAGTATATCCTGTAAGACTGTCCTCTCCTAGGTGAGCTGAGAAGCAACATGTGGCCACACCCAGTCGACCAGAAAACTAAGCTTTTGGGAAACCTGACAGACCTGAAGCTGACTCCCAGTTTGTGGTCCACAGTAAATTAACCATGACCAGAGATCGCCGAAGAAGAAGAAGAATAGCAGACAAACATATCCATTCGCTATAGCTGAAACATAACCAAATGCCCAACATCTTGTTGTCATGCCCATTACAACAGCCAGACTGAACCTATAAGTGTTGCTGACTCCCACTAATCTTGTCAATGTCCATGAACTTCTCAAGAAGATAAGAAAATTTTACCTTCCTTGAACAAACACAACTGATATTTACCAGAAAACACAACTTCTTCTTCATCGAACGCTCCATATCGACCACTTGTTAACCACTTTGTGATATCTATGTGATCTGAGCATTAGAGCCAGGGCCGTGCAGTGCTATGATACAGAAAGACGGTCGCATCAGGCGGCACTGTGAGGGGGGCGGCATAAACAGCGAAATAAAAATAACAATTAAAGGTTATTTTAAAGAAAAAATATTTAAGGTGCGACATTTCGAAGACTTGCATAATACTGAAAAAAAATACCGCTCGGTCCTGATTTTACGTTGTATCAGTTATGCACCTACAAGCAGGCCAGCACATCCGATTTCTGCGATGCCATTTATTTACTAGGGTAGCTTCCTAGGTCCTACATCAGTCGCATCTTACGACATGCCTTGTAGATCCCAGTGGTACTATTCTTTGCTTCTCTTGCGGGCCCCTGAACCACACGGGTGAGACACAACAACTAAAATGGATGTTTGCTATTCGGAATGGTTTCCTGGAAGTTGAGAGTCTGCGTCGTAACTTGAAAACTCAAAGAGTTTCTTCTATGTTTCCGTTACTGACCGTAATACAGCGTTTTATGAGGTGTAAGACAGGGGGGTACATGTGCCGGTATAATTCAATGGCTGCATGGCTAGGACAGTCGCCACGAAACTGTGAAAGTTATGATTTTTCTTTATACCCCCGACAGACAAAATTCTTTGGTCTTATCGTGGATTGAACTCGGGTTCTACCGCATGGGAGCCACGCTCTAATCCATTCGGCCAGATGTAGAGTTTCGAAGGAGTGCAACAAACGCAAATGAACTACATCACACCACGACCGCGATGATAATCCCTTGCCCAGAACACAATCCCTAGAGAAAATGTCTTGGACTAAAAAATAGAGTATAAAGGCGAAGGCTGACTTCACTCCACCGGGTTTCCCCATGCGGCTCCATCACTTTGGTAGAGATGGCTTGCCATCTGCCGAGAACATTGCACAAAGCGTGAGCTCCATAGAGATAGCTGCATCTGCCGAAACATTGCCAAGTGTGAGTCATAGAGATGCTTGCCATCTGCCGAGAACATTGCACAAGCGTAGCCATAGAGATGCTGCCATTGCAGAATGCACAAAGCGAGCCCATAGAGATGCTTGCCACCCGCCGAGAACATTGCACAAAGCGTGAGCTCCATAGCTCCAACAACAATCCTAGAGATCTCGTGAAAAAATTGCATATGTGACTCG